>CM060400.1:59374647-60806522 GCA_030545235.1 Helianthus tuberosus
AAGACAAAAGGGGAGAATCAATTGATAAGATCACGGGCATCTTCATGGATAAGCTGAGATTCTGTGACCGAGTTAGTCACCACTGAAGAGCAAAAGATATACTACTATTACAACATGCTGAGTGCCGAGTACCATGAGTTCATGACTCCGTCAAAGTACGAAACCCTCACGGAGATTATCAACACCGCCCGGAGCGGGAAATCGAGTTAAAGAAACAGGTTGAAAGGGGTGAACGAAGGGCACAGGATGCGAATCCAAGCCCTACAAAGAAAGCTAGAACTGCTGAAACAGGGAAGAAGGTGGAAGCTAAAGGCGGGTCGCCAAGTTGTAAAGTATGTGGATAGGGGCACAAGGGTGAGTGTCGCTTCAAAGACAAACCGTGTCCGGTATGTGGGAAGACGGGGCACACTGCATCGCTATGTCCCGGAAAAGTTTCCGTTTGTTACAAGTGTTATCAACCCGGTCACAAGAAGTCTGAATGCCCCGAGTTGGTGGGAAAGAGAGACACAAAAGAGTCTCCAACAGAAGCTCCCAAAGCGAAGGCTAGGTCCTTCCAACTTACTGCGGCTGAAGCAAAAACAGAACCTGATGTGGTCTCAGGTATATTCACAATTAACTCAATTCCAACACGTGTATTGTTTGATACGGGTGCGAATAAATCCTTCATTTCGCATGGATTTATTCGACATCCTTCATTTTGTATTGCGAAAATTATCTGTGCCCTTAGAAGTTGAAATAGGGGACAACAAAAGTTTTATAGTTTGTGATGTTTGTCGAGGCTGCAAATTAAGCATCGACGATGAGGAATACTTGATAGACCTAATCCCGATGTCAATGGGGAATTTTAAGTAGTCGTTGGGATGGATTGGCTATCTCAGCACCATGCAAAGGTCGTGTGTTTTCGTAAAGAGATAAAACTAACATCTCCGAGCGGGAAACACGTCACTATCTATGGCGAAAAAAGGAGGTAGCCCCATAGTATGCTCAATGTTGAAAGCTCACAAGCTTATGAAGCTAGGATGCAAGGCATTTCATGATATACGCAAATGAGCCCGAGAAAGAATCACAGGAAGATTGGAGATGTACCGGTAGTACGAGACTATGAAGATGTGTTTCTGGAGGATTTACCGGGGATACCGCCAGAACGGGAAGTAGAGTTCGGGATCGAATTGATTCCGGGCGCAAACCCGTAGCTAAGTCACGTACCGACTCGTGCCGTCGAATTACAAGAGTTGATGTCCCAAATTTCAAGACCTGCTTGACAAAGGATTTATAAGGCCGAGGTGTGTCTCCTTGGGGCGCACCGGTACTGTTCGTGAAAAAGAAAGACGGAAGCATGCGGATGTGCATCGATTACCGGGAGTTAAACAAACTCACGGTAAAGAAACCGATACCCGCTTTCGAGGATAGATGATTTATTCGACCAACTACAAGGTGCAAACTGGTTTTCGAAAAATTGACCTTAGATCGGGGTATCACCAATTAAAGGTTAAAGAGGAAGATGTGCCGAAGACGGCTTTCCGCACGAGATATGGACATTACGAATTCCTCGTGATGTCATTTTGGGCCTAACAAATGCACCCGCGGCTTTCATGGACCTCATGAACCGGGTTTGCAAGCCAATGTTGGATAAGTCGGTCATCGTGTTTATCGATGATATTTTGGTGTATTCTAAAAGCGAAGCTGAACACGCACACCACTTACAAAAGTGTTAGAGACACTTAGACGAGAAAGGCTGTATGCGAAATTCTCAAAGTGTGCCTTTTGGTTACGAGAGGTACAATTTCTTGGCCACATCATAAGTGCCGACGGAGTATTGGTGGATCCGTCAAAGATCGAGGCCGTATCAAAATGGAATCCCCCGAAGAACCCTTCGAAATTAGAAGCTTTTTGGGGCTGGCGTGATACTATAGGAGGTTCATTCAAGATTTCTCCAAGATTGCGTCACCGCTAACAAAACTAACCCGGAAGGAAGAAAAGTTTATTTGGGGTGTAGAACAAGAAAGAGCGTTTCAAACGCTAAAAGAGAAGTTAACTCAAGCTCCAGTATTGACATTGCCGGACGGAGTCGAAGACATGGTGGTTTATCGGATGCTTCACTATCGGGGCTCGGATGCGTTTTGATGCAACGGGGCAAAGTTATAGCTCATGCCTCGAGGCAATTAAAGATACACGAGAAGAAATATCCCACGCACGATCTCAAGTTGGCTGCGGTGGTATTTGCCTTAAAAATATGGAGGAACTACTTATATGGGGTAAAGTGCACCATATTCACCGATCACAAGAGCTAAAATACTTCTTCGATCAGAAGGAGTTAAACATACGACAAAGGCGATGGCTAGAACCGGTGAAATATTTCGACTGTGAAATACACTATCACCCCGGAAAGGAAAATGTGGTGGTGGATGCTCTGAGCAGAAAAGCGGACTATGTCCCAATACGAGTAAGATCGATGCAGCTTGTGGTGACCTCGGGTATACTTGAACGTATTCGAGAGGCGCAATTAGAAGAAGTGAAAGAAGAGAATTGGAAGAAAGAAAGAATAATCGGTCAGGTTGAAAGATTTGTCGGATGGGAATCACGGGCTGAAGACTCGATCCGGAAGGATATGGGTTCCAAATACTTGTGGGGTGAAGACACTTCTACTTGACGAAGCTCATAAATCCCGATATTCAATTCATCCGGGTGCTACCAAGATGTACAATGATCTGAAGCAAAACTATTGGTGGCCTGGAATAAAGAGAGATGTAGCGAAGTACGTGGAAAAATGCTTGACATGTCTACAAGTCAAGGCGGAGCACCAAAAACCATACGGCAAACTCCAACCGTTAGAAATCCCGGTTTGGAAATGGGAACATATTACAATGGACCTATTAACCAAATTACCTAAGACAAATCGTGGTTTCGATGCCATATGGGTTAGTGGTGGATAGACTGACGAAAAGTGCTCACTTCATTCCGATTCGTGAGACTTATATGTCAGAAAAGATGTCAGAAGTTTACACTAATGAGATAATAGCACGTCATGGAGTAACCGGTATCCATCGTGTCCGACAGGGATACCCGGTTCACTTCAAATTTCTGGCGAGATTTCCTAGAGCAAATGGGAACCAAATTGTTCATTAGCATTGCGTACCATCCTCAAACAGATGGACAGAGTGAAAGAACAATACAAACATTGGAGGACATGCTACAGGCGTGTATAATCGACTTTGGAGGAAGTTGGGATGTTTACCTACCGTTAGTCGAGTTTTCGTATAATAACAGCTACCATGCTAGTATTAAGATGGCACCGATACGAAATGTTCTATGGTAGAAAGTGCCGAACCCCGGTATGTTGGGGTGAAGTGGGTCCACGTGAACTCGCCCACCAAGATGTAGTACGAGCCACTAATGAAAAGATTGATGTGGTTCGGGCACACTTGAAAGCGGCCCAAGATAGACAAAAGGCGTATGCTGACAAAAGGAACAGGCCAATCGAATTCCAGGTTGGTGACAAAGTTATGCTGAAAGTATCGCCGTGGAAGGGAATAATACGATTCAGAAAAAGAGGAAAGTTGAGCCCAAGATTTATTGGGCCATTCAGGATCACCGAACGGGTTGGTAAAGTAGCTTTTCGTCTCGAATTACCCGAGAGTTGAGTGGGATTCATAGCACATTCCACGTGTCACATCTCCGAAAATGTTTGGCAGACGAAACTGCTCGTATCCACTACGATGATATCGAAGTGGATAACAGCCTCAACTATGCAGTAAAACCAATTGCGATTTTAGATCGTAAAGAAAAGAGTTGGAGGAACAAAGTGATTAATCAAGTCAGGGTCAAATGGGAGCATAGGAAAGGTTCGGACACTACGTGGGAGTCCGAAGAGGAGATGCGACGTCTCCACCCTACATTATTTGGTACGTACTTCAGTTTCGGGGACGAAACCCTTTTAAGGGGGGTGGACTTGTAACACCCCGAAAATGTAAAACTTTATATTAGAATTATAAAGTATAAATAAACAAGAATTCACTAACTAGGAATTTTTAACCTAGTTAACTACAAATCTAGAAGTAACTTATGATAGGGTTAAAAACAACCAAACATTAATAGAAACGAAAGATGAGGGGCCTATGTTGCTAAACTTGAAACTTAATTTCATAAAAACAAAAATTAAAACACAACCAAACACACTTTGAGTGTGTCTGGTCGTACAAGAAGTAGGAGGGCGACAAGGGTTCTTCACCAAACCCTAACTCTCACAAAAATTGATCAATTGAAGGTTCAATTCAGGCCAAAATCGAAATCTGAACATAGATTAGTGATCCTCATCACAAGGGGGTTACAAGGTATGTAAAATCTGATGTTAATTCTCTGTTGGAAATTCTCATGAAATTGGGAAATCTGAAAAATTATGTTGCATGTTTGTTACTTGGGTAGATTAGAAAAGATAAAGTGTCTAGGAGCAAAACCTAGACAACAATATGTGAAATCATGATAAAATTCTGAAAATTTCATAAACACAATGAAGGTGATTCATGGGTTTTGTGAGATAATGGTAAACACTAGGATGATAGTGGTTGTTCTAGTAATGTTTGACATGTATGAAGTGATTTCAGAAATTTAGAAGATAAAGTTCATGTAAAATAGTTGATTGATGAAGAATTAAGGCTATATGTTAAGTTGAGAACTTGATAATATATAGTGTAAATTTCTGCCCTTAAAGTGTTCGCATAAATGCCTCAAAGAGGGCTTAAATCAGAAAATTTAAGTCAAACCGCATGATAGTGATGTTTAGGCAAAATATGCGAATTGTGAATTTAAAAGAGTTCTAAACATGTTTTGGTTGAACTCAATAGGAAAGGATACCGGAGCTTCAAGCGGACAAGCCGGTGGTGACTTGCGTTTGAAGGGCGTGCACTAAAGGTATGTAACTTGACCCGTTACATTAAACGAATTGTTGTTAAATTTTGCGAAGTCTTAATTTAGGATAAATATGGTGTTGATTGTAGCGACTATGATCGTTATTTGTATTACTAGTCTAAGAGTGACGTAGAATCGTTTGGTAGTCATCATATTGGGGAAATTCCATAAGATGAGCCAAACGGGTCGATTAATTGTGTAAATGGTTGTTCTAGTGTTTTAGAGAGTCAAAATGAAGATGACAAATCACAAGAGCATTAAACCATGAGATTGGTAAAGAAATGCGAGTGATGATAAGCCCGGGATGTTGGGTATAAAATATCATAAGTTTACTAACTAAATGGTAGTAAATTGTGTCAAGTAGAAATGGGTCGAATAAATGCATAACGATATATAATCTTTCTGTCTGTAAGTTGAAGTTTTGGCACGTCTATTATAATAGGCATGTTGGTAATGAAATTACAGACGTATAGGAAAAAGAATCACTAAAAACGGACTTACGGATCATAAGGTATGGCCATTTTAAGTTAGAACTGGATTAAACTTTGAGCTGGGAATCTGTAGCATCAAACAATGAACATTCTGTGAAAAAGAGGGCCTGGCGTGACGCGAGGGGCCTTGGCGTCACGCGGCGCTCCCCTATTCCGGAAATTTTAATTATTCTTGGTTGTTGACTCTTGGAACTTGATTACATTCATTTTAACTTTATCAAAACTAACATTTGATGTGGTTTTGATCCTAGGTGATGTTGGAAACTAACCGGAAGATGATCGAGCAAGCTTTTGAAGAACCGAACACTATTTACAAGCTTCCGCAATGTTTTGATCTTAAGTAGACTTTGTTTATGGGTTGTAAAAAATTTGTTAAACAACTTTTGAATGTTCCAACTTAGTCGTTAGTTGACTAAGGTTTATGCTACATATGAACTTGACTTATGAAACTTATGTTAATTTGGTATCTTTTATATAAAAATGGCAAAAAAAAAAATTATTATTAAATTCAAGTAAAATTAGACGGGTGTTACAAGTTGGTAATCAAAGCTTAAGGTTGTCAGCAAAGTGTTCGGTTCAAGCTTGATCAATCGTCCGGTAAGAATTAACTTATTATGTTAACAAAATATGTCTTATGTAAAAATGAGAAAGGAATTGATATACATAGGAAGAGCGTGTTAACACACTGAAACCCGGAAAGTGCATTAAGTATGAACGGTTAAAGCAAGTTAAGAACTTGGCTAAACCGAAACAAATGATGCAATGTTATGAATGAAATGTATAACGTTTAAATGTAAACATTTCAGTTTCAAGATGTCTTATGGAAATGATGATAATCCGGTGCAAACAAGTACCGAACAAATGAAAGAGATAATTGCCGAAGAAGTAGGGAAGGCAATTGAAGGTAGTCTATCCGGGTTTATAGACAAGATTCAAAGTACGGTGTTGTCGCTTGTTGAAGAGCGAGTCAAAAGGTTGGAAGATAATGTCAACCTTATAAAAGAAAAGTCGGGAGAACGCAAAGGGTGTTCGTACAAGGAATTCATGGCGTGTAAACCGCCAATCTATAACGGGGAGGTTGACCCGATAATTTGCCAAAGATGGATAAGTGATGTTGAAGGGGTGTTTGAACGGACCCATTGTGAAGTAGGCGACTTTGTTGCTTACGGAATGGGTCAATTAAAAGGCCAAGCTAAGGATTGGTGGGACAATAAAAATAAGGAAATGGGAGCCGAAGCGGCGAGGGTTATGACTTGGGACGAGTTTAAGGTACCATTCCTTAAACACCATAGTCCCAAAGCGGTTATTAACAGGATCAAAGAAGAATTTATCCAGTTAAGACAAAAGGGAGAATCAATTGATAAGATCACGGGCATCTTCATGGATAAGCTGAGATTCTGTGACGAGTTAGTCACCACTGAAGAGCAAAAGATATACTACTATTACAACATGCTGAGTGCCGAGTACCATGAGTTCATGACTCCGTCAAAGTACGAAACCCTCACGGAGATTATCAACACCGCCCGGGAGCGGGAAATCGAGTTAAAGAAACAGGTTGAAAGGGGTGAACGAAGGGCACAGGATGCGAATCCAAGCCCTACAAAGAAAGCTAGAACTGCTGAAACAGGGAAGAAGGTGGAAGCTAAAGGCGGGTCGCCAAGTTGTAAAGTATGTGGATAGGGGCACAAGGGTGAGTGTCGCTTCAAAGACAAACCGTGTCCGGTATGTGGGAAGACGGGGCACACTGCATCGCTATGTCCCGGAAAAGTTTCCGTTTGTTACAAGTGTTATCAACCCGGTCACAAGAAGTCTGAATGCCCCGAGTTGGTGGGAAAGAGAGACACAAAAGAGTCTCCAACAGAAGCTCCCAAAGCGAAGGCTAGGTCCTTCCAACTTACTGCGGCTGAAGCAAAAACAGAACCTGATGTGGTCTCAGGTATATTCACAATTAACTCAATTCCAACACGTGTATTGTTTGATACGGGTGCGAATAAATCCTTCATTTCGCATGGATTTATTCGACATCCTTCATTTGTATTGACGAAATTATCTGTGCCCTTAGAAGTTGAAATAGGGGACAACAAAAGTTTTATAGTTTGTGATGTTTGTCGAGGCTGCAAATTAAGCATCGACGATGAGGAATACTTGATAGACCTAATCCCGATGTCAATGGGGGAATTTTAAGTAGTCGTTGGGATGGATTGGCTATCTCAGCACCATGCAAAGGTCGTGTGTTTTCGTAAAGAGATAAAACTAACATCTCCGAGCGGGAAACACGTCACTATCTATGGCGAAAAAGGAGGTAGCCCCATAGTATGCTCAATGTTGAAAGCTCACAAGCTTATGAAGCTAGGATGCAAGGCATTCATGATATACGCAAATGAGCCCGAGAAAGAATCACGGAAGATTGGAGATGTACCGGTAGTACGAGACTATGAAGATGTGTTTCTGGAGGATTTACCGGGGATACCGCCAGAACGGGAAGTAGAGTTCGGGATCGAATTGATTCCGGGCGCAAAACCCGTAGCTAAGTCACCGTACCGACTCGTGCCGTCGGAATTACAAGAGTTGATGTCCCAAATTCAAGACCTGCTTGACAAAGGATTTATAAGGCCGAGTGTGTCTCCTTGGGGCGCACCGGTACTGTTCGTGAAAAAGAAAGACGGAAGCATGCGGATGTGCATCGATTACCGGGAGTTAAACAAACTCACGGTAAAGAACCGATACCCGCTTTCGAGGATAGATGATTTATTCGACCAACTACAAGGTGCAAACTGGTTTTCGAAAATTGACCTTAGATCGGGGTATCACCAATTAAAGGTTAAAGAGGAAGATGTGCCGAAGACGGCTTTCCGCACGAGATATGGACATTACGAATTCCTCGTGATGTCATTTGGGCTAACAAATGCACCCGCGGCTTTCATGGACCTCATGAACCGGGTTTGCAAGCCAATGTTGGATAAGTCGGTCATCGTGTTTATCGATGATATTTTGGTGTATTCTAAAAGCGAAGCTGAACACGCACACCACTTACAAGAAGTGTTAGAGACACTTAGACGAGAAAGGCTGTATGCGAAATTCTCAAAGTGTGCCTTTTGGTTACGAGAGGTACAATTTCTTGGCCACATCATAAGTGCCGACGGAGTATTGGTGGATCCGTCAAAGATCGAGGCCGTATCAAAATGGAATCCCCCGAAGAACCCTTCGGAAATTAGAAGCTTTTTGGGGCTGGCGTGATACTATAGGAGGTTCATTCAAGATTTCTCCAAGATTGCGTCACCGCTAACAAAACTAACCCGGAAGGAAGAAAAGTTTATTTGGGGTGTAGAACAAGAAAGAGCGTTTCAAACGCTAAAAGAGAAGTTAACTCAAGCTCCAGTATTGACATTGCCGGACGGAGTCGAAGACATGGTGGTTTATTCGGATGCTTCACTATCGGGGCTCGGATGCGTTTTGATGCAACGGGGCAAAGTTATAGCTCATGCCTCGAGGCAATTAAAGATACACGAGAAGAAATATCCCACGCACGATCTCAAGTTGGCTGCGGTGGTATTTGCCTTAAAAATATGGAGGAACTACTTATATGGGGTAAAGTGCACCATATTCACCGATCACAAGAGCTTAAAATACTTCTTCGATCAGAAGGAGTTAAACATACGACAAAGGCGATGGCTAGAAACGGTGAAATATTTCGACTGTGAAATACACTATCACCCCGGAAAGGAAAATGTGGTGGTGGATGCTCTGAGCAGAAAAGCGGACTATGTCCCAATACGAGTAAGATCGATGCAGCTTGTGGTGACCTCGGGTATACTTGAACGTATTCGAGAGGCGCAATTAGAAGAAGTGAAAGAAGAGAATTGGAAGAAAGAAAGAATAATCGGTCAGTTGAAAGATTTGTCGGATGGGAATCACGGGCTGAAGACTCGATCCGGAAGGATATGGGTTCCAAATACTTGTGGGGTGAAGACACTTCTACTTGACGAAGCTCATAAATCCCGATATTCAATTCATCCGGGTGCGACCAAGATGTACAATGATCTGAAGCAAAACTATTGGTGGCCTGGAATAAAGAGAGATGTAGCGAAGTACGTGGAAAAATGCTTGACATGTCTACAAGTCAAGGCGGAGCACCAAAAACCATACGGCAAACTCCAACCGTTAGAAATCCCGGTTTGGAAATGGGAACATATTACAATGGACCTATTAACCAAATTACCTAAGACAAATCGTGGTTTCGATGCCATATGGGTAGTGGTGGATAGACTGACGAAAAGTGCTCACTTCATTCCGATTCGTGAGACTTATATGTCAGAAAAGATGTCAGAAGTTTACACTAATGAGATAATAGCACGTCATGGAGTACCGGTATCCATCGTGTCCGACAGGGATACCCGGTTCACTTCAAATTTCTGGCGAGATTTCCTAGAGCAAATGGGAACCAAATTGTTCATTAGCATTGCGTACCATCCTCAAACAGATGGACAGAGTGAAAGAACAATACAAACATTGGAGGACATGCTACAGGCGTGTATAATCGACTTTGGAGGAAGTTGGGATGTTTACCTACCGTTAGTCGAGTTTTCGTATAATAACAGCTACCATGCTAGTATTAAGATGGCACCATACGAAATGTTCTATGGTAGAAAGTGCCGAACCCCGGTATGTTGGGGTGAAGTGGGTCCACGTGAACTCGCCCACCAAGATGTAGTACGAGCCACTAATGAAAAGATTGATGTGGTTCGGGCACACTTGAAAGCGGCCCAAGATAGACAAAAGGCGTATGCTGACAAAAGGAACAGGCCAATCGAATTCCAGGTTGGTGACAAAGTTATGCTGAAAGTATCGCCGTGGAAGGGAATAATACGATTCAGAAAAAGAGGAAAGTTGAGCCCAAGATTTATTGGGCCATTCAGGATCACCGAACGGGTTGGTAAAGTAGCTTTTCGTCTCGAATTACCCGAGGAGTTGAGTGGGATTCATAGCACATTCCACGTGTCACATCTCCGAAAATGTTTGGCAGACGAAACTGCTCGTATCCACTACGATGATATCGAAGTGGATAACAGCCTCAACTATGCAGTAAAACCAATTGCGATTTTAGATCGTAAAGAAAAGAGTTGGAGGAACAAAGTGATTAATCAAGTCAGGGTCAAATGGGAGCATAGGAAAGGTTCGGACACTACGTGGGAGTCCGAAGAGGAGATGCGACGTCTCCACCCTACATTATTTGGTACGTACTTCAGTTTCGGGGACGAAACCCTTTTAAGGGGGGTGGACTTGTAACACCCCGAAAATGTAAAACTTTATATTAGAATTATAAAGTATAAATAAACAAGAATTCACTAACTAGGAATTTTTAACCTAGTTAACTACAAATCTAGAAGTAACTTATGATAGGGTTAAAAACAACCAAACATTAAATAGAAACGAAAGATGAGGGGCCTATGTTGCTAAACTTGAAACTTAATTTCATAAAAACAAAAATTAAAACACACCAAACACACTTTGAGTGTGTCTGGTCGTACAAGAAGTAGGAGGGCGACAAGGGTTCTTCACCAAACCCTAACTCTCACAAAAATTGATCAATTGAAGGTTCAATTCAGGCCAAAATCGAAATCTGAACATAGATTAGTGATCCTCATCACAAGGGGGTTACAAGGTATGTAAAATCTGATGTTAATTCTCTGTTGGAAATTCTCATGAAATTGGGAAATCTGAAAAATTATGTTGCATGTTTGTTACTTGGGTAGATTAGAAAAGATAAAGTGTCTAGGAGCAAAACCTAGACAACAATATGTGAAATCATGATAAAATTCTGAAAATTTCATAAACACAATGAAGGTGATTCATGGGTTTTGTGAGATAATGGTAAACACTAGGATGATAGTGGTTGTTCTAGTAATGTTTGACATGTATGAAGTGATTTCAGAAATTTAGAAGATAAAGTTCACGTAAAATAGTTGATTGATGAAGAATTAAGGCTATATGTTAAGTTGAGAACTTGATAATATATAGTGTAAATTTCTGCCCTTAAAGTGTTCGCATAAATGCCTCAAAGAGGGCTTAAATCAGAAAATTTAAGTCAAACCGCATGATAGTGATGTTTAGGCAAAATATGCGAATTGTGAATTTAAAAGAGTTCTAAACATGTTTTGGTTGAACTCAATAGGAAAGGATACCGGAGCTTCAAGCGGACAAGCCGGTGGTGACTTGCGTTTGAAGGGCGTGCACTAAAGGTATGTAACTTGACCCGTTACATTAAACGAATTGTTGTTAAATTTTGCGAAGTCTTAATTTAGGATAAATATGGTGTTGATTGTAGCGACTATGATCGTTATTTGTATTACTAGTCTAAGAGTGACGTAGAATCGTTTGGTAGTCATCATATTGGGGAAATTCCATAAGATGAGCCAAACGGGTCGATTAATTGTGTAAATGGTTGTTCTAGTGTTTTAGAGAGTCAAAATGAAGATGACAAATCACAAGAGCATTAAACCATGAGATTGGTAAAGAAATGCGAGTGATGATAAGCCCGGGATGTTGGGTATAAAATATCATAAGTTTACTAACTAAATGGTAGTAAATTGTGTCAAGTAGAAATGGGTCGAATAAATGCATAACGATATATAATCTTTCTGTCTGTAAGTTGAAGTTTTGGCACGTCTATTATAATAGGCATGTTGGTAATGAAATTACAGACGTATAGGAAAAAGAATCACTAAAAACGGACTTACGGATCATAAGGTATGGCCATTTTAAGTTAGAACTGGATTAAACTTTGAGCTGGGAATCTGTAGCATCAAACAATGAACATTCTGTGAAAAAGAGGGCCTGGCGTGACGCGAGGGGCCTTGGCGTCACGCGGCGCTCCCCTATTCCGGAAATTTTAATTATTCTTGGTTGTTGACTCTTGGAACTTGATTACATTCATTTTAACTTTATCAAAACTAACATTTGATGTGGTTTTGATCCTAGGTGATGTTGGAAACTAACCGGAAGATGATCGAGCAAGCTTTTGAAGAACCGAACACTATTTACAAGCTTCCGCAATGTTTTGATCTTAAGTAGACTTTGTTTATGGGTTGTAAAAAATTTGTTAAACAACTTTTGAATGTTCCAACTTAGTCGTTAGTTGACTAAGGTTTATGCTACATATGAACTTGACTTATGAAACTTATGTTAATTTGGTATCTTTTATATAAAAATGGCAAAAAAAAAAATTATTATTAAATTCAAGTAAAATTAGACGGGTGTTACAAGTTGGTAATCAAAGCTTAAGGTTGTCAGCAAAGTGTTCGGTTCAAGCTTGATCAATCGTCCGGTAAGAATTAACTTATTATGTTAACAAAATATGTCTTATGTAAAAATGAGAAAGGAATTGATATACATAGGAAGAGCGTGTTAACACACTGAAACCCGGAAAGTGCATTAAGTATGAACGGTTAAAGCAAGTTAAGAACTTGGCTAAACCGAAACAAATGATGCAATGTTATGAATGAAATGTATAACGTTTAAATGTAAACATTTCAGTTTCAAGATGTCTTATGGAAATGATGATAATCCGGTGCAAACAAGTACCGAACAAATGAAAGAGATAATTGCCGAAGAAGTAGGGAAGGCAATTGAAGGTAGTCTATCCGGGTTTATAGACAAGATTCAAAGTACGGTGTTGTCGCTTGTTGAAGAGCGAGTCAAAAGGTTGGAAGATAATGTCAACCTTATAAAAGAAAAGTCGGGAGAACGCAAAGGGTGTTCGTACAAGGAATTCATGGCGTGTAAACCGCCAATCTATAACGGGGAGGTTGACCCGATAATTTGCCAAAGATGGATAAGTGATGTTGAAGGGGTGTTTGAACGGACCCATTGTGAAGTAGGCGACTTTGTTGCTTACGGAATGGGTCAATTAAAAGGCCAAGCTAAGGATTGGTGGGACAATAAAAATAAGGAAATGGGAGCCGAAGCGGCGAGGGTTATGACTTGGGACGAGTTTAAGGTACCATTCCTTAAACACCATAGTCCCAAAGCGGTTATTAACAGGATCAAAGAAGAATTTATCCAGTTAAGACAAAAGGGAGAATCAATTGATAAGATCACGGGCATCTTCATGGATAAGCTGAGATTCTGTGACGAGTTAGTCACCACTGAAGAGCAAAAGATATACTACTATTACAACATGCTGAGTGCCGAGTACCATGAGTTCATGACTCCGTCAAAGTACGAAACCCTCACGGAGATTATCAACACCGCCCGGGAGCGGGAAATCGAGTTAAAGAAACAGGTTGAAAGGGGTGAACGAAGGGCACAGGATGCGAATCCAAGCCCTACAAAGAAAGCTAGAACTGCTGAAACAGGGAAGAAGGTGGAAGCTAAAGGCGGGTCGCCAAGTTGTAAAGTATGTGGATAGGGGCACAAGGGTGAGTGTCGCTTCAAAGACAAACCGTGTCCGGTATGTGGGAAGACGGGGCACACTGCATCGCTATGTCCCGGAAAAGTTTCCGTTTGTTACAAGTGTTATCAACCCGGTCACAAGAAGTCTGAATGCCCCGAGTTGGTGGGAAAGAGAGACACAAAAGAGTCTCCAACAGAAGCTCCCAAAGCGAAGGCTAGGTCCTTCCAACTTACTGCGGCTGAAGCAAAAACAGAACCTGATGTGGTCTCAGGTATATTCACAATTAACTCAATTCCAACACGTGTATTGTTTGATACGGGTGCGAATAAATCCTTCATTTCGCATGGATTTATTCGACATCCTTCATTTGTATTGACGAAATTATCTGTGCCCTTAGAAGTTGAAATAGGGGACAACAAAAGTTTTATAGTTTGTGATGTTTGTCGAGGCTGCAAATTAAGCATCGACGATGAGGAATACTTGATAGACCTAATCCCGATGTCAATGGGGGAATTTTAAGTAGTCGTTGGGATGGATTGGCTATCTCAGCACCATGCAAAGGTCGTGTGTTTTCGTAAAGAGATAAAACTAACATCTCCGAGCGGGAAACACGTCACTATCTATGGCGAAAAAGGAGGTAGCCCCATAGTATGCTCAATGTTGAAAGCTCACAAGCTTATGAAGCTAGGATGTAAGGCATTCATGATATACGCAAATGAGCCCGAGAAAGAATCACGGAAGATTGGAGATGTACCGGTAGTACGAGACTATGAAGATGTGTTTCTGGAGGATTTACCGGGGATACCGCCAGAACGGGAAGTAGAGTTCGGGATCGAATTGATTCCGGGCGCAAAACCCGTAGCTAAGTCACCGTACCGACTCGTGCCGTCGGAATTACAAGAGTTGATGTCCCAAATTCAAGACCTGCTTGACAAAGGATTTATAAGGCCGAGTGTGTCTCCTTGGGGCGCACCGGTACTGTTCGTGAAAAAGAAAGACGGAAGCATGCGGATGTGCATCGATTACCGGGAGTTAAACAAACTCACGGTAAAGAACCGATACCCGCTTTCGAGGATAGATGATTTATTCGACCAACTACAAGGTGCAAACTGGTTTTCGAAAATTGACCTTAGATCGGGGTATCACCAATTAAAGGTTAAAGAGGAAGATGTGCCGAAGACGGCTTTCCGCACGAGATATGGACATTACGAATTCCTCGTGATGTCATTTGGGCTAACAAATGCACCCGCGGCTTTCATGGACCTCATGAACCGGGTTTGCAAGCCAATGTTGGATAAGTCGGTCATCGTGTTTATCGATGATATTTTGGTGTATTCTAAAAGCGAAGCTGAACACGCACACCACTTACAAGAAGTGTTAGAGACACTTAGACGAGAAAGGCTGTATGCGAAATTCTCAAAGTGTGCCTTTTGGTTACGAGAGGTACAATTTCTTGGCCACATCATAAGTGCCGACGGAGTATTGGTGGATCCGTCAAAGATCGAGGCCGTATCAAAATGGAATCCCCCGAAGAACCCTTCGGAAATTAGAAGCTTTTTGGGGCTGGCGTGATACTATAGGAGGTTCATTCAAGATTTCTCCAAGATTGCGTCACCGCTAACAAAACTAACCCGGAAGGAAGAAA
Source organism: Helianthus tuberosus (assembly GCA_030545235.1). Taxonomy (NCBI): domain Eukaryota; kingdom Viridiplantae; phylum Streptophyta; class Magnoliopsida; order Asterales; family Asteraceae; genus Helianthus; species Helianthus tuberosus. Next base: position 59,390,081 of record CM060400.1, read on the forward strand.
AGTTTATTTGGGGTGTAGAACAAGAAAGAGCGTTTCAAACGCTAAAAGAGAAGTTAACTCAAGCTCCAGTATTGACATTGCCGGACGGAGTCGAAGACATGGTGGTTTATTCGGATGCTTCACTATCGGGGCTCGGATGCGTTTTGATGCAACGGGGCAAAGTTATAGCTCATGCCTCGAGGCAATTAAAGATACACGAGAAGAAATATCCCACGCACGATCTCAAGTTGGCTGCGGTGGTATTTGCCTTAAAAATATGGAGGAACTACTTATATGGGGTAAAGTGCACCATATTCACCGATCACAAGAGCTTAAAATACTTCTTCGATCAGAAGGAGTTAAACATACGACAAAGGCGATGGCTAGAAACGGTGAAATATTTCGACTGTGAAATACACTATCACCCCGGAAAGGAAAATGTGGTGGTGGATGCTCTGAGCAGAAAAGCGGACTATGTCCCAATACGAGTAAGATCGATGCAGCTTGTGGTGACCTCGGGTATACTTGAACGTATTCGAGAGGCGCAATTAGAAGAAGTGAAAGAAGAGAATTGGAAGAAAGAAAGAATAATCGGTCAGTTGAAAGATTTGTCGGATGGGAATCACGGGCTGAAGACTCGATCCGGAAGGATATGGGTTCCAAATACTTGTGGGGTGAAGACACTTCTACTTGACGAAGCTCATAAATCCCGATATTCAATTCATCCGGGTGCGACCAAGATGTACAATGATCTGAAGCAAAACTATTGGTGGCCTGGAATAAAGAGAGATGTAGCGAAGTACGTGGAAAAATGCTTGACATGTCTACAAGTCAAGGCGGAGCACCAAAAACCATACGGCAAACTCCAACCGTTAGAAATCCCGGTTTGGAAATGGGAACATATTACAATGGACCTATTAACCAAATTACCTAAGACAAATCGTGGTTTCGATGCCATATGGGTAGTGGTGGATAGACTGACGAAAAGTGCTCACTTCATTCCGATTCGTGAGACTTATATGTCAGAAAAGATGTCAGAAGTTTACACTAATGAGATAATAGCACGTCATGGAGTACCGGTATCCATCGTGTCCGACAGGGATACCCGGTTCACTTCAAATTTCTGGCGAGATTTCCTAGAGCAAATGGGAACCAAATTGTTCATTAGCATTGCGTACCATCCTCAAACAGATGGACAGAGTGAAAGAACAATACAAACATTGGAGGACATGCTACAGGCGTGTATAATCGACTTTGGAGGAAGTTGGGATGTTTACCTACCGTTAGTCGAGTTTTCGTATAATAACAGCTACCATGCTAGTATTAAGATGGCACCATACGAAATGTTCTATGGTAGAAAGTGCCGAACCCCGGTATGTTGGGGTGAAGTGGGTCCACGTGAACTCGCCCACCAAGATGTAGTACGAGCCACTAATGAAAAGATTGATGTGGTTCGGGCACACTTGAAAGCGGCCCAAGATAGACAAAAGGCGTATGCTGACAAAAGGAACAGGCCAATCGAATTCCAGGTTGGTGACAAAGTTATGCTGAAAGTATCGCCGTGGAAGGGAATAATACGATTCAGAAAAAGAGGAAAGTTGAGCCCAAGATTTATTGGGCCATTCAGGATCACCGAACGGGTTGGTAAAGTAGCTTTTCGTCTCGAATTACCCGAGGAGTTGAGTGGGATTCATAGCACATTCCACGTGTCACATCTCCGAAAATGTTTGGCAGACGAAACTGCTCGTATCCACTACGATGATATCGAAGTGGATAACAGCCTCAACTATGCAGTAAAACCAATTGCGATTTTAGATCGTAAAGAAAAGAGTTGGAGGAACAAAGTGATTAATCAAGTCAGGGTCAAATGGGAGCATAGGAAAGGTTCGGACACTACGTGGGAGTCCGAAGAGGAGATGCGACGTCTCCACCCTACATTATTTGGTACGTACTTCAGTTTCGGGGACGAAACCCTTTTAAGGGGGGTGGACTTGTAACACCCCGAAAATGTAAAACTTTATATTAGAATTATAAAGTATAAATAAACAAGAATTCACTAACTAGGAATTTTTAACCTAGTTAACTACAAATCTAGAAGTAACTTATGATAGGGTTAAAAACAACCAAACATTAAATAGAAACGAAAGATGAGGGGCCTATGTTGCTAAACTTGAAACTTAATTTCATAAAAACAAAAATTAAAACACACCAAACACACTTTGAGTGTGTCTGGTCGTACAAGAAGTAGGAGGGCGACAAGGGTTCTTCACCAAACCCTAACTCTCACAAAAATTGATCAATTGAAGGTTCAATTCAGGCCAAAATCGAAATCTGAACATAGATTAGTGATCCTCATCACAAGGGGGTTACAAGGTATGTAAAATCTGATGTTAATTCTCTGTTGGAAATTCTCATGAAATTGGGAAATCTGAAAAATTATGTTGCATGTTTGTTACTTGGGTAGATTAGAAAAGATAAAGTGTCTAGGAGCAAAACCTAGACAACAATATGTGAAATCATGATAAAATTCTGAAAATTTCATAAACACAATGAAGGTGATTCATGGGTTTTGTGAGATAATGGTAAACACTAGGATGATAGTGGTTGTTCTAGTAATGTTTGACATGTATGAAGTGATTTCAGAAATTTAGAAGATAAAGTTCATGTAAAATAGTTGATTGATGAAGAATTAAGGCTATATGTTAAGTTGAGAACTTGATAATATATAGTGTAAATTTCTGCCCTTAAAGTGTTCGCATAAATGCCTCAAAGAGGGCTTAAATCAGAAAATTTAAGTCAAACCGCATGATAGTGATGTTTAGGCAAAATATGCGAATTGTGAATTTAAAAGAGTTCTAAACATGTTTTGGTTGAACTCAATAGGAAAGGATACCGGAGCTTCAAGCGGACAAGCAGGTGGTGACTTGCGTTTGAAGGGTGTGCACTAAAGGTGTGTAACTTGACCCGTTACATTAAACGAATTGTTGTTAAATTTTACGAAGTCTTAATTTAGGATAAATATGGTGTTGATTGTAGTAACTATGATCGTTATTTGTATTACTAGTCTAAGAGTGACGTAGAATCGTTTGGTAGTCATCATATTGGGGAAATTCCATAAGATGAGCCAAACGGGTCGATTAATTGTGTAAATGGTTGTTCTAGTGTTTTAGAGAGTCAAAATGAAGATGACAAATCACAAGAGCATTAAACCATGAGATTGGTAAAGAAATGCGAGTGATGATAAGCCCGGGATGTTGGGTATAAAATATCATAAGTTTACTAGCTAAATGGTAGTAAATTGTGTCAAGTAGAAATGGGTCGAATAAATGCATAACGATATATAATCTTTCTGTCCCTAAGTTGAAGTTTTGGCACGTCTATTATAATAGTCATGTTGGTAATGAAATTACAGACGTATAGGAAAAAGAATCACTAAAAACGGACTTACGAATCATAAGTTATGGCCATTTTAAGTTAGAACTGGATTAAACTTTGAGCTGGGAATCTGCAGCATCAAACAATGAACATTCTGTGAAAAAGAGGGCCTGGCGTGACGCGAGGGGCCTTGGCGACACGCGGCGCTCCCCTCTTCCGGAAATTTTAATTTTTCTTGGTTGTTGACTCTTGGAACTTGATTACATTCATTTTAACTTTATCAAAACTAACATTGGATGTGGTTTTGATCCTAGGTGATGTTGGAAACTAACCGGAAGATGATCGAGCAAGCTTTTGAAGAACCGAACACTATTTACAAGCTTCCGCAATGTTTTGATCTTAAGTAGACTTTGTTTATGGGTTGTAAACAATTTGTTAAACAACTTTTGAATGTTCCAACTTAGTCGTTAGTTGACTAAGGTTTATGCTACATATGAACTTGACTTATGAAACTTATGTTAATTTGGTATCTTTTGTATAAAAATGGCAAAAAAAAAAATTATTATTAAATTCAAGTAAAATTAGACGGGTGTTACACAAAATCACTTACGTCACAGTGGGTCCTTTCACACACCCCTTCGACATCACTTAGCCATCTTTGGCATATTATCGGGTCAACCTCCCTGTTGTAAATTGGCGGTTTACACACCATGAACTCTTTGTATGAGCAACTCTTCCATTCTCCGGATTTTTCCTTCACAAGGTTGACATTGTCTTCCAACCTTTTAACCCATTCTTCAACTAAAGAAAGCACCGTATTTTGGATTTTGTCTATAAAACCTGATAGACTATACTCGATTTCCTTTTCTACATCTTCGGCAATCACCTCTTTCGTTTGTTCGGTGACTATCGGCACAACATCATTGTTACCCTTTTCCGTCATCTTGAAATTGAAATGTTTATACCAATTGTTAAACATTTCATTTATAATATATACTTTATTCGCTTCGGTTTAGCCAAGTTCATAACTTGCTTTAACCGTTCTCATTTAGTGCACTTTCCGTGTTTGAGTGTGTTAACATGCTCTTCCCATGCACGTCAATTCACATATCTCTTTCTCACATATAATAAAGTCTACTAAAGTAACTAATTCTTACCGGATGTTTGATCAAGCTTGAACCGAACACACTTTGTTAACAACCTTGAGCTCTGATTACCAACTTGTAACACCCGTCTCATTCTTATTAATATTTTAACATAAAATACGCATTTATAATTTAAGTGCACCATTTATGTAGTTAGACAAAATGGTAGGATTTCATTAAGATAATATCTTAGTTAACAAACCATCTTGTTTAAACATCTAAAACAATAGTTAAGTGTTTACAGAAAAAGAACATTGTCTACAACAGAGTTTGATAAATGCGGAAGCTTCAAAATGATGTGTTCGGTTCTTGGTTTTATGCTTGATCGCCATCTGGAGTGAGATCGGATTCACCTAATGTCAAAACCACGTTAGTTGTTAGTTTTGACAATAATAAAACACATATAATCAAGTTCAAGTGCCAAACAATGAAAATAAAATAAAATTTCTGAATTTTGGGTCTGTCGCGCCCCGCGACAGATCCCCCAAAAGCTTTTGCGCCCCGCGAGTGAGCCCTACATGTCGCGACAGAATGAGTGGCTCCCTCCGTGTGCCGCGGGGGAGGCCATTTTCCAGCGGGTGCAGCTTTAAACCTGCATCTGTTTGCCCAGCTCTAATTTTTCACAATTTCAACTTCGAACTTGCATAACTTTCTATCTAAGTGTCCGTTTTAAGTGATTCTTTTTCCTACGCGTCCGTAATTAAATTACCAACGCATCTATCATGAATATCATATAAAAAATTAAGTTTATGAACTGAAAGTTTATAATTCCAATTGTACTTATTCGACCCGCGTAGTTTTGTATCAAATTTAAGTTACTCAAAATATGGACTTTTTAGCATATATACCCATTCCATGGGCTTGTGATCATCGGCGTATCATTATCCATTTCATGGTTTTACGCCCCCGTGATCTACAATCGCTAAGTGACATTTAATCACTTCCGTAATGACTAGTAAACAATTATTTGACCCGTTTGGCTCATTTAGGGAATCCTCCATTATCAACGACTACCAAACGTTTTCTTTAACAAGTTTTGACTTGATTAACTAGGTAGTGATCATCATCACTTCTACTAATGCTATCATTTCTAATAAACACAATTTCAAGCAATATATTGTTCAAGTAACAAAATGTAACGGAAATCACGGTTACATACCTTCAAAGCGTCCCCTTCAAACGCGCGTCACCACCGGCTTGTCCGCTCGACGTTCCGGTTTCCTTTCCTATAGAGTTCAAGCACGAATGGTTTAGAACTTTTTTCTTAACATTCCACACATAATTCGCCAAAATATACAAGTATGCGTTTTTCAATCAAATTTTCAACATTAGGCTTTCTTTTAGGCATTTCTACGAACACCTAAAGGGCATAGTTTCTGGAAATTTACAATTAAGCTCATGACTAATTATGTAGCCAAAATTAATCATCAATTAAGCTAGTTCATGTCAATTTTTCACATCACATTCTGAAATCACTTCATAGAACTTAAATTACACTAGAATAATCATAATCCTAGTTTTTAACACCCACTTAACACCTTCAATGGTGATTATGAATTTCACAAGTAATAAGCAAAATCTCAACAAGTAATTGACTAGGGTATATCCCTAGACATTATTTCATTCTAATTTCATCCAAGCAACCATCATGCATCACAAGTTTCGAATTTTATATGTTCATCCAGAATTTTAGATGGAATCAAATAGTGATTTTTTCACATACCTTATTGTAAACGGGTTTGTTAATCAAACCCCGTTAATACTAAAAGACGGGTAAAGTACCGTTAGCGGCAAAAGTAACCCTATAAATATTAGAATTTAAATAAAAAATCCTAATATTAATTAAAAGGCGGATTAGAACTTTCAAGTAATAAAAGGGATAAAAGGCCCGAGTTAACGGAACTTAAATAAGACGGGTTATAACTCCCGGAATCCAATAAGTTAACTAGGAATAATAATAACCTAGTTAGAAGAGAAGTCTTGTAGTGACATACTAGTGGGTTAAAACTTTATAGCTAGGAAAATATAAAACTTTATATTAAAATTATAAAGTTTTAAATAAACAAGGACAAACTAATTAGGACAAAATAACGCAGTTAGTTATAAGACTTATGTTAACTTAAAAGTGAGTTAAAAGCAACAAAATATGAACTAAAAGAAATTAGAGGGGCTAAAAGTGTCTAATTAGAAACTAATTATAATAAAATCAATTTATTAAAACAAAACACAATGTGTGTTTTGTTCTGGAAATCGATCAAGAAGCAGGGGCGATCCCAAGCTCCCCAAAACCCTAGTTCATGTCAAAACCTCCAATTTGAAGGATCAAATCAAGTCCAAAACGAAAATCGAGCATAGATTAGTAATCCCCATTGCAAGGAGATCACAAGGTATGTAAAATTTGATAAAAATTCTCTACTTGAAATTCTCATGAATTTAGGGAATTCGAAATCTGTGGATGCATGTGTGATATGTAGACGAAGTAGGAACATTTGAATGCCTAGGAGTAAACCCTAGACAAGTATAGATTGAAATCATGCTTAGCTCAAGTAAATTCAGATTTTGTTTTGACTAAATTCGTGTATGTGATGCTTTTAGGGGTTTTGATTGCTAAGAATAAGTGTTATAATGTCATAAACATGTTCAAATTGAAAGCTGAATTCAAACAGCTTCTGATCAGAATTTACAGCCGACTTGTATTGGCTGTAACATGGACAAAACGTGACAAAAACATGTGTTTCTTGAGCCTAAAATGTAATTCCAGGAAATATCTTTAAAACCCCACTGGATTCGCATTTTTTTGACGAAAATTGAGCGTTTTATGAATTTTTCCGAATCGAAGGTTCAAGCTGCGTTTTCTGGTAGAATTTGCAGCCCATTACGAATGTCATAACTCAATTTACGAATTTAGTTATGATCTCAAATTCTTACTGTAGAAAGTTTTAAGCGATTAAAAGAATCTCCAATTGGAATTTCATCAATCGGATAAACGAGGAATTTTAAATGAATTTTTCCTTAAGATACAGTCAGAAGTGACGAATCTGATTGCAGCTTAGTAAATGAATTTTTACGAATTTTTGGTAAAGAGTTAGATCTTGAAATTTTAACACAAGGTCTAACCCTCCGAGAGGTACGCCACACAAAAAAATCATAATTTTTGAAGACTTGTAAACATGTTAAACAAGTCACCAAAAACAACCCATTTTCAGTGATATGAAATGCATAAATGAAATCGCGGTCTACTTGGTTGTGTGTAAAATTTGATTTCATTAAGAATTCGGATGAAATATTCCTAAGTGAGTTCAATGAACCAAATGTGCATTTGAATATGTTGATAAGTCAATTGACTTTTAAAAAGTCAAACCGACCAATGATTAGATCGAATGATAATTTTGATATGGTCGAATGATAAATTCGACATAAAACCCGTAGGATGGAATAGTCGTAAACGATTATGACTAATCTAACCGTCTTACGAATTGTGATGATGATAGTTTGACTCTAGACAAGCTAGATGAGGAGTTGGGGAAAAGAAGCGGGTCAAACGGATCGTGTACTCGGAAAAAGGACATAACCGTATGCAAGGTAAGTGAAACTTACACTTCTTGGTAGAATACGTATAAATTCTGTAAGTTATAAATACGAGAAGATTAATATTCGAAATACGGGTTCCGACGCGTAATGATACGGGTCGGAACAAATATAAATGATAGAAACCATGGTTTATGAAAAAGAGGGTAAAAAAATGGAAATATAGTCAAGCGTCGACTAATGTAAATTTAACTTAAAAAGGATCTTGAGTTAAAATCCGAAATGGGTCGGATGTGAGAGTGAGAAATTGAAAAACATGTTTTAATAACCTATGCAAATGTTGGTCATACAGTCCAAACGGGTCAAATGGTGGTGAAAACACCATTTGAAAATTTCGGCTAATGATTGTTGTCAAGTCATATGTTAACAGGAGCAATTAGCAATTTGGTAGATTGCGACGCCATAGAATATCAGTTAGTTAAAGCAAGGTATAAAATGGGTCTATATATTGACTCGAGCCAGGTACGCGTATATATAGATTTATAGTTAAAAGGACAATGTTGGTCAAATAAATTAGCAAAGGGCTTTTGTTGTAAAAGGAGGGACTAAATTAACCAAAACGCCCTTGTTGGGTAAATCGGGCAAACGACCCTTAGAGGCCGTTTAGAGACTTGTATTGAAATTATGTAACCCTTAGATGCATGTAAGAGTTGTAGGCGTAAACTTCATCGTTCAAATGCCTAAAAATGGTCATTTGCGTGAAACGACTAGTTGAAGGGTAAAATTTGGGAAGAAGGGGTTCATTATGTTAAATACACCACAAAATAGTTGTGGTGGATTATATGTAGTTATTTAGATATGGAATTTTGTAGTGTCGAAAGAAAAGGGCAAGTTTTAGACTAAATTGCTTAAATTCCCTAAACGGATCAAAAACAGTTTGTGCACATAGTCTACGAACTAGTCGCGCAATTTATAAAAAAATTTTATTATGAACCCGAGCTAAAGATTTCGGGTTAAAATACACTAGCGTATGTATTTTGGTTGTTTAAGACATCAAAGTTGGAAATAAATATTTTGTTTGATTATTCGTTGCTTAGAACTTGTTTAGACTTATATTTAAGTTATCAAAACTAACTTTTATGTTGGTTTTGATCATAGGTGGATATCAAGAGTACCCGGATGAAGATCAAGCGACGAGATAGAACCGAACACATGAAAAAGAAGCTTCCGCACGGTGTGTCGTCGTAACTTTCAAACGACGACTAAACTACATTATGTTGTATTACTTTTAAATTGTAAAAGTTTTAATTAAATAGCAAATTTAAATGCACTTGTAATCATTGTTACAAGTTTGTTTTTCGTAATCTATACGAGAACCGTTAAAATAATAGCAAGGATGTTACAAGTTGGTAATCAGAGCTCATGGTTAAAGAATAAAGTGTGTTCGGTTCGAGGCTTGATCGCAAATCCGGTAAGTTCATGTATGTTAATAGTTTAGTAGGATTAAAGTGTTGTGAACAACACATAGGGTATCGTGTAAACACGTTACACCAACGAAAATGATTAGTATAGTTAACGAAATCACGTGCAGTAAAAAGCCTTGTATTACAACACGTGCAGTTATTAATGTTGAAATTACTAACTTTTGTAAATGTTTAGTTGAAGGATACTCGCATCTGAAGATGACGAGAGTTGAACGAATTGTGGATATGACGGTGGAACGGTCCGAGGTATGACAAGCAGAGCATACTCATCAAGGACCTAAATCGCGTGATGATCGCGAACGAAGTCAAAGGCAAGGAAAGCCCATTAAGGGCAAGCATTATCAGGTACACACTTTTAAATTTAATTGCACAAGTAGTAATATGCAACAAACACGTAGGGGATAACGGTTGCATATATCTGATAAAACCTGAATAGGATATCTGTTCAGGATAATGTTTCTAAGAGAAGTTTAATAGAAACATGCGTTATTCACGATAATGAATATCAAAACTATAATAGAAATAGTTCATATGAAAACTTAGACGGGGGGTAATTATCCAAGTGGAAAAAAAAAACTCTCAATATAATGCTATTGAGAAAAGTAGCGATCACATTAACAAATGTGATTATATAATAGTTCGATAGAAAAGAAAAACATTTTATATGTTCAAATGTAAAACTAGTAAAACTAATGATTGTTGTTTTGCAATTAAATAAAGTTTTACTAAATGAAATCAGAGATATGAAATAAATAGAGGCATTACTTACATAGGGTGTGATGTGAAAGCTATAAAAAGGTCATGTGTATCATGTGTTGATCGCTTACTCTGGCCAAGTAAGTAGTGGCATATGATACCATGAACTTCTTGTAGCGGGCACATTTACGTCCAATGTAATAAGGGCGGGGTGAATGGGACTAACTTTAAAGGTACCCAAATAAATCAAATAAGCAAGATGTTTGATAATAAACGTAGACGCAAGTCGGATGACGGAAGCATATTACGTTAGAATGAAGAGCCCGAGAGAAAGGACAAGGATTAAAGTAAATGAAAATACAGATTAACTAATGAGAATGCTAGGGCATAAAGATAAAGTTTGACTGTCATAAGTGATGAAATTCACACAGACAAGTCAAAGGGGTAGAATAAATGAATAAAAGACTTGACTAAATAAAAGCAATGGATTTCGCTAAGATGATTAAATAAATTAAGATGATGTCTAAAACCATATAAGAATGGTTACTTGATGATAACTTCGGTAAAGATACCCGATAGATGGGTAAGATTTTGAAAGCATGCGTAAACCAAGAGACGGGTACGCGAAATAGAAAGTCAAAGGACTCGGATTAAGAGTCATGACTAAAAGACGATGAGAATTTGCAAACAAAAATTTTGATAACTACGTTCAACTATTCTAAAGTTGAACGGGTCGAATAAAGAATGAGGTTTGACGTTCATGAGTAATTAAATCTCACACGAATAAGTCAAACGGGATAAATAAAGTATAAAAGCTTGGTAGTGCAAGTAAGCGCAACCGAATAATGGAAGCGCAAAATAATAAAGAACCCGGGTAACGGGTCGTAAAGAAGTATAATTATGAACCGGGGAAACGGTGAGCGTAGAACAAACCAACGTGTAAATGACATAAAGAGTCATAAAGTTAGAAGATTAGTCCAAGAGTAAACGAACGAAGCTTTAGACTACGGTCAAGGCCAACTAAAGTTCAAAAGCGAAAAATAAACGATTCCAAACATAATAAAAGATGCTTTGGCGCTATATATGTATATATACATTTGAATAAAGACATGGATAAAAGACGATCTACGGGATCATCATAACCTATGGGATTATAAATAGTGTTAAAGTCTACGGGACCAAAAAGACCTTCGGGTCACAAACAGAAAGAAACGAATAGTTGGGGTTCTCACCTTAAAAAGGTGAAAATCTAAAGAAAAAGCTTACGAGGCTAAGTAAAAGAACTTGCGGGTCACTTGGATAAAGCGTGGAAAACTGGTTACAATTCTCCATGTAAAATAATAACGGTCAGGAATAAAACTTAGACAGAAATTCCTAGACATGAGGAAAAGACATAAGACAGAGAAAACGTAAACTAAAAATTTAGTTTTTAGTCAAAAGCAATGTTTTAACAAACATAAATAGTATAAGGCGGTTTAGAAAATCTTAAACACACATAAGGCCAGAGATGGCAAAATAATATACCCGGGTGACGGGGTATGAAGTGATGGCGACTAATTAGTCTAGCCGGTAAAACTTTTCAAAGTCAAGAAAATGTTATGACAAATACAAAGAGCTTGTTAATATAAGACAAGCGCGGAATAAACTTGTTAACAGATTGATGAGACTAAGTGGTCAAGTGACAACTCGGTCGATAAGGATAATGCATATAAGCTAAAAATAACTGCCCGCGAGGCCTTACACATGAAAGACGTACGCGTCAATATAAATGAAAACGTTAGATTGAAAAGAACGAGTGAATGTTTTGAAAACGAAACTAAGTTCGTTTAATCTAAATTAAAAGAAATACGTAAATAAGGTTTCGGGGACGAAACCTCTTTAAGGGGGGTAGACTTGTAACACCCCGAAAACGGGTTTGGTAATCAAACCCCGTTAATACTAAAAGACGGGTAAAGTACCGTTAGCGGCAAAAGTAACCCGATAAATATTAGAATTTAAATAAAAAAATCCTAATATTAATTAAAAGGTGGATAAGAACTTTCAAGGAATAAAAGGGATAAAAGGCCCGAGTTAACGGAACTTAAATAAGACGGGTTATAACTCCCGGAATCCAATAAGTTAACTAGGAATAATAATAACCTAGTTAGAAGAGAAGTCTTGTAGTGACATACTAGTGGGTTAAAACTTTATAACTAGGAAAATATAAAACTTTATATTAAAATTATAAAGTTTTAAATAAACAAGGACAAACTAATTAGGACAAAATAACGCAGTTAGTTATAAGACTTATGTTAACTTAAAAGTGAGTTAAAAGCAACAAAATATGAACTAAAAGAAATTAGAGGGGCTAAAAGTGTCTAATTAGAAACTAATTATAATAAAATCAATTTATTAAAACAAAACACAATGTGTGTTTTGTTCTGGAAATCGATCAAGAAGCAGGGGCGATCCCAAGCTCCCCAAAACCCTAGTTCATGTCAAAACCTCCAATTTGAAGGATCAAATCAAGTCCAAAACGAAAATCGAGCATAGATTAGTAATCCCCATTGCAAGGAGATCACAAGGTATGTAAAATTTGATAAAAATTCTCTACTTGAAATTCTCATGAATTTAGGGAATTCGAAATCTGTGGATGCATGTGTGATATGTAGACGAAGTAGGAACATTTGAATGCCTAGGAGTAAACCCTAGACAAGTATAGATTGAAATCATGCTTAGCTCAAGTAAATTCAGATTTTGTTTTGACTAAATTCGTGTATGTGATGCTTTTAGGGGTTTTGATTGCTAAGAATAAGTGTTATAATGTCATAAACATGTTCAAATTGAAAGCTGAATTCAAACAGCTTCTGATCAGAATTTACAGCCGACTTGTATTGGCTGTAACATGGACAAAACGTGACAAAAACATGTGTTTCTTGAGCCTAAAATGTAATTCCAGGAAATATCTTTAAAACCCCACTGGATTCGCATTTTTTCGACGAAAATTGAGCGTTTTATGAATTTTTCCGAATCGAAGGTTCAAGCTGCGTTTTCTGGTAGAATTTGCAGCCCATTACGAATGTCATAACTCAATTTACGAATTTAGTTATGATCTCAAATTCTTACTGTAGAAAGTTTTAAGCGATTAAAAGAATCTCCAATTGGAATTTCGTCAATCGGATAAACGAGGAATTTTAAATGAATTTTTCCGTAAGATACAGTAATAAGTGACGAATCTGATTGCAGCTTAGTAAATGAATTTTTACGAATTTTTGGTAAAGAGTTAGATTTTGAAATTTTAACACAAGGTCTAACCCTCCGAGAGGTACGCCACACAAAAAAATCATAATTTTTGAAGATTTGTAAACAGGTTAAACAAGTCACCAAAAACAGCCCATTTTTAGTGATATGAAATGCATAAATGAAATCGCGGTCTACTTGGTTGTGTGTAAAATTTGATTTCATTAAGAATTCGGATGAAATATTCCTAAGTGAGTTCAATGAACCAAATGTGCATTTGAATATGTTGATAAGTCAATTGACTTTAAAAAGTCAAACCGACCAATGATTAGATCGAATGATAATTTTGATATGGTCGAATGATAAATTCGACATAAAACCCGTAGGATGGAATAGTCGTAAACGATTATGACTAATCTAACCGTCTTACGAATTGTGATGATGATAGTTTGACTCTAGACAAGCTAGATGAGGACTTGGGAAAAGAAGCGGGTCAAACGGATCGTGTACGCGGAAAAAGGACATAACCGGATGCAAGGTAAGTGAAACTTACACTTCTTGGTAGAATACGTATAAATTCTGTAAGTTATGAATACGAGAAGATTAATATTCAAAATACGGGTTCCGACGCGTAATGATACGGGTCGGAACAAATATAAATGATAGAAACCATGGTTTATGAAAAAGAGGGTAAAAAAATGGAAATATAGTCAAGCGTCGACTAATGTAAATTTAACTTAAAAAGGATCTTGAGTTAAAATCCGAAACGGGTCGGATGTGAGAGTGAGAAATTGAAAAACATGTTTTAATAACCTATGCAAATGTTGGTCATACAGTCCAAACGGGTCAAATGGTGGTGAAAACACCATTTGACAATATCGGCTAATGATTGTTGTCAAGTCATATGTTAACAGGAGCAATTAGCAATTTGGTAGATTGCGAAGCCATAGAATATCAGTTAGTTAAAGCAAGGTATAAAATGGGTCTATATATTGACTCGAGCCATGTACGCGTATATATAGATTTATAGTTAAAAGGACAATGTTGGTCAAATACATTAGCAAAGGGCCTTTGTTGTAAAAGGAGGGACTAAATTAACCAAAACGCCCTTGTTGGGTAAATCGGGCAAACGACCCTTAGAGGCCGTTTAGAGACTTGTATTCAAATTATGTAACCCTTAGATGCATGTAAGAGTTGTAGGCGTAAACTCCATCGTTCAAATGCCTAAAAATGGTCATTTGCGTGAAACGACTAGTTGAAGGGTAAAATTTGGGAAGAAGGGGTTCATTATGTTAAATCCACCACAAAATAGTTGTGGTGGATTATATGTAGTTATTTAGATATGGAATTTTGTAGTGTCGAAAGAAAAGGGCAAGTTTTAGACTAAATTGCTTAAATTCCCTAAACGGGTCAAAAACAGTTTGTGCACATAGCCTACGAACTAGTCGCGCAATTTATAAAAAAAAATTATTATGAACCCGAGCTAAAGATTTCTGGTTAAAATACACTAGCGTATGTATTTTGGTTGTTTAAGACATCAAAGTTGGAAATAAATATTTTGTTTGATTATTCGTTGCTTAGAACTTGTTTAGACTTATATTTAAGTTATCAAAACTAACTTTTATGTTGGTTTTGATCATAGGTGGATATCAAGAGTACCCGGATGAAGATCAAGCGGCGAGAAAGAACCGAACACATGAAAAAGAAGCTTCCGCAAGGTGTGTCGTCGTAACTTTCAAACGACGACTAAACTACATTATGTTGTATTACTTTTAAATTGTAAAAGTTTTAATTAAATAGAAAATTTAAATGCACTTGTAATCATTGTTACAAGTTTGTTTTTCGTAATCTATACGAGAACCTTTAAATTAATAGCAAGGATGTTACACTTATGATCCCTTTATTAAGGAGATCACCAATCTATGCTCGAATTTCGTTTTGGAACTGATTTGAGCCTTCAATTTGTGAAATTTGTATGAGTTAGGGTTTGATGGAGGATCCTTGGTCGCCCCTATGTTTTAGTCGAACCAGACACACATTCTTGTGTGTGTTTGGGTTTTATTTTTTTGTTTTAATATTATAAGTTTCAAATTTAACAACTTTGGTCCCCCAACTATTGTATAGTTCGTATTTTTAGGTGTTTTAACCCACTTACATGTCACTACAAGACTTTTATCTAACTAGGTTATCTTTATTCCTAGTTAGTTCATTTTATTTATTGTCGACATCGAATATATAATAAAAGGTTTATAATTTAGGGGTGTTACACTCGATACAATTTGAGATACCATAAAATACTTTATTATGAATACAACTATGTGTTCATCAATTTGGTTGGTATATGTTTGGTGTGTGACGATTGTAAAGAACTTTTATCGAATCATACAGAATATTAAGCACACGACGATGGTATATTCAGAATTTTATAAAACGTTATATTATATTAACTAGGTTAAAACCCTATGTTTTTACATGTGTTGAATAAATATAATTTTTATATACAAAGTAAGAAAAGAGTTACATTTTTAAAAACCAGTTTATTGCACGGGTTGAACAAACACATATATTACACGAGTTGAATAAATATAATGTAATCAGTTAACACATATAGTCGTTAGGGATGGTAAATATATACCTGACCCCGACGGGTATATCTGAAACCCGAAACATCTGGGACAGGCATTAGGCTGGGTATTGGATAAAGAAAAAAAAATTCGTGAGTATGAAATTAAGTGATACCCGGATATATAAATGTAATATTTTCAATCAAATGGAAAATTTTAAATTTTTAGGATAAGAGATATATTAAGTTTTAGTTTTTCCACCGTACTCTCTTAACAAAAATACATAGCATGTTCTAGCCCAATTTCTATATCTAATTATTTAGTATCAATTTTATCCTTAAATAAAACTTATAATAAAATTAATTCTTATTCATACATAATATTTTAATTAAGAGAAAATATTTATTATATTTATACATAATATTAAAATTGAAAGAAAGAGATTCGATAATGACATGTGACATTATTTGAAATAATTTATTAGAATAGGATAAAGATTAAGATAACAATAAGCGATATCCATGTATTAATTATCAATTTAAATCAGAATAAAATATAAAAAAAATATTGAGGTTGAAGAAGAGAATGACACGTGACATTAACTGAAATCCTTTATAGAACTAAGATAAAAAAACGAAAAAAGAGTAATCGGCACCATTTTAATTAAAAAAAACTAAATCAATGTTATACAATACCGCTAGCAATGTTGTTCAGATGAATCGGTACTATTAAAAAAATCATTAAAAGTTAAAATGTAAATTTAATTATAATCTATTATAACACTGAAAGAATAAAAATCTAAATATAAAAAACTATATATTATTATAAAATTAAAGTTAGTATTCATGTCACTTTAAGATGATCTTATATATATATATATATGGAGAGCATCATGAGAAAACTACATATAAATGAGAAAACTAAAAAACTAATTAAAAAAGCCAAAAAAAAAAAACATGCCAATTTTTTTTTACAATTTTTTGCAAATTTTCGCTACTTTATATATATATATATATATATATATATATGGTAATGCTCCATAGGAAACCTTAGATTTTTAGAAAACTTTGTAAACCCATCACAAGGCCTACAATTGGCCACGTGTCCCAGCCATCTTCATCTCTTTTTTGCTTTTGAGGGCACAATGGTAAATTAACATTATCCTTCCCAAGTCAAAAGATCTCTTCACCTTTTGTCTTCTATGACTTGACAACATTTATTACACACTTATCTTCCCAATACCTTTCTAACTCCATTTATCTTTCCTTTACCTTTTTAAAATAAGATCTCCATTAATATCCTGCATCTTCTTAATCTTCTTAATATCTTGATGTACGAGGTCCACCATTAAAGAACCATGGAGCTTCACTCCCACTAATTATTCCACGAGAATCAACACAAGATGTCAGATCGATCAATCCCTGATGA
The DNA here is from genome assembly GCA_030545235.1 of Helianthus tuberosus. NCBI lineage: Eukaryota > Viridiplantae > Streptophyta > Magnoliopsida > Asterales > Asteraceae > Helianthus > Helianthus tuberosus. The sequence continues at coordinate 59,407,499 of CM060400.1, forward strand.
AGAACGTGGTTTTGTGATGAAGATGTTAATATATGAAGTCAGATCCACGTGAAAACCCCTTCCAGATCTTGTTCCATTCCCGTTTAGATCTCGTTTGTCCACATGTTTCATAATGTTGTTACAGATCTGGATATTTGTGAGTTTTTTTACACTTTTTTAGTTTATATAAAATATGATTTGTGTATGTTGTTTCAGATCTTGATATTTGTGAGTTTTTTACATTTTTTTAGTTTATATAAAAGATGATTTGTATATGTAGGTATGAACTTTTGAAAGATGATTATAATTTACGGTTCTATTATGTATAAGATGATATTCAACGTCTGGCTCCATTTTTTACACTTGAAATATCAAAAATTATTCATAAAACCTGGTTATTAATAGGTTTTTGTGTAATGTCTGTTTTAGAGATGAAACATGATTTTTTTTTTGTTAAAATGGTTCTTAAAAGGGGTAAATGTTTATGTAATTTGCAGGTTTTTATTTTTGTGTTAAAAAGTTATGCTTGGTTTGGTTGCTTGTTTGGGCTTTTGATCTGAATAGTAACTGTTTTTTTGTTGGTTTGGTTGCTTTGTTTGGGGCTTTTGATCTGAATAGTAACCGTTTTTGTGATGTTATTTGAGAAAAAAGATTTTCTGGCTATGAATGTGTTAATATTTATGTCTAGTTAACGACTTAACGGTTATCTTATCTTTTTGTTATTAGGACGGTGATGGATACAACGGAAATAAGATCCAATTCTCGGGACCGTTGGTTACGTCAAACGTGGATCAGATGCTCAAGGATCATGACCATGTTTATGTTACAGCACAACACAACTAACACGTGTTATAGTTTGAACTTCTCGGACAAGCATGTGTTACATGTAACATGAAACCCATGTACAACGTAACATGTGTTACGTGTGATATGAAAACACATTTTTATAACTTCCTTGGCATACGCACACCCACATGTTTATAAACCGTTTCAAGACCGACCCAAACAATAAACAAGGGTAGCCGCTGAAAAGCTAAGGCAACAAAGGTAGCCGCTAAAAAGCTAAGGCAGACTGTCAAAGGAAGCTCCACCATTTTCTTAGTGCTATGTATTTTCGTTTACTAGTAATATGTAATGTGAGACTCTTATTGTTTTGTCTAGTACATGATGTTAAAACGGTATGGACTTAACACATTCTGGAAGTCTTAACACACGTTATAAAATAGGCTTAACACACGTTATATCAGGTATACTATGTTGTTATTAAGTTATTATTGGAGTTTATGCATCCATTCTGGAAGTCTTAACACACGTTATAATAGAGGCTTAACACACGTTATACATGTCAGGCGCGTAACACATGTTACAGTATGTATATACAAATCATGGTGTTTTGGAAACCATTAGCTTATACATGACACCATGTTGGGTTAAACCAAGATTATAACAGAGGCTTAACACATGTTATCCCAGGTATACGGTGTTACAATATTAACTTGTATGTTCCATATTAAATTATTAACTTGTACACGTGTTACGATCAGTACATGCACATAATGGTGTTTTGCAAACCACTTTCATATACATGAATACAAGTCGAGTTATAATGGATGCTTACATGTTATCATATGTATACAAGTGGGGTTACAACAAGATTACGATATTAACTAAGCTCACCATTAAACTCATCGCCCCCGTCGACTGTTTTCACCCTTGTCACATGTTAAGCAATTACATGTTCCGAACAGACAAATTGTAACACATGTTAGATCAGTATATACACATCATGGTGTTTTGTAAACCACGAGCTTATACATGAATACATGTCAGGTTACAAAAAGATTATAACAGTGGCTTAACACATGTTATACATTCTAAAATGTGCAAAACAAATGACCCGTTTCATATTATATATTCCAAAATTACCGGTACATGTGTTACCATAAATGGCTCGTTTCATATTACACGTTACATACTAACTTGTACATTTATTACTTGTACAAGTTTTACGCTCAGTATCCACATTATCGGATATTTTAAACATCAACAAAAATAAAATAGATATTACTTGTTTTTTTTTAATTAACAAAAGGTTAACACACGTTATATATCATTCTAACAGGGGCTTAACACATGTTATACATGAACACATGTCAGGTTACATCATGGTGTTCTGTTACAGCATGAACCACCAACACATGTTATAAATGAACGAAGACTTCTTTCCCAAAGGATGTGACTTATTCAATGTCCCCGCATTAACGTCGCCTACATCCATCCAGCTTGTCAATTGAATATCTTTTATGGATCTGTTTCTGTAAATCAACACACGTTATATATCATTCTAACAGGTGCTTAACACATGTTATGGGTCTGTCTATGTAAATCAAGCAACCCAACAAAAAAACAATTATTGTTTAGATCAAAAGCCCCAAACAAGCAACAAAACCAACAAAAAAAACCCATTCAAATCTCATCCTAAAGTTTTGGATTTATTTAAAATACATGAACATTAAGCATTACTAGAACACGCATTAACTTCGCCTACATTCATCCAGCTTGTCAATTGAATATCTTTATGGGTTTGTTTCTATAAATCAACACACGTTATATAACATTCTAACAGGGGGGCTTAACACATGTTATGGGCCTGAGTCTGTGAATCAAGCAACCCAACAAAAAAACACTTACTGTTCAGATCAAAAACCCAAACAAGCAACCCAAACCAACAAAAAAACAGCTATTGTTAAGATCAAAAGCCCCTAACAAGCAACCAAACCAACAAAAAAACCCCTTCAAAATCTCATCCTAAAGTTTTTGATTTATTTAAAATACATGAACATTAAGCATTACTAAAACACTTTTATCACACAAAAACATATTAACAACCATTTCAACAAAAAATCAAGTGTGAAATGATATTTCAGGAACACTTACCGGATCTATAACCGTCTGATGAACACGAAGAAGATCTTCAAACCTTTTTCTCTCACACACACTCGTGCATGTGTCTTTGTGATAAAGATTGTTGTTTCACTATCTAAAACATCAACTTTCTCTCTCTAAAAACATTCATCTTGTCATCGTTCTCTCTCTAAAACAACATACTTCTTCTCTCTCACACACTTGTATGTGTGTTCTTGGTGTTATAGATGAACATGATGAAGATTGTTGTTTCTCTCTCTAAAACAAAAAAAAATCATCTCTCTAAAAACTTGTGTACTGCCATCATTCTCTCTCTAAAAGATCTGGGATTAGTGTTTGTTGAGATCACTTTTAGATCTAGGATTAGTGTTTCTTGGAATCTTGAAGGTAGATATTTGAATTCTTAAATGAGATTATCATCTTCTTGTTCTTCTTCACGTTTGTGGGGTGGGGGAGGAAAGAGAAAGAGGTAAGAGAAAGAGTTGGTGATTTGATGGTAATGCATAGGGAAGTGGAGTGAATTATTTTCAATAGTCAAAAAACCCCATTTTCACTACCCAAATTGCCCTTGTAGTTGTACTAGACAAAATATAAGAATTATTTTAAATCTAATAATTACCCAAAAAAAGTAGAGCCATTGATCAAACACAATCAATGGATGAGGTTGGGTTTCCAAGGTTTTCTAAAAAAGATAGGGTTTTCCATATAGCCCAACCCTATATATATATATATATATATATATATATATATATATAGGGGTTGGTTAACGTACAAATGCGCTTATCGTACATTACGTACGCTACAATCTCAGCCGTCAGATCATCTTCCCGCATTGAAAATCGCATGTGAAATTCAATTACCACATGCGAAATTGTTACCAAAATTATCACATGCGAAATTGAATTACCACATGCGAAATTGTTACAAAAAAACAACCTGCTATTTCATCAAAATTATCACATGCGAAATTGAATTAACACATGCGAAATTGTTACAAAAAAACAACCTTCTATTTCATCAAAATTATCACATGCGAAATTGAATTACCACATGCGAAATTGTTACAAAAAAACACCTGCTATTTCATTAAAATTATCACATACGAAATTATTACAAAAAAAAAACAACATGCGATTTTCATTGCGGGAAGATGATCTGACGGCTGAGATTGTAGCGTACGTAATGTACGATAAGGGAATTTGTACAGTACCCTTTACCTATATATATATATAAACTTTTTTTATAAAAAAAAATTGTACTGCATATGTGCATTGTATATGTACTGCACATGTGTATTATATGCTTAATGTTAGTTTTTGAGTTTAGTTTAGCTTTTAGGGTTAGGTTTTTGGAGGTTTATGATTAGGATTAGGTTTTTGGGTGTGGGGGGAGGGGGTTTAGGTTTTTGGGAGGGTGCGGGTGGGGGGGGGGTGAAGTTTTTTTCGGGTTTATGTTTAGGGTTTAGTTTTAGGTTTTTAGGAGGGGGTGGGGGGTTTAGTTTTTGTTGGGGTGAATTTAGTTTTTTTTTAGGGGTGGGGGTTTAGGTTTTTGGGGGATGTCGGTGGGGGGTAAGTTATGTGGTTTAGACTTTTCCGTGTTATTGCACATGTGCAGTACAATTTTTTTTTTGGAATTTTTTTATATGTATAAAGTAGCGAAAATTTATAAAAAAAAATTGTAAAAAAAATTGGTATGTTTTTTTAGGTTTTTTTTGTTTTCTCATTTAAAATAGTTTTTTCTTAATCCATCCCCTATATATATAGAAAAAGTATATCGTACAATTGGCCTTAACGTACATTACGTACGCGATGGCAAAGTCAAACGTTATATTATAAAAAATGGAAATCGCATGTGTGCAGGGGCGAAGTATAGAAGGCCCGGGGGGGCCCGACCTCCCGAACTTTTTCGCTCAGTAGAGTTATATATGTAGTTTTCGTATAGAAATTTTTGGGTATATATGTTTTCGACCCCCCCGGTTCTATAGAATTTTTTTGGTATATACGTTTTCGACCCCCCCCCCCCCCCCCCCCCCCGGTCCTTCGGGTCAAGCTTCGCCAGTGCATGTGTGTATAGATATAAAGTCGCATGTTATATATGAAAGTGAATGTATGGTTTAATGAAATCGCATGTTATATATGTGTGTATGTACTTTTTCTACATACTAATGAAATCGCATGTTATATATGTGTGTATATACTTTTTCGCATGTTGATGCTGAGTCGAGTATGCAATGTACGTTAATGCATTTTATACGTTAACCAGCCTCTATATATGTAATCGTGATTTTGATATCAAGAGTAATACGTTTATATGCATAAAAAAGATGTAGTCTTTTTAGATTGGTTATCGACTTATCGTGGTGTGATTTTGAGGCCAAAGTTAGCCTTTTTGGATTGGTTATTGAGTTATCGTGGTGTGATTTTGATTTTGTCAGCTTCCTCATTTTGACTTGAAGGTTAGCGGTTTGTATGTTGTTGCTCTAGCCGATGGCGGTTAGCTCCTTATCAATAAAATATTTCTTCGTTGTTAAAAAAATATTAAGTAACTTATAACTTTTGATATCTTGATTATGTTATGTAAGGCTCAAATTATATATATTTAATTATTTTATTTTTTAATAATTTAATAAGTTGATAAATAATAATGTAAAGAGCAGGCTTTGTGTCTGACCTATGGGTATTCCGTAATCATTTATGATTTATCTATCAACTTCGTATCAAGTTACATAAATAATAATACAATACAATGCCATTAGAATTCAGATTCTCATAAAAGGCAACCTAATAACAATAACTACACAATAATAAAACGTCATGAACATTCTAATCAGATCAAGTAATTTCTTATTCTCATAATTAACAATCTAATAATTAGAATTAGAATCCGTAATATTTCATAAAATAGTCCATGACTTTATAGTTTAGTGGCATCTTGGGGGTGAGATAAGACTTTGGGACCAATTGGTCTTGAGTTTGATTCTCACAAAGGGTTTTTCCCATATTTATTGGGTTTCCTTCTGAATTAGTGTATATGCATTATGCCTAGTGGAGATGGATATGATCGGGTGGTTCCGCTGATAACACAATGATACTCTAGTGGTCCATCAATGATCCAAATTTGCCGTTAAAAAAAAAATATTTCATAAAATATAACATACAAGTATCATGGCAAGTGTTTTTGGTGAAATATATAGTTTGAAAAAAAAAAAAAATTAAGATTCTTGGTATAATTTTAACTATTCCATAAAATAATAAGTATCTTAATCTAATAATCCCTTATTAAGTAAACAATATCATCGAAGAAGCACCAAACTAATCTGGTGATTAGTTTGTGTTTTGTGCCTTGACAAATAAAGGTTAATCTTCTTTGTCTCGTCCAAGCTGTGTGTGATGATGATCTTTCAAAACTGTCAACACATCGTAAGCTCGTTACAAAGAGGATAATAGGGGGGGTTCTCCTTGGTACCATCCGATGTGAGAATAAGTATTTGTTTTGAAGATAATAGTGTGTGTATAAAGTGAGAGAGCAATGGAGCGATCCTTAAACTTGGAGGTGGAATTCACTATTTATAGCCGAGGTGATTTGTGAAGGAGATGGGCTGATGGGCCTTGGGCCTATGGCCGACAACAAGGAATATCCATTCTCACTACTACAATATGAAGCATTAGACGGTGTTCAAGATTTTTTAGACGGTGTTATAATAATAACCCCGTCTTAAAATCAATTCCTCACATGGCCGTTGTACCAATCCAATTAAAATATTCATCAAAATTCCATATAACCCCTTCTTATGCTTAAACCCCGTCTTAAAATCAATTCCTTACCATTTAGACGGTGTTCCCTTTAAACACCGTCTTATGTTTATATATGCACCCTTTGGATGGTGTTTTGAACACCGTCTTATAACCCCTTCTTATGCTTAAACCCCGTCTTAAAATTAATTCCTTACCCTTTAGACGGTGTTCCCTTTAAACACCGTCTTATGTTTATATATGCACCCTTTGGATGGTGTTTTTGAACACCGTCTTATATACCCAAGATTTCCCCTGCCTTAACCCTAGACATTCACTTTCTCCCCCCAAATTCACTCTTTCTCTCCCAAAATTCCCTTCATTCTCTACCTCCACCACGCCGCCGCACCACACCGCAAACCACCGGAGCACCGCCATCTCCATATGCCTCAATGTCCGACGCGACTCCGAAACCGGTACGTACATTCCGACTTACTTCGTAATTTTAGTGTTTGATAGTCTAATCCAGTGAAATATATTGATTGTTTCATGCTTGAAGTTGAAGGTTAAAGTAGTGAAATAGTAGAGAGTAGATACAATGTTATTGCCAGATTTGTCTAATTTTAAGTAGTTTCACTGTTTGTGTTTTGTGTTATCAATTGTTTTGGATCTGCATTTTTCATATTTGATTGCTTATTTATCTATTTGAGAGTGCGAATCGGTTTTATGTGAAGTTATTTTAAGTTTCGAGTGTTGGAACTTGTCTAGTTGGCAGTCGTGTTTGGCTTCGACAAACACAATTCCCTCGTCGCTACAATCAATGTAAGGTGCCGTTGGTGTGTATAACCTGCCGGCAAATGGGTAGTATCGTGTTAGGCTATGTGACAATGATTTCTTCATCTTTTGGGCTTTGTCATCAGCGGTTAAACTGCAATCTTCCTTGTTTGGGTAGAAGAGAATTAGAGGTATATAGATGTGCGGGATGCCTTGATCAATCCGTGAAAGATTATAAGTCTGGAGATGGGATGGAGTTGGAGATGAGGGCTTGATTATTTCTCGAGAAATGATGGTGTGAAGTTGCCTTCTTCCGAATAGTAGGAGCTTCCCTATCATCATCACTTACTATGGACGGGAAGATTTTATTGTTTTTGATCTTGTAGATATACATGTTGATTTAATCAACAATTATATATGTACATGTCGTTGATTTTATCAATTAACTATTTAAATAATGTGAAGTTTCTTTGGATTCTTTTCACAGAAGATCACTTTGTTAATTTATGAACTTCGTTGAACTTCCAGAATGGGATCACTCGAATAAATATTGCAGCTGAAGCAGATGAAAAATGGCATAATTCAAGCAATTTGAACACATCAAAATAAAATAAGAAATATCAATAACCACGTCATTTCATATTGCAAAACCTCTACAAGACTTACAAAACTATCGGTAGCTTTCTTCCACCTGATAGCCCCCTTCGACAGGTAAGGATTCAAATAACTACCGAGTTTGTGGGTGTGATTCATATTTTCAATCATAGCTACTTATCAAGTATTTTTTTTCTTATATTATAACCATTTACAGGATCCTGCTTATTACATTCTTAAAGAAGATACTTCCCCTTGCATTTTTGGTTCAATTGAGAAACAAAGGTGGTCTTATGCATGTGCGAAACAGTTAATCGAGAGGCTCATCTACGGTGACCATACTTGTTCTTGACTTGTTAGTGATAATATGATAATATCCAGTGTGCCATGCTCTCATCGGTTTAGTTTTCATTGCAGCCGAGGGTGCGGAGAACGGTCTAGAGTTCACCATCGTACGGCCTTTCAACTGGATTGGCCCGAGAATGGATTTCATTCCGGGGATCGATGGTCCCAGTGAAGGTGTTCCGAGGGTTCTTGCATGCTTTAGCAATGTATGTTCAATTTCAGCTTTACGTTTTAACTTTAAAGTTATCACAAAATTTGAACTATTTAAATATGCTTTTCCCCGACAATCCTTTCAGAATCTACTCAGGCGTGAGCCTCTGAAGCTTGTGGATGGTGGTGAATCACAGAGAACTTTTGTCTATATTAAGGATGCTATTGAAGCTGTTCATTTGATGATTGTATGTTACACCCTTGATTTCCTTTTCTTTTTTTAAAAAAATATTTTCTTAATTAATATATATCTAATTGACGACTGCTGGTATATTTTTCAGGAAAATCCCGCTAGAGCTAATGGTCACATCTCAATGTGGGTAACCCTAACAATGAAGTTACAGTTAGACAGCTTGCTGAAATGATGACCAAGGTAATATAATTTTTTCAACCCTATTTCTGAAGCATGCTGTTTCATCACCACCTGAAGTATTCACATTTGCACATTGCAAAAAACAACTGGTATGAATACGATGAATACGATCTATGGGTCTTACGAATTACGCCCATTGGATCTAATCATCAATACGTACAAATTAAGTAACTGTTTATTTTTTTTTTAAACTTAGAAGGTTCAGATGTATATAACATGTAAATATATACATAGCTTTAATGCCGATGTTATTACCGATTTTTCTCTTTGCCTTTAAATTTAGTCTATAATATTTGTAATAACTCTTTCTATCTACTTTTATTTTAGATGTGGCACGACACGAGAGAGGCTACGGATAATGAAATAGATGTTTTGTTGATGACATTGATGCCGAAGTTTTTAGCGAGTTAGGTATTTCGCTAGATTAGCGTATGTAGTTTATTTATACAATTTAACGTAGTTTGTTATGTATTCACAAATGATTGTAGTTTGACGGGTTTATCTCCGAATTGGATGTCTACGGATTTATTTTCGATATGAATATGTATTGTTTTGGTTTGATTTGAAAATGTTCCATTGGTGTATGTGTATAAGCTTGATGTATTTCCTGGAAAACCTTTTATATGTTTTTTTATTGCAAATGTATTTCCAGTTTATAAGACGGTGTTCACCAAGTTTAAGCCGGCAGTTTATAAGACGGTGTTCACGAAGTTTAAGCCGGTGTTCAAACACTGAACACCGTCTAATAAGAGATGAATTTTAAGTCGGGGTTCAAACTGAACACCGTCTAAAAGGACATCATTTTAAACCAGTGTTGTTTAAGACGGTGTTGAAAATACATAACTATTTCACTTGGTGAACACCGTCTTAAACTCTATTTTGTAGTAGTGTCTGTCTCATCTGCCACAACCGCCGGTGCTTCTAAGCGAGAGGGTAGCTGGCGCATGCTGAATGGATCCACGTGTCCTAACAATTATCCTTATTGTCTGGTCTGTCATCAGCACCTAAGTGGAGATCGTGGAGCAGTGGTCGACGCACGTTGATTGGTGCCACGTGTGCGTCCTTGTGTACCTTTTTGTCCCCTGTACGATTGTCCATCGTGCAGCATGATCGGATACAGCCTGTTGGACGCTCATTAGCCACTGCTCTGCCACTTGTACCTTTGGTACTTGTCCGAGGTTTACTTGCGCTTCTTACCTCAGCGCGACACCCGAGAATATCCCGTGTAGCCTGCGCAAGGTCCAAGAAGTCAGGGTTTTCATCCAAGGAGTTAAGTCTCAAATCTGATCTTGTGTTGGTCCTGACCCCGCGCGCGACTTGGATTACACTTAATTAGTCATCGCAAGGTCGGTGAAGTTACCAAATTATTCTGATATAGGTATGTTCCCGCGCGCGACCTGAGGTTGATTCGAATAGTTGGCGCATGATTTATGTAACAACCCGACTTTTTGAAGTCAAAGTACAAGTCAAAGTCAAAGTAAGAAAAGATTGCTAATCAGATTTGTCATTCCTTGCTTAATTATTACTTGTACTCTCCGACTTGATAATCGATGTATGCTAGTTACAACTATATTTGTTTACGATTTGTAAAAGGTGAAGTAACATGCGATAAACGCAGCTTAAAACGCTAATCCACTTAATGCTATCTCATCGCTATCGCATCGCAACTCGAATCGCAATTACTGATATTGTTCTATGTGTGTGTTATTATGTGCTACTTGTGCATGATTATATATGTTAAAGGTGTTATTCGAAAACGCAATCGCAACTCTATCACAACGCAATCTCATCGCGAACTGGAAACGCAAGATTACTTATGTTTTTGTATGTTAGTTATGTTATTTGTGTAACTATTATTTAAAACTATCGCATCGCTTATTCGGCACTCGCTTAAACGCATCGCAACGCTCAACGCACGAAACAAAAGTTGGTAACTAACTCGCACATGCCGTCCGATAGAACGACCGTTTGATCGAATGGTCATCCGACCGGATGATCATCCGATCGGATGGCCATCCGATCGAAAGGCCGTCCGACCCGTCACCTAGCACTCCTTTCTTCTCCTCTCACTACAAATACCCCATCTGTCATATCATTGTTCATGATGTGACAGCTCCCTCCGACCCACGCACTCTCAGGCCACTTTTCTCTCGATTCCTCGCGATTCTTATAAGTTTTCATCTCAAATCTTGTACTTCCATAATCAGCACACACTTTCTCATCATCTTCACCACCAAACCTCACAATTTCACCATGAAATCTTCTGATTCGGGCTGTTCTTAGATGATGTCATCATGGAGTTCTTATGAACCTTAAAGTATGACCTCATTCCACCAAGAACGGTTCGTATTTGATGGATTTCTCCAATGTTTAAAGATTGATTTCACCTAAATCTAAACCTTTTTCAAGTGTTTTCAACTTTCCTTCAAACATTCTTCACTTTTACTCAAAACCGATAGAATCGGAGCTCGTTCAGGCCTTCTACTCATCCTCTAGTGAAGTGCCGGTTTGAGAACGGATTACTATCGAAGAGATGACCGAGTTACGGGTTGAACATGAAATTCTGTCAAGAACAGTTATTGATCGAACGGGGTGATTCCCATCCGATTGGACGACTTGGACTCGATGTGGTTTCCGTTGTTTGACACGTTGTCATACCGTCTCGATTCAACCAAAAACTTTCTAAACTTAACTGATTTTACGAGTTTTCAAACGGAACAGGTTACCCGAACGAATCGCCGTCTGATCGAATCACTATCCGATCGAACAACTATCCGACCAGGTGACTTGTGATTTCAACACTTAAATGATTTTGCAAAACTTCAAAAAAGATCAGCTTTCAAACGAATAGTCATCCGATCGGACGACCATCCGATCGAATTACTATCCGGGCGGGAGATGTAGTTCTTTATAATGCTACTCAAACGAATCACCATCCGATCGAACGGCCATCCGTCCGGATGACCATCCGACCGGATGGCTGGATATATAATGATACTTTTCATCTTTTTAAAATGCTACTACGAAAATTCAATGTTCAAACCATACACAAACACATCCCTCCCAAATAAACGACCCTCCGACCGAATGGTCATCCGTCCGGATGACCATCCATCCAGACGGTCATCCGACCGAACCACCATCTGTCCCTCATCTCACTCGACACTGTTTAACGCACTGTTCAACGCTTATACTATCGTTATCTGATCAGGCTAATCTCTCCAGCGCACCCTTCAATCCAAGCTTGTGTTTATTTATTAAACACGAACTGTGAGTATACACGCTCCCTTTTTGCTTAACGCACTTTTAGGTGTTACATACGTTACTTATACCTAATCATAATCGACACACAATGCAAACACTTTTTATACGCTAACCGCTCTGCATGTTATACGTGTTATGCGATGAATGCTTGTATGTTATGTTTACATAGTGATTGTTTGCCTGACACCTTAGCAATGATAGTACTATAGTTTGGACTTAGCACCTGTCGTGGACAAGGGTTGTTAAGGGTATTTCTTCACGTGTCACAGTGGTGATATGTGTTGTGCATTCTACAACTCGCAGTCATGTTTGTGCATATTTCATTGTCGATAGCTTACATGCTTCACATATTTACGTGTTACATGCTGGTTATGCGTAAACCACTTTCTCTATACTATTAAACTTGTATGCTCACCTTTACACTATGTGTATTGACCAATTTTAACGTATGTGATAGGTGTTTAGGAAGCTATGTTTTGCTGAACTCTGTGGAATCAAGCCAGGGGAGTCTAGAAACAAACTAAATAATATTTGAGTTGTCGGAACAATGTTATTGTCTTTCAGAAACTACGTCTGTAATAACTGTTTTACTTGATAGGTTGTGGTATGGGACATGACGTTTAAATATTTGGTAATTATAGTTATTATGAATTCTCCTGGACAATCTGTTTCGCTCAGTACCTCACCCTGATGTTTCCGCCATCGGTTGGGGTGTGACAGATTGGTATCAGAGCCATAACTATAGGGAATTACGCAAGACTCGACCTAGTCTGGGTCGATGTCTTAGAAACGACCTAGTCTATAGTCTAATTACCAACAGACCGCCTTGTGCAAACCCGGTAGGTGTTCCACACGAGCCTATTTCTGTTACGCTCTCTCAAAGTTATTCTCACACGAACACCGCATGATACGGCCTTAGGAAAGGAATGGGGGACACGACACACACAATTTTCGAAAACAAACGAGTGATCGGATCGAGATTAGGTGTGAAAACCGCAAACTCTCGATTAAATCGCTTGTTCGACGCGCATTTTTACTATAAACACAAGAATTTGCGTTGAATCGGGAGTGAAATCCATACTTCAACGCAGGTCTCTCTCTATCTCGTAAGTCTATTACACAAACATGAATAAAGTTGTTCAGTTAGGGGTGAAACCCGAATCTTGATGACTTGTTCCGCTCTCTATTTTGGTTTTACAAAACTCTCACCAAAGTCTCGATGGATTCCAATGACTCGAGTTTCGTGAATAACCGAAAGGATGCATGCCGTTCACCGTATGTCAGTGAGAGAGCACAGTCTATTAGGCCAAAGCGTCTACTCAAAGCCCTTGAGAATAGTCGAATCACTTTGGGTAGTCGACGTCTATCACCCGAGACAATCTAATTTCGATTTTATGTGTCTATGTGTTTCGATTTTGAGCTCGCAACCGCTGGTTCTTCAATTTTATGTGTGATTTTACGTGTTTTATGTGGTTATAAATGTTTATGTGTTTCGATTTTGGAGATCTATAGGCTTTTCGCCCCTCGCTTTGATAAACACGCACAACTCGCACTGCACATTTACCTCAATACGCTAACAAATCGCTGCTACTCTATGAACCATCGCATGCTATGTTACTCGCTTACGCTATGCTACTCGCTGTGTACTCGCCCCTCGCAATCGCTACTCTCGAACGTGCTCGCGAAACTTGAATGATAGCTGTACACGTGCAATATATGTAGGTGAATACGTGCAAAATATAGTTGAATATGTGCTTCTATTGTGACAACCTCACTAAACCAGGTATCCGTACGACTTAATTAATAATTAATTACTGCTTAATTACTGTGCTTGCTTGAACTTGTGAATAAACTGCTACGTGAATACTAATACATGTACTTACTTGCATCATACTTTACTTACTGTCACTACATTATTTACATGCTGAACCTTAGTGACAAACATGATGCACAAAAAGCACAGTAGCACTATAACGGATAACCTATTGAACATGCTGATAAAGCCAGCATCAGGCAAACACTACCTCTAAGGCCTGTATGAGCCAGAAATATTTTGCTACACTAGTGGTGAGTGTAGGGATATAAGGGTTGTAGAACTGCGTCTCTAGGAATAAGTTACAATGACTGGATGTGCCTAAAACGTACTCTAAGAACAAAACTCAGCACTTTACATAATAATTCAGCTTTTAGCTACCTAATAAAGTGCCAAAACATGAGAACAATATTACTAGACACTTTCCAAAGTGTCAGAAATGAGTTGTGTCACTAAAAAGGGTATTAACGACACTTTAAAGCTTTGATAAGCACTTTAACGGATTACCATCCAACCGAACAACCGGACTTTACCCGGAACATGAAAATATTGTCATTTTCATTGTTTAACATTATTTTTCTTTTTCTGAGCCAGTTAGGGTCCCTGAATACCCTAACACCCGCTTTAAAGTACTACACCCCACTAACCGGGTTAATCCCTAAACTTAACTAGATTAACCTAACTAATGTCTAACTACTAGTTGGATTTGAACTAGACCCCCCCCCCCTTAACCAAACCGTCCCCATGAGGGGGACATACCTTGTCCTTGTGTGATTATTTTAATCAACCATGTTTAGTATCTAGAATACATATAAACCTTTGGTTAATACTCATGCTAATTATCTATAAGTTACCACCATAACCCAACATAACATTTCATCTCACAACTCACAACAACACTTCCCCTCTCTCCCTAGAAAGCTCACGGCCGAACACCCCCTTGAACACACCACCACCTTTCGATTTTGATCATCACTTTCCAAGCTCATACAAGTGATAAGGATCCCGCATAAGGAGTCTTGGTGCAATCGGAAGGCGAAGGACCTCGTTATCTTGCTTTTAACCACGCGTTTTTCGTCTAGATCCTTCCCTAGCCTCGAGCTAGTGGTATGTTACTTAAATCACCTACTCGAACTATTTTGAAGTGGTTAATACGATATGTAACGGTTAAAACTAGAAATCTTACAAGATGATGCTTTAAAGTTTACTAAAAGCACTTAAAAAGATGGTTAAAAGCTTATAAGTTGTGTAAATGTTGTAGTAATCAAATTGTGTGATTATTTGGACCCGATCTATGTTGTGGTAGCTCGGATCATCATTTAACCCGGTTTAGTCATGTTCTTGGATCATGACATAAGGTTATTTTGGAAGAAACAAGGGTTAAAAGATGAAACTCTACCACACCCGAATCATGAACTTGTGTAAAAGCGTTTTAACTTGTGAAAAAGTGTTTAAAACTAGTAGATCTATGTATCTACAAGCGGTATTTTCAAAGAACCAAGTAACAAAGAAATCATGTTTTCTAAAGACGGATATTACACTAACAAAAATGATTTTTAGAACACACAAGTGTGTAAACACTTGTGTAACACAAAGTTTCGACAAAATAACTATTTTTGTAAAAGTTGACAAGAAGTTGTAAAGACGGAACTTCTCTAAAAACAAGGTTTTTACGAAACCGGATTGATTTATATAAAGATCCGCTAAAAGTAATGGGATTTACTTCATAATATTAGAAAACCACAAGTTCATGTAATTTTTGCGATCTACATATATACTGACTAGTTGATGCGTTGAATATTGTTTTGATTGAATGATAAAAATGGTTGGTTTGATTTATAAAAGAAAATGATACGCTTGAAAGCGTGGCCACCTCCAGTTACAGAGGAAACTCTGGCGAAATTTTCCCAAAAGCCTAACACTTAGAAATATTTTCGCCATAAGTGTTAGAAATACTTTTCGACATGTTTTCAAAATATAAGTTTCGCCACAACTATATTTACAAAACATCGGAGGTGGGATTTCACAAAATAAAACGTGATACATATATATTTAGTATATATTTTTCACAACGTCACTTGATATGTGTTTATGATTATTTTGTGAAAATACTAGCATTATTTTTAGGGTGAAAATAATACTATCGAATGTTAACGAATCCAAAATAATACGAGCGCTTTCACGATAAATATGTAGGTTACACCGGTAATTATTATTACCACTCGATCGTTAAAACGTAACTTACGCAATTTAAAGAAGTATTCATGAACGCGTATTTTTGTTAAAGTATTATTTTGGGAAAGATTTATGTATAATAGAAAATATAATATTTTTGAGAAGAATATTTATATTTGGAGCTAGAAATAAAATATGTTATAAGTGAGACTTAATAATATATTTCGAAATTATACGAACACACATGTATTCAATCCCCCATCCTTGGGAAGAAAAATGACTACCAAGTATATACAGAATATAAACACGAAATAGTTGTCTAACTATTTCCCAAAAACTTAAGCCATAAAGCTAAGGCACGGCCGTCTGTCTAATAGAATTAGTACGTGTAGGTCGTCACACAGCTGCTTGATTTGGAGGCATACTTGGTAGAGACGCACCACTGTGAGTTCATGTCCCCCTTTTCTCTAACTGTTTTCAGTTTTCTTAACTGCGGGGGTGAAATACATGTTACTATGATTACGAGTACTTTATACATGGTATGGTTAGCGTAAGGAGGTTTACTACTTAGATCATGTGAGTGGGTAGGCATGAACTGGAGGCCATTAATCCTCATTGTAGGAACCGAGGGACGTAAGCGGTAGATCTATCTGGGTGTAGCGAGCCCAACCCCCTGAGCCCGCATAATGGACCAGGTGGTGACTTTGTACCCATCGCCAAATACGCTAGGTTTGAGTCTTCCTACTTGCACTTCACACATATCATTGGCTTTGCAACCCAATGGTGATCTCTTTTTTCCTTATTGCTACATACCAGGAATTTTCATACGAACAGACATTTTTACAAAAGGTTTTACTTACTCACTTACACATGAACTCGCTCAACATTATTGTTGATTTTTCAACTTACATGTATTTCAGGAAATTAACAGATCTGGCGCGGTATGGCACGTTTTCCCGCTGCACTAGTTACGAGGTCATCCGGGTTTAGGGAATGTGGCTCTTTCCTGGACAAGTCACAGCCCTTAAACTATGCTTATGTTATGTTGTTAAACAATGTTTATGTCGTTAGGATGTGTTTCCGTCAAGACAATGTTATTGTATTTGGTTTTTAAAACTTAATCGAATGGATGATCTTGCATGATTTTATTTCATATAGCTTTGTTATGGTTAAGCTATGGTATTAAGAAGTCACACCAAATTAACCACGCTTCCGCAAAGCCAGGGTGTGACAGCTTGGTATCAGAGCTCTGATCATAGCGAACTAGGATTCGTTCTCGAGTCTAGACTATGATCACTAGGGCTCTCACGAAAACATTTTTACACTGCATACCACTTAAGTCCAGATCCAAAACTTTTTACAAATGTTGAGCACATTTTATTTATTATTTAGGCTCAGTCTTGGAGGCTGAGGCTCGGTCTTAGAGGCCGAGGCTCGGTCTGAGAGATCGAGGTAGTTGGCTAGTTGGTCTAGGAAGAGTAGGCTCAGTCTTGGAGGCTGAGGCTTGGTCTTAGAGGCCGAGGCTCGATCTAAGAGGTCGAGGTAGATGATAGAGCAGTCTTAGAGACTAGGAAGAATTTGGCTAGTGGGACTAGGAATGTCAGTCTAGGAGACTGAGAGGCTAGTGAGACTAGGAGAATTATTTGATTGACTAACATGTTTATATGATTGATTATTATACGTATATGTGTTTGTGTTACAAACGTCATGCTTTCATCATGTACTAGAAAGATGGACACTACGAATCCCATGGCCATAGTATCAGACGACATAGTTTCATCGAAGCACGAGGTGTACATTTCCGATACTACCGGCACAGACAATGACGACTTTCAGTCCTTGTTGCGCTGCCTGAAGTCATAGCAGAGCCTACTGATGGCCATCATGTTGGGAATTTGCCACTCGCGGTGATCCCTGCTCCTGTGCCCCCTTGCCGCTTATCCTGTTGTTGGTATGCCCCCCCCCCGACGTGGTCTCTAACGACGATAACGATCTACTAGAGGAGGACCCATTCGAGGGCAGGGCCCTATTGCTGCTAGTATTAGCCTACTGCATGCGGACGCTCCTGCAGGGGAAACTCATGCCCATTCTCCTGTCCCAGACTCATTTGAGTTTCTGACATCCGCATTTTCACATATACAGGGAGTGCAGCACCGTTCACACGACGCCGACCCTGATACGGCATCATCAGCTGCACCGGTTCCCGCACCCAGATTTGAGTTTGATCACAGTATTGAGGGTAATCTTGTTCTTCCACCTGGTTTTGATCCAGACCATGACCTTGAGTTCATACACTTAGACCAGCCCTTGGAAGATCCTGTAACCCCCTGTGTTTGTTGATCCAGCTGATCTTGAGATGGAGTTTTTGATCCGGAGCCAGCCGTGGCCCCTGAGCCAGGCGTTGCTCCTGACCCCGCATTGGAGCATGACCCTGTTCATGCCGATGCACCTGCTGTTGCTCCTTGATTGATCATCTGCTTGGACGAGAGAAAATTTGGGGTAACTGTGCAAGACAATTTATTATTACGGGGGCCCACGTAATAACGACTTGTAGTGCACAGGAATCCTGGTGGACTCTGCGGGTTAAGCTAATGAAAACCAATGTAGCAAGAAATAACTAAAACACGAATGACCAAGGCGATGTAGCCTCGAGTTCATTCTATTGCAAGCAACAAGCCAAATTGGCAAGCCTAGGTGAAGGCTCAGAAATTTATTTCCTCGCTCATACATTCAGTATATTTACGTATGAAATTTGGTGATTACACGATGACCTATGGTGCTATATATCTCATAGACAATTGAAACATGGTCTAACCCGCTTCATACCACTTCAACAGAATGTCACCCAGACGTGACACAAACACCAGTACGTTGCCAAGGACAGAAGCCGAGCTGCAAGAACGCATCTCACAGATAAATGCACGACATGAAGCCCTCCGCTCTAAGTACAACGATGGCATTACTGGAAATAACCCTCCAACTGGCTGCACCTATAAACAGTTCCTGAACTGCAAGCCTTTGAACTTTGACGGAACAGGAGGCGCCGTTGCATTTGTTCGTTGGTCCAAAAAGATTGACTCCATTCCAAGAATGAGTGACTATTCGTCCCAACAGAGTGTTACCTACATCCCGGGGTTATTTCTAGATAACTCACTCTCATGGTGAAACCTTCAGTCTCAGACCCTTGGCACAGACGCTGCTTATGCACTGAGCTGGGACGAGCTCAAGGAAACGATTGAGAAGAAATGTTGTTTTAGGACTGGAATTTAGAAGCTTGAGGTGGAGTTCAGGAATTTGAAAATGGACGAACCAGAAATTCCTGAACTTGTCCGGTGATCGCACGACTTGTCTAGGGTCGTCCCCTACTAAGTCATTGACGTGGTATGATACAGTTGGGTACTTGTAAGCTTTACATTGTGGTCTCAATTTGTGTCAATGCAATCGCAGTATTCTCATCACTTGTGATGTTTGATTTATTGTTCGATGACGAGAGATGTTATGTGGTTGATTTATTTATAGCATGAGATGTTATGTGTTGATTTGTTGAATACATACGAACATTTTACTTGCTATGACCTAACCTACGTGAAACATCTTTTAGAAGATGCCACCAAGACGCGATATGCGCATGCCCACCTCAGAGGCGGAACTTCAAGAGATAATTGCTGCAGCTATAGCACAGCACGAGGCCCTACGCTCCGAACCTATCAGAGGTACCTCAGAAAATAACGGTTGTTCCTACTGGCACTTCCTCAACTACAAGCCTCCGAAGTTCGACGGCACTGGAGGTGCCATAGCTTTTGTAAAATGGATCGAAAGTATGGATTCCATCTTTCAAGTGAGCGGTTGTACGCCGGAACAACAAGTCCTATACGTTTCTGAGCTGTTTCTAGATGAAGCCCGATTATGGTGGAATCTTCAGACCCATATAAAGGGTGCTACTGCAGCATATGCATTAACCTGGGGTGAACTGAAAGGAATGATGCATAAGAAGTATTGCCCCCAAACGGAAACCCAGAAGTGGGAAGATGAACTTCGGAGCCTGATGATGGAAGGTCCGAAGGTGTTGGAGTACGTGCAAAGACTTCATGATTCGTCACGAGTTGTTCCGTACCTGGTAAAACCAGAATTAAAGAAATTGGAACAATTCATTTGGGAACTGGCACCTCAAGTCTTGAGCTTGATGACAACATCAACGCCACCAACAACTGATGTTGCAAGTAAGATGGGTCTGGCACTCGTTACGGAAGCAATTAGACTAGAAGAACTTGCGAACCCCGACAGGAAGGAGGAGACTCAGGTAGAGTCGTCCGAAAAGAACAAAAGGAAGCTCACCGAAGATACCCAAACGAATAAGGATGAACAAAGATCTATTCGAGGTTGTTTTGACTGCGGGGACAAAGGGCATTTCAAGAAAGACTGCCCTAACAACAAACAAGCCAATGATAAGATCTACTTAGAAACTAAACCAAGACGTGCTGGGTGCAAGTATCACCACGATTGTGGATGTCGGAAGCCTAGGTACGGGAGGAGAGGACACAACCAGGATGGTTGTGGGATGAAGGGTCCCAGACAAGGAGAAAACAGTAACAACGCTCAAGGTGGAAACGGGAAAGGAAATGGCCGAGTGCCAGGATGCTTCCATTGTGGGGATGTTGGACATCTTAAGAGGGAATGCCCGAAGTTGAAACAAGACCATGAAAGGACATCCAACATCGGAGCTTGCGAAGCATGCCAGGAACCAGGCGTGACTTTTGGTACGTTCTCTATCAACCAAAACTTTTGCATCTATTTTGTTTGATACTGGGGCCGATTATAGTTTCGTATCGTTAGAATTTAAGAATATGCTTGGTTTAGCCGCTAATAAGTTAGATATTCCCTACTCAATCGAATTGGCTAATGGGAAGTTAGTAGAAGCCAATGAAGTTATCAGAGGTTGTGTGATCGAATTGGGAGAGCGTGAGTTTACTTTGGATCTGCTACCAGTCCAGTTGGGAAGCTTCGACGTGGTGGTAGGAGTGGATTGGTTATCAGGCAACAAGGCTGAGATAGTTTGTCACGAAAAGGTTGTTCGTATCCCAACCGAAGATGGCGAAACAGTTGTGGTTCACGGAGAGAAGCGTGATACGCCGTTAAGAATTATCAGCTGCCTGAAAGCGCGAAAGTGTTTGCAGAAGGGATGTGTTGCCTTCCTGGCACACATTGTGGATAAGAAGGCTGCTGAGCCGAGAATAGAAGACATCCCTGTCGTGAGGGAATATCCAGAAGTCTTCCCAGAGGACTTGCCTGGACTGCCACCTCAGAGGCAAGTAGAGTTTCACATCGATTTAGTTCCAGGCGCCGCGCCTGTGGCTAAGGCACCGTATAGACTTGCTCCGTCTGAGATGCAGGAACTGTCGACACAACTTCGAGAGTTGTTAGACAAGGGATTTATCCGACCAAGCTTCTCGCCTTGGGGAGCTCCGGTCCTGTTTGTCAAGAAGAAGGACGGTAGTTTTCGTATGTGCATCGACTACAGAGAATTGAACAAGCTGACGATCAAGAATAGATATCCTCTGCGAAGAATTGATGATCTGTTTGATCAACTACAAGGTTCAAGCTTTTACTCAAAGATCGACTTGCGATCTGGATACCATCAGTTAAGGATACAAGAGGAAGGTATCCCGAAGACAGCCTTCAGAACTCGTTACGGACACTACGAGTTCCTTGTTATGCCGTTTGGTTTGACAAACGCACCTGCAGTCTTTATGGACTTGATGAATAGAGTTTGCAAGCTGTACTTGGACAAGTTCGTGATTGTGTTTATCAACGACATCTTGATTTATTCAAGGACAAAGGCTGAACACGAACAGCATCTAAGAGCTATTTTGGAGCTGCTGAAGAAGGAACAGTTGTATGCCAAGTTCTCCAAGTGCGAGTTTTGGCTAGGTGAAGTACAATTTCTTGGACATATGGTTAATGGAAATGGAATCCATGTTGATCCCACAAAGATCGAAGCGATCAAGAATTGGGAAACGCCAAAGACGCCAACCGAGATTCGACAATTCTTGGGTTTGGCTGGCTACTATCGAAGGTTCATTGAGGGCTTTTCGAAGATCGCTCAACCATTGACGCTCCTCACCCAGAAAGATAAGAAGTTTAATTGGGGAAATCAAACAGGAAGAAGCGATCCAGATATTGAAGGATAAGCTCTGCAATGCGCCAATCTTAGCACTACCGGAAGGTACAGATGATTTCGTGGTATACTGTGACGCCTCGCGTCAAGGATTGGGTTGTGTGTTGATGCAACGCCAAAAGGTTATTGCTTACGCGTCACGTCAACTGAAAGTGCACGAAAAGAACTATACCACACATGATTTGGAACTTGGCGCAGTGGAATTTGCATTAAAGATCTGGAGACACTACCTTTATGGTACAAAGTGTACAATCTTCACAGATCACAAGAGCCTACAACACATATTCAACCAGAAGGAGCTGAATATGAGGCAAAGACGATGGGTTGAGTTGTTGAATGATTACGACTGCGAGATAAAGTATCATCCAGGGAAGGCGAATGTGGTCGCCGATGCCCTAAGTCGAAAGGAGAGGATCAAGCCCATAAGGGTTAGGGCTTTAGAAATGATTATCCGAACCGATCTTTCCTTGCGCATTCGTGCCGCGCAGAAAGAAGCTCTCAAGGAAGGAAACCTTGAAGAAGAATATCTCCGTGGGATGGAAAAGCTGCTGGTACCAAACGAGGAAGGAACGTTACGTTTTGAGAAAAGGATTTGGGTTCCTTTGTTTGGAGGCTTAAGGAAAGTTATTTTTGATGAAGCTCACAAATCACGGTACTCTATCCATCCAGGAGCGGATAAGATGTACCAGGATCTCAAAGATTATTATTGGTGGCCTAGGATGAAAGGCGATGTTGCGGTTTATGTGAGCAAATGTTTAACATGCGCTAAGGTTAAAGCGAAATACCAGAAGCCTTCAGGACTTCTGCAACAACCTGAGATTCCCAAGTGGAAATGGGAACAAATCTCAATGGATTTTATTACGAAGTTGCCAAGAACGCCAAGAGGCCATGACACTATTTGGGTAATAGTGGATCGATTAACGAAGTCAGCACACTTCTTACCTATCAGAGAGAAGGAGAATACGAGCAAATTGGTTGAAATTTATATGAGAGAGATCGTCACGCGTCATGGAGTGCCTCTCTCGATCATCTCTGATAGAGACGGAAGGTTTGTGTCAAGGATATGGCAATCCTTCCAAGAAGCTTTTGGATCGCAATTGAATCTGAGCACTGCGTTTCATCCGCAAACTGATGGTCAAAGCGAGCGAACGATACAGACTTTGGAAGACATGCTGAGAGCGTGTGTGATGGATTTGGGCGGTAGCTGGGATAAGCATTTGCCTTTGGTCGAATTTTCATACAACAACAGCTACCACACCAGTATTGGTGTCACGCCATTTGAAGCCCTTTACGGACGCAAGTGCCGATCACCCCTATGCTGGGCTGACGCAGGTGATAGGCAGCTTGCTGGTCCCGAAATCGTCCAAGAGACGACAGACAAGATTGCGCAGATTCTAAAACGCATCGAAGCAGCTCGCCATAGACAGAAAGCCTATGCAGATCCAAACCGGAAACACTTGGAATTCCAAGTTGGAGAAATGGTTTTATTGAAAGTTTCACCCTGGAAGGGTGTGGCACGCCTCGGAAAGCGTGGAAAGTTAAAACCGCGCTACGTTGGTCCTTTCAGAATTTTGGAAAGAATAGGACTAGTAGCATACAAGCTGGACTTACCTGCTGAACTCCACTCAGTTCACGATACATTTCATGTATCCAACCTGAAGAAAAGTCCAACTCAAGATACCATTGCCATTCCCATCGACGAGATCCATGTTGACGACACGCTCCATTTCGTTGAAGAACCGGTGGAGGTTACAGATTGGAAAGTAAACAAGACCCGCCGGAGCAGTGTCAAGCTCGTCAAAGTTCGTTGGAATGACAGACACGGTCCTGAGTACACCTGGGAGCGTGAGGACCGGATGAAAGAGAAATACCCCCACCTATTTCCTAAGAACCCTGCATCTACAAGCAGAACTTAAAATTTTGGGACGGATTTTTTCTAACGGGGGGAGAATGTGACAACCTCACTAAACCAGGTATCCGTACGACTTAATTAACAATTAATTACTGCTTAATTACTGTGCTTGCTTGAACTTGTGAATAAACTGCTACGTGAATACTGATACATGTACTTACTTGCATCATACTTTACTTACTGTCACTACATTATTTACATGCTGAACCTTAGTGACAAACATGATGCACAAAAAGCACAGTAGCACTATAACGGATAACCTATTGAACATGCTGATAAAGCCAGCATCAGGCAAACACTGCCTCTAAGGCCTGTATGAGCCATAAATATTTTGCTACACTAGTGGTGAGTGTAGGGATATAAGGGTTGTAGAACTGCGTCTCTAGGAATAAGTTACAATGACTGGATGTGCCTAAAATGTACTCTAAGTACAAAACTCAGCACTTTACATAATAATTTAGCTTTTAGCTACCTAATAAAGTGCCAAAACATGAGAACAATATTACTAGACACTTTCCAAAGTGTCAGAAATGAGTTGTGTCACTAAAAAGGGTATTAACGACACTTTAAAGCTTTGATAAGCACTTTAACGGATTACCATCCAACCGAACAACCGGACTTTACCCGGAACATGAAAATATTGTCATTTTCATTGTTTAACATTATTTTTCTTTTTCTGAGCCAGTTAGGGTCCCTGAATACCCCAACACCCGCTTTAAAGTACTACACCCCACTAACCGGGTTAATCCCTAAACTTAACTAGATTAACCTAACTAATGTCTAACTACTAGTTGGATTTGAACTAGACCCCCCCCCCCCTTAACCAAACCGTCCCCATGAGGGGGACATACCTTGTCCTTGTGTGATTATTTTAATCAACCATGTTTAGTATCTAGAATACATATAAACCTTTGGTTAATACTCATGGTAATTATCTATAAGTTACCACCATAACCCAACATAACATTTCATCTCACAACTCACAACAACACTTCCCCTCTCTCCCTAGAAAGCTCACGGCCGAACACCCCCTTGAACACACCACCACCTTTCGATTTTGATCATCACTTTCCAAGCTCATACAAGTGATAAGGATCCCGCATAAGGAGTCTTGGTGCAATCGGAAGGCGAAGGACCTCGTTATCTTGCTTTTAACCACGCGTTTTTCGTCTAGATCCTTCCCTAGCCTCGAGCTAGTGGTATGTTACTTAAATCACCTACTCGAACTATTTTGAAGTGGTTAATACGATGTGTAACGGTTAAAACTCGAAATCTTACAAGATGATGCTTTAAAGTTTACTAAAAGCACTTAAAAAGATGGTTAAAAGCTTATAAGTTGTGTAAATGTTGTAGTAATCAAATTGTGTGATTATTTGGACCCGATCTATGTTGTGGTAGCTCGGATCATCATTTAACCCGGTTTAGTCATGTTCTTGGATCATGACATAAGGTTATTTTGGAAGAAACAAGGGTTAAAAGATGAAACTCTACCACACCCGAATCATGAACTTGTGTAAAAGCGTTTTAACTTGTGAAAAAGTGTTTAAAACTAGTAGATCTATGTATCTACAAGCGGTATTTTCAAAGAACCAAGTAACAAAGAAATCATGTTTTCTAAAGACGGATATTACACTAACAAAAATGATTTTTAGAACACACAAGTGTGTAAACACTTGTGTAACACAAAGTTTCGACAAAATAACTATTTTTGTAAAAGTTGACAAGAAGTTGTAAAGACGGAACTTCTCTAAAAACAAGGTTTTTACGAAACCGGATTGATTTATATAAAGATCCGCTAAAAGTAATGGGATTTACTTCATAATATTAGAAAACCACAAGTTCATGTAATTTTTGCGATCTACATATATACTGACTAGTTGATGCGTTGAATATTGTTTTGATTGAATGATAAAAATGGTTGGTTTGATTTATAAAAGAAAATGATACGCTTGAAAGCGTGGCCACCTCCAGTTACAGAGGAAACTCTGGCGAAATTTTCCCAAAAGCCTAACACTTAGAAATATTTTCTCCATAAGTGTTAGAAATACTTTTCGACATGTTTTCAAAATATAAGTTTCGCCACGACTATATTTACAAAACA
This sequence comes from Helianthus tuberosus, assembly GCA_030545235.1. Taxonomy (NCBI): domain Eukaryota; kingdom Viridiplantae; phylum Streptophyta; class Magnoliopsida; order Asterales; family Asteraceae; genus Helianthus; species Helianthus tuberosus. The sequence goes on from CM060400.1 coordinate 59,433,870, forward strand.
TCGGAGGTGCGATTTCAAAAAATAAAATGTGATACATATATATATTTAGTATATATTTTTCACAACGTCACTTGATATGTGTTTATGATTATTTTGTGAAAATACTAGTATTATTTTTAGGGTGAAAATAATACTATCGAATGTTAACGAATCCAAAATAATACGAGCGCTTTCACGATAAATATGTAGGTTACACCGGTAATTATTATTACCACTCGATCGTTAAAACGTAACTTACGCAATTTAAAGAAGTATTCATGAACGCGTATTTTTGTTAAAGTATTATTTTGGGAAAGATTTATGTATAATAGAAAATATAATATTTTTGAGAAGAATATTTATATTTGGAGCTAGAAATAAAATATGTTATAAGTGAGACTTAATAATATATTTTGAAATTATACGAACACACATGTATTCAATCCCCCATCCTTGGGAAGAAAAATGACTACCAAGTATATACAGAATATAAACACGAAATAGTTGTCTAACTATTTCCCAAAAACTTAAGCCATAAAGCTAAGGCACGGCCGTCTGTCTAATAGAATTAGTACGTGTAGGTCGTCACACAGCTGCTTGATTTGGAGGCATACTTGGTAGAGACGCACCACTGTGAGTTCATGTCCCCCTTTTCTCTAGCTGTTTTCAGTTTTCTTAACTGCGGGGGTGAAATACATGTTACTATGATTACGAGTACTTTATACATGGTATGGTTAGCGTAAGGAGGTTTACTACTTAGATCATGTGAGTGGGTACGCGTGAACTGGAGGCCATTAATCCTCATTGTAGGAACCGAGGGACGTAAGCGGTAGATCTATCTGGGTGTAGCGAGCCCAACCCCCTGAGCCCGCATAATGGACCAGGTGGTGACTTTGTACCCATCGCCAAATACGCTAGGTTTGAGTCTTCCTACTTGCACTTCACACATATCATTGGCTTTGCAACCCAATGGTGATCTCTTTTTTCCTTATTGCTACATACCAGGAATTTTCATACGAACAGACATTTTTACAAAAGGTTTTACTTACTCACTTACACATAAACTCGCTCAACATTATTGTTGATTTTTCAACTTACATGTATTTCAGGAAATTAACAGATCTGGCGCGGTATGGCACGTTTTCCCGCTGCACTAGTTACGAGGTCATCCGGGTTTAGGGAATGTGGCTCTTTCCTAGACAAGTCACAACCCTTAAACTATGCTTACGTTATGTTGTTAAACAATGTTTATGTCGTTAGGATGTGTTTCCGTCAAGACAATGTTATTGTATTTGGTTTTTAAAACTTAATCGAATGGATGATCTTGCATGATTTTATTTCATATAGCTTTGTTATGGTTAAGCTATGGTAATAAGAAGTCACACCAAATTAACCACGCTTCCGCAAAGCCAGGGTGTGACATCTGTGCTCTTATGTGCTTATGTGCTTACGTGGACTATGTGCCTATGTGGATTATGTGCCTACGTGGTTATGTGTGGACATGTTCTTGTGCTTTATATAAAGTAGCTTGTGGAGATACGCTAGACTATATTAGAATTAATCGACTTGTGTCTAAATCCTGTGACGGTGTCTATTGCAGACAATGTCGTCATTTGGATCGCACACTTCTCGCGCTACCCGCCGCAACCACACTGACAAACGCATCGCCTCGCTAGTCGGCAAGGAAATGGCTAAGGTCATTCCGCAAATCGTCAGCGAACTCAATGAAAATGGTAGCAAGTCCTCTGAGGAATCTAGGACCAAATCTCCCCGCGCTACTTTTAGCTTCAAGCAATTTAAGGCCTGCGGCCCCAAAGACTTCACTGGTGAAGACAGTCCTACTGCCAAGTTTCAATGGTTCGATTCAATTGAAGTCACTCTGGGCCAAAGCGGTTGTCCCTGATAACCTCCGCACTGTCAACGCAACTGGCGTTTTCTAGTCCAGGGCTTTGGAATGGTGGACCAATGAAAGGAAAAAGTGAGGGAACGATGCAGCCTACGGGCTTACTTGGGAGGAACTGAAAGAAATCACGATGAAAGAATTCTGCCCTCCCCATGAGCTTCAGAAGCTGGAGGACGAGTTTTGGAACATAAAGCAAGACAGGTGGCGACAATGCTGGCCTAACTGCTCGCTTTAAGCAGCTAAGTATCATCTGTCCCGGCCAAGTCTCAACCCCCGACATCACCATCAAGAAATACATCCGTGCTTTACCGGATTGTGTTGCTGATTTCGTGCAAGCCGCCAAGATGACCACCATGGAAGAGACTTGTCTACTCACTGCGGAAATCAATGACAAGTGAGTTAGGGCTGGTTGCTTCAAGAACACCACCAAAAGTCTCCACCAAGTCACCGCTGAAACCGCCACACCTCAAGCTTCCAAGTCTTTACGCCGCAAGCAGAAGAACAACAACAACACGAACTGTGTTGTGACCGCCGCACCTCTCAATGCTGTCCCTGCTTAACCCCAGAACCAGAACCGCCAAGTAGCGGCACCAGTGACCTATGCACCACCGGCTAAGCGTGCATATACTGGTCAACACCTGCTATGTCCTACTTGTACTTATCATCATCCTGTTGGGATCGCATGTCGATTTTGTGTTCACGACAACCTTTACGACCACTAGACTGCGAACTGCCATACTGGTCCCCGTCAAGCCCAAGCTCAAGTTCAAGCTCCTGCTCTGCCAGCTCCCCTTCCCGCTCCACAGGGCCAACAAGCAGCTCCTGCTCACACAAGAGCCTGCTTTGCGTGTATTGATCCCAACCACTTTGCAAATGTCTGCCCGAACAGAGTGGTGAAGCAAGAGCCACAACAACAACCAGTGCAGCAACAACATCAACAGCAGCAGCTTCAGCAGCAGCAACAACAGCCAGCAGCCCGTGGACGAACATTCAACATCAGTGTTCGCTAGGCCCAAGCTGACAACAATGTGATGAATGGTACGTTTCTTGTAAACGATATATATGCTTTGTGATTATTTGATACTGGAGCCAATAACTGTTTTGTATCGTTAGAATTCGAAAAGCTCCTAAAACATAAACGCGCTAATCTCCTTACGACGTTTCGACGTAGAAGTTGCCCCTGGAAGAACCGTCACTGTTAGTTCTGTTCTACGTGATTGTACTCTTGAGCTCAATAATAACGTCTTCCCTATCGATCTTATCCCGATGCAGCTTGGTAGTTTTGATATCATAGTAGGCATGGATTTTCTTCGCGAAAATCGTGTTGAAGTCGTTTTCTTTGATAAAATGATTCTTTTCTCACTCGCAAATGGTGATCAACTCTGTGTCTATGGCGAAGTCGCATCGAAGGATCTCAAACTCATGTCGTGTATCCAAGCGAGCAAGTATCTCCGAAAGGAATACAAAGCTTTCTTGGCACACATCGTAGTAGCGGAGGAAAAGGAAAAGAAGGCAATGGATAAGGTGTATGTGGTTCGTGATTTTCCTACAGTCTTTCCTGACGATTTACCTGGTTTACCCCGAGTCGTGATATTGATTTCCGAATCGACCTCATTCCTGGAGCTAATCCTGTTGCTAAAGCCCCCTATCGCCTCGCTCCGTCTGAAATGTGCGAACTCTCGAGTCAACTCCAGGAATTGCTTGATAAAGGCTATTTCGCCCTAGCACCTCCCCTTGGGGCGCACCTGTCCTTTTCGTAAAAAAGAAGGACGGATCGTTCCGGATGTGCATCGATTATAGGGAACTGAATAAGCTGACTATCAAGAATCGCTATCCCCTGCCCCGAATGGACTACTTGTTTGACCAATTACAAGGTGCTACGTGTTTCTCAAAAAGATCGATTTACGCTCAGGTTACCACCAATTACGAATCCAGGAGGAAGATATACCTAAAACTGCTTTCCGAACCCGATACGGCCATTATGAATTCGTTGTTATGCCCTTTGGTTTAACCAACGCACCTGCGGTTTTCATGGATTTAATGAATCGCGTGTGTAAGCCCTTTCTCGACTGCTTCGTCATCATGTTTATCGATGATATCATTATCTGTTCGAAATCGAAAGCCGAACATGCGCAACATCTACGTTTGGTTCTCGAGTTACTCCATGGGAATCGACTCTATTCCAAGTTCTCTAAGTGCGAATTTTGGCTAGAGGAGGTTCAATTCCTCGGTCACATTGTCAATAGTCAAGGTATACACGTCGATCCCGCGAAGATTGAAGTAGTAAAGAGTTGGGTTACACCAAAATCACCATCCGAAGTTTGTTCGTTCCTCGGATTGGCGGGTTATTACCGTCGATTCATCGCTGACTTTTCTAAAATCGCCGTTCCGCTTACTTCTCTTACGCATGAAGACAGGCATTTTGTTTGGGGAACTGAACAAGAGACTGCCTTTCAGACTCTGAAGCATATGCTCTGCAATGCTCCTATCCTCGCCATACCCAACGGAAACGATGACTTTGTAGTCTATTGCGATGCCTCTAACCTCGGTCTCGGTTGTGTTCTTATGCAACAATACAAGGTTATCGTGTACGCCTCTCGTCAGCTCAAGATCCACGAAAAGAACTATACAACCCACGATCTCGATCTTGGTGCAGTTGTTTTTGCATTAAAGATCTGGCGACACTACCTTTACGGTACCAAGTGTACGGTCTTCACCGACCATAAGAGCCTGCAACACATCTTGAACCAAAAGGAGCTGAATATGCGCCAACGCCAATGGGTTAAACTTCTTAACGATTACGATTGTGAGATTCGTTACCACCCTGGTAAAGAAAATGTCGTTGCCGTTGCTCTCAGTCGACGAAGCTATTTGCATAGCGTTCGTAATACTCACGCCCAGCACGACCTCGAAGCCTTAATTCGTGACGCTCAGCACGCCTACTTCATTGAGAATACCTTGCGAGAGGATATGAAGAAGTGTGGTGCTGAAACCCAACTTGTCACCAAATCGAACGGTATCTACTACTATCTCGATCGCGTCTGGATTCCAAGTCGCAGTAACCTTTGGGAGATATCGTTGACTGAAGCCCACAAGTCCCGATATTCCATTCATCCTGGTGCCGACAAAATGTACCATGACCTTCGTCTATTGTATTGGCGGCCTAGAATGAAGAAGGATATCACCATCTATGTTTCGAATTAGCTGACTTGTTCGAAAGTTAAGGCTGAGCAACAAAGACCCTCTGGCTTACTCGTGCAACCCGAGATCCCTATGTGGAAATGGGAGAGTATAGCTATGGACCTCATAATGAAACTACCCCACGCGCCATCAGGTCACGATAGCATCTGGGTTATCGTTGACCGTCTTACAAAATCTGCTCATTTTCTGCCAATACGAGAAGACTTTAAGGTAGAACGATTAGCACGGATCTACATCGACGAAATCATCTGTCGACACGGGACGCCTCGTGATATCATCTCTGACCGCGATGGTTGGTTTACCTCCCGCCTTTGGGAAAAATTTCAATCTGCTCTCGGTACTACACTAAATCTAAGTACCGCTTTCCACCCCCAAACCGACGGTCAGACTGAACGCACGATTCACACCCTTGAAGATATGCTTCGCTCGTGTGTCATAGATTTCGGTGGTAATTGGGATTCGCATTTACCTTTAGTCGAATTCTCGTATAATAACAATTATCATTCTAGCATTCAAATGGCACCATTTGAGGCACTATATGGAAGAAAGTGTCGATTGCCTATTGTATGGCACGAGATCGGAGATGCGCAAATTACCGGTCCTGAGTTATTGCAAGAAACTCCTGACAAGATCCCCCAGATACGAGACAATCTCCTGAAAGCTCGGAGGCGTCAAAAGAGTTACGCCGATAGACGCCGCAAGCCCCTTGAATTTGATGTTGGCGATCACGTACTCCTAAAGGTTTCACCTTGGTAGGGGGTGATCCGATTCGGCAAGAAAGGAAAGCTCGCGCCTCGATATGTCGGACCCTTTAAAATTCTGGAAAGAATTGACAAAGTGGCCTACAGACTCGAACTACCAGAGGAACTTAGCAACGTCCACCCGAATTTCCATGTCTCGAACCTCAAAAAGTGTTTGGCCGAGCAGAATTTACATGTACCTCTTGAGGATCTACAAGTGGACAAAACATTACACTTCGTGGAAAAGCCAGTCGAGATCATGGACTGAGAAACCAAGAAGCTCCGACGCTCACGCATTCCCATAGTAAAGGTTCGCTGGGAAGGCAAACGCGGCGCCGAGTTCACCTCGGAACTCGAAAGTGACATGAAGGCTAAGTATCCACAGCTATTCGTTAAGCCTGCGCCTTAATTTTGGGACGAAATTCCCTAAAGTAGGGGAGGCTATAACAACCCGACTTTTTGAAGTCAAAGTACAAGTCAAAGTCAATGGAAGAAAAGATTGCTAGTCAGATCTATCATTCCTTGCTTAATTATTACTTGTACTCTCCGAATTGATAATCGATGTATGCTAGTTACCGCTATATTTGTTTACGATTTGTAAAAGGTGAAGTAACAATGCGCTAAACGCAGCTTAAAACGCTAATCCACTTAATGCTATCTCATCGCAACTCGAATCGCAATTACTGATATTGTTCTATGTGTGTGTGTTATTATATGTTACTTGTGCATGATTATATATGTTAAAGGTGTTATTCGAAAACACAATCGCAACTCTATCACAACGCAATCTCATCGCGAACTGGAAACGCAAGATTGCTTATGTTGTTGTATGTTAGTTATGTTATTTGTGTAACTATTATTTAAAACTATCGCATCGCTTATTCGGCACTCGCTTAAACGCATCGCAACGCTCAACGCACGAAACGGAAGTCGGAAACTAACTCGCACATGGCGTCCGATTGAAAGGCCGTCCGACCCGTCACCTTGAACCGCCTTTCTTCTCCTCTCACTATAAATACCCCATCTGTCACATCACTGTTCATGATGTGACAGCTCCCTCCGACGCACGCACTCTCAGGCCACTTTTCTCTCGATTTCTCGCGATTCTTGTAAGTTTTCATCTCAAATCTTGTACTTCCATAATCAACAGACACTTTCTCATCATCTTCACCACCAAATCTCACAATTTCACCATGAAATCTTCTGATTCGGGCTGTTCTAAGATGATGTCATCATGGAGTTCTTATGAACCTTGAAGTATGACCTCATTCCACCAAGAACGGTTCGGATCTGATGGATTTCTACAATGTTTAAACACTTATTTCACCTAAATCAAAACCTTTTTCAAGTGTTTTAAACTTTCCTTCAAATATTCTTCACTTTTACTCAAAACCGATAGAATCAGAGCTCGTTCAGGCCTTCTACTCATCCTTTAGTGAAGTGCAGGTCTGAGAACGGATTGCTATCGAACGGGGTGATTTCCATCTAACCGACTTACGTGTTGAACATGAAATTCCGTTAAGAACAGTTACTGATCGAACGGGGTGATTTCCATCTAACCGGACGACTTGGACTCGATGTAGTTTTCGTTGTTTGACACGTTGTCATACCGTCTCGATTCAACCGCAAACTTTCTAAACTTAACTGATTTTACGAGTTTTCAGACGGAACATGTTACCCAAACGAATCGTCGTCCGTTCGGATCACCATCCGACCGAACGACTATCCGACCAGGTGACTTGTGATTTCAACGCTTAAACGATTTTGCAAAACTTCAAAAAAGATCAGCTTCCAAACGAATAGTCATCCGATCGGACGACCATCAGATCGAATGACTACCCGGGCGGGAGATGTAGTTCTTTGTAACGCTACTCAAACGAATCACCATCCGCTCGAACGGCCATCCGTCCGGATGACCATCTGACCGGATGGCTAGACATATAATGATACTTTTCATCTTTTAAAATGCTACAACGAAAACTTCAAAGTTCAAACCATACACAAACACATCCCTCCCAAACGAACGACCCTCCGACCGAATGGACATCCGTCCGGACGGTCATCCGACCGAACCACCATCCGTTCTCATCTCACTCGACACTGTTTAACGCATCGTTCAACGCTTATTCTGTCATTATCTGATCTTGCTAATCTCTTTAGCGCTCCCTTCAATCCAAGCTTGTGTTTATTTATTAAACACGAACTGTGAGTATACTCGATCCCTTTTTGCTTAACGCACTTTTGGGTGTTACATACGTTACTTATACCAAATCATAATCGACACACAACGCAAACACTTTTTGTACGCTTACCGCTCTGCATGTTATACGTGTTATTCGATAAATGCTTGTATGTTATGTTTACACAGTGATTGTTTGCCTAACACCTTAGCAACTATAGTTTGGACTCAGTACCTGTCATGGACAGGGGTTGTTAAGGGCATTTATTCACGTGTCACAGTGGTGATATGTGTTGCGCATTCTACAACTCGCAGTCATGTCTTTGCATATTTCATTGTCGTAGCTTACATGCTTCACATATCTACGTGTTACATGGTGGTTATGCGTAAACCGCTTTCGCTATACTATTATACTATTAAACTTGTATGCTCACCTTTACAGTATGTGTATTGACCTATTTTAACGTATGTGACAGGTGTTTAGGATGCTATGTTTTGCTGGACTCTGTCGAATCAAGCTAGGGGAGTCTAGAAACAAACTAAATAATATTTGAGTTGTCAGAAGTCGGAACAATGTTATTGTCTTTGAGAAACTACGTCTGTAATAACTGTTTTACTTGATATGTTGCAGTATGGGACATGACGTTTAAATATTTGGTAATTATAGTTGTTATGGATTCTCTTGGACAATCTGTTTCGCTCAGTGCCTCACCCCGATGTTTCCGCCATCGGTTGGGGTGTGACGATTTAGGACCATACCCCTTTAATCATTAATACTAAAAAGTGGTTAAAAATGAAAGTTATGATTCGGTAGACTTTGGCCTACTGCCTACCGTCAAAGTGATCTTGGCTGCTAGTAATGGTTAGAGGAACGACTCAGCATCATATAGATAACTGATTTCAATATTTTAGCAAGAGAAACACGCAAGTGGGAGGACCATTTTTTTAGGAGGAAGAATATGTTGGGATCTTGACTTAAAACACGCCAGGTAAAAAAATGAAAAGCTCATTACACAATGAAATATTCCGACGTAAAACAACTAACATCGCTTATAAAAGAAAAAAAGAAGAAACAAAAATGATTTGTGTAGGGTTTGGATTCTTGTCCTTCGATTTAGAGAAGGCGTAGTTAACTAGTTCACCATATTTCAATTATGATCTTATTTTAAGCTTATTTTAGGCTATAGGGTGTGGTCACGACCCTCATGACCACCGTAACCCTCTACGTCAGTGCCATGTAACCCACCTCTAATCCACAATCCAAAACCACTACCCTAAGTGTGTGGTCATGACCCAAACCACTATCCCCGTATTTTTTTTAATATATAAAGATTACTTGAAAAATAGAAAGGCGGACCATGGTTGCCATGGTTTAATCCATGCAAACCATGGTGGATTAAGAAAGGGGGTGGTATAGCCTTCCATTTGTAGGAACTAGGTTAACTTTTTATTAAAATATATTACAAAATAAATAAATAATAACGAGACTCTCGTTATTTGTGGGAAATTCAACTAGTACAATACCGGTTACAAAAACTAAATAAACGAAGATAAAATACAATATAATTGTACCAATCTTGATTCGAGCAAGCGTCTTTGGAAACTTCAACCGCACCTTCCAGATCGAAACTCCGCTACAAGACAAGCAAAATATCGTTGACAGTTTTGGTTGAGGCACGTGTTCAACACGCTTCCCTTAAAACAGATTCCGCGCCTCCTCTCAGACGATTCTGTCTCCCAGGGTACAACAACCAGAACAGTATGTGTACTGCCGGAGATGACTCTCATGCCCGAGATAGCACCGGGTATAATTTGGTGCTCATACAATTAGGAAAATATGGAGTTGAGAAAAGAATAATTTAGAGAGTGCTCCTCTCTAAATTTCCATGGAACAAAAAAACCAATTTGTTGTGTCTATTTTTCTACTTATCTTCAAATGAATAAACCATATTCATTTTATAATGAGAGGTATGGACTCATTCAACCCTCTTAATGATGCCATAAACAAGATCATTAATCTTGTAATTAACAAGATAATTAATCTTGTAATAAAATGGGTTAAACTCTAACTTAATGGATATTAAGTGGTAGTAAAAGGAAACCGCCATTCAACTTATGGCACTAGTGGAAACCGTCTAACATTAACTCTCTAGTAACTAGACTGGTTTGACTGGTCGAGCACGCATGCAGGCGCGCCTTAGTTGAGCCTGCACTACGCTTCTGCGGAGACACACCTTCTTGCCCCACGCGCTAATTGGAAGTCGCTATGCACACCAGGACGCCACCTGGTTATGCGCCATCCATACTCGCGCGCCACTTGCAGTTTTCGCCATAGCCAATGATGTGCGTCATGCTCCTAAGGAGCTTGCGCCTCATCGACATGTGCCATGCCATGGCATCCGCCTACGCCACTCAAAGGTGTGCCATAAGCAGACCCGCCATATAGCTGACCACGCGCTCATGGGAAAAATACAAAGGCGGTGTGCGAAGTTCAAAGTGCACCACATTAGGCCTATAGCCCATGTCACGCGTGCATATGTGCAGGTGCGAGGAACCGTTTGGGTCCCCACTAGTGTTTGCCTTTTAAGGAGTGCTCCTCCTTATATACCACTTTAAGTTTTGTCATTCCACCTGTGTGGGACAAGGTGACAAATCTCAATCCATTTTCTTCATCTTTGTTTGTTCCAAACATACAACTTCAAGCTTCGATATCTCATTCATCTTAGCTCTATTTGGACATAGTTTGAACACAAACCCATAAATAATTTTCAACAACTACATACATGAGTGTCGGCGGGAATAGTCGATAAATGTGGTTGGCCATTTTTTGGCGGCCACTTTTTTTTTAATAATAGTTATTTACAGGTCTTGCCAAATTACAATTTTATCTCAATTTTAATATTACGAATTTGCCCCCGCATATAATAGTTATTTATAGGTGCTACCAAGTTACAATTTTATCTCAAGTTTAAAATTACGAATTTGCCCTCCGCTTTAAAATAAAATTTTGGTTTTGTTCCCTTCTTAAATTTATGATTTTGCCCTCAGTTAAAAAATACGATTTTGCCCTCGGTTCAAAATAAAATTATAGTTTTGCACCCAGTTAGAGTCCTGCCAAATTACGATTTGGTTTCCAGTTTAAAATTACGATTTCGCCCCCAGTTCAAAATAAATATTTGGTTTTGCCCTCAGCTAGAAATTACGACTTTGCCCGCAGTTAAAAAAAATACGATTTGCCCTCAGTTCAAAATATTATTTTACCTCCATTTCAAAATTACGATTTTACCCCAGCTAAAAATTGCAATCTTACTATCGTTTTTTTTTTGCGCAAGACAAGTAAAATTACAATTATTATTATTACTACTACTGAAAAGCATAGCCGTTGATGTTTACACCTCCCGACTTTGGTAGTGTTTTATTTTACTTGGTTGACTAATTTTGTTTTTGTTCGTGCCAAACAACTGCCTAGCACTCGCTAATCCGTCCTGACAAATTATTATTTTACCCCAAACTCTAAATTACACACTTGCCATCGTTTTAGTTATTTTTTTATCATAAATGTGGTACTGTTTTTCTTTAATTGGTTAATCCGATGATATTTTTTGAGATCATGTTATAAGTAGCATGTATAACTAACCAAAATAAAGGCGTACATGTTATTAAACTAAGAAATATTCGGTTTAGCGCCCCGCAATGCGGGCGGCGCATAACTCTAGTTATTTATACAACACATATATAAATATTATTGATGTCCAAATATTTAGTAAAAAACACATTTTCACTAAATTTCCAACAATCCCCCACATGGATGGAGATCGATAAACACACAAAATTCCCCAATGAAACCTCGTCAGTCGAGTATTGTAGGATAGGTAGGTTTTGTCTTTGAACCTTCCTTTGTGAAGCATACTTAGCCTACTAGGGTTTTGTAGACGTGATGTTATTGAACAACCCCCATTTGTGTAAACGACAATATACATTCACACAATACTTTCCCTAGCCGGGCCATCCCCTCACCGTCGTGTCCTATTAAGGTCCTAGAACACTTGCCTGGTTTTGCGAGAGCTCTAGGATTGCGCACCCCACAATGCCATTCGAAGCGACCCTACTTCTCTCTCACATAGGTGATTCCTTTGAATCATTAAAAGCATTATGGCTTACTATGATTTCCACAAATCAATTAGCCATATATTATGCTTAGCCTCACAACAATGTCACTGAATATTATAGGAATGGACTAGGATGTATTTAAACACCCTTTTATAGTTTTAGGGGGATATATGAACAAATACACTAGCTTATACATAAACATATATATTAGCTATGCCTCCACAGTGACTACCCTTCAGTTCATGATTAAGTTGTCCTATTGAACCTAGATCTTGGGATCTCCAGTCAACTAGGTTAGGTTTCCCTCATGTCCCCTTTTCATGGGCTTTAGTCTCATTCCACAACTTGATCTCTTATCAACCCACTGTTTTTTGGATCCAAAATTATTTGTTGACTTCGCTAAGTCAACAATAATAATTTTCAGTTTAGATCAGTTGTTTTAACGTGTTCTTGACTGGCTAGTCACTTTGCGTTTTAGTCGATTCATAAGACTTATAACTCGTGATCTCAACCTGGATCCAGTTATGTACCTTGTCTTTAGAATGACATGAAATTCGATTCATGCCTAGACACGTTTTCACCATGCCTTTGGTGTGTCATGACTGACATCTTACTAGATTTTGAATCTAACCAATTGGCATTCGAGTCCAATCTACTCGATTGACTCCATATAACCATTGTGTACTCCACTTGGTCATGCGTTTGCAATATATGCAAGTCACCCCCACATTTAAGTGTAATTGGATAGCATTCAAATGGGGCGATGAAAGGTTCTCCCTTTCATTTCGAGTTTGAGAAAACTTCTCAACTCCCATTTCCACATTCAAATGCAAGTCACCCCCACATTTAAGTGTAATTGGATAACATCCAAATGGGGTGATGAAAAGTTCTCCCTTTCATTTCGAGTTTGAAAAAACTTCTCAACTACCATTTCTTCATACCCTAAAGGGTTTGTTTCTTAAATGGTTCATCCCCCCACATTGCTTGCATTTTAATTAACTATCCTTTAGGACTAAAATGAAGTTATCTATATAGTTCTATTTAGCACAAAATCCGTTCTTGTGTCATCACATATTTTGAATGTTTAAAGTTAATTTAATCTCCGTCGAGCATATAAATTAACAAGTATTAGTCTAGCATGCTTTAGACCACAATACTCTAGCATGTGAACAGAAGATGCATCATTCTGATTCTTCACAGCCTTAAGAGATAACGCACTAACTCTTCCGAACATTCATTTATTAATTTAGACACAATAATGAAATTTTATTTCACCATTCCAAAACCATTGGTTTTTAGGAAGGCCTCAAAACCATAGTTAACTTCATCCTTAGGATCATAACTCGTTTGCCTTTTTATCTCCAAGGCTTCATCATTGACTTCCTAAAGACTTAAACATAAGTCTTAATCCAGGTCATTTTGATGAAAGATCTGTTGGGATTGAACCCTATCAGAGGAACAGATAATTAAAGCCAAAACTGGGTCAGAGCAGTGGATCCAGAATAAGCAGATGTTACATACAAGTCTCTCCCCTTGAAAGTGGTTTCAACATTTGCTGGCCTCCTATCTACTGATCGTACAAGCCACTGATCGACAATCTGCTGCTCTAGTAAAGGCTGATGGAAGACTAAAGCTCTGCTGCTCAATCTACTGCCTTGAGTCAAGTACTGCTGATCCGGACAAGCACTGCCGGGTTCACAGCAGTGGAAGGATACAGCAGTTGTTTAAATATCTTTTATGAAAAGAAATGTAATAGCAGTAGTTAGTATAGCAGTGTTTGTATAGATCAGAGGTTAGAGTTTGTTAGGAGGTTAGATGTCACTTTCATGGTGACGTCAGCTTAGATGCTCAGTGGTTTGCTAGTGCCTATAAATAGAACAGTGCTCTGTACTATTCTATTAGCTCTTTGCAAACTTGTTTTCCTGCACGAAAAAACGCTGAGCTCTGGCTGAGGGGGAGTTTGTATTAAGCATTACATTGTATCGGTGTTGAAACTAAATTCAATCTTTCGGTTCTTTGTAGAAAATGTCTTGATCAAAGCAATACTCTCGTTTGATTGTATGCAAAGTTTGCTTTCATCTTAATTCCGTTGCACAACTCATCCATCTTCATCTTAATTTCAAACGTAAAATACAATCAAAATCAAACTCAGATCCAACAATTGGTATCAGAGCTAGGACAGTCAAATTTGATTTAACAATCATTTTGACATAAAGAGCTCAGCTCAAAATCGTTGATATCGATAGTTTGTTCGTTTTTGTTGAAAAACAGAGCAAGGTTTAATCACCATTAAAGTTGATTAATCAGTGTCTATGAAACAACCAGGATGACGTCACAATCACTAGATGATAAGAATATTGTTGGCTCGCTTTTTAAACCACCTATGCTTAAAAGAAATGAATACAACATCTGGGAGCGAAGGATGGGTCACATCCTTGCTCAACAAAACACTGGATGTTGGTGGTCTGTTGTTTTTGGTCCCCATGTTCCTATGGTGCCAAGTGCTGAGGATCCAAAGAAGTTTGTACCAAAACCTTATGAAAACTATACTGAAACTGATTTTCAGAAGTTCGAACTCGATGCCAAAGCATTTAGCATCATAGCATCTGCATTACCAAATGAGATCTATGCTGGACTGTTACATTGTAACAGTGCCAAAGAGCTATGGGATGCATTGAAGGAACAGTTTGGGGGAACCGAAGAAGTTATTGAAAACAATAGGGAAATTCTGAATCAGCAGTATGAAACCTTCTGTCACATTAAGGGTGAAACATTGACCCAACAATTTGAACGTTTTAGTTGTCTCATCAGTGAGCTAAGGCTTGTTAAGGTTGAATTTCCAAAATCAACTCAAAATAGCAGCTTTCTTAGATCGCTACCTGATAAATGGGACACAATTGCATTTGTGACTAGAAACTCTGTTGAGTTCAAAGATCTGACCCTGACCCAACTTCATGGTAGACTCTTGACCTATGAAAGGGAGTTGAACCAGAAAAAGAAGCTGCAAGAGTCTGGAAAAGCTACTGATGATTACTCATTCGGTAGCATAGCTCTTCTGGGCCAAGAAGAATCTGGTAGCAGTAGTAAGGAACAGGGTTATGATCATTTCATTGATATAACAACTGGTGGTAACTTTACCAACCCTGATCCTCACTCTGCAAATTATGCTTTCACTGCAAACACTGAAAACCAGATGTCAGATAATTTGTGCTTTGAACTCAATGATTTGCAACATTTTGATCCCACTGACTTAGAGGAGATGGGCATTTTGCATCAGCTGGCTTTGCTTAGTGTGAGAACGAGCAAATTCTACAAAAGAACAGGGAGAAAGTTCCCAGGGCTACATGGGAATCTAAGGGTTGGGTTGGATAAATCGAAAATCAAGTGTTACAAGTGCAATAGGCTAGGTCATTTCGCTAGGGAATGCAGGAGTCAAACTACTGGTCCTATAATCACTCATCCTAGCTCAAACCCTAGACCTCAAAATCAAAGCACTGTGCACTATACCCAATATACCCCTGCAGCTCATGTTAACACTGCTCATTATGCTGCTGCTCCTGTGCCTGTGCATTATGTCCAAACCACTATTCCACAGATTCAATATGTTCAAACCCCTGTCCCTCAGGCACAAGTGCAACCCGTTGCACCTCAAACAGCTGCTCCAGCAGTGGTACAACCAGATCAGCAAAGCTTTTTCACTCAAGGCTTTGTTGACTGGAGCAGCATGCCTGATGAGCTTAGTGATGAAAATTTTGCACTCTATGCTTCTAATGATGAATTTTGTTTGATGGAATTAGAGTCAATACCAGAGGGGATTGAAATTGAAGGTGAACAGCTAAGTGATGAAACAGTGGATGAGGTAACTGAAGCAGTTGTTAATGTAGTTGCTGGTGAATTGTTGCTGGGAGAAAATTCAGAAACCCTGATTGAACCACTGACAGACCCATGGTCCAAATAGGACAAAGAAGAAGAGGAAGAAAAGAGAGCAGGTGAGAAGGAAGTAAGAGCTGATGATGAAGAAAATCATCAATGTGATTGTACAATGATGGCTGCTGCCAAGGTATCTCCTCAAGTTCTTGAAAAACTGTGTTCTGACAATTGCATTATTGCTTTTGCTAACATCAAAGAGGTAAATGAAAACCTTCGGAATAAAATCTTAACTGATGAGGTCAAATTTGAAAGTTCTTTAAAAGAACTTAAAAACAAATTGACTGAAAAAGAGAAAGAGATCAGCAGTCTTAAAGAAGAGCAAAGCATAACCAAAACTCAACTCCAAACTATGGAAGAAAAATACCAAGTTTGCAAAAAGGAGTTGGAGTCCACCCAGATCACCTGTGAAAAATGGGTAGAATCATGCAAAGGGTATGAGGTTATGCTTGAAAAACAGATTAAAAGCAATGTAAAATTTGGGGTTGGTTATAGAAAACATGATGATGAAAACACTGCTTTTGAAAAATCTGTTCAAACCACTGATGTAACCACTGAGTTCATCCCCACAAACAAGAAAGGCCAAGAAGTGAAAATCACTGATAAACTTGGTAACAAAATCACACTTGACAGACCAATGGGATCCTCTACTTTTGAGGAGCTTGAAAATTATCAGTTTAAACCAAAATGGTCTGATGAGTGTGATATTCTTGAAAATTTCAAGCCCATGGACTTTACATCAACTGATGGTGTTAAAGCTCCAAAAGCTAAAGTCATTCCTCTCAAGGACATCCCAACAGAGGTTAAAACCTCTGCTGCAAAGGAGTCCGAAAAGAGAAAGAAGAAAGAAATGATCAATAACCTGTTTTGTGAATTCTGTGAGAAAAGGAATCATCTAACAAAAGACTGTTTCCATTTAAAAGCTTATGATTTGAACAAAACAAGTGTCATTGTTCCAGCTGAAAGCTGCATTGTCTGTGGTAAAACAAACCACAAAACTCAAGCATGTGTGTATCTCAAAAACTTTGATGTGAAAAAGAATGAGTAAATTGCTAAAACATCCTTGAGTCCATCAACATCATCTGTCAAATTCACCAAGAACCAACCACTGTTTGTGCCAGTTCAAACAGCTGTCACAAAACAGCTGAACCAAACATCTGTCAAAAGAGATGTTCAGGTTACTGATGCACCCCCTGCCAATCAGTTCAGAAAAGGCAAGGAAAAACAGTCTTACCAAAGGATTCCACACGTTTATGAGGCCTACAAAAGGCCCTCTAAACCCAAAGTGAACAGGCATCCTTTTGGGTACCAACAGATGATTGGTCAAGACCCCCAACAGTGGTTAGTAAGAAATAGTACTAAAACTGTCCAAACCCCTGACCTAACCACTGTCCATCAAAGTGCATCCATCCTAGACACTGTTGAGACCCCATCCAAAGCCTTATTGGCTTTGGAAACCCTAATGAACTAATCCTTTTACTTCATGTGCAGGGAGCTTCTGCCTGTTTAGATAGCCTTTGGTATGTTGATAGTGGAGGCTGCAGGCACATGACTGGATGTAAAGCCCTACTCAAAGATTTCAAAATTCATGGAGGGGGGTGATATATCCTTTGGGAATAACAGTAAAGGGAAAGTTCTGGGGTCTGGTACAGTACAATCTGGAAATGTAAAATTTGAAAATGTCAATCTGATAGACAGTCTGAAATTCAACCTCCTGAGTGTTTCACAAATGAGTGACAAGGGGTATGGGTCATTCTTCACAAAGGAGTATTGTAGGATTGTTGGACCAGAAATGGTCAAAAAGATTGAAGCAATAATAAAAACTGGTCAAACAAAACTTGTTGCTCAAAGAAGTGGCAATGTTTATGTTGTTGATATGTCAAAAGAGTGTCCCAGAGCTGATGCATGTCTGTTCCCAGCTGCCTCTAACAAAGAGACAGAACTTTGACACAGAAGGCTGGGGCACACAAATCTTAAGACAATCACTGAAATTTCAAAAAATGGTTTGGTGAGAGGCCTACCACAAAAATTGTTTTCATGTCCTGAACATTGCATTTCCTGTTTAAAAGGAAAACAACATAAAAGTTCTTATAAGTCCATTGAAGAGTCCAAAACAACCCAGTGTTTGCAAATGCTACACATGGATTTGTTTGGCCCAGTTCAAGTCATGAGCCTCAAAAAGAAAAGATATTGTCTGGTTATTGTTGATGACTTTTCTAGGTTTACATGGACTTTCTTTTTACACTCAAAAGATGAGACTGCAGGCGTTTTGCAAGACTTTGTGACACAGGTTGAAAAGCAATTTGACCTTCCAGTGAAAAGCTTCAGGAGTGACAGTGGCACAGAATTTAAAAATAAGGAGTTGGATGCCTTCTGTGTGAAGAAAGGGATTGTAAGGCAGTACAGCATCCCTAGAACACCAGAGCAAAATGGGGTAGTTGAAAAAAAGAACAGAACTTTGATTGAGGCTGCCAGAACCATGCTTGCTGATTCAGGTTTGCCATTAAATTTCTGGGCAGAGGCAGTAAACACTGCTTGCTATGTCCAGAACAGAGTTTTAATAAACCCCAGGCACAAAAAGACTGCTTATGAAATTCTGTATAAAATCAAACCACTGATCTCATATTTCAAAGTGTTTGGCTGCCCATGCTTTATCTTGAACTTAAAAGATTCCATTTCAAAACTTGCAGCCAAAATTGATTGTGGTTATCATCTGGGATACTCAACCACTGCCAAGGCCTACAAAGTGTTTAATACATGGACCAAGGCAGTGGAGGAGACTTTGAATGTAAAGTTCAATGAACTTTCATCAATGAAAATTCCAGCAAAATCTGCAGATCTGTTTGATCTTGATAAATTCACTTTTGAAAATACTGCTGTCAAGACTAACAGTGCAGGTCCATCAGAGGATTCAACACCAGACTATGGGTATGAAATCATCATCCCTCAAAGGTCTGTCAAAATGGGAAGAGCAACAAATGTTCAAAACAACTGTCAAAGCTCAACCACTGCTACCTCAACAATTGTTGACCAAAGTAGCCCATCAACCACTGCTTCCACATCCTCAAATACTGCTGACAAAAGTCCCAAAAAAGTGGATAAAAGTCAGCATGTGTCCACTCCATTACCTCCAATTCCACTACCTTTTGAAGCCACTACTGGATCATCAAAGTCCCCAGCAGTGGTTAGCTCAGATGATACACATTTGCAACCTTCACCAACAAATGCCATAATACCATACCAAGGAGATTTAATCTTCTTGAGATCTCATCCACCTGATCAAATCATTGGCAACATCAATGAAGGGGTGCCCACAAGGAGCCAAACCCAAAACATTTGTCTTTTTGCTGGTTTTCTATCAATCCATCAGCAAGTCAAGTACCATGAGGCACTGAAAGACAACAGCTGGGTAGAAGCCATGCAAGAGGAGCTCCAACAGTTTAAAAGACAACAAGTATGGGAGCTTGTACCACTGCCAGAAGAGGTTAGTCCCATTGGCACAAAGTGGGTCTTCAAGAACAAAACTGATGAAAGGGGCATTGTTGTCAAGAATAAAGCCAGGCTTGTGGTTCAAGGTTACAGACAGGAAGAGGGGATTGACTATGATGAAACTTTTGCCCCAGTAGCAAGATTAGAAGCTATAAGACTGTTCCTGGCCTTTGCTGTCAACCACAACATGAAGGTGTTCTCTATGGTACAATTCAAGAAGAGGTGTATGTGTGTCAACCTCCAGGTTTTGAGGATCCATTTTATCCAGATCATGTCTACAGGCTGAACAAAGCACTGTATGGCCTGAAACAAGCACCACGGGCCTGGTATGAAACTCTTTCCACCTTTCTACTCTCAAATGGTTTCAAAAGAGGTACCATTGATAAAACACTATTTTTAAAATGGAGAGGTAAGGATTTAATGATTGTCCAAATTTATGTGGATGACATTATTTTTGGAAGCACATGTAATGCAATGTGTGAAGAGTTTAGGGAACTCATGACAGCTGAGTTTGAAATGAGTGCAATGGGTGAGCTGCAATGCTTTCTTGGTCTCCAAGTTCAGCAAATGCAAAATGGAACTTTCATTCATCAAAGCAAATATGCAAAAGAACTTTTAAACAAATTTGATATGAATGATTGTAAACCATGCAGCACACCCATGGCAACAAATAAGCTTGTCATGTCTGATGAAAAGGATGAGCTGATTGACCAAACTCTATATAGAAGCATGATTGGGTCTTTGTTGTACCTAACTGCATCTAGGCCAGACATCATGTTTGAAACATGTGTTTGTGCAAGAAGTCAATCAGCCCCTAGAAAATCCAACCTTATTGCTGTAAAAAGAATATTCAGATACATAAAGAGTGCTCCTACACTTGGTATATGGTATCCAGCTAATGGGAATATCAAGCTTTCAGGATTTTCAGACAGTGACTTTGCTGGATGTAATACCACAAGGAAGTCCACATCAGGAGGGTGCCAGTTTCTAGGTGATTGCTTAGTTTCTTGGCAAAGCAAAAAGCAAGCAACTGTTTCAACATCCACTGCTGAAGCTGAATACATTGCTGCTGCAAGCTGTACAACCCAACTCCTATGGCTTCAAAATCAGTTGCTGGATTTTGGTATCATTGCCTTAAAGACACCACTCATGTTGGATAGCCAGGCAGCATAAAATATCATCAAAAATCCTGTTTCCCATTCAACCACCAAACACATCGACATCAGACATCACTTTGTGAGGGATTGCTATGAAAAAGGTTTGATTTCTCTGCATCATGTTCCAACTAAAGACCAGCTGGCAGATGTGCTCACAAAAGCACTAAATACAGCCACTTTTGAAAGCTTGGTCTCTAGGATTGGCATGCTGAACATGGAATGACAAGCAAAATCTTGTTTTTCTATGAATAAAGCATTAAAATGTTTTCAGAAAATCAAAAATCCATCCTTAAAAATAGCTAAAAATGAAGTTTTCATTAAAATCCTTAAAAGTCTGCCATAACCACTGATTGTTCAAAAGTCTGCTCTACTTCAAAGTCTGTCCACTGCTGAAAGCCATCCTCTGTTCTCTCATTTCCTTGATAAACTCTGTTGTTCAAAAGCAGTGTCTTATCCACTGATAGTGAAAATCATCCACTGCTTTCATTATACCGTTGTAACCACTGCCTTCATCAGTAACTTTCATAAAAGTACTGTCCTTCATTTCTTCAGAGTTTGGCATGTGGGCAGTACATAGTGGTCAGTACTTTTGTAACCGCTGCCACGTCAGCCTTCACTTTTTCTTCTATAAAACCCCCACTTCACACCAAAACAGGGTTTTACTGTCGAATTGAATTCTCAAAAATTCTCTTCTTAAAGCAGTTTTTCTTCGCATATCTTCACATATTTCTTCGATCATCATCTCCAAAATGACAAAATCGAAGCCATCTGCAAAACCCACTTCCAAATCATCGTCGAAAGCGACCTCTCAAAAGGTCAATACCACTGAAATCCCACACAAACCATCTCACAATCTTCTGGGTCTTCTCTCAAAACCCAGCACCACAGATACTTTCGATTCCATCATCGCCAAAATGGCTAAATCAAAGTACAAAACTTTGTTAATAGCCGATGCACCAATTTACTTGACAACCCAAAGGGAGTTTTGGAAGAATGCAACCCTTGAAACACAAGGAGACGCTGTAATAGCCATTAACTCTACTCTAAAGGGAAAACCTGTCAAGATTACACCACAGTCAATTTCAGAGGTCTTTCAACTCGAGGATCAGCAAGGTAAAACTTCTTTCCCTAAAAATGAGTTGAAAATTGACTTCATTGAGAGAGGGTATGCAGACACAATGATGAAGAAAGCTACCTTACAAAAAGGTTTCTTTCCTTTTGCAACAATATTTTTATTCCATACCCTCCTAATGTGTGTTTCAAACAAAACCACCTCTTTTAATGAAATACCATTAAAGATTCAAAATCTGGGATATGCTATTCTTCAAGAAGAAAATTTTAATTATACTCGGGAAATCTTTAGTGACTTGGTTAATAATGTTGAAACAAAATCATTCCTACTGTTTCCAAGGTTTCTAAGTTATTATTTTAAAAAGAAATTCAGTAAGGATGATATTGCTGTAATAAACCAAGGTGATTATATTCAAATAAACAGTTTAACTGCTGAAACTTTTTCAAGAATGTTAACACCTTGCAAAACACAAGCAGAGGTGCCTGAGCAGATTTTAGCAGCTACCACTGTTCCTCAGGTATCTGCTGCTGAGCCCACTGCTCAAGGTGATCAAAGCAGCAGAACAACTGTTTTGAAACCCACACCTAAAATCACCAAAAAGCCAAAAAGAAAAACTCAACCCCCCCCCCCCAAACCCATCAAAAAGGCAACTCTGGAGGATGAGATACCAGAGCTACTGCCTGTGACAGCACAAATGTCACAAGCAACCACTGCTGATACTTCATCACAGCAGTTGGTAGAAATATCTCAACCCATAACCGAAACTCCTCCTGCTTCTTCACAAAAAGAACAGGTTGTACACTTAGGGCCTCCACATCATGATGCTCTGAAATCACTTGGTTTCATTATCCACAGTTCAATGCCCGGAGCAAATCCTGTTTCTATACCAAACCTCACATCCAAAATTCCCTCACCAACTAAACTGCTGTTGGATGCAATTGATTTGAACCAGGCACTAACCAGTCCTTCTCAATCACCTATCAATGAGAACATACCTCAACAAATGACTGGGTCTGATGTATAAATCTTTGCTAACCCACCAACACAACCTGAGGAGGCTACACCCCTTGAGTTATACGTAACTCTTGGTGGTAGTCCAAGTGAAGCAGCCACTACAACTGTTGAACCCACTGGTTTACAGTTGGACAGTGGTTACATTCATAAGACTTCCTTGGAGGCAATTCCTTACATAGCACCTCTGCCAACCACCAGTGGATTTATTTATCCTACTGGCAACATCAAACGGTTGTCAAGTGTTGAAGGAAGAAGACCCCAATACCAAGAAAAAGGGGCATCAATGGTTAGTGTTTAGAGTACACTCCCTACCTCAACCACTGATAGTGGGAAATCAGATGATCCCATTAAATTGGGTGATGATTTAAAATATTAGGATTTGATGGAACGAATTGAAAAGTTGGATACATCTGTTGCAGATCTTAAAAATATGCTACAACAGGTGTTGAAAACACAAAAGATGCAATCCACTGTTGTTCCACCTCAAGCACCTGCTCCATCACAAGCATCTGCTACAAATGAGCTCTGGAATCTCTTCCAACCTTTTCTCCAACAACAAAAAGAAATGGCTGATCAGCAACATGAACTACATGTCCAAAAGCTGAGAAACATAATGGAGTCTAGGTACAAGAATACTCAAGCAGATATTAAGGCAATCAAGGCCCATTTATTGGAAACCACTGGCACTGCTCCTCCAACAGTACTCTTCATCGATCAACTCCCAGAAGATAATGCCAAAAAGGGGGAGAAAATTCAAGAGTGGAAGAAGAAGGGAATAGATGATGGTCTTTACATTGAACCTGAAAAGGATGCTATGACCAGAAAAATTCCTGTGCCAGATGGTAGTAAAAAGGTTGATGCTACTCAAAAAGCACTTGATGAAGGAGTAGCAAGTGTGAAAGGGATAGAATGGCAAAGGATATTTCAAGGTGGAATGAGGAGAAAAGAGCTTTCATGGAGCTGTATGCACAGGGTTGTTCTGGATCAAAGGATACTAAAAATCCTAAGACAAAAAGGAAACCTAAGTCCATCCCATCTAGATTTCCAAAGCCTCCAAAACCACCATCTAAAAGCCATCAGCATCAAACCTCCATCCAAACAGCTGTTGTAACTTCTACTGTATCAACTACTGTTGGTACTTCAGAGGTTTCAACATCTGTTATCACTTCAACACACACCACAACCACTGTTTTATCACCATCACAATCACCTCTAAAAACAACCTCTCCACCATCACCTCCTGTCAAAAAGCAGAAGACAACAGATGTTACAACATCTGTTGTAATGACAACAGTGGTTGAAACACCAGTTGTTTCAACAACTGTTAGTCAATCACAAACCACTGCCACTCAATCTACCACCACTGTTCCATCCAAAACATCATCAGTCCCTCCTCAACCAAAAAGGAGAAGGCTAATCCTCAAAGATGATGATCATTCACCACCACCAACATCTTCAAAATCCCTGCCACTTGTCACTATTCCAAAACCCATACCTCTCTCTTCAGCTCAAATTCTAAAGCCATTACCTCCTGCTGGTGTCTTATTTCCTCTGGAACTCATTGCAGTTAGGGAAGAAATCAAATCCTTTTACTATGAGGATGACCCAGCTAAAAGGAGTTTGCCATCAGTTGAAGGATATCCCAGGCCTCACAATATTGAAGAATATTTGAAACTCAAGGCCAAACAAGCAGAGGATATTGCAATAAAAAATAAACAAGGGAAATCTGATAGGGAATTTCAGCACAACTATCAGTTTCTACTCACACTGGTCAGAGCTATGGAACAATTTGCCAAAAATGTATGTCAGCAAATCTCAGAAAGGGCAGATGAGTCCTTGAGAAAAGACTACATTGAGAACATCATGACCTACAAGAAATACAAGGGGGAGAAACACATGTACAAAAACTGGACCATTCCTGAGCTTGAAAAAGAGGCAGCCAAGATTCAAGAAATGATCAAAAATAAGGTCAAGCAGACTCCTCCTGAAAAGTTCAAACAATTTGAAGCTGATAAGGCATTAGAGTTGAAGAGAATGAAAGAGGAGCTGATAGCAGCTGATTATGGGTCAAAGAACTCAGTGACAAAGTGGGGAGAAGATAGGGTCAGGGCTACCTACAAAAGGTTAGAGGAACTCAGAAAGAAAGATCCAAAAGTTCCACAAAAGCCTGACTACTCCAAAGAAGAGGTCTCAAAAAGACCACCAAAGCTGCAAGTCAAAAGAACCACTGCTCCAGCTGGTGCTGCCATCTACAAAAGAAGGAATCAAAACCAGTCAGGTGCTGAAACAGTTCAAGATCTAAAAGCTGGAAATGCTGTTGTAAAAGCAGGCATTAAATTAATGATAAAAGAAGATCTTGAATTAGAACAATCTGCAAGTGTTGCTCAGCCAGTCATGAATAGGCCAGACTCACCAAACA
The DNA here is from genome assembly GCA_030545235.1 of Helianthus tuberosus. NCBI lineage: Eukaryota > Viridiplantae > Streptophyta > Magnoliopsida > Asterales > Asteraceae > Helianthus > Helianthus tuberosus. The sequence continues at coordinate 59,459,060 of CM060400.1, forward strand.
CCTCTGCAAATAAACATCTCCCAAGAAACCCACCAGGCTCAAAAATACTAAAGTGGGAAACTGACAAACAGACCTACGTATTGACTTTGCTCAGGTCTGGTGGAGAAGTGAAGAAAATATCAAGGGAACAAGCTCTTGGCCTGAGTCTTGAAGATTTGCAGGATCTCCTTGATCTTCCACTTAGCAGGGATGATGATGATACAGATGCCCTAGACTTTGAACTACAATTTAAAGGTCAGATAAGGGAACTGCTGATGAGGCAATAAAAAATTTTCCACAATAATGAAGAGTTTTGGCATTATCTGTTCCAGGGGGAGATTGTTGGGATTGAACCCTATCAGAGGAACAGATAATTAAAGCCAAAACTGGGTCAGAGCAGTGGATCCAGAATAAGCAGATGTTACATACAAGTCTCTCCCCTTGAAAGTGGTTTCAACATCTGCTGACCTCCTATCTACTGATCGTACAAGCCACTGACCGACAATCTGCTGCTCTAGTAAAGGCTGATGGAAGACTAAAGCTCTGCTGCTCAATCTACTGCCTTGAGTCAAGTACTGCTGATCCGGATAAGCACTGCCGGGTTCACAGCAGTGGAAGGATACATCAGTTGTTTAAATATCTTTTATGAAAAGAAATGTAATAGCAGTAGTTAGCATAGCAGTGTTTGTATAGATCAGAGGTTAGAGTTTGTTAGGAGGTTAGATGTCACTTTCATGGTGACGTCAGCTTAGATGCTCAGTGGTTTGCTAGTGCCTATAAATAGAACAGTGCTCTGTACTGTTCTATTAGCTCTGTGCAAACTTGTTTTCCTGCACGAACAAACGCTGAGCTCTGGATGAGGGGGAGTTTGTATTAAGCATTACATTGTAATCGGTGTTGAAACTAAATTCAATCTTTCGGTTCTTTGTAGAAAATGTCTTGATCAAAGCAATACTCTCGTTTGATTGTATGCAAAGTTAGCTTTCATCTTAATTCCGCTGCACAACTCATCCATCTTCATCTTAATTTCAAACGTAAAATACAATCAAAATCAAACTCAGATCCAACAAGATCTTTGTATAAAATCACTTGAGTCTTGAGATATAGTCAATTAAATTGACTCTCAACGTATGCCTATAGTGATATATACATTTACGTTGTTGTTTCATTAATACCATGTATTGGGATACTCTCCCAAATTGAGGACCAAGCCTCCACATAGTTTAAACAACATTGATGGTGGTAGAAGCATCTACAAGTCCATCACTATTGTAAATTACCATTAATAAATTTGCCAAATTTATTAAAATCATTTACAATAATAACATATATTTCTTTCATATGTTATATTCTTTGAAAACTTACATGTGCATTTCCATGTTGATCCTCTCAACATTAGATGACATATCTTGTTTTCATGCATTTCATCTCAAACCATGCACCACGTTTCTCACGAACTCGTTATACGTTTGATGTTTAATTTGTGACTTATTACATAAGTCATTATCACAACCCGCTCGTTGTGTCCGTGTAAATTAGTTTTTACACTTTGTATCAAAATGTGTATCCTTTTGACAACTTATTAGTAGTCCAAAATTGTGACAACTCGAAATTTAGAACCTTTCGTTATATCTCGATGTTACTTGCTTGAACGTTATGTGACTAGTTAACTTGTGTGATTAATGATAAGTGAACCTTTTATGTGATATATGTATGCTTATATGTATGGTATGTGTATATGTTTATGTGAGCCGAGAACCAAGGACCCGACTCGAGACCATGCGGTCTCGAGTGAACAGTAACAGTGGGCCGGATTGGGCCACACACCCCTTTAGCCCATTCGAGAACCCATTAGGGTGCACCACTTGAAGCTAGTATATATCCTTGTTGCTAACCAACACTATCATCTTTTGGACAACACACACACTCCCCTTCTCTCTCTCTAGAAACCATTAAACCCTAAGCCACAAGATCCTTCTCCTTCATTCTCGGATTCAACCGACAACCATAAGGAGCTCTCGGATCGTCTCATACACACACCCGTTTGGAAGCTTCATACTCACCTTTGAAACCCATCAACCGGTTAGTGTCTTTATGATGTTTGTTGTTAAATGATAGTATGAATGATATGATTTAACTAGTATAGTTGTATGCTTGATAATGTTTTTGTGAATCGGGTGTGTATGTTGTTGATAATCGGCTAACATGTTTCGGATATATTGCACAATAAGCTCATGATATCTTGTGTCTAAATGTGATTCAAACCATTAAATATGGATGTTCATGAAACCGACTTGCATAGGTGTATGGGTAGCATCATGTTAATCGGATTAGTGTAGAGTTGATTTTTAGATGTTATGTGATGATTTGAAACCATTAGATGAGTATGTTCTAGTGTTTTGATGGTTGTTCATGATTATGTTTGTGACTAATGCTAAAAACCCGGAAATATGATGAACAAGCTTGATGATCAACATGAACATGACTTGAATATATGAAGAACTTGTTGAATATCATATGAATGTGTTATGAATATTTGAAATCTGGTTGTTTGATCCATTTTGGTTAATAACTAGACAAGAAAACATGTTTAGTGGATAGTACACAATTGTTGCATGAAATCAAAACCTCATTGGCTAAGTACAAGGACAGAAATCAGCAGGTGTTCAGCCGAGAACTTCAGTCTCGACTCGAGACCAGGAACATGACAACTCGAGACTGCGGTTTGCGACTCGGGTTGCGAGTCGAGAACCCATAGTCTCGACTCGAGACCACACTTGATCAACACCCAAACATCTTGACTCGAGACCATACTTACGAGTCCGGTTGTGACTCGAGACCAACACATGCATAACCCGAGACCTCATCAGTTGCGACTCGAGACTTGTAAGCTATAACTAGAGACCGCACAGTCTCGACTAGAGACCGCACAGTCTCGACTCGAGACCATGTGCATGTGCGCACTGTTTGGACTTGCACCCCATTACGGACTTAGATGATTGGGCCGGACTTTTGGGCTTAATGCATGGACCTTATACGATCTGTGGTGTATGAATGTTATTTGGGCTGCCATGAATGAAACTTGCATGCAATGTGCTAGCATACGTGTAGAAACATACGTGCACTACCTGATTACGAACCTGACTTGTACGGTATCTATGTTAGGACGTAGTTGACCACTTACAACTTGATTGACTTTTCTGTGTATCTGCCGAGCAAACCAAGGTGAGTTCACACCCTCTACAAAGCATGGGATTCCCTGGGTTGGGAATGGGGTTAAGGAACGTAGGTTCCTCGTCCTCTTTGGGTAGGACAGCAATGGTTCAGGAATGTAATTCCTCGTCCTCACGGACAGATAACTCGTACTAGACCAAAACTCTATCACGAAGTCCCTCCTTTTTATATCGACTTAATCGCCAGGCCAATGGCGAGCGGGTTATTAGTTAGATAGCGCTATTTAGGTCTGACAAACCTCACACCGTGCCGCAGAGGACGGGCGTGAACTAATGGATCTGGGGCACGTCAATGATGATAGACATTGACAGTTTCAGGGCACATAAACATGACTACAGTCAGCAGTCGATATGGTAACGAGTCTAGTGGATACATGGGGTAGCCCCCACGGCCGAACTGCCAGATAACTAACACGGGGTAGCCCCCACGGCTGGATAGCCAGAGTAACCGGGAATAAACAAGTCACGTTTTTAACTATGGGGTAACCCCCACGGCAGGATGCCAGATAAAGGAAACTGTTTTCGAAACAACTTAAAACGAACACCCAACCGTGAACTCACTCAACTTGTTGTTGACTCGTTACTACATGCTTTGCAGGACAATAGGTGCTTAACTGGAGCTTGCATGGAAGAGAGTCGTTGTGGGACATGGACGGCTGTGTGCCATGTTAAACCTTGGAACAATTAAACTTATGTTTTGGTTTTAATACTTATGCTTCCGCTTGCAACTTAAACTATGTTTTGTTTGAACACCAATTGTATTGGTTGGATTTTATAACTATTTATATGCTTGTTCAATATGATTGGTGGCTGGATCCTGGTCAGTCACGCCTCCAAGCGGTAGAACTCCGCAGGTGGATTTTGGGGGTGTATATATATTGCCTACTTGCTAGTTACATAGTACATTGCTCATGGTATGCTTGGTTGGTATAACTACTGTTGCTTGAATACGTGTGTATTTGCTCACTTCTGTCATCGCATTTCGCGAACCCCTCTCACACACGTTCCTCTTGTTATGAAGATCATGTCTGGACGCGTTAACCTGACACAAGCCCAGTTGACGGCTCTGATTAACGAACGAATTGCCGCAGCACTTGCAGCTGCACACGCAGGAGGTATATCCTGCAGTCCGAACTCATTCTAGGATCTTTAGAATCCTACTCTCGTGAACCAACCTTTGTGTTAAACTCTGTCTTTTCTTTCACCCACAATATGTCAACACGTTCAGCCACCCGTGTGCACTTTTAAAACTTTCATGGACTGCCGACCAACTACTTTTAGCGGCACTGAAGGAGTAGTAGGTCTCCTCCACTGGTTTGAGAAACTAGAATATGTGTTCGAAATGTGTGAATGCCCTGAGGCGCGCAGGGTGAAGTATGCTACTGGTACTCTCGAGGGTTTAGCCCTCACATGGTGGAACGCTCAGGTCCAAATGCTGGGGTTGGTTGCTGCCAACGCCACCCCATGGGAAACTTTTAAGGAGATGATCAAGGAAGAATACTGCAGTCGTGATGACATTCATAAGCTGGAAGTCGAGTTCTTCAACCTCAAGATGACGGGGTCAGAAATTGAGGCGTACACTAAGAGATCGAATGAGCTTGCCTTACTGTGTCCTACTATGGTGGACCCTCCATTTAAGCGTATTGAACTCTTTCTCAAGGGCTTGGTGCCAGAGATCCAAAGCCATGTGACTTCAGCAAACCTCGCTACTATCCAGCAGGTTGTTCAGTTGGCTCACCGTCTTACTGATCAGGCGGTGGAACAGAACAAGTTACCAAAGCGCATAGGTGCTGCAACTACTTCTGGTACCTCTAGTGACAACAAACGGAAATGGGATGGAGCTTCGAGTAAGGGGTCGACTTCTGTCCAGTCTCAGTCTCAGCAGAGGAAGACTGATGACTACAAGAGTCCTAGTCAGCAATCATCCGGTGGTCAAAGTCATGGTGGGTACAAAGGGAATCACCCCAAATGCAATCGCTGCAGCTTGCACCACAGCGGGCCATGCGCCAGGGGCAACTGTCATCGGTGCAACAAGCCAGGTCACGCTGCAAAGGATTGCAGGAGCTTATACCCCGCCAATCAGAATCGCCAGCAAGCTCAACAGAACCAACGTCAGCAGCAGCAGCAGGGTGATAACAAAGGATGCTTTCAGTGTGGAGCTGAAGGCCACTTCAAGAGAGATTTTCCCCAACTAAACAGGAACCAGAACAACAACAACAACAATCAGGGGAATGGTAATAATGGGAACAACAACAACAATGGAGCCAGGGGGCGGGCGTTCGTGATTGGCCAAGGTGAAGCAAGGAACGACCCCAATGTTGTGGCGGGTAAGTTCCTTCTCGACGACTTTTACGTTACAGTTTTATTTGATTCGGGTGCCGATACTAGCTACATGTCACTAGAAGTTAGTTGAATGCTTAAGCGTATTCTAACACATTTGAACAACAAGCACACCGTAGAGCTAGCAAATGGTAAGAGTTTAGAAGCCACACACGTAGTCAAGGGTTGTAAACTTATTCTCGCTGACCAGACCTTCTCTATCGACCTTATTCCTATCGTCTTGGGTAGTTTCGACGTTGTCATTGGGATGGATTGGTTATCCCAACACCGAGCTGAGATTCTTTGCAACGAGAAGGTCGTTCGTATTCCAGGCTCCGGTAGTGAACCTCTCATGATTCGTGGCGACAAGAGGAGTGCTGTTGAGAACGTCATCTCTCTCCTCAAGGCCCAAAAGTGCTTGCGAAAGGGCCACACTGCCATTTTGGCTCTCATTACTGACACCTCGGGAAAAGAGAAGAAGATAGAATATTTTCCAGTTGTACGCGACTATCCGGAGGTATTTCCTGAAGAATTACCTGGCCTTCCGCCACATCGCCAAGTCGAATTCCAGATTGAACTAGCTCCTGGAGCTGCACCCATAGCTCGTGCACCTTATCGTTTAGCCCCATCAGAGTTGGAAGAGCTCTCTACGCAACTATAAGAACTCCTGGATAAGGGTTTTATCCGTCCAAGCTCATCACCCTGGGGAGCTCCAGTACTATTTGTGAAGAAGAAGGACGGTACCTTCAGAATGTGCATCGACTACCGGGAACTCAACAAGGTGACGGTGAAGAATCGTTATCCTCTACCACGTATTGATGACTTGTTCGACCAGCTGCAGGGTTCGAGCTACTATTCAAAGATTGATTTGAGATCGGGGTATCACCAACTGAGAGTCCGAGATGAGGACGTCTCCAAAACGGCCTTCAGGACTCGCTACGGGCACTATGAGTTTTTGGTCATGCCTTTTGGGTTGACAAACGCACCTGCGGTTTTCATGGACTTGATGAACCGAGTGTGCAAGCCTCACCTGGACAAGTTCGTTATAGTCTTCATCGACGACATCCTGATCTATTCTAAGAGTCAGGAGGAACACGAGCAACATCTACGGCTTATCCTGGAACTCCTTCGAACAGAACAGCTTTACGCAAAGTTCTCGAAATGCGACTTCTGGCTTCGAGAAGTCCATTTCCTAGGCCACGTGGTAAACAAGGATGGGATTCACGTTGATCCATCCAAGGTAGACTCTATTAAGAACTGGCCTGCACCTCGTACACCAAAGGAAATTCGCCAATTCTTGGGATTGGCAGGTTACTACAGGAGGTTCATTAAAGATTTTTCTAAGATCGCACAGCCTCTCACCTCGCTAACGCAGAAAGGCGTTGTTTATCGCTGGGGAAATGCACAGGAGTTAGCATTTCAGCACTTAAAGGATAGACTTTGCAGCGCACCTATCCTTTCCTTGCCGGAGGGCACAGACGACTTTGTGGTCTACTGCGACGCATCAATTCAAGGTCTTGGTTGTGTATTGATGCAACGAGATAAGGTTATAGCCTACGCCTCACGCCAACTCAAAGTTCACGAGAAGAACTACACTACACACGACCTAGAGCTGGGAGCTGTTGTTTTTGCACTTAAGTTATGGCGGCATTACCTGTACGGTACCAAGTGCGCCATCTACACCGACCACAGGAGCCTCGAGCATATCTTCAAGCAGAAGGAACTGAATATGCGGCAATGACGATGGGTCGAGCTACTGAATGACTACGAGTGCTCGATCAGATATCACCCGGGCAAGGCCAATGTTGTGGCTGATGCCCTCAGTCGGAAGGACACTGCGCCTAAGCGCGTGCGAGCTTTACAACTCACGATCCATTCTAGCCTTCCTTCCCAAATACGAGCTGCTCAGATAGAAGCACTGAAACCAGAAAATGTCAGGGCCGAAGCCCTACGCGGATCAAGGCAACGCTTAGAACAAAAGGAAGATGGTGCTTACTACGTAACGGGACGCGTTTGGGTCCCACTCTATGGCAACTTACGAGAGCTTGTGATGGATGAAGCACACAAGTCTCGCTACTCAGTACACCCTGGATCAGATAAGATGTATCATGATATCAAAACTACATATTAGTGGCCTAGCATGAAGGCCCACATAGCGACCTATGTCAGCAAGTGTTTGACTTGTGCGAGAGTCAAGTCTGAATACCAGAAACCCTCAGGCCTACTCCAACAACCAGAGATACCACAATGGAAATGGGAGCAAATTTCCATGGATTTCGTTACTGGCCTACCTAGATCCCAGCGCGGAAACGATACTATTTGGGTGATCGTGGATCGACTCACAAAGTCCGCACACTTCTTAGCTATCAAGGAGACGGATAAGTTCTCCACTCTTGCAGAAATATACCTCAAGGAAGTTGTTTCGAGGCACGGGGTGCCCACCTCTATTATCTCCGATCGAGATGCGTGTTTTACTTCAGAGCTGTGGCAAGCAATGCACAAATCCTTTGGCTCACGATTGGACATGAGCACAGCGTATCACCCTCAGACGGACAGACAGTCTGAGCGCACTATTCAAACCCTAGAAGACATGCTTCGTGCATGTGTAATCGACTTCGGCAACCGCTGGGAAAAGCACCTGCCACTTGTGGAATTCTCATACAATAACAGCTACCACACCAGCATTAAAGCTGCCCCGTTTGAGGCATTGTACGGACGTAAATGCCGGTCACCTCTTTGTTGGGCAGAAGTGGGGGATAGTCAGATCACAGGTCCAGAACATGTGGTAGATACAACCGAACAAATCGCTCAGATACGAAGACGCATGGCGGTAGCCCGTGACCGTCAGAAAGTCTACGCCGATAAGAGCAGGAAACCACTTGAGCTCCAGGTTGGGGAGCGGGTACTACTCAAAGTTTCGCCCTGGAGGGGTGTGATTCGTTTTGGTAAACGCGGCAAACTTAACCCACGATACGTTGGACCTTTCGAAGTCATTGAGAAAATAGGCAGGGTGGCCTACAGACTGAACTTACCAGCAGAACTCGGTGCAGTTCACAACGTTTTTCACGTGTCGAATCTGAAGAAGTGTCTGTCAGATGAGACCCACGTAGTTCCTCTGAAGGAACTCACTATCGACGAGCAGTTACGATTCGTCGAGGAACCAGTCGAAATCACGGACCGGGATGTTAAGGTCCTCAAGAGCACTAGAATACCTCTCGTTCGAGTTCGTTGGAACTCACGTCGCGCCCCAGAGTTCACCTGGGAGCGCGAAGATCAGATGAAACAAAAGTATCCCCAACTGTTCGCAAACAGTACACCCACTACTGAGGCCGAAGCTACGGAATTTCGGGACGAAATTCCAGATCAACGGGGGGTGGATGTGACACCCCAGGAAAACCAGGAAAACCATACAACTTAACTAGCTTCCTCAGTGAGTGCTTACCAAATTTCGGGACGAAATTTCTTTCAACTTGGGGATGATGTGACAACTCGAAATTTAGAACCTTTCGTTATATCTCGATGTTACTTGCTTGAACGTTATGTGACTAGTTAACTTGTGTGATTAATGATAAGTGAACCTTTTATGTGATATATGTATGCTTATATGTATGGTATGTGTATATGTTTATGTGAGCCGAGAACCAAGGACCCGACTCGAGACCATGCGGTCTCGAGTGAATAGTAACAGTGGGCCGGATTGGGCCACACACCCCTTTAGCCCATTCGAGAACCCATTATGGTGCACCACTTGAAGCTAGTATATATCCTTGTTGCTAACCAACACTATCATCTTTTGGACAACACACACACTCCCCTACTCTCTCTCTAGAAACCATTAAACCCTAAGCCACAACATCCTTCTCCTTCATTCTCGGATTCAACCGACAACCATAAGGAGCTCTCGGATCGTCTCACACACACACCCATTTGGAAGCTTCATACTCACCTTTGAAACCCATCAACCGGTTAGTGTCTTTATGATGTTTGTTGTTAAATGATAGTATGAATGATATGATTTAACTAGTATAGTTGTATGCTTGATAATGTTTTTGTGAATCGGGTGTGTATGTTGTTGATAATCGGCTAACATGTTTCGGATATATTGCACAATAAGCTCATGATATCTTGTGTCTAAATGTGATTCAAACCATTAAATATGGATGTTCATGAAACCGACTTGCATAGGTGTATGGGTAGCATCATGTTAATCGGATTAGTGTAGAGTTGATTTTTAGATGTTATGTGATGATTTGAAACCATTAGATGAGTATGTTCTAGTGTTTTGATGGTTGTTCATGATTATGTTTGTGACTAATGCTAAAAACCCAGAAATATGATGAACAAGCTTGATGATCAACATGAACATGACTTGAATATATGAAGAACTTGTTGAATATCATATGAATGTGTTATGAATATTTGAAATCTGGTTGTTTGATCCATTTTGGTTAATAACTAGACAAGAAAACATGTTTAGTGGATAGTACACAATTGTTGCATGAAATCAAAACCTCATTGGCTAAGTACAAGGACAGAAATCAGCAGGTGTTCAGCCGAGAACTTCAGTCTCGACTCGAGACCGAAAACATGACAACTCGAGACTGCGGTTTGCGACTCGGGTTGCGAGTCGAGAACCCATAGTCTCGACTCGAGACCACACTTGATCAACACCCAAACATCTTGACTCGAGACCATACTTACGAGTCCGGTTGTGACTCGAGACCAACACATGCATAACCCGAGACCTCATCAGTTGCGACTCGAGACTTGTAAGCTATAACTAGAGACCGCACAGTCTCGACTAGAGACCGCACAGTCTCGACTCGAGACCATGTGCATGTGCGCACTGTTTGGACTTGCACCCCATTACGGACTTAGATGATTGGGCCGGACTTTTGGGCTTAATGCATGGACCTTATACGATCTGTGGTGTATGAATGTTATTTGGGCTGCCATGAATGAAACTTGCATGCAATGTGCTAGCATACGTGTAGAAACATACGTGCACTACCTGATTTCGAACCTGACTTGTACGGTATCTATGTTAGGACGTAGTTGACCACTTACAACTTGATTGAATTTTCTGTGTATCTGCCGAGCAAACCAAGGTGAGTTCACACCCTCTACAAAGCATGGGATTCCCTGGGTTGGGAATGGGGTTAAGGAACGTAGGTTCCTCGTCCTCCTTGGGTAGGACAGCAATGGTTCAGGAATGTAATTCCTCGTCCTCACGGACAGATAACTCGTACTAGACCAAAACTCTATCACGAAGTCCCTCCTTTTTATATCGACTTAATCGCCGGGCCAATGGCGAGCGGGTCATTAGTTAGATAGCGCTATTTAGGTCTGACAAACCTCACACCGTGCCGCAGAGGACGGGCGTGAACTAATGGATCTGGGGCACGTCAATGATGATAGACATTGACAGTTTTAGGGCACATAAACATGACTACAGTCAGCAGTCGATATGGTAACGAGTCTAGTGGATACATGGGGTAGCCCCCACGGCCGAAATGCCAGATAACTAACACGGGGTAGCCCCCACGGCTGGATAGCCAGAGTAACCGGGAATAAACAAGTCACGTTTTTAACTATGGGGTAACCCCCACGGCAGGATGCCAGATAAAGGAAACTGTTTTCGAAACAACTTAAAACGAACACCCAACCGTGAACTCACTCAACTTGTTGTTGACTCGTTACTACATGCTTTGAAGGACAATAGGTGCTTAACTGGAGCTTGCATGGAAGAGAGTCGTTGTGGGACATGGACGGCTGTGTGCCATGTTAAACCTTGGAACAATTAAACTTATGTTTTGGTTTTAATACTTATGCTTCCGCTTGCAACTTAAACTATGTTTTGTTTGAACACCAATTGTATTGGTTGGATTTTATAACTATTTATATGCTTGTTCAATATGATTGGTGGCTGGATCCTGGTCAGTCACGCCTCCAAGCGGTAGAACTCCGCAGGTGGATTTTGGGGGTGTGACAAAAATAACGGATACACCAATGATATCTAAACATCAAATCCCAAAGTGTTTTTATTTTCAACACTTTAGAACGAAATAAGCGCAATTACATCGTTCTGTCTCAATGGAACACGTATAACTTGTTTCGTCTTGAAACTCTAAACTTGAATAATCACAAGTTGTCCAAAATATAAAGTTGTTTACAATTAACTACTCACAAGTTGTTGAGCAAGTTATTATATTTATAACAACATCGAGTTGTTTTTCACCAAATAGTCTTTCCGAGACTATTATATGGTTGAAGACGTTATACTTCTCGTGGAAGTATCGAATCACTTGTAATTCGCAAAGACATGTTTTATTCGTTCAAAACATTTCTCGTTTTTGCAAGTGTTTTAGAAATAAACTATATATTTATGTTTGATTACAAATCAAAACCTTATAATAGTTTATTAAATAAAAAAATTTCAAACTCGCTCGTTTGAAAATAAAACGAATACACATCGTTTTAATAATTAGTTTATCATATTCAAACCATTTCTAACCGCTGTTAGATAATAACGATTACCAATCGTTAAAATGAGTGGTTTGTATGATAACCAATCCTAATATGCTAATTAGAATTTAAATGTTGAACAACATTCGAAATATTCAGTTTTTATAAAGTAAACCGCTTCTAACGCGCTCGTTAGAAATAAAACGAATACAATTATTCACTTTTTGTTTATTTATATGAACGTTTTCTAACACGCTCGTTAGAAATAAACACAAGTCTTTTCTAACACGCTCGTTAGAAAATACATATAAACGATTATAAATCATCTTAAATAGTTTATCATAGTTAACCCGGTTCTAACCCGCTCGTTAGAAATTAACGATTGCAAATCGTTAAAATAGTTGGTTATAAGATAAACTAATTCTAAGACGCCCATTAGAAAATTAGATGATTATTTATTGCCATAAGCCATTTTTTGTTTATATAAAATAAATGTTTTCTAACCAGCTTGTTAGAAATAAACAATTGACAAAGTCGTTAAATCATTTCTAACACGCTCGTTAGAAAATAAACAACTATCAAACTCCTTAAATCGTTTCTAACACGCTCGTTAGAAATAATCGATTACAAAATTTGTTTCGAAGTTTATAAAAAAATATAAACTATTTCTAATACGCTCATTAGAGAGAAACAAATAAAAAATCGTTTAAACGTATGTGGAAAAAATCCGTTTCTAACTCGCTCGTTAGAAATTTAATAGTTTAGACGAAACCGTTACAAGGTTTATTATCCAAATAATTGTCTCCAACACGCTCGTCGGTAATTATTTGAAATAATAATCTTTTCTAACACGCTCGTTAGAAAATCTAAACATATTTAAACTATTGTTTCTAACACGCTCGTTAGAACATCCAACCGTCTTTAAAACATTGTTCTTAACACGCTCGTTAGAACATATAAAAAAATTTTAATCTTTTTTATTCTTTCAACAAAGTTTCTAACACGCTCGTTAGAAGATATTGAAACTGTTTATTTTATAAAATAATTATTTTCTAATATGTTCATTAGAAAATAACTATATTTCAAGACTTTTAAAAACGAACATTAATATATCAATTATTCTTTCTAAAAGCTACAAACACTTGTAAGGGTTTACAAAATAATTTTTTCTAATTCGCTCATTAGAAAATGTAGTATTTCAAACCCTATTGAAATACATATTATTTTGTATATGGTTCGGTTTATCCAAACACGAACAAAAATCATGAACTTTAAAACCTGAATCAAAACAGTCGTTTTGCAACCCAGTATTCGGATTAAAATCCGACTCATTGTACTAAATAAATATTTCCCAAAAAATATTTTCAAGATTTTAACAAAAATCTCATTAAATATTTTAACTTTCGTGAACATAAATCCTCGTAGAGAAGGGATTTAAGATTGTTGCAACAATCTTCACGAAAGTCTGTTTTAAGATTGTAGGAACTAGGTTCACTTTTTATAAAAATATATTACAAAATAAATAAATAATAACGAGACTCTCGTTATTTGTGTGAAATTCGACTAGTACAATACCGGTTACAAAAACTAAATAAACGAAGATAAAATACAATATAATTATACCAATCTTGATTCGAGCAAGCGTCTTTGGAAACTTCAACCGCACCTTCCAGATCGAAACTCCGCTGCAAGACAAGCAAAATATAGTTCACAGTTTTGGTTGAGGCACGTGTTCAACACGCTTCCCTTAAAACAGATTCCGCGCCTCCTCTCAGACGGTTCTGTCTCCCAGGGTACAACAACCGGAACAGTATGTGTACTGCCGGAGATGACTCTCATGCCCGAGATAGCACCAGGTATAATTTGGTGCTCATACAATTAGGAAAATATGAAGTTGAGAAAAGAATAATTTAGAGAGTGCTCCTCTCAAAATTTCCATGGAACATAAAAAACCAATTTGTTGTGTCTATTTTTCTACTTGTCTTCAAATGAATAAACCATATTCAATTTTATAATGAGATGTATAGACTCATTCAACCCTCTTAATGATGCCATAAACAAGATCATTAATCTTGTAATTAACAAGATCATTAAGTCAATGATCTCTAGATCAAGTGGTGGAGGGCTTGCATTTCTCTTGAGAAATGCAGGTTCGACTCTCACTTGGTGCAGAGTGAGGCACTGGTGGGCAATGATAGGAGACCCAGGGAAACCTGGGTTGGATCCTTGAGCCAAACGGGTTTTACCGGTAATTTCACCGTCGTGCCTATGGGCGGGTGGGTTACCGGGTTTTCCCCGGAATTGGTGGTGGACTCGGGTTACTCTCGGAATACTCTGTTTGTCCAGTGGGTGCCCCGAGAGTGCTCGGGATTGAGTTTGTTGGCCATTAAAAAAAAACAAGATCATTAATCTTGTAATTAACAAGATAATTAATCTTGTAATAAAAAGGGTTAAACTCTAACTTAATGGATATTAAGTGGTAGTAAAAGAAAACGGCCATTCAACTTATGGCACTAGTGGAAACCGTCTAACATTAACTCTCTAGTAAGTAGACTTGTTTGACCGATCGAGCGCGCATGCAGGCGCACCTTAGTTGATCCTGCACTACGCTTCTGCGGAGACACACCTTCTTGCCCCACGCGCTAATTGGAAGTCGCTACACAAACCAGGACGCCACCTGGTTATGCGCCATCCATACTCCCGCGCCACTTGCAGTCTTCGCCATAGCCAATGACGTGTGTCATGCGCCTAAGGAGCCTGCGCCTCATCGACATGTGCCATGCCATGGCATCCGCCTACGCCACCCAAAGGTGCGCCATAAGCGGACCCGCCATGTATCTGATCACGCGCTCATGGGCAAAAATACAAAGGCGATGTGCGAAGTTCAAAGTGCACTACATTTGGCCTATAGCCCATGTCACGCGTGCATATGTGCAGGTGCGATGAACCCTTTGGGTCCCCACTAGTATTTATCTTTTAAGGAGTGCTCCTCCTTATATTCCACTTTAAGTTTTGTCATTCCACCTGTGTGGGACAAGGTGACAAATCTCAATCCATTTTCTTCATCTTTGTTTGTTCCAAACATACAACTTCAAGCTTCGATATCTCATTCGTCTTAGCTCTATTTGGACATAGTTTGAACACAAACCCATAAATAATTATTTATACAACACATATATAAATATTATTGATGTCCAGATATTTAGTAAAAAACTCATTTTCACTAAATTTCCAACACCATTCATGTTCCTACATAACGAATCATATCCCAACCATGACCCACACACTCTTTAGCCTTATAGGGTATCGTTCGAAAACCTATTGGGTAGATTGACTTTCGATATTACACTTATCTTCATGGCACCATCAAATAAAGTAACATGATAGTCCTCTAGAGTCTAGATTGTGTCAACTTATTTCGATGTGTCGGTCATGTCAACTTATTGATGGTTAATGTATGCACATCAAATATTAAAGGGATAATGAACTATGTTGTATCAAAAAATCAAAGTAATAATCATATTGGGATCCTAGGCTCCCTAGTTTTTATTTAAGGACCACACACTAACATTTTTTTTTTCTCCTTACAATAGTTTGTGGTCAGTGGCAGATCTTGATCTAAAACTCAGCATGGGCCGATGTTTTTTAGAGATAAAATCAGTCTGGGCTGAACCAATGCACATTTAAAAAAATTCTTGAAAACCTGAAATTTAACACTACTGGGCGAAAAAACCGCACGGGCCAAGTCCCGATTCGGCCTTCTCTAAGTTGCGCCACTGTTTGTGGTATATGATGAAGATGAACATTTGAACAACAAAGGATGTTATTTCTATGAACATCCAAACGACTAGGATGAGAATTCTATGAACATGAAGTGAACCTAAGAATTCGACCCATTACACACGTAACATGTGTTGTTTGTAAATTTTTAAAAATAGTTTGTTAATTTGTTGTTTGTAAATTTTTAACAATAGTTTGTTAATTTGTTTGTAAATTCAATAGTTTTTGATGACGGGGTAGCTCAAATCTCACAAACTGACCAGAATACGTATTAGCTTAAAAGGTTAAAAGGTCGAAAGCTTCATAACCCGGGGACTATGGTGAACAGAGAACATGTCACTTCACTAGTCCAAGGTTTCCCCTTTGAGCACATGCACAAGAAGCTCATCCCAGCCGCAAAAGCAGAAGCACATGCACAAGAAGCTCTCTTTTAACCGCAGATCCAAACCTTTCAACCCCCAAATGGGTAAGTCTCCCACTGCAAGCCAAGTTCACTAGTCCAAGGTTTCCCCTTTGAGAAACCTCATCCCTTATAAGAAGCAGACCATAATCAACATAAAGATCACTCCAGAATCGGTAGAAGTATCACCAACTCTCTGATTCTTCTTCTTCTCTCCCTTAGGAACTTGCTTTATGCTTGTTTCTATTCTTCACTTCAAAAAATACATCATCTTCCTCCACCACATTCTCAGCTGGTTTCTTACCAGCTTGAAATAAAAGGAAGAACAACAAAAACACTAGTGAACCTCTCTCCATGTCTTGCAAACATGGGGTGACCCCACGACCTGCGTTAGGCAAACCCAAACCCTTCAAGCCTTTTGCCTAACCAGACTAATCGCTATCCTTGGTCTTGTACTTGTTGCATCAACAAGTTGGCGCCCACCGTGGGGCCACGCCACTTATTTTCTTCAAAAGACCTAGTAGTGTAGCTCCATCCTCTCAAAAATCATTATGTCGGAAAATGAATCTCCGGGAGAGGTAAATCAAGTCCCACATACCTCTACCCCAAGCACTAGCCAAACTCTTGTGGCTATACCAACTTCTTTCTCAACACCGGGGAGCACTTCTACTAGAGCAACATGCCCCAAGTTCCTCACTTTCCAAACACCGACTCCGTCTCGATCAGGGGTTCCATCCCCTAACGTCGGTGCCTCTAACACCCCTTCACGTGTTGACCTTACCCCTTCAGCCAATAACTTTCTAGAGTTAAGGTCTCTCCTTAACCAATACGTGAGTAGGGAAAGAGACAAGGGAGTAAGGATTCGGTTGGACTATGATGAGCCAGAGCCATCGTTGTCCCCTGGACCTCCAGCTCTTCCTTTCACGAGCTCACAACCAACCATATCCAGGAACGAGGCTGGTCCCAGCCATCCACCTCCAAATCCTAATCCATACATATACATAAGGCCAGATCCAACGACGTTTCCCCTTTTTTCTTCCCAACCAGCTGCAACCGGTGCTCCATTAGGGCATGAGCTAAGTCTGGGTCAACTGCTACAATCTCATGTTGCAAGCCTTCCACCCCCGACCACAACTACATGGGAACAAGCTTTGTCTGTACTCCATTTGGCACGAAGTGCCGTTATGAGCACTCCTTCAGGGATAAACTACCCAGTTGCACCTGGAATGCTTCAAGGCTTCAATGTTATGCCTCAAATGATGGCTCAGATGATGGCCAGCTTCCCTTGGCACCACTTTATTAATCAAGTGCTGGCCACACAAGGGAACAACAACAACAACACGGGTGCAAGGGTGGAAGAGGATTTGGCCAAGCCATATAAACCAAGCAATCTGTCATGCTTCTCACAGCAAATCGCCGATTATGATTTCCAAACGAAAATCAAGATGCCATCTCACATCAAGACATATGACGGAACCGAAGATCCAGAGGATCATCTCCAGATCTTTACTATTGCCGCCAGGATAGAGAAATGGTCAAATGCTAAATGCTGCCTCATGTTTATGCAGACCCTCATAGGGTCAGCCATAATATGGTTCAACGATTTACCAGCCAGAAGCGTTCGAAGCTTCGATGATCTGAGCAAAGGGTTTCTAGGAAATTTCTCACAACAAAGGCGGTACGTTAAAGATGCCACGGTGATTTTACAGATAAAACAAAGAGATGGCGAGAGCCTTCGAGAGTTAATAGAAAGGTATAAAAAAGAAGGTCTAACATATGTGGGGGCAGATGAAAAGATGAGAGTAGGCGGTTTTATGAACGCCATTATCTCCAAATACCTTACATGGGATTTCAACAAGTCCCTACCAAAGACCTTGGAAGAAGCTCTCGAAAGGGCCGAAGCCCACATAAAAAAAGAGGAGGCTGTGGACATAAAGGAGAAGAGAAAAAGAGGATCTAGCTGGCGAGGCAACAACCCCGCTAGAAAGAAGGGAAATTTTCATTCCTATGACAGACGTCAAAGGGGTTCAAAGCAACGAAGATTTGAAGGTCGTAACCCTCCAAGCAGGGAGAAGACCGTAAACTTTACAGCTCTTACAAAAACCCCACAAGAGATACTTGCTACAGAGGAAGTAAAACAAAGCTTCCGACCTCCTAGAACTCTCCCTAAAAGCAAAAGAAATGAAATCTCCACCCAGTTTTGTGAATTTCATGAAGAGAAGGGTCACCATACTAACGATTTATTTCAACTCAAAAAGAGGATTGAGGACCCCGTCAATTCGGGAGAGCTTGCCCACTTAGTGAAAGGGGTTAGGGACACGATAGCTGAAGGAAAAAAGCAAGGAGGTTAACATGGTGGAGTTCGATCGAAAGGTTCCCCAAAAACAACAATGGTTGGAAGCTTGGGAGCTTCAGTGTGTCTGCTTCCCGCCAACAGAAAAGGACCCACTCTCAAACCCTCTTATGGTTGAAGCAATTGTGGGTACCCTAAAGACAAGCAGAGCCTACATAGACACTGGTGCAGCTACTTAAATTATGTTCGAAAAGTTCTACAATCATTTGAGCAATGAGGAACGTTCGAAGCTTCAACCGTCCGGAACCTCTATAAAAGGTGTTGCCGACATACCCCTCAAGCCTTTAGGGCAACTAACCCTTGATGTTCGTTTCAGTGAAGGCAATATAGAAAAAATTCAACCTCTCACTTTTGCGGTTATCAATATACCTTCCAACTTTGATGTCATCATAGGAAGGCCAGGGCAGTGTGCATTCTATATGGCTGTTTCGTTTGGTCATGGCACAGTAAAGTTCCCGACTGAGAGAGTGATTGCAACCCTTCAACCCACTTAAGAGGCTTACATGGTTGAAGGGGAAAGTTTAAAAAATGAAGACTACAAGCAAGGGCTGATCATAAACCCCAAATATCCTGAACAAAGGATAAGGGTTAATCCAAGCCTCTCTCAAGAAACCCTCTCATACCTTGAAAAGTTGCTAGTACACTATAGCGATGTCTTTGCTTGGTGCCCGGAAGACATGACGGGTATCCCTCACCACCTGATGTCAAGCCTGTTGTCCAAAAGAAACAAAGTCTAGCACCTGAAAGAAGCTTGGCAGCATGGCAAGAAGTAGAAAAGCTTGTACTAGCTGGAATTCTCTGGGAAGTCAAGTATCAGTCCTGGGTTGCAAATCCAGTCATGGTTTGAAAACCTGACAACTCATGAAGAATATGCATCGACTTCAAGGACTTGAACAAGGCTTGCCCAAAAGATTGCTACCCTTTGCCGGAGATTGATCTCAAGGTTGACTCTCTCACCGGTTACCCTTTCAAGTGTTTCCTTGATGCCTACAAGGGTTACCATCAAATCCTTATGAAAGAAGAGGATGAAGAAAAGACAACCTTTCACACGGACAAGGGTATCTTTTTCTATCAAAAGATGCCTTTGGCCTCAAGAATGCGGGTGCAACGTACCAACGCCTAGTTGACAAAGCTTTTGCTAGTCAAATTGGCAGAAACATGGAAGCATATGTCGATGATTTGGTAATCCAAAGCAAAACAGAATACCAAATGCTTGACGACATACAAGAAACTTTCCAAAACCTAAGGAAGGTCAACATGAAACTCAACCCCGAAAAATGTTCATTTGGGTTTGAAGAAGGAAAATTTCTGAGGCTTATTGTGGGAAAACAAAGTATAAAGGCCAATCCAAACAAAGTCAAAGCCGTTCTTTAAACCATGCCCCCACGAAGCAAAAAGGAAGTAGAAAGTCTGAATGGAAAGCTTGCAGCCCTAAAGCGTTTTACCTCAAAATTGGCTGAAAAATCTTTACCTTTCTTTAAAAAGCTTAAAGGGTGTTATGACAAAAAAGATTTCAAGTGGACTAAAGAAGCAGAACAAGCCTTCAACCAGATGAATCTACACCTGGCTTCACTTCCTGATATTGTGGCCCCGGAAACAGGAGAGCTGATCTCTGTCTACCTCTCGGTTGCTGAAGAGGCAATAAGCGCGGTCTTAACCATTGAACAGGACAAAGTCTAGGTACCCGTCTATGTTTTCAGCAAAACTTTAAAATTGGCAGAAATCAAGTATCCTCCTCTGGAGGAGCTTGCCCTAGCCCTAGTCCAAACGGCTAGAAGGCTTCGAAGGTATTTCCAAGCACACCCTATACAAGTGGTCACCGACCAACCCATCAAGAGTGTGCTTGAAAAACCAAAAAATTCAGAACGGCTGGCCAAATAGGCAGTGGAATTAGGTGAGCACAAAATCACCTATGTTCCAAGAAAGCCCATTAAAGCCCAAGTCTTGGCCGATTTCATTGTGGAAGTCCCAAAACAAGCCGTCACGGAAGTTAATACAACTACCGCTAAACCTTCTAACCCTGAAGCCTGGAAGCTCTTCACCGATGGAGCTTCAAGCGTTGAAGGGTCAGGGGTCGGGCTCATTTTAATCAACCCTGAAGGTCTAGAATTCACATACGCTATTCGACTTGAATTCCAGACCACAAACAATGAAGCTGAATACGAAGCATTGATAGCTGGGTTGAGGATAGCCAAGGAAATGAAGGTTCAAAAGCTTCAGGTCTTCACAGACTCGTTGCTTGTGTCAAGCTAAGTCACTGACAGTTATGTTGCAAAAGAGCCCAACATGAAGAATACAAAGAAAAGTCCAAGGAATTGATGAACACGTTCCAGACATGTACCATTAAACAAGTCCCAAGATCTCAAAACAAGAGAGCAGATACCTTAAGCAAACTTGCTTCCCTCACCTTTGCCCATCTTACAAAAAAGGTATTGGTGGAAGTGTTGAAAACTCCCTCAATTCAAGAATTGGAGGTTCAAGATGTAATCACCGAAGAAGGTCCCAATTGGATGACTCCTATCAAGAAATTCCTAAAAAACGGTGAGTTACCCGGCGACCAAATAGAGGCTGAAAGGGTTAAAACCAATTCTAGGAAGTATGTGTTGCAAGGTGAGATCCTGTACAAAAAGGGTTACCTTGCACCTTTACTAAGATGTGTTGGCCCGAAACAAAGCCAGTACCTGGTCAAAGAGGTTCATGAGGGGATATGTGGAGCTCATTTTGGAGCAAGGACGGTGGTTGCTAAACTGATGAATCTTGGGTATTTCTGGCCTTCCATGAACCGAGACACCACCGAACAATTAAGAAAATGTGAAGCTTGTCAAATACATGCACCGTGCCCAAGAGTCCCAAACATGATCTTGTCCCGATATCTTCAGCTTGGTCATTTCACAAATGGGGAATGGACATTGTTGGTCCATTCCCACCAGCCAAAGGAGGGGTAAAATTTTTATTGGTGGCCATATATTACTTTACCAAGTGGCCTGAAGTCAAACCACTTGCAAATTTCACGGGCAAACAAGTCATTGACTTTGTTTGGGAGAATATCATTTGCCGATTCGGGCTGCCGGGAGTCTCAGTCACGGATAATGGGAAACAATTTACTGAGAAGCCTTTTAGAACTTGGTGCAAGGAATTCAAAATAACTCAGGTATTCAGCTCAGTTGCATACCCACAATCCAATGGGCAGGTTGAAAGAACGAATTGGAGCATTGTTGAAGGAATCAAGACCAGATTGGGAAGGCATGAAAGCAATTGGCTCGAAGAGTTGCCAAATGTTCCATGGGCTATACGAACAACGGAAAAAACAAGCCACAAAAGAACACCCTACAACTTGGTGCTCGGATCAGAAGTCGTGATTCCAGCCGAAATAGGAGTTATGACTCAAAGAACACTCAACATGGATCCCGAAGCAAACGACAAAGAGACCATGTTGAAATTGCAACTCCTCGAAGAAACACGCGATCAAGCGGCCATTCAAGAAGCCAAGTACAAACAAAAGATGGAAGCTTATTACAACACAAGAGTCAAGCATGAACGCTTCAAGCCAGGAGACCTCGTCTTAGAAACAATGAGGCTAGTAAAAAAGAGAACCAAGGAAAACTTGGCGCAAAGTGGGAAGGGCCATACACAATCCTTGAAGCACATAAGGGTGGATCCTATAAACTGGCCGACACGGAAGGTAAAAAGCTTCCCAGACATTGGAATGGCAAGACCCTTAAAAGGTTCCATGTCTAATCAAGAAAGTTCAGTTTGTATTTCAAGAGTTGTCCCATGCCCCCTTTTTTGTAAAACAATATCTCTTGAATGAATGATGATGTTTTATCAAATTTGTCTTTCTATCCTAAAATCAGGTTGAGAACCTAGCAAAAAACTCCATGGAAAGGGCCATGTAAGGGGATGAGCCCCCAGGCCATATCGCTCAATAGGTTCAAGGGTTGAATGAACCTATATAAGTGGTGAGTTCCTAAATCAATACAACTCCACAAGACTTATAAAATTATCAAAAAACAAAGTTGTCTCATAGACGGGTCTGAACAGCCTACACCAAATGTTCCTTAAGCCTTGTAAAAACTTCTAAAAGAAACAAATCATTATTAACAGGCTTACAAACCAAAATTAGACCAAGGAAAGTAATAGATAGGATAGGTGCTATGCCTTCTTGTTAAAAATAACAAGGCTAATTGACTGCAGCACTGAACCCTTTAAGGTATATAAAACATAAAGGCAACACAAACCCAAAAAAGACAAGTCCATAAACATAAAAACCATGTAGGGGAAAAACAACAACAAAACAATAAAAGTTGTATGCAACTCTAGATCAAGAATACAAAGCAAAGCAACAAATGACAAATATCAAGCAACAGCCAAAAGCCTTGAAGGCTTCAAGCCAACCAAGCTGCCTTACAAAAACAGGCAATAATACAAAAAATCACAACACAAGGAAAATAGTAGAAAGTTAATAACATAAGATAAGAGGCCTTAAAGGCTCCCAAACATCCAAAAATGTCAAAACAAACCTTAACGGTTTGTAAACATAGAAATTGTTCAAATAGCCACTAAGGCTAGCAACCATCAACAGAAACCTTAAGGGTTTCTGCAAAACCTAAATTGTTCAAAAAACATACAGACCATTAAATTGTTTTAGGGTGCTAATAAAGCTACGAATATTGTTCAAACATCAACAAGAGGCTTACAAGCCCCGGAACCATCACCTTTCCCCTTCTTTGCTTTCTTTGCCTTTTTAGTCTTCGGACCACCATCACCTCCAACCGCTGAACCCTCGAGGCTTGCCTCCTTGGAAGCATCGGCATCCGCTGAGTAAGTCTCTTCACTATCTCCTGAACAAGAGCGCTTCCTAGACAAGGAATCAAGCACTTCAGCACAAACCGTCTCATTCAGCCCAGCCGGTTTCAGTCCCTGTAAGATTGAAAGAGGTTTATCAAAGCATGATGAAACTTCACTTACATAAGGGTAGGTCAGCCTCTCCAACTGCTGAACAGACTCCTTAAAAACCCCGGAAGCATCAGGACGAAACATGGGAGATTGCTCCAAGGCTTGACCAGATTCGTGAAGTTTGAATCCAGCAATCAGGCCCAAATGTAAAAACCCTCGGTAAAACCAACACCCTTATAATATTTCCGACACCCTATTATATCTTAAAATACCTTATATGTTTTATATTACAACCCGTATGTGAAAACCGAGCCTGAAATAGGTTATAACATATAAAATAAATTAAAAACAATAAAAGTCAAGCTGAGGCGGGCCGCGTAAACCCACCCCATGATTTTACGCGGGCGGTATCAAGACTAGAATTGACTCCGCTGATTTCTTAAGTTAATACGGGCCGTGTAAGAGTCTTTGTTAGTTAACGCGGGCCGCGAGAGATCAATGATGCTGAGACACCCTGAGCTGACACGTGTCGACATCGTGGCGGGTCTAGATCATGACCGGGACAAGCTAGTGAGTTGACCAGGGTTGACGCGGGGCACGTAAACCTTGTCTATGTTTTACGCGGGCCGCGAGAGAGTCGTATATCAGAACTATAAATAGAAGGCATCAGTTTTCGTTTTCCGTCGCTCACATTTCAATTCTAAATCTCAATTTCTGTAGAAGAGACATTATAGTCGGGTATTATACCCCTAATTAGCGAGGTTCTGCTCCGTTGTAAGTATTATAACCCCAGTTTCGTAATAGTTTCGCTGCCCGATTGATTTAGGGTTCTGTAACAACTGTCGTGGTTCTGCCCGACGTAGTTGTTGGAATACCGTCTCGGGGAGGGTATCATTAATAATTTCAAAGGGTTATGATACTAACCAATGTACATTTGAATAAATTATAGATTATATCCAGGAAACCCTTACGAGAAGCCTAAGATAGCAAAGTGAGTAATCCTTCTTTTTGTGTAAACCTTTTTGTGAGTTTATCCTCTTTTTGATAATTTTTTTTTGGTAATGTTTTACCAAACCTTAAATGTTTTACTATGAAATTTAGCAGTGATTGAGTCTTTGTAGTTCTTTAATTACTGCCGGTATGTTGGGGTTTTGTATACAAAATGTACTACACTGTGAGTAGTAAGTCGAGGATGACAATACGTTACCATTGGACAATGAGTTAGCCAATGGGTAATATGACCCACAAGTCAGTGGATTGACAGTACTAATGGTGTAATTGTGTAGACATAAACAATGTGATCGCTCTCAATACTGTTCACTGTGACTTTTTATTTAAACTTGATTAAACTGGGATTCACTCACCGGTATTTCCGACTGACAAATATTTTTAAAACACGTTTCAGGTAACCCAATGTGATAGCTAATTAGTAAAAAGCCAGCTGGAGAGCACTGAAGGCTTGGGAAAAATGTGGCTATAAAAGTTACCAAATAAACGATGTTTTAAAATTCAATAAAATAGGGTTTATCCCTATAAATGTATTGTACTAAGAAACTTGGGTTTTACCGATGTGATTATTAATATTAAATGAGGTGGTTTTACTCTGATAAACATTTCCTAACTACGGTCCTGATGTAAATTCCGCTACAAGATTAAATAACCCTGATACCACCGAAACTCTGTGATCGCGTTCGCCCGTTCCCGGGGATCAGGGATCGGGGGTTGCGACAGAAGGTGGTATCAGAGCCTAGCCACTGGTCTGAGCCAAAGAAGTGTTCTGCTGACAATTAAAATCTAAATTTTGTGTTAGGAAATAAATTACGGAAATACGTGCATAACTGTATTTATTGGTTATGTGTTATTTGACTATTTGTTAGTTTTCAGTGTGAGTTATCAAGGACCATCAGACGTGAATCGTCAGTTGTCTGAATCACCTAGGAGTGAGGGTACATCATCACAGCCTGCCCTTTTGGGGTATTCTGCTGATCAGGAGGAAGAAATATTTGCCTTTAGAGCTCAATCTGAAGAGCCATTTCCTAATAAGAAACGAGGATGGTTCAGTAAAGAAGCTTTTGCTCGTAGTAAGAGAATGCGAAAATTGCAACAGCAAAGGGCTTTAGCAGCTATTAAGCGAGAAACAGATGCCCATACACAGGATATGCTTAATAGAAGCCTAGCTAATTTCCATATCCTAGCTACAACTGCTGCTGACCCAACTCTGGAACAACTAGTAGCCCCACAACCACAAAACCCAGAACAATCTATGGAGATAGAAATTCCTGAAAACCAAGTGGAGATGCATGACTTTAACCCAGAAGAAATTCCTAGGATACCTGCACCAAACCCCCTAGACCCAAATTACGACCCCTGGTGGGACAATAATAGGGACTTTGTGCAACGTTACACTATTCAGGAATATCCACCCATACAGGACATAGAAGCCTACCCAGGTATGGACCCTTTAGATCCCTATTACCATGATAACTATATTAGGGGATATTAGAGGATCCTTACCAGTTTCAGGAACTTTCACCCCCATATCAGGAACCCGTACCCCAGATTCCAAACCAAGTCCGAGAACCTGCACCCCCAATGAGTGCCGAAAACGTGCAAGAACTTAGGACTTTTGGGGAGGAAATTTTAGAGAGCAGTGAGAGAATGCGTCGGGTGGGAGAGCGTCTCGTATGGAAATACGATGAGCGCAATATGGATTTTTGGATAAATCCATATCTGTGAATGAGATGGTGAAACGATGGTAGTAATAATAATATAATAAAATAAAATAAAATATGTGTGTACGGATGCATATTACTATTAGTGTGATTCTATTTCTGTTGGTATTGTAATTTTTATTTCAGTACTAGTGTGTAATAGACGCATAAGCATATGAAAAGAGTATAGTAGCAATGATCTACGTTTTTGGCTAGATTGTGTGTCATGTGATTAACTATATTAAATATTAATTGTGATATTAATATGGGATAAATGTTTAAAATTCAGATGGCCGACGAAGGAGATCAAGGAAATCTGAATAACGATAACCAGAGTAACATTAACGTGGTTAATGAAAATCCGAGTATCAATAACAATGGAAACCAAGTGGATAATAGTGCTATCCAACACATAGTGGCACGGGGAATTATAGATGCAATGCCATTTATTCTTCAATCTGTTAAAGATGCTGATAATAAAAGTAAGCATAGCAGTAAGGGACCCGTTGAACCAGAAAACAGTGTGAACAATGGACATGTACTTCAATTGCCTATTCCCAAAAGAAGAAGAACCATGCCTTATGGTTGTTCTTATAAAGAATTCTGGTCTTGTAAACCAATGGAATTCTCGGGTAACGAAGGGGCCATTGCAACCTTACGCTGGATAGAGAAGACTGAAGCAGTCTTAAGGATAAGTAAGTGTGCTGAAGAAGATAGGATATTGTTTGCTTCTAATCTGTTTAAGAATGTAGCACTAGAATGGTGGAACACTATCCTCCAGACAAGAGGAAGTGATCAAACCTACAATATGGAATGAGAAGAATTTAAGAACAAGGTAGAAAGGAAATTCTGCCCACCCAATGAGAAGGAACAGATAGCAAACAAATTCCTAAACCTTAGGATGACTGGTGTGGATAGTAAGGGATATACTAAGATATTCTTTGAATATGCTAGAATAGTGCCGACCCTTGCTTCACCAGAACCAGTGTTAATTTCCCGTTATATTTGGGGATTAATTGGGGAAATAAGACACGTAGTCAAGGCAGCTAGACCTCAAACTATAGAAGAAGCTGTAGAACTAGCCAATACTTTGACTGATGAATTAGTCCGTACTAGAGAAGAAGATCAGAGGAGGAACTTAACCCAAAGACTTACACAAGAATTCCGTTTTGGAAATTACAATCGTAGGAATATGGGTTCTACCTCTGCACCATACTGCAAGGTCTGCAAGAAAAAGCATTCAAGAAAATGCTCCATTCTCTGCAAATTATTGCAAGATGCCAGGGCACAAGGAAGAAAATTGCAGGAAGAAATCCAGTAATGGATTATGCTACAACTGTGGAGAAAAAGGTCATATCAGGCCAAACTGCCCAAAATTAGCTCCAGCTCCAGACAACAAGAATACTAAAAATGCTAGAGCATTTGTTTTAACTGCAGATGAAGCCAAGATGATTCCAGATGTCATCGCTGGTATGTTTTTAGTTAATGATGTCTTTGCTAAAGTATTATTTGACTCTGGTGCAAACCAAAGTTTTATTAATACGTCATTTTGCAAATTTCTAAATCAGTCATTAACTAAACTACCATATGAATGTCTAGTAGAGACAGCCAACGGAGAAACCGTTAGGATTTCTGAAATCTTGCAGGGAGCAAGAATAGAAATTTTTAACCAAATATTTAGGGCAAACCTGTATCCCATGAATCTGGCAGGATTCGATGTTGTTTTAGGAATGGATTGGTTAATAGCCAATAAAGCCAATATTTTATGTGATCAAAAGTCAATTCAAGTAAATTCACTAAAAGGTAAAACGATCACAATTAAAGGAAATAAGCCTTCTAGATCCACAAAATTCATATCTGTGATGAAAACTGCAAGTTGTATAAGGAAAGGTTCTATAGTGTATATGATTTCCATAATCACTAATACTAAAGGAAAAGAACTAAAAGATATTCCAATAGTATCTCAGTTTTCAGATGTCTTTCCAGAAGAATTACCAGGACTACCTCCGGATAGAGAAGTTGAATTCAGGATTCATCTACTACCCGGAACAGCACCAATTGCCAAAGCACCCTACCGTTTGGCATCCGTTGAAATGCAAGAACTAAAGAAACATGTTAGTGCAGTATGTCTATCGCCTCCGTCATTCTTAACCGTAGCAGAAATAGAATAGATCTAGACTTTATGTTACATGTTGTAGTTAAAAAGGCAAGATGGCATATTTGTAAATAAGGGAAATCCCTTATCACCTTGTGCCTATAAATAGGGAGCTATAGTGTTAGATTTAGGACTTTTTGCTCATTTGAGAACTTGGAGCTTGGTGCTTAGAGAGAGAAACTAGAGAGAGGAAGTTTTCAACGCGATTTCCGGAGCTTGTACACGTCATACGGATCAATAGAATCACGTTAAAATTGTATGTTATTGTGTGTTCGATCCACGATAGTGCACGGATTCCGCACGTCGCACGGTCGGTTCGCAATCGATACGGAGTAAATCCGGGACCTACAAGTGGTATCAGAGCAGGTGCTCGATTGCACGGATCAAACACACTGACTCGAACAGGATTTCATCGTATTCAGATCCAAAATCGCATCAGAATTGATCAATTTCTTCATCTTTTCATATTTTCACGTTTCTAACTGAAAAACGCAAAATTAAACAAGATTTTACGGTTAAAATCAGCTAAAATTTGGATATGTTGTGCGAATATACATGATCTACAAGCCTACAAATTTTCAGATCTAAATTCCAAGCCGTTTGAGAGAAATTTGAATTTTTGTGATCGAAAAAGTTGTAAAAAATGTTAAATGTTGCTGTTGTTGTTCTTGATGTTCACTCGCACGGATAACATATTCGTGCGGATAACATCTTCGCACGAATAATCATTCAACTCAAGATTCCTTTGTTATCTTGTTGACTTGTTACTCGCACGGATAGTTTATCCGGGTTGACTTAAGTTGACTTCTCGGAGCGAGTCATTTACTCGCACGGATAGTTTATCCGGGTTGACTTAATTTGACCTCTCGGAGCGGATTATTACCCGTGCGG
The DNA here is from genome assembly GCA_030545235.1 of Helianthus tuberosus. Taxonomy (NCBI): domain Eukaryota; kingdom Viridiplantae; phylum Streptophyta; class Magnoliopsida; order Asterales; family Asteraceae; genus Helianthus; species Helianthus tuberosus. The sequence goes on from CM060400.1 coordinate 59,488,242, forward strand.
ATATCAATCCGTGTTGACCTTTGTTGACTGATTGCTCGCGCGGATAACTTGTCCGCACGGATAAATCACTCGCGCGGATAACTTGTCCACACGAATAAACCACTCGCACGGACAACTTGTCCGCACGGACAACTTGTCTGCACGAACAACAATCCGGGTCATAGCAATCCACTCGCACGGATAACTTCGTCGTGCGGATAACATCATTTGCCACGTGAACTCAATACTTGTCACTTTGTCAACATTTACCTGCCATCATTAAATGCAATCGGTGTATATGTGATTTGAAGTTCATCGGCTCAATCACCTTAATTAAATAAAAGAGTTGTCAGACCCACCGATTGAAAGGCTCATTTGTGATTGGATTATGTAGAGGTCCTATAAGATTGAAGTTGATTTGTTGATTGTCGGCCACTTATTAAATCATTTCAATAATATTCAAAATTTGTCAACGTGTAATCTGATCGGACAACTCACTCGAGGTCAAAAGGTCAACAAGTAATCCGGACGGATTACTTTCAGTCGCGCGGATTCCCACCCGTGCGGATAACATAGAAGAATATCCGTGCGGATTACTATCCGAGCGGATAGCTATCCGTATTGACTTGATTGACCACTCGCACGGATAGCAATCCGTATTGACTTGTTTGACCTACTCGTGCGGAAAGCAATCCGTGTTGACTATTAGTTGACCTATCCGCACAGACACTTGTACGCACGGTTAGCAATTCGTGTCATAACAATCCGCATCACAACAATCTAATTCAAACATCACTTGTTCCATTTCATTTAAGTCAAAGTTCACGTGAGTTTCTATTTGCAATCAGAATTGTCGGCTACACGTATATTCAAACATTGTATTAAAAGAGGTGATTGTTTGTTCAAAAGTGCATGTGATAATAAATGAAGTTTGTCAGGCTCATGTGTAATATGTAGACCATATTATAATTGTTTTGTCTTTTTGTGCCATCAAACGAGAAAGTAATCCGGTCGAATAACTCACCTGAACTACATTGAACGAGTCAACAAAACTTCGACACGAGTCATAGATTAATTCCATGTCAATTACTTTCACATATTCACTGCGTTTTTTTGAACTGATTGTTTGTTTGTTTGTTTGCATATGATTCCGAGGTAATTCAAGAATAAAAAATCATGACAAGATCTGCTGAACCTATTCCTTGGAAAGACAACAGAACTGAAGAACAGAAGTATGGTTACAGAAAGATGATAGCTCAAAACAGAATGATCAGAATATCTGGTATTTATCTTGAAGCAAAAAGAGCAAATAGATGGGATCCAGACAGAGAATGTTATCTTGACCCCCAGGGAAACATTGCTATTGACCATAACACTCTTGATATGGAAACCATAATCAAAGAAATAAAAAAGGAAGATGATTATTGGCAAAGGAAATGGTGGGGAAACGGAGAGGAAAAAGAAAAAGATGAAACTTCAAAATGTGAAGTTGTGATGACTAAAGAAGTTGCGAAAGAAGCTGTTACGGAAAAACAGCAGGTTCTTGAAGAAGTAATTTCCGAGAAAGAAGAATCCAAGAAGAATGGATTTTCAAGTTCTGAAATTGTGTGCTCAAAATGTGACAAATCTGCAGCAGACAATGTTAAACTCTTGAAAGATGTGGAGAGCTTGACATTGGAAATCAAAAAGCTGAAATCTGAGAATGTTAAACTGTTTAATGACTTGAACAGTTTGACATTAGAAAACAAGGTTTTGAAAGAAAAAGAAAAAGACTATGAAAGTAAAAAGAAATTTTCAGATAAAATTTTTGAAGATAAAATCAAAAGTTTTGAAAATGAAAAATTAAAAATTGAAAAAGATTTTCAAAGTCAAATAAAGATTCTTGAAGATGGGAGATCTGTTTTTAGCAAGAACAATATTGAAAAGCAAAAGGTAATCAATTCCCTTCGTCAGACAATTATTCGACTTGAAAAAGAAGCTGAATGTGATAGAAAGAAAATCAAAAATTTAGAGAATAAATTGAAAAGTTTTGTGACTTCTGTATCATATGTTTGTCCAAAACCGATCAATTCAGTTCCAATAAGTGACAATGTCACAAATTTTGACAAAGTCAAAATTGAAGATTGTGATGATAAATCTGATGATGAAAAAGAAAAAGAAGAAAAAAGAAAAACATTTTTGAAATTAAATGTAATGTTTAAAAATACTGTTTTACATTCTACTGAGAAAGGTGAATGCTCAACGCAAAAACCTGTAAAGAAGAATGTGGAACAAAAACAAAAAGATAAAAAATCGGAAAAGTTTCATAAAGAAAATAAAAGCTCATCAGATCAATCATCCAATCACAATAAAAAATCACAAAAATTTAAAAATCAAAACTCAAAAATAGTTGGTAATCAGTGGTGCAGGTTTGACCACAGTGCTCAAATGCCAAATCAAGGATACAAGAGGAGACATGAGTACCACAAGGCAAATCTTAACCGTAGCAGAAATAGAAGAGATCTAGACTTTATGTTACATGTTGTAGTTAAAAAGGCAAGGTGGCATATTTGTAAATAAGGGAAATCCCTTATAACCTTGTGCCTATAAATAGGGAGCTATAGTGTTAGATTTAGGACTTTTTGCTCATTTGAGAACTTGGAGCTTGGTGCTTAGAGTGGGAAACTAGAGAGGGGAAGTTTTCAACGCGATTTCTGAAGCTTGTACACGTCATACGGATCAATAGAATCACGTTAAAATTGTATGTTCTTGTGTGTTCGATCCACGATAGTGCACGGATTCCGCACGTCGCACGGTCGGTTCGCAATCGATACGGAGAAAATCCGGGACCTACAAAACAATTAGACGAATTGTTGGAGAAAGGATTTATACAGCCAAGTTCGTCGCCATGGGGAGCGCCGATACTGTTTGTTAAAAAGAAGGACGGATCAATGCGTATGTGCATTGACTACCGTGAATTAAACAAAGTCACGATTAAGAATCGGTACCCATTACCAAGAATCGATGATCTGTTTGATCAACAACAAGGAGCTCGATTTTTCTCTAAAATCGATTTAAGGCCAGGATATCATCAATTAAAGGTACAGGAAGAGGACATTCCTAAAACCGCTTTCAGAACAAGGTATGGCCATTATGAATTTACTGTCATGCCATTTGGTTTAACCAATGCCCCAGCTGCATTTATGGACATGATGAACCGAATGTGTAAGCCATATTTGGATATATTCATAATTATCTTCATAGATGATATTCTAATTTACTCTAAGAATAAAGAGGATCATGCAAGAAATTTGCATGCACTTTTAAGTTTATTAAGAAAGGAAAAACTTTATGCTAAGTTTCCAAAGTGCGAGTTTTGGTTAGAACAGGTACAATTCCTTGGACACCTAGTCAATCATGAAGGAATTCATGTAGATCCAACAAAAATTGAGGCAATTACTAAATGGAAAACCCCTGAATCACCAACCGACGTTAGAAGTTTCTTAGGATTGGCCGGTTATTATAGAAGATTTATTCAAAATTTCTCTAGAATAGCCATTCCCTTAACTAAGTTAACCTGTAAATCTATTAAGTTTGAATGGGGATTAAAACAAGAAGAAGCCTTTAGAATCCTTAAGCAAAGATTAACCCATACACCCATATTAGCATTACCAGAAGGAACTGAAGACTTTGTAGTCTACTGTGATGCTTCTAGATTAGGTTATGGATGTGTATTGACGCAACGACAAAAGGTTATAGCTTACGCATCTAGACAACTTAAGAATCATGAAGAGAATTATTCAACCCATGATTTAGAATTAGGAGCTATAATTTTTTCTCTTAAGATTTGGAGACATTACCTTTATGGTAGTAAGTTTACCATATTCACTGATCATAAAAGTTAAAGGTATGTTTTCGGGCAGAAAGAGTTGAATATGAGACAAAGACGTTGGATGGAATTTCTTAGTGATTATGATTGTGATATCCAGTATCATGAAGGAAAAGCCAATGTAGTGGCAGATGCTTTAAGCCGAAAGTATCATGAAAAGCCAAAAAGGGTACGTTCTCTTAAATTAAATCTACAAGTAGATTTAAATGATCAAATAAGAGAAGCACAAGAGTCAGTAATCAAGGATGATTCTGTAAAATTAAAAGGTATGCTAAAAGAACTAGAACAAGGAACAGATGGAATTTGGAGATTCCATGAAAAGAGAATGTGGATACCTAAATTAGGAAACCTGCGTAATCGTATATTAGAAGAAGCTCATAAGTCTAAATATACGATGCACCCAGGAAATGATAAAATGTACCAAGATTTAAGGAAAAATTTTTGGTGGATAGGAATGAAGAAGGACATAGCAGCCTATGTTTCTAAATGTTTAACCTGTTCACAAGTTAAAGCTGAACATCAGAAACCCTCAAGTTTGTTACAGCAATTAGAAATGCCAGTTTAGAAATGGGAATTGATAACAATGGATTTTGTTACTAAATTACCCAAAACAAATAAAGGAAATGATATAATCTGGGTGATTGTAGATAGGCTAACCAAGTCAGCTCATTTCCTACCAATGAAGGAAACAATTAGTATGGAACAATTAGCTAAATTGTATGTAAATGAAATTGTTTCTTTACATGGCATTCCTTTATCAATTGTTTCTGATAGGGATAGTCGATTTACCTCTCATTTTTGGTCAAGTTTCCAAAAGGCAATGGGAACAAAGTTAAAATTAAGCACAGCTTATCATCCTCAAACGGATGGACAGAGCGAAAGAACAATTCAGACAATGGAGGACATGCTTAGAGCTTGTGTAATTGATTTTGGAGGTAATTGGGACGATCACTTACCTTTAATAGAATTTTCTTATAATAATAGTTATCACACAAGTATCAATGCTGCACCATTCGAAGCACTTTATGGACGTAAGTGTCGAACCCCAGTCTGTTGGGCAGAAATTGGGGAAAAGCAACTATCTGGACCTGAGATAGTGCAAGAGACAACCGACAAAATTATTCAAGTCAAGGAACGACTGAAAGCAACACGTGATCGACAGAAGAGCTATGCCGATAACCGACGCAAGCCATTAGAGTTTAAAGTAGGAGATAAAGTATTGTTGAAAGTCTCTCCTTGTAAAGGAGTAGTAAGATTCATCAAACGGGGAAAGCTAAGTCCCAGGTATGTTGGACCTTTTGGGATTATTAGAAGAATAGGACTTGTAGCCTATCAGCTACAACTGCCAGAGGAAATGGCAGGAATACATGATATCTTTCATGTATCAAATCTTAAAAAGTGTTTAGCTGATGAATCACTAATAGTACCTCTTAAGGATATAGAGGTAAATGAACAACTCAAGTTTGTAGAAAGACCTCTACAGATTGAAGACAGGAAAGTCAAGAATCTCAAGCATAAAAGACTAGTTCTAGTCAAAGTGAAGTGGGACTCCAAAAGAGGACCTGAGTACACATGGGAACTCGAGTTAGAGATGCAAAGGAAATATCCGCATTTATTCCAGTAGATCTCGAGGACGAGCTCTAAAATAAGGTGGGGAGAATGTAACAACCCTCGGTAAAACCAACACCCTTATAATATTTCCGACACCCTATTATATCTTAAAATACCCTTATATGTTTTATATTACAACCCGTATGTGAAAACCGAGCCCGAAATAGATTATAACATATAAAATAAATTAAAAACAATAAAAGTCAAGCTGAGGCGGGCCGTGTAAACCCACCCCATGATTTTACGCGGGCGGTATCAAGACTAGAATTGACTCCGCTGATTTCTTAAGTTAATACGGGTCGCGTAAGAGTCTTTGTTAGTTAACACGGGCCGTGAGAGATCAATGATGCGGAGATACCCTGAGCTGACACGTGTCGACATCGTGGCGGGTCTAGATCATGACCGGGACAAGCTAGTGAGTTGACCAGGGTTGACGCGGGGCGCGTAAACCTTGTCTATGTTTTACGTGGGCCGCGAGAGAGTCGTATATCAGAACTATAAATAGAAGGCATCAGTTTTCGTTTTTCGTCGCTCACATTTCAATTCTAAATCTCAATTTCTGTAGAAGAGGCATTATAGTCGGGTATTATACCCCTAATTAGCGAGGTTCTGCTCCGTTGTAAGTATTATAACCCCAGTTTCGTAATAGTTACGCTGCCCGATTGATTTAGGGTTCCGTAACAACTGTCATGGTTCTGCCCGACGTAGTTGTTGGAATACCGTCTCGGGGAGGGTATCATTAATAATTTCAAAGGGTTATGATACTAACCAATGTACATTTGTATAAATTATAGATTATATCCAGGAAACTCTTACGAGAAGCCTAAGATAGCAAAGTGAGTAATCTTTCTTTTTGTGTAAACCTTTTTGTGAGTTTATCCTCTTTTTGATAATTTTTTTGGTAATGTTTTACCAAACCTTAAATGTTTTACTATGAAATTTAGCAGTGATTGAGTCTTTGTAGTTCTTCAATTACTGCCGGTATGTTGGGGTTTTGTATACAAAATGTACTACACTGTGAGTAGTAAGTCGAGGATGACAATACATTACCATTGGACAATGAGTTAGCCAATGGGTAATATGACCCACAAGTCAGTGGATTGACAGTACCAATGGAGTAATTGTGTAGACATAAACAATGTGATCTCTCTCAATACTGTTCACTGTGACTTTTTATTTAAACTTGATTAAACAGGGATTCACTCACCAGTATTTCCGATTAACAAATATTTTTAAAACACGTTTCAGGTAACCCAATGTGACAGCCAATTAGTAAAAAGCCAGCTGGAGAGCACTGAAGGCTTGGAAAAAATGTGGCTATAAAAGTTACCAAATAAACGATGTTTTAAAATTCAATAAAATAGGGTTTATACCTATAAATGTATTGTACTAAGAAACTTGGGTTCTACCCATGTGATTATTAATATTAAATGAGGTGGTTTTACTCTGATAAACATTTCCTAACTACGGTCCTGATGTAAATTCCGCTGCAAGATTAAATAACCATGATACCACCGAAACTCTGTGATCGCGTCTGCCCGTTCCTGGGGATCAGGGATTGGGGGTTGCGACACCAAATGCTTCCCATAATTCAGCAATTCGGTATAAACCTCCCCAAGAGCAGAGTTGAACAAATTAGAGTGAAGGAGATAGGTAACAACCTGATGAAAGCCTTGTTCAATGAGCCATTGATTGTCACCAGTGGCTTGAGCAACAGAAGCCTTTAAGCCTTCTTTCTCCTCATCGAAGGCTTTCCTTTGCACATCCAAAGCTTCCCTATCAGCTTTCAACTTCAGCTTGTCCACCTCAAAACTCTTCTTCAGATCATTCATCTCAATCTCGTGTCTACGGGTCAATTCATCTACCTTCTTGACCCAAGCTTCATCTTTCTTTGAAAACCCATCAATCTCCTTCTTCATCACAGCCATTGAAGACTTCATATTCTCTTTCTTCTTGGAAAACTCCTCGTACTCCTACATCCTTTCTGAAAACGAGTAACACCCTCAGCCACCAAGGCAGAAAGGTTGCAGGAACTTAACATCAACCTTGATATGAAGTGGTCACTTTCCATCTCCGATATAGCACCCCGAACGCCAGGAGGAGCAAAGTGAGCCAACACGTTAGCACAAACATTCGGATCTTTTAAACTTTCACCAACCTTCACAGTCCAATCAGGAACATAAACTTTATCTTCATTCAACCCTTCAACGTCTTTGCTTGATGAACCCTGAACAGGAGTCATTACAACCTTCTTGGCCCAAGTCTTCTTCTTACCATGCACCACTAACTTTTTCTCCTTCTCAACATCAACATCTTGACCCTCGGAAACCTCAATATCATCACTTAGTTCCACCGGATCAGAAGTGGATTGAGGTGCACTCCTTAGCAAACGACGAGCAGAACGACGGGTTGAAGCCTTGGGAATAGCAGGCTTGGTAAAACCCTTGACATTAGAAACACTAACATAGCCAACATCCTCAAATCTCCGCTCTACACCCCTAGCAATAGCATCATCCCCTTCAGTGGCTTGAGCATCCGCAAAGACAACATCAGACGTATCATCACTCTTGATAAAATCCAAGGCAGACATAACTGCAAAACATTATAAAACAAAATACATAAGCAACCAAATCAAGAAAACCCAAAAAGGTAAAACAGGGAAAATGCATACCCTGGCCATTCCTCATAAGAACCGGATCCCGATTAGCCTTATCCCACAATTTGCTAACTCCCAACAGAACTAGCAAATGTTCGGGAAAAGGTCGAACCCTTGAAGGGCATTCTCGGATGGCTTTAAGAAAAACTTCATTCAAATCAGACTCGGAAGGTTTCGGTTCATTGAGAACGGCATCCGGGTGTCTCCACACCATTTTAAAGGGAACAATAGAATCAGAAACCCAGAAAAATCGATCTTTCCAGGTACCAAGTGTGGTAACCATTGAAGAGATTAGGCAGGTGTCAACCTTGGATGTCTCAAAGGTAAACCAGTCACCGTTCTTCGCCAGACGGAAGAATCGGCAGAACAACAACAACGAAGGATCATAACCACAAGCCCGGCATAAAACCTCAAAATGTAAAACCCTAGCCATACCCTTCGGATGGATTTGACCAAATGAAACCCGATAATACTCTAAAACGTTCAATATAAAAAGCGAGAAAGGATGACGGAGGTTGGAAAATTCAAAATGATGGCAGTATAAGGCAACAGACCCAGGAGGACATTGGTCAATGGATTTATCACAACCCGGTGCAACCAGGTTGAATTTGAGACCAATGCCCCATTCTACACAAAAATTTTCTACTTCCTCTTGAGTAAGGCATGAAAAACTAACGGAAAGATCTTTCCATGCACCCATGATCAAAGTAAAGAACAAGCAAAGCACACAAGAAAATGGGGACTAACCTGAGTTAAGGAGAAGAAATTGGAATTCTCGGAGAAGATGAATGAAAAAGATTACCAAGTGATGTTAATAAATGAAAAAGTAATAAAGGAGCAGGTTATTATTACCTATTGTACAAAACCGCCGACTGAAAAACTGCCACACATCACATCACATCAGTTGTCAGTTTTAAAATTCAAATTCTCAATTGTTCTCAACCCTCGAAGCCTTTAAGCCTTCAGGCATTAAAAGTAACGAAAAAGTCAGAAGCATTTGAACATAAAACCCAAACACCTCTGACTTGGGGGGCTAATGACGGGGGGTAGCTCGAATCTCACAAACTTACCATGTAGGATCGTTGTTGGACTCAAACGAGTCGTTCAAAAGAGCTTTATATCCGATTCAAAGGCAGAATCAGTGAAACGGGCGTGGAAACAGCTTGATACTCTTTAATTTGTCACTATGATTGATTTAGCAAAGATTACAACCTGGAAAAATTTTGGCAGCACTTCGTTACAAATCCAGAAGTCGTACCAAATGAAATAACAAGTGCCCTATATATAGGTGTGGAGGTTCGCTTGAAATGGACAAAGGCATGTTCAAGCGAACTCAGCCATGATGGTTTCGCTTGAACTTGTCCTTGATCCTTTCAAGTGAACTCAACTCCAATATCTTGAAAATCTGTTTCTCGAACCTCGAGCACTGGTAATCCTATCCTATCATATTTTATGATACAAGACGAAGTCAATAGACGTATTGCACTAACAGACTTCCCCTCGGATATTGACGAAGTCTTCAGTGTCTAGCCTTCAGCATAACACATCTTCGGTCTTGATCATTCTGCCTTCTCATCCAAATTGTAACATTATAAGCATCCATCAAACCTTCTCTTCTTCCATCAGCTTCAGGCTCCCCCTTTCGTCAAGCTTCCATGCTTTGGGATCGACACCTAGCTATCCATCTACAAGCTCCCTCTTGCTTCAAGCTTGTCTTCAGACTCCCCCTTAGACTCTGCTCTCGGGATCGTAATCTGGACTATCTGCAACTACTCAAACATCTATAAATACAATGTATTGATCATTCGACTTTCTAAAACACTCTCCCTAATAACAATCTTTACAGATTTGGCAGTGTTAAAGAAACCAACTCCCTCACAGTTAATCATCCAAGTCCACACTAATGGCCTTGGAGATATCACAAACTGTTTTTGAATTTTTAAAAAATTCAAGTTTCAAATTAATGAACTTGTTTTAATTTCAGAAACACAATCAACTTACTTAGATTTTGAAACTCAGCATTTCAGACATCGGTTGTCGAAAATTAAACAGAATCAAAAATCTTTTTGTATTTTCTGAAATATAAAGCAGTAAAGAAATATGTACAAACATATTTACATACAATATTTTTGTTTGAGTATGCGTCAGAGAATCATATCAGTTTTTGACAAGTCACAAGTACCGTTGAGCTTAGTTACACATTAAGAATTAAACAATTCACTTAGATTGTCGATATACTGGTCCACTTAAATTTTCATACAAATTTCAACTGATTAAGGATACGAATTAGGTGAATTAAGAACTTAAACTCATTCATGTGTCCCACCTCTTGAATATACTCCCGTATCCAGATCCCAATATTCAGTCTTACAGGTGAGTATACCTAGATGATATCTGTAAGGGGAATAAATTATGAAACCATAAGAGTTCAGGTCAGAACTTCCATTCAGCAGAGAACTCAGGTTTGTCTTTAAGTGTGTCCCCTTTAGAGGATCTTTTTTACAACAACATTGATTAGCAATTTTATTGTCTCATCATTTTGCTGAGGGTTGTGCTATGTTTCAAGCAATGCAGAAAGTATTCTCCGGGGACTAGGCCATTGCTTCCGCAAAATCAGAAGTCCCGGGATAATACCCCAGATATCACTGAGTATAAAGATCTAGTATCTCAGAAAGAGGGACCTTTCAAACGAAATTTCAGGGGTTACCTATATATCCAAGTAGTGTTCCCCACAAAATAAGTAAGTTTGAATTTAGGTTTATATCCCGAAAAAGTTTACTAAATGTATAAAAATCTACTGACACATCCATGGTGAGATCGTTTAACACATTTTAACTTTCCAATTCTTTAGCGTACTGTAACTGTCTACTGATGTACTATCATTTCCTCTTTTTACACAAAAACTCAATTTTTGAATTTTATCATGTTTTTGACTTTTTCAAATTTTCAAATGTTTTTGGATTTTCTAACAAATTTTTCTCCCCCTAAAATGCAAAATCATTAAAAAAAAATTTGACAACCAACACTGATAGCTTTGTCTCGCCATCCATTTTCTGCTAACTATGCTCTGTTTTGCAGAAAAACTAATATAAAGTACCCCCATGATTTACAACCCATTGATTTTCGACAGTTTGAAAATCGTTTTTCAATCTTGTGAAAGTAATCATGTTTGTTCAGCCGTGAGGGTTTCGGCATATTCAATCAACACATTTTTGTAATTTTCTATTTTTGACAAAAATTAAAAACAAACATATTTTTGGTTTTTCAAATTTTTCAATTTTTAGGGTTTTGAAAATATTGTTTATTTATGTACAGAATGAAAATAAACTTCCTATTTCAATCAACACAGGATCCAGCAGCCTCTTCCTCCTCTCCATGTGCCAGGCTGCTCCAATTTTCATTCTCACAATCTTGATTTTTCTTGAGCACCTGCACATTCAACTAATTCAATTACTTGAACAATTTAGCCCAGGTCTGTTGAACCTTAGGCATTTCAACACAATATGTATCATTCAATTTCGGAAAATCTTTTTCATCAAAAACTTTCTCAACTTTGACTTCAACTTTTTCATCTTTTACCAAATTCATTTGTTTCTTAGCATTCAATTTTTGACCTTTCGGAGTACCTCTTTTGTAAAAATGTGAATCTTTTTGAACATTTTGTTTTTGAACATCACTTTTTGGTTTCCAAAACTCTTGTGGTTTTGTCATATCAACAGTTGTTTTCCAACTTTGAGTTGTTTTGACTCTGGGTGTGTGAGAATTCCAGGTCTGTCTCGAATCGAACCTATACAGGTTTGACTTCCAATTTTGAGTCGAAACAAACTTGTTTATGCTGTACCTCCAAGTTTGTTTTGAGTCAAATCTGGTTGACCTTTGTCTCACATTCTCAGATTTTTGTTTCTCAGCATCAATCTTCTTTATATCAACATCCACAGGTTTTAGATTAGGACACTTGCGTGCAATATGTCCTTTTTGATCACATTTGAAACATGTTCTCATGGACACATCTTTGACCTGTGGTTGTTGCTTTTTCTTTTGAGCTAGGAACTCTTCAATAGACAGTTGTCCAATTTTAAGTTCTTTTTCTTTTTCTAAACTGTCTCCTTGAACAAAACTCATTTTTGCTTGATAAGTTGACACTTCATTTTTCTTCCAATTCTGTTTCTTCTTATAACCCAAACCAGCCTTCATGTTTTTCTTCTTGAAACTAGGTTTGTTATACGAACCTCTATGACTCTTACCAGCAAACTTTGAAATCTCAGACTTCTCTATCTCAACTATTTTGAAAACTTTATCAACCTTTTCTGAAATCACATTCTGAATCGGGAATACAACATCTAAGAACAATTTGTCCGATCCAATCATGGTATAAACCAATCCTTTTGAATCATCATTCAAACTTTTCTCGGATTTTGTGTTTTTCAGATAACTATCATGAAAATTTCCTTCATCTTCATCCTGTGATTCAGATTTACCTGTATCAACCGACTCTTCTTTCAACACACTTTCAACAACTTTACCTACCACCTCTGAATCATGAGAATCATCAGATTTGGAATAGGTTATGTCAATGTTATCTGGCAATTGGTCTACCATGTTGAAAGCTTTTTCGACTTTTTCATCATCATAAAATGCAAATTTTCCCGGTGGTGGAACTTGATGAAACTCTGAGCCAATGCCTTTCTTGTTTTGTTCAGACTCACCATCTCCCGGTTTTATACTGAAAATTCGTTCAAGCACATATGAAGACACGTGATAACTCTTTAACTTGTTGTTATCCTGTTCTAGATCAACAATCTGTCTCTTTTGCTTAGCAACATCCTCAATATAGGAATTAACAACATCTTGTTTTATTGAATACATTCGTTTAAGTTCTTTAGTTGTTTCAGAAAGATAATTCATTCTTGATTGAGCATATTTCATTTCACCTTTCACTTTTTCGTATGACTCTTTCGTAATATGATATGCTAATTTCATTGAGTCATATTCTTTCTTCATTTCTTGACAAGCAATTTGTTTTTGTGAACATTCTTCTGTCATTTTAAAAACGTTTTCTTTCAAAACTTCATTTTCTGTTTCTAACTTTTTACATTTTTCTGAAAATTTTTCATCATTTTCTTTCAAAACTTTTTCTTTTTCTAGCATTTCTTTGCATTTTTCTTTAAAAATGTTTTCAATTTTAGTGAATTCAAGATCTCTTGTTCTGAATTACTCATCTTTTTCAGTACAATGTCACACCCTGATATTTCCACGTTTGACCGGTGGGCCTGGTGGGGAGTATTGTGACGTGGTTGGCAACATTACAGTCAAACAACACAATATTTAAATGCACAGCGGAAGCAAATGAAAGATATATTTCAACCGAATATAATTGTAATATCAAGTATCACAACAGTCGAAAGTTTATCCACAGGTGGATCAAAATAAAATGGAAACAGTAGTTCAACAGACTTTAGGCATCTTAAGCTTGCGAGACTCTTTATTGATGCTAGGAGTAGCCAGTCAATTACGAGTAGTACCTGCACTTAATCTTTTGGAAAAATACGTCAGTTTACACTGTAAATACAATTTAACTGACTCATTTTAAAAATGGTTAAAATTGATTTGAATGCACGTGGCACAAACTTTTTATAACTTGGGATAATTATTTAAACATATAAACTTGTAAAAGAATTACATGTTCCTTATGCGTTCAGTAGCCCGGTTCGTGCCGGGTTAAAGATCAGTAGACACACCACATTATTTATTTATACACTGACGGGTGTACGCCTACACCCCGCGCTTAGGTCGTGGCAATCTCGTAAGATGATGCCAAGGATATCCGGGACATGGTCATTAACCTCCCAAAGGCGTTAAGCAAACAATACATATTTAAACGGGTCATCTCGATAATACTTAACCACCAATCGATTAAGGTCGAATGCCCGACCAAGCGGTATTTTATATACCGTACCCCAAGCCCGTATAAGGGAAAATAAGTTAAAAGTATTTACCTTTGCAAGTATAATTCACAAATATCAAATGCGGGTAGCTTTTACTGGGCCTCCTATTCTGGAACAAAGTTTATAATAACCTATTAGAATCCTAACGGTCTTTAGTTAAGCTTAAGCTTAGACCGATTAGTTTTAAGGAACGATACGGTTCGAACGCGTGATTAAGCGAAGACCGGAATAGAATGTGATTTAGACCCGACAAGTTTGAAGACTTGTATTATATGGGTAACCTAAACACATTCTGGATTTTGAGATAAAACCGATATGGTTTGACCCGTTTCCGCTAGTTTATGCAAACTAGTTACATAAACCGAACCGAACGCGCAAGAGGCGTAACGGGTAATCATTAGAGCCATATACAGGTTTCCTAAGTTAATATGCCTTAAATATGTTGTGACATCAGTAAGATATCTTTTATTATGCCCGAAACGAATTTAAACACACTATGCCCTGTAGGGGAATTTTGGTCATTTACAAGGTTATAAAAGAGTTTAACTATTAACCTGAGTTACAGGTCTGATGTAATCAGAAAAAATACTTAATTTGATAAGTTATAACAGTAGGGTATTGCATATATGTGAAATTTATCAATTATAACCAAACTATGCACCGTAGGGGCATTTTGGTAATTTCACATAAGCCGAAAAGCTCAAAACTGAAGTCTGAGTTAAACAACTTTTGCTTACTATTAAAATATTATAATTTAGCTAAAATATCAGTAGGTATCAACCCTTGTATGTTTAAAATAGTTTTAGTGCATACTATGCGTTAAAAACGCTTAAAAAGGCGATTAGAAGCCGTTTCCGGGTTCTATAGATAAAACTGATATTTTTATTATTCTAGAAGGTCTAAAATAATTTATTTATCATACAAAATCAGTAGCAAAAGGTTTGGGGTCAAAAAGATATGTAAAACTCATTTTATAGCCCGAAAGGGCAAAACCGACAATTACCGGATCAAGCTTATAACTCTAAGTTATGCTCAGCTTAAAATTAATTTAAAAATCTTCAAAAATCCCAAAATAATATATTACATCAGTGGGTAAAGAGTTTAATATCAAAAAGTGGGTTTAAATAGGCTATATGCTAATTATGCCGTTTAATCGCTAAAAAGCTTTCTAATTACGCTAACGAGCATAACTCTCAATCTACACCACAAACTGATCTCAAATTTTGGGTACAAGTTTATATATCAGTAACTAAGGTTTCTACACTTTTACATTTTTAAAAATCACTTTTTATGGTGAAAAGGGCATAATGGTCAACATATGAGCAATTAACGGAATCATGCATATTAATTGGATAACTAATGAACCAAGGTGTATAATCACAGAGGGTTATACTAGCATGTAACCTAGTCCAATTAAAGCTCTAAGGCATTTCTAAAACATGCTTAAACGGGTCAGAACTGAAAGTCAAAGCAAAAGTCAAATTATGCGACTTTCGGTTCCGAACCGGGTCTCTACTGAAAATTGTCGGGTTGAACATGTTTAGACATGTTCTTACACTAATTACCAAGTTATATTAATGATCAAACAGGTTGTATGGGTTCTACATTGCTAATTATGCATAAATTGGAAAATAAGCATTCTGTTGACTTTTTAGTAACAAGTTTGACCCGACATTTGACCTAGTTAGAGTGGGAATCAGAGGGTGCCCTTTTAAGGGTTTATTGCCCACATAATTACCAACTTATAACTACCTTCAATTCGACTAATCACTGGACCATTAATGATTAATCCTGAAGTCAACCGTTATTTACGACGGTTTGACTTTTAAGCTAAAACTAAGTAAAAACTCAACTAAGAAAGGTTAAGCATACTTACTGAAGTCCTATGCACGATTAGGAAAGACTTGGTTCTGCTTTGGAGCTCCATAAGTCTTCAAGAATGCAGATGGAAGGTGTGGTTACAATGTTGCAACAAGAGGACTTTATATAGTGTTCAAAATCTCATAGATCATTGACACACAAGCCTAGCAATGGCCATGGATCATCCACATATGTCTCCTAGGTCTAAAAAGCATGTAGGGGTCGTCCAAAGATGTGAAAAAATCGGTTTTTAGGTCGGTTACAAGTGCATAACAGGCTGCTGCCTGTCTTTCTGATACTGGGCATCTGGCGCGGCCCGCGTAAGCTGTTGCCAGGGCTTACACGGCCCGCCTTGGCCACGTTTTCAGGTTAAAAGCTTTTTAGCTTTTGCAACTTGTCCCTTGGCCCTTCAAAAGGTCAACCGAACCTTATTTCTTGCACTTTGAGCCCCTCATCTTGACCTATAAGGGGTTCATGACTTATACCCACTTTGCCAAGTTCTTGGTCACTTCTGGTTACTAGAAAAGTCATAATTTTTAACGTTGACGCTTTAACCCCTCATATACGAATTTGATCATAAATTTCTCATACGATAACGAAACTTTATGAAATTTTTATCGTGCATTCTAGTGAGCATAATTAATCGTTACAAATCTTCGGGTTTGCTAATAGGTCACTCAGAGGTATAACTTAAACATGTTAACACATTTAACCCCTGTAGTTTGTAATCTCTCACTTTCTTTCATATTTGGCTTCGTATGATCCATGATTTATTCGTTTAAAGGTATTATCATCATGTAGGGTTATTTAAAAATATATTTATTCACTGTTGACATTTTGAACCCGTATATTCACATACTTTCCATGTTTGTCAACTTTAGTCCTTCTAGAACATTCTTTCACACGTTCAAGCCTATGACATGTGTCAATACATTATAGGACGTGAATTTTCGAGGTTTTACATCCTCACCCCCTTAAAAGAAATCTCGACCTCGAGATTTACTGAAATAAATAAGGGTATTTTTCTTTCATTGTGGACTCTACCTCCCACGTATACTCGGGACCTCTACGGGCATCCCATTTTACCTTTACAATAGGTACATGCTTTCTTCGAAGCTTCTTAACCTGTCGATCCTCGATCGACACAGGTTTTTCGATAAACTTTAAGCTCTCTTCTATGTGCACATCTGTATGTGGTATGACCAGTGATTCATCAGCGAAACACTTCTTCAGATTGCAGATGTGGAATACATTGTGAATACCACTGAGCTCTTCTGGTAAGTTTAACTTATAGGAAACTGATCCGACACGTTCGATGACCTCGAAAGGTCCTATGTATCTCGGGCTTAATTTTCCTTTCTTACCAAATCACATCACTCCCTTCCAGGGTGATACTTTAAGCAACACTTTGTCACCAACCTCAAATTTCAGAGGTTTACGCCTTAAATCTGCGTAGCTTTTCTGCCTATCTCTGGAAGCTTTCAGTCGGTCACGAATCTGGACAATCTTGTCCGTCGTTTCAAAGACTATTTCCGGTCCTGTCAGTTGGACATCTCCAACTTCCGCCCAACAAACGGGCGTTCTACACTTTCTACCGTATAAGGCCTCAAAAGGCGCAGCCTTGATGCTGGTATGGTAGCTATTGTTATATGAGAACTCGATTAAGGGCAGGTGGTTATCCCAACTACCACCTAAATCGATCACACATGCACGAAGCATGTCCTCCAACGTTTGGATTGTACGCTCACTCTGGCCTTCCGTCTGAGGATGGTAAGCAGTACTAAAATCTAAGCGCATGCCCAAAGATTGTTGGAAACTTTTCCAAAAATGTGACGTGTATCTAGTATCTCTGTCAGAGATAATAGCCACAGGTACGCCATGTAGAGCTACAATCTTATCTACGTATAATTGGGCTAACATGTCGGAGCTATAGGTCTCCTTAATGGGTAGGAAATGTGCTGACTTAGTCAGTCTATCCACTATCACCCATATCGTATCATTTCCTTTCCTTGTCTTAGGTAACTTGGTGATAAAATCCATTGTCACCATTTCTCACTTCCATGTGGGAAGTTTAGGCTGTTGTAGCAATCCTGACGGTTTCTGATGTTCGGCCTTGACTTGCACACACGTCAAACATTTAGCTACATAGGCAGCTACAGACTTTTTCAAGCCTATCCACCAATAGTTTGCCTTTAGATCCTGGCACATCTTATCAGCTCCAGGATGAACGGAATATTTAGAACTATGGGCTTCTTGAAGGATAACATCCCGAAGTCCTCCATAAAATGGAACCCATATTCATCCATTCAATCTCAGAATTTCGTCCTTGCCCTGAGATAACTGTTCTTCAGTTACTCCTAGCTTTTCATTAGGATAGTTAGCTTCCAACACAGCTTCCTTCTGTGCAGCTAACAACCTTTCGTTCAAACCATTCTTTATCTCAATGCTCTTGGCATTGATTCGGATGGGTTTCACCCTTTCCTTTCGACTCAAGGCATCGGCGACTACATTCGCTTTGCCAGGATGGTATCTTATTTCACAATCATAATCATTCAATGTTTCCATCCATCGTCGTTGCCTCATGTTTAAATCCTTTTGGTTAAACAGGTGCTGGAGGCTCTTGTGATTGGAGTAGATCACACACTTGACACCATATAAATAGTGCCTCCATAGCTTTAGTGCGAATACAATGGCACCCAACTCCAAGTCATGGGTGGTGTAATTCTTTTCGTGCACTTTTAACTGACGTGAAGCATAGGCAATAACTTTGCCCTTCTGCATAAGCACACATCCCATCCCGGTGTGTGATGCATCACAATATGCCACAAAATCTTCTACTCCATCAGGTAATGTCAACACAGGTGCATTGCTTAACTTTTGCTTCAGGATATCAAAAGATTCTTGCTGCTTGGGTCCCCAGTTGAACTTAATCTTCTTCCTAGTCAAAGAAGTTAGGGGTGCAGCAATCCTTGAAAATTTTTCAATGAAACGCCTATAATATCCTGCTAAGCCTAGGAAACTGCGAATTTCTGTGGGCGTCTTTGGCTCTTGCCAATTCATGACAGCTTCAACCTTAGCGGGATCCACTTGGATACCACGCTCACTAACCACATGTCCAAGGAATTGGACTTCTCGAAGCCAGAATTCACACTTCGAAAACTTGGCGTAAAGCTTCTCCTGTTGAAGTAGTGAAAGAATACATCGGAGATGTTTCTCATGATCAGCTTTGTTCTTCGAGTAGATGAGGATGTCGTCAATGAAAACGATGACAAATTTGTCCAAGTATGGTTTGCAGACGTGATTCATGAGGTCCATGAATGCGGCAGGTGCATTAGTGAGCCCAAAAGGCATCACTAGGAACTTGTAATGACCATAACGAGTCCTAAATGCGGTCTTGTGTACATCTTCATCTTTAACCTTCAGTTGATGGTAGCCTGACCTTAAGTCAATCTTAGAGAAGTAACTCGCCCCTTGCAATTGATCAAACAGATCATCGATTCTGGGCAATGGATACCTATTCTTGATAGTGACCTTATTAAGCTCACGGTAATCGATGCACAGACGCATCGATCCATCCTTCTTCTTGACAAACAAGATCGGCGCTCCCCAAGGGGACGAACTAGGTCTAATGAAACCCTTGGCTAGCAATTCATCTAGTTGTGTCCTCAATTCCTTCATCTCTGTTGGTGCCAACCTATAAGGTGCTCTAGCAACAGGTGCTGCTCCAGGGATGATGTCAATTCTGAATTCCACTTGCCTATTTGGTGGTAAACCAGGTAGTTCTTCAGGAAAAACTTCAGGGTATTCAGAAATAACAGGGATATCTTCCATCTTAGGTTTCGGCTCATCGATAGTAACCTGTGCCATGTAGACGACACAACCCTTCTTCAAACACCTAGAGGCCTTGAGCATAGTCACTTGCTCAGGCAGTCCATACCGGGTATCTCCCTGAATGGTAAGTGATTCACTAGACGGAGTCTTGATCACCACTTGCTTCTTATTGCAGACAATCTGGGCCTGGTTATGAGATAACCAGTCCATGCCTAGAACGATGTCGAAACCGGCTAACTTCAAGGGAAGTAGGGACAGAGGAAAAGAGTGGTTCTTAATGGATATAAAACATCCATCTAATATGGTTGAGGCGGTTTCTAAGGTGCCATCTGCTAACTCCACCTCATATTTCACACTTAAGGTTTTTACAGGTAAATTCAGCAATTTGCAAAACTTATTATCTACAAATGATTTATCAGCGCCTGAATCAAAAAGTACTCTTGCATATACATCATTTATGAGGAAGGTACATGTGATCACATTGTCGTCCTGGACAGCTTCCTTTGCATCCATCCTGAAGACCCTAGCATTGGTCTTCTTTCCTTCATCAGCTTTCTTTGCAAGTTTTGGGCAGTTGGACTTGATATGCCCTTTTTCGTTGCAACTGTAGCACGTTGCGTCCTTCAACTTTTTGCAATCCAAGGTCTTGTGTTCCTTGGACTTGCATATCCCACATGCAAAAGTTCTCGACTGTGTCTGAGAGTTTGATTCAAACCTGCAATTTCCGAAGTGCTGTTTCTTGCAGATTTTGCACTTGGGCTTATCACCAGATTGATGCCCATCTTTCTTAGACTCAGACCCTTTCTTGTGGTCATTGCTCCCTCGGTGCTTCTTGTTTAACCTTCGTTAATTGTCATCTTCACGTTTCCTTTTCTCTGCATCTGTGTTCCTCAGCGATCTCTGTCTGACCGCGTCCAATGTGAGGGACAAAGATATATCAGTTACAGATCTGAAAGTAGTTGGCCGAGAGGCCTTCACACTTGCCTTTATTTCTGGGGCTAAACCCCCAATGAAACGAGCTATTCGTTTGGGTTCCGGGGTCACCAGATACGGAACCAATCTTGACAATGTGTTGAAACTCGTGAGGTAAGCTTGGCAGTCAAGGTTCTTCATCACTAAGGACAGAAAATCCGACTCGATCTTTTCAACCTCATGCTGAGGGTAGTAGTTCTCTCTGATGAGGGCAACGAATTGTTCCCATGACATGTTGTACAGTGGAATCTTCCCTGTAGCTTGAATCAAAGATCTCCACCAGGCTAAGGCCTCACCTTTGAACGATTGAGACACAAATTTTACCACATCCTTCTTAGCGCACCCGCTGATATCAACAACGGTATCCATCTCATCCAACCAGGTCATACAGTCTATGGCCCCTTTTTCCCCAGTGAAGTCCCTGGGTTTACATGAAACAAAGTATTTGTAGGAGCAACCCTTATCACGGGGTCCTTGATTCAGCATGATTTTTTGAGATGGATCACTTCGATGATTTGAAGAGTGACGATCGTCATCGTCTTTCTTGGGTTCATCCTTCTTGGAGGGTGGCTTTGAATACGGTGTAGATAGCGTCCTACTTCGAGTCCCGCTATATTCTTCATACTGCCGCTCTATGGCCTTTGTAACAGCGCCGTCTATTAACGCTTGTAGTTTAGCACCCGTTATATTAATTCGGGCTTTATCATTATTCTCCCTTGGGTGACTATTAATTTCATCCGAGTCAGCCATTTTAATTTAAACTGTTACATAAGACAATGACAATTGTTTATTTGGGAGTTTATTATAGAATTGTCTTTTATGGCAATTCATTAACCACGGTAAACAGAGACCAGATTTGATTAATTTGTTAATCATATTTATTTAGGATTTTCATTATAATTTATCCTAATTACAATACAATAACAGTGTTATTAGTAGCACAAAAGGCCTAGTCACAGGGACATTTTTAAAACATAAGCTATGATTTCAGAGAATCAAGGCTCTAAGGTTTGAACATAGTTTTTTACCTTTTTCTGACAGAGAGTCGTAGACTACTACTGTCTTTTGTCTCATATGAAAATGAGTATGGCCCGTAGGCACTATATTACCAATGTATGGTCAAAATATGATCATCTTAATTGATGATTTAAACCCATGATTCATAGATCATTAAGTTGGGTTAGGAATCTTTTGAAGAATCCTTATATAAGAATGACGTGTGTGATTTTAACGAATCACGTCTGCCAGGAGTGTTAACATGTTTTCATATGTTAACAAGGATCCGAATCTTTTAAATAGGTCTTACCATCTTGGCCAGGTCTTATAATGACACGGAGGCTAGGTTATACCGTTAAGATTCTTAATTAATATTTAAAATAGGCAGATTAATTTTTTAAAACGGAATGATTCTGATTTATTTATTTCATGTAATATAACTATGCATATAATAGCAAAATGAAATTTATAACTTAACATTCCATTAACATTTAAAAAGTACACTTTGCCCTAAACGGGACTTTTACATAAACAACTTACCCACGCAGGGGTCACACTGAAATACTAGTCCACGCAGGGACTTAAACAAACAACATACCCCCGAAGGGGTTAACAGAAAGATAGGCCCACGCAGGGGCTCAAAAGACAACCATACCCACGCAGGGGTCAAAACAGCAAGACAGGCCCACACAGGGGCTCAGCTGAAACAAGGAAAATACAATCAATAATTGAAGGATTCAATGGTCCTTCTTGCTCTTCCCTTTTATTAAACTTGTCAATCCCTGAAAGAAACTTTGTCGCTCCCTGCGATCTCTGTGAAAGTCTCGCTCGACTTGGTCCAATCTTTGAAGAATTTCTTCCCGTTCGGGTGGGGAAAACCGTGGCGGCTGCGATTGTTGCCGAATTATAGGTCTAGCAGGTATTTGGTACCCATGAGTTGGGTACCCTACTCCCCAAGGAGCTCCATACGGTCCTTCAGGATGAAGGGCGTTATAGTTGGCCGCTACCAAGTATGGGTCGGCTTCAGCGTAATTATAGTTGGTGTGAGCCGGCTGTTCAAACGGGTTGTACGCCATTGAACCAGTGTAGGCCGGAATCGGGGTTATCAAAACCCATCGGTGGTAGCTGCGGTGCAACTGGGTTTGAAGGCCCACCCATTTTTGGGTCTTCATGTAGTGGCGGATAATGACTGCCACTTAAGTGATGAGGGGTGCTGAAATGAAAATCCCCTCCACGCGAGGATATTCACGCGCCTGTCCTCCTACGCCTTGGCGGTTCTGGAGGTGCTTGATGAACTGGCGGCGGTGGCGTGACTGCCACAAAACGTGAATCCCCAGAGGGATCTTGCTGCTGCTGTTGCTACTGGTGGGGCGATGAATGGTGAGAAGGTGTGAAGTACCATTCATGCTGGTTGAACCTTGCCTGAAAACTGTCTGGACCATCGTAGGGTGATCCGTGAAAATATGAGCCATCCGAGACTTCGATAGGATGGTTGGGGGTCCCGGTTGCAGGCTCAATAGGGTCGGTGTCCTCCTCCATATCCATGGCGTTATCGCCGGAAAAGTGATCCTCCGGTCCCAATGGGTTAAAACCCACGGGTTCTTGTATGTAGTTCGCCGGGTTAAACCGGCCCCAAAAAACAGGAGTGGGGTTACCAAAAGAATTGTGCGAAAGGGATCGCTGAAGGGGTATATATGAAGGTTGTGGGTTATCGGGCCCGTTTTCTGACTGTGGCCCATAGGTGTTACGAAAGGGAGGCGTTGAACAATGTGAAACAGACCGTCTAGCGGGCTCCACATTGGTCCTCCAGTTCTCTCGAGGATCAGCACTCGCAGTGGCAGAAGGAGCTCGCCTGTGCGAAGGCCCGACTTCGTGATCATTGGGGGCGGTGATTGGCCCCTTGCCTCGTCCTCTTCGTCTGAAAAATCTTGGCGGCATATTTAGACCTGTCAATATAACATAAGACAACAACAAGAATATATAAAATAAAAGACAAAGTTAAAAATAAATTGAAACAAATTTGGATTGTTCCTATGTTCTTTGTCTAGACTCGAAAATTTTAGAATGTGCAATTGTGTAACTGAGATTAAACACAAAAGGCTAGTGTTTAATTCACTCAGCGTTGGCTCTGATACCAACCTGTCACACCCCGATATTTCCACGTTTGACCGGTGGGCCCGGTGGGGAGTATTGTGACGTGGTTGGCAACATTACAGTCAATCAACACAATATTTAAATGCACAGCGGAAGCAAATGAAAGATATATTTCAACCGAATATAATTGTAATATCAAGTATCACAACAGTCGAAAGTTTATCCACAGGTGGATCAAAATAAAATGGAAACAGTAGTTCAACAGACTTTAGGCATCTTAAGCTTGCGAGACTCTTTATTGATGCTAGGAGTAGCCAGCCAATTACGAGTAGTACCTGCACTTAATCTTTTGGAAAAATACGTCAGTTTACACTGTAAAATACAATTTAACTGACTCATTTTAAAAATGGTTAAAATTGATTTGAATGCACGTGGCACAAACTTTTTATAACTTGGGATAATTATTTAAACATATAAACTTGTAAAAGAATTACATGTTCCTTATGCGTTCAGTAGCCCGGTTCGTGCCGGGTTAAAGATCAGTAGACACACCACATTATTTATTTATGCACTGACGGGTGTATGCCTACACCCCGCGCTTAAGTCGTGGCCATCTCGTAAGATGATGCCAAGGATATCCGGGACATGGTCATTAACCTCCCAAAGGCGTTAAGCAAACAAAACATATTTAAACGGGTCATCTCGATAATACTTAACCACCAATCGATTAAGGTCGAATGCCCGACCAAGCGGTATTTTATATACCGTACCCCAAGCCCGTATAAGGGAAAATAAATTAAAAGTATTTACCTTTGCAAGTATAATTCACAAATATCAAATGCGGGTAGCTTTTACTGGGCCTCCTATTCTGGAACAAAGGTTTATAATAACCTATTAGAATCTTTACGGTCTTTAGTTAAGCTTAAGCTTAGACCGATTAGTTTTAAGGAACGATACGGTTCGAACGCGTGATTAAGCGAAGACCGGAATAGAATGTGATTTAGACCCGACAAGTTTGAAGACTTGTCTTATATGGGTAACCTAAACACATTCTGGATTTTGAGATAAAACCGATAAGGTTTGACCCGTTTCGGCTAGTTTATGCAAACTAGTTACATAAACCGAACCGAACGCGCAAGAGGCGTAACGGGTAATCATTAGAGCCATATACAGGTTTCCTAAGTTAATATGCCTTAAATATGTTGTGACATCAGTAAGATATCTTTTATTATGCCCGAAACGAATTTAAACACACACTATGCCCCGTAGGGGCATTTTGGTCATTTACAAGGTTATAAAAGAGTTTAACTATTAACCTGAGTTACAGGTCTGATGTAATCAGCAAAAATACTTAATTTGATAAGTTATAACAGTAGAGTATTGCATATATGTGAAATTTATCAATTATAACCAAACTATGCACCGTAGGGGCATTTTGGTAATTTCACATAAGCCGAAAAGCTCAAAACTGAAGTCTGAGTTAAACAACTTTTGATTACTGTTAAAATATTATAATTTACCTAAAATATCAGTAGGTATCAACCCTTGTATGTTTAAAATAGTTTTAGTGCATACTATGCGTTAAAAACGCTTAAAAAGGCGATTAGAAGCCGTTTCCGGGTTCTATAGATAAAGCTGATATTTTTATTATTCCAGAAGGTCTAAAATAATTTATTTATCATACAAAATCAGTAGCAAAAGGTTTGGGGTCAAAAAGATATGTAAAACTCATTTTATAGCCCGAAAGGGAAAAACCGACAATTACCGGATCAAGCTTATAACTCTAAGTTATGCTCAGCTTAAAATTAATTTAAAAATCTTCAAAAATCCCAAAATAATATATTACATCATTGGGTAAAGAGTTTGATATCAAAAAGTGGGTTTAAATAGGCTATATGCTAAATATGCCGTTTAATCGCTAAAAAGCTTTCTAATTACGCTAACGAGCATAACTCTCAATCTACACCACAAACTGATCTCAAATTTTGGGTACAAGTTTATATATCAGTAACTAAGGTTTCTACTCTTTTACATTTTTAAAAATCACGTTTTATGGTGAAAAGGGCATAATGGTCAACATATGAGCAATTAACGGAATCATGCATATTAATTGGATAACTAATGAACCAAGGTGTATAATCACAGAGGGTTATACTAGCATGTAACATAGTCCAATTAAAGCTCTAAGGCATTTCTAAAACATGCTTAAACGGGTCAGAACTGAAAGTCAAAGCAAAAGTCAAATTATGCGACTTTCGGTTCCGAACCGTGTCTCTACTGAAAATTGTCGGGTTGAACATGTTTAGACATGTTCTTACACTAATTACCAAGTTATATTAATGATCAAACAGGTTGTATGGGTTCTACATTGCTAATTATGCATAAATTGGAAAATAAGCATTCTGTTGACTTTTTAATAACAAGTTTGACCCAACATTTAACCTAGTTAAAGTGGGAATCAGAGGGTGCCCTTTTAAGGGTTTATTGCCCACATAATTACCAACTTATAACTACCTTCAATTCGACTAATCACTGGACCATTAATGATTAATCGCGAAGTCAACCGTTAATTACGACGGTTTGACTTTTAAGCTAAAACTAAATAAAAACTCAACTAAGAAAGGTTAAGCATACTTACTGAAGTCCTATGCACGATTAGGAAAGACTTGGTTCTGCTTTGGAGCTCCAGAAGTCTTCAAGAATGCAGATGGAAGGTGTGGTTACAATGTTGCAACAAGAGGCCTTTATATAGTGTTCAAAATCTCATAGATCATTGACACACAAGCCTAGCAATGGCCATGGATCATCCACATATGTCTCCTAGGTCTAAAAAGCATGTAGGGGTCGTCCAAAGATGTGAAAAAATCGGTTTTTAGGTCGGTTACAAGTGCATAACAGGCTGCTACCTGTCTTTCTGATACTGGGCATCTGGCGCGGCCCGCGTAAGCTGTTGCCAGGGCTTACGCGGCCCGCCTTGGCCACGTTTTCAGGTTAAAAGCTTTTTAGCTTTTGCAACTTGTCCCTTGGCCCTTCGAAAGGTCAACCGAACCTTATTTCTTGCACTTTGAGCCCCTCATCTTGACCTATAAGGGGTTCATGACTTATACCCACTTTGCCAAGTTCTTGGTCACTTCTGGTTACCCGAAAAGTCATAATTTTCAAAGTTGACGCTTTAACCCCTCGTATACGAATTTGATCATAACTTTCTCATACGATAACGAAACTTTATGAAATTTTTATCGTGCATTCTAGTGAGCATAATTAATCGTTACAAAGCTTCAGGTTTGCTAAAAGGTCACTCAGAGGTATAACTTAAACATGTTGACACATTTAACCCCTGTAGTTTGTAATCTCTCACTTTCTTTCATATTTGGCTTCGTATGATCCATGATTTATTCGTTTAAAGGTATTAGCATCATGTAGGGTTATTTAAAAATATATTTATTCACTGTTGATATTTTGAACCCGTATATTCACATACTTTCCATGTTTGTCAACTTTAGTCCTTCTAGAACATTCTTTCACACGTTCAAGCCTATGACACGTGTCAATACATTATAGGACGTGAATTTTCGAGGTGTTACATACAAGCTCTGCACGGTTTCATGCATTTCTTGCACTGGTCAATCATTTTTAAGATTTCAGAATCAGAATGTACCTCAGTGATTGGCACTTCGGTGTTTGATGCAGTTGCCTCAGTTTATTTCTGATCATCATCATCTTGCTTTTCTTCAACACCGACTTCATCACCAACATTACCAGCTTTCAAATTCTCATTCTTTACTTCTTCTTCTTCTTTCCTCACCTCTTCTCCAATCTGCTGTTCTTCAGTAACAGCTTTCTTAACCTCTTCATTCACCTCAACTTCTTCACTTTTGATTTCCTTCACAACCTCAACTTCAACAAATTCTGCTTTAACTTCTTCAGCAACCTTCTTCAGATTGTTCACCATTTCTTCAACATTCTTCTTCATTCTCTCTTCATCCCTTTTTCTTAGACACGATGTCATGGCATATCTGATATCCTTTTCATGCCTTTTAGCATATGTATCATCTTTCATCACATTTCTATAGTATTCGGCTCTCAAAGGAATTATGAGAAGAACATCATCAAAGATTATGTCTTTCTTTGGAACAACTGGTTCCCCTTCTCTGTTGAAGTAACATTCTTTCTTCTTATCCCATCTTTTGCTGCTGACAGCAATCTCATACTCTTCCTGCATTTCATCCATTCTGTTCAACACAATGTTTCTTTCTCTGTAGGTTTTTTCTTCCAGAATCTCTTCTCTGGTTTTCACTTTGATCTCAGCTGTATCTTTGTCTTTGTATTCATCTTGAATCTCAGCAACAAAAACAAACTTTCTTTCCTCTGTTATAGCTTTGCCATGAGCTGTTTTTCGAACATTCTCCAAACGATCTTCTTCTGGACAAATTGAGCTCCAGTCAAAACCTTCATCATCTTGAATTACAAAACAAGCTCTTGATTTGGTTTTATCTTCAATCAATTTCGGCTCTTCTTTGCTTCGGTGATAAATCGCTTTTCGATAATAATCATCGTTGAAAGGACGTTCATTTTCTCCAGCTGCAAAATTAGTGCATTCTCTTTTGAAATGACCCTTTTGCTTGCATCTGAAGCAGGTCACTTTGGATTTGTCAAATCCAAGCTTCGTTGATGCACCTCCAAGAGATTGTTTCCCAGTAATCTCCATATACCTCTGCACTCTTCGGATGCAACTTGCTAAGCACCAACGGATATCAATGAGCTCCATCTCTTCCGGATCAATCTGGTCGTAGTCTTCTTTGGTCAATTCGGAGTTTCCAATTTTACCAGCTACAAGACCTTCATACGATTCCAGAACATATGCAAGGAAACTCATTTGCTGCTTAGCTGCATTAATACTCATCGATGGAGAATTCTTCAGTTTTAGAGCAATGTTGCACAGAATTTCCTCAGTTTCATCAGAACTTGATTTTAAAGAAGAATGATATCCAGAATTGTAATTTGATGAAGTTGTTTGAGGTTCTTTCATCTTCTCTCCACTGAATGTTGTCTTTCGTGAACCAACACCTTTCTCTGAAGGTACACTGCCTTTGTAATATAAACCAATATTCTGTTGATGTGAAGAACCAGTCATCTTGCTTTGCTTTTGTAGCTCCAGATCATGACTCTCTATCTTTTCAAACAATGCATCAAGAGAAATCGTATCATATAAATCATCATTTTTCAAAATAAAAACAAACGTTTGCCACTGATCAGCTCGTGGTAACGCTTCAATCACTTTGTCGATAGTTTCCTCTCTTGTTTTCACAATCTCAAACCTCTCAAGTTCAGTTTTTAAATGACAAAATCTCTCAATCATTTGCCTCACTGTCTCTCCTTTTAAGCTATCAAATAGATCGAATTCTTTCTTTAGTAAAGCAATTTTGTTCTTTTTGATCTGTTTACCCCCTCAGCTTTAACTCGTAAAGCTTCCCAGACAGATTTCGAAGACCCATCATGATTAAGTAATGCAAAAATGTCATTTCGAATTGCTGACTGGATCAACGCAATCATTCTCTATTCAGACGAGAATTCTTTTTTGTCCTCAATGCCTAATTTCTTCAAAGGAATTTCCTCTCCTTTGTCATCTTTTGGTCTCTCATATCCAAACTCTAGACAAAACCAGCTTTCATGAGCGTATGCTTTTGCCCAATTAAGAAACCGTTCTTTCCACCAAGTATAATCTTCAATATTATCCAGCTTGGGTGGTTTGGAATAAGTCCCATAAAAATTGTCATGATGAATGTTTTCATTGACCACTTTTGTGATTGACTTTGGTGTGACCGTTGATGTTTCTGAAGTATCGGATGTGAACGCGTTGAAAAACATATTGTAGAATTCTTCAGCCATGAAGTAATCCTGAATAACCTGAACAGATTAAACAAACAAAATCAGTAAAAACAATATCAAATATTCTGAAACAGACTGACACTCGGTTGACGTGAAATGATCCCGACACAAAATTTCCACTTTCAAGCGAAATAAGGATCTCAAGCGAAACAACAAGTTGAAACTGAATATCAGCTTTCAAGCGAACTGAAACTTCAAGCGAAACAACAAGTTGAAACTGAATATCAGCTTTCAAGCGAACTGACACTTCAAGCGAAACCTGATGAACTTTCAAGCGACAACACTGATTCAAGCGAGACAGGTCTAATTTCAAGCGAACATCAATTTGAAGCGAACCCAGCAAGTTTTTTCAAGCGAAATGGCGAGTTGAAGCGAACTAAAATGCTAATTTCAAGCGAAATGTCGATATCCATTCAAGCGAACTCAAGTGTTAGGCCTGTTTTTGTCATTTTTAGTCCGAATTTGAGTCTGAAACTTTCAAGGCTTTGTTATTATACTGTTTTGCTTGTTCGGTGAAAAATTCATGCCATTTTGACCGTGAAATCTTGTTCAGATTGGAAAAGAAGGTGTAGAAGTCAGAAAATAGATGATATCAAGCTAAACTCTTCTTCCTGAGCTCTGATACCACTTGTAGGATCGTTGTTGGACTCAAACGAGTCGTTCAGAAGAGCTTTATATCCGATTCAAAGGCGGAATCAGTGAAACGGACGTGGAAACAGCTTGATACTCTTTAATTTGTCACTATGATTGATTTAGCAAAGATTACAACCTGGACAAATTTTGGCAGCACTTCGTTACAAATCCAGAAGCCGTACCAAATGAAATAACAAGTGCCCTATATATAGGTGTGGAGGTTCGCTTGAAATGGACAAAGGCATGTTCAAGCGAACTCAGCCATGTTGGTTTCGCTTGAACTTGTCCTTGATCCTTTCAAGCGAACTCAACTCCAATATCTTGAAAATCTGTTTCTCGAACCTCGAGCACTGGTAATCCTATCCTATCCTATTTTGTGATACAAGACGAAGTCAATAGACGTATTGCACTAACAGACCAAAATACGTATTAGCTTAAAAGGTTAAAAGGTCGAATGCTTCATAACCCGGGAACTATGGTGAACAGCAAAAAGAACGTGCACGGTAACATGTCACTTCACTGATTGCTTGACCACTCTCCCAGCCGCAAAAGCAGAAGTACATGCACAAGAAGCTCTCTTTTACCCGCAGGTCCAAACCTTTCAACCCCCAAATGGGTAAGTCTCCCACTGCAAGCCAAGTTCACTAGTCCAAGGTTTCCCTTTGAGAAACCTCATCCCTTATAAGAAGCAGACCATAGTCAACATAAAGATCACTCCAGAATCGGCAGAAGTATCACCAACTCTCTGATACTTCTTCTTCTCTCCCTTAGGAACTTGCTTTATGCTTGTTTCTATTCTTCACTTCAAAAAATACATCATCTTCCTCCACCACATTCTCAGCTGGTTTCTTACCAGCTTGAAATAAAAGGAAGAACAACAAAAACACTAGTGAATCTCTTGATATGTGTCAGGTGTATTATGTTTTTCTTTATATTTTAAGACCTTTTTTTTACACTTTAGTCAAGTTTTAAATTTATAAAACACGATATTCAACTAACACTAAACACACATATGGGTAAGTGCTCCCATCGTGAGCGTAGTATAGCGTTGGTAAGATACCGAGGTCGTCCAAGGACATAAGAGCTTTTAGTACCGGTTTATCCTCAACGTCTAATCAAATCAAAAGTTTAAGAAAAGGTTTTAAACATGAAAAATAAAAACTAAAAATGCTGAAAATAAAAATAAAATAAAAACAGATAGACAAGATGAATCACTTGGATCTGACTCGCCTTTAGTGTAACCTTTGATGATTTCCGCACTTTTGCACTTTTTAAGAGATTATCTTAGTTATAGTAGTAGGCCCCTCTTTTGAAGGTGACGTTACCCTCAACCCAGTAGTTTAAGTCAGCAAGGATACAATCCTAAAGGGTTGGAATATTGAAAGATAGTTAATTAAGTTATTAATGCGTAATGTGGTAGGCCCCTCTTTTGAAGGCGACGTTACCCTCGGCTAAGTGGTTTGAGTCAGATACAATCCCAAGTAGCCGGGTTAATGTATTAATAGTAGTTTACATATGAGGGGATCAAGCCATTCGCACCTCCGCCATCCAATACCAGTGGGTATTAAAGGAGGTCCTAGTAAGCTTGACCCAGGTCCTTGCAGGATCTATACACTGAACAAGGCAAGAACCTTACCAAATCATTCCCTTAACCCCCGACCAGGTAGCCAACATATCTCTATATAGACCGTAGAGATATGAATGATGCAAATCTTTCATTTTACATAGACAGTAAAATAACGCCAAGACACCACGGACAAATGATAAGTAAGTTTCACCTTCAACATAAGAAACTAGTTATTAAAGTCATTAATACAAAACCAAATAAAAAGTGCGAAAGATTAAAAATCAAAAGTATTACACTAAATTCTTGTCTTCACCAAGTGATGTAAGAGACTTAGGCAAACATAGCCTTTGATTGTCAAGAACTCTTACTATCAATCTTGGATCCCGATACTACTACACACACTCTAAGATGGATGATGGTGGTGGATATGGGTGTTGTGATGGTGGTGGAGTGCGGGTGAAGTGGGAGAGAGGTGGTTTGCCAAGGGATGCCTTTGAAGTGAAACAAGCACCCCTATTTATAGTTTGCACAGAAGCCCGGACACGGCCCCGTGTCCATCCTTCTTCTCTTTCTTTATTAATTGCTAGGGATGCAAATGAACCGAACGAACACGAACAAGACCTAGTTCGTGTTCGTTTGTTAAGAAATATATGTGTTCACGAACCGTTCACGAACACTTATCGAACGAGATTTTATGTTCGTGTTCGTTTGTTAAGGAAATGAACTTGTTCGTGTTCGTTTGTGTTTGTTTGTTTGTTAATTTTAGGCAACAAACAAAAACGAACGTTGACGAACACAAATGAGCACAAACTAATGTTCATGAACACAAACGAACACAAACACTCGTTCATGAACAGAATATATAATACAATGACACTTATTAGATATTTAATTTGTCGGAATTTTGAAGTATTTAAATAAATATAAAAACTAAAAACACTAATGAACTATCGAACACAAACGAACACGTTACCGAACGTTCACGAACACGTTACCGAACGTTCACGAACATAAACGAACGAACATGACCTCTGTTCATGTTTGTTCATTTAACTAAACGAACGAAATTTCTTGTTCGTGTTTGTTTGTTTAATAAACGAACGAACACAAACGAACTTCCCGCCGAACGGTTCACGAACTGTTCGCCGAACGTTTGGTTCGTTTGCAGCCCTATTAATTGCAATTTGTCTGCATTAGCTCCTCACGCCACCGTGTTCCCTGGGCACGTCCCCGTGTGCAGAAGCGTATCTGTACTATCAAGATTTGCTGGATTCTGCGAATCTTAGTGTTGACCTCGGTCCGTGTTGAGCTGGGCACGGCCCCGTGCTGGGAATAGAAGCTTCTATGACTTTGTCTTTTCTGTAGACATCTGGCCACGCCCCCGTGTCCGCTGTGCACGGGGCCGTGGTCAGCCTTCTGTTTCTTTGTTTTTGCTTGGGGAGATGCTGTCGAGGGGTCGGGCATGCTACGTTTATTCCTTTTCTTCGTATTCATGTTAGATTTGGCTGCATATTTGTTCCTTTTGTTCAATTAAGCTCATTTGGTCCTGAAAATACAAAAGGAAGACAAAAGCACACTTTTTCCAACATTAGAGCTAAAAAAGGGTTAGTTTTATGACTCATTTGATGTAATTTATATGTTGCATTTTACACATATCACTCTCTCCACGTCTTGCAAACGTGGGGGGACCTCACGACCTGCGTTAGGCAAACCCAAACCCTTCAAGCCTTTTGCCTAACCAGACTAATCGCTATCCTTGGTCATGTATTTGTTGCATCAACAGTTTCCGAACATGTTACTCTTGTCAACATAACACTATGAAGGCAAAACTCTCAAAATGTTAAAACAAAACTTACAAGACAATGTATATATGCTGTTTTTTTTGCTAGCAAAACTTAATGGGTACTACCTTTTCCCAAGTTTTACTCAAATGAGCACATTGTATCGCATATCGCGATCCCAGAGTACTTCATGTTACACATTGATAGAAGAGGTGACTAGCTTTGATTATAAACATGCATAAGAGATACATTTCTTGAATGAAATTATATTAAATTGAACATTAGGCTTCATTAACTTCACCACTTGTTTATTATTGAATAAAATATAATTTTATTTTCTCTTATAACTTCGGTTAGTGAGTTTTTATTTTACAAAAACTAAATACGTGATATGAATTTTTGAAAACGGATAAAAAAAAACACGTCTGCTGTCTTTCGGACTTGTCGCGATTTTATTTTTTAAATTTCCTTCTTCGGTTTCTATATCGAGTGTCGGCACTGTACCGATACCGTATTTAACTGAACCAATATTGACTGGATTCCCGTCACTAACTTTATTGTCGCCCCACCGTAGAGTGCGGATGTAATCCACTAGTTTAATGGCTAAAAATAGAGTAAATTGCCATTTTAGTCCCTGAGTTTTGTCCAAATTTGTCACTTTGATCCAAATAGTTTTTTTTCCACTCTGGGTCCCTGACTTTTACATTTTGTTGCCATTTTGATCATTTTGTCTAACTCCATCCAAAAACCCAGTTTGTACTTAATCACTAATGTTTTCAGTTGCCATTTTGATCCAATTCCAAAAAATCAAAAAAATTCCAATAAATTCAAAAAAATCTAAAAATAAAAAAAATTCTAAAAAATCATAAAAATTCTAAAAAATCCAAAAATCATTAAATGTTTCGGCACGAACCGTTTCGAGCCCGTACCGTATCGAACCGAACCGTTTCGACCCGTACCGTATCGAACCGAACCGTTTCGACGCGAACGGTTCGGTTCGAAACGGTACGGCTCGAAACGGTTCGGGTTCGATACGGTACGGGCTCGAAATGGTTCGCGTCGAAACGGTTCGGTTCGGTTCGATACGGTACGGTTCGAAACGGTTCGCGTCAAAACGGTTCGGTTCGAAACGGTTCGCGTCGAAACGGTACGGTTCGAAACGGTACGGGTCGAAACGCTTCGCGTCGAAACGGTTCGGGTTCGAAACGGTACGGTTCGATACGGTACGGGTCGAAACGGTTCGGTTCGAAACGCTTCACGTCGAAACGGTACGGTTCGAAACGGTACAGGTCGAAACGCTTCGCGTCGAAATGGTTCGGGTTCTAAACGGTACGGGTCGAAACGGTACGGTTCGATACGGTACGGGTCGAAACGGTTCGGTTCGAAACGGTTCGCGTCGAAACGGTAAGGTTCGAAACGGTACGGGTCGAAACGGTACGGGTCGAAACTTTTGATTGAACACTCATACTAGTAGCGTTTATAAGGACCTACAAGATTTTAGGAAAAAAAATGACTACTTTAACCTCTAAAGATAATGAAGTTTTTTGTTATGTCCATTTTGGTCATTTTATACATTTTATTAAAAGCTTCCGCTAATTTGCCAAATATATCTAAAAAGCTAAAGCTATAGCTACCAGCTTTCAGTTTCCAACCTCCAACCACCAGCCAACAACTTTCAGCCACATGCGATCCATAAATCACTTAATGGGTAAGATTGAGCAAATGCCAAGAGGCCTTTAACCTAATACATTCATAAATTTCTTTTGGAAAGGATTCAAACCCTATTATAAGTATTTTGATGAACTTTTAGGTGGTGTAGAATTAGAATGCGTGTGTCGCCTTTAAAAAAAACTTAGCGATTTCAAATCTTAAGTTAGAGAATCTCTAAATTTTGATGTCACTAGCGACTCAATTAAATCTTCATTCTATTAATGCAATAGATGAGATGAGCACACTATGAAGGTTCTATGTGCATAAAGAGTCCTGAATCAAGATAACAATCTTAATATGTGATGCAACAGTGGTTAATAAGAGAGGTTAATTCACTAGTCTCGTCAAGTAGGGTTAATCCCTTCTTTCCGAGAATCAGTGGCTGGATCGTCCGCTGGTCAGTCTCCTACACAAGGAAAACAAACTGTGACTCGTAACAAGGAGGATGGGGTAGGGGGTGCTCCTTGTTACCACTCTCCAGCGTGAGAATCAGTAATTTGCTTGTGAAGCAAAGTGTGTGATAGTAGTAATAGTGAGAGAGTTGATAAATGATACCTCAAACCTGGTCCGGGATGGGTATTTATAGCCGACAAGTAAAGGAGGGTAATTGAGTGACTAGACTGACAACGCGCAGCCCCTTTGCAGGTGTGTCAGACTTGTCGGTTATGGAGGTGATGCCACGTCCTGCTGATGCCACGTCTCACTGCGGCGTCAGTCTGTTGCTTACGTGTGGGCTGACAGACAACAGTCATTGGTGCCACTTGCTCTATGGTGTCAGTCCCACTTGCCTTGTGGGCAGGATGCGGTGCCGCGCCACATCGCTGCTCGCGGTAACTGCTGGCCAAGACATGTGCGGGATGCGGTGCTAGGCCGCATCGCCACTTGTGGTGACCGTTGCTGTTGTCCAGATCCTTTGTCGTGACGAAAATGTTCATAAGATGCGGTGCCAAGCCGCATCGCTATGTGTAACACCCATTTTCATATACAAGGTAAGTCTTCTCATCCCTTGACTGATTGGATTCGACCGCTGTGTTCGCGCGTGCCCACACGGACACAGATAAATTCTTGCCGGTGGGGGTTTTTGATAAGGGTAATGGTCACTCGCGACCATGTTGGTGCGAGATCTGGGACCATACCCTTTCAATATGTTATAAAATTCTTGTAGATTTGAGTTTGTTTCCATATCTATTTGTCATTCAATTATCTTTTGCTTCGCAAAACAAATTCATATTGTTTTTTTTTTTTTATAACTGATTTGCGTAGATTTACAAATGTATTTTAACATTAATTTATTAAAGAAACTTTAAAATACTTTTAAGCGTCTAAAAGTAATCTTCTAATTTATGCCATCGTAAATATTGTTTTTTTTTATAACTGATTTGCGTAGATTTACAAATGTATTTTAAAATTAATTTATTAAAAAAACTTTAAAATACTTTTAAGCGTCTAAAAGTAATCTTCTAATTTATGCCATCGTAAATATTGTTTTTTTTTTTTTTTATAACTGATTTGCGTAGATTTACAAATGTATTTTAAAATTAATTTATTAAAAAAACTTTAAAATACTTTTAAGCGTCTAAAAGTAATCTTCTAATTTATGCCATCGTTATAATATTTTGTATAGATTTACAGGGTGGAGATACAATAGGAAGTTAATTTGGCTAGGAAGGCTAAGAAGTGATCTTGACCATCCATTTAGTTAATCAAGTGCTAAGATTAAATCAGGGAAATTGAAAAGAAGAAAAGAGGCGCGTGAGTTTGTTCAAGGGCATTCTAGTCAATTCAAGCCAATAGTTTCTCTCTCCTCCAATTCCCCCCCATTTTTTAAACGTTAATAACTCTTTCATACGACATTATTTTTTTTATAAAAATTGCACAAAAAAACGAGCGTTTTTTTAATCTTTAAAACGAGTATACTATTGCTATATTTAAAAAAAAATTTAACCCAGTTGTGTAAAACGCAATAGAAAAACCACCAGTTACGTAAAACGCAATGAAAAAAAAAACCTAAAAAATGACATTTTTCTAAAACGCAATGCACAAAAAACACAAAGAAATGACTTATTTGTAAAATGCAATGGCCAGAAAACACAAAGAAATGTCTTATTTCTAAAACGCAATAGACTGAAAACACATAAAAAAAGTGTTTTTACCTAAAACGCAATGCACAAAAAACACAAAGAAATGTCTTATTTGTAAAACACAATGGCCAGAAAACACAAAGAAATGTTTTATTTGTAAAACGCAATGGCCAGAAAACACTTAAAAATGTCTCATTTCTAAAACGCAATGACCTAAAAAAACAAAAGAAAGTGTTCTCTGTAAAACGCAATGGACTGAAAACACCTAAAAATGTGTTTTACCTAAAACGCAATGACTAAAAACACTTCAAAAATGTGTTTTACCTAAAACGCAATGACTAAAGATACTTAAAAATGTGTTTTTTTCTAAAACGCAATAGCCAGAAAACACATAGAACTCTCTTATTTCTAAAACGCAATGGACACATAAAACTGTTTCTGAACTGTTTGTGAATTGTCTGTGAACTGTCTGAATTGTCTACGAATTACTGTCTTCGAAATGAGCCAATTACTGGAAAATTAAATTTTCTGATGCGTTTTTAGTACAGCAATTTAATCGGAAATGACTTATTTGTAAAATGCAATGGCCAGAAATTTTGTATGAAATTAAACTGGGTTTTCTTAAAAAAAAAACGAGATTTTGTATGAAACAAATCGAGTGATTATCTTCAAAATCACCGGAAAAAACGAGATTTTGTATGAAATTAAACTGGGTTTTCTTCAAAAAAACTGAAGAACACGTTGATCGGGGGTTTGAATCATTGATTGGTGATGAAAATCGCACTATAATGTAGTGATTATTGAGATAGAAAGTGAAGAAATGGTTGAAGATGGTGGGTTTTGAAAATGGTGGGTTTTGAAGTTACTGGGTTTTGAAAAAGGAAGAAGAAAGGGTTGGATTGACTAAAATACCCTTTTTCTTTATTTTAAATGTTGCCACATGTCATCCTCTTATTGCTTCATATCCTTCCTAGCGAAATTAATCTTCCTATTTGATCTTTTCCCTATATTTACAAATGTATTCTAACAATTAAAAGTAATTTTCTAATTTATGCCATCGTTATAATTTTTTGCATAGATTTACAAATGTATTCTAACAATAATTTATTAAAGAGTTAACTGCCATTTTCGTCCCTGTAGTTTGGTCACTTTGGCCATTTCAGTCCATTTTTCAAAAAAAACGCCATTTTCCTCCCCGACGTTCTGGAAAGGTGTCATTTCAGTCCAAAAATCATAACCCAGTTAAGTCAGTTAGTAAATAAGGACTGATTGTGTAAATTTGTAACATAAAGGACCATTTAAGTAAAATGTATAAATATTAATATAATTATAATATATATATATATATATACAATGTATACACACCGGGAGAGGGAACCGGAGCTCCGGTGGTCACCACCGCAGCCGGAACCACCACCACCGCACACTCCATCACAAGCACCACCTGCAACTATTGCCGTTCGCTATTTCCGTAACAACCTCCGTCACCACCGCACACTCCGAACACCAAACTCCGATTATAATCTCCGGTCGTCATTCATCTTCATCTACCTTCATTACCGTCGACTTGCAATCACCATTAACCACTGTTCAACAAACCTCTGCTGCAGTCGTCACCTCCGTCACCGCACCCTCCGTCATCATCCTCTGTAACGTCGGCGACCAACGACACCACCATCTTTCTTCTCCGGTCACTTTTGTCCTCCGACCACCGTACAATCCCCGACGCCGACGTCGTTACCTGCAACAACACCGACGAACCACCTCCGACGCATTTCAATAACCACCGTCGATCACCACCTTCACCATTAACTCCATCTCCGTTTCAGATCATCTTCTCCGACCATCTTGTTCACCTTCGTTCGCCTTCTCTGTTCGTTACCATCATCGTCTCCGTGGTTCACCTTCTCCGTCGAACCACCACCACTTCACCATTCATCATCTTCAGCCACAGTTCCGTTCACCGTACACCGTTCATCATCTTCATCAACAGATGTTCCGGTGGGGGTCAGGCGGCGACAGTGGTGATGAAGGTCGATGATGATCGATGATGATGATAACAGATGATGACGTTGATGGTGGTGGTTCCGACGGCGGCGGTGGTGACCACCGGAGCTCCGGTTCCGGCGGCGGTGGTGACCACCGGAGCTCCGGTTCCCTCTCCCGGTGTGTATACATTGTATATATATATATATATTATATATATTTTATAATTATATTAATATTTATACATTTTACTTAAATGGTCCTTTATGTTACAAATTTACACAATCAGTCCTTATTTACTAACTGACTTAACTGGGTTATGATTTTTGGACTGAAATGACACCTTTCCAGAACGTCGGGGAGGAAAATGACGCATTTTTTTAAAAATGGACTGAAATGGCCAAAGTGACCAAACCACAGGGACGAAAATGGCAGTTAACTCTTTATTAAAAAATTACTATACTTTTAATCATCTAAAAGTAATCTTTTAATTTATGCCATCGTTATAATTTTTGCAAGTATGAAAATATATAATATATTAGTATATTTAGTAATTGCGAGTCGTTTCTAAACTAATTATTTTAATACTTACTAGAATTTATAGAACCTTTATACAATTTATGTTATAGAACCTTTATACATTTTATATTATTTTTTTTAAGCAAGTTATACATACCTATACCTGCTATACATATGTTATATTATTATATAGACAACAATCTGTGGGCTGAAACTGGTGGCAATTTCTTTTTGGGCTGAGGAGGAAAACTGGACGACGGTGTATGGGCCTGCAGCAAGAAAGACAACAGCCCAAAAAGTGCACATATGTAATTATATATTGCCTTGGTGTTGTTTGAAAATTCATATTATTCTTTAGAGTAAAGTACTATTTTGGCTATGTGGTTTAATGAGTTTAATTCTTTCAGTTTAATAATGAATCTTTTAATATATTAGACCCTAAGATTGTATTTTATAACGGTTTTGGCCCTTCACACTAACCATGTTACTTTTTTCTAGTTAAACCTAAGGGTATTATGGTCTTTTTATAGCTTAGGGGCTGTTTATGTAAGTTATAAAGTTCTTTTAATATTTTTTTGTGTAATTACTTAATTTTTTTATTTCTTTATTTCACGATTATTATTTAACAAAATACGTTTTAAATATACAAATAAATACATATTTCTTTAACAATTTGTTTTTTATAAATGCCGTTTTTAAAAACATTTGTTTTTTAACCTTTTTAAAACCATCTAACATTTTTTAAATCGTTTCTTTTTAAACTGTTTGTTTTTAAAACGGTCTTTTTTAAGTCCATTTTTTTAATTGAACACATGTGGGTATTATTAGTAACTTCTTAATTACATACAACAAAAAAAGAAGAGCATGACCGACGCTACGACCCTTCGGTCGTGAAGGTAGTTACCGATCGAAGTCCGTTGTGGACGACTGTTGAAACTATGGTCATGTTTGTGATAGATTATTTTAGGATATCTTTTCAGCGAGAGATAATGCTGCTTATAACTAACAAGATTTAGTGTGTCATCCATAGTCGTCTTCTCTAATAAAATTCATCGGCAACACTTCCCATTCCACCAAACGACGAAATCAGGACCTTCTAGCACAAGGTGGGTATCGGTATTAGTCGGTTAGACCCGTTCTTTATTTTGTCATTTTCACTTAAAAGAAAATTTACTAGCAACCGTGTCAAATATTACCAATAAAGAGTAACGATTCGAAAGGCGATGATGCTTATTTGTTTAGTAGTGATATATGCATAAATTGAAATTGCAAGTTGACAAGTTGGCTTCATATGTTGAAGGCTAAGGGTCTACAACCACCGACCTAGACCTGTTCTTTCAAAGAATACTATACTTGTGATTAGTGTATACCCGATGAAAGTCCCATAACATCATTTCTCATCCCCTTCTTTGGTAAAAGTAGATACTTTTGAGTTTGACCAATTCTCATTGAATGTCAACTTGATCGTTGCTGCATGGCAATTTCAATATATCAGCCTGTCATGCATTGAAATATCTCTCTCTCTCTCTCTCTATATATATATATATATATATGCATAGACATACATGGTTGGTGTATAACGGTACATATTCTCATTTTGCTTGATTTGTCACCAGCATTGAAATGTCTAAGGTAGTACGAGAATTGAAAGTGGCATCGATCTAATTCACTTTAGCCCGGTGTTTTATGCACTTTTTATATTTTTGTTAATTTGTTCGCTATTAGTTTTATCTTTTTTAACTTGATTATTTCGTATGAAGATATCCTTCTGAGCTAATAAAGCTGAAAAAAAAACCATTTTATTTGCAGAACATGTTTTACGTTTGGAAAATCTCGTCTCATTTGAGTGCGAGCCATTATACTGGTCAAATACTCAAATACTATGTGTTTTTGCGTATGTATAAGATGATAATTCTGAAATTAAACATGTTAATTGGATGACATAAATTCAAAAATCAGTGTCGTAATAAAAAAGTTTTCAACCCCGGCCCAAGTATTGTTTTGCCTATAAACAAAGTCGTATGAGAAAAGCGACTATTATTTGTTGGTATCACGCACAAGATGTCACACACTACTAGAAAAAGGGTCATTTCCGACGAATGCTTCTAACGAAAGTTTTCCTACTGTTTGTCGGAGATACGCTAGAAATAGTGGTTCTCTACTGTTTTCATACGAAAATATCAAATTTTCTAGTAGCTACATTTCAAGCATCATATATGATCTTTGTATTATCAATGGCAAGCATCATATATGCTTATAAATTGTCAATGGCGTAGTTATAACAAAAATGCACATACATATATGATTAAACTACATGTTTTAAATATAATGGTAGCTAGTTAGTAAATATCATTCATCTTTTTTCATATTTTGTACGTAGTTTTTTTCTTCTTTTATTACTAAAAACTAACAAAAGCTTCCTTTCATGCATCAGAGAATTGAGTTGAAAGTGTGTATGGATTGCGAAAAGTGCAAAAGAAACGTTCTAAAGTCTGTGGCAAAACTTTCCGGAGTGGATCAAGTATCAGCTGATCTCGAAAAGCATACGGTGGTTGTTGTTGGGGATGTTGATCCGGTGTATGTGGTAAAGAGTATCAGGAAAACTGGAAAAATAGTGAAAATTGTTACTGTTGGACCACCAAAAAAACCGGATCCTCCTACACCTACTGAACCTGTGAAAATTGCATACCCTCGTCCTACATGTGAACCTATCAATATACCCTACTTGCATCCTGTCTGTACGGATGTATATCCTAGATATGTCGTGTATGAACAACCATATCCATGTGAAACTGGAGGATGCGTGATTCAGTGAAATGTAATCGAAGCTGTGCGTGTT
Organism: Helianthus tuberosus; assembly: GCA_030545235.1. Classification (NCBI taxonomy): domain Eukaryota; kingdom Viridiplantae; phylum Streptophyta; class Magnoliopsida; order Asterales; family Asteraceae; genus Helianthus; species Helianthus tuberosus. Next base: position 59,531,059 of record CM060400.1, read on the forward strand.
GCAAGTTTTCAATTTTAAACTTGTTTGAATTTTCGAGTTAATGTTTATTAAACTACATTTTGATGTTCCATTTTCTTGTAATATGTACGCTTACCGGCCAGAAAAATTATCTTTAATTGTATGATATACACTTTACATAACATATACGTTTCTTCAAGCACAATATCAAATTCGCCAAATAGGCTAGCCTCTATACAGAATGTGCATTGACAAAATTGAAAACAGTTCTATCGTATCAAGTGGAAGGTTGCATCATCTGAACCCCCACATCACTCAAACAGTAGAAGTGATCACAGAAAACACGGCATTAGTGGGGTTGTTCACGAGCAAAACCGTTCAGTTGTTTGGTTTCTAAATGATCCATGCTTTGTTGGAATATGAAACTAAAATAAAATTTTAATTAACTGAGTTGCACGGTTAAAGTGGCAAGTTTGATTAAATTAGTTTTTATATTGATCGTTTGAACTTTAAAGATTAGGTTAATCGGTTAAGAATGTTTATATGTTTTGCAAGTTTATCAAGCTGTTTAAATTCCTTGAAGGTAGCGTTTGGTTCCGAGTAGGTTAAATAGGGGCATATGAACGTGGGTTTCTGGTTTATTGAAGTTAAACAAAGTGTATATTTGGTTTCTGGTTTTCTCCTGCTTGGCATGGTTTGTAAATTAAACGTGTCGAGCTAAGCTATGGAGAGGGTATTTTTTTCGAACGAGCTTCTAACAACGAACTATTTATCTCTTGGATGAATTGGTCAAAAAGAATACATTAGAGCATTAACCAACCATGCATTTGTAAATTTCTTGCTAATGAACATTTGCCATACCGTTTATCAAAAATATCTTTACGAGGATGAATGATTGTACTTCAACAAAAAAAAAAAAAAAATCCCTCGCAGAAGTAAAGCAACACAATGCTATACTTAAGGAAGATTTGATATAATCATTTGGATATTATTAGTAACTTTTAATCATATGAAGACAAAACAAAAGAATATGATAAGGTCTGATTCTTTGGTGAAGGTCTACACAAGGAGTTACGGATGAAAACCCATTAATTACTAGCCAACGAAAATATGATTTTGGGTAAATTGATTGGTGACATATTTTGGGTAATCAGTTGGCAAGTGGCTTCGTATAGAGTTAAATTCTTGAGGGTCTACAACCAACAACCTAAGCTTACTTTATGAGGTATATATTCAAAGAAAACCATATGTAACAAGTTGACTTATTTTATGAGGTTATGCTTTTTCAAAAGAAGGCTTTTGACATGTATAGATTACTATACTTATGGTTGGTGCTTCCACTTTGGGTAAGCATTTCCATTTACATTAAAGTATATACCCGACAAAAATCTCAAAACATCAGTTTCTCATCCCCTTCTTCGTTGGTAAAAGTGGATACTTTTGAGTTTGAAAAGTTCTTATTGAATGTCAACTTGATCGTTGTTGCTTCATGACAATTTCAATATTTCATCATGTCACTAAGGTTCTTGTAAAAAAGGATTTTTATCGTAAGAAGTGTGATAAGCCATATGACTTAACATGCAGTCTTAAACATGATGTTTTGGGTTGTTTTGGAAAGAAAAAACAACAAACATAATAATTTGAAACACAATGCAATATAGTATAAGCATGAAATTTAAAACACAACTAAAACACATTGTTTAACACTTAAAACACACTACTTAACGTTCTTGGCATGGCGTGTTAAGTTTTAAGTCTATAATTCATTGTATTGTGTCTTAAATTGTTACTAGTAGTAAAACTTGTGTGAAAACACAGGTGGTTTTTAGAAAACCATACATGGCACATTTTATTAGTTGACAAATGATTATACATTTTTTCAGGTTTAATTAAAAATGGATTATAAAAAAAGAAAAAAAATCATTTAAATAACAATATAACAAACACGGGCATTCTTTAGAAAACATCGGGTTTTCTTTCCTGTAATACGTAGCCTGTGCGGCTTCCGTTAGTTCCCACATCAAATTCTTTAGAAAATTTACATTCCACATTTTATTAAACAACGAATCACTATACTTATTCAAATTCCAACATCACTGATAAAAAAATATAAAATGCACGTGTTAAGGTAGCTTTTGGCACTACTCGAGCTCTAGAGCCCGGCTTTCCCATGGTCGAGCTGTTGTTTGGTATAGAGAATGAACTGATTTGGGGTTTGAATCTTATTGAAATTGTATTGAAACTGTTTTTGTGTATATAGAACTAGGGTTACAAAGATTGGTTTATATAGGACACCATTTTACACACTAGCCTCTATACTATCTATTTTCTCCTTTCCGACACTCCCCCTCAAGTTGAGTAGTGCGGTCACCAATACTCAACTTGCTCAAACAGATACTAAACGCGTTTCCGTTGACTGCCTTTGTGAGAATATCCTCGAGCTGATCTTTTGATGCTATATACGGGAGCTCTATGATCCTTTCCTGCAGTTTCTCCTTGATGAAATGCCGATCAATTTCCACGTGTTTCGTTCGATCATGTTGAACTGAGTTTTCTGAGATTTGTATTGCAGCTGTATTGTCGCACATAATTTTAGTGGGTGCCCTTTGGGAGAAACCAATGTCTTCTAGAAGCTTCCTGATCCAAAGAACTTCGCTTAACCCTCGAGCTATTCCTCTGAACTCTGCTTCTGCACTTGACAGAGCAACCACCTTCTATTTCTTACTTCTCCAGGTAACAAGGTTTCCACTAACCAAGGAGAAATACCCTGATGTTGACCTTCGGTTTCTCTTATCTCCTGCCCAGTCTGCGTCAGTGTAGAGCTCAACATTTAAATTCCTATTTGTTTTGAACAACACTCCATGGCCTGCGGTTCCCTTGAGATACCTTAGAATTCTCTAAGCAGCTTCTATGTGGGCAACTTGTGGTTGGTGCATAAACCGACTTACCACTCCAACAGCATAAGCTATATCAGGGCGAGTGTGAGAGAGATAAATTAACTTGCCCATGAGCCGTTGATACCTTTCTTTGTCTGCGAGCTCTCCATTGAGTTCCATATGAAGATTGTGTTTCACCACCATTGGCGTATCTGCTGGTTTACAATCAATCAACCCAGTTTCTGCCAGGAGATCAAGAACATACTTCTTTTAACAGATGAAAATCTCCCGTTTAGACCTGAGAACTTCTATCCCAAGGAAATACTTGAGATTCCCAAGGTCTTTCTTTTCAAACTTTGAAAACAAATTCCTTTTCAGCCGTGATATTTCTTCCACATCATCTCCGGTGATAATCATGTCGTCTACATATATGATCAAGCAAGTTTCGAGGTCGTTTCTCCTTTTGAGGAACAAGGTATGATCAGCGTTACTTTGGTGATACTCGTATTCTTTCATGGCCAAGGTGAACTTTCCAAATCATGCCCGAGGAGATTGTTTTAGTCCGTATAGAGATTTCTTCAACCTACAAACTTCCCCATCTTTAAAACCCCCTGAAAAACCCGGAGGTGCTTCCATGTAAACTTCTTCAGTTAGGTCTCCATGAAGAAATGCATTTGTAACATCAAATTGATGAAGGGGCCAATCCTTATTAGCTGCCACGGAGAAGAGGACTCTGATGGTGTCCATTTTTGCAACTAGAGAAAAAGTCTCAGAATAATCGATCCCATACGTCTGAGTGTACCCTTTGGCTACAAGCCGAGCTTTGTATCTTCCAATGGAACCATCTGGTTTATATTTAATCGAATAATACACTGACTGACAACCAACTGTTTTTTTCCCTTTTGGGAGAATGCACTTTTCCCACGTATTGTTTTTTATAAGAGCATGCATCTCCGTTTCCATAGCTTCTTTCCAGGTATTCTTACTTTGTGCTTCCTTTAAAGAATCATGTATTTGTTCGGAGTATAGTGAGGTGACAAATGCTTTCGCACTGTTAGATAAGTTCCCATTAACCATATTAGCTACAGGATACCTTGAATTTCTGGTTTCTCTCTCCGGGGATTACCGTTTTGGAGGGATCCCTCTATTGGCTCTAGGGGGAAGAGAGTATCTTCCTGTTGTCTCTGCTGCAACTGGTTCAGCGTGTTCAACGACTGGTTCAACTTCTTCCACATCAGGTTCAACCTGTTCTGTAGATTCCGTTGTTGTCGGGTCTATGTGTTCCCCTGTTGTCTCATAATTATAAAACACAGGACATTCAGGGTTCTCAGTATTTCTTACCTCTGGTATCACGTTGGATGGACTTTCTTCAGTGGTACTGTGCTCCGCAGATTGTGTGGCTGTTTTTGAAGGACTCGGAGTACTGTGATGGTTTTCTGTTGTTACTTCTTCAGATGATGGCAGTTGAGTTAGCCAACTCAGAGTGTCTATACGTTCATTCTCCCCCTGACCTGAGTTGGGTGTTATAAAAGTATTTTGTTTCAAGGAAGTCAACATTCATTGTGGTGAACATTTGATGAGTTTGTGGATTATAACACCGGTAACCTATTTGATCGATCCCATAGCTGACAAAAACACATTTCTCAGCATACGGGCCAAGCTTGTTTCGGTTGGTTTTGGGTATGTGGACAAATGTTGTACACCCGAAGATTCGAGGTTCAAGTGTAAGAGGATGGGGAATACTGGCAGACTTAGATAGACAATCTAAGGGAGTCTTAAACTTAAGAGCTTTGGTGGGGAGCCGATTTAGGAGATACACGGAGGTTGCAACTGCCTCCGGCCAGAAAGATTTGGGTACCTGAGATTCAATTAAAAGAGCTCGAGTTATTTCAAGAATAATACGATTTTTCCGTTCAGAAACACCGTTTTGTTCGGGGGTATGAGAACAAGAGGTTTGATGAATTAATCCTTTGGTTTTAAAGAATTATTTCATGGAAGTATTAACAAATCCCCCCCCCCCCATTATCGGATCGAAGGATTTGGATTTGGGTTTGGAATTGAGTGTGAATCATAGCATAAAACGTGATAAATTTCTCGTAAACTTCGACTTTGTTTTTTTAAAAAAAATATACCCATGTCATGTGAGTGCAATCATCCATGAATAATAGAAAGTACCGAAGACCCTGCTCCCCATCACTGGAGCAGGACCCCACACATCAGAATGGATTAGCTAAAAAGGTGAAGCAACTTTCGTATTGCTAGGTTTAAATGGTTGTCGATGGCTTTTAGCACGAAAACATGTTTCACAATCTATTTTTCCATTTGAAGGGAAGAGTTTTGGAAACAAAATGTGCGAATAACCATGAGATGGGTGTCCCAAACGTCTATGCCATAGCCAGGCTTCCCGGTTTTCGGTTCCATGAGACAACATCACAGTACCTTGTTGAGCCACTTCTTCCACGTAGTACAATCCTTGGTGCTCAGTACCACGTCCAATAATCAGACCCATCCTGATATCCTATAAGAGGCAGAAGGTAGGGTGCATTAGTACCGTGCAATTTAATTCTTTGGTAATATGACTAATTGAGAGCAATTTGTGTGATAATGACGGAACATAAAGGCAATTTGATAATTTCATAGTTGGTGAAATTTCAATTGTTCCTCCTCCTTTCACTTGCATTGTTCCGTTATTCGCGGTATGAATCTGGGGTTTTTGAGGTTTGGTCATTGAACGCATGTCCAACGGTTCGAATGTCATGGTGTCAGTGGCACCAGAATCAAATATCCATGATCTGTTTTTTTCATGATTGATTGCCATTTTTTTGGGTGGTAAATGCGCTGTCTTTACGAGCAACACACAGCTGGCCACGTATAAATACGCTGGACACTTGAACTTGTGTTCAAGATTTATCAATTACGCCGGAAACAAATAGCTGGACAACTTAAATCTGTCAGAATAACAACGCAAAAAACGTTGTCTTACCGGCGTATTTATCAAATATGCCAGGAAACTTGAACTCACGTTCAAGATTTGAGTTCACCGAGAGACAATCGCTACTGATACAAATCCGCTCAGAGCAACGACTAGGGTTTGGGTTGTGTTGTTTGGCTCAAGATAAACAGATCCGCTGGTGTTCATCAAATCCACTGGCGGCGGCCTTATCAAATCCGATGCCTGAACTGATCGAGACTAAGCAACAAAAGAACTACAATTCTTGTTGCAAAGTGATGGCTCAAAGAACAAAAAACAATAAAATTGTTTTATGTGGTTTCTTGGTCAACGAGGGAAAAACATTGGACAAAAACAAAAAAAAAATGTTTCTTGGGTGACACAAGCAAGAGAACAGTGGAACAAAAAAAAATGTTTCTTTTTGCTTTTTCTGTGATAATATCAAAGAAAACACACTAACGACACTCCCCTTTTTTATTCTTAAAAGTAAGACTATTGAAGGACTTTGGTGACTGGAGCACGATGAACGATTGAAGGACTTTGGTGACCGGAGCACGGCGAACGACTGGTCGGTGGTGGATCTGTTTCGCTAAAAAAAATTTAGGGTTTCTCTGGTTTGATGTTTGGATGGGATAGATTATAGATGATGATCAAAACGGTTTCAAGAATCAGAAACACTGCTCTGATACCATGTTGTTTGGTATAGAGAATGAACATATTTGTGGTTTGAATCTTATTGAAATTGTATTGAAACTATTTTTGTGTATATAGAACTAGGGTTACAAAGATTGGTTTATATAGGACACCATTTTACACATTAGCCCCTATACTATCTATTTTCTCCTTTCCAACACGAGCAACAATCCATCGCTCCATCCAACTCCAGCCCCAATTATATGTTGCGAGATTGAAACCATTTGCATCTAAATTGGAATTAGAATGTGCCTTCCACTACAAATATTTGGAAAGTCAACCGAATTCCTACTACTAAAGAAAGTCAACTGAGAGTGGATGAGAGAATGTGATTTGACATTTGAGGTTACCTAATGAGAGAAGGCGAATGCCATTGCACGTTCACGCTTTATAATTGCTTCTTCTCTTTGTTTTTTGCGTGCAAGAGCCTCAGTCATCTTATGATGGCTGCCTTTCCATTCCACCTACAATCAGTTTTGACCAAATTATTGGTCAAACTCTTTCAAAGACTCTACCAATGACATCTAATGACCTAAATGTATAATCTTTTCCTTATATTTTCTGAACAATTACTTGAAAATGTAAAAAGATCAAATCTTTACTCTATTTACATCATAAAATCAATTACGCTTTTCCTATACTTCATCAAAAATCAAATAATCTTTGATTTATTAGGTCAAAGAGAACTTTTCCAGATTCAGAATTACAAATAACAGATTGAATCTTCTTTCTTTTTTTCAAAGCTTTTGCTCACTCACTAAAATTATTGAAAAAGTCAACACCTTTGATTTCTTTTAGATCAAATAGTTTTTTTAAAGCTTTTCAACTCACTCACTGCAATCATCGAAAAAGACAAAACCTTTGTGTTTTCTAGGTTAAATAGATTATTTAACCCTTTTATGCTCACTCACCAAAATTATTGAGAAAGTCAAACCCTTTGACCCTTTTTGGTCAACTAGATATTTTTTTTCCGAAGTCAGAATCTGCATTACCTAGAGATCACGGCCCTTAGCATTTTACCTCAGCAGATTTTCAATCTTCTTTTGTTTGATCACGCTATCTTCCACCATAGCAAGCCTGCTAGTTCTTATCTGTGCTTGTATCATATTTCATGATTGAATATTTCTTAAAGTATTCGACGTTTGCTTTTTGCCATAATCGCCTCCCATAAGCATCTGCAATCTTAATATTCTTTTCGAATCGCAGTAAAACTTTCTTGCCTCAACCAAAAAATCAAACATCAAATATACATGCAAAAATGAAAAAAAGTTGACTTTTAATGACAAATTGACCTTCCATGAAGGGTAATTTAGACTTTTACCAAATATTTGGTGAGACATGATAATATTTTGCAATCATAATAACCAAGTGTTACATATGTTAAAACCTCTTAATGCAGTTTGAATCTGTGTCACTACTGTATCTTAAGTAAGCAGACCGACAGCCTCATGGTGTCGATTAATACTAACAATATTTGTTTGCTTCTCTGTGAAACTGGGTTTTGATATCAATCCATTTGATTCAGTTAGTGAAAAATGTTGTGAAAGATTACAAGTGTTAGAACAGCACATATAGATACATACATATACGAAGTCATGAACTAACAGTCATATAAAACCTTAAGTTTACTTTTCTAAGATATTAAAGAATCAAAATACACATGAGCAAATTATAAAAAATAGAGAATGTACGTTTTGAGGAGCCGAGGTGGAACCATGAGCAACCATTGCAGGGCGGGATTGGGGTGCTGGTCTTGAAAGTGCTACCTGTTTAGAAACAACTGCTTTCATCATCTGCTGCTCCAGTTCAGAATTATTCCTATCCGAACCAGAACTCCCATCTACAGTTTCATTTGGTGTAAAAGTTGATAAAAATCAATCTAAAACAATGTATGGAAAGAAAATCAAAGACGTAAATCAATATCGATACTTAATTGTGTGGATTAGGAGAATAGCCGAAGTCAGGCACCTGATAAACACAATTTCAAATCTCAAAATTCTTATAAATATTTGAAAACTAAAATCCAATATCATTAATCATAGACAGAAACGATTTACATTCACTCTTACCTGGTGATGACCGTTTTGGGTATTACTTGACACATATATATTACTACTTGCAATCGATTTATACATCATAAAACAAATAATAGTTTGAAACAATAAATCTTTAAACTCATAATAATAACTAAAACTAATCTGTGACAAGAAAGATGGTGATTGTTTAAAATTTAAAGTTGTAAAACAGTAACAATTACATATGAAAATGAAAACTAATCAGAAATTTAAAAATCTAACAGCAAGAATTAAGAAATGTTAGCTTCAACTCCATCGAATACTTAACTTCTCGGTGTACATCCTTGAGCTTCGTCATGAACACATAGGTCAGAAACGGAAGTCGTCGGCATCGCCATCAAGTTTCTGGAAACCTGGTCTCTTGTGAGCAGACCAAGTTGCAATCCATCAAAACACCTCTTCAACTCTTGAAGAGTAGCCCTATCTGCATAGACTTGCTCTTCAATTTGTTTAATAAAACGCTGCTTTAAATCATCAGATTGTGCAGAAGTGTATGATGCCATTTTATGTTATTATTGAATTGATAAACTAAATGAATCGGTGTATGACGAAAAACATTTGAATTGGCAATGGTATTATATAGTGAAATATCTATTAAATATCTAACAGCCCAAAGGTCAGATTTAAATGCAAGCATTAAATAAAAAATTATATTCAAAATCCATCTATATTTAATAATTTAGGAGGAAAAAATGTGTACATTTAATATAAACATGTACATTTATATTTAAAAATCGCGTGCATTTAATGTAAAACCTTTCAAAAATGAGTTTTCATGGGAAATCTAATAAAATTAAATATCCAGAAACTCAGAGAACAAAATTTAGACCTTCAAAAACAGGTAATCATAAATAGGAATAATCTCTTTATTTACCATATCAATCATTTTAAACACTATAAAAGGCTCATGATTAGTTTAATTGAAAACATCAGCAATTCACTTTTAAAAAAGTGTTCATCAAAAAACAAAACATCCAAAAACATCAACAATAGTCTAAATGGCAAACAGAAGTTTCTACTACTGGGCAGACACTAACGCTGCTTAAACGGAATGTTCAAGATGGTCACCAGAAGAACAGAGAGTAGATGAAGCACTCAACAGAAAAGTCGGTATCGTCAGTGAAAATTATTATAAGCAAACCTGGAGCAGCATCAGATTGCTTGATGAAGTTGTCCATTCTCCTCCACCGGAGTTCAAGATAACACAGAATTTATCACACAAGTCTTGAAACAGGATTTGAAGATCTGCGAAATGCTAACTGATCTGCAAAACAAAATAAAAAATGAAATTGCATGGAAGAAGGCGAGAGTCTTAGAAATCCTAGGAAGTGTTCAATGTAGCGCGTAATATTTTAATATAGTTCAAAATCTAAGTTTTATAATACTATTTAATATCAAATGAACAAAATTCGGACTTTATTTTTGGAGAGTAATAATCAATTTTTTTTTTGGATAATAGGTTTTCAGGGTAAGCTCAACCTACTTTGTCATATTACCTCCACCCAATGGACCATATGTCAACTTTAAAAATACATATATAAGATTAATCCTACCTCAAATACTCTTTTTTCAATGGTTGCTTGATACATTAGATCACTCTTTGCCTCTGGGCCTTCGATTTCACAAACGTCCCATCTACATGTCTAATGCAATATTCCAGTAAACAAAAATAATACATGTTTAGCATCCAAAGGTAAAATAAAAAAATTCACAAACTGCTAACAAACCACGCAGGCTTTCAGTCATTAGGTGTCAACATGCCAGTGAAAAAACTACGTATATTAATTCAGTTAAGGTGCGAAGGGTGCAACAATAGTTTAGGTCTATCTTTGAATCTAATAGTGACAACTGGACAATCTTTATCATACTAAGTGACCATATTCACATCCAGCCTCCGCAGTTTAGGCTCACCTAAACCAAAATCCTTGCCATTTCGTTCATAGTCATGATCCTCGAGCATCTTGTGTAACTGTCGTTCACTGTGAATAGTCATGATCCTCGAGCATCTGCATTATATTATAATAACCGATATCCCACTGATATCTCACCAAGATAACCTATATCTCATATATCGGTCCTTGACCGATATCCGATATTTTACCGCATGAACTGCATAGGTGAATAGCACCATGGGAGACCACGTTCTTTACTTCCTGAGCTTTGTTGATGCCTTTAAGCAAATTGCGAGACAAAATCTTTCCCTTTTAAATGTAATCAAAGATTCTTTCATTTGTGATTTTCGTTCCCTTATGATCCAGTAACTCAGAAGACTGTCTATACATAACAACAACATCAATTAAAAATTTAACATTAATACAAATCAAAATCAACTAATTAAAAAGAAATGGGATATTCTAATTACCATATATGAACCACCCTCCATCAGATGTATGCTTTTGTAATGATGAAGTTTAGGTTAGGTGACAGAACCCCTGCTTAACAGTCGTATTCAATTGATTTTGGTCGCACCAATGGTTACTTTCCTGAATGGAACCATCGCACTCCTCCCTGGCGATTCCGTCTCAGGAGATATTTTGTGTTTACATAACCGAATAGAGAGCCCGACTTTCTGGCTCGGCGTGGTCGGGTTCGTAATTATCGCATATTGTTTGATCAAATATAAAAGGCGCAATGATATACGACATTGTGTTTGTTACGACTGTATCTGGACGTTTTTCTAACTATAAGAGAAAATAATAAAAAGATAAGAAAAATACGGCAACAATCACCAAGTGACCAAGAGACATACTACTCGTGTGTTTGGATGCGCACTTTAAAAGTTATTACTGATATTGAATAATTATAGATCTAATAATCAAATGTAATAAAACCAGTTATAGAAAAATTGCTTTTAGATGTGCTTTGAGTGTTTAGAAAAGTATGGCAAATTTTAAAAATTACCAGAGGGAAAAATAGAATAGTATTATTCTTGGTAGCTTTAACGACTCCATTCGCGAAAATTTCCGGTCTAAAACAATGAACATCCTTGCCCCAAATGTCTGAATTCTGATGAAGTTCAAGAACTGAGATGAAAATATTCAACCTCTCCACTTTTCTTGTCACTGTAACAGGGGATATAGCCTGAGTGACTCATGGATCACCATGTTTATCTGCATTCGATAATCAACATAATCATATTAACTGGATTATATTCATTCAACTAAAACAAAATTATTTCTTACTGTTTTAAGCCTTTTGGTATATACAATACACTTGTATAATTAATAACATGATTTCTCTATAAAAAGTCAAGAAAATCAGCTAATGAACTTCAATACATCTTAGAGATTTCTCATTTCTTTTCGGATTCTATATTTCTAATATCCAATGTAAATCCATACAACATTGAACAACACAGATCACAACTTATAATCCACACTATGCATAACTATAGTCCCCAAATTCAAAACACGAATCAATAACAAATTAACAATTTTAATATCTTCAATTAATTAAAATAATTAGAATCACGAATACGTACATATATGTTATTCTGTCATCAACAATGCAAAGTATGTATGATGAAGACTCCAGCTGCTACTTCTTAATGTTCAACAGCACTGTCTTCTTTTTTTTGAGATTGGAGGGAAGATCTTCAGCATAAAGAAAGAGATGAGACTATCAAACATGAAACAATAAATATATTTTCTCTACTATTTCACTACTTTACCTTCAACTAGCATGAAACAATCAATATATTTTACAGGATTAGACTATCAAACACCTGAAACATTATTTAACTTCACAGAAACTAATTCACACTCTTAAATACGAAAATGCAGATCCAAAAGACAAATACAGAAGCTAAAACATAATATTTCACTGGATCAAAGTATTAAACACTTGAAACCTAAATTAACTTCACGGAAACCAATTCACACTCTCAAATGAAACAATACAGAAGCTGAAACAGAATATCTCACCGGATTAAAGTATTAAACACTTCTAAACTTACAATAACTTAACAGAAGCCAATTCACACTCTCAAACACATAAATACTCAATCAAAACGATTAACATCACAATACATAAACAAAAACAGTTCAACAACTTAAACTAACCAAATTAATCAACATACTCACAAACATTACTAGATCGGAGCATTTCATAAGTCCTTCGAGTCTCGAATAGTTCTTAATATTAATCAGGTGGAACTGAATCACCAATACGTACATATCTGCTATTCTGTCATCAACGATGGAAAATATGTATGATGAAGACTCCAGCTGTTACTTCTTAATGTTTAACACCACTGTCTTCCCTTTGTCAAGATTGAAGGGTAGATCTTCAACATAAAGAAAGAGATGAGAGAAAAAGGAGAGAGACGTGTCAGATTCATGTGGTGGTGGAACCCTAGTTGCCACCCTGTAGTCCTTGCCTTAACCCACAACCATCATAAGACCACCGTTGGACAAAACCCTGAATCTGACCATAGAGGAATGATGAAGAGGATTACCTGACAGAGGATTACCACTACTTGGAACAATGGTGTATGTATGTGTGTGTGGACTTCTGGTTCTCTCTGCAGTGGAGAAGATTAGGGGCGAGGGTTTGGGGATTTTTCTGGCTCTCTCTGCAGATGGAAGGAATTAATGAGGGTGTATGGGGAATTGGGATAAGTGGTGGGAATTCAAAATTTGGATTAAAATTGGCCGCCCAAATCAACTTAATTAATGATACAAAATTATTAAATATATTAATATAAAATTGAAAATAAAAGATTAATGATTCAATAATGACATAAGACAGGCATTGTTGGATAGCCTAGATGGTTGCCACGTCAGCATTTTGATGCAATGCTCATTTGTCTTTTGATAGAAAGTATAGATGTTTGGTGTTTTTCTTGACAAAATAACCCAAAACATCATGCCTAAGTCCAAAACAAGATGTCTATATGTCAATTCCAATGGCTTCTCATACTTCTCATGAAAAATGTCCTTTTTACATGAACCAAAACCTATATATATACAAACTCACACACACATACACATGCAAGACATACAAGATTGCAATACAATGATGTACTCATTTTTCTAATTTCTAGATTATCATTGGTATTGAAATGTCTAAGGTAGTATAAGAATTGCCTTAGTTTTCATCGTATCTTTCTGATTAACTTCAGTGGTGTCCTATGCGTTTTTTTATTTGTCTGGTATTAGATTTATTATTTTTTTTACTTCATATTTGGTATATGATATCATTGACCTAAAAAAGCCAGAAAAAATCAATTTTTTTTGCAAAACATATGATATGTTTTGAAAATCCCATCTCATTTGACTACCAGACATTATACTCGTCAAATACTCAAAAATCATCAACATGTGTGTTAGTGCCTTTGCCTCTAGATGAAACGATAACTCTACAATTAAACGTGTTAACTGAGTGACAAAAAATTCAAATATCGGTGTTGTCGTAGAAAGTTTTCAACCCTAAGCCTTGTTGTTTTGGTCAAAAATTACTGAAGCAATTAAGTAATCAAATTAGTTAAGTGAGGTAGTGTGCTAGAAATATGTGTTGAAAATATGTTGATTAAGTTGCTTGTAAAAACAGTTTTCAGGATACGGCTCAGGATATAGAGCTGTATCTATGATCAAACAATGAGCAAAATTGTAAAGGGGTGACACGAGATGTACGAGGAAAGCCCTTGATCAATCTAGATCGCCGGCATAAAACCTCGGGAGCTGACAATCGCAGCTGCCTTGTTCTTCTATTGCTTCAAATATCAGGATACAGTGCAGGATATGATGCGGATCAACTAGGTGTTACAATATAATTTGAGTACAAGTGTTGGTGTGTAGTGATTGCTAGAAACTAGAGAGCAAAGTGTGCGAAAGAGAGTGTGTGGAAAAAGTTGTTTCTACCTGTTTTGGTCAAAAAATATGTTGAGGATATTGCAACCAAACTCTTTGTTACGGGGTATGATGCTAATAATGTAGAACAATAACAAGGATCACTTCAGTGTAAATTGCACAAATGACACAAGGATTTATACGGGGAAAAAGCCCTTGATCAAGAGTTGATCCCCGGCACAAAAAACCCCGGGTGATGGAAACTACCGATCACCAAGCTCAAATAAATGAATAAATGTTTACAACTTCGGATAGTAACGAGCTAGGTACAAGGATCACTATCGTGAAATGTGTAAAAGTGAGTGAAAACGAATGAATGTTCGTCGAGAGCTTCAAGTATGCGAGTGTATGAGAGTGTGTATGACTGAAAAAATGACTAAGTGTTTTTTTACTAGCTCATTACCCCTTTTAAAATAAAACTTAACTACAATAACTAACTATCCGACTTTTGTGCCAAGCTCCCACGTTCTCCACAACGTCCATTTTTGGCCAAGCACGTGCGGGATAGTCTGGGAATATTCCCCAGGAATGTCGCCAAGACTAAGTCCGAGTTGAACTTCCTGCAAAACATTCACGAATTCAAAGTAGACAACCGTTAGTACTGGGATCCTTATAGTGATCCATGATCCTGATCCTGCAACACTTCTGAGGATCACTACTTCAGACAGAGTTGAGGATCACTAAATCCAACAGCAAATAAGGATCACTGGTTATTTAGAAATCCACCCCTAACAATTGCCCCCAAAATATAAGGAGTAAATATGTAAATAAATGAGTTATATTTTGTCGATCTTATCCATTTTTAACCAACGGATAACTAGCCGTTACAAGCGGACTAGCCGTTGCGATCATGATGTCACAGAAGTGACAACCCTGCACGATCATGATTATAAATAGGAGATAGAGATAGGATCAAATGCATTTAAAATTTTCAGAAAGACTCCCTTTATAACTGCATTCCGAAGATAGTCAGGTATTCTCTCTTCATCTTCTTCCTTCTCTTACTCTGTTTCTCTTACTTTACCATTATCTCTTCAAGAATGATGCTCCGGTCCTCCCCCGCCAAGGATCACCAGAAGGATAGTCCCTTGAAGAGTCAAAAGATCATCAAAGACTCCACAAATGAAAGGTGTTGCTTTAACGATGCTCAGATAGACAAGATTCGTCTTTGCTTTCCGGCGAATGCTTTTTTCAAACCCTTTGATCCTACTATTCTGAGCGACTACGTTTCAGAAACATGGGTTGCCTTTCCAGTTACTCCATTCGCCATAGGATACACCTATCCTTTCCCAGAATTTACACAATCCTTCTTTTCCCTTACCGGCATCTCTTACATCCAAGCCATGCCGATGATTTGGAGGGTTTTGTATACCCTGGAGAGGATCATCGAGCAGGTGGGCATTGATTTAGGCATGTCAGAGCTGACACAATTGTATGATCTTACTACCTTTGGTTCCCATCGTTACTTGTTCAAACGAAAACCCGGCGGAGAACACCCCCTTCTTAAAGTTACCAAGAATGACACAAATTGGAAACGTCGCTTCTTCTTTGTCAGGAGGGATACCCTTCCAAATGGAAAGGATCTGCCGAGGACATGGTCCACCCATGGTAGGCCAGAGGATCCTGAGAAGGATCACCAGGTAGTCTTGTTTTTGTATAAGTATTACTGATCCCTTTTTGTCTTGTGTTATGCAGCTATTTCTGTCTCACACATCATCACATCACCTGAAACCAAGGATAGGCTTGCTGCTTTTTGGAAGCTTGATCCTGAAACAAGGACATTCAAGATAGACACCCAAGATTCACAGGAAGTATCCTCAGGTTCCATTACCATGTCAAGTAAGTATCCTGCCTTTTATATAGTTTGAATATTAAAATAAATAAGTAAATTGAAATAGGATAAGGATACTCATCTTGCTTTAAATGTGTAGGTGCCGGAAAATCTGCCAAGCCTGTATCCCAGTTCAACACGGCTGACCTTGATGTTGTTCGATCCAGGAAGAAGAGGTCCACTACCAGTCCTAGCATCTCCATCCCAAAGGCACCCACTAAAGGAAAGGGTGGCAAGAAGAGGAAAACTTCTGATACTGAGGATCTTCAAGGCCTACCACTGATCCGCCACCAGTTCCTTGAATACTTCAACGATGTAAGGATCACCTACTCTGCCTAGATATCCTATACTCGTATAAGGATCACCTGATCTTGAACTGCTTTATCCTTTTCTTTGCAGAAATTTGCTGAGATTGAAGATTACGTGGGGAATGTTGAGGAGCAGGACAAGAAGATTGCTGACCTCCAACAGGTTGCTGTGCTTAAGGACCTCGCCATTGCTGATCTTCAGAAGGAACTCCAAGATGCCAAGACTAAGACAGCCAAACTTCTGATTGACCTTGACTATGAGAAGCATGATCTCATAGAAAATGCTAAGGTCTCTGCTGCCATCACGATGTATCAGACAAAATTGAAGATGGCCCAGGAAGCTCAAGATCCTAACTTTGATAAAAGCAGTTGGGATGTTGA
Organism: Helianthus tuberosus; assembly: GCA_030545235.1. NCBI lineage: Eukaryota > Viridiplantae > Streptophyta > Magnoliopsida > Asterales > Asteraceae > Helianthus > Helianthus tuberosus. The sequence continues at coordinate 59,547,980 of CM060400.1, forward strand.
GGGCTGGAAAGCAAGGTTGGCTGATCTCGAGGATGATGAGGAGGAGACTACTGAGGTCTTGGCGATTGAGGCAAGTGGCAGTGGAAAGGATCTGATGAAGGATACCGCAGCTGGAGGGGATGATGATGCAGCGAAGGCATAGGCTGCATGAATGGGCGATGAAGGACATTTCTAGACGTAGCCGGAGCCCATTTTTTAAGTTTGATAGTTTGTTTTGGTTATGGTGTTTTTTGTTGAACAATGATGGGTTGTATTTGAACAATAGGTTTTAGGATTAAGGATCATGTATGATCCTTTGGACAATAGGCAGGATTGCAATTGGTGGAGGGATCCTCTGTTTGGGGGATGAAGCCATTGTGATCCTGCCGCCTTTATATTCCTGCACTACTTTTAAACTTATTATCATGGACACCCTTTACCTACCCCAGCGGACGGGCCACGTTTTGCTGGTAGATGCTCGGGGTAGGTAATTTTGACAACCTTTTAAGGGGTATTACCTTGTTAATAAATAAAATCTTAACCTTTTGTCGCTTATCTTGTGTTGTTATCCTTGTGTTTCTTTGATTCTTCTTTGTTTTGTTGCACATTTATTAAATAAACAATTTAGAACAAGTCTGATTGAAAATATTTAGAGCATGATCCACGATCGAATATCCTATAGTTAGGGAATCCCAAAAAGCAATATATTTTAAAGATCACAAGTCTAGTTGTCAAACTTTAAGGGTTATTCAAATAAATAATGAATAGAATTAGAAATAGTTAAGGATCATACCTGAGGATCCAAGTTAGGATCCTAACCATAATTAGGATAACTGTAAGATAAACCTTAGAAAGAAGTAAGGATCAAGGATCCCTAGTTGCTTATCTTCAAGGACCTGAAATAGATCATAACTTGGGACTAAGCCAATATAAGATAAGAGTTAGCAACTGGGGACAAGCCCAAGGATAACTGGGGACAAGCCCAAGGATCGTATGTAAACTGGAGTATGGCCCTAACTGGCGACTATCCAAACTTAGTGACATGAAAATGCCAAAACCTTAGCTAACGTGAAAACGTTAGAAACCTTAGCTAACGTGAAAACGTTAGAAACCTTATGAACGGATGTATGGTACGTCTACCATTATACGTAGGATCCTAGGCATAGCTAGTACAATGGAATTATCAGCCCCTAAAACGAGTACTGGTCCCACTGCCTTGAACTATACCAGGATCATCATGCGCTACAGGCGGAACTGGGGTCAAGCCCAAATAACTGGGGTTAAACCCAAGGAACGGATTGCTTCAGCGGATAACCAATGTTATGTTAAGGATACCTGAACTTTCAAAACTTAAACTCACGTGAGAGATGGATAAAGGATACATGATCCTTATCCTTATATGAGAAAATAAAGAAATGAAATAGTTTAAGTTTAGGATATTACCTAAGTAAGGATCACCGATACTTTGAGGATCCTTTAAGGATATCCTTATCGTGAGGATCATCTGTGCCATGAGGATCCTGCTCACATGAAATATTTCTTCAAGTGGACAGCATTCCAAGCTCTTGGTAGCAAATCACCTTCCATGGTTAGCAATCTATATGCCCCCTTTCCTGCTTCAGCTTCAATCAAATAAGGGCCTTCCCATTTTGGAGCCAATTTTCCATCAGCAGGATTGGTGGTATTCTGAAATGCTTTCCTTAATACCATATCTCCAACTTGAAACCTCCTGATCCTGACATTTTTGTTGTAAGCACCAGCCATTCTTTGCTGATAACTGGCCATCCTTATCCTAGCCATATCCCTGATTTCTTCAATAGTATCCAGGTCTTGAGCCAAGTTCTCATCATTCTCCTCAGGATCACGGGTACTTGTTCTTGCAGTTGGAACCACCATTTCTGTTGGGATCACTGATTCTGCCCCAAATACCAAAGAGAATGGCGTTTGACCAGTAGCATTCTTAGGGGTTGTCCTATCAGCCCAAAGTACATAAGGTAGTTCTTCTGCCCATATCCCTTTCTTGGATCCAAGCTTTTTCTTCAAATTGTTGATGATGATCTTGTTGGATGATTCTGCCTGACCATTAGCTTGTGGGTGGACTGGTGTTGATGTTATCATCTTAATCCCCCAGCTGTCACAAAGGTTAGTGGTTCTGCCCCCAATAAATTGGGAACCATTATCACATATAATCTCAGAAGGAATTCCAAATCTAGTTATAATATTTCTTTTAATGAAGGATATAACTTCCTTTTCTCTAACTTGGGCAAAAGCTTCGGCCTCTATCCACTTGGAGAAATAATCAGTCATAGCTAGCATGAATACTTTTCCACCAGGTGCCTTAGGGAGCTTACCAACTATATCCATACCCCATCTCATAAATGGCTAAGAGGAGGATATAGGATGCAATAATTCAGCTGGTTGATGAAGGATATTGCTGTGTCTCTGACAAGGATCACATCTTTTAGCATACTCCACAGCATCTCTCTTCATGGTTGGCCAGTAGTATCCTATCCTCAGGATCCTTGAGAACAATGCCCTGCCCCCAGTGTGGTTTCCACAATCTCCTTCATGGAAGTCTTTCAAAACTTCTTGGATTTCAGGATCCTCAATGCATCTCAAGTATGGTCCTGCAAGAGATCGTCTATACAACATATTATTTAAAATTGTGAATTGAGATACCTTAGATTTGAAAGCCCTAGGGTTTTCTCCTGTAGGAATCTCTCCATGTTGTAAGTATCTCATAATTGGTGAGATCCATGATCCTGATCCTGAATGGGATTGAGTATCCTCACAAGGGATAATTGCAGAATCATTTCCTATCTCCATAGCCTCGTGATCCTCGATAGCCGGGGTCAGGATATGGATAATAGGGATCTTGATATCCTCCGGGATCTTCAAGGATGATCCTAAGTTAGCCAATGCATCAGCCTCTGTATTTTCTTCCCTTGGTACCTGCGTCAAACTAAAGGAAACAAAAGAGAGTGCCAAACTTTTGACTATCTCAAGATATTTGGTTAGCTTTTCACCTTTAACAGCGTAGGATCCATTGAAGTGGTTTGTAATTAACAATGAATCTACATGTACCTCAAGATACCAGATCCCCATATGCTTTGCAATTTGCAAACCAGCAATTAAGGCCTCATATTTAGCCTCATTGTTAGTGGTTTGGAACTCACAAGCTATAGAGTGGGGTATTATGTCCCCCTGTGGCGATTTTAGTAGTATTCCAAGCCCTGTACCTTTGACATTTGAGGATCCATCAGTATAGAGTATCCAAGGATCCTTGGTCTCTTCTAGCTGCTGGACTTCTAACTCAGCTTCTTCTTGTAAATCACTACTGAAATCAGCCACAAAGTCAGCTAATGCTTGGGATTTGATGGCTGTCCTAGGCTCATATCTTATATCATATGCACTTAGCTTCACTGCCCACTTAGCCATCCTTCCTGACATCTCTGGTTTCCTGAGGACATTCTTAATTGGAAAATTAGTTTTAACAATGATAACATGAGTTTCAAAATAATGTCTTAACTTAGTAGATGCCATAATTAATGCAAGAATAAGTTTTTCAAGGTGTGAATACCTGGATTCGGCATCAAGTAAACTTTTACTTACATAGTAGACAGGATGTTGTGTACCTTCATGATCCTTAACAAGGACCGCACTTACTGCTTTTGAGGATACTGCAAGATACAAGGATAGCACATCGCCTTTTTCTGGCTTCATCAAGGCTGGGGCTGAGGATAGGTAATCTTTGAGGGCTCTTAAAGCATTTTCATGCTTCTCAGTCCACTCAAATTTCTTGTTCTTCCTTAGGATATCATAGAATTCTTTGCACTTCTCTGAGGATTTGGATATAAATCTGTTCAGAGCTGCTATCCTGCCTGTTAGCCTTTGAACATCCTTAGCATTGGCCGGAGATTTGATGTTCACTTTTGCTTTGATTTGTTCCGGGCTAGCTTCAATGCCTCTCTTTGTCACCATGTATCCTAAGAATTTACCTGCTTTAACACCAAAGTGACATTTTGAAGGATTAAGTTTCATGTTATATTTGTCAAGGATATCGAACGCTTCCTCCAAGTCCCTTAGGTGATCCTCAGCTTTTATGGATTTTACCACCATATCATCTATGTAAACCTCCATAGTTTGTCCAATCTGATCCTTGAACATCATATTCACCAGCCTTTGATATGTTGCACCTGCATTTCTTAGTCCGAACGGCATAGCAATATAGCAGTATATACCGGTTGGAGTCACGAAGGCTGTATCCTCTTGGTCGGATGGTTCCATTTGGATTTGTTGGAATCCAAATGAAGCATCCATAAAAGTTAACAGTTCATGACCCGCAGTTGCATCCACCATGGAGTCAATGTGGGGTAATGGGAAAGGATCCTTGGGACATGCCTTATTTAAATCGGTAAAATTGACACATACCCTCCACTTTCCGTTTTTCTTTTGAACAACAACCACATTGGCCAACCATCTTGGATACTTGACCTCTATAATCATACCTGCCCGGAGCAATTTCTCTACCTCTTCCTGGATAATGGCATTCCTTTCCGGTGAAAAATTTCTTCTCCTTTAATGGATTGGTTTGAAGGACCTGTCAATGCCGAGTTTGTGAGTGATTACATCTTTGGATATACCAGTCATGTCTTCGTGTTTCCATGCGAAGGTAGTCTTTCTCCTTTTGAGGAAGGATACGAAGTCTTCTTTCATTTCGCCAAGGATCCCTGATCCGATATAGATTTTGGATTCAGGATCATCGGGATCCATGAGGATTTCTACCACATCCTGCTCTCTTGCCTCCAAGACATCCCTTGGAGGATACCTTGATTGCTATTGCTCCCTTGACTTCGAGGCTGGTTTCATCGATGAAGTGTAGCAATTCTTAGCCTCCTGCTGATCACTATCAATCTTCACTATTCCCCAAGGACTAGGGAGCTTCACACATTGATGGTAGGTAGATGGGACTGCTTTCATATCGTGTATCCAAGGCCTGCCAAGGATAACATTACAACAAGATAAATAGTCAATAACACAAAATTTTTGATAAGAGTGTAGGCCTTCAATGTATATTGGGAGTTTAATGTCCCCCAGGGTATTCTTAGTTTCGCCACTAAATCCCACGAGCACGGAGGATCTTGGTATGATATCCGATTCAGGAATACCCATCTTCTTTAGAACATCAAGCTGGATAATGTTCACTGAGCTTCCTCCGTCTATAAGGATCCTGCGGACAAAATGGTTAGAAATGAAAAGAGTAATAACTAAACCATCGTGATGAGGATCCTGGATATCAACACGATCATCCTCATCAAAGGTTATGACTTTTCCTTCAGAGACACTTGATGTCCGAACTGGTCTTTCTCCATTATCCATTTTAGTTTCCTTTGCATGCCTTTTAGCTGCTGAGAAGGATGTGCCGCAAATGTCTGATCCTCCAGAAATAAAGTTTATTACTTGTGCATCTGCTGGAGGGGCTGGAGCCTTCTCAGGGATCCTTTCAGGATCCTGAGTCCTTGACTTTTTTCTTCCCAACAATTCTTTTAGATGCCCCTTGCTCAACAAGTATCCAATTTCCTTTCTCAGTGCAATGCATTCTTCAGTGAGATGCCCAAAATCTTCATGGTATGCACACCACTTTGATTTATCCTTAGTTGCAGCTGGCCTATCATTTTTTTCTCGGCCATCTAGCTTTATCACCTAGGTTCTGCATCGCAAGGATTAGTTCATTGTTATCAACACAAAAACAATATTCAGAAATTGGAGGATAATCCTCATCATCCTCTTCTTGATCAACAGAATGCACGTTCTGGTTATCAGATCTGTTATAGGATCTGAACTTGTTGTTCCTGAATGAGGATCCTTGCTTATCCTGCTTTGAGGATCCTGCTAACCTCTCCTGGATCCTCTTATCGTCCTCTAGCCGGATGAACCTAAGTGCTCGTGTTCTTACCTCATCTAAGTTCCTGCATGGTGTCATAACAAGATCATCATAAAACGACGAATCCCTAAGCAATCCCATTTTGAAGGCCTCAACAGCCGTAGCTATATCTAAGTTGGGAATGTCTAAGGATTCTTTACTGAATTTGGTAATGTAATCCCTTAATGATTCATTATGACCCTGGGTTATCCTATATAGATCACTAGTTAATCGTTCAAATTTTCTACTACAAGAAAACTGATTATTAAACAAGTTAACTAGGTTAGCAAATGAGGTAATAGAATAGGGAGGAAGACTTAGCAGCCATTTGAGAGCTGATCCAGTAAGAGTGGATCCGAATCCCTTGCACAGGCATGCTTCCTTTAACCTTTCCGGAATTGGATTGATCTCCATCCTCTCCCTGTATTGTGCTATGTGTTCTTCAGGATCCGTTGAACCATCATACAACTTCATTGTTGGCACATGGAACCTCTTGGGTATCTCAGCATCACAGATTGGTGGTGCAAAACGAGATATCTTGTGGCTCCCATCTGCAATCTCTGGGATAGGTTTGACCACTCCTGGAACACTTGATATCATATCCTTTAGCTTTTGCAATTCTCTGGCCATGGCGTGATTGATACCTGGATCCTGCATAAGACCATGGTTAGTAGTATAAGAATTATTAAAAGTGTTACCTCCCATTGGATTCAGATTAGGAAGTTTGGATGTTAATCCATATTGTTGAGGCTTTGGAATGATTGAGGGACCAGTAGAAGCATTGGTCTGCATTGGAATAAAATCTCCTTGATGGACATCTGAACTTCCTGTTTGCAAACTCCTCAAGGATCCTGGCATCGGGAAGGATCCCTGAAACTGGGACGATCCTGGAACGAAGGAGGATCCTTGAACCTGGGATGATCCTGGAACAAAGGAGGATCCTTGAACCTGGGATGATCCTGGAACAAAGGAGGATCCTTGAACCTGGGATGATCGTGGAACAAAGGAGGATCCTTGAACCTGCTGTATTCCTGAATATCCTCCTGAATTCGTGAGGGATCCCATATGCTGAGGATAGGATCCCACTGGCTGGAAATATGAACCTGATGCCTGGGTCATTGTTGTTGTTCCGTAGTGCACTCCTTTCGGTCCACCCACATATTGAACGTCTGGAACCACTGATGGCTGAGAAGTAATCACTGGAGTATCAAAATTCAAGGATTTCGGCACCAGTGGGGAATGATCCTCTGCCGTTGTCTTTTGTTTCTTGAGATCTCCGATTTCCTTGAGAATCCTCTCATTGGTCTTATCCTGTTGCCGTATCTGATCCTTCATCTGCAAAATCAAAGTAAACATGTCACTAGTAGTGGGAGTGTAAGAAGCAGAAGAAGTTGGAGGTTTTGAGAAAATGGGAGTTGGTTTCTTCGCAGCATTCTCAGCATTCTTCTGGGATCCAGAAGGTGGTGGAGGCAAAGGGGGAACGCCTTGTGAAGAAGTGAATGAGGGCATCAAATTTGAAGCATTCTTCGCTGAGGAAGCCATTTGCTTGGTTGTAGTGAACTGAAATGAGCACAGAAATGCGAATTTTTCTAAGGACGAAGCACCAATGGCCCCACGGTGGGCGCCAAACTGTTTTGGTCAAAAAATATGTTGAGGATATTGCAACCAAACTCTTTGTTACGGGGTATGATGCTAATAATGTAGAACAATAACAAGGATCACTTCAGTGTAAATTGCACAAATGACACAAGGATTTATACGGGGAAAAAGCCCTTGATCAAGAGTTGATCTCCGGCACAAAAAACCCCGGGTGATGGAAACTACCGATCACCAAGCTCAAATAAATGAATAAATGTTTACAACTTCGGATAGTAACGAGCTAGGTACAAGGATCACTATCGTGAAATGTGTAAAAGTGAGTGAAAACAAATGAATGTTCGTCGAGAGCTTCAAGTATGCGAGTGTATGAGAGTGTGTATGACTGAAAAAATGACTAAGTGTTTTTCTACTAGCTCGTTACCCCTTTTAAAATAAAACTTAACTACAATAACTAACTATCCGACTTTTGTGCCAAGCTCCCACGTTCTCCACAACGTCCATTTTTGGCCAAGCACGTGCGGGATAGTCTGGGAATATTCCCCAGGAATGTCGCCAAGACTAAGTCCGAGTTGAACTTCCTGCAAAACATTCACGAATTCAAAGTAGACAACCGTTAGTACTGGGATCCTTATAGTGATCCATGATCCTGATCCTGCAACACTTCTGAGGATCACTACTTCAGACAGAGTTGAGGATCACTAAATCCAACAGCAAATAAGGATCACTGGTTATTTAGAAATCCACCCCTAACACTACCTATGATCCGATCGCTCCTATTTATAGTAACAAAAACTAACAAACTATCATATTATTCCGGGATACTTTGGAATATTCCCTTTTGAACGTTATTGACCAGGTATTGCGGCTTCAACGTCTCTTTTCCAACTAATTTTAGAGAGTCTTCAGGGGAATTGGTCTTTGTGAACGTTAAGAACCTTCAGCTACAAGCTACAAGCAAATCGTTAATAACTGCCAGGATACTGCCTCAGGATGCTACCAATATCCTGGTTCGGTATCCTGATCATAAACAACTAACATAAAATCAAGATATAGTGTCAGGATATGGGCTCAGAATTTCACCCTTAACAATTGTCCCCAAAAATATAACTGTTGGATATCCTGATTCCAACAGATATATTTTTCAGTCATTCCAATATGTCCGATAAGGATATCTGTTTTGAACATTCCTGTATATGTTTGGTTAATCAGCACATAATATGATAAAATTGAAACTACTCCCTTATCTGTAGACTCTGCTAAGGTCCATGTTGTCTTCGCTCTTGAGGAGCTTGACAGTTACTCCAAGTCTGTCCTGGTAAAAAAGGAACCATCTGTTGGCACCAGCTCTAAGCCCTCCGCTGTTGCTGCCGAAAGTTTCTGTTATGATGACCTTGGCTTCATGGAATCCATCGAGCCCATGAACTCCTTCCTTAATAAGGTAAATATCCAAATCCTGTATCCCGTACACATATACTGAACCTGTATCCTGGTTAGTTTGTCTTTAATGATACCTGTATTTTGCTTTGTAGGGTCTGAATCATCTGGTCATCCTGTACTTAGAACAATTTATATTTCCTGCACTTAAGACAATACGATGGCCAAATGTGGATGAGTCCTGAGTTTCAGGATGAAGCCTTTGGTCATCAATCAGTATGGTTTGTTTTGAACAATATAACAGTTGAAGGCGAATGGGTTTCGGTTTGGGATGAAACCTTCAACTGTTAAGTAAGTATGGTAAGGAACTAATCGTGCTTTTGGTGGAGGGATCTCGGTTTGAGATGAAACCAAGAGCACAACTTTTGACATGTTAATAATATAACCACCTTTTGACTTACTTGCTGTTATTTCTTAATCTTTTGTTACACATTGCTTAGTTTAGATTTCAATTTTACAAAATTTGTGCAACCATCTTTGTAAATATCCTGATCAATATTTTCAGTAATATCCCGCAAAGACTTTCGTCAAGCAGGGTTTTTCAAAATTTTAAACAATTTAGATAAAGTTTTTAAAGAAAAAGGTAGTTTACCAAGAATTTATAAACCTTGTTTTGATAATAGACGTTTGTCATAAATTCAATTTTGATTTTCAATCCAGGTATTATATCCCAAATATTGCAATCAAATATCCCGAAACATATCCCGAAAACAGATTTTGAGAATATATCCTAAGGATATATCCTAATCAGGATATTTAAGCCTTAAACGTAGTTTCAAAAGTTCAAACAACTTATGTAAGGTTCACAAAGGAAAGATCATACCAGGAATAGAGTGTAACCCTAGTATCGAACTTCAATCCTTTTGCAACTTCTTCCACTAAGATGTCCCCAGTCTTAGTACACTAGGTTCAAATTTGATTATTTGAGCCTTGCACAAACGCCTTAGGAGGACTGTCCCCTGGGCATAAAGTCTTCAAACACTTAGAAATTTTTTGAACATTAGTTTCAATCGTCTGAACAATTCTTATGTTACAGGGGGTAAACCCTAAAGTATGCTAGAGATAAATCCTTAGTGTTCTGGGGATAAACCCATAAGTATCCTGGGGAAAATCCCAAATTTTCATGCGCTACAGGCGGGTGTGTATAAACTCCAAGACTTTGAAAGGTGAAAACCTTTAAACCTTAGAGAGTATGAAAATACCCTTTCGCGAGAGAGGGTGATCAATCCTCATATACCTTAAGGATCCAGGATATAACCAACAGTGACGAAATTGTCAGCCAGTTTTACATGAACTGGTCCCGCCACCTTGAACTATCCGTGGATAACTTGCGCTCCAAGAGGGGTGTCCAAACCCAATTCGTGTGAAAGGTGAATACCTTTAAACCTTTGAAGGGATCAGGATCCCTTAAACGTGAGAGAGGGGGCCAATCCTCTAATCTTTCGAAGTATCCTGAGTGTGCATCCTGGAGCCATATCCCGAAGCATATACTACAAAACAATCGTAAGCTAAGGTGGGCATTAGCCTGGCTAACACCCCTCCGATGCTTAAGTCAGTGATGGGTTCAAAATAATAAATAATATTAAACATACTAAAAGTGATAAAATTCATACCATCCTGAGTTAGAAATTAAATTCCTAACTCACTTGAAATAGAGCTTCAGATGTACAGCATTCCAGGATCTTGGTAACATATCCCCCTCCGTATTCTTGAGTCGGTATGCTCCTTTCCCTGATTCTGATTCAATCTCATAGGGTCCTTCCCATTTTGGGGCCAGCTTTCCGTCAGCAGGATTAGTAGTATTCTGAAAGGCTTTTCTTAGTACCCAATCTCCAACCTGGAACCTTCTAGTCCTTATATTCTTGTTATATGCCTTGGATATCCTTTGTTGATATGCTACCATCCTTAGCCTTGCTGCATCTCTTGTCTCATCATTAGTATCCAATTCCTGGCATAGGATTTCAGGATTCTGCTCCGGATCCCTGAGGTTGGATCTTGCTGTAGGTATTACCATTTCTGTCGGGATCACCGCTTCTGCTCCAAATACCAAGGAAAACGGGGTTTGGCCAGTTGCATTTTTTGCCGTCGTCCTATCAGCCCACAAAACAAAGGGTAGCTCTTCTGCCCATCTTCCTTTTTTGGCTTCTAGTCTCTTTTTTGAGGTTGCTGATAATTATCTTGTTTGAGGATTCTGCTTGTCCATTTGCTTGAGGATATACTGGTGTGGATGTGATCATTTTGATTCCCCAACTCTTGCAAAAGTCGGTAGTCCTCTTACTTATAAACTGAGATCCATTGTCACAAATTATCTCAGCTGGTACTCCAAACCTAGTCAGGATATTCCTTTTTATGAAGAATACTACTTCTTGATCTCTAACTTGAACAAATGCTTCAGCTTCAACCCACTTAGAGAAATAATCAGTCATTGCCAGCATGAAGACCTTTCCTCCTGGAGCTTTTGGCAATTTTCCTACTATATCCATTCCCCACTTCATGAATGGCCAAGGGGAAGCGATAGGATAAAGTGGCTCAGTAGGTTGATGTAATATATTACTGTGTCTTTGACATGCATCACATCTTCGAGCATATTCTGCAGCATCTTTCCTCATTGTTGGCCAATAGTATCCTGTTCTTAATACCTTTGAAAATAACGACCTGCCCCCAGTATGGTTACCACAATCCCCTTCGTGTATATCCTGAAGCACTTCCTTGGTTTCGGGATCCTCCAAGCACCTCAGATACGGTCCTGCAAGAGATTTCTTATACAAGACATTATTTATAATAGTGAATCGTGATACCTTCATTCTAAAGGCCTTAGGATTCTCATCCTTTGGGATGTGTCCTTCCTTGAGATATCTTATAATTGGAACCATCCAGGACTTGGGATCCTTCTCAGGATACTCATCAGGATCCTGAATACTTAGTACTTCCTTATCCTGAGGATTCGTCACAGGATATAAGATATGTAACATTGGTATTCGGGTTCCTTTCGGTATCCTGACTGATGATCCTAGATTCGCCAAGGCATCAGCTTCAGCATTATCCTCTCTTGGTACCTGTTCAAGTGTGAAAATATCGAAATATCCTGCTAATTTTGTTGAGAATTTCGAGATACTCGATTAACTTCTCACCTTTAACTGCATATGATCCATTAAAATGATTAGTGATTAACAAAGAATCAACATATACCTGCAGATTCTTGATACTCATATTTTTAGCCAACTCTAATCCTGCAATTAAAGACTCATATTCTGCTTCATTATTAGTAGCAGGAAATTCACATCTAACAGCCTGGGGTAATATGTCCCCCTGTGGCGATTTTAGTAGTATACCTAAACCTACACCTCTTACATTAGATGCAGCATCAGTATATAGCGTCCAGGATTCCAAATTTTCTCCTAGTTGCTGTACTTCTAGGTCTACTTCATTTTGAATATCACTACTGAAATCAGCCACAAAGTCAGCTAAAGCCTGAGACTTTATGGCATTTCTAGGTTCATATACTAGATCAAAGGCACTTAAATTTACTGACCATTTAGCCATCCTACCAGACATCTCGGGTTTCCTAAGCACGTTCTTAACATGATAGTTGGTTTTAACATGAATCCTATGTGTTTTAAAATAATGTCTAAGTTTTGTTGATGCCATAACTAGGGCTAATATCAATTTTTCTAGATGAGAATATCTAGTTTCAGCATCTAATAAACTTTTACTAACATAATAGACAAGATATTGCTGACCTTCATGGTCCTTTATAAGAACGACACTTACAACATTCCCTGATATTGCGAGGTATAGGGACAGTGGTTCGCCATTTTCAGGCTTCATCAATAGAGGTGCAGTTGAGAGATATTGCTTCAAATCCTGTAGGGCTGCTTCATGCTTCTCTTTCCATTCGAATTTCTTGTTTTTCTTCAGGATATCATAAAATTCCTTGCATTTCTCGGAGGATCTTGAGATAAATCTGTTCAATGCTGCTACTCGTCCTGTTAACCGTTGAACATCCTTCATATTTGAAGGTGATTTGATATCCAAGATAGCTTTGATCTGCTCCGGGCTTGCCTCTATTCCTCTTTTAGTCACCATATATCCTAGAAAATTTCCTGCCCCCACTCCAAAATGGCACTTAGCAGGATTCAATTTCATGTTATACTGATCCAGGATATCGAATGCTCCCTTAATATCCTGGAGGTGATCTTCAGCCTTTTTAGATTTTACTACCATGTCATCGATGTACACCTCCATAGTGTCCCCCAGCTTGTCTTTGAACATCATGTTTACCAATCTTTGGTATGTTACACCTGCGTTTTTCAAACCAAAGGGCATAGCAGTGTAACAATAAATACCTGTCGGTGTCATGAAGGCAGTATCCTCCTGATCAGAGGGTTCCATTTGGATTTGCTGAAATCCTGAAGAGGCATCCATGAAGGTTAACATCTCGTGGCCAGCGGCAGCATCCACCATTGAATCAATATGAGGTAGAGGAAACGGATCTTTGGGACAAGCTTTATTCAAGTCGGTGTAATCAACACATACTCTCCGTTTCCCATTTTTCTTTTGCACCACAACCACATTAGCTAGCCATTTGGGAAACTTCACTTCCCTAATCATCTTGCTCTTTAGTAGCCTTTCAACTTCCTCTTGGATGATCATATTTCATTCCGGAGCAAATTTCCTTCTCTTTTGTTGGACAGGCTTGAATGACCTGTCAATACCGAGCTTATGTGTTATAATATCCTTGGAAATACATGTCATATCCTCGTGTTCCCACGCGAACGTCGACATCCTGCATTTTAGAAAATTAGTCAATTGATTTTCAATATCCTGAGGGATATTGGTTCCTACGAGCACCGAGATATCCGGATTATCCTGATCCAGGATAATTTTCTTTACATCCTGCTCCGAAGCCTCCACGATATCCTGGGCCCGCATCTTTAATTGCTATGCTGCCTTAGGCTTGGTTGAGGATTTCATTGAGGATGAGTAACATTCCTTCACCTCCTGCTGATCACTATCAACCTTGACAACCCCCAAGGGGTAGGGATCTTGATGCACTGATGATAAGTTGATGGCACAGCCTTCATATCATGGATCCATGGCCTGCCTAGTATGATGTTATAGCAGGATAGGGAGTCCATCACACAGAAACGTTGTATTGAGTTGACCCCTTCAACATACACTGGTAACTTTATCTCTCCCACTGTGTTCCTGGCCTCTCCACTAAACCCAACAAGCACGGTGGATTTTGAAGTAATATCCATTGGAGATACATTCATTCTTTTCAAAGTTTCTAGTTGGATTATGTTGACGGAGCTGCCATTATCCACCAATATCCTGCGTACAAAATGGTTAGCCACGTATAATGTTATTACGAGAGCATCATGGTGAGGATCCTGGACAATATCCCTGCCATCACTGTCGAAAGTGATCACTTTATCTGTTGTGAGGGTAGTCATCCTGGCTGGTTTATCTCCCCTCTCGGCCTTAGCTTCCTTTGCATGTCTCTTGGTCGCAGAATACGAAGTCCCACAAATGTCGGATCCTCCTGAAATAAAGTTGATTATCTTGGCGTCTGCAGGAGGTGATGCTGCTCGTTCAGGATCCTTCTCAGTATCCTGACCCTTATTCTTCTTTCTTCCTAGGAGATCCTTCAGATATCCCTTGCTTAGAAGATAACTTATTTCCTTTCTTAGAGCAATGCAATCCTCAGTTACATGCCCGAAATCTTCATGGAAGGCACACCATTTGGATTTATCCTTCCAATCAGCTTTTTGTCTCCTAAACCCTGCATAGCATACATTAACTCAGGCATCTTAACAGAAAAGCAATATTCAGATAATTCAGGATATTCTTCATGATCCTCGTCTTCAACAGCGTTCACGTTCTTATTGTCAATTCTGCCATACGGCTTAGAGCGATATGGTTTGTACGAGGATTCTGATTTCCTATTGGTTGATTCATAGGTTGAGGTGGAATTCATCCTCTCTTGTATCTTTTTGTCATCCTCCAAGCGAATATATCTCAAGGCCATGTTACGAGCTTCGTCGAGATTCCTCCAGGGATTCATTACAAGATCCTGATAAAACTGAGAATCTTTTTGTAATCCCATCTTAAAAGCCTGCACAGCTGTTGCAATATCAAGATGTGGGATATCCAAGGATTTCTGACTAAACTTGTTCACATAATCCCTCAAGGATTCCTGAGGCCCTTGAGTTATCCTGTAAAGATCACTGGTTAGTTTCTCAAAACTCCGACTGCAAGAAAACTGACTATTAAATAAATTAACCAACTGAGCAAACGAAGTAATTGAGTGAGGAGGAACATTTAACAGCCATTTTAAGGCTGATCCTGTCAAGGTAGAACCAAAACCCTTGCATAGGCATGCCTCCTTGAGCTCCGGAGGGATAGGGTTAATCTCCATCCTTTCCCTATACTTGGCAATATGCTCTCCAGGATCCGTAGTTCCGTCATAGAGTTTCATATTGGGAGTTTGAAATCTTTTTGGGATTTCAGCGTCACAAATAGGAGGTGCAAACCGAGATATCCTGTGGCTATCTTGGGACACTTCTGGAATTGGCTGGACCACTCCAGGCACACTGGATATCATGTCTTTCAGCTTTTGAAGCTCCCTAGTAAATGTTGACGTCATACCTGCATCCTGCAAAGATCGACTATTGTTAGTAGCAAGAATATTATTATTTGACAGGTTACCAGTCTGAGGATTCTGGCCATATCCTGAAGCATATCCTGAGCTTCTCACGGTTGATACTCCTATTGAAGAGGGTATCTCAAGAGTATGATTCTGGGAATGGCTGACGTGATGTCGTGGTCACAATCAAATTTAATCCAAATACAACTAAATAGATAGCGGTAAGTGGGTATCGAACACAGGGAGTTTGTGGAATATGTGCTATCTCAATGTATGTCTAACTTGACTAAAGTTAACTAAATGCAATAAAAATAAATTCAAGAGTGGGTTTGATTGGTTGATTTTTAAAACTAAGATTAACTAATTAAATTGCAAAAGAAAAGTTTTGGTTGTAAACAAATTAGAGACGAGTGACCATCTTTAGTTTCCGGTTTGCTTCAACATTTGTGCTATCATTCACTAGAAAGAACTACATAGACATAGTTCACGTGCAGTTACTTGTTGTGATAAAAGGGAACTAAGTACTCAGATTCCTAGAACGTGAGGTTGTTACCCGATGACCAATTGACCCTTACCTGATCCTAGTTCTACCCATGATATCTCGATTGCCAACGGCACCAAGAACGTATGGTTTCAAAATAGAATAATCATAAGCATCAACAATTTACAAGCAAATAAAAACACACCATGATAAATAAAACATAAATTCAATTTACCATTCTAGAAATATGAAATCAAGCACAATTGTCTCTACAAACCTTCAACTAAAGATGACCATAAAGAGTTTAGCCATTCATGGCTTGAACAACCATCCTCCACCAAGTCCATACTTGCTTCCCCATCGTTCACAAGACAAGTGGTTGGTAACCCAAAAAAAAAAACTCTCATGAGACATCTTAAAACTCCATAAAAAGGCCATTAAATTCGATAAGTTACATATGCTCTCCACTATGTTCACGTGAACTTTTAATGATGATGATGTGTGATTTGATGTTGGTTGTTGACTTGTGGACTAACCCTCCTGAGACTTCACGTGTGTATCTAATGCCAATATTGGAATAATAATCTCATTGACTTTGTGTCCCTAAAATCTTTTTGTGCAAACCCCCCAAGTCACGTGAGATGATGATGATGTTTTATATGATGATATCAACTCCCAAAGTCCAATTAATGATGAAGTGATGTTTCAAACCCTTGTTCACGTGGATGAGTCTGCTATGTTTGACTGTTGTTGTAACTCTTTTGGCTATATTCCAACTTTCAACAAATGTCTGGTAGTTTCACCCTTCTCATCTTGTTCCTCGAACCCTCTTCCCCACACTTGTTAATTTGAATCATTGATACGGGAAGAGGTTCGGTACACATATCCATCCCATCAGCCTGCTCTACCTCATAATCTGCACACATCATCTGATCTACAAGTGACTCTTCATCAGATAAAGGACTCATTGGTGTGGTATTATCCTCCACAACCTCCTCCTTCATGTGAGAATAATCTCTAATATCGTCACGTAATGGTGAGAGGCGTTCTTCTATCTCTATCTTCAATTTTTAAAGTATGACACTTAGAAACTAAGCAGCTGATTCGGTCTTCATCGGACAGGTTGGGTGTTGCTAAATATTGCTCGAGTTTGGACAAAGTTACTTCCAATACAGCAAGCTCTTTTTCCTCCTCGGTCTCATAAACATAAACACCCTCGGGCTCAGAATATTCTTCGGGATGATATTGTCGATATCCCTGATACGGTCTATAGATGCTCTTTTTCCTCCTCGGTTTCCGAATACACCGTGCACACATCATAATCATAAGTGTGATCGCGACCGCAACAAAAACATAGACCATCCATCCTTGCCTCATAATAAACTTTCTCGTCCCGATCGTATCCATATGAATAATAGTCATCCTCCATTTCTGATTCATAATTGTCAACATAGGATGGAGGTGGAGGCTGTGAAACATAAGACACCGGTTTTCCATGTGCCCTCCTGTAGTGAGGCTCGTGGCAACCAATACATGGATGTCGTGGACCCCCGCACAATCTACACGTAAATAAGCTGAATTTTGTGTAATGCCCTGTCATCCTGCACAACACAACTCAACTACCAAGTGTAAATCATGAACATAAAAGAAATCTTTTTGGTTTCTTTTTTTTTTAATTAATTTTTTTCAAACTAATACACAAGATAACACACGTTGCGCACTACTCCCTGGCAACGGCGCCAAAATTTGACGTGATGTCGCGGTCACAATCAAATTTAATCCAAATACAACTAAATAGTTAGCGGTAAGTGGGTATTGAACACAGGGAGTTTGTGGAATATGTGTTATTTAAAAGACTATCTAACTTGACTAAATTAAGCTAATTGTAAGAAAAGTAAAATTCAAGAGTTGATTTGAGTGAATTGATTTAAGAACTAATTTAAACTAATTAAAATGCAGAAGACAAGTTTTGGTTGTAAACAAATTGGAGACAAATGATCATCTTCAGTTTCCGGTTTTGCTTTAACATTTATGCTAACAATCAACTAGAAAGAACTACATAGACATAGTTCATGTATGATCAATTGCAGTGATGAAAGGGAACTAAGTACTCAGATTCCTAGAACGTGAGGTTGTTACCCGATGATCAATCAACCCTTACCCAAGCCTAACTATACCCATGATATCTCAATTGCCAACAACACCAAGAACGTATGGTTTTTAATTAGTTTAAGATAAGAATCAATACTTTACTAACAATCAATCATGCACCATAACAAACAATTCAAATAAGAAAGAGATTGTTATTCTAGAAATAGAGAATTAAAGCATAAAGTCTTACAAAACCTTCCACCAAATATGAGCACAAAGTATTTAGCCACTCATGGCTTGAACAAACATCATGACAAAAGTTTTAATGTTCAACAAGATCACAAGCAACAAAAACTAGATTCAGAAGTTCTTTCTTGCCAAAAGTCTCCAAAAAGATCATCCAAATTCGTTCTCCAAAAGCAGGTGTAACCGAAAACCAATGATAAGCCTCCATAAATCTTCTCTCAATGGCCATTTAATGTGTAAGTTACAAAACAAGATCAGTCGGAACAGTAACCTACGGCCCTCCGCCGTAGGTTACGGTGGTTAGCATAGTCGCCCAAGTTAACATAGGGCCGTAACCTACGGCCCTCTGTCGTAGGTTACGGCGGTAAGCAGGTCCAGGGTCAAAATAATGCGCCGTATCCTACGGCTGGGAGCCGTAGGTTACGGTTCTGACTGGTTCTTTACGGCTCGCATCTCCTGTTTTACGGCAGTGCACCCGGACTTTATATGGGGAGCCGTAACCTACGGCTGGGTGCCGTAGGTTACGGTGCTGAGTGAATTTTCTTGGTTATTTCCTTGTAAAATTCCCCATGCTCCATTTAATCTCATTCATCATGCAACTCCCATCCAAACTTCACAAAAACCACTTATTAAGCACTTTAATACCTGCAACATCAAGCATCTAGTGATTACCATGTTCAAGCAATTAACCATGTATAGCATGGGATTTTAATCATTTTATGGCTCTTAAGGGTTGTCCTACAGACCACCCGTCAATGGCTTGGCACAATGTTCCCCCGGTTATCTTCAGTGTAAACTGCAGAACTGAAGTTCAAAGCCCTGGGTTGCAAAGGAGTGACAGTTTCTTCAGCAGGCCTACTTGGGCCAGATTTCAAGAGTTGTATCTCTCTCATTAGCATCCGATTAGTGCCCTGCTGCTGCCTCATCTGTTCCTGTACACTACCAAACAAATTCAGAATTTCATCATTAGAGGCCAAAACAGGACCAGATCCCTGGGCATTGGGAGCGGGGATAACATCCCGAGCCACATGACTCTCAGTTCCCTGTGAAGAGGCTTGCATTCTTGGAGGAGGAGGTGGAAGCACCGAACCAATTGTCGCAGAGGTTGTAGCAGACATGGTGGAAGAGCTCATGTTTGATTTCGAGACCATTGAAAACAATGTAGCAAAAAGTTTTGACAATAGAAAGCCGAGTAATGATTTTACTAAAGTTTTTAGTAAAAATAGCACCACTTGCCCCACGGTGGGCGCCAAATTGTTTTGGTCAAAAATTACCGAAGCAATTAAGTGATCAAATTAGTTAAGTGAGGTAGTGTGCTAGAAATATGTGTTGAAAATATGTTGATTAAGTTGCTTGTAAAAAACAGTTTTCAGGATACGACTCAGGATATAGAGCTGTATCTATGATCAAACAATGAGCAAAAATGTAAAAGGGTGACACAAGATGTACGAGGAAAGCCCTTGATCAATCTAGATCGCCGGCATAAAACCTCGGGAGCTGACAATCGCAGCTGCCTTGTTCTTCTATTGCTTCAAATATCAGGATACAGTGCAGGATATGATGCGGATCAACTAGGTGTCACAATATAATTTGAGTACAAGTGTTGGTGTGTAGTGATTACCAGAAACTAGAGAGCAAAGTGTGTGGAAAAAGTTGTTTCTACCTATGATCCGGTCGCTCCTATTTATAGTAACAAAAACTAACAAACTATCCTATTATTCCGGGATACTTTGGAATATTCCCTTTTGAACGTTATTGACCAGGTATTGCGGCTTCAATGTCTCTTTTCCAACTAATTTGAGCGAGTCTTCAGGGGAATTGGTCTTTGTGAACGTTAAGAACCTTCAGCTACAAGCTACAAGTAAATCGTTAATAACTGCCAGGATACTGCCTCAGGATGCTACCAATATCCTTGTTCGGTATCCTGATCATAAACAGCTAACATAAAATCAAGATATAGTGTCAGGATATGGGCTCAAAATTTCACCCATAACACTTGTTGTTAGGGGAGGATTTTCCATAGATCAATGATCCTTAATTACTGTCGGGTTTAGTGATCCTCAATTCTATTTGAATTAGTGATCCTCAGAGAGTATTGTAGGATCAGGATCCAGGATCATCATAAGGATCCTTACACTAACGATTGTTGCTTTGAATATAATGTTGTTTTGCAGGAGTACGTGCTTGGACTTGGTCTTGGCGATATTCCTGGAGCATATTCCCTATTTGTTCCGCACGTGCTTGACTAATATGGACGTTATGGAGTTCGTGGAAGACCTGCATGAAATGCGGATAGTTAGTTAGCTTAGATTTTTTCCAATTTTAAAAGGGGATAGCGAGCTAAATTAGAACACTTGGCTATTTTTGGCTATACACACACACACTCGTAACTGCTCTCGTCAACTCTCTACAATTAGCTCGGCGATTACACACTTTTTTGCACATTACACTCTAGTGATCCTTGTAACTAGCTCGCTATCATCCAAAGTTGTAATACAATTTCTGTTTAATCTGAGTTGGTGATCGGTAGTTTCCATCACCCGAGGTTTTTTATGCCGGAGATCATCTCTTGATCAAGGGCTTTTTCCTCGTATAAATTGTTGTGTCACTTGTTCATTACATTTCTGAGTGATCCTTAGCATTATTCATTGATTCAAGCATCATACCTCACATAGAAAGTTTGGTTGCATTATCTTTGCTTGATTTTTGACCAAAACAGTTTGGCGCCCACCGTGGGGCCATTGGTGCTTCATTCCTAAGAAGATTCATATTCTTGTGATCATTTCGGTTCGTTACAACCAAGCGGATGGCTTCCTCAGCGAAGAACACTTCAAGTTCAATGCCAGCAATCAGTTCTTCACAAGGCGTTCCACCTTTGCCTCCACCACCTTATGGATCCTAGAAGAATGCTGAAAACGCTGCGAAGAGACAAACCCCTATTTTCTCAAAACCAACAACTTCTTCTGTTTCCTCTAATCCTACTACTAATGATCTTTTTACTCTGATTTTGCAGATGAGGGATCACGCACAAGAGTAGGACAAAACCAATGAAAGGATCCTCCGGGAGATCGCTGAGATCAAGAAACAGAAGAAATCAGTGGAGGATCACTCTCCTCTGATACCAAGGTCATTGGATTTCGATACTCCAGTTGTAACTACCTTACAATCGGCAGTTCCGGGCATCCAGTATCAAAGTGGTCCATCAGAAAGGCGTGATGGAATGACAACTATGAGTCAGGCATTTGGCTCTCACTTTCAGCCTCCAGGATCCTGCTTTCAGCCTTCGGGATCCTCTTTCCAGCATCAGGGATCCTTCGTCAGCTCAGGAGGATATTTGGGAATGCACACAGTTCAAGGATCCTCCCAGGTCCAAGGATCCTCCCAGGTCCTAGGATCCTCCCAGATCCAAGGATTCTCTGTGGCCCCAGGATCCTTTCAGGTTCAAGGATCCTATCAACCTCAAGGATCCAACATCTTTCAGGATCAAGGATTCTTGAGAAGTATGCAACCTCCAAGCACAGATGTTCATCAAGGAGACTTCATACCAATACAGACCATTGCTTCATCTGGTCCTTCGACTATACCGGAATCCCGTCAATATGGATTCACATCTGGAATTCCAAACATGAATCCTCTGGGAGGTAACACTTTCAATAATTCTTATAATACTAACCATGGCTCCATGCAGGATACAGGTATCAATCAAGCTATGGCTAGGGAATTACAGAAGCTTATGGATATGATATCCAGTGTTCCAGGAGTGGTCAAGCCCATTCCTGAGATCGTAGATGGTAGCCATAGGATATCTCGCTTTGCACCACCCTTATGTGATGCTGAGATACCCAAAAGATTCCAGATACCATCCATGAAGCTGTATGATGGTTCAACGGATCCAGAGGAGCATGTAGCTCAATACAGGGAGAGGATGGAAATCAATCCAATTCCTGAGAGGTTAAAAGAAGCATGTGTATGCAAGGGATTTGGATCCACACTCACAGGATCTGCTCTTAAATGGCTGCTAAGTCTTCCCCCTTACTCTATTACTTCATTTGCTAATCCAGTTAATCTGTTTAATAGTCAATTCTCTTGTAGTAGGAATTTTGAACGTTTAACTAGTGATCTTTATAGGGTAACACAAGGTCAAAAGGAATCACTTAGAGATTACATCACTAAGTTTAGTAAAGAATCCTTAGACATCCCTAACCTGGATATAGCTACGGCTGTAGAAGCCTTTAAAATGGGTTTGCTCAGGGATTCATTGTTGTATGATGATCTTGTTATGACCCCGTGCAGGAATCTTGATGAAGTAAGAACCAGGGTCCTTAGGTTCATCCATCTAGAGGATGACAAAAGGATCCAGGAGAGACTGACAGGATCCTCGAAATAGGAAAAGCAAGGATCCTACTTCAGGAACAACAAATCAAAGTCCTACAACAAATCTGATAACCAGAACGTGCATGCAGTGGAACAGGAAGAGGATGATGAGGATTATCCTCCCATTTCAGAATACTGTTTTTCTGTTGATAACAATGAACTAATTCTTGCAATGCAGAATCTAGGTGAGAAAGCTTGGTGGCCGAGAAAAAGTGATAAACCAGTTGCTACAAAGGATAAGTCCAAGTGGTGTGCATATCATGAGGATTTCGGGCATCTCACTGAAGAGTGTATTGCACTTAGAAAGGAAATTGGTTACTTGTTAAGTAAGGGGCATTTGAAGGAGCTTTTGGGGCGAAAGAAGTCAAGGATCCAGGATCCTGAAAGGATCCCA
This sequence comes from Helianthus tuberosus, assembly GCA_030545235.1. Classification (NCBI taxonomy): domain Eukaryota; kingdom Viridiplantae; phylum Streptophyta; class Magnoliopsida; order Asterales; family Asteraceae; genus Helianthus; species Helianthus tuberosus. The sequence continues at coordinate 59,571,150 of CM060400.1, forward strand.
GAAAGGGCTCCTGCTCCTCCAGCAGACGCACAAGTTATAAACTTCATATCTGGTGGATCAGACATTTGTGGTACTTCCTTTTCAGCAGCCAAAAGACATGCTAAGGAAACCAAGATGGATAATGGAGACAGACCCATCCGGACCTCCATTGTTACCCAGGATAAAGTCATAACCTTTAATGAGGATGATCGTGTTGATGTCCAGGATCCTCATCATGAAGGTCTTGTTATTACCTTATTTATTTCTAACCACTTTGTTCGCAGGATCCTAATCGATGGAGGAAGCTCTGTGAACATCATCCAGCTTGATGTCCTCAAGAAAATGAACATCCCTGAATCAGACATTGTCCCAAGATCCTCAGTCCTTGTGGGATTCAGTGGAGAAACCAAGAACACATTGGGGGACATCAAACTTCCCATCTATATTGAAGGACTTCATTCTTATAAAAAAAATTGTGTTATAGATTGCTTATCATGTTGTAATGTTATCCTTGGCAGGCCATGGATACATGACATGAAGGCAGTCCCATCCACATATCATCAGTGCGTGAAGCTTCCTAGTCCATGGGGAGTGGTGAAAATTGAGAGTGATCAACAAGAAGCTAAGAATTGCTATACCTCATCAATGAAACCAGCCTCAAGACCAAGGGAGCAATAGCAATTAAAGTATCCTTCAAGAGATGTCTTGGAGGCAAGAGAGCAGGATGTAAAGGAAATCCTCATGGATCCTCATGATCCTGAATCCAAGATCTTCATAGGATCAGGGATCCTTAGCGACATTGAACATGATCTAGTATCCTTCCTTAAAAGAAGGAAAACTACCTTTGCCTGGAAGCATGAGGATATGACAGGTATATCTAAAGATATAATTACTCATAAACTTGGCATTGACAGGTCATTCAAGCCTATACATCAGAAGAGGAGGAAGTTTGCACCTGAAAGGAATGCTATTATCCAGGAAGAGGTAGATAAACTACTTCGGGCAGGTATGATAAGAGAGGTCAAGTATCCAAGGTGGTTAGCCAATGTGGTTGTTGTTCAAAAGAAAAATGGAAAGTGGAGGGTATGTGTCGATTTTACTGACTTAAACAAGGCATGTCCCAAGGATCCTTTCCCATTACCCCACATTGACTCCATGGTGGATGCTACCGCGGGTCATAAGTTGTTGACTTTTATGGATGCTTCATCTGGATTTCAACAAAATCAGATGGAACCATCTGATCAAGAGGATACAACCTTCATGACTCCAACTGGTATATATTGTTATATTGCTATGCCATTTGGACTAAGGAATGCATGTGCTACTTATCAAAGGCTAGTCAATATGATGTTCAAGGAACAAATTGGACACACTATGGAAGTCTATATAGATGACATGGTGGTTAAGTCCAAGAAAGCTGAGGATCACCTTAAAGACTTGGAGGATGCATTCAATATCCTTGATAGATTTAATATGAAACTAAATCCTTCCAAGTGTCATTTTGGTGTTAAAGCAGGTAAATTCTTAGGCTATATGGTGACAAAGAGGGGCATTGAAGCAAGTCCAGAGCAGATTAGGGCTATTGTGAATATCAAATCTCCGGCCAATGCTAAGGATGTGCAAAGATTGACAGGCAGGATTGCAGCCTTGAACAGGTTCATATCCAAATCCTCAGAAAAATGCAAAGAATTCTATGACATCCTGGGGAAGAACAAGAAATTTGAATGGACTGAGAAACATGAATGTGCCTTAAAAGCTCTTAAGGATTACCTATCCTCAGCCCCCGCCTTGATGAAACCAGAAAAGGGGGATATATTATCCTTATACCTTGCAGTATCCTCAAAAGCAGTAAGTGCGGTCCTTGTTAAGGATCACCAAGGTACACAACATCCTGTTTATTATGTAAGTAAGAGTTTACTTGATGCTGAATCCAGGTATTCACACTTAGAGAAACTTATCCTTGCATTAATTATGGCATCTACTAAATTAAGACATTATTTTGAAACTCATGCCATTGTTGTTAAGACTAATTTTCAAATTAAGAATGTTCTCAGGAAACCTGAAATGTCAGGAAGGATGGCTAAGTGGGCAGTGAAGTTTAGTGCTTATGATATAAGATATGAACCAAGGACTGCCATCAAATCCCAAGCCTTAGCTGACTTTGTGGCAGATTTCAGTAGTAACTTGCAAAAGAAAGCTGAATTGGAAGTCCAACAGCTAGAAGAAACTAAGGATCCTTGGATACTCTTCACTGATGGTGCTTCTAATGTCAAAGGAACAGGGCTTGGAATACTACTAAAATCGCCACAGGGGGACATAATACCCCACTCCATAGCTTGTGAGTTTCAAACTACTAATAATGAGGCTGAATATGAAGCCTTGATAGCTGGTTTGCAAATTGCCAAGCATATGAGGATCAGGTATCTTGAGGTACATGTAGATTCATTATTAATCACTAATCACTTTAATGGATCTTATGCTGTTAAAGGTGAAAAGCTAATCAAATATTTAGAGATAGTCAAAGAATTGGCACTCTCTTTTGTTTCCTTTAGTTTGACACAGGTACCAAGGGAAGAGAATGCAGAGGCTGATGCATTAGCCAATCTAGGATCATCCTTGAAGATCCCGGAGGATATCAAGATCCCTATTATCCACATCCTGACCCCTGCTATCGAGGATCATGTAGCCATGGAGATAGGAGAGGATTCAGCTATTGTCCCTACTGATGATACACAATCCCATTCAGGATCATGGATCCTTCCAATAATGAGATATATCCAACATGGAGAGATTCCTACAGGAGAAAATCCCAGGGCTTTCAAAATTAAGGTATCTCAATTCAAAATATTGAATAACATATTATATAAACGATCTCTTGCAGGACCATATCTAAGATGCATTGAGGATCCTGAAATCCAAGAAGTCCTAAAGGATTTCCATGAAGGAGATTGTGGAAACCACACTGGGGGCAGGGCATTATTCTCAAGGATCCTGAGGACAGGATACTATTGGCCTACAATGAAGAAGGATGCTGTGGATTATGCTAAGAAATGCGATCCTTGTCAGAGACATAGTAATATCCTACACCAACCAGCAGAACTTTTGCATCCTATATCCTCCTCTTGGCCATTTATGAGATGGGGGATGGACATAGTTGGTAAGCATCCTAAGGCAACTGGTGGAAAAGTATTCATGCTTGCTATGACTGACTACTTCTCCAAGTGGATAGAGGCTGAAGCCTTTGCTCAAGTCAGAGAAAAAGAAGTGATATCCTTTATTAAGAGAAACATTATTACTAGATTCGGTATCCCTTCTGAAATTGTCTGTGATAATGGATCCCAATTGTTTTGGTCAAAAAATCTGATGAGGATATTGCAACCAAACTCTCTGTTATGGGGTATGATGCTTGAAATATAGAACAATGACAAGGATCACTTCAATGTAAATTGCACAAATGACACAAGGATTTATACGGGGAAAAAGCCCTTGATCAAGAGTTGATCTCCGGCACAAAAAACCCCGGGTGATGGAAACTACCGATCACCAAGCTCAAATAAATCAATAAATGTTTACAACTTCGGATAGTAACGAGCTAGGTACAAGGATCACTATCGTGAAATGTGTAAAAGTGAGTGAAAACTAATGAGTGTTCGCTGAGAGCTTCAAGAGTGCGGTTATACGAGAGTGTGTGTAGCTGAAAAATGGCTAAGTGTTCTAATTCTAGCTCGTTACCCCTTTTAAAATAGAAGTTAACTACAATAACTAACTATCCGACTTTTGTGCCAAGCTCCCACGTTCTCCACAACGTCCATTTCCAGTCAAATGTGTGCGAAATGCCCGTGGAATATTCCTTAGTACCGTTGCCAAGACCTAGTCACGTTTATTACTCCTGCGAAGTAATACAAAAATCAAACAAACAATCGTTAGTATGAGGATCCTTAAGGTGATCCATGATCCTGATCCTGAAGCTCTTCTGAGGATCACTATCTGTCACAGAAGTAAGGATCATTAATTAGGATAACAAGTAAGGATCACTAATTGTTAGAAAATCCTCCCCTAACAATTGCCCCCAAAATATAAGGAGTGATATGTAAAATGAGCGAGTTATGTTTTCTTGATCTTATCCGCAACTAACTATCGTAAATATAGCCGTTATTGTTGAACTATCCGTTGCAATAGTGACGTCACAGAAGTGACAACCCTGCATGATCATGATTATAAATAGGAGATAGAGATAGGATCAAATGCATTTAAAATTTCAGAAAGACTCCCTTTATAACTGCATTCCGAAGATAAACAGGTATTCTCTCTTCATCTTCTTCCTTCTCTTGCTCTGTTTTTCTTTCTATCATCCCTTCAAGAATGATGCTCCGGTCCTCCCCCGCCAAGGATCAAAAGAAGGATAGTCCCTTGAAGAGTCAAGGAATCATCAAAGACTCGACACATGAGAGGTGTTGCTTTAACGATGCTCAGATAGACAAAATTCGTCACTGCTTTCCGGCGAGTGCCTTTTTCAAACCCTTCGATCCTACTATTCTGAGCGACTATGTTTCAGAAACATGGGTTGCCTTTCCAGTTACTCCATTTGCCATAGGGTACACCTATCCTTTCCCAGAATTTACACAATCCTTCTTTTCCCTTACCGGCATTTCTTATATCCAAGCCATGCCGATGATTTGGAGGGTTTTGTATACCCTAGAGAGGATCATCGAGCAGGAGGGCATTGATTTAGGAATGTCAGAGCTGACACAATTGTATGATCTTACTACCTTTGGCTCTCATCGTTATTTGTTCAAACGAAAACCCGGCGGAGAACACCCCCTTCTTAAAGTCACCAAGAATGACACAAATTGGAAACGTCGGTTCTTCTTTGTCCGGAGGGATACTATTCTAAACGGAAAGGATCTGCCAAGGACATGGTCCACCCATGGTAGGCCAGAGGATCCTAAGAAGGATCACCAGGTAGTCTTGTTTTTGTATAAGGATCACTAACCCCTTTTTGTCTTGTGTTATGCAGCTATTTCTGTTTCACACATCATCACAACACCCGCAACCAAGGATAGGCTTGCTGCTTTTTGGAAGCTCGATCCTGAAATAAGTTCATTTAAGATAGACACCCAAGACTCACAAGAAGTATCCTCAGGTTCCATCACCATGTCAAGTAAGTATCCTGCTTGATTTATAGTTTGAATATTAAAATAAATAATTAAATTGAAATAAGAGTAGGACACTTATCTTGCTTTGATTGTGTAGGTGCCGGAAAATCTGCCAAGCCTGTATCCCAGTTCAACACGGCTGACCTTGATGTTGTTCGTTCCAGGAAGAAGAGATCCACTACCAGTCCTAGCATCTCCATTCCCAAAGCACCCACTAAAGGAAAGGGTGGTAAGAAGAGGAAAACTTCTGACACTGAGGACCTTCAAGGCCTACCACTGATCCGCCACCAGTTCCTTGAATACTTCAATGATGTAAGGATCACCAATTCTGCCTAGGTATCCTACTTATATGAGGATCACCTGACCTTGAACTGCTTTGTCCTTTTCTTTGCAGAAATTTGCTGAGATTGAAGATTACGTGGGGAATGTTGAGGAGCAGGACAAGAAGATTGCTGACCTCCAACAGGTTGCCGTGCTTAAGGACCTTGCCATTGCTGATCTTCAGAAGGAACTCCAAGATGCTAAGACTAAGACAGCTAAACTCCTGATTGACCTTGACTATGAGAAGCATGATCTCATAGAAAATGCTAAGGTCTCTGCCGCCATCACAATGTATCAGACAAAATTAAAGATGGCCCTGGAAGCTCAAGATCCTAACTTCGACAGAAGCAGCTGGGATGTTGAGGGCTGGAAAGCAAGGTTGGCTGATCTTGAGGATGATGAGGAGGAGGCTACTGAGGTCTTGGCGATTGAGGCAAGTGGCAGTGGAAAGGATCTGATGAAGGATACCGCAGCTGGAGGGGAAGAGGATGCAGCAAAGGTGTAGGCTGCACAATTGGGCAATGATGGACATTCCTAGACGCAGCCGGAGCCCAATTTTTAAATTTGGTAGTATTTTTTGTGGTTGTGATGTTGAACAATTTAATGGTTTGTACTGAACAATAGTTTTTAGGATTAAGGATCATGTATGATCCTTTGGACAATAGGCAGGATTGCATATGGTGGAGGGATCCTCTGTTTGGGGGATGAAGCCATTGTGATCCTGCCGCCTTTATATTCCTGCACTACTTTTGAACTTATTACCATGGACACCCTTTACCTACCCCAGCGGACGGGCCACGTTTTGCTGGTAGATGCTCGGGGTAGGTAATTTTGACAACCTTTTAAGGGTTAATCCTTTGTTAATAAATAAAATCTTAACCTTTTGTCGCTTATCTTGCGTTGTTATCCTTTTGTTTCTTTTATTTTCCTTTGTTTTGATGCATATTTATTGAATAAACAATTTTGAATAAGTCGGATTGAAAATATTTAGGACATGATCCATGATCAAATATCCTATAGTTAAAGAATCCCAAAAAGCAATATGTTTTAAGGATCACAAGTCTAGTTGTCAAATTTTAAGGGTTATTCAAATAAATAATGAACAGAATTCAAAATAGTTAAGGATCATACCTGAGGGTCCAAGTTAGGATCCTAACCATAATAAGGATAACAATAAGATAAACCTTATAGAGAAGTAAGGATCAAGGATCCCTAGTTGATTGTCTTCAAGGACCTGAAATAGATCATAACTTGGGACTAAGCCAATATAAGATAAGAGTTAGCAACTGGGGACAAGCCCAAGGATAACTGGGGACAAGCCCAAGGATCGTATGTAAACTGGAGTATGGCCCTAACTGGCGACTATCCAAACTTAGTGACATGAAAATGCCAAAACCTTAGCTAACGTGAAAACGTTAGAAACCTTAGCTAACGTGAAAACGTTAGAAACCTTAGGAACGGATGTATGGTACGTCTACCATTATACGTAGGATCCTAGGCATAGCCAGTACAATGGAATTATCAACCCCTAAAATGAGTACTGGTCCCACTGCCTTGAACTATACCAGGATCATCATGCGCTACAGGCGGAACTGGGGTCAAGCCCAAGGATAACTGGGGTTAAACCCAAGGAACGGATTGCTTCTGCAGATAACCAATGTTATGTAAAGGATACCTGAACTTTCAAAACTTAAAATCACGTGAGAGATGGATAAAGGACACATGATCCTTATCCTTGTATGAGAAAATAAAGAAATGAAATAGTTCAAGATTAGGATATTACCTAAGTAAGGATCACCGATACTTTAAGGATCCTTTAAGGATATCCCTATCGTAAGGATCATCTGTGCCATGAGGATCCTGCTCACATGAAATATTTCTTCAAGTGGACAGCATTCCAAGCTCTTGGTAGCAAATCACCTTCCATGGTTAGCAATCTATATGCCCCCTTTCCTGCTTCAGCTTCAATCAAATAAGGGCCTTCCCATTTTGGAGCCAATTTTCCATCAGCAGGATTGGTGGTATTCTGAAATGCTTTCCTTAATACCATATCTCCAACTTGAAACCTCCTGATCCTGACATTTTTGTTGTAAGCACCAGCCATTCTTTGCTGATAACTGGCCATCCTTATCCTAGCCATATCCCTGATTTCTTCAATAGTATCCAGGTCTTGAGCCAAGTTCTCATCATTCTCCTCAGGATCACGGGTACTTGTTCTAGCAGTTGGAACCACCATTTCTGTTGGGATCACTGATTCTGTCCCAAATACCAAAGAGAATGGTGTTTGACCAGTAGCATTCTTAGGGGTTGTCCTATCAGCCCAAAGCACATAGGGTAGTTCTTCTGCCCATTTCCCTTTCTTGGATCCAAGCTTTTTCTTCAAATTGTTGATAATGATCTTGTTGGATGATTCTGCTTGACCATTAGCTTGTGGGTGGACTGGTGTTGATGTTATTATCTTAATCCCCCAGCTGTCACAAAAGTTAATGGTTCTTCCCCCAATAAATTGGGAACCATTATCACATATAATCTCAGAAGGAATTCCAAATCTAGTTATAATATTTCTTTTAATGAAGGATATAACTTCCTTTTCTCTGACTTGGGCAAAAGCTTCAGCCTCTATCCACTTGGAGAAGTAATCAGTCATAGCAAGCATGAATACTTTTCCACCAGGTGCCTTAGGGAGCTTACCAACTATATCCATACCCCATCTCATAAATGGCCAAGAGGAGGATATAGGATGCAATAATTCAGCTGGTTGATGAAGGATATTGCTGTGTCTTTGACAAGGATCACATCTCTTAGCATACTCCACAGCATCTCTCTTCATGGTTGGCCAGTAGTATCCTGTCCTCAGGATCCTTGAGAATAATGCCCTGCCCCCAGTGTGGTTTCCACAATCTCCTTCATGGAAGTCTTTTAAAACTTCTTGGATTTCAGGATCCTCAATGCATCTCAAGTATGGTCCTGCAAGAGATCGTCTATACAACATATTATTTAAAATTGTGAATTGAGATACCCTAGATTTGAAAGCCCTAGGGTTTTCTCCTGTAGGAATCTCTCCATGTTGTAAGTATCTCATAATTGGTGAGATCCATGATCCTGATCCTGAATGGGATTGAGTATCTTCACTAGGGATAATTGCAGAATCATTTCCTATCTCCATAGCCACATGATCCTCGATAGCCGGGGTCAGGATATGGATAATAGGGATCTTGATATCCTCCGGGATCTTCAAGGATGATCCTAAGTAAGCCAATGCATCAACCTCTGTATTTTCTTCCCTTGGTACCTGCGTCAAACTAAAGGAAACAAAAGAGAGTGCCAAACTTTTGACTATCTCTAAATATTTGGTTAGCTTTTCACCTTTAACAGCATAGGATCCATTAAAGTGGTTTGTAATTAACAATGAATCTACATGTACCTCAAGATACCTGATCCCCATATGTTTTGCAATTTGCAAACCAGCAATTAAGGCTTCATATTCAGCCTCATTGTTGGTGGTTTGGAACTCACAAGCTATAGAGTGGGGTATTATGTCCCCCTGTGGCAATTTTAGTAGTATTCCAAGCCCTGTGCCTTTGACATTTGAGGATCCATCAGTATAGAGTATCCAAGGATCCTTGGTCTCCTCTAGCTGCTGGACTTCTAACTCGGCTTCTTTTTGTAAATCACTACTGAAATCAGCCACAAAGTCAGCCAATGCTTGGGATTTGATGGCTGTCCTAGGCTCATATCTTATATCATATGCACTTAGCTTCACTGCCCACTTAGCCATCCTTCCTGACATCTCTGGTTTCCTGAGGACATTCTTAATTGGAAAATTAGTTTTAACAACAATAACATGAGTTTCAAAATAATGTCTCAACTTAGTAGATGCCATAATCAATGCAAGAATAAGCTTTTCAAGGTGTGAATACCTGGATTCGGCATCAAGTAAACTTTTACTTACATAATAGACAGGATGTTGTGTACCTTCATGATCCTTAACAAGGACCGCACTTACTGCTTTTGAGGATACTGCAAGATACAAGGATAGCACATCGCCTTTTTCTAGTTTCATCAAGGCCGGGGCTGAGGATAGGTAATCTTTGAGGGCTCTTAAAGCATTTTCATGCTTCTCAGTCCACTCAAATTTCTTGTTCTTCCTTAGGATATCATAGAATTCTTTGCACTTCTCTGAGGATTTGTATATAAATCTGTTCAAAGCTGCTATCCTGCCTGTTAGCCTTTGAACATCCTTAGCATTGGCCGGAGATTTGATGTTTATTATTGCTTTGATTTGTTCCGGGCTAGCTTCAATGCCTCTCTTTGTCACCATATATCCTAAGAATTTACCTGCTTTAACACCAAAGTGACATTTTGAAGGATTAAGTTTCATGTTATATTTGTCAAGGATATCGAATGCTTCCTCCAAGTCCCTTAGGTGATCCTCAACTTTTATGGATTTTACCACCATATCATCTATGTAAACCTCCATAGTTTGTCCAATCTGATCCTTGAACATCATATTCACCAGCCTTTGATATGTTGCACCTGCATTTCTTAGTCCGAACGGCATAGCAATATAGCAGTATATACCAGTTGGAGTCATGAAGGCTGTATCCTCTTGGTCGGATGGTTCCATTTGGATTTGTTGAAATCCAGATGAAGCATCCATAAAAGTTAACAGTTCATGGCCCGCAGTTGCATCCACCATGGAGTCAATGTGGGGTAATGGGAAAGGATCCTTGGGACATGCCTTATTTAAATCGGTAAAATCGACACATACCCTCCACTTTCCGTTTTTCTTTTGAACAACAACCACATTGGCCAACCATCTTGGATATTTGACCTCTCTAATCATACCTGCCCGGAGCAATTTCTCTACCTCTTCTTGGATAATGGCATTCCTTTCCGGTGCAAACTTTCTTCTCCTTTGATGGATTGGTTTGAAGGACCTGTCAATGCCAAGTTTGTGAGTGATTACATCTTTAGATATACCAGTCATGTCTTCGTGTTTCCATGCAAAGGTAGTCTTTCTCCTTTTGAGGAAGGATATGAGGTCTTCCTTCATATCGCCAAGGATCCCTGATCCGATATAGATTTTGGATTCAGGATCATCAGGATCCATGAGGACTTCTACCACATCTTGCTCTCTTGCCTCCAAGACATCCCTTGGAGGATACTTTGATTGCTATTGCTCCCTTGACTTCGAGGCTGGTTTCATCGATGAAGTATAGCAATTCTTAGCCTCTTGCTGATCACTATCAATCTTCACTATTCCCCAAGGACTAGGGAGCTTCACACATTGATGGTAGGTAGATGGGACTGCCTTCATATCGTGTATCCAGGGCCTGCCAAGGATAACATTACAACAGGATAAACGGTCAATAACACAAAATTTTTGATAAGAGTGTAGGCCTTCGATATATATTGGGAATTTAATATCCCCCAGGGTATTCTTAGTTTCGCCACTAAATCCCACAAGCACGGAGGATCTTGGTATTACTTCTGATTCGGGGATACCCATCTTCTTCAGAACATCAAGCTGGATAATGTTCACTGAACTTCCTCCGTCTATAAGGATCCTGCGGACAAAATGGTTAGAAATGAAAAGAGTAATAACTAAGCCATAGTGATGAGGATCCTGGATATCAACACGATCATCCTCATCAAAGGTTATGACTTTTCCTTCGGAGACACTTGATGTTCGAACAGGTCTTTCTCCATTATCCATTTTAGTTTCCTTTGCATGCCTTTTAGCTGCTGAGAAGGATGTGCCACAAATGTCTGATCCTCCAGAAATAAAGTTTATTACTTGTGCATCTGCTGGAGGGGCTGGAGCCTTCTCAGGGATCCTTTCAGGATCCTGAGTCCTTGACTTTTTTCTTCCCAACAATTCTTTTAGATGCCCCTTGCTCAACAAGTATCCAATTTCCTTTCTTAGTGCAATGCATTCTTTTGTGAGATGCCAAAAATCTTCATGGTATGCACACCACTTTGATTTATCCTTAGTTGCAGCTGGCCTATCATTTTTTCTGGGCCATCTAGCTTTATCACCTAGGTTCTGCATCGCAAGGATAAGTTCATTGTTATCAACACAAAAACAATATTCAGAAATTGGAGGATAATCCTCATCATCCTCTTCTTGATCAACAGAATGCACGTTCTGGTTATCAGATCTGTTGTAGGATCTGAACTTGTTGTTCCTGAATGAGGATCCTTGCTTATCCTGCTTTGAGGATCCTGCTAACCTCTCCTGGATCCTCTTGTCGTCCTCTAGCCGAATGAACCTAAGTGCTCGTGTTCTTACCTCATCTAAGTTCCTGCATGGTGTCATAACAAGATCATCATAGAACGACGAATCCCTAAGCAATCCCATTTTAAAGGCCTCAACAGCCGTGGCTATATCTAAGTTGGGAATGTCTAAGGATTCTTTACTGAATTTGGTAATGTAATCCCTTAGTGATTCATTATGACCCTGGGTTATCCTATATAGATCACTAGTTAATCGTTCAAATTTTCTACTACAAGAAAACTGATTATTAAACAAGTTAACTAGATTAGCAAATGAGGTAATAGAGTAGGGGGGAAGACTTAGCAGCCATTTGAGAGCTGATCCAGTAAGAGTGGATCTGAATCCCTTGCACAGGCATGCTTCCTTTAACCTTTCTGGGATTGGATTGATCTCCATCCTCTCCCTGTATTGTGCTATGTGTTCTTCAGGATCCGTCGAACCATCATACAGCTTCATTGTTGGCACATGGAACCTCTTGGGTATCTCAGCATCACAGATTGGTGGTGCAAAACGAGATATCTTGTGGCTCCCATCTGCGATCTCTGGGATAGGTTTGACCACTCCTGGAACACTTGATATCATATCCTTTAGCTTTTGCAATTCTCTGGCCATGGCATGATTGATACCTGGATCCTGCATAAGACCATGGTTAGTAGTATAAGAATTATTAAAAGTGTTACCTCCCATTGGATTCAAATTAGGAAGTATGGATGTTAATCCATATTGTTGGGGCTCTGGAATGATCGAGGGACCAGTAGAAGCATTGGTCTGCATTGGAATAAAATCTCCCTGATGGACATCTGAACTTCCTGTTTGCAAACCCCTCAAGGATCCTGGCATCTTGAAGGATCCCTGAAACTGGGACGATCCTGGAACAAAGGAGGATCCTTGAACCTGGGATGATCCTGGAACAAAGGAGGATCCTTGAACCTGGGATGATCCTGGAACAAAGGAGGATCCTTGAACCTGGGATTGGTCTGCATTGGAATAAAATCTCCCTGATGGACATCTGAACTTCCTGTTTGCAAACCCCTCAAGGATCCTGGCATCTTGAAGGATCCCTGAAACTGGGACGATCCTGGAACAAAGGAGGATCCTTGAACCTGGGATGATCCTGGAACAAAGGAGGATCCTTGAACCTGGGATGGTCCTGGAACAAAGGAGGATCCTTGAACCTGGGATGATCCTGGAACAAAGGAGGATCCTTGAACCTGGGATGATCCTGGAACAAAGGAGGATCCTTGAACCTGGGATGATCCTGGAACAAATGAGGATCCTTGAACCTGCTGCGCTCCTGAATATCCTCCTGAATTCGTGAGGGATCCCATATGTTGAGGATAGGATCCCGCTGGCTGGAAATATGAACCTGATGCCTGGGTCACTGTTGTTGTTCCGTAGTGCACTCCTTTTGGTCCACCCACATACTGAACATCTGGAACCACTGATGGCTGGGAAGTAATCACCGGAGTATCAAAATTCAAAGATTTCAGCACCAGTGGGGAATGATCCTCTGCCGTTTTCTTTTGCTTCTTGAGATCTCCGATTTCTTTGAGAATCCTTTCATTGGTCTTATCCTGTTGCCGTATCTGATCCTTCATCTGCAAAATCAAAGTAAACATGTCATTAGTAGTGGGAGTGTAAGAAGTAGAAGAAGTTGGAGGTTTTGAGAAAATGGGAGTTGGTTTCTTCGCAGCATTCTCAGCATTCTTCTGGGATCCAGAAGGTGGTGGAGGCAAAGGGGGAACGCCTTGTGAAGAAGTGAATGAGGGCATCAAATTTGAAGCATTCTTCGCTGAGGAAGCCATTTGCTTGGTTGTAGTGAACTGAAATGAGCACAGAAATGCGAATTTTTCTAAGGATGAAGCACCAATTGCCCCACGGTGGGCGCCAAACTGTTTTGGTCAAAAAATATGATGAGGATATTGCAACCAAACTCTCTGTTATGGGGTATGATGCTTGAAATATAGAACAATGACAAGGATCACTTCAATGTAAATTGCACAAATGACACAAGGATTTATACGGGGAAAAAGCCCTTGATCAAGAGTTGATCTCCGGCACAAAAAACCCCGGGTGATGGAAACTACCGATCACCAAGCTCAAATAAATCAATAAATGTTTACAACTTCGGATAGTAACGAGCTAGGTACAAGGATCACTATCGTGAAATGTGTAAAAGTGAGTGAAAACTAATGAGTGTTCGCCGAGAGCTTCAAGAGTGCGGTTATACGAGAGTGTGTGTAGCTGAAAAATGGCTAAGTGTTCTAATTCTAGCTCGTTACCCCTTTTAAAATAGAAGTTAACTACAATAACTAACTATCCGACTTTTGTGCCAAGCTCCCACGTTCTCCACAATGCCCATTTCCAGTCAAACGTGTGCGAAATGCCCGTGGAATATTCCTTAGTACCGTTGCCAAGACCTAGTCACGTTTATTACTCCTGCGAAGTAATACAAAAATCAAACAAACAATCGTTAGTATGAGGATCCTTAAGGTGATCCATGATCCTGATCCTGAAGCTCTTCTGAGGATCACTATCTGTCACAGAAGTAAGGATCATTAATTAGGATAACAAGTAAGGATCACTAATTGTTAGAAAATCCTCCCCTAACACCAATTTATTGGGAATAGAACTACTAACTTTTGTGACAGCTGGGGGATTAAGATGATAACATCAACACCAGTCCACCCACAAGCTAATGGTCAGGCAGAATCATCCAACAAGATCATCATCAACAATTTAAAGAAGAAGCTTGGATCCAAGAAAGGAAAATGGGCAGAAGAACTACCTTATGTACTATGGGCTGATAGGACAACTCCCAAGAATGCCACTGGCCAAACTCCATCTTCTTTGGTATTTGGGGCAGAATCAGTGATCCCTACAGAGATGGTGGTTCCTACTGTAAGAACAAGCTTTCGTGATCCTGAAGAAAATGCTGAAAACTTGGTTCAAGACTTGGATACTATAGAAGAACTCAGGGATTTGGCAAGGATAAGGATGGCCAGTTATCAACAAAGGATGGCTGGAGCTTACAACAAAAATGTCAGGATCAGGAAATTCCAAGTTGGTGATATGGTGTTAAGGAAAGCATTTCAGAATACCACCAATCTTGCTGATGGAAACTTGGAACCAAAGTGAGTTTTGCAGAAGGTTTAGGTATCCTTATCAAAGGATCGAGTATCCACAGAAGTATCCAGTTATTTGGGCTTGACCCCAGTTATTCGGGCTTGACCCCAGTTATTTGGGCTAGTCCCCAGTTTGGGCCTGTCCCTAGTATCGCTAGTAGCGCACGATGATCCTGGTACAGTTCATGCCAATGGGACCAGTACTCGCTTTAGGGGCTGATAATTTCATTGTACTGGCTGTATTCAGGATCCTACGTATAATGGTAGACGTACCATACATCCGTTCCTAAGGTTTCTAACGTTTTCACGTTAGCTAAGGTTTTGGCATTTTCATGTCACTAAGTTTGGATAGTCACCAGTGAGGGCCATACTCCAGTTTACACACGATCCTTAGGGCTTGTCCCCAGTTATCCTTTGGGCTTGTCCCCAGTATATTGGGCTTGTCCCCAGAATTGTTGGGCTTGTCCCCAGTTACTAACTTTTATCTTATATTGGCTTAGTCCCAAGTTGTATCCTATTTCAGGCTTTTGAAGCTAAACGACCAAGGATCCTTGATCCTTACCTTCTATTAAGGTTTGTCTTTTGGTTATCCTGATTATAAGTGTTAAAGGTTAGGATCCTAACTTGGATTCTCAGGTATGATCCTTAACTATTTTGATTTTATTCATTATTCATCTGAGTGACCCTTATCCTTTGACAACTGAACTTGTGATCCTTAAACTACACTACTTTTCAGAACTTGTCGACTAAAGGATATGTGATCCTTGATCATACCCTAAACTTTTTGAGGATATTTATTAAATTTTTTCTTTTTTATTTAATAAATTAAGACAAAATATATATCACAACAATTGAAAAGTAAAGTATTCACAAGGATAACAACACGGGAAATAGCCAAAAAGTTAAAGTTATTTTATTCGCAAATCATTAAACCCTTCAAGGTTGTCAAAATTGCCAACCCACGTTTCTACCAGCAAAACGTGGCCCGTCCACATGGGTTCGCAAAGGGTGTCCATTGTTAACGGGTCTTAAGAGTGCAGGAAATAAAAGATGGCAGGATAACAAGTGGCTTCATCCCCCAAACAGAGGATCCATCCACCACCCGTTATCCTACCTATTGTCTAAGGATCCATGATCCATAACCCTAGAAACTATTGTTCAAATACAACCCATCATTGTTTCAAAACATCATAACCAAAAAACTACCAAGTCCTAAAAAAATGGGCTCCGGCCACGTCTAGAAATATCCATCATCACCCATTCCTGCAGCTTACACCTTAGCTGCATCACCACCAGCATCACCACCAGCATCACCTTCACCAGCCTTCTTCCTCCCAGACCTGGGACCAACAGTGGTGAGATCCATGGCTCACAAGGTCGTACATCTCTGCTAACTCCGACATTCCCAGATTAATTCCTTCACGCTCAATGATTCTTTCAAGGGTATACAAGACCCTCCAGATCATTGGCATTGCTTGGATGTAGGAAATGTCGGTGAGAGAGAAGAAGGATTGGGTGAAATCAGGAAAAGGATACGAGTATCCTATCGTAAATGGGGTAACTGGAAAGGCTACCCAAGTTTCAGAAACAAAGTCGCTCAGGATGGTGGGATCAAAAGTTTTGAATACGGTGTTCGCCGGGAAGCAATGGCGAATTCTGTCTACCTGTGGATCAGTGAAGCAACATCGTTCCTTTGCAGAGTCTTCGATGATCTTTTGGCTCTTTAAGGGACTGTCCTTTTTGTGATCCTTAGGCGGTGAGGATCTTAGCATCATCTTGGTCATGATGATGATGAAGAAGAAGAAACAGAATGAGAAGATGAAGAGAGAAAGGAAAGAGAAGTACCTGATCAAATCTTCGAATGAGGATTTAAAGGATGAAACACACGAATTTAAATGCTTCCTAACCCTTATCTCTAATTTCAATTTATAATCATGATCTTGCAGGATAGTCACTTCAGTGACGTCAGGATGGCAACGGCTAGTCATAAATTAACGGCTATATATCCGTTGGTTTGTTACGGATAAGAACGAGAAAATATAATTCGTTTATTTACATTTCACTCCTTATATTTTGGGGGCATTTGTTAGGGGAGGATTTTCCATAGATCAATGATCCTCAATTACTGTCGGGTTTAGTGATCCTCAATTCTATTTGAATTAGTGATCCTCAGAGAGTATTGTAGGATCAGGATCCAGGATCATCATAAGGATCCTTACACTAACGATTGTATGCTTTGAATATAATGTTGTTTTGCAGGAGTACGTGCTTGGACTTGGTCTTGGCGATATTCCTGGAGCATATTCCCTATTTGTTCCGCACGTGCTTGACTAATATGGACGTTATGGAGTTCGTGGAAGACCTGCATGAAATGCGGATAGTTAGTTAGCTTAGATTTTTTCCAATTTTAAAAGGGGATAGCGAGCTAAATTAGAACACTTGGCTATTTTTGGCTATACACACACACACTCGTAACTGCTCTCGTCAACTCTCTACAATTAGCTCGGCGATTACACACTTTTTTGCACATTACACTCTAGTGATCCTTGTAACTAGCTCGCTATCATCCAAAGTTGTAATACAATTTCTGTTTAATCTGAGTTGGTGATCGGTAGTTTCCATCACCCGAGGTTTTTTATGCCGGAGATCATCTCTTGATCAAGGGCTTTTTCCTCGTATAAATTGTTGTGTCACTTGTTCATTACATTTCTGAGTGATCCTTAGCATTATTCATTGACTCAAGCATCATACCTCACACAGAAAGTTTGGTTGCATTATCTTTGCTTGATTTTTGACCAAAACACTTGTTATGCTATTAAAAAGCCGTATGAGAAAAGTGATTATTAATTGTTGGTATTAGGCATGAGATGCTACACCCTATTAGAAAAAATGCCATTATCCAATGAGAATTTGTGACGAACACGTAGGAAACTTCTAATGGAACATTTATATCACAAATGCCTCAAAAATGTGTAGGATCGAAATGTGTAAAAAAAAATTTCCTGCTAGCATTTTTTTTGCAAACCTCTTTTTGTCGGCAATGCGTCTGAAACATTGGTTACCCCCTTTTTCTGATGGAAAAGTGCTTGGGAGATGTTAACTTTTCTTCTCTTAGTGACATGCATTGCAAGAATCATATATGCTTTTATTTTCAAAGGGGAAGTTATAACATAATTGATTCATATATGATAAAAATATTAGATGTAAGCTTAATTATGTTTAATTTATTTGTATTTCAGAACAATGTATCACATTAAGTATCATGTACTACGATTGAGTATGACGTTTATGAACTTGTGGCACTGTTTACTTGTCCAATGGTTATTCCCACGAGATACATTAATGTCTACTCAACCCGTCGATCTTGAATATGTGTGTGTACATATATATATACTAGGTTAGTAACTCGTGTTTTACATGGATTGAACAATAAATGACATATTAAACTTAGGGAATGTACAACAAAATTATGAGATTTCAAACAACCAATGGGATGGTGGTCCATTGGCAAAGACAAAGCCTTTAAACACCATGGGAGAGAGAGGTCTTGGGTTCAAGTCCCACAGACGACAGGAATAAAAAGAAATTTGCCATTAAAAATGAGATTTGATACAACTCAAAATTGGCATAAATAAAAACTTCTATTAATAAACCAATAAGATTGAAAAGTAAAAGTATATACATATTGTTATGGGTGAAATTCTAAGCCCATATCCTGGATAGTATCATGAATTATATCCTCTTTACATAATTGATGTTCACAACCAGGATGCTGGATCAGGATATTGGTAACATCCTGATGTTGTATCCTGAGGATTACTAACGGCTTATTTGCAGGTTACGAGTACAAGTCCATATAATTCATGAAGACTTCTTCCCCTGAAGACTCGGTCCAGATTGTTGGAAAGGGAACGTTGAAGCCGCAATACTTGGTCCACAATGTTAACAAGGGAATATTCAAGGCATCCCCCATTATAGGAAAATTTGTTTTTCTTTGTAACTATAAATAGGTGGATAGCCAGATCGATAGGACACATCTCATTCACTGCACTCGAACACTCACACTCTCTCTCTCGCAATTCACACACTTCTAGCAAATATTGTAACACTTAGCAACGATCTGGGCATTATCCTTCACTGTATCCTGACTTTTGAAGTAATAAGAAGAACAAGGCAGCTGCGATTGTCAGCTCCAGAGGTTTTGTGCCGGTGATCTAGATTAATCAAGGGCTTTCCTCATACATCCCGTGTCATCCTTTACTTTCCTGCTCATTGTTTGATTGTTGATATAGCTTGGTATCCTGAGCTATATCCTGAAAATTGTTTTTGTTAACAACTTAATCAGCATATTTTTCACAAACACTGCTAGCACACTACCTAACTTAACTAGTTTGATCACTAAAATGCTTTGGTAATTTTTGACCAAAATAATTTGGCGCCCACTGTTATGGGCCATTTTCTGAACATATATCCTGACTAATATTCTGCTTTTGATTATTTATTTGTGATCAGGATACCGGATCAGGATATTGGTAACATCCTGGTATGATATCCTGGTATTAATTGATTTAACCACGTGGAGATTAAAAGGTGCAGGTCCTTAACGGTCAAGTGGACCTCTTCTCCTTAAGACTCTGGCAAACAAGTTACATGAGAGACGTTGAACCCGGAAGAAGTGGACTACAACGTTCACTTGAGGAATATTCGAAGCATCCCGGTTTAATAGGATAGTTAGTTGATATCGTTTAACTATAAATAGATTGATCGGATCAGATTAAGTCACTCACTCTCTTTCGCATACTTTAATCTCTAGCTACTAGCAATCACTACACATAAACACTTGTACTCGAATTACATTGTAACACCTAGTTGATCCGCATCATATCCTGCACTGTATCCTGAAATTTGAAGTAATAGAAGAACAAGGCAGCTTCGATTGTCAGCTCCCGAGGTTTTGTGCCGGTGATCTAGATCGATCAAGGGCTTTCCTTGTATATCCTGTGTCATCCTTTACATTTTTGCTCATTGTTTGATCATAGATATAGCTCTATATCCTGAGCCGTATCCTGAAACTGTTTTTTTTTTTTGCGAACAACTTAACTAGCATATTTTCAACGTACATTTCTAGCACATACCTCACTTTACTAATTTGATCACTTAATTGCTTTGGTAATTTTTTACCAAAACAATTTGGCGCCCACCGTGGGGCAAGTGGTGCTATTCTACTAAAAGCTTTTGCAAAATCGTTACTTGGTTTTCTATTTTCAAAACTTTTTGCCACACTATTTTCAATGGCTTCGAGATCAAACATGAGCTCTTCCACCGTGTCTGCCACAACCTCTGCAATAATTGGTTCGGTGCTTCCACCACCACCTCCGAGAATGCAAGCCTCTTCACAGGGAACTGAAAGTCATGTGGCTCGGGATGTTATCCCCGCTCGCAATGTCCAGGGATCCGCTCCTGTTTTGGCTTCTAACGAAGAAATTCTGAATTTGTTTGGTAGTGTACAGGAACAGATGAAGCAGCAGCAGGAAACTAATCAGATGCTGATAAGAGAGATATAACTCTTGAAATCCGGCCCGAGTAGGCCTGCTAAAGATACTGTCACTCCCTTGCAACCTAGGGCTTTGAACTTCAGTTCTGCAGTTTATACTGAGGATAACCGGGGGAATACTGTGCCTAGCCATTCCCAGAATCATACTCCCGAGATACCTTCTTCAGTAAGAGTATCAACTATGAGAAGCTCAGGATATGCTTCAGGATATGGCCAGAACCCCCAAGCTGGTAATGTATCTAATAATAATAATACTCTTGCCACTAATGGTGTTGGATCTTTGCAGGATGCAGGTATGACATTAGCATTTTCCAGGGAGCTTCAGAAACTGAAGGACATGATATCCAGTGTACCTGGGGTGGTTCAGCCAATTCCTGAAGTATCCCAGGACAGCCACAGGATATCCCAGTTTGCATATCCCATTTGTGATGTTGAAATCCCAAAAAGATTTCAAACCCCCAACATGAAGCTCTATGACGGAACTACTGATCCTGAGGAGTATATTGCCCAGTATAGGGAAAGGATGGAAATCAACCCTATCCCTCCAGACCTCAAAGAAGCGTGCTTGTGCAAGGGTTTCGGTTCTACCTTAACAGGATCAGCCTTAAAATGGCTGTTAAACGTTCCTCCTCACTCAATTACTTCTTTTCCTCATTTATTTAATTTATTTAATAGTCAATTTTCTTGCATCCGGAGTTTTGAGAAACTAACCAGTGATCTTTACAGGATAACTCAAGGACCTCAGGAATCCTTGAGGGATTAGGTGAACCGGTTTAGTCGGGAATCCTTAGATATTCCACATCTTGATGTTGCAACAGTTGTGTAAGCCTCCAAGATGGGGTTGCAAAAGGATTCTCAATTTTATCAGGATCTTGTAATGAATCCCTGCAGGAATCTCGACGAAGCTCGTAACAGGCTTTAAGATACATTCGGCTGGAGGATGATAAATGTTATGGGTAAAATTCTGAGCTCATATCCTGGAAAATATCTTGATCTATATCTTGTTTATGTAGTATCTGTTTACATCCGGGATGCTAGTTCAGGATATTGGTAACATCCTGAATGGTATCCTCGGGGTTACTAATGGATTACGTGCAGGTACGTGGGATAGAAGCTAACAACGTTCACAAGACTTATTCCGCGGAAGACTCGGTCCAAGTCGTTCAAATGAAGACGTTGAAGCCGTATTACTCGGTCAATAACGTTCATAATGGAATATTCGGAGTAGCCCATATTTGTAGGGATTATTGTTTGTAATTCATTACTATAAATAGGTGGGTATACCAGATCAACTAGGACATCACAATCACTCTCGCTACACTCTAACACTTGCTCTCTAGCAATTTTCACAAAATCATTGTAACACTTAGCGATCTGGTCTATATCCTGCACTGTATCCTGAAGTTTAAAGCAATAAGAAGAACAAGGCAGCTGCGATTGTCAGCTCCCGAGGTTTTATGCCGGCGATCTAGATTGATCAAGGGCTTTCCTCGTACATCTCGTGTCATTTCCTTTACTTTTTACTCATTATTTGCTCACTGTTTGATCGCAGATACAGCTCAATATCCTGAGCCGTATCCTGAATACTGATTTTCTAAATAACTCAACAAGCATATTTTTTATAAACTTTCTAGCACACTACCTCATATTACTAATTTGATCACTAAATTGCTTCGGTAATTTTTGACCAAAACAATTTGGCGCCCACCGTGGGGCAAGTGGTGCTCTCTTTACTAAAATTTTTTGGTAAATCGCTAATCGGTTATCTATTTTCAAAACTTTTTGCCACATTGTCCATAATGGCCTCAAGATCAAACATGAGTTCCTCTACTGTGTCTGCTACGACTTCTGCTACTACAGGTTCGGTGCTTCCACCACCTCCTCCAAGAATGCCAGCCTCTACACAACCTCAGGATATTATCCCTACCCGCAGTGTTCAGGAAATTTGCCCCTGTTTTAGCTTCTAATGACGAAATTTTAACCTTATTTGGAAGTGTGCAGGAACAAATGAGGCAGCAGCAAGAGACAAACCAAATGCTTTTAAGGGAAATACAACTCCTGAAGTCTGGCTCGAGCAGATCTGCTGAGGATATTGTCACTCCATTACAACCCAGAAGTTTGAACTTCAGTTCAGCTGTGTATACTGAGGATAACAGGGGGAATATTGTGCCCAGCCTTCCTCAGAATCATACCCCTGAAATACCCTCCTCGATCAGGATATCGACCGTAAGGAGCTCAGGATATGCTTCAGGATATGGGCAAAATCCTCCAACGGGTAACATGTCAAATAATAATAATACTCATACTACTAACAATAGTGGATCCTTGCAGGATACATGTGTGACATCAGCACTTACTAGGGAACTTCAGAAGTTGAAGGACATGATATCAAGTGTACCCGGGGTGGTCCAGCCGATCCCGGAAGTGTCTCAAGACAGCCACAAGATATCTCGTTTTGCATATCCTATCTGTGATGCTGAGATTCCAAAGAGGTTCCAAACCCCCAACATGAAGCTTTACGACGGAACAACGGATCCTGAGGAGCATATTGCTCAGTATAGGGAAAGAATGGAGATTAACCCTATCCCTCCGGATCTCAAGGAAGCATGCTTGTGCAAGGGTTTTGGTTCAACCTTGACAGGATCAGCTTTGAAATGGCTCTTGAATGTTCCTCCATACTCGATTACATCTTTTGCTCACTTAGTAAATTTATTTAATAGTCAGTTTTCTTGTAGTAGAAGCTTTGAAAAATTAACAAGTGATCTCTACAGGATAACACAAGGGCCTCAGGAATCCCTTAGGGATTATGTGAACAAGTTCAGCCGGGAATCACTAGACATTCCTCATCTTGATGTTGCAACAGCTGTGCAAGCTTTCAAGATGGGGCTGCAAAAGGATTCTCAATTTTATCAAGACCTTGTAATGAACCCATGCAGGAACCTGGATGAAGCTCGGAACAGGGCCCTAAGATACATTCGGTTGGAAGACGACAGAAAGATGCAAGAAAGGATGAACTCATCCAACACTTATGAGTCAACTAACAGGAAGTCGGAATCCTCATTGAAGTCGTATCGGCCTAAGCCATATGGCAGAAATGAGAACAAGAAAGTGAATGCCGTCGAAGATGAGGATCCTGAAGAGTATCCTGAATTATCTGAATATTGCTTTTCTGTTAATATTCCTGAATTGATGTATGCCATGCAGGGTCTAGGGGACAAGGCAAGATGGCCTCGAAAGAATCAACAAAAAGCAGATTGGAAAGACAAATCAAAATGGTGTGTTTTCCACGAAGATTTCGGACATATGACTGAGGATTGCATCGATTTGAGGAAAGAAATAAGCTATCTTCTAAGCAAGGGATATTTGAAAGATCTCTTAGGAAGAAAGAAGAATAAGGGTCAGGATACTGAGAAGGATCCTGAGCGAGCAGCATCACCTCCCGCGGATGCCAAGATAATCAACTTTATTTCAGGAGGATCCGACATTTGTGGAACTTCGTATTCGGCAGCAAAGAGACATGCAAAAGAAGCTAAGGCCGAAAGGGGAGACAAACCTGTCAGGATGACTACACTTACAACTGACAAAGTGATCACATTTGATGCTGATGACAGGGATACTGTCCAGGATCCTCATCATGATGCTCTGGTAATAACGTTATATGTGGCTAACCATTTTGTACGCAGGATATTGGTTGATAATGGCAGCTCCGTCAACATAGTCCAACTATAGACGCTTAAAAGAATGAATGTATCTCCAATGGATATCACTTCAAAGTCTACCGTGCTTGTTGGGTTCAGTGGAGAGGCTAGAAACACAGTGGGAGAGATAAAGTTGCCGGTATACGTTGAAGGAGTCAACTCGATACAACGTTTCTGTGTGATGGACTCTCTATCCTGCTATAACATTATACTGGGAAGACCATGGATTCACGATATGAAGGCCGTGCCATCAACATATCACCAGTGCATCAAGATACCTACCCCTTGGGGAGTTGTTAAAGTTGATAGCGACCAGCAGGAGGCGAAGGAATGCTACTCATCCTTGATGAAATCCTCAACCAAACCTAGTGCAGCATAGCAATTAAAGACGCGGGCCCAGGATATCGTGGAGGATCCGGAGCAGGATGTGAAGAAAATTATCCTAGACCAGGATAATCCCGATATTTCGGTGCTCGTGGGAACCAATATCCCTCAGGATATTGAAGAGCAGTTAATTAACTTTTTAAAATGCAGGATGTCGACGTTTGCATGGAAGCATGAGGATATGACAGGCATATCCAAAGATATTATCACTCACAAGCTTGGAATTGATAAATCATTCAAGCCCGTGCAACAAAAAAGAAGGAAGTTTGCTCCTGAACGCAATACAATTATTCAAGAGGAAGTTGAAAGATTGTTGAAGTCCAAAATGATTAGAGAAGTCAAGTTCCCAAGGTGGCTAGCAAACGTGGTTGTGGTACAGAAGAAAAACGGGAAATGGAGAGTCTGTGTAGATTACACAGACTTGAACAAAGCTTGTCCTAAAGACCCATTTCCTCTTCCCCACATTGATGCAATGGTAGATGCCACTGCTGGGCATGAAATGCTGACTTTCATGGATGCATCCTCAGGATTTCAACAGATCCAAATGGAGCCTTCTGACCAGGAGGATACTGCCTTCATGACACCAACAGGTATTTATTGTTATACAGCTATGCCTTTTGGTTTGAAAAATGCAGGTGCAACATACCAAAGACTGGTAAACATGATGTTCAAAGACAAACTGGGGGAAACCATGGAGGTGTATATTGACGATATGGTGGTAAAGTCAAAGAAAGCTCAGGATCACCTCCAGGATATTAAAGGAGCATTTGATATCCTGGATCAGTATAATATGAAGCTGAATCCTGCTAAGTGCCATTTTGGAGTAGGAGCAGGAAAATTCCTAGGATATATGGTGACCAAAAGAGGAATAGAAGCAAGCCCGGAGCAGATTAAAGCCATCTTGGATATTAAATCACCCTCAAATATGAAGGATGTTCAACGACTAACAGGGCGAGTGGCAGCATTGAATAGATTTATCTCAAGATCTTCAGAAAAATGCAAGGATTTTTATGATATCCTGAAGAAGAACAAAAAATTCGAGTGGGGTGAGAAGCATGAAGCAGCCCTACAGGATTTGAAACGATATCTTTCGACCGCACCTCTACTGATGAAACCTGAAAATGGTGAACCACTATCCCTGTACCTTGCTGTATCAGGGAATGCTGTAAGTGCCGTTCTTATAAAAGACCATGAAGGTCAGCAATATCCTGTTTATTATGTTAGTAAAAGTTTGTTAGATGCTGAAACTAGGTACTCTCATTTAGAAAAATTAATACTAGCATTAGTTATGGCATCGACAAAACTTAGACACTACTTTGAAACACATAGGATACACGTAAAGACAAACTATCCTGTCAAAAATGTGCTTAGAAAGCCAGAAATGTCAGGCAGGATGGCCAAGTGGTCAGTAAAGTTAAGTGCCTATGATTTAGTATATGAACCTAGGAATGCCATAAAGTCTCAGGCTTTAGCTGACTTTGTGGCTGATTTTAGTAGTGACATTCAGGATGAGGTAGACCTAGAAGTTCAACAGCTAGGAGAATCCTCAGGATCCTGGACATTATATACTGATGGTGCATCTAATATAAGAGGAGTAGGATTAGGAATACTACTAAAATCACCACAGGGGGACATATTACCCCAGGCTATTAGGTGTGAATTTCCTGCCACCAATAATGAAGCAGAATATGAGGCTTTAATTGCAGGATTAGAATTGGCTAAGAGCATGAATATAAAAAATTTACAAGTATATGTTGATTCTTTGTTAATTACTAACCATTTTAATGGATCCTATGCAGTTAAGGGTGAGAAGTTAATAGAATATCTTGATATTCTCAAAAAATTAGCAGGATATTTCGATGTTTTTACGCTTGAACAGGTACCAAGGGAGGATAATGCTGAAGCGGATGCCTTAGCAAATTTGGGATCATCAATCAGGATACCTGAAGGGACCCGAATACCAATATTACATATCTTGTATCCTGCGACGAATCCTCAGGATGAGGAAGTAGCGGGCATCCAGGATCCTGAAGCAGAATATCCTGAAGAGGATCCTAAATCCTGGACGGCTCCAATCATAAAATATCTTAAGGAAGGACACATCCCCGGAAATCAAAATCCTAAGGCATTTAGGATGAAGGTATCACGATTCACTATTATAAATAATATTTTATATAAGAAATCTCTTGCAGGACCATATTTGAGGTGCTTGGAGGATCCTGAGGCCAAAGAAGTACTTCAGGATATACATGAAGGGGATTGTGGTAATCACACCGGGGGCAGATCATTGTTCTCGAAAGTATTAAGGACAGGATATTATTGGCCAACGATGAGGAAAGATGCTGCAGAATATGCTCGAAGATGTGATGCATGTCAAAGACATAGTAACATACTACATCAACCAGCTGAACCATTATATCATGTAGTTTCCCCTTGGCCATTCATGAAGTGGGGGATGGATATAGTAGGGAAGTTACCAAAAGCTCCGGGAGGAAAAGTTTTTATGTTGGCTATGACAGATTATTTCTCCAAGTGGGTTGAGGCTGAAGCATTTGTCCAAGTTAGAGACCAAGAAGTAGTATCCTTCATAAAGAGGAATATCCTGACTAGGTTTGGAGTACCGGCAGAGATCATTTGTGATAATGGGTCCCAGTTTATAAGCAAAAGGACTACCGACTTTTGCAAGAGTTGGGGAATCAAAATGATCACATCTACTCCGGTACATCCTCAAGCGAATGGACAAGCTGAATCTTCAAACAAAATAATAGTGAATAACTTAAAGAAGAGACTTGGAGCTAAAAAAGGAAGATGGGCAGATGAATTACCCTTTGTTTTATGGGCTGATAGGACAACGGTAAAAAATGCAACCGGCCAAACCCCATTCTCCTTAGTATTCAGAGCGGAGGCGATGATTCCAACAGAAATGACGATACCTACCGCAAGATCCATGTTGCAGGATCCTGAACAGAATCCTGAAATCTTATGTCAAGATTTGGATACTATAGACGAAAAAAGAGATGCAGCAAGGCTAAGGATGGCAGCAGATCAGCAAAGAATATCCAGAGCATATAACAAGAACATAAGGACTAGAAGATTTCGAGCTGGTGATTGGGTGCTAAGAAAGGCTTTTCAAAATACCACTAATCCTGCCGATGGCAAGCTAGCTCCGAAATGGGAAGGACCTTATGAAGTCGAGTCTGAAGCAGGGAAAGGAGCATATCGACTCAGAAATATGGAAGGGGATATGCTACCAAGATCCTGGAATGCAATACATTTGAAGCTTTATTTCAAGTAAGAGTAGAATTTATTTTCTATTTCGGAACGGTATGTATTCTATTTTTAAATATATTTTTGTTTATTGTCTTGAACCCACTACTGACTTAAGCATTGGAGGGGTGTTAGCCAAGCTAACACCCACCTTAGTTTACAATTGTTTTGCAGGATATGTTTCAGGATATAGCTCCAGGATATATACTCAGAATAAATCAAAAGATCAGAGGATTGGCCCCCTCTCTCGCGTTTAAGGGATCCTGGTCCCTTCAAAGGTTTAAAGGTATTCACCTTTCTTTCGAATTGGGTTTAAACACCTCGCCTGGAGCGCAAGTTATCTAGGTATAGTTCAAGGTAGCGGGACCAGTTCATGTAAAAGTGGCTGACAATTTCGTTACTGTTGGCTATATACTGGATCCTAAAGGTATATGAGGATTGATCACCCTCTCTCACGAAAGATTATTTTCATACTCTCAAAGGTTTAAAGGTTTTCACCTTTCTAAGAATTGGAGTTTATACACTCTCGCCTGTAGCGCATGAAATTTAGGGTTTATCCCCAGATATCAGGGTTTATCCCAAATATGCTAAGGATTCATTTCAGGATATCATGGGTTTTGCCCTGAGGTATTCGGTATTCATTTGAATCAAAATATAAATACATTGGTGTTTTTGGCAAACACAGGGGACATACGTTATGGATCCAAGTTTATAAGTATGCACTGGGGACAAACTTATGATAAAGGATTGGAATTGATTCTCTAAGAGTCTCTGGTATGATCTCTCCTTTTTGTTTGGACAATTTAGGGGTTATATTTCAATATCCTTTTCAAGATATCTTTCAGAATATCTCTCAGGATACATTTATGATATGTGTTCCTAAGAATGTTCAAACCAAACAATTTTCACAAGTAAAATTTGTATGACAATAATAATAAGGTCAAAAGAGTAGTTATATTATTAACATACCAAAAGATGTGCGCTTAGTTTCACCTCAAAACAGGGCCCATCCACTAAGAGCACTAATAGTTCATAACCATATTTACCCAACAGTTGAAGGCTTCATCTCAAACCGAGACCCATCCACCTTCAACTGTTGTATTGTTCGAAAAGCTTGCAGGAAATGTAAATTGTTCAGGTACGGGAAAGTAAAATGCAGAAAAGTAAATTGTTTGCGGAACTACAAACCAACATTCAAATTCAAAAAGGTGGGCTCTGGCCTTGGCACGTATATCCGTCATCGCCCACCTAAATGCCCTCACACAGCGGCATCTCCTCCAACTTTCTCAGACTTCTCCGCTCCAGCATCCTGACCAGCATCCTGCGCAGCATCCTGACCTATGTCCATCCCAGCATCAGCTCCAGCATCCTTCTTGTCTCCAGCCTGGACCACCACCTCTGCTGACTTAGAAGACTCGCCGGCTTCAGAAGGAAGTGGCACAGCTTTGCCTCCGAGCTCCTTCAACTTGGCCACCCAGGATTCAACTGGCCAAGATGGACAAACAAGGCCCGTCTCCTTGGCCTCGTAGGCCATCTTGATGCGTGCTTGTAGCAGGGAGACGATAGCAGAAGCCTTGATTCCCTCTCGGAAGTTGATCAGGGCTTGATCATGATCCATTTGAACGGTGGCAAGTTTGACCTCAGCGTCTTGGGTGACCTTCTTCAGCAGGCTTTCGTAGTGCCGGGTCTTCGCTTCGGCAATGGCACCTTGGTCAGCAACGGTGCTTTCAAGCTGTTTGATCCTGGCTTCATGGAGTGCCACAGTACCACAAGCATCATTGTACAAGTGGAGCAAATGCTGGAGGCCCTGCACATCAATTACAGGTATAAAGTTAGAATGTATGTTAACCAGGATGTCCTGTTAGGATATATGTGCAGGATATATATGCAGGATATACATGGAGGATATGCGTCAGGATATTACCTTGTTAAGGAAGGATGTCATTGGCTCTAAGGAATCAGAGAAAGTAAGTTCATCATAGGAGAACCCTTCTGAGCCTGGAGCACTGACTTCAAGACCCTTCCTCTTTTTCGCTGCGGAAGCACGGGTTCTTGGATTGGCCTTGGGAGCCGGGAGTGGCTTGGAGCTAGTAGCAGCAGGAGTCTCCTTCTTGACTATGGCTGGAGTTGGATAGCTGTCAAGTTCATCAAGGTCTAGATAGACTGGGACTTTGCTGGAATCTGCACACAGGGAGTGAAATTCTAAATCTCTTCTAAAAATATCAAATAAAAACATGTATGTACAGGATATCTTGCAGGATCCTTACCAGACATGTTTGCACTTGAAAGAGGATTTGGAGTCGGTGGAGATGGATTGAAACTTCTCTCTGCCTCTGGAAGGAGTCTGATGGCGTCTATTCTTTCTTGAGAATTAGCAAGAGGGCGTGCAATCTTCCTGAAATCAGCTGCACGAAAATGAAAATTTGTTAGTCCAGAATATGAGACAGGATAAGAGACAGGATCATTCTTAAACCCTAAGTCCTACCCTTTCTTAACCATCTCATCGGATAATCCGTTCCACCAGGGGTCGAATCCCTTTTTACGAAGAAAAACTTGGATTGCCAACCATCCTCGTTTTTGGTGGCACGAAGTATCAATGGATCACCGGAAGTAGAATAAAATAGGAACCTAGATGAGCCATGGCATCTAAGCTTGTAGGCTAAAGGGAGATCATGGACGGAAAGGTCAGGTATGTGGTTTCTCTTGATTTGGTCAAGAACAGACAAAACACGCCAAAGCATTGGCATGGTTTGACTGAAAGAAATTTTAGTGATATTAAAGAACTCGGTAATGAAGTCCGGAAAGGGGAATCGTAGCCCTAAGGTAAAGGGGAAAGCATTGAAACAAATCCACTCGGTGGAAACCATATCTGACCGGATTTCTCTATCAAAGGGTCGAAATATGGTTCCATCCGGAAAGATACCGGAGGATTTCAAAGCCGACAGATGAGCACTATCAAAGGTGCATGTTTCATTCTCCGGTTCTTGGAGAAGATTCTGTTGGATGAATGTGGGAGCCTAGTCGCCTGAACTGGACCTCGTTTGCCTAGGCATTTGGTCGCCTGAATTCTTGCCGGAGAAAAATAAAAGATGGTTATGAAGATGGGAGAGAGTATATTACCTTTTTCTTGTCGATTGTGGGTAAAAAAGGAGATGAGGATGAGAAGATATAGGGTATGATGAGTAAATATAGGCCGGGTGGTTGAAAGCTGTCACATCAATAGTCTTATCTCTTAATTGCCTTGGCCACCGTGAAAAAATGTAACCGTTAGGATATCAAACGGTAACATTTTTGGGGACAATTGTTATGGGTGAAATTCTGAGCTCATATCCTGGAAAATATCTTGATCTATATCTTGTTTATGTAGTATCTGTTTACATCCGGGATGCTGGTTCAGGATATTGGTAACATCCTGAATGGTATCCTCGGGGTTACTAATGGATTACGTGCAGGTACGTGGGATAGAAGCTAACAACGTTCACAAGACTTATTCCGCGGAAGACTCGGTCCAAGTCGTTCAAATGAAGACGTTGAAGCCGTATTACTCGGTCAATAACGTTCATAATGGAATATTCGGAGTAGCCCATATTTGTAGGGATTATTGTTTGTAATTCATTACTATAAATAGGTGGGTATACCAGATCAACTAGGACATCACAATCACTCTCGCTACACTCTAACACTTGCTCTCTAGCAATTTTCACAAAATCATTGTAACACTTAGCGATCTGGTCTATATCCTGCACTGTATCCTGAAGTTTAAAGCAATAAGAAGAACAAGGCAGCTGCGATTGTCAGCTCCCGAGGTTTTATGCCGGCGATCTAGATTGATCAAGGGCTTTCCTCGTACATCTCGTGTCATTTCCTTTACTTTTTACTCATTATTTGCTCACTGTTTGATCGCAGATACAGCTCAATATCCTGAGCCGTATCCTGAATACTGATTTTCTAAATAACTCAACAAGCATATTTTTTATAAACTTTCTAGCACACTACCTCACATTACTAATTTGATCACTAAATTGCTTCGGTAATTTTTGACCAAAACAATAAACAGATGCAAGAGAGAATGAATTCGTCCACAACCTATGAGTCAACCAATAGGAAATCAGAATCCTCGTATAAACCATATCTCTCAAAACCATATGGCAGAAATGATAGCAAAAAAGTGAATGCTGTTGAAGACGAGGATCCTGAGGAGTATCCTGAGTTGTCTGAATATTGTTTTTCTGTTAACATACCAGAACTAATGTATGCTATGCAGGGTTTAGGAGACAAAGCAAGATGGCCCAGAAAGAATCAACAAAAGGCTGATTGGAAGGACAAGTCCAAATGGTGTGCTTTCCATGAGGACTTCGGGCATGTTACTGAGGATTGCATCGCTTTAAGAAAAGAAATAAGCTATCTCTTGAGTAAGGGATATCTGAAGGACCTCTTGGTAAGAAAGAAGAATAAAGGTCAGGATCCTGAGAAGGATCCTGAATGGGCAGCATCACCTCCTACGGATGCAAAAATAATTAACTTTATTTCAGGAGGATCCGACATATGCGGCACATCGTATTCTGCAGCAAAAAGACACGCGGAGGAAGCTAAAGCAGAGAGGGGAGATAAGCCGACAAGGATGTCAACCCTCACAACTGACAAAGTCATCACGTTCGATAATGATGACAGGGATACTTTCCAGGATCCCCATCATGATGCCTTAGTGATAACGTTGTATGTCGCTAACCATTTTGTACGTAGGATATTAGTGGATAATGGCAGCTCAGTCAACATAATGCAGTTGGAAACATTGAAGAGGATGAATGTATCTCCGATGGACATTACTTTAAAGTCCATTGTGCTCGTTGGTTTCAGTGGAGAAGCTAGGAATACCGTAGGGGAGATAAAGTTGCATGTGTATATTCAAGGGGTCAACTCAATGCAGCGCTTTTATGTCATGGACTCTTTATCCTGCTATAATATTATACTAGGTAGGCCTTAGATCCATGATATGAAAGCTGTTCCATCAACCTACCATCAATGCATCAAGATCCCTACTCCTTGGGGGGTTGTTAAGGTGGAAAGTGATCAACAAGAAGCAAAGGAGTGTTATTCTTCTTCCATGAAATCCTCAACAAAGCCTAGTGCAGCATAGCAATTAAAGATGCGAGGCAAGGATATCATGGAGGCTTCAGAGCAGGATGTAAAGAAAGTCCTCCTGGATCAGAATAATCCGGATATCTCGGTGCTTGTGGGAACCAATATCCCTCAGGATATTGAAGATCAATTGGCTAACTTTTTGAAATGCAGGATGTCAACATTTGCGTGGAAGCACGAGGATATGACAGGTATTTCCAAGGATATCATAACACATAAGCTCGGTATTGACAGGTCGTTCAAGCCTGTCCAACAAAAGAGAAGGAAGTTTGCTCCGGAGCGAAATGTGATCATCCAAGAGGAAGTTGAAAGACTACTAAGGAGCAAAATGATTAGGGAAGTGAAGTTTCCTAAATGGCTGGCAAATGTAGTTGTGGTGCAAAAGAAAAATGGGAAATGAAGAGTTTGTGTAGATTACACAGACTTAAACAAAGCTTGTCCCAAGGACCCGTTTCCCCTTCCTCATATTGACTCGATGGTGGATGCTACTGCCGGTCATGAAATGTTAACCTTCATGGATGCATCTTCAGGATTCCAGCAGATCCAAATGGAGCCTTCAGACCAGGAGGATACTGCCTTCATGACACCAACAGGTATTTATTGCTACACTGCTATGCCCTTTGGTTTGAAAAATGCAGGTGCAACATATCAAAGACTTGTGAACATGATGTTCAAAGACAAGCTGGGGGACACTATGGAGGTGTACATCGACGACATGGTAGTAAAATCTAAAAAGGCTGAGGATCACCTCCAGGATATCAAGGGAACATTTGATATCCTGGATCAGTATAACATGAAGCTAAATCCTGCTAAGTGCCATTTCGAAGTGGGGGCATGAAAGTTTCTGGGATATATGGTAACTAAAAGAGGGATAGAAGCAAGCCCGGAGCAGATTAAAGCTATCTTGGATATCAAATCTCCTTCAAATATGAAGGATGTTCAACGGTTCACGGGGCGGGTAGCAGCGTTGAACATATTTATTTCAAGATCCTTGGAAAAGTGCAAGGAATTTTATGATATCCTGAAGAAGAAGAATAAGAAGTTCGAATGGGGAGCAAAGCATGAAGCAGCCTTGCAGGATCTGAAGCAGTATCTTACAACTGCACCCCTATTGATGAAGCCTGAGGATGGTGAACCATTATCCCTGTATCTTGCGGTATCGGGGAATGCAGTAAGTGTTGTCCTCGTAAAGGATCATGAAGGTCAGCAGTATCCTGTTTATTATGTTAGTAAAAGTTTATTAGATGCTGAAACTAGGTATTCCCACTTAGAGAAACTGATTTTAGCCCTAGTTATAGCGTCAACAAAACTTAGACATTATTTTGAAACACATAGGATTCGCGTTAAAACCAACTATCCTGTTAAAAATGTGCTTAGGAAACCCGAGATGTCAGGTAGGATGGCTAAATGGTCAGTGAAATTAAGTGCCTTTGATCTATTATATGAACCTAGAAATGCTATAAAGTCTCAGGCTTTAGCTGACTTTGTGGCTGATTTCAGTAGTGATATTCAAAATGAAGTAGACCTAGAAGTACAACAGCTAGGAGAAAATTTAGAATCCTGGATGCTATATACTGATGGTGCATCTAATGTAAGAGGTGTAGGTTTGGGTATACTACTAAAATCACCACAGGGGGACATATTACCCTAGGCTATTAGATGTGAGTTTCCTGCCACTAATAATGAAGCAGAATATGAAGCTTTAATTGCAGGATTAGAATTGGCTAAAAGTATGAATATCAGGAGTTTGCAAGTATATGTTGATTCTTTGTTAATTACTAATCATTTTAATGGAACCTATGCAGTTAAAGGTGAGAAGTTAATCGAGTATCTCGAAATTCTCAAAAAATTAGCAGGATATTTCGATATTTTTACACTTGAACAGGTACCAAGAGAGGATAATGCTGAAGCTGATGCCTTGGCAAATCTAGGATCATCAGTCAGGATATTGGAAGGAACCCAAATACCAATATTACATATCCTGTATCCTGCGACGGATCCTCAGGATAAGGAAGTACTAAGTGTTCAGGATCCTGATGATGAGTATCCTGAGAAGGATACTAAGTCTTGGATGGCTCCAATCATAAGATATCTCAAGGAAGGACACATCCCAAAGGATGAGAATCCTATGGACTTTAGAATGAAGGTATCACGATTCACTATTATAAATAATGTATTGTATAAGAAATCTCTTGCAGGACCATATCTGAGGTGCTTAGAGTATCCCAAAACCAAGGAAGTGCTTCAGGATATACACGAAGGGGATTGTGGTAACCATACTAGGGGCAGGTCGTTGCTTCAGGATATACACGAAGGGGATTCGTTCATGTTAGAGATCAAGAAGTGGTATCCTTCATAAAAAGGAATATCCTAACTAGGTTTGGAGTACCAGCTGAGATAATTTATGACAATGGATCTCAATTTATAAGTAAGAGGACTACTGACTTTTGCAAGAGTTGGGGAATCAAAATGATTACATCCACACCGGTACATCCTCAAGCAAATGGACAAGCAGAATCCTCAAACAAGATAATTGTCAACAACCTGAAAAAGAGACTAGGGGCTAAAAAAGGAAGGTGGGCAGAAGGACTACCCTTTGTTTTGTGGGCTGATAGGACAACGGTGAAAAGTGCAACTGGTCAAACCCCGTTTTCCTTGGTATTTGAAGCAGAAGCGGTGATCTCGACAGAAATGGTAATACATACAGCGAGATCCAACCTCTGGGATCCTGAGCAGAATCCTGAAATCCTATGCCAGGAATTGGATACTATTGATGAAACAAGAGACGCAACAAGGCTAACAATGGCGGTATATCAACAGAGGATATCTAAAGCATATAACAAGAATATAAGGACCAGAAGGTTCCAGGTTGGAGATTGGGTATTGAGGAAGGCTTTTCAGAATACCACTAATCCCGCTGATGGAAAGTTGGCTCCTAAATGGGAAGGACCCTATGAGATTGAATCAGAATCAGGAAAAGGAGCATACCGACTCAAGAATATGGAGGGGGATATGTTACCAAGATCCTGGAATGCTATATATCTAAAGCTCTATTTCAAGTGAGTTTGGAATTTAAATTCTAACTCAGGATGGTATGGATTCTATCTCTTTTATTAAGATTTAATATTATTTATTTGAACCCATTACTGACTTAAGCATCGGGATATAGCTCTAGGATATACATTTGTTTTGCAGTATATGCTTCGGGATATAGCTCCAGGATATACATTCAGGATACTTCGAAAGATTAGAGGATTGGCCCCCTTTCTCACGTTTAAGGGATCCTGATCCCTTCACAGGTTTAAAGGTATTCA
Source organism: Helianthus tuberosus (assembly GCA_030545235.1). NCBI lineage: Eukaryota > Viridiplantae > Streptophyta > Magnoliopsida > Asterales > Asteraceae > Helianthus > Helianthus tuberosus. The sequence continues at coordinate 59,607,367 of CM060400.1, forward strand.
CCTTTCCCTCGAATTGGGTTTAAACACCCCGCCTGGAGTGCAAGTTATCCAGGGATAGTTCAAGGTGGCGGGACCAGTTCATATAAAAGTGGCTGACAATTTCGTCACTATTGGCTATATCCTAGATTCTCAAGGTATATGAGGATTGATCACCCTCTCTCACAGAAGGATATTTTCATACTCTCTAAGGTTTAAAGGTTATCACCTTTCTAAGTCTTGGAGTTTATACACTCCCGCCTGTAGCGCATGAAAATTTGGGATTTTCCCCAGGATACCTATGGGATTTTCCCCAAGATACTAAGGATTTATCTCCAGTATGTTTTTGGGTTTTACCCCAGTAACACAAGAACTGTCCAAACACTTAGAGCTTGAATTCAAAAATTTTCTAAGTGTTTGAAGACTTTATGCACAGAGGACATTCCTCCCAAGGCGATTGTGTAAGGCTCGAAGAATCTAACTCAAACCTAGTATACTAAGTATCTCGGACTGGGGACATCTTAGTTGAAGAAGTAGCAAAAAGATTGAAGTTCAATACTAGGGTTACACTTTATTCCTGGTATGATCTTTCCTTTGTGAACCTTACATAAGTTGTTTAAACTTTTGAAACTGTGTATAAGGCTCAAATATCCTGATAAGGATATATCTTTAGGATATGTTCTCGAAATGTGTTTTAGGATATTTGATTGGGATATTTGGGAAATAATACTGGGGTTGAAAATAAGTACTCTGGTCAAACAAGTGTTATCAAAATGGATTTTGAAAAATAAACTATCTTTTATTCTTTAGAGACTTTGGATTTTGAGAAGTCCTATTTAACGAAAGTCTTCGTAGGATACCACTGAGTATATTGATCAGGATATTTTCAAGGGATAATTGCACAAATTTTGCAAAGCTAAAATTTAAACTAAGTAATGCATGACAAAAAAAAATTAAAAGGCGACAACAAGTAAATCATCAGGAGGTAATATTGTCTAAAATAAGCAATACTAGTTGATAACCGAAGGCTTCGTCCTAAAACCAAGGACCCATCCACCTTTGGTTATCTAACTGTTGAAATTTAAATTGTTCAAAGACGTGAAAAGTAAATTGTTCAACAAACCATAACAATCAAAATTAAGAAAAGGGTAAGTTTTAGGAGGCAGCGCCTTCTTCGTTCATCACAGCATCCGCCTCTGGATTAGCTTGAACATCCGTCTAAGCTTCATCATTGGCACCAGTTGGTTTTTTAACCGCTTTTGAAGGCCCTTCAGCTACAGGTTTAACAGGATCGCCGCTGGGACTCCTTAGCTTAGTCTCCCAAGTGTCGACATCCCAAGAAGGGCATTCGAACCCAAGGGCTTTGGCTTCATTGGCCATCTTTAGCCTGGCCTAAAGAAGGGAAGTAACGACAGAACTATTAAGGCCCTCTCGGTAGGTGATCATGTCCCGTTCGTGTTGGGCATGGGCGGCGTCGAGATGAGCTTGGGCCTCGAGAGTAGCTTTGTTAATGGCAGCCTGGTGTTCCTGGGTCATGGCCTTGAACTTATCCTCGTTATGCCGGGATTTGGCAGCAGCAATCACGCCCTAGTCGGAAATGGTGAGCTCGACTTTCTTCAATTTAGACTCAAGTATCTTGTTGAGCTCACAGGATTCTTGATATAGATGAACCAGACGTTCAAGGCCCTACATCCAAAAGCACATGTATTATGAGAACCAGGATATTGATTTGACATATATGTGCAGGATGAGGAATAAGACTTTATACCTGGTTGAGAAAAGAGGTCACGAACCCACTCGCTTCGATAAACCCATGATTTTCATAGGGAAACGTATCAGAAATGGCAGGTGAATCGGTCTCTTTCCTTTTGCGGGAACTCGAACTCCGAGGTTTAGTAGCTGGTGATGGTTTGGGAATGATGATGGCTTTGGAACTGCTGGGCTTAGATGTAGCTGTAGCTTTAGGACTAGGCTCCTTCTTGACCTGGACATGATCGGAGTAACTGTCTAACTCCTCAAGGTCGAAAACTTCTGGGATTTTTGCCGGTGCGGCATAAAAGGAGAGTTCTAAACTCTTATTGCTCTTTCGTTATATTATCAATTGTTTGTAAAATAACTCTTACCAGACATCTCGGATGATGAGTATTGACTGGAACTTGGGAGGTGTGTGGAAAAACTCCTGTCACCTTCTGGTAGCTGGTAAATTGCTTTGATCCTTTTTTCAGATTCTGCGGTAGGGGGAGCTACTTCATTAAAATTCACTGCAAAAAAGACCAAATAAAAAAAACATATTAGCACAAGACAGAGGCCTAAAAGTGTCTATGAATATTCTTGAAGCCCTAAACCCTACCGGTGGTTAACCACTCCACCGGGAGGCTAGCACCCTCGTAGATGGAATCTCGCTTGACGAAAAAGAATTTACGTTGCCACCCATCTTCGTTTTTGGTGGCCTTAAGAATGAGAGGTTTGCTGGAAGTTGAAAAAAGCAAGAATCGGCTGGAACCGTGTGATTGGAGGCGGTAAGCGATTGGGATATATTCGATGCAGAGATCAGGACAGTGAAGATGTTTGATTTGGTTAAGTACGATTAGTACCCTCAAAACCATGGGCATTGTTTGGGCGAAAGAAATACCAGTGGTTCGAAAAAACTGCATCATGAATTCAGGAAATGGGTATCGAAGACCTAACAAGAAAGGGTATGCTGGAAAACAAACCCATTCGGCAGAAGAAACATCCGACCGAATTGATCGGTCAAATGGCCTAAAAATCGTGCCATCGGGAAAAGCGCCGGAGGCCTTCAGCGCGGAAATATCCGCATTGTCGAAAGCACAGATCTCCTTCTCGGGATTTTTGAGAAGATTTTGCTGAACAAAGGTGCCCGATGATTCACCGGTTTGGGAGTGGGTCCTGGTGGCCATTGGAAGAAGGATGGAAAAACTAACATAAAATGAAGAAGGAATAAGCGATTACCTAGAGACTCTGTTGATGATATCTGATTTTCAAATAAGAAGAGAGAAGATATAGGGGCATGGTGGATATCCATCGAGTAAAAACCGCGTTGGAAGTTGCTTAAAGCTACCCCAAACGTAGCCTCGTTTTAATTGCCGCGGTTTACGAGATAAAGTTTTAAAATATATCCGTTGGATTGGTATACCGACAGATATATTTTGGGGACAATTGTTATGGGCCATTTTCTGAACATATATCCTGACTAATATTCTGCTTTTGATTATTTATTTATGATCAGGATACCGGATCAGGATATTGGTAACATCCTGGTACGATATCCTGGTATTAATTGATTTAACAACGTGCAGATTAAAAGGTACGGGTCCCTAACGGTCAAGTGGACCTCTTCTCCTTAAGACTCGGGCAAACCAGTTACATGAGAGACGTTGAACCCGGAAGAAGTGGACTACAACGTTCACTTGAGGAATATTCGAAGCATCCTGGTTTAATAGGATAGTTAGTTGATTTCGTTTAACTATAAATAGATTGATCGGATCAGATTAAGTGACTCACTCTCTTTCGCATACTTTACTCTCTAGCTACTAGCAATCACTACACATAAACACTTGTACTCGAATTACATTGTAACACCTAGTTGATCCGCATCATATCCTGCACTGTATCCTGAAAATTGAAGTAATAGAAGAACAAGGCAGCTGCGATTGTCAGCTCCTGAGGTTTTGTACCGGCGATCTAGATTGATCAAGGGCATTCCTCGTATATCCTGTGTCATCCTTTACATTTTTGCTCATTGTTTGATCATAGATACAGCTCTATATCCTGAGCCGTATCCTGAAACTGTTTTTTGCAAACAACTTAACTAGCATATTTTCAACGTACATTTCTAGCACACTACCTCACTTTACTAATTTGATCACTTAATTGCTTCGGTAATTTTTGACCAAAACACCCACCGTGGGGCAAGTGGTGCTATTTCTACTAAAAGCTTTCTTAAAATCACTACTTGGCTTTCTATTTTCAAAGCTTTTCGCACAACTATTTTCAATGGCCTCAAAATCAAACATGATCTCTTCTACCATGTCTGCTACAACCTCTGCAACAATTGGCTCGGTGCTTCCACCACCTCCAAGGATGCAAGCTTCTTCACAGCTTCAAGCCCCTCTAAGGAGGACCGAAACTCACACAACTCAGGATATTGTTCCTACTCAGAATGTTCATGGATATGCTGCTTCAGGGAGAACCCCTATTATAGCTTCTAATGATGAAATTATAACTTTGTTTGGTAGTATACATGATAAGATGAAGCAACAGCAGGAGACTAAACAAATGTTGATAAGAGAGATACAACTCTTGAAATCTAGCTCAAACAGGCCTGCTGAGGACACTGTCACTCCCTTGCAGCCCAGAGCATTTAACTTCAGCTCGGCAGTATATACTGAGGATAATCGGGGCAATATTGTACCAAGCCACTCCCAGAGTCATACTCATGAGATACCTTCATCGGTCAGGGTATCAACTGTGAGAAGTTCAGGATATGCTCCAAGATATAACCAGAATCCTCAGGCTGGTAACGTGTCTAATAACCTTAATACTTTTGCTACTAATAGTTTTGGATCTCTGCAGGATACAGGTGTAACCTCGGCACTCTCTAGAGAGCTTCAAAAGTTGAAGGATATGATATCCAGTGTACCTGGGGTAGTCCAGCCGATTCCAGAAGTATCCCAGGATAGCCACAGGATATCTTGGTTTGCACATCCTATTTGTGATGCTGAAATTCCAAAAAGATTTCAAACTCCCAACATGAAGCTCTTTGACGGGACCACGGATCCTGAAGAGCATATTGCTTAGTATAGGGAAAGGATGGAGATTAATCCTATCCCTACGTACCTCAAGGAAGCTTGCCTTTGCAAGGGTTTTGGATCTACTTTGACAGGACCAGACTTAAAATGGCTCTTAAATGTTCTACCTCATTCAATTACATCGTTTGCTCATTTAGTTAATTTGTTTAATAGTCAATTTTCTTGCAGTAGAAGTTTTGAAAAACTAACCAGTGATCTCTATAGGATAACTCAAGGTCCACAAGAATCCTTAAGGGATTATGTGAACAAGTTTAGCAGGGAATCCTTAGATATCCCACATCTTGATGTTGCTACAGCCGTACAGGCATTCAAAATGGGGTTACAAAAGGATTCTCAATTTTATCAGGATCTTGTAATGAATCCTTGCAGGAACCTGGATGAAGCTCGAAATAGGGCTTTGAGATATATCAGACTAGAAGACGACAAGAAAATGCAAGAGAGGATGAATTCATCCTCAACATATGAATCAACTAACAGGAAGTCAGAATCCTCTTACAAACCATATCGCTCTAAACCATATGGCAGGAATGACAACAAGAAATTGAATGCTGTTGAGGATGAGGATCCTGAGGAGTATCCTGAATTGTCAGAATATTGTTTTTCTGTTAATATACCCCAACTAATGTATGCTATGCTGGGTTTGGGAGATAAAGCGAGGTGGCCCAGGAAGAGCTAGCAAAAGGCTGATTGGAAAGACAAATCCAAGTGGTGTGCTTTCCATGAGGATTTTGGAGATGTGATAGAAGATTGCATAACCCTGAGGAAGGAAATAAGTTATCTGCTAAGTAAAGGATATCTGAAGGATCTTCTGGGCAGGAAAAAGAATAAGGGTCAGGATATTGAGAAGGATCATGAACGAGCAGCATCACCTCCTCCAGATGCCAAGATAATTAAATTTATTTCAGGAGGATCCGACATTTGTAGAACCTCTTATTCTGCAGCAAAAAGACATGCGAAGGAGGCTAAGGCAGAACCGGGAGACAAGCCGACCAGGATGACAACACTCACAACCGATAAACTGATAACGTTTGATAATGATGACAGGGGTAGTGTCCAAGATCCCATCATGATGGTTTGGTAATAACTTTTTATATTGCTAATCATTTTGTGCGCAAGATACTGGTGGATAAGGCAGTTCCATCAACATCATTCAACTGGAAACACTGAAAAGAATGAATATTCCCCAGATGGAGATTATTTCAAAATCCACTATACTTGTAGGGTTTAGTGGAGAGGCCAAGATTACTGTGGGAGAAATAAAGCTGCCAGTATATGTTGAGGGAGTGAATTCAATGCAACGTTTCTATGTCATGGACTCCTTATCCTGCTACAATATTATATTGGGCAGACCATGGATCCATGATATGAAGGTTGTCCCATCAACCTACCATCAATGTATCAAGATTCCTACCCCTTGGGGGGTTGTCAAGGTGGAAAGCGATCAACAAGAGGCAAAAGAATGCTATTCTTCCTCAATGAAGTCTTCAACGAAGCCTAAAGTAGGATAGCAATTAAAGATACGAGCCCAGGATATCGTTGAAGCCTTAGAGCAAGATGTTAAGAAAATTGTCCTGGATCAGGATAATCATGATATCTCGGTGCTCGTAGGAACCAATATTCCTCAGGGTATTGAAAGTCAGTTAACTAACTTTTTTAAATGCAGGTTGTGCATGTTCGCAAGGAAGCATGAGGATATGACATCTATTTCTAAAGATATTATAGCTCACAAGCTTGGAATTAACAGGTCTTTCAAGCCCGTTCAGCAAAAGAGAAGGAAGTTTGCTCTTGAAAGAAACGAAATTATACAGGAAGAGGTTGAAAGATTACTGAAATCCAAGATGATTAGGGAAGTCAAATTTCCCAAGTGGCTAGCAAATGTAGTTGTAGTTCAAAAGAAGAATGGGAAATTGTGTAGATTACACAGACTTGAACAATGTGTGTCCTAAAGACCCATTCCCTCTACCTCATATAGACTCGATGGTGGATGTAACTGTCGGTCATGAAATGCTAACCTTTATGGATGCATCCTCAGGATTCCAGCAGATCCAAATGGAACCTTCAGACCAGGAGGATACTGCTTTCATGACACCAACATGTATTTACTGTTATACTGCTATGCCATTCGGTTTGAAAAAATGCAGGTGCAACGTACCAGAGATTGGTGAAAATGATGTTTAAAGACAAACTGGGGGACACCATGGAGGTATACATTGATGATATGGTGGTAAAGTCAAAGAAAGCTGAGGATCATCTCCGGGATATTGAAGGAGCATTTGATATCATGGACCAGTACAATATGAAACTAAATCATGCCAAGTGCCATTTTGGAGTGGGGGCATGAAAGTTTTTAGGATATATGTTGACTAAAAGGGGGATAGAAGCAAGCCTGGAACAGATCAAAGCTATCCTGGAACTCAAGTCACCATCCAACATGAAATACGTGCAAAGATTAACAGGAGGAGTAGCGGCATTAAATAGGTTTATATCAACATCTTTAGAGAAATGCAAGGAATTCTACGATATCCTGCATAAGAATAAGAGATTTGAGTGGGGAGAAAAGCATGAAGCAGTCTTACAGGAATTAAAGTAATATCTTTCAACTGCATCTTTATTGATGAAGCCCAAGGATGGTGAACCATTATCCCTGTATCTTGCAATATCAGGGAATGCAGTAAGTGTTGTTTTGGTAAAGGATCATGAAGGTCAGCAGTATCATGTCTATTATGTTAGTAAAAGTTTGTTAGATGCTGAAACTAGATATTCACACTTAGAGAAATTGATATTAGCCCTAGTTATGGCATCAACTAAGCTTAGACATTATTTTGAGACACATAGGATTCATGTTAAAACTAATTATCCTGTTAAAAATGTGTTTAGGAAACCTGAGATGTCGGGTAGAATGGCTAAATGGTCAGTAAAGTTAAGTGCCTATGATCTAGTATATGAACCTAGAAATGCTATAAAGTCTCAGGCTCTAGCAGACTTTGTGGCTGATTTCAGTAGTGATATTCAAAATGAAGTAGACCTAGAAGTACAACAACTAGGAGAAACCTTAGAATCCTGGACATTATATACTGATGGTGCATCTAATGTGAGAAGTGTGGGATTAGGTATACTACTAAAATCGCCACAGGGGACATATTACACAAGGCTATTAGGTGTGAATATCCTGCCACTAATAATGAAGCAGAATATAAAGCTTTGATTGCAGGATTAGAGTTGGCCAGGAAAATGAATATTAAAAATTTGCAAGTATATGTTGATTCCTTGTTAATTACTAACCATTTCAATGGATCCTATGCAGTCAAAGATGAAAAAATAATCCAATATCTTGAAATTGTCAAAAAATTAGCAGGATATTTTCAAAGTTTTTACAATTAAACAGGTACCAAGAGAGGATAATGCTGAGGCAGATGCTTTGGCAAATTTGGGATCTACAGTCAGGATACCGGAAGGAACTCAAATACCAATACTACATATCCTGTATCTTGCGATGGAACACTTCAATCCTCAGGATAAGGAAGTATCAAGTATCCAGGATCCTGGCAATGAATATCCTGAGAAGAATCCTGAATCATGGACAGCTCCGATCATAAAACACCTTAAAGAAGGAGACATCCCAAAGGATGAGATTCCTAAGGCTTTCAGGATGAAGGTATCTCGTTTTACTATTATAAAAGATGTTTTGTATAAAAAGTCTCTTGCAGGACCATACCTAAGGTGCTTGGAGGATCCTGAGACCAAGGAGGTACTTCAGGATATGTATGAAGGAGATTGTGGCAACCATACTGGGGGTAATTCATTATTCTCGAAGGTGCTAAGAACATGATACTATTGGCCGACGATGAGGAAAGACGCAGCAGAATATGCTCGAAGATGTGATGCATGTCAAAGGCACAACAATATACTGCATCAACCTGCTGAGCCACTATATCCTATTGCTTCCCCATGCCCATTCATGAAATGGGGTATGGACGTAGTGGGAAAATTGCCAAAAGCTCCAAGAGGAAAAGTTTTTATGCTGGCAATGACGGATTATTTCTCCAAGTGGGTTGAAGCCGAGGCATTTGTCCAAGTCAGAGATCAAGAAGTAGTGTCCTTCATAAAGAGGAATATCCTGACTAGGTTTGGGGTACCAGCTGAGATAATTTGTGATAATGGCTCTAAGTTTATCAATAAGAGGACTATCGATTTTTGCAAAAGTTGGGGAAACAAGATGATCACATCCACTCCGATACATCCTCAAGCAAATGGACAGGCAGAATCCTCAAACAAGATAATTGTCAACAATTTGAAGAAAAGACTAGGGGGCTAAGAAAGGAAGATGGGCAGAAGAGTTACCCTTTGTCTTATGGGCTGATAGAACAACAATAAAAAGTGCAACTGGGCAAACCCCATTTTCCTTGGTGTTTGGAGCAGAAGCAGTGATCCCGACAGAAATGGTGATAGCTACAGCAAGATCGAGCTTCTGGGATCCTGAGGCAAATCCTGAAGCCCTGTGTCAAGAATTGGACACCGTGGATGAAACAATAGATGCGGCAAAGCTAAGGATGACAGCATATCAACATAGGATATCCAGAGCATATAACGAGAATCTGAGGACTATAAGGTTTCAAGTTGGAGATTGGGTGTTAAGGAAGGCTTTTCAAAATACTACGAATCCTGCTGATGGGAAGCTTGCCCCAGAATGGGAAGGACCTTATGAAATTGAATCAGAATATGGGAAATGAGCATACCGACTTAAGAATATGGAAGGGGATATGCTACCAAGATCCTGGAATGCCTTACACCTCAAGCTCTATTTCAAGTGAGTTTAGAATTTAACTTCTAACTCATGATGGTATGAATTCTACCCCTTTTTAAATATGTTTGAATATATTTATTCTTTTGAACCCAATACTAACTTAAGAATCGGAGGGGTGTTAGCCAAGCTAATACCCACCTTAGTTTGAAGGTGTTTTGTAGGATATGCTTCGGGATATTACTCCAGGATATATGCTCAAGAAAAACCAAAAGATTAGAGGATTGGCCCCCTCTCTCACGTTTAACGGATCCTTATCCCTTCATAGGTTTAAAGGTATTCACCTTTCTCTCGAATTGGGTTTAAACACCCCGCCTGGAGCGCAAGTTATCCGAGGATAGTTCAAGATAGCGGGACCAGTTCATGTAAAAGTGGCTGATAATTTCATTATTATTGGCTATATCCTGGATCCTTAAGGTATATGAGGATTTGTCACCCTCTCTCACGAAAGGGTATTTTCATATTCTCTAAGGTTTAAAGGTTTTCACCTTTCTAAGTCTTGGAGTTTGTACACTCCCGCCTGTAGCGCATGAAAACTAAGGGTTTATCCCCATGATACTAAGGGTTTATCCCCAGGATACTAAGGGTTTATCCCTAGTAAAACCAAAGTCTTTGGATGAGTTCTAAACAAAATATGATTGTTCCTAAGTATTCAATTATGCTGTACACATGGGACATCCATCTTGATACATTGTAAACAATTTGAATGATGAACTCAGTTTCCTAAATGTGCACAGGGGACATCCATGAGGGGAATGTTGCAAAAGGTTCAAAGGTGGAAAATTGGAATCGACTCTCCAAGAGTCTTTGGTATGATCTCCCCTTTTCATCTTTTGAAACCTTATCTAAATAACTTAAGTTTTTAGAGTTATGTATCTCTGATTAGATACTAAGTTTAATAACAGTATCCTGATCAGGATATTTTTTTAGAATACTTTTCAGGATATTTTTTCAAAATGTTTTCTCAGGATATTTGAAGTAATAAAGGAGAAAAATACTTTCAAATCAAACACATGCAATGTAGTAAAAATACAACAACAAAGATAAGGCTGAAAGGTTGGTTATTATTCACATGCAAATGGTTGCACTATTGGCTTCATCTCAAAATGAGACCCATCCACCAACATTGCAACTAGTCCTAAACCATATTTACCTAAACAGTTGAAGGCTTTGTCCTGAAACACAGTATCCCTCCACCTTCAACTATTTAATGTTCAAAAGCATATAAACATTGATGACCAAGGGCTTCGTCCTGAAACTCAGGATCCCTCCACCTTTGGCCATTATATTGTATCTAAGTGCAGGAAAATAAATGTAGGAAAAGTAATTTGTTTTGGGGTTACAGGCCATTCAAATTTACAAAAGTGGGCTCCGGCCTAGGCATCAATATCCATCATTGCCCACTTGAATGCCCTCACACAGCGGCATCACCACCATCCTTCTTCGCCTCCTCAGCCTCAGCATCCTGAGCAGCATCTTCACCAGCATCCGCACCAGCGTCCTTCTTTTCTCCGGCCTTGTCCGCCACCTCAGCTTCCTTGGAAGTCCCACCAGCCCCAACTTTAGCAGGATATGGCACAGGATTGCCTCCAAGATCCTTGAGTTTCGCCACCCAAGAGTCAACCGGCCAGGATAGGCACTCAAGACCTGTCTCCTTGGCTTCATAAGCCATCTTGATACGAGCTTGCAGCAAGGAGACAATAACGGAGTTTTTGATCCCCCCCCCCAGACGGAGATCATGGCCTGTTCGTGCTCAACATGGACGGCTGCTATCTTCACTTCGGCATCCTGAGTGACCTTCTTCAGCTTATCCTCATAGTGTCGGGTCTTGGCTTCAGCAATAGTGCCCTGGTCAGCTATGGTGGTCTCAAGTTACTTGATCCTGGCCTCGTGGAGCTCAGCTGTTTCTCAAGCATCAGTATAGAGATGTAGCAGATGCTGGAGACCCTACGATTCGAAATACAGGTATGGGTTAAAATTTGCTAACCAGGATATTCAATCAGGATATATGTGCAGGATCTGGCACCAGGATATTACCTTGTTAAGAAAAGAAGTCATAGGCTCCAAGGACTCGGTGAAGCTGAGCTCTTCGTAGGAGAACCCTTCACAAGCTGGAGTGGTGGTCTCTGAACCCTTTCTCTTCTTGGACATGGAAGCACGAGTTCTTGGGTTAGGCTTAGGGACTACGACCGGTTTGGAGCTGGTGATAGCAAGGGTCTCCTTCTTGACATTGACAGGAGTAGGATAGCTGTCAAGTTCATCAAGGTCCAAGAGGATTGGAACTTTGCTAGCGTCTGCATACGGGGAGTAACTTTAAAACCCTTCTATATAACAAATATCAAATATCAAAATATATGTTGGATATTAAACAGGATCCTTACCAGACATGTTTGAACTGGAATGTTGACTCGAGGATGCTGGGTACGGAATGAAGCTTCTCTCAATCTCAGGAAGGAGTCTGATGGCTTGGATCCTTCTCTCTGAATCAGCAAGGGGAGGTGCTAGTTTTCTGAAGTCAGCTGCATACAACAAAAATAAAGATCAGTTCAAGATACATGATAGGATATAAGACAGGTACATCCTAAAACCCTAAATCCTACCCTTTCTCAACCACTTCACCGGATATTCCGCTCCACCAGGGATCGAATTTCTTTTCACAAAGAAAACTTTGGATTTCCATTCCTCCTCGTTCCTGGTGGCTTGGAGTATCAGAGGGTCACTGGAGGTAGAATAAAACAAGAATCTGCAAGAACCATGGTAGCTAAGCTGGTATGCTAACGGAAGATGATGAACGGAAAGCTCAGGAATGTGGGCGTTCATGATTCAATCAAGAACGAGTAGCACTAGCCATAGCATTGGCATGGTTTGACTGAAACTAATTTTTGTGATGTGAAAAAACTCGGTAATGAAATCGGGGAAAGGGAATCGGAGGCCCAAGGTGAATGGAAAGGCATTAAAACAGAGCCACTCATTAGACACCATATCTGATCGGATCTCCAGATCAAACGGCCAGAACACCGTCCCCTCCGGGAAGAAGCCGGAGGATTTAAGGGCTGACAGGTGAGCACTGTCAAATGAGCACATCTCCTTCTCCGGGTCTTAAGGGATATACTGAGGGATAAACGTGGGGGCAGAATCACCGGAGCTGGACCTTGTTTGTCTCGCCATATCTTCGCCAGAATAATGTGCAGAAAAGAAGTGAGAAGGGATAGAAATATTTACCTTGTAACTTCTTGGTGGAGATAAATGGCGGTGGAAATGAGGAGTTATAGGGAGGCGATGAGTATTTATAGCCTGGGAAGTTACAGCTGGTCACATCAAGTCTTATCTCTTAATTACCTTGGTATTCGTAAAAAAAATGTAACCGTTAGACCCAGGATCCTCAACGGTAACATTTTTTGGGAAAAATTCTTATGGGTGAAATTCTGAGCCCATATCCTGAATAGCATCTTGAATTATATCCTCTTTACTAGGGCTGTAAACGAACCGAACGAACACGAACAAGGCCTTGTTCGTGTTCGTTCGTTAAGGAAATAAATGTGTTCACGAACGGTTCATGAACACTTACCGAACGAGATTTTATGTTCATGTTCGTTCATTAAGGAAATGAGCGTGTTCGCGAACGGTTCACGAACACAAATAAATTTGGCGAATGCGACGAAGGATAACGATAGATGACCCAGAGAGTAGCACTCAAACTTGAATCCCTTATTGTGGAACGGAGGTCGATTGTATTCGTGGATGTAAATAATGAGAAATGAAAGGGAAATGATGCATAAACAAGGTGAAAGTGGGTTTCCTAGTTTAATTGTTAGGGAAATAAAATAAATAAAATTTTAATAATATAAAAAATACAAATAAAATATAAGAAAGTACAAAGATCTTTAATTAAAACACAAACATATGAACATAAACGAACGCAAATCAACGAATGTTCACGAACACGTTCAAGAACACCTTACCGAACGTTCACGAACACAATCGAACGAACGAGACCTCAGTTCATGTTCGTTCATTTAACTAATCGAACGAAATTTCTTGTTCATGTTTGTTCGTTTATTAAACGAACGAACATAAACGAACTTCCTGCCGAACGGTTCACGAACTGTTCGCTGAACGTTCGGTTCGTTTACAGCTCTACTCTTTACATAATTGATGTTCACAACCAGGATGCTGGATCAGGATATTGGTAACATCCTGATGCTGTATCCTAAGGATTACTAATGGATTATTTGCAGGTTACGAGTACAAGTCCATAACATTCATGAAGACTTCTTCCCATGAAGACTCGGTCCAGATTGTTGGAAAAGGAACGTTGAAGCCGCAATACTTGGTCCACAACGTTAACAAGGGAATATTCCAAGGCATCCCCCCACTATAGGAAAAAAAAATTTCTTTGTAACTATAAATAGGTGGATAGCCAGATCAATAGGACACATCTCATTCACTGCACTCGAACACTCACACTCTCTCTCACAATTCACACACTTCTAGCAAATATTGTAACACTTAGAAATGTTATGGGCATTATCCTGCACTGTATCCTGACTTATGAAGTAATAAGAAGAACAAGCCAGCTTCGATTGTCAGCTCCTGAGGTTTTGTGCCGGCGACTAGATTGATCAAGGGCTTTCCTCGTACATCCCGTGTCATCCTTCACTTTCCTGCTCATTGTTTGATTGTTGATATAGCTTGGTATCCTGTGCTATATCCTGAAAACTGTTTTTGTTAACAACTTAATCAACATGTTTTTCACAAACACTACTAGCAAACTACCTCACTTAACTAATTTGATCACTAAATTGCTTCGGTAATTTTTGACCAAAACACATATAACTCACAAATCTCAAAAGACTTCTTTATATACAACATTTGTTGTTCTATTGGTAACTTTACCATCTTTATCTAAAAACTAAACATACATAATATAACAAACTTAAAATGCCTGATTACTTAATTTCAAGAAGTCACAAAAAAGACGTTGTATCCAAAACTCGCAACAAACAAACATGACTCATTTTGAAAACTACCAATCTTATATTATCCTACAATCAGTGGCGGATCTAGGATTCACGCCAAGCAGGAACGTTTTATAAGAAAAGCGGTAACGAAATCGAAAAAATGTCAAATTTTTCCAAAATTTACACTAAAAACGTCAAATTTTTTCCCGCCAAGCGGTAGCGGGCGCTCCCCCTTGTGTCCACATAGGTCCGCCCTGCCTACAATCAAAACGTGATTATGGCAATTAGGTATAAGAAGATCCAAATCACCAAAACATATATATCTCTAGATCCCTTCCAATATGGATTGGAATGAATCTGCATGTATGACCTTTTAGCATCGTTTATAAGGCTAAAGGGTGTGGTGGTCATGGTTGGGACATGATTCGCCACCTAGGAACATGAATGGATGGCTACACCACCCCTTGCTTGATCCACCATGGTTTGCATGGATTAAACCATGGCAGCCATGGTCCTCCTTTCCATTTTTAAAGAAATCAATTCCTTTTTCTTTAGACAAAGATAAATTAAAATAAATAAGAGGCTAGTGCTTTGGGTCATAACCACACCCTTAGGGTAGTGGTTTTGGATTGTGAATTAGAGGTGGGTGACATCGCATTGACGTGGAGGGTCATGGTGGTCATAAGGGTCATGACCACACCCCATAGCCTTAGAAGCTTTATAAAAAACAAACATTATTAATTTAAATCCTCAAATCATTTAGTACTAAAAGACAAATTAATAGGTTTTAGAACAATAGGCATGTTAAACTTTACAGTTAAAAGGTGTTTTTACAAAAAAGGAGAATTATATCTTACTGAATTAATCTAAATAATTCTCCTTTAACAGGTGAGTTATCTATTCAATTATAACGGGGTAGGGGTGGTTATCACTTGTACAAATTCCATCACTCACAACATCCAATCAAGTTCCGCATGTCATCGACCATTATTCCATCACTCACAACCTTTTTTAGTGGAAATGGTTATCACTCACCACCACACCCAACAATTTGCCCCCAACCAACAATTTCCCTCACATCAATCAAATAATAACGCGTCAAAATATAACGGGATTTAACTTCCACGCGTGGTTGCAAGGGGGTTGCGGTGGTATTTGGCCAAGTTCCACGCGTTGAAAAATTGCATCACGCACAAAACTTCCACCGCCCCGGGTGGCCTAACAATACGAACCACAGAAAAATAAACTTAAACCCACAAACATGACCCAAATCAGCAAACATGCATCTTTAGATCCCTTTCAATATGTAACTCTCAGTCTAAATAACAATAAATATAAGGTTTCGAGATTATACTCCCTGGTTGTAACACCGAACGGAAAAAAAGATCTCAAAGCTGATTAAAAAAAACCTAACCTAAATTTAAGCTAATCCTCGCAATTTAATTTGAAATCCAAAATCTATCTGGAACCAAAAACAATGAATAACAGGAACATTTTAATCAGAAGAAATCGAGTGCACGATTCAGTTTTACTATTAGATTTACGATTAAGAAGCGATTCCTCACCCTAACTCTCCTATTAAAAAGGATGTCAAAAGGAATGTTGACTCAAAGGAAAAGTTGGCCTCAAAGGAAAAATTGCCTTTGAAGAATAAAAAAGTCAAAAGTGAAACATGATTTCCGAATTTTATATGTATTATTTGGTTTACATAATTAAAAATAATAGAATTAAATTATTGATTCCTAAAATTATGTAAAGAATAAATGTGAATGTTGTAGAATTGTTTCCCTCAAAAAAACATGGATTGTCAAAGGTGCCACATGACAAACCAAGTTCTTCATTTATTAGATATGATAGATGATAGATGATAGATCAGTATCCCTGAAACTTTTAACAGTACCAAGACCATATCTCTTTCATTATCAAATTGTCTAAAACACTATTTCTCTCGAACACATTTTGCATACTCTGTTCCTTTGTCACATTCCATTCGACATGCAATCCAATTCAATCATGAGACAAAATTCCGTTGCAACAAACTTTGATGTCAAACAAAGTGGTAACACGAGCGTGATTTATCAAACATCAACAACCATGCCCTACCAACACTGCTCTGAAGAAATAATGGAAAGTCGATGAAGAAGGGAACGAGCGAACAAAATTCTTTTTTACTACTGCCATGAATAAGGACACATGATTTCTTCTTACAAATTAAAAGATTACGATGAAGCCACCCAATTAATAAGACAACGGATCAATATCGGAATTCGACATCAGAAGAATGCCTTCAAATTCTCTGAGGAATGCATCTTTACCAGAAGAGATTCAGGCATGTGGTCTGAAATTTGGCATGTATGTACCACTATTAAGCATCATTATGCGGGTAATTTGTCAATGTTTTACGAATTAGAAACTCCTATGGAGTAGAGACTAGAACAGGGGAAGGGGTAGTATATATTAGTATCCCCAGTAACTTTTACTGGTACCAAGACAATTTCTTTTTCGTTATCAAATTTTCCAAAACATTATCTCTCTTGCACATATTTTGCATTGCAATTCCATTCAATCATGAGACAAAATTCCGCTGTAACAAACTCTGATGTCCAACCAAAAATACATATTATAAATATCATGGACGTTAGCATATATAAGTCATATATATATTTGTAATTTTTTTCATTTTTAACTAACAACTAATAAAAGATTACTTTCTTACATCAGAGAATTGAATTGAAAGTAAGCATGTACTGTGAAAGGTGCAAGACAAACGTTTCAAAAGTATGTGACAAAACTTTCAGGCATCGATCAAGTATCAACTGATCTTGAAGAAGAGACATTGGTTGTCCTCGGAAATGCTTGTAACAACCCGACTCTTCGGGTCATTACTTATCGCTGTCTTTTCATTTGTAAACGCTTGTACTCTGGGACTCTATGCTTATTTTTATCTTGACGAAATTCTCCATCTTTATCTCGTGGTTTTGCCACACTTTCAGGGACAAAGTTATTAAGTTAGGGGTGAAACCCGCATCTTAATAACGCGTTCCACTCTCTACTTTGATTTTACAAAACTCTCACCAAAGTCTCAAGTTCTGATGACTTGAGTCACGTAGTAACTGGAAGGATGAGTGCCGTTCTCCGTATTTCGGCGAGAGCACAGTCCATTAGGCTAAAGCGTGTACTTGAACTCATTGGAAAAGTCGAATCACTTTGGGTAGTCGATATCTAACACCCAGGACGCTCTGTTTTCAATTTTAGCCTGCAATCGCCGATTTCACGCGTTACCGATTTTATGTGTTTATAAGTTTATACGTTTCGATTTTGGAGATTATACACTTTTCGCTTCCATCTCTCATCAAAACGCGCACAACTCACACAGCTTCCCGAATCTCAAACGCTAACTAACCGCAGACAAACTAAGAACTCTCATACTCTACACTACTTGCAACGCTACTCGCTACACTTACGTTACTCGCTATCTCGGGATGGTAGCGCGCCTAGTTAAGTGTGAGATCCATACGCTGTGACATGGTTGTAAAACAAGGTTTCCAAGGCCGAGTACTCCCCGAGTAGTCGCTACAAGGTAGGCTGCCGAGGCGACTCTCTTTTACTCCGCCTAATTACTCAAAATCGGTTAAACACGGTCAACATCGGCCAAAATCGTATCTAGTAGGTCAACTCGGGCCTAGTTTGACTTAAAAAAATAATAAAACATAATTTCTATGCCTATCATATTAAAGAATTAATATCATTTTCACGTATTTTGTTCTAGATATTAGTAAATTTATGTTATTTGACATATATATAATTTCTAAAAACTAATTTCATTATAATTTAACATGTCCGACTACTCCCCGAGTACTCTCCGCCTAGGCCGAGTACTCTCAACTCCCCGGTCGACCGACTAGGGAGTGCCTAACGACTTTTGCAACCATGCGCTGTGATACGCTTCATCACGCATAATTCTCGAACGCGCTTCGCGAACTTGAAAGATAGGTGAATACGTGCAAAACATGTAGGTGAATACGTGCAAAATATATGCTTACGTGGATTATGTGTTCCTATGTGCTTACGTGCTTATGTGCCTATAGGGATTATGTGCCTACGTGACTATGTGAATGTGTGCCTACGTGTTCCTGAGCTTTACCTAATAATAATAATAATAAGTATGATTGGTTAAACACTAAACTTTTCAAAACTAAACCCGATACAATCGAATCTCGTCTAAATCATATGACGATGTCTGCTGCAGACAATGTCGTCATTTGGTTCGCATACTCAAGGTGCCGCTCACCGAAACCATGCTGACAAGCGTATTGCTTCGCTCGTAGCCAAGGAAATGGCTAAAGCCATACCTCAGATTGTCAGTGAAATCAACGATGTCAGCAGCAAGTCCTCTGTTGAATCAAAGAGCGACTCTCCAAAAGCGCCTTTCAGCTTTAAGCAATTCAAGACCTGCGGTCCTACAAACTTCACTGGTGAAGATGTAGCCAGGGCTATGTTCCAGTGGTTCGACTCTATCGAAGTCACCTTCAGGAAAAGCGGATGCCCAGAAAATTTGCGTACTGTGAATGCTACTGGAGTTTTTCAGTCCAAGGCTCTGGACTAGTGGACTGCTGATTGCAACAGGCGCTGTAATGATTCAGCTTATGGCCTTTCTTGGGAGGAACTCAGGGAGCTTATGATGAAGGATTTCTGACCTCCTCATGAAGTGCAAAAGTTGGAGAATGAATTCTAGCATATCAAACAAGTTGGAGGTGACAACGCTGGTCTCACCGCTCGCTTCAAACAGCTCAGTATTATCTGTCCTAGTCAGGTGGCAACGCCTGATATGAAAATCAAGAAGTACATTCGAGCTCTACCCGACTGTGTACTTGACTTTGTTCAAGCAGCTACACCGGCTACTATTGAGGAAACTTACCAACTGGCAGTTAAGATCAACGACAAGCGAGTCTTAGCTGGGTATTTCAAAACCTCAACCAAAAGCCTTAATCAAGCAACCGTTACTCCCGCTACCAGCACTGCAGCATCACAAGTTTCAAAGTCTTCACGTCAAAATCGCAAGCGAAAGGGTAACAACAACAAGAACTATGCTACTACCGCCGCTCCTCACAACGATGTCCCCGTACAACCCAACAACCAGAACCGCCAAGCTACTGTCACCAACGCACCACCTGCTAAGCGTGCGCATACTGGTGTTCATCCTCTGTGCCCTACTTGCACCTACTATCACCCCGTAGAGGTGAATTGTCGTTTCGGTGCAAATTGCAACATTTATGGGCATTTCACTACTCATTTCCATTCAGGCCCACGTCAGCAAGCTGCTCAAGCTCCCCCAGCACCACCAGCTCAACCCCTTGCTATCCAGGGTAACCTACCAGCTCCAGCGCCTGCTGTTCATGCACGAGCCTGCTACTGTTGTGGTGACCCGAATGATTTTGCTAACGTCCTCCCGCTCCGTGTTGTGAAACAAGAACCACAGCAGCAACCACCAAAGCAGCAGCAACAACAGCAACAACAGCCTCAGCAGTAGCAGCAACAACAACAAGCAGCTCGCGGAAGAACTTTCAACATCAACGTCCGCCAGGCTCAGATTGACAACAATGTTGTCAATGGTACGTTCCTTGTTAACGGTATATATGCATCGTGTTTGTTTGATACTGGAGCCGATAACTGTTTTCTGTCATTTGAATTCGAAAAGCTCCTAAACCGTAAACGCGCTAACCTCCCAACGACGTTTGACGTAGAAATTTCCACCGGAAGAACCGTCACCGTCAGTTCCGTCCTCCGTGATTGTACTCTCGAACTCAACAATCACATTTTTCCGATCAATCTCATTCCCATGCAACTTGGTAGCTTCGATCATAGTAGGAATGGACTTTCTTCGTGAAAATCATGCCGAAGTTGTTTGTTTCTAAAAGATGATCCATTTCTCTCTTTCAAATGTAATCAACTCTGTGTTTATGGCGAAGTATCCTCAAAAGAGTTGAAACTGATGTCGTGTATCCAAGCTAGCAAGTATCTCCGCAAAGAATACTTGGCTTTCTTAGCTCACTTTGTAATAGCGGAGGAGGAAAAGAAGCCGATGGAAAAGGTACTTGTGGTTCGTGATTTTCCTGATGTCTTTCCTGACGATTTACCCGGTCTACCCCCAACTCGTGATATCGACTTTCATATCAACCTCATTCCTGGAGCTAACCCTGTCGCTAAAGCTCCTTATCGCCTCGCACCGTCCGAAATGCGTGAACTTTCTAGTCAACTCCAGGAGTTACTTGATAAAGGCATCATACGCCCTAGCACATCTCCATGGGGCGCACGCGCACCTATCCTTTTTGTGAAAAAGAAGGATGGATCGTTCCGAATGTGCACCGATTACAGGGAACTCAATAAGATTACTATCAAGAATCGCAACCCTTTGCCCCGAATCAACGACTTATTTGATCAATTGCAAGGAGCTACGTGTTTCTCTAAGATCGATCTACGTTCTGGTTACCATCAACTACGAATTCAGGAACAAGACATTCTGAAAACCGCTTTTCGTACCCATTATGGCCATTACGAATTCGTGGTCATGCCTTTTGGTCTCACAAACACACCCACGGTTTTCATGGATTTGATGAACCGTGTGTGTAAACCCTTCCTTAATCGCTTCGTCATCGTGTTTATCGATGATATCCTTATCTATTCGAAATCTAGAGCCGAACACGTGTAGCATCTTCGTTTGGTTCTCGAACTTCTCCAAGGGAAGCACTTCTACGCCAAGTTCTCCAAGTGTGAGTTTTGGCTCGAGGAGGTTCAATTTCTCAGTCACATCGTTAACAGTTAAGGTATTCATGTCGATCCCGTGAAGATTGAAGCAGTTAAGAGTTGGATTACACCAAAAACCCCATCCAAAGTTCGTTCTTTTCTCGGATTCGAGGGTTATTACCGTCATTTTATCGTCGATTTCTCTAAAATCGTCGTTCCTCTCACCTCCCTAACGCATAAAGAAAAGCCTTTTGTTTGGGGAACCGAACAGGAGGATGCCTTTCACACACTCAAGCGTATGCTTTGCAACGCTCCTGTACTCGCGCTACCCAATGGAAACGACGACTTTTTTGTTTATTGCGATGCCTCTAACCTTGGTCTTGGTGGTGTTCTTATGCAACGAGACAAGGTTATCGCGTACGCGTCTCGCCAACTCAAGGTCCATGAGAAGAACTATACAACCCAAGATCTCGAGCTCGGTGTAGTTGTTTTTGCATTAAAGATTTGGCGACACTACCTTTATGGTACCAAGTGTACGGTCTTCACCGACCATAAGAGCCTACAACACATCTTGAATCAGAAGGAACTGAACATGCGCTAATGCAGATCGGTTAAACTTCTCAACGACTACGACTGTGAGATACGCTGCCACTTTCACACCCCAATCGATGACGGAAACATCGGGGCATGGCACTGAGCGAAACAGATTATCCAGGAGAATCCATAACAACTATTAGTTATAATATATTAAAGGTTCATGTCCCATACCATAAACATATAAAATAAAAACAGTTATTACAGACATTGTTCTCAAAGACAAATTATCCATTCCGACAACTCAGATTTCATTTAAATGTTTGTTTGTTTCTAAGACTCCATCCTAACTTGATTCCCACATAGAAACAAAACATCCTAAGCACTTGCCACATACGTTAAAATAAGGTCAATACACATAGTGTAAAGGTGAGCATTCAAGTTTGATATAGCTTAGTAGAGTTCGAAATAGTTTACGCATAACCAGCATGTATCACGTATAATGCGAAGCTAGTAGGTTATCGACAATGGAATATGCAAAGACTAGACTGCGAGTTGTAGAATGCGCAACACATATCACCACTGCGGCATGTGAGAGGTAACCTTAACAACCCCTGTCCACGACAGGTGCTGAGTCCAAACAAATAGTACTAGCGTTGCTAAGGCGTCAGGCAACCATCACTGTGTTAACATAACATACAAGCATTCATCGAGTAACACGTATCATGCAGAAACGGTCAGCGTATAAATAGTGTTTGCGTTGTGTGATAGATGTGTTTTAGAATAAGTAACGTATGTAACACCCAAAAGTGCATAAAGCAAAAAGGGATCAAGTATACTCACAGATAGCGTTTAACTTAATAAACACTGTCTTGGATTAAAGGGAGCGCTGAGAGATTAGCCTGAACAGTTAACGATAGCATAAATGATGAGCGGTGCGATAAACGGTGCAAAAGTACCAAGTGTCGGATGGCAATCCGATCGGATGGCCAGTCGATCAGATGTCAATCCAATCGAATGACCATCCGATGGGCATTCGATTGGATTGACATTCGTTTGGTGAGGATGTGTTTGTGTATGATGGCTTTGAAGTTTTCGTTGAAGCATTTTGAAAATAGAGAAGTATGTCTACCCTTCAGGTCGATCGATCGAATGGCAGTTCGATCGGATAGCGATCCGATTGGCAAGACACTTAGTGAGAACAAGTTGACAGCAGGATTGTCACTCGATCAGATTGCAATCCGATCGGTTGGTAATCCGTTAGTTACTGATGATCTTTGAAAATTATAAAAATGATTTAGTGTCGAAGTTCCAAACGTCACATGGTAGGATGGTCGTTCGATCGGATGGCTATCCAATCGGACGGTAATCCGTTCGACGTTCAAAACCTTGAAAGTTTGAATGAAAAGTTTAGGTGTGAAACCAAGTGTAAGCCGGTCGGATGGCTGTTCGATCGGATGGCAATCCGATCGGACGACAATCCGTCCCAACGACCTGATCATCTTGGTACTTGATTTATTTTGAAAGTTTTGCAGTTTTGATCGAGACAATATGAAAACGTGCTAAACAACAGAAACCCCATCTTGACCCAAGTGATCCGATCGAACAGGAACCACCCTAGTCCGATCAGCTCACTGTTCGAGACGGTTGTTCATGTTTAACCCGAAATCAGTTGTCTCTTGGATAGAATTCAGATCTTGAACTAACACATCACTAAGAAAGAGTAGAAGATCAGAACGAGCTCTGATTCTATCAGTTTTGAGTGCATTGAGTGTAAAAGATTTGAAAGAAAGTTAGACAACCATCTTTCAATCCTTTTAACCATGAATATGCGTAGATCTATGCAAAAACATTGATTATTCATGTGAAAATCCTTCAGATCTTGTTGTTCTTGGTGGAATGAAGCCAAACCTTGAAGTTCATAAGAACTCCATGATGACATCATCCTAGAACACCTCAAATCCGATGATTTCACGGTTAAAATTTAAGATTCGAAGGTGAAAAAGATGAAGGAATGCGTGTAGATCATAGAAGTACAAGATTTGAATTGAAAACTTACAAGAATCGTGAGAAATCGAGTGAAATGAGAGCTTGAGTGTGGATGGTCAAGTGAGGAGCTGTCACATCACAAATGATGTGATAGGTGGGTATTTATAGGGTTTCCAAAAGAGGAAAGTTGTGACAACTCGTATTTCAGAACCTATCTTTTGCACCTTGATGTAACTAGTGAAAACATTATGTGATTATATGATCTTGATTGGTGTAATTGAATGTTATGATTGATGTTATGTTATGTGTATGTATGTATGTATATAAACTAAACGAGCCCAAACGCACAACACAACCCACTCGCACAAGCTCATTCGGGCTACACTCTTTGCATCCGATCCAAGGGCAGCCCAAGGCTGGGTTCGGCCCACTCCTCTTATACGCATACATTGATCCTTTAGGGAGTTTTGTTCCTCATAACTTTCAAAACACAACACACACAAAACCCTAGTTCTCTACTCCTCTCTCTCTTGTTCGATGGCAATCCCCTTAGCAGAAGCATCATCTCATGAAGTTTTCTTGATCGGATCACCTTGTGTTATCTTCTAACCGGTTAGTGTCTAATTATCGATTGTATGTTATGTGATGTTGTGATTATACATGTTTCATGTGATGATTTGTAAATGATATATGATTGATGATGATGTAAACTGTTAATATTGATGTCCTTAAAATCGGCTCACATGTACAATCGATAATGTTCATATTGCACGATATTAATTAAGAACCGAATGTATAGTTACTTGGCTGTGATGTGTTTACGGTTGGATTGGTTTAGAGTTGATGATTTAGAACCGAATAGATGTTAATCGGCTGTGATGTGGTTAGATGTTTGATTGATTCGTATGTATTAACATGAGGTATTTGAATGCTCTAATGCTATGAATTGTTGATATGTTATTCATTAGGGTTTATAGAGATTTGATGGTAAAAACCTTTGTTTGATCAATTATTGGTTGGTTTGGAAACTGTTAGTATTGTTGATTGATAATTTCACAAAAGGAAACAATATAACTGATTTCATGAAATTCGGATATTTAAACCAATCGCACAAGACCCCTTGGTCGCACAAGATCAGATCATACAAGATCTGATCTGATCGCACAAGAAGTCCGGTCGCACAAGAGGTCTGTAGTCGCACAAGTTAACCGGATCGCACAAGGAGAACTCAGTCGCACAAGATTGTTTGTCTGTTTATTATATTGGGCCGTATGTATACCTGTTGGGCCGTAGACTGTTGGGCTGGGTAACAAAGCTGATCGCACAAGACTATATGGATCGCACAAGTTAAATGTTGATTAGTTTATTGGACCGCACAAGGTCAACGTGTTGTATTTCTGGGCTGTGTATCTAGGTTGGGCAGGGGTATTTTATTGGGCTTCCAATTGAGTCGCACAAGTTGGGCAATGTGTGGACTTGACTGTTAAGTGATTTCGTGTTTTCCATGATCATTGTGTGATTGTAATCTGATAGTTTATGTGTAAACATGCGTGCCTTGATTGAACCTAGACCTGACTTGTATGGTAACCATGTTAGGACGTGGTTGATCTCTAGCAGCTCGATTGACCTTTACTTATCTGCCGAGCTAACATAAGGTGAGTTCACACTTTCTACAAAGCATGGGATTCCCAGGGGTTGGGAATGGGTTAAGGAATATGGATTCCTCGTCCTTCTTGGGTAGGACAGTACGGGTTCAGGAAGATAATTCATCGTCCTCTTGGACAGTTAAACTTCACTAGACCAAAACTCTATCACGAAGTCCCTCCTTTTTATATCGACTTAATCTCCGGGCCAATGGCGAGCGGGTCATTAGTTAGATAGCGCTATTTAGGTTTGACAAACCTCACACCGTTCCGCAGAGGACGGGCGTGAACTAATGGACTATGGCACGTCGGTGATGATAGACACCGATGCTAAGGGCACATAAACATGACTAACGTCAGTAGTCGATATGGTAACGAGTCTAGTATATACATGGGGTAGCCCCCACGGCCGAAGAGCCAGAGAATCAAACACGGGGTAGCCCCCACGGCTGGATAGCCAGAGTAAACGGGATTTAACCAGAACACATTTTCAACTATAGGGTAACCCCCACGGCAGGGATTCCAGCTAAAGGAAACTGTTTTCGAAACAACTTAAAACAAACACCCAACTGTGAACTCGCTCAACATTATTGTTGACTCGTTACTACATGCTTTGCAGGTCAATAGGTACTTAGCTGGAGCTTGCATGGGGAAGAGTCGTTGTGGGACATGGACATTTGTGTGCCATGTTAAACATTGAAACATTTGAACTTATGTTTTGTTTTGGTTTTAATCGTTATGCTTCCGCTTACAACTTAAACTATGTTTGTTTGGACACCAATTGTATTGGTTGGAGTTTTATAATTACTTTCTTGCTTGTTCAATATGATTGGTGGCTTGATCCTGGTCAGTCACTCCTCCAAGCGGTGATACTCCGCGGGTGGATTTTGGGGGTGTGACAAAAGTGTCGAAGTGTCAGATTGGTCACCGATCGGATGGCAGTCCGATCGGATGGCAACCCGATCGGATGGCAATCCGATCGGATGGCCACTCTATCGGTTGGCCACTCGATCCTGGTGTCCGGCGTGTTGATTTTTGTCGTTCTGATTCGCGTGTTGAGTGTTGCGATGCGATTTGAGCGAGCGATGCGATAATATTACCCATTAGTTACACAAATAACCTAACTACTATGTCTAACATACAATCACTATAAATAACTTGCGTTTAGCGTTTGCGATTTAGATTGCGATGCAATAGAATTGCGATTGCGATTAAACACCTCAACATAAACATAACATGCACAAGTAAACACATAATAGCACACACACGTAAAACAATATCCAGAACACATAATTCGAGTTGCGAATGCGATAGTGATAAGTCAATTAGCGATTGAACATGTGATTAAACAACGATTAAACCTCGATTATTAATAGATACTCCACATAATACAACTAAAACAAATAATTAATAGAATCGATTACAAGTCAAAGAAGTCAAAACAGTAGTTGAGCAAGGAGTGACAGATCGCAATTAGCAATCTTTTCTTCCTTTGACTTCAATCTTGACTTTGACTTTGACTTTCGAAACACGCGGTGTTACAGCCTCCCCTACTTAAGGGAATTTTGTCCCGAAATTAGGATTTAGCCGTAACAAACAACTGCGGGTACTTCGCCTTCATGTCACTTTCGAGTTCCCAGGTAAACGTCACCACGTTTGCCTCCCCAGCGAACCTTCACAATGGGAATGCGTGAGCGTCTGAGCACCTTGGTTTCTCGTCCCATGATCTCGACAGGCTTTTCCACGATGTGTAATGTTTCGTCCACTTGTAAATCTTCGAGAGGGACATGTAATTCCTGGTCGGCCAAGCACTTTCTGAGGTTCGAAACGTGGAAAGTCGGGTGGACATTACTAAGTTCCTCCTGTAGTTCGAGTCTGTAGGCCACTTTCCCAATCCTTTCCAGAATTTTAAAGGGTCCAACATATCGAGGCGCTAGCTTTCCTTTCTTGCCGAATCTGACCACCCCTTTCCAAGGTGCAACCATTAGGAGTACGTGATCGCCAACGTAAAATTCAAGGGGCTTGCGGCGTCTATCGGATTAACTTTTATGTCGGCTCCGAGCTTTCAATAGATTGTCTCGAATTTAGAGGATTTTGTCTGTCATTTCTTGTAACAGCTCAGGACCGGTAGTTTGCACGTCTCCGATCTCGTGCCATACAATAGGCGATCGACATTTCCTTCCGTGTAATGCGTCAAACGGTGCCATTTGGATGCTAGAATGATAAATGTTATTGTACAAGAATTCGACTAAAGGTAAGTGCGCGTCCCAATTACCACCGAAATCTATAACACACGATCGGAGCATGTCTTCAAGGGTGGGAATCGTTCTTTCAGTCTGGCCGTCGGTTTGGGGATGGAAAGCGGTACTTATATTAAGCGTAGTACCGAGAGCAGATTGAAACGTTTCCAAAAGCGCGAGGTAAACCGACCATCGCGATCAGAGATGATGTCACGAGGCGTCCCGTTTCTACAAATGATCTCATCGGTGTAGATTCGGGCTAATTTTTCTACCTTAAAGTCTTCTCGTATCGGCAGAAAATGGGCTGATTTAGTCAAACGGTTGACCACAACCCAGATGCTGTCATGACCTGACGTCGTTTGCGGAAGTTTCGTTATAAAGTCCATAGCTATACTCTCCCATTTCCACATCGGGATCTCGGGTTGTATGAGTAAGCCAGAGGGTCTTTGCTGCTCAGCCTTGACTTTGGAGCAAGTCAGGCATTTCGAAACATAGATAGCGATATCCTTCTTCATGCCCGGCCACCAATACTTGTAGCGCATGTCCTGGTACATCTTGTTAGCACCGGGATGAATAGAATACCGAGATTTGTGGGCTTCGTCCATCAGAAGTTGTCGTAAATTAGTACGCTTGGGAATCCAAATTCGGTCCAAATAATGAAAGATACCATTCGATTTATTCTCGAGTTGGGCGCCATCGTTTAGAATCCTTTCCTTCTTCAAAGTACGTTCGGTAAAACAAGCATGTTGCGCGTCGCGGATAAGAGCTTCGAGATTAAACTGGGCTTGAGGATTACGAACACTATGCAAATAGCTTCGTTGACTGAGAGCATCGGCAATGACGTTCACTTTGCCTGGATGGTAACGAATCTCACAGTCGTAATCATTGAGCAGTTCTACCCACCGGCGTTGATGCATATTCAGTTCCTTCTGGTGAAAGATATGTTGTAGGCTCCTATGATCGGTGAAGATCGTACACTTGGTACCGTAAAGGTAGTGTCGCCAAATCTTTAACGCAAAAACAACTGCGTCAAGCTCGAGATCGTGTGTGGTGTCGTTCTTCTCATGGATCTTGAGATATCGAGAGGCGTACGCGATAACCTTGTCTCGCTGCATGAGAACACAGCCAAGACCAAGGTTCGAGGCATCAGAGTAAACTACGAAATCATCATTTTCGTCGGGCAGTGAGAGCACGGGAGCATTGTAAAGCATAGTTTGAGAGTTTGAAAGGCTTCCTACTGTTTAGTTCCCCAAATAAAAGGTTTATCCTTATGCGTAAGAGAAGTAAGCGGCACAACAATCTTATAGAAACCTTCGACAAATCGGCGATAATAACCTGCCAGTCCGAGAAAAGAACAGACTTCAGACGGATTTTTGGGTGTAACCCAACTCTTAACGGCTTCGATCTTCGCGGGATCGACATGGATACCTTGACTATTGACAATGTGACCCAAGAATTGGACCTCCTCCAGCCAAAATTCACACTTGGAGAACTTGGCATAGAGACGGTTTCCTTGGAGTAACTCAAGAACCAAACGTAGATGCTGCCAGTGTTCGGCTTTTGACTTGGAATAGATCAGGATATCATCGATGAACACGATTACGAAGCGATCAAGGAAGGGTTTGCACACTCGATTCATTAAATCCATGAAAAATGCGGGGGCATTAGTCAAACCAAAAGGCATGACAATAAACTCGTAGTGACCATATCGGGTTCGAAATGTGGTTTTGGGTATATCATCCTCTTGAATGCGTAACTAGTGATAGCCTGAACGTAGATCGATCTTCGAGAAACACGTAGCACCTTGTTGATCGGAGTGTCGCACTCCGGTCAAAGATAAGATTTATAAGCCCTAATTACCCTTAACAAATAGCTAGTGGTAGCAAGGGGTCGAACCACGAAGAGTATGTGGTTTGTGTATGGATTCGACTGAATTATAGAGAATTGTCACAATTATGAAGCTTGCCAGATATTTTTGTATTTTTATTTAGTAGAAAGATGTGAATTTGAACTACTGGAATTGGATTAATTAATTAACAACTACTAATTAACGATTGCAAGAAAATTGGATACTAGAACAATAATAATAAAAAGGAATCACACCCGATTTCGGTAATTGCTAACCTAGGATTTCTACAAGTTTTAGATTCAACTCAAATGCATATGATTAACGGATTTAGTGTACCGTGACTTAGGTGCTAATAACTATCAACGTCCCAAAGAACGGACAAGAATACACTTTGTAATCAACACAAGTAAATCCTAACCACGACAATGCACAATTACATATCACCATTTCGCAAAGTCATAACTTTTAACATCGTTCGACAATTTACGAATTCGTAACACATGTAACACTATTATCAAAGGTTTCAAAAATCAAACACAAATTGTCACTAAGTTGAAACAAGAACAATTCGAAACCCTAGAATTAACAACTACCTACACCGGGGTGAAACCGAGATGATTAGCCGCTCATGGTTGAAAAAGCTTGATCACCGGATGTTTGGAACGTGAATGAAGGCATCTTAAAGCTTGATGGATGAATGAATGGTGAATGATGAAGGTTTGGTGAAGGATGATAGTGGTAGGATTGATGATTTATGATATGGAGAACTAGGGTTTGGATGAATTGATTGTGTAGATGGATGATTGATGATTCGGGTTGTGATGATGAAGGTAGATGGAATGGAGATGAAGGATAGATGATTAGTGGCTCCAAGATTGAGTTTCAAACTTCAAGGATAGTGTAACTCCCGTATTCCCGGCTCCCTAACCAATAGAAATCGAAATTAACCCCCAAACACTCAACTTTCGCGTTTCAGAAAACTGCTACCCGTCGCCGACGGGTCCCACCTCGTCGCCGACGGGCTCCCAAAAACCAAAACGAGGCCGACGGGTTAGATGACTAGTTACGGTTGTTTTCGGCCTACAGGCATTTCCCGAACCCGTCGGGGACGGCCTATACCCATCGCCGACGGCTTGTCTAACTCCATTTCTTCAATCTTCGCTTCTTGCACTCCCGGTTGATCCGTAACGCGTCCCGGTGCTCCAGTTTTCGACCCGGTGGCTTGTAAGTCTCTCGAAAAGCTCCTTAAACTTCATCAAACCTGCGAAACACATTTTTGATTAAAAGTAGGCTATCCGAAATTAAAACTTATGTAAACTTATCAAGTTATGCAATAACAAACACCGGTTTTCAACCACGTATCACATCACCACACTTGTCTTTTGCTTGCCCTCAAGCAAATCTATTTTTCTTTTACTTTCACGTGGGTCGAACAACGAATACACTTCCCATTCCCGAGACAAAGGTTAAGGTCTATTGTCATACAAAAGTTCACATTCTTTACAATTTTTACATATTTACCGGTTAAGTGAATAATCACATATAATAATGGTTATCCAAGATCAACCCGCCCGTAAAACTAACAAATCATGCATATCCCTCACAATGTGCTCTCCACTCGGCTTAAAAATTGGCTAATGTGTATAATGTATTAGCACTTCAATAATTAATCGCTCAAAACCGATTAGAACACGTACCCGCATAGGCTTGCAACTCAATCATTCTCCACCACCGATCACAAATACTAAGCACAAGTCATAAGGTCTTTGTAAGGGTTGTAACGGGGCTGGGCTAAAGGTAGGAAATGGGATATTTTAAAGTGGCTAAGGTGATGAAAAATTTGATTTTTTTATTACAAACCACTAAACTAAACAAAACTAAATATAAACAACAACTATGAGGCAACAACTTTCGCCTTTTATTCAACAAACTACTAGCACATCTTTTTGTGTTTTTCTCAATACTCTTTCATTCTTTTTCGTACATTTTCTGATTTTTTTTAAACAAACAAATACAACTATCCAAGCTTTGCTACTATAATCGAATTTCCATCACACGGGTTTAAAAGAAAAAGGTTTTAAGGTCATTGGCTAAAGGGTGATCAAACGAAGGGATTAGGCTCAAAGTTGGCTACTAAGGGATAATTTTTTTTTTTTTTGGTAAGGATATAAAAATGGTGTAAAAGGAAAAGGTTTACCTAATGCCTTAATCATTCTCATGCTTGTATTCGGTCTATGGTCTTGAACGTATCAAAAGTTGCAAGTTCTACAATACGCGACTAATGGTCCACTCAAACAAAGAAACATATAAATGAAAATCTATGATATAAAAGTGGCTCAAAACCTCACGCATAAGGGTATGATATGTGATATGCATAAAATGCTAGTTCCTTGGGCGAATTATTCCCAAATAACCACCCGTTAAATACCCGTTATGCTTATTAATTTGAACTTGACCATGACAAAAGACCAAATAGGTTGTGCCATCCCTCGTTGACTTAGTTACTTGTGCTTTAAAGATCGCTTTTGAAACAAGAATTTTTGAAATTTTTTTTGAAATTTTCCCCCATCCCAACACTTGAGATAAACATTGTCCTCAATGTGTAAGAACTAGAGTTTTAAAATGCACAAGGGATGTGACACGGCTAACCTTCCCAAAATTTCACCCCGAAAAATAATATACAAGATACATTTCACTTATTTGCTAATCTAATAATCAAAGTAAAAAGGAAACGCATGCACCTGATTTTTGTCGCTTGATGCTCACTTCTTCCTCTTCTCTTCATAAAAACGGTTGTCTCTTCAAACATCTTGTACCTACAAATTCTAACCCTTGTGTAGAAGCATGCTTCTCACAACCATCAAAATTTGTTAGTTACGTAGTTCTACCCTTTTTATGAAGACATTACCAAGCCATGCGTTATTTCACTTCGATTTATGTGGAAATTAATTTACAACAACAACAAACCTAACTCACTTTCGTAGGAATCACGGTTGCATTTAGCGTATGCAACAAGCCCTTTTAAACCCCCCAATAGCTTGGGAGGACGAGTAGGTCTCGTGAGGGTTATATAGGGAACACACCCACAACGTTCATTTAACTAGGCAGAAATTAAATAAAAACGACAAAGAAATAAAGAACCAAAGTATACAACAACAACAACAACAACAACACAAAACATACCATACCTGTACCGCTGATATCGCTCGTTGGGATCAACTGGCGGGTTTGGCTGGTATTGATAACCAGTGAGGGCCTCAAACATCTCCCTATAGTTATCGAGTGGACTCTACTCCCCTTGAGGCGATGGTTGGTAAGGGATCGGGATAAAGCTGGAGCCTACCGCTTCGGGCCTGTGAGGAGTCGGGTCGGATGGGCCTTGTGGATGGGGAAGGTCGGGGTAATTGGTCCATCCCGAGTGTTCGGCATATGGGAGACCAGCTTGATAGTCTCTTTGGTGTCGCTCCTGATCGTGGAGCACCTTGACATTATTAATAGCCATTTGGTGAGAGACATACAAGGCACTCCAGCGGCGTCGTTCCAATTCTCTTGCTTCATTTTGACACGTTGCCTCTGCTTCCTCCCATGCCCGTCTTCGGGCTGCCTCATCCTCTTGCATCTTCGCCAACTCTTCCATGTGTGACCTCTGCATTGCTTGGAACAGTTGTTGCTCTTCCACAAACTTATTCATTCTCTCCCGATGGGCTGCTTGAACTGCCCAAAACTCCTGCATTTGGGGTCCCTGTGCCTCCTCCCAGGCTTCCCTCCTTCGGTTATACTCTCGGCCTTCACCTATGCATGCAGAGACATTGTCATATATCTCTTGCTGTCCCCGATCAAAATTTTTGTAGGAGGGCACCCGTCTAATGTTCACAAAGCCCGCCACATCTGCATTAATTTCCCTATGCGGCCTCATGTATCTTTGTCTTGGTCTTTGTGGACCGGAGGGTTCAACTTCCTCTTCTTCATCACCCATTTCTTCATCTTCTCCCGATTCCGGTGGTGCCCTTGAAGTAAGAAACTCATACTTATGACCCAACCTGTCGGTCACAACATACCTGTTCCCCGAGAGTTTAATTTCTATCTTCCAGTTCTTCTTCATGGAGGCCTTGTTAATTTCCTCCAACGGTTTAGTTACCCATAGTGATTCCGGGGGTAGGCAATTTTGTTGAACGATCATGGCACAAATGAGGCGTGCGTATGGAATAAAACGCCTCTGGGACGACTCCCGAGTAGCCCACGTATTCATCATCACTATGTGTCTCCATGACAATGTAGGGGTCCCGTAAATCAAAGAGTGCACCACCCTACAGTCACTCGCTCTAACACCTCAACGATCACCAAATCTCACCATCACATTTTCTAGGGAAATTCCTTGAAGAATTTTCCCTTCGATCGTCATTTGAGTTCTTTTAGCCTCTCCCCCATCACTGTATGGTAAAATAACCGCGGTCATCTGCTCCAAATCACCATCATTCATATGATTATCCAAAAATTGTTGCATGGTTGGATAGTCATATGCTTGCACCCCCAAAGAATCAAAGCGTGCAATGCAGTTGATTGTTTCGAAAGACATCGCCATTACCCCCAGCTTGTTTTACCAACCAATTTCCACTCTGCAGGAGGACTATCTTTATTCATGAACCTCAACGTGGACAACCATTCACATACTTCCGCCAAATATATCCGCGAAGTGTTATCTTCGCACCAATCAAGCACCCTTTCCCAACCTTGGCATTCAAACATTTGTGCTATTCCGATTTGTTTGAACTCTTCAACATTCACAGCTCTTTCACATAGAATCCTTGTCGGAACTGAGGTATTAACGTTGTTGACCATTTTCCATTTCCAGAGCTTGGTCTCTAACTTCCTATCTTGATAACCCGATAAGGGTTTGTTTTTCTCCTCATCCCAGACTTTGGCGCTTTTGCTATCCCTAAACTTTGCCCACTCCCAATCCTGCCTATACAATCTCGCATCACCCTCTTCGATGGAGCTCAGTTGCTCCCACTTCTTCGGTATTAAACCGGAAGAAGAACCCACTCCAGCTGATGATGAAGCTTGCCCTGTAGTCTTTTGTCTTTTACCACCGGCCATAACTAGAATCACAAACAAGCAAAACATCAATATAAACCCAAACCTTTACTAAACTCTCAAACTTTGAACATGAGGTGTGATGATGAAGTTTTTATTAACAAGTGAATGTAAAATCGCCTCTTTAAACTTCCAAAGTCGCTCATTTTATCATATACTTATCAATTTTCTTGTTAACTTGCAATTTCGTATAAGTTTAACAATATTCAACATCACCCTCATGTTCAATCATGTCAATAACAAGTGTAATCACTTCACTATAGTTACAGCATGCTCAAATTCCATCCAAAACAACTAATCTTACTCAAAATCATGCTAAAACAACATACATTGTCTAAACAACCTACTCTTAAACTAACAAGTTTAAAATTTCGGAAGAAAAAAAACTATCATATGATAATCATGCATAAAGTCAAGGAAAATCCATACCTTTA
This sequence comes from Helianthus tuberosus, assembly GCA_030545235.1. Classification (NCBI taxonomy): domain Eukaryota; kingdom Viridiplantae; phylum Streptophyta; class Magnoliopsida; order Asterales; family Asteraceae; genus Helianthus; species Helianthus tuberosus. The sequence continues at coordinate 59,642,461 of CM060400.1, forward strand.
GTGTTGTAAACAAGAAGAACTAAGAAAAAGATGTAAAGCAAGCAACTTGATGAACACCCTTTCAAAAACCCAAAATTACACGCCCAGAAATTTTGCAAACTAGCAAGAATTGATGAAAACCGTGTTGGGGGTTTTGTTCCTCTCGAAAAATCACGCAAGATGGAACCAAAAATCAGAAGGTTTGGTGGAGAATTGAAGGAGTAATGAGAGCTTGAAGGTTTAGGGTTCTAGGAGTGTTTGTGGAGAAGATGAAGTTGAAAGGGAGTTAGGAGAGAGAGAGAGCAGCGATTTAGAGGGTATGAATGTTGTGAGGGTGTTGTGGGTTTGAGTTATATGGTCTATATCAGTCTTGGTTATGTTTTTAGGGTGTTTAGAAGGAGTTTGGTTCGGTTTAAAGGTGAGAAGACGTGATTCGTCGGAGTCGAAATGCCAGCCCGTCGCCGACGGTTACCAACCCGTCGCCGACGGGTTCCCTTGTTCTTGAAATCAGGCGACGCCCTATCTTACTGGATACAGGTAATTGTTGCCGACGGCCCGTTAGAGACTCCGTAGCCGACGCCCCATCACCCGTCGCCGACGGGCTTTACTTATTTATTTTCAATTTTTTTTTTAAATAGGGAAGAAATTATGTAATTTTTGAAAAGGAACTATATACAAACAAAATTCCTAAAAATTATTAAAAATCTTTTTGTAAATTTTTTATGAGTTAAAATTTTGAAAACGCGAAACCGTTAACGGCCCTACCACCCCCCAAAAAGTCGTGTATTGCCCTCAATGCACATAACAAAGTCTAAAAAACATACCGTACATCTTCAAGACTCGTTCGGAATATCCGGACTTCACACAATCAAACGGGGTTAGTATGAAACGAAAACGAGTATATCCAAAACACGCAAACAATTAAAAATTATACATAACTCTACACCAAATGTTACCGGTCCTTGTTAGTCGACCTCGTAAATCGGTGTGCTTACCACAAAGCTCACCAATTCCTTTTTTCGTCCACTTTTCCATTACCGTTGAGGAACGGTTTAAGCCGGTGACCATTAACCATTTGCCGTGACCCATCCTTCGGGTCCTCGATTGTAACATCACCCAATTGTCCGACCCGTGTGATCACATAGGGTCCCATCCATTTGCTTCGGAGCTTTCCGGGAAAGAATTTGAGCTTCGAATTGTAGAGCCACACCTTTTGCCCAATCTCGAACTCTTTCTTCTTCAACTTGGCATCATGCGCCTTTTTCATCCCATCCTTGTATTTGGATGCGCATTCATATGTCATTTCCCTTAGCTCCTCCAACTCGCAAAACTTAAGTTTCCGTTCCTTACCTGCATCATCATATTGAACATTCACTTCTTTAATAGGCCATAATGATTTATGCACAAGTTCAACCGGTAAATGAAAATTTTTACCGTAAACCAACCGGTAAGGTGTAGTGCCAATGGGTGTCTTATGTGCCGTACGGTAGGCCCATAAAGCATCGTTCAATTTGATTGACCAATCCTTACGGTCCGCCCGCACGGTCTTTTTCAAAATTTCTTTGATTTGCCTATTTGACACCTCAACTTGCCCGCTTGTTTGCGGGTGATAGGGGGTAGCAATTCTATGGTCAACACCAAACTGTTTTAAAAGTTTTCCAAACCAAAAGTTTTTAAAATGAGATCCTCCGTCACTTATGATGACTCGAGGAATCCCAAACCTTGAAAAATATTGGTTTGAACAAAATTACAAACCACAGAATGGTCATTTGTCTTGGTGGCTATTGCTTCGACCCACTTTGACACATAGTCAACGGCCCCCAACATATACAAATTGCCATAAGAGTTGGGGAATGGGCCCATAAAATCAATACCCCATAAATTGAAAATATCTACAACGAGGATTGGTTGCATGGGCATCTCATCCCTTTTTGAAATTCCCCCTAATTTTTGGCACTCTATACAATTCTTGGAAAACTCATTTGCATCTTTAAAAATAGTTGGCCAATAAAGACCACTATTCAACACTTTATGACCCGTTTTGTGGCCACTAAAATGACCACCACACGCAAACGAATGTAGATGATGCAACACGCTTGGAATTTCCTCGTCATCTATGCATCTTCTAATCACTTGATCCGCACACTCTTTCCATAAATGCGGTTCCTCCAACCGGTAATACTTGATTTGAGACATGAAATGTTGCCTCTTCCGTCTATCCCAATGTGCTGGTAAGTCACCTGTAACAAGATAATTCGCAATGTTAGCATACCAAGGTAACTTATCCAATTTCATAATATGCTCATCGGGAAACGACTCATTGATCTCTAACGATTTAGGATCCTCATCAACCATCAACCGGGACAAATGGTCCGCTACCACATTTTCGGTACCCTTTTTGTCCCGTATCTCCAAATCAAACTCTTGGAGCAACAACACCCATCGGATCAACCTCGGTTTTGCATCTTTCTTCTCCATGAGGTACCTAACTGCAGTGTGATCAGAATAAATAATCACTTTACTACCCCATATATATGCCCGAAATTTATCCAGTGCATATACCACCGCAAGTAGCTCTTTTTCGGTGGTGGTGTAATTCAATTGTGCCTCCGAAAGAGTCTTACTCGCGTAGTATATGGAAACGGGTTTCTTGTCAACCCGTTGTCCCAACACGGCCCCACCGCATAATCACTCGCATCGCACATATAATTTCAAAAGGGAAAGACCAATTTGGCGATTGCAAGATTGGGGCCTCAACTAATTTTTCTTTTAACTTGTTAAAAGCGTTTTGACAATTTTCATTAAAATCAAACGGTTGATCTTTTAACAACAAATTGCACAAAGGCTTCGTTATATCACTAAAACCCTTTATAAACCGTCGATAAAAACCCGCATGACCTAGAAATGACCTAACACCCTTAACACTCGTGGGATATGGCAAGGCAGATATAACTTGCACTTTTGCACGATCAACCTCTATCCCACGGCTCGACACCACGTGTCCCAACACGATTCCCTCTTGAACCATAAAATGGCTCTTTTCCCAACTTAGGACCAAACTAGTTTCGACACACCTTTTTAGTACTTTATCCAATTGGTCCAAACAAGCCTCAAATGATGAGCCAAAAATCGAGAAATCATCCATGAAGATTTCCAAAGACTTCCCCACCATATCTGAAAAGATACTCATCATACACCTTTGGAAGGTGGCGGGGGCGTTACATAATCCAAACGGCATTCGCCTAAATGCGAAGGTGCCGTATGGACAAGGAAACGTGGTCTTTGATTGATCTTCTGGATGGATGGCAATTTGGTTATAACCAGAATAGCCATCTAAGAAGCAATTTTTGCCCCGACAATTTCTCAACTATTTGATCAATGAACGGTAAAGGAAAGTGATCTTTGGAAGTTGCGGTATTCAACTTCCTATAATCAATACAAATTCGCCACCCGGTTACCGGCCGAGTGGCTACTTCACCTGCGTCATTTTTGACGACTTGTATACCCGCTTTCTTGGGAACCGTCTGTGTTGGGCTCACCCATTGGCTATCCGAGATCGAATAAATGATACCCGCATCAAGCCATTTAAGCACTTCCTTTTTCACCACCTCCCGCATATTCGGATTTAATCTTCGTTGTGCATCTCGAACGGGAGTCATATTCTCTTCCGTGATGATTTTGTGCATCACCACCGAGGGACTAATACCCTTCAAATCCGCAATGGTCCATCCAATCGCCGCCCGATTAGTGACCAAAACACCCATCAATTTATCCTCTTGCTCCTCGGTTAAGTTTGATGCAATGATAACCGGGAGTGTGTTGCCTTCACCAACATAAGCATACTTGAGATGCTTAGGCAACGCCTTCAATTCAACCTCCGGAGGCTCTACTAATGACGGCTTCAACTTGGTATCAATGCTCTCCGGTAAACTTTCAACTTGGTGCGTCCATGTCGGTTTTCCCTCTCTAACCGCAAGCACCTCCAAACTTTTCACTTCCTCTTCTATGCTCTTATCCATCTCCACCTGTAACCTGTCAAACATATAACAATCCTCCATTGTGTTTTCCCCATCCACGACTATGTCGCAAAGAGGTATACACGTGTCAACAATGTCCGCCATATAGCATTCATAAGTCCGGAAAAAACATGCAACCTCAACCTTCGGTTTCCAAATGTCATGTCAACCGTTCCTGTTTTGCAATCAATTTGAGAATTTGCGGTTGCTAAGAACGGTCGACCCAAAATCACCGTAGGTTGCTTGGTTGGGTCCTTGGCCACATAATCAAGTACTAAAAAGTCCACTGGATAGTAGAAATCCTCAATTTTCACTATCACATCCGAAACAATTCCACGGGGTAGTTTGGGTGTCAAATCGGCTAACACCACGGTGGTGTTTGACGATTGAAGTGGACCGAATTCGTATTGGTCATACAAACTACCCGGTAGAATGCTCACGCTAGCACCAAGATCTAGAAGTGCCCGATTGATTTTAAAATCGCCTACTTGAATTGAAATGATAGGCGCACCCGGATCTTGGAGCTTAGGTGGAAGTGCACCCGAAAGAATCGAACTCACATTTTCGGTTAAATCTAGTTTTTTTAGGAAATTTATGAGTTCGTTTTTGGGTACACAATTGTTTCAAATACTTAGCATAAGACGGTACTTGTTTGATTTCATCCAAAAGAGGTAAGTTTATTTTTACTTGTTTGAAAATCTCCAACAACTCTTCTTGTTGTGGACCTCTTTTGTTTACAACTTTTTTCACGGGTCCCTTCAATGCTTCGGGATAAGGGGCGGTATTAGCCTCTACACCCTTTTCCTTAGCCTTAGGAACGGGTATGGTCACAACGGGAGTGTTATTATTCTTTTTCAAATCACTTTTATTTTGACCCGTTTGACCATCCTCATTTTCATCCTCACTAGCATCTTCCACCACCCCTTCAACAAACTGGGGTGATGGTGTTTTGACACCATTATCAATGACTCGACCACTACGTAAAGTAATTTTATTAATTGGTACCTCACGTGTGTTCCTTGAGCTTGACCCTTGATGCTTAGGGTTCACCGTTGTGTCACTTGGAAGCTTGCCCATGCTTCCTCTCACTTGAGCCATTTCTTCCACAAGTTGGCCTACTTGTTTCTCTAATGCCTTTCGGGATTTATCCCTCACCTCGAACTCTTTCCGCATTTCAATTTTAATTTCTTGGTTTGAATTCCGCATTTCCGTTTTAAGTTCTTGATGTGAGTTGGTGAGAGTGCTCATAGTGTTCATGATAGCATCTAGTTTCGAGTTAATCGAATTATCACCTTGGGAGTTGGATGCACCACCCCCATTACCACCTTGGTTGTAACCCCGTTGATAGTTGCCTTCACGGTTTTGATATCCTTGGTTACCACCTTGGTTGTAATTCCTTTGGTAACCCCCTTGGTTACCACCTTGCCGATTATTGTACGATGACCCACCTTGACCTCCTTGATTACCCGATTGAAAATTCGGGTTCATTTGATTTGAGGCATTACCATACCGGAAATTAGGGTGATTTCTCAAGCCCGAATGGTAAGTTTTGGAGTTCATGTCATATTGCTTCCAATCTCCATACACTTGGTTGACTTCCTCGGTGTAGTCACTCGACCTCGTTGGACATTGCTCCGCTCTATGTCCAATATCACCACACTCTTCACACACCTCAAATTGCACCGCGTTCACTTCCTTCTTCTTTATTCGAGCCATTTCCCGCTCTAAGGTAGAAATCCGATCTTTAGAGTCAAGATCGGGAAGTGACCGGGAAATGGGATGTTTCTTAGCATGCTCGGCCGATTCTTTCTCTTTTGACCGCTTACTCATCCACTCCAAAAACTCCTAATCATCGTCTTCATGGTTACTCAAAAGAGTCCCATTACTCGTCGACTCGAGACGATTCCATGTTGTGTCATCCAATCCACGTACAAAACACTTCACCAATTCCCACTTTTCTATTTGGTGATGTGGGCATCTCCGCATCAATTCCTTAAATCGAGTGAACGCTTCATGTAACGGTTCACTCGATAGTTGCCGAAACGACCTTATTTCATCCCTAGCATCGTCGGTCTTCACCATCGAATCGTCTAAAAAGACTTGTTGCATCTCTCCCCATGTCCGGATGCTATTCGCTGGAAGTGTGAGAAACCATTGTTTTGCCTTGTCTTTCAACGAAAATTGGAACAAGCGAAGTTTGACCTCCTCTAATGCGAAGTTGTGTCCCCCAATCGTGTTGCATATCGATGAAAATTCCGCCAAGTGTGTATACGGTTCATCATTAGACCTCCCGTTGAAATGGGGAAGTATATTGATGTAATGCGGTTTACAATCGAACATTCTTCTTTCGCACACAATCGGTGAATCATTCTCAGTGACCACCGGTCGGAAACAGTCATTCACTCCCCGTGGAGGTTGTTGACGACGTTGTGGACCGTTAACCACTTGATCGACCGGTCTTCGATTGTCTCTTCGGTCACCTCTTATATCCCCACCTTGATGTCTACCTTGGTTTCCTCTTTGGTTACCACCTCCCACGAAACGAGGAATCCAATTAGGGTTACCATTGTTGTTATTGTTGTTGTTGTAAAACCCATCATCTCGGTTCCGTTGGTTATTGTTTCATGGTTGATGGTTGTTTCCGTAACCATCATTTCTCACGTTCCCGTTCCCGTACCCATAATCATCATCCCCCACAAAGTTGGCATTTTGATAGCCGAACTCGTCATCTTCAAAACCTCTTGCATTGTAGACATTTCCCCTATTCACGTATCCCCAATCTTCCTCGTCGTTAACCCGATCATCATAATATCCCCCATCGTCCGAATTTTCCGTATGTATGCTCACATGTTCCGGTGATTGATAACCGGGTACACTAAATGGTTCGTCATCGGGGATGGCATTCCTCAAATCGTCTATGTTGAAGAAAGGGTCTTCGTTCGCGGGATTGCCACGATCTCGATTACCTCGACGATCGGAATTGACATTCCGATCATCAAGATTAATGGGTAGGGAATTGTGTCGATGAAGGTTTTGTTGTTGGGGTGTTCGTTGGGTGTTATTGGGATTTTGGTTTTGGAAAGGTGGTGTGGGTGGTCCATTGTTGTTATTACCACCCGGTCGCTCTTGAGGAATGGGTTGAACATTTTGGGCGGGGTAAAAGGTTCCTCGGGATTGGAATTGGTTTGGGTTTTGGTTTTGGTTTCAATGGATGGTGTATGATGTGGTGTGTTGGTGGTTTGATTAGAAGCAATTGTCGCTTGTAACCGGCTTGCTAGATTTCTCCTTGCAACTCGTTCGATTTCCGGTTCGTAGACTAAAGGTGAAGTCCTCCCGGAGTTTCGCGTATGCATACACTACCTGTAACCTGCACAAGTAACACACCAGCGTAACAAGGAAAAAGACAAAATGCAAAAAGAAACTAAACAATTTAAACAGATAATCACGAAATTCAAACAATAATCGAAACACAAAGCGCACGCACTCCCCGGCAACGGCGCCAAAATTTGATCGGAGTGTCGCACTCCAGTCAAAGATAAGATTTATAAGCCCTAATTACCCTTAACAAATAGCTAGTGGTAGCAAGGGGTCGAACCACGAAGAGTATGTGGTTTGTGTATGGATTCGACTGAATTATAGAGAATTGTCACAATTATGAAGCTTGCCAGATATTTTTGTATTTTTGTTTAGTAGAAAGATGTGAATTTGAACTACTGGAATTGGATTAATTAATTAACAACTACTAATTAACGATTGCAAGAAAATTGGATACTAGAACGATAATAATAAAAAGGAATCACACCCGATTTCGGTAATTGCTAACCTAGGATTTCTACAAGTTTTAGATTCAACTCAAATGCATATGATTAACGGATTTAGTGTACCGTGACTTAGGTGCTAATAACTATCAACGTCCTGAAGAACGGACAAGAATACACTTTGTAATCAACACAAGTAAATCCTAACCACGACAATGCACAATTACATATCACCATTTCGCAAAGTCATAACTTTTAACATCGTTCGACAATTTACGAATTCGTAACACCTGTAACACTATTATCAAAGGTTTCAAAAATCAAACACAAATTGTCACTAAGTTGAAACAAGAACAATTCGAAACCCTAGAATTAACAACTACCTACACCTGGGTGAAACCGAGATGATTAGCCGCTCATGGTTGAAAAGGCTTGATCACCGGATGTTTGGAACGTGAATGAAGGCATCTTGAAGCTTGATGGATGAATGAATGGTTATTGATGAAGGTTTGGTGAAGGATGATAGTGGTTGGATTGATGATTTATGATATGGAGAACTAGGGTTTGGATGAATTGATTGTGTAGATGGATGATTGATGATTCGGGTTGTGATGATGAAGGTAGATGGAATGGAGATGAAGGATAGATGATTAGTGGCTCCAAGATTGAGTTTCAAACTTCAAGGATAGTGTAACTCCCGTATTCCCGGCTCCCTAACCAATAGAAATCGAAATTAACCTCCAAACACTCAACTTTAGCGTTTCAGAAAACTGCTACCCATCGCCGACGGGTCCCACCCCATCGCCGACGGGCTCCCAAAAACCGAAACGAGGCTGACGGGTTAGATTACTGGTTACGGTTGTTTTCGGCCTACGGGAATTTCCCGAACCCGTCGGGGACGGCCTATACCCGTCACCGACGGCTTGTCTAACTCCATTTCTTCAATCTTCGCTTCTTGCACTCCCGGTTGATCCGTAACGCGTCCCGGTGCTCCAGTTTTCGACCCGGTGGCTTGTAAGGCTCTCGAAAAGCTCCTTAAACTTCATCAAACCTGCGAAACACATTTTTGATTAAAAGTAGGCTATCCGAAATTAAAACTTATGTAAACTTATCAAGTTATGCAATAAACAAACACCGGTTTTCAACCACGTATCACTTGTAATTGGTCAAATAAATCATCAATTCGAGGCAAGGGATAGCGATTCTTGATGGTCAGCTTATTCAACTCAATATAGTCGATGCACATCCGGAACGAACCATCCTTCTTTTTTACGAAAAGGACAGGCGCGCCCCAAGGAGAGGTGCTAGGGCGAATAAAGCCTTTATCAAGTAGTTCCTGGAGCTGACTCGAGAGTTCGCGCATTTCAGAAGGGGCGAGACAATAAGGTGCTTTAGCAACATGGTTTGCTCCAGGAATTAGGTCGATTTGGAAATCGATATCACGAGCGGGAGGTAATCCGGGAAGATCTTCAGGGAATACGTTGGGAAATTCATGAACAACGGGGACCTGGTCTACCTCCTTAACTTCCTTTTTCTCCGCTACTACAATGTGTGCCAAGAAAGCTTGGCATTCCTTATGGAGATACTTGCTAGCCTGGACACACGACATGAGTTGGAGTTTCTTTGATGCGACGTCACCATAAACACACAATTGATCACCATTAGCGAGCGAGAAACGAATCATCTTTTCGAAGCAAACAACTTCAGCACGATTTTCGCGAAGAAAATCCATGCCTACTATGATGTCAAAACTACCTAGATGCATAGGAATAAGGTCGATAGGGAAGACGTGATTGTTGAGTTCGAGCGTACAATCACGTTGAACAGAATTGACGGCGACGTTTCTTCTGGTGGCAACTTCAACATCGAACGTCGACGGTAGATCGGCGCGCTTACGATTAAGGAGCTTTTCGAATTCGAATGATACAAAACTGTTATCGACTCCAGTATCAAATAAACATGTAGCATATATACCATTGACAAGGAACGTACCATTGACCACATTGTTTTCTGCTTAAGCCTGGAGAGCGTTAATGTAGAATGCACGTCCGTGGGCTGCTGGTTGTTGTTGCTGAGGCTGTTGCTGGGGTTGCTGCTATTGTGGCTCTTGCTTGACTACTCGATTAGGGCACATGTTTGCGAAATGGTTGGGATCACCACATGCAAAGCAAGCTCTAGCATGAGCCGCGGGTGCAGGAGCTGCTTGATGGTCTTGAGGAGCAGTAAGTAGAGCTTGTTGAGCACGAGCTTGACCTTGAACTGGAGCTGGGGTTTGACGTGGACCTGTATGGCAGTTGACGGTGAAGTGGTCGTACATGTTGCAATGCACTCAGTATCTGCAAGCGATTCCCACAGGGTGGTGATAGGTAAAAGTAGGGCAAGCCGGGTGAGGACCAGTATACGAATGCTTTGCCGGTGGTGCGTTGGTGACCGGTGCCGCTACTTGGCGGTGTTGAGGCTGCGGTTGAGCAGGAACTGTTTGGAGCGGGGCAGCAGTAATTGCACAGTTCTTGTTGCTGGAACTGCTGTTGTTCTTCCTCTTTCGGTCTGAGAGCTTCAAAGATTGCGGGGCGGCGATGGTTTCAGCGGTTGAAGCAGTGGTAGCTTGATGCAGATTATTAGGAGCTTTATCCCAGTAACCAGACTTGACTCGCTTGTCGTTGATCTCAACAGCGAGTAAAAAGGTTTCCTCAATTTTTGTCGTCTTTGCAGCTTGAACGAAATCAGCCACACAATCCGGAAGAGCACGGATATACTTCTTGATGGTGATTTCAGGTGTGGTAACTTGGCTAGGACAGATTATGCGTAGCTGCTTGAAGCGAGCAGTCAAACCAGCGTTGTCTCCATCTTTCTGCTTGATATCCCAGAACTCATCCTCCAGCTTTTGGCGTTCGTGGGGAGGGAAGAACTCTTGCATCATAACGTCCTTCAACTCATCCCACGTCAGCCCGTAAGCTGCATCATTTCCGCATTTGTTTCTCTCGGCCATCCACCAATCTAGAGCTCGGGATTGGAAGAGGCCAGTGGTGTTAAGAGTAAGGAGATTATCAGGACAGCCGCTCTGGCGCAGGGTGACTTCGATAGAAACAAACCATTGGAACATGGCCGTAGACCCATCTTCGCCGGTAAACTCTTTCGGGCCGCAGGCTTTAAACTGCTTGAAGCTAAAAGCAGCTTTAGGAGCATCAGTCCTGGATTCTTCAGACGACTTGCTAGCGTTTTCATTTAGCTCACTAACAATCTGGGGGATAACTTTCACCATTTGCTTAGCGACGAGGGAGGCGATGCATTTGTCATCATGATTACGGCGAGTAGACTGGGAATGAAAGGATCCAAATGATGACATTATCTGCAATAGACAGCGCCATAGGATTCAAAACGTTATTTAATCGAATCTCACCACACTCTTACTACTACTAAAGCTCAGGAACACAAACAACCACGTAAGCACATAGGCACATAATCACAGAAGCACATAAGCACGTAAGCACTTAAGGCACAGAAGCATATAAGGCAGTCAGAACACAGAACCCATTCCATATTTTGCACGTTTTCACCTATCCTGGTCACACACAATCATCTATCGTTCAAGTCCGCGAATTCAAGAATAGCGATTGGAATTAGCGAGCACACAACGAGTTACATAGCATGCGTTTATCCACAAGTAGCAGCGATTTGTTAGCGTATTGAGATAGATGTGCAGTGCGGGTCGTGTGTGTCGATCAAAGTGAGAAACACATAAACAGGTAAAACCACATAAAACACATAAAATCCACATAAAAAGCGACAAATATCAGAGTCAGCAGTCGCAGCTCAGAATCGAAACACACAAAATCAGTGAATGCGAGATTGAAATCGAGGATAGATTGTCTAAGGCTTCATAGACATCGACTACCCAAAGTGATTTGACTATTCACAAGGACTTCTGGTACACACTTTGACTTTCGGGACTGTGCTCTCGCCTCGATTTTGGGCAAATGGCATGCATCCTTCCAGTTACAGTGTGGCTTCAAGTCGTTGGAGTCCGTCGAGACCTTGGTGAGAGTTTTGTAAAACCAAAATAAGAATGAAACAAGTCGTCAAGGTTTGGGTTTCATCCCTGACTCAACAACTTCGTCCCTATTTTTGATAAAATAGAGAGGGAAATTTGCGTCGAAGTGCGGATTTTGTGACACCTGTGTCACTACAACCATCATATGAATACCAAACCAATGAAATATTGTATTTTATACTTGGGATTTGTATAAATAAGTGTATCATTTGCACATATCAATTCTTGTTCGATTTCGAGCTCTAAATCGCTTTCTGGAAAGTTATATGCAAACTGATGCGTAAATGTAATTAGTTTAACGCGAAAAACACTCCGGAATAGTGACATAGGCTTAACATACCTTAAACAACCCTTACATCACTTAGAAATAAGTTTTGGATGGTTTGGTGTGTCGAAATCAAGTTTATTTGATTGCAGGGACTATTTGCGTCAAACTGTGAAACTATACCGATTTGTATAGAAACGGACATTCCGGAACATGATCATAAGTTAAACATACCCTAAATATCTTTTACATAGCTTAGAAATAGGCTTTGAGGGGTTCGGTGTGCTAAAATAAACTTTATTGATCAATAGGGACTAAAAGCGTCAAAAAGTGGATATCTTACGTTCTGAATATATCCGGACATCCAAAAAAATTATGTAATCATTAAAATATATTATTTTAGTGGTTGGCATGATAAAATTTCATTCGTCGCGTAATTTGGATCATTTTTCGCGTCCATTCGTGTTTCGTCGTAATTAACCGAACAACGCAATCGTACGGCCAAACGAACCAACATCCGAGATATTTTTAAGCATGTTTCATGTTCCCTATACTTTAAGTTCATTTTAGAGCATTGAAATGAGGTTAACGGGGCTTAAAAGTGCCAAAAATCAAGTTTTGGTCATGGAGGGACCAAAACTGCCATTTCTGCCAAAGTTATAGGTCGCGGGCCGCGTAATATAGGGCCTCCTCTCTCGCGGGCGTGATAGGCCTTCAGCACAGAAACTCCATTTTCAGCTATTTGGTCGAATTTCAGGGGCTTTTATGTAAAATTCTCAATACCTTGGGCTGGTATTTGATGGTATTTCATGTCCCATGGTATTAGAAAACCTTGTGCCCACTTGGTGGGCCAAGATCGAAGCTCGTTTACGATGAACAATCCTAACGGTTCTATGAAATCTATATAAACCCAACCCTAATTCATTCTTTCTTCACACATGATCTGAATATTCTCTAAGTTGAAGCTCAAAGCTTCATACCTGAGAATTTATAGATCATATCTTCCTTGGTTGGACCCGTTGTAAGTATTCTTTCATGCTTTTATGTGTTTTTAAGCACGAAAGTCAAACCGTGTTTGACTTTCTGCTTTGACCAGTCAATGGTCAACACGAAGTTCGTTTGAACTTCGCAACGTGAGCGTAATCAAGATGGTTATAGTCCCGTGTGACTATACCTACTGATTACGACGGTTGATTAGGTATAGTGACGAGTTATAGTTTCGGTCAAAATACGCGTTTATGCGTATTTTGCAACCAAACTATTCTTGGGTATCAAAACCCTTTGTTTTGATATCAAACTTGTTTTGAAACCTTGTTAAACATATTTTAACATGTTTAACTCGTCACTTTTAGATTAGTGCTTATATAGGGTCGTAAGATAAGCGGTCTAAACATCCGCTTAGACATTCGAACCCGACCCGTTTGGTCGATCAATAGGATCCGACCAAGCATGTTTAGTGACCATATTTGTATAGGGAATAACCTTCTGAGGTTATACCTTATGGTCACTTAGGTTTAATTAGTTGTATGATAGGTAGTTTATATGCCTTAGGTAAATGACCAAAATGCCCTTTTCATGCATAATTGGTATTTAAGCATATGAAACCCAAACTTTTGTCACTTAACTGATTATGCAACATATTTAAACACGTTTAGGCATATAATACTTGTCATAGGTTTGCGAAACCTCATCCTATCCGATCTTCCGATTTAGGTCTGGTTTATTAATGTAGTTACCTATACTAGGTGCCGATTGATTTCCGTGACCCTCTAGCTTTGCTTGGTTGTTATTCAAAGACTTCTAAGCACTCTCAAGTGAGTAAATAGTCCCCTCTTTTACTGTTTTCAAATGTTTTGGGGTGAAACATGTGTACCTATTTGTTATTTTCATGATTTCAAAGTATAAAGTGATTATACATGCTAGTACTTATCTTTTGACAACCTAAATGATTATCTAAGGTTTAAACACTAATTTTTCAAAGATTATAAAACAAATTGTTGGGTTGTACTTATTTTATACATTCACCAAACCGATTGGTAGTATGATATAGCGCTATAGGACTAGACACCCCATTCCTGTTGTATGGAATGTCAGAAACCAAATTTTATCCAAATAGAGATTGCCTTTGTGGTATTTCTATAGTCTCTAAGGTGTAGTTTGATACACTAAGGTTTGAATGAATTGTAAATCACATTTTCTTTTGTATATTTTGATATACTTCCAAAGTATAGTTTGATATGCTCACATATGTGATATTGTTTATCAAAGTATAATTTGATATACTATGTACAAATCCAACATATATTTTGTTATTTACCAAAGCATAGTTTTGATATGTTATTTACAAAACCAAAGCATAGTTTTGATATGTTATTTACAAATCCAAAGTATACTTATAATATACTACTGAAAACAATTATTTTAATAACTAAAGTATATTTGATATACTATCTGTTTAACTAAATTTTGGGACTAAAATATATTTTAATATATTACTTATCCGATTTTCCTAAAACCAAGGTATATTTTTATATGTACTACAAACCTTTTCATAAAAACATTTTATACAAACTCATTTTACTTGGTTATTTATTTGTCTATGCATTATTCTGTTATATCATCTAATTTCTTATCAATTTTAGTATGATTTATAAAAGAAAATATTTTAAGGTTCATGACTATTTTTTATTAAACTTTTTTCTCTAAACTTACAAGTTGTGAATCCTATTCAAATAAAACCTATGTATCTCACAGGCATTTTTATGCTGACGTACCTATTTTTACATATGTTTTAGGTGCTGCTACGCGATGATTGTTGATGCATGTTATACATAGGATGGACTCGGTGCCTTAGCGACTTTAAAACTTGAAAGACAGTATTTGTATTTATCTGAATTGTAATATAACAATGAGTTCAATAATCCAATAAAACGAAATTATTTAATCCATGGTTGTAAAACAATGATTCTGTTATGACACTCCCCGACGTTTCCGCCATGATTTGTTGTTTTACGTGTTCGGGGTTTGAAAGAAAAGTTGGTATCAGAGCCAATGGTTATAGGGAATTAGGTTATTAGTAATGCTTTGACCTAGACTATAACCTTCCTAGGACCCTAACACAAGTTATCTTGTGTTTAGTCTTAAAACAACACCGTCGCTTATCTTTAGGATGATTGATTACTAGGTTTTGAACCCTCTAATTTTCAAAATCCGCTTTGAAAACCAATCATCTGTTCTAGGATGATTGATTACTAGGTTTTGAACCCTCTAATTTTCAAAATCTCGTCAAAATTTGGGTCTTATAGTGTGAACACGTGCAATCTGGAAGGGTAGATGCCTGTATCTTGAGTTTTCTCTCTAAGGCTAGAGTGTTCGTACAAATCCACATAATCAGACCAGTCACTCTTACCGGGGAATTCTTGGGTTGAGTGTCCACTTATAGGCTAAAGCATGTCTTCGCGATACATTATGAGGACCTATTTACTTTGATTCAGCTTTTGTGTGTCGTTTGTTTGCTTCGGGGATCGAACAAATGACCATCACCCATACTTTTTGGTCGGTAATTGTAACATCCTATTCTTACCCAATGCCATTTCACTTGTTTTCTCTCATGTTTCCTTGTTCTTTTTAGACAATGCCTCCTCGACGAGATGCACAACCTCTAACAACGAAGAAGTCGCAGCCCTTGTCTCTCAGCAAATGCCTGCTGTGCTTCCGGGCATAGTAACCCAGATCCATCAGTTATACAACAACAATAACAACAACAATGCTCAGTGTAGTTTCAAGACCTTCAATTCTGCTAAACCTTTGAAGTTTTCTGGGTCTCAAGGAGCAACCGTGCTCCTGCAATGGTTCGAAAGTTTGGAGAGCACATTCAGACATGTGCAATGTCCGAATGAGCGTAAGGTTGAGTTTGCATCCAGTGCATTCGAGAAGCGTGCTCTTACATGGTGGAACGGTGTGATGCGTGATAGGGGTGCTGATGTGGAACTAGCTCAAACTTGGGAAGAGCTTTGAGCTCTAATGATGAAGGAGTTTTGTCCTCGTCATGAGCTTAGAGCGTTGGAAAGGGAATTCGACGATCTAAAGCAAGACAGTGGTGAACATCGAGCCTATACTGACCGTTATGAGGAACTGAGCCTTTTATGTCCTGCCATGGTTACGCCTTTGGAAAAGGCGATTGAAAAGTACATTGATGGTCTTCCTGACTTAGTTCAGGATATCGTTACGGGTAGCAACCCCACTACTGTTAGACAGGCCATTGAATTGTCTGCTACCCGGACTGAATCGCAGATCAGGAAGGGTAAGCTTTTTCGAAAGGGCGACCCGAAACCATCTGACAAGTCTGCACCAGAAGAACTAAAGGATAAACAGGCCGAGACATCCAAGAAGAAGCACAAGGCTTAACAAATCTGCGCAATAACTGCTCAGAACAATCAGGTTGCACCAAACCAGCCAGCACAACCTCGTACAAGGAAAAATTATGTTGGTACCGCACCTTTGTGCAACAAATGCAACCGTCATCACCTGGAGCAAGTTCAGTGTCACAAATGTACCCACTGTGGGTGATTGAGACACTTGGTCAATACCTGCCGTTATGCAAATCAAGCTGCTGCAAATCCTGTTGCTGCTCAAGCACAGTTTCCGCTTGGGTCGTGTTATAACTGTGGTGACCTTACTCACTACCGAAACAATTGCCCAAGATTTGTTAACGCAAATCCAGCGCGTGGACGAGTGTTTAACATAAACGAGCCAAACGCAAATGACAATGCAGCAGTGAATAATTAGTCTTTTGTATTTCCTTGTATGTTATCTTTTGGATGTTTGAATCGACTCAGTTGTTATATAAATAAAATTCTTTTTTTCAATTTTATTTTACGAAACTGTTATGTATGTTTGATACAACCCTTCGATGCCGACACCAAGACAAACTACTCGTGTGGTTCTGTCATTTTTATGATCACTTGTGATCTCTCTGAAAATCTTATATACTCGTTTCTTTTTAAGAAACAAAGCCGAATTCCTATTAAGATCTTCCTATCTTCATAGTTAGATTCTTGAAGATGTTTAAAGTGCCAAATGGAATTCACGGATTGGAATTCCTGGTGTGTTTTAATTACTCGTGTGCACAATTAACAAGAAAAATTAACAAAATAAAGATCAAGTTAAAAAATTATGTGATTATATGCATATGTGCTTTCTTATATGTTTTGTGTTTTTGTGTGATCCGAATATTCATTATCCAAATCCTCATAGAATCTTTCATATCTCCATATGAGGGATTCATAGTAGGGTATCCAAAGGTACTAACTTAAATCCTTAATGGGCTTCTACGTAATAGTTAAGACCCTTGGATTATTAAGTACTATTCTATAATTGGACCCTTGAGTGGTCTAGTTAAAAAGATTGATTCAAAAATCTTGTTAGGAATATCATGTGATGATATAGCTGAAAAGATCCCTTCAGTGGTCTATTTAAGGAGATCGTACGACGGTCTAGTTAAGAAGATCATGTGTTGATCTAGTTAAAAAGATCATTTGTTGATCTAGTTAAAAAGATCCTTTGGTGGTCTAGTTGTCACACCCCGACCACGTAAAACAAGAAACACGTGGCGGAAACGTCGGGGAGTGTTGTAACAGAATTATTGTTTCACAACCATGGCATTCAAAGTTATATTTTATTTATCAAACAAGAGAGTTACATTGTCTTTTAAACGAAGGAAAACAAAGTACACAACATTAACTAAACTAATCTTGCTTCTTTTATGTCACTAAGGCCCGAGTCCACCCTAGTGTATCCTGATCAAACCTATGCACCTGCTCCTGAAACACATGTGAAAATAGGTACGTCAGCATAAAAATGCCTGTGAGATACACAGGTTTTGTGAAAATAGGATTCATGACTTGGGTTTTTAAAAGAAAGGTTTAATAAAAATTAGTCATGAATTTTGTTAAGTATTTTCTTTTATAAATCATATGAAAACTCGATAAGAAATCAGATTATATAAAAGAAAGGTGTATGGTTAATAAAATAACCAAGTAAAATGAGTTGTATAAAATAAATTGTTTTGTAAATAAACGTCTTGTGAAAAATATGTTATTTGTGTAAAATGTAATATGTCTATACTGAAATGATTTAAATAACGCTACGATATGTAATATTATACAAACACTTATATATAGGAAGTACCAGCGGCGTATCCACCATGCTTGTATCATATTACACACGCCTCGTTACTCAAATCACTTACCCAAACCAACCACCAATGTAATTTGTTCATGTATAAATCAATTGTCAAGTGTTATTGTGTAAAGGTATAAATCAATTGTCAAGTGTTATTGTGTAAACCATATCAAAATGTCTATGTCTAATGTAAATCACTAAATGTGTATATCAATGTCAAAATGTTTATGTTTAATGTAAATAATGAAGTGTGTATCCAAAAATACCATGTATGGCAAGTGAAATATATCAACTAAACCATAGGTAAAATTCACAAAAACAGGGTATTGAATTAAACATGGTTTAAATCAAAGTTATGTTTTGTGGAACAAATGCATGCTATACTGATACAAACATTTATGCGGTAATGTTATAATGCATACATTCAAGCCTTCTGACTGTGGTGATAGACCTTTAAACAAATTAAAGGTTTATTTGTGTTATGTTTATCGAATTTGGCCATTCCTTCCATCCAAACATACCTAGGATGTCAGGAACGGGAGTTGTCAATTCCTATGGTACCACTACCTACTAACGAACGGCCTGATCAATGTTAATGAATGTATATTGTCCCATTTTAACAAACCAAATGTCATACCAAAATGTAAGCATGTGATGAATAACAAATGTATTAAGTATGCAACAAATGAACATACATAGCATGTGCTGTGATGTAATGTAAAACAATGCACTAAGTATGCACTAAATGGACATACATAGCGTGAAATGTAATATAAAACAATGTACTAAGTATGAACTAGATGAACATACATAGCATAAAATGTAATGTAAAATGATGTACTAAGTATGCAACAAATGGACATACATAGCAAAAACATAATGAAATCATGTACTATAATTGTACTAATGAACATAGCAAGCATATGATATGAAAACATGAAAAGCACGAAAGTAATAAGTAGGCACATGTGTTTCACCCCAAAATGTTTGGAAAACAGTAAAAGAGGGGTCTATGTACTCACTTGAGATTGCTCAATAGTCCTAGGATAACTACCAAGCAATGCTAGAAGATCACGGAATCCAACGGCACCTAATATAGGTAACTACATTAATAACGGACCTAATCGGAGGATCGGGTAGCATGAGGGTTCGTAAACCAAATAAGTGTGGGAACTTATGTAATATGGTTTGACAAAGCCTACATACTAAAATGAAACCTAGCCTAAGTGCTTTTGAACCATTACGACCCGTCTAGGTAGCTTATGCTACTTTAACGCGTCGTCCGCGTAAAACACGTTTGGAATGCCTAACTAGCCCTATGACAAGTAAAATATGCCTTAACATGTCTAATAATGTTACTAAATTAGTTTAGATATCAAAAATTAGGTTACAAAGGCTTAAAATGAATTTTGGTGTAAAAAGGGCATTTTGGTAATTTACCTAAGGCATACAAACTACTTATCATACAACTACTTAAACGAAGTGACCATAAGGTATAACCTGGGAAGGTTATTCCCTATACAACTATGGCCACCTAAAGTGTTTGGTCGGATCCTAATGATCGACCAAATGGGTCGGGTTCGAAATTATAAGCGGTTGTTTATGCCGCTTACCTTACGACCCTACATAAGCACAAATTCTAAAAGTGACGAGCTAAACATGTTAAAACATGTTTAACAAAGTTTGAAAACAGGTTTGGTATCAAACCAAATGGTTTTGATACCCATAAGAAGTTTGGTTACAAAATACGCGAGAACACGCATTTTGGGCGAAACTACGACTCGTCACTGAGCCTAGATAACGTGGTAATCAGTAGGTATAGTCACTAGGGACTATAACCATCGTGATTACGCTCACGTTATGAAGTTCAGACGAACTTCGTATTGACCATAAACTGGTCAATGCATAAAGTCAAACTCAGTTTGACTTTAACGCTTAAAACGAATGAGAAGAACGAAAGAATACTTACAGAGGGTCACCGCAAGTATTTGATCCGATTCTCTCTCAGGTAGGAAGCATATACTTACACTTAGAGAGCATGAATCAGATTCAAATTGTGAGTTTTGCAAATGAGAATGGAGGGGTATATATAGTTTTCGTACAACCGTTCGGATCGTTTCTTGAAAACCGAGATTCAATCCTGGCCGTACACATCAAGCCCACTGTTTTAGAAAACCAGGGGAGCCCCTAGCAATGCTCAAAACCATGTGCAAAGGTGGGATCAAGCTGGAAATAGCTGGAATCAACATTCTGCTGATTTGCGGAAGCCTTACGGACCGTATGGTCCTCCCCTTACTGACCATAAGCTGGTCTGTAGACCAGCAACTTTCGAAGTTGACAGTTTTGGTCCCTGTGCGCGTATGGTCGTGTTTTGGCACTTCTAACACCCGTCAAACCCATTTTTAAGCTCCATAAGGACGTTAAAGCAAAGGGAACATGAAACATGCTCAAAAATATGTCGGATGTCGGTTCATTTGGCCGTACGATCGCGTTGTTCGGTAAATTATGACGGAATACGTATGAACGCGAAAAACGATCCAAATTGCGCGATGAATGGATTATTGACAAGCCAAACAGTAAAATAAAATATTTTAATGTTTACATAAATTTTTGGATGTCCGGATGTATTCAGAACGTAAGTTATGCGCGAAAATGTAAACTTATGCACTTTTTGACGCTTTTAGTCCCTGAATGAGCATAAAGTTTATTTTGGCACACCGAACCCCTCAAAGCCTATTTCTAAGCCATGTAAAAGGGTATTTAGGGTGTATTTAACTTATGATCATGTTCCAGAATGTTCGTTACAGTTAAATTTGGCATACTTTCGCAGTTTGTCAATTTTAGTCCCTGTAAGCGAATTAACTTGATTTTGCCATACCAAAGCCTTCAAAACTTATTTCTGTCACACCCTCAAAATCCACACGTGGAGTATTACCGCGAGGCATGTGACGACCAGGATCTTAGCCACTAATTATTTTGAAACGGGTTAGTTATTGTTATAAACATTAGCATAATTAGTGACCTAATTTAATTTTTCCAAAACATAGTTTAAGTTCACAGCGGAAAGGGAAAGAAAACACATCATGATTGAAACCACAAGTTTATTATCATGTTACTTACGAACCACGTACTCCATCCGATTGCGACGTCCGTCCAGAGCTGTATCGAGCAACCTGCAAAGCATGCAGTAGAGTGTCAACATAACGTTTGCGAGTTCATGTGTTTGTGGTTTTTCAGTTTTAATTCCAAAAACTTGTTTCAACAGTTAATTTACTCATTTATACATGCCATGGGGAGCTACCCCATAAGTAAGCCACTAAACTGTTTTTACAATACCGAATACTAGTCATCCGTACTTTCCGTAGTGCCCCGTTTGTCAATGTTCTATCATCATTGACGGTTTGCCAGAGTCTATTAGTTCACGCCCGATCCCATACGCGGGCACGGTGTGAGGCTGGTGAGACCTAAATAGCGCTATCAACTAATAACCCGTTCGCCAGGCCCCGGCGATTAATCGGTATTAAGTAGTGAGGACTTGAGTGATAGAGTTTCGTTTAGTTTTGCTTGTTGCATCCAGTATAAATAGTAATTAACTAAGGGTCCCGCATAAGGGGAGAAAAGTAGGTTTGTATCCCTCACAGGGGATAGTGTTGTTACCCGTATCCCACACAAGGAGATAGAAATACCGTATCCCGCACAAGGAGATAGTAAGCAATCCCAAACCAGGAAAAGTTGTTTCGTTCCGTTTCCCAACCACCGGGAACGCATGCTTTAAGTAAAAAGTAGTGAACTCACCTTTGCTTTGCTCGGTTGACAATTTACTCGTGTTACGTTGGTCAACCATACCCTATTATGGTTATTAAATATTTATTAGGTTCGTGTGCAAGTAAATGTCACGTACAACTACACGTATCTAACACATAGCACTTAAGTCATACTAGCATATACGTTATTGGGCCTATCCTAGCATGCAAATAGTTAAACAGTAACAGTTAAACATTAACAGTAACACGTAGTTCAAAACATCAGTTTGTGCGGCCCAATAACTAAGCAGAGTAGTCCAGTCGAAATCGGGTGGTCTCGACTCGAGAACAAGAGGTCTCGAGTCGCAACCATGAAGTTCCGAGTCGCAACCAGACGGTCTCGAGTCGTGCATAATTGAGTCGCAACTTTAGAGGTCTCGAGTCGAGATCAGGAGATCTCGAGTCGTAACCGAGCTGGTCTCGACTACTGGAGCGTGTTGTCTGGTTTCGAGTTGTCATATAATGGTCTCGAGTCGCAACCCTACGGTCTCGACTCGCAACCACCACCGATGCTTCTAGACCCCTTATCCAATTCGGTACTATCCAACCAGATTTCATAAGCATGTACTAGCCAATCAAATTTTATAAACATGTTTTATTGTCTAAATACTTACTCAAATGGATCAAAACATAGCATTTCAAATATTCATCAAATCTTCAAACAGTTCATCATAAAAAGAGCATACAAATAAGTAACATCATATTTTCTTTTGAATAGTTTGTCATTAATATTTATACACATTCCTTTCATGACTTCCGAGATTACAAGAAACACAAGGCACACCTAAATATATAGTCATATATATATGTATTTCAAAACATCATCATATACACAGTTTATACACTTTCTAGTTTTTATTCAATATCATCAAATGCTCACATCTTAATGCATAAACAGTTCAGCCGACTTAACATTCTAACAATTTTACTACCACAACATCATACAGAACATCTTGTGTACCAACATACTAAGCAGTTGAAGCATGGCTATATTTATATGCATATAACTTATGGTTCAAAATCCATCAACATTCAACTAGCATAATACACTCGATAGTCCAACAAGGATTTAAAATAATCATCAACATTCACACTGTCAAACAGTAACAATCACCTAATGCCATATACAAACACATGAATCGAACAACTGCCATGTCATTATTCCAAACCAAAACACAAGAACAAGTAGTGATATAGGACTGACCGAGACCCGAGCAGAACCCGAGGCTGTTGTCGCTGTCGTTGGGCCCGAGCCGAAGCTCCGGCGGCTGTTGCCATCGTCCATCACCACCCTTCTCCCTTCCGCAGCCATCGTGTCACCGAGGTGAAATTTCTGGCCTACTGTCGCCTGACGTGACCGTCGTTGGCGGCGGCACCGCCGTTGCAGCTCCTTCTTCCTGGCTGATCTTTCTTCCGTCAGTAAACTTTGGATATAGAGAGGGGGGTTTGTGCGTGTGAGAGTGGCCGGAATGCTGGTCGGGAAACAGTTCTACCGGCTCAAATAGCGAGAGGGGGGTGGGGGTTCTGATGTGGAAGACGGATAGGTGTAGGCGTGTACCGGGGAGGTGTGTGTGTGGGTACTCGTCGGTTTAGAGGTGGGTGTCGAGATTCCGTTATCTGGTCGCCGGACGTACAACTCCGGTCGCCGAAAATTCTGAATGAGAGTGATGGGCAGTGAGGTGTGCGGCTGTTAGCTGCTATTAGGGTTTTGGGCTTTAGCAAGAATGAAGGAGGTGGAAGGTTTAAGCTCATATTTAAAGGGTAGGGTTTTTAGATTAGGTGGCTTGGGCCTAGCCCAAGTGCATGAACCCGATAAATGATTGCGTGTCCCGCTCTATTATACTGACCCGGTTATTTCTAAAATATAACGTGATACGTAATTAAATTTCTAATCGCGTGTGCTATTATCTTGAGAATACTTAATAAATAATACTAGTAATAATAAGAAGAACAACAATAATAATAATGATGAATGTGCGTATTACTAAAATGCCCTTCTCTCGACAATGAGGGTACGGGTTGTCACAATTTCTAAGTTATGTAAAGGTTATTTAAGGTATGTTAAGCATATGTCGATGTTCCAGAGTGTTTCTCGCGTTAAACTGATTACGTTTACGCACCAGTTTTGCGTATAACTCTCCAGAAAGCGATATCGAGTTTGAAATTGAATAAAAATCAAAACATGGAAAATATCAAACATGAACAAACAAACATTGGGATCAAATAACATTATTTAATTGATAACTGAACTGTTTACAATTATTACAAGCACAGATGTCACAGTCTCCCCTACTTGTGGAAATTTCGTCCCGAAATTTGTTTAGAGGAAACTCGTGAGAAAAGATGCGGATACTTCGCCTTCATTTGATATTCACGTTCCCAAGTAAACTCAGGTCCACGCTTAGATTCCCAGCGAACTTTAACCAAAGGAATGCGCTTGCGTTTAAGCCATTTGACTATACGGTCCATGATTTCCACAGGTTTCTCAACAAAATGTAGTGTCTTATCAACACGAATTTTGTCAAGTGGAGGTTCTCATCCGTAAAACACTTCTAGAGATTGGACACGTGGAAGGTTGGATGAACATTTCCAAGTTCAGGAGGTAACTCAAGTTTGTAGGCTACCTTACTGATTCTTTCGACGATCTTGAATGGTCCAACGTATCTAGGTGTAAGTTTTCCTGTCTTTCCAAATCTGATCACACATTTCCAAGGTGAGACCTTAAGTAATACACGATCACCGACTTGAAATTCCAAGGGCTTGCGTCGTTGGTCCGCGTAACTCTTTTGACGGCTTCGAGCTGTCTGAAGGTTATCACGAACTTTCTTAACCTTATCAGTTGTCTCTAGAATGAGGTCAGGTCTAGTAAGCTGAGCCTCACCGATCTCATTCCAGCAAACTGGTGAATGACATTTTCGACCATAGAGAGCCTCGAAAGGAGCCATGTTGATGCTAGAGTGATAACTGTTGTTGTAGGAGAATTCAATCAATGGAAGATGAGAATCCCACTACCACCAAATTCGATCACAAATGCTCTAAGCATATCCTCCAAAGTCTGGATTGTTCTTTCAGTTTGACCATCTGTTTGTGGATGATATGCTGTGCTCAGATTAAGTTGGGTCCCCATAGCAGATTGCATGGTTCTCCAGAAACGAGAAGAGAAACGAGCATCTCTATCAAAAATAATGTTCAAAGGAACACCATGTCGAGATACGATTTCATCCACATAGATTTTGGCCAGTCTTTCAGCAGAAAAATCCTCACGGATTGGCAAGAAATGCGCTAATTTTGTAAGACGATCAACAACTACCTAGATGGCATCATGACCTTTCTTAGTGTGCGGAAGTTTAGTAATGAGATCCATAGCAATGTTTTCCCATTTCCAAACTGGAATCTCTGGTTGCTCCAAAAGACCAGAAGGATGTTGGTGTTCAGCCTTAACCTTAAGACAAGTAAGGCATTTCGAAACGTATAAGGCTATGTGTTTCTTCATACCAGGCCACCAATACTGAGTACGAAGATCCTTATACATCTTATCTGAGCCAGGATGAATAGAATAACGAGACTTATGAGCTTCATCCATAAGCAAAGTGTGGAGATTATCTTGGCTTGGGACCCACATATGGTCCATGAAATAATACGATCCATCGTCCTTCAGTTCAAGATCAGGCTTAATGTGATAGGGTAATTCCTTACCCACCAAGTCTTGTGAAACACAAGCATGTTGAGCCTGAGAAATGCGGGCTTGAATATCAGCTCGAGCTTGAATATCAGATTGAACACGAACACAATGAAGCTTGACATGTTCCTTACGACTCAAAGCATCGGCTACGACATTCGCCTTACCAGGATGGTAGCGAATTTCGCAGTCATAGTCATTTAGAAGCTCAACCTAACGTCTTTGCCTCATGTTGAGTTCTTTCTGATTAAAGATATGCTGAAGACTTTTCTGGTCAGTGAAAACCACACATTTTGTACCATACAAGTAGTGTCTCCAGATCTTAAGAGCGAACACAACTGCACCCAACTCAAGATCATGAGTGGTGTAGTTTTTCTCATGCACCTTCAACTGCCTTGATGCATATGCTATGACTTTGTTCCTTTGCATCAGAACACAGCCAAGTCCCAAATTTGATGCATCACAGTACACGACAAAATCATCATTACCCTCGGGCAAAGATAGGATAGGCGCATCACAAAGCTTCTGCTTCAAGGTCTGGAATGCTTCTTCTTGTTTAGAACCCCATTCAAAGGGCTTATGCTTCTGAGTTAGAGCAGTTAGAGGAACTGCAATCTTCGAGAAGTTTTCAATGAAGCGGCGGTAATAACCCGCAAGACCAAGAAAAGAACGAACCTCAGTAGGAGTAGTAGGCGTATCCCAATCCTTAATCGCGCTGATCTTGGAGGGATCTACATGAATACCTTGTTCGTTGACGATATGTCCCAAAAATTGAACTTCCTTAAGCCAAAATTCGCACTTGGAGAACTTGGCAAAAAGTTGCTCTTTCTTTAGGAGTTCCAGAGTAAGACGAAGATGTTGCTCATGATCAGCTTGCGTCTTAGAATATATCAATATGTCATCAATAAAAACGATGATGAACTTATCTTAATAAGGCTTGCAGACCCTATTCATCAAGTCCATGAAAACAGCAGGAGCATTAGTCAAACCGAATGGCATAACTGTGAACTCATAATGCCCATAACGAGTGCAGAAAGCTGTCTTGGGAATATCTTCTTCATGCACACGAAGTTGATGATACCCAGAACGAAGATCAATCTTCGAAAAATAAGAAGAGCCCTGTAGCTGATCAAAGAGATCATCGATGCGAGGTAGGGGATATCGATTCTTGATGGTGAGTTTGTTAAGCTCACGGTAATCGATGCACATCCTGAAGGATCCATCCTTCTTCTTGACAAAAAGAACGGGAGCACCCCAAGGTGAAAAGCTAGGACGGATGAAACCTTTATCAGAAAGCTCCTGAAGCTGCTTAGACAGTTCTTGCATCTCAGACGGTGCAAGACGATATGGAGCTCTAGCAATAGGATTTGCACCTGGTACGAGATCAATACGGAACTCGACTTGGCGCGCTGGGGGTAATCCATGTAACTCTTCAGGAAACAACTCCGGATTATTCTGAACAATTGGGATATCTTGAATAGACTTACCTTTGCCCTTATCTGTTGTAACATGTGCCAAGAAGGCCACATAGTTCTTTCGCAGATACTTCCGAGCTTGAAAACAAGACATGAGCTTGAGACTACTAGCAAGTTTCTCTCCATGAACCTGTAGAATCTCACCTGTCGAGAGAGGAACACGAACAATCTTTTCAAAACAAACTACCTCAGTGTGATACTTGGCTAACCAATCCATACCCACAATAATGTCGAAGCTTCCAAGTTGCATTGGCGTGAGGTCGATAGGAAAAAGATGGTTGTTAAGGTTCAATTGGCAATTGCGAAGAACAGAATCAAGAACAACGGGTTCACCACTAGCAACTTCTACTGTCAAAGGCTTACCTAGTTTCGTTCTAGACACGCGAAGTAATGACTCAAAGGACAATGACACAAACTCTTATCAGCACCAGAATCAAAAAGAACAGATGCGGGTTGATTATTAACAAAGAACGTACCATTAACCACTTCATTGTCTACTTGCGCCTCTTGTGCATTCATGTTGAAGACTCGACCTTGAGCCTGAGCCTGAGCTGGATTCGCATTCACCAATCTTGGACATTGATTACGGTAGTGGGTCAGATCCCCACAGTTATAACAAGAACCTGGTGGGTAGTGTGGTCATGCAGCTTGACCCTGTTGCTGAGCAGGAGGCTGAGCAACTTGTTGAGCCGGGTTCTGAACTGCCTGATTCTGAGCAAAACGACAAACATCAGCAAGATGACCTGACTTCCCACAGTTAGTACAGAAACGAAACGGAAGTTGCGGCTGATGGTGACTGTTGCATCTATTGCACAAAGGTGCATTCCCTGCATAGCGCTTCTTCGCTGGAGGCTGTGCGGGTTGGTTGGGAGCTGCCTTGTTAACTTGGGCAGTGACAGCAAAATTTTGGGAAGCCTTACGCTTCCTTGAACCCTTTGAGGAACCAGAATCCTTGCCCTTCTTGTTCTTACCTTTCTTGCTTTCACTTTTATCAGACGCCTGCTTCGTACCCTTGTCACCCTTTCTATGCAGCTTACCTTTCCGAACCTGCGACTCAGTCAATGTCGCAGATAGCTCGATTGCCTGACGGACTATGGTAGGGTTACTACCAGTAACGATGTCTTGTATGGAGTCAGGTAGGCCATCGATATACCTCTCGATAGCCTTCTCGGGTGGGGTAACCATTGTTGGGCATAGCAAACTCAGCTCTTCATACCTATCAGTATACGCCTGGTGCTCGCCACTATCCTGTTTCAGATCATCAAACTCCTTTTCTAATGCTCGCAGCTCATGACGAGGACAAAACTCTCTCATCATAAGAGTCCTAAGTTCGGCCCATGTTTGTGCTAAAGCAACCTCAGCACCACGGTCTCTCATAACCCTGTTCCACCATGTAAGGGCCCTCTTCTGAAACACGCTTGATGCAAACTCGACCTTCCGATTATCAGGACACTGAACGTGATGAAACGTATTCTCAATGCTCTCGAACCACTGAAGAAGCCTAGTTGCCCCTTTAGAACCACTGAACTTGAGCGGTTTAGCCGAGTTAAAACTCTTGAAATTGCAGGGAGCATTATTGTTGTTGTTGGCTTGGTTCCATTGAGCAATAAGATTTGGGAACGCAGCAGCCATTTGCTGTGCGATGATTTCTGCCAGTTCGGCATTTGGTAGCGGATTTTCGCATCGAGGAGGCATTCTAAAAGAGGGAACATGAAAGGAAACGAGTGAGATGATGAGATGAAACAAAAATCGGCAAAAGCAAAGATGGTGGTCATTCGTCCGTATCACAAAGCAAACAAACGACACACAGTGACTAATCAAAGTAAATGTGTCAAAAATAATGCTTCGTGAAGACATGCTCGCTTATAAGTGAACACTCACCCCAAGAGTTCCCAGGTAAGAGTGACTGGTCCGATTATGTGGATTTGTACGAACACTCTAGCCTTAGACAGAAAACCCAGGGTACAGGCATTCACCCTTCCAGTTTGCACGTGTTCACACTATTTAGAACCCAATACTTTGACGAGATTTTAAAAACTTGGAAGGCACAAGGCCAAAAGAATCATTCAAAAACAAATGATAAATTTTCAAAATCAAAAGGGTTCGAAACCATATAATAAATTATTTAAAAAAAAAGAAGATTGTTTTTCAAAAATCGTTTCAGAAAAATTTGGGTTCTTGTGTTGGTGATCACCTAAGGATAGGTGAAGTGCATGTTTTAAAATCTAAACACAAGACAACTTGTGTTGGGATCCTAGAAAGGTTATAGTCTAGGTCAAAGCATTACTAATAACCTAATTCCCTATAACCATTGGCTCTGATACCAACTCTTCTATCACACCCCGACCACGTAAAACAAGAAACACGTGGCGGAAACGTCGGGGAGTGTTGTAACAGAATTATTGTTTCACAACCATGGCATTCAAAGTTATATTTTATTTATCAAACAAGAGAGTTACATTGCCTTTTAAACGAAGGAAAACAAAGTACACAACATTAACTAAACTAATATTGCTTCTTTTATGTCACTAAGGCCCGAGTCCACCCTAGTGTATCCTGATCAAACCTATGCACCTGCTCCTGAAACATATGTGAAAATAGGATTCATGACTTGGGTTTTTAAAAGAAAGGTTTAATAAAAATTAGTCATGAATTTTGTTAAGTATTTTCTTTTATAAATCATATGAAAACTCGATAAGAAATCAGATTATATAAAAGAAAGGTGTATGGTTAATAAAATAACCAAGTAAAATGAGTTGTATAAAATAAATTGTTTTGTAAATAAACGTCTTGTGAAAAATATGTTATTTGTGTAAAATGTAATATGTCTATACTGAAATGATTTAAATAACGCTACGATATGTAATATTATACAAACACTTATATATAGGAAGTACCAGCGGCGTATCCACCATGCTTGTATCATATTACACACGCCTCGTTACTCAAATCACTTACCAAAACCAACCACCAATGTAAGTTGTTCATGTATAAATCAATTGTCAAGTGTTATTGTGTAAAGGTATAAATCAAATGTCAAGTGTTATTGTGTAAACCATATCAAAATGTCTATGTCTAATGTAAATCACTAAATGTGTATATCAATGTCAAAATGTTTATGTTTAATGTAAATAATGAAGTGTGTATCCAAAAATATCATGTATGGCAAGTGAAATATATCAAACCATAGGTAAAATGCACAAAAACAGGGTATTGAATTAAACATGGTTTAAATCAAAGTTATGTTTTGTGGAACAAATGCATGCTATATTGATACAAACATTTATGCGGTAATGTTATAATGCATACATTCAAGCCTTGTGACTGTGGTGATAGACCTTTAAACAAATTAAAGGTTTATATGTGTTATGTTTATCGAATTCGGTCATTCCTTCCATCCAAACATACCTAGGATGTCAGGAATGGGAGTTGTCAATTCCTATGGTACCACTACCTACTAACGAACGGCGTGATCAATGTTAATGAATGTATATTGTCCCATTTTAACAAACCAAATGTCATACCAAAATGTAAGCATGTGATGAATAACAAATGTACTAAGTATGCAACAAATGAACATACATAGCATGTGATGGGATGTAATGTAAAACAATGCACTAAGTATGCACTAAATGGACATACATAGCGTGAAATGTAATGTAAAACAATGTACAAAGTATGAACTAGATGAACATACATAGCATAAAATGTAATGTAAAACGATGTACTAAGTATGCAACAAATGGACATACATAGCAAAAACATAATGAAATCATGTACTATAATTGTACTAATGAACATAACAAGCATATGATATGAAAACATGAAAAGCACGAAAGTAACAAGTAGGCACATGTGTTTCACCACAAAATGTTTGGAAAACAGTAAAAGAGGGGTCTATGTAATCACTTGAGATTGGTCAATAGTCCTAGGATAACCACCAAGCAATGCTAGAAGATCACGGAATCAAACGGCACCTAATATAGGTAACTACATTAATAACGGACCTAATCGGAGGATCGGGTAGCATGAGGGTTCGTAAACCAAATAAGTGTGGGAACTTATGTAATATGGTTTGACAAAGCCTACATACTAAAACGAAACCTAGCCTAAGTGCTTTTGAACCATTACGACCCGTCTAGGTAGCTTATGCTACTTTAACGCGTCGTCCGCGTAAAACACGTTTGGAACGCCTAACTAGCCCTATGACAAGTAAAATATGCCTTAACATGTCTAATAATGTTACTAAATTAGTTTAGATATCAAAAATTAGGTTACATAGCCTTAAAATGAATTTTGGCGTAAAAAGGGCATTTTGGTAATTTACCTAAGGCATACAAACTACTTATCATACAACTACTTAAACGAAGTGACCATAAGGTATAACCTCGGAAGGTTATTCCCTATACAACTATGGCCACCTAAAGTGTTTGGTCGGATCCTAATGATCGACCAAATGGGTCGGGTTCGAAAGTATAAGCGGTTGTTTATGCCGCTTACCTTACGACCCTACATAAGCACAAATTCTAAAACTGACGAGCTAAACATGTTAAAACATGTTTAACAAAGTTTGAAAATAGGTTTGGTATCAAAACAACGGTTTTGATACCCATAAGTAGTTTGGTTACAAAATACGCGAGAACACGCATTTTGGCCGAAACTACGACTCGTCACTGAGCCTAGATAACATGGTAATCAGTAGGTATAGTCACTAAGGACTATAACCATCGTGATTACGCTCACGTTATGAAGTTCAAACGAACTTCGTATTGACCATAAACTGGTCAATGCAGAAAGTCAAACACAGTTTGACTTTAACGCTTAAAACAAATGAAAAGAACGAAAGAATACTTACAGAGGGTCCCCGCAAGTATTTGATCCGATTCTCTCTCAGGTAGGAAGCATATACTTCCACTTAGAGAGCATGAATCAGATTCAAATTGTGAGTTTTGCAAATGAGAATGGAGGGGCATATATAGATTTTGTACAACCGTTAGGATCGTTTCTTGAAAACCGAGATTCAATCCTGGCCGTACACATCAAGCCCACTGTTTTAGAAAACCAGGGGAGCCCCTAGCAATGCTCAAAACCATGTGCAAATGTGGGATCAAGCTGGAAATAGCTGGAATCAACATTCTGCTGATCTGGGGAAGCCTTACGGACTGTATGGTCCTCCCCTTACGGACCGTAAGCTGGTTTGCAAACCAGCAACTTTCAAAGTTGACAGTTTTGGTCCCTGTGCCCGTATGGTCGTGTTTTGGCACTTCTAACACCCGTCAAACCCATTTTTAAGCCCCATAAGGATGTTAAAGCATAGGGAACATGAAACATGCTCAAAAATATGTCGGATGTTGGTTCGTTTGGCCGTACGATCGCGTTGTTCGGTAAATTACGACGGAATGCGTATGAACGCGAAAAACGATCCAAATTGCGCGACGAATGGATTTTTGACAAGCCAAACACTAAAATAAAATATTTCAATGTTTACATAAATTTTTGGATGTCCGGATGTATTCAGAACGTAAGTTATGCGCGAAAATGCAAACTTATGCACTTTTTGACGCTTTTAGTCCCTGAATGAGCATAAAGTTTATTTTAGCACACCGAACACCTCAAAGCCTATTTCTAAGCTATGTAAAAGGGTATTTAGGGTGTGTTTAACTTATGATCATGTTCTGGAATGTTCGTTACAGTTAAATTTGGCATACTTTCGCAGTTTGTCAATTTTAGTCCCTGTAAGCGAATTAACTTGATTTTGCCATACCAAAGCCTTCAAAACTTATTTCTAAGTTATTTAAGGTATGTTAAGCATATGTCGATGTTCCGGGGTGTTTCTCGCCTTAAACTGATTACGTTTACGCACCAGTTTTGCGTATAACTCTCCAGAAAGCGATATCGAGTTTGAAATTGAATAAAAATCGAAGCATGAAAAATATCAAACATGAAAAAACAAACATTGGGATCAAATAACTTTATTTCATTGATAACTGAACTGTTTACAATGATTACAAGCACAGATGTCACACTAGTCAAGTCACTTCATGTTTATTCGATTGATATTCCCCTACGCATTATGAAATGAACTGTGAAGACTGTGAAGGAATTACGTAATTATGGATGCATACATAATTATGGAATTCAGTGCACAGAAACCACAGCAAGTTTTGTCATGTGTTAAGACCTATAGTGATGAGAATAACGAAACGAGAACAATGTAGAAAGGGCATGGTGGATATGCCGCTGGTACTTCCTATATATAAGTGTTCCTTATTACATTGCGAACATAGCATTATTTAAGTCACTAGAAGTCCTGGACCTTGACCAATGTTATTCTATCTTACATTCTTCGTGTTGGAACCTGAAGGTTTATACATGGAGGAGTACGAAGTATAGGGGTTGATTAGTATGTTTTGTGTTTTAATGTTTTGGGTTGATATATGTTAATTGGGTTAGTTAGTTGGTTTCGAATGGGCCTAAGGGTTTCGACCCATATTTTATGTATTTAAGCAAACCTCAACTTCATAGTTGAGGTTGATCAGTTGTCGAGAACAAGAGGCCAGCCGAAACCCTTTGGGAAGTCTTGTATCAGTCACAAGTTTAATCAGTGAATGCAAGTTTCCGGTTTGTTTTGATTATATTGCTTTGGTTTCAATTACATATATTCTTGAATCCACTTGTGTTTGACTTCCGCACTTACACAAGTACCTGTTTGATATCATTGAAAGATCCTCAAGGGTTTTACAATTGGTATCAGAGCCAAGAAACCAATTCTTGGTTCAGTTTTTTATATCATTCGGATTCAAGAAAATCTTAGTTTACTAATCTTGTTTTGCTAGCGTTTGTTTTTGCAGTGGTACAGTTTCGATTGTGTTTTTCTGTCTACGGATCATACAATCTTCAAACTGTTCATAGCGAATATTGATAAATATTGTTGATTTTGGTTCGTGTAATTTTAGTGATTTGTTTGCTGATTTCTCAGAAGTTTGCTGAGGATAAAAATTCAAAGATTTCAAATCATTGAATTTTGGAAGCTGCTGACAATCAGGGATTTTGGCTACTTTTATCTCATTGTTTGTTTTGCAGGGTCTCGACTCGCAACCAGCTGTCTCGAGTTGTCTTCCTCTAGATCTCGACTCGCAACAAGCCGTGCTCTCGAGTTGTCTACGTTTGGATCTCGACTCGCAACAAGTTGTGGTCTTGACTTATCATCATCTTGTCTCGACTCGCAACCAGCTTCAGTCTCTATTGATCTCGACTCGCAACCAGCTTCAGTCTCTGTTGATCTCGACTCGCAACCAGCATCGGTCTTGAGTTGTTAACTGTTGATCTCGACTCGCAACCAGCATCGGTCTCGAGTTATTAATTCCCTGTCTCGACTCGGAACCATCGTCTCGACTCATTGTCTCGAGTCGCAACGTCAATCAGCGACGTGTTTTAAATTGTTGGCCTTTGGACTTTGGACCGTTGAACTTAACAGTAATTAATTAATTAACTGATTAATCTCTTTCAAGAAACATGTCTATAAGTAATCAGAATGGTGACATGGCAGTCACAAATGGTCAGCAAGAATTGGACTCTAAAATTGGAACTAGTTCTTGTATTCCCAGGTTGATGGATGAAAATGACTTCCCGGAATGGAAGTGGCGTTTTGAACAGCATGTAAAATTCAAGGATCCTAAAGTCTGGAGATGTATTGAAAGAGGTCCTAGGGAAATATTGTATAAGAAGGAAACGAATCCAGGCGTTAAAGTCAAAAAGCCTCGTGGCTAGTATACTGAAGAGGATTATGCGATTATTGAGGAGGATAATCGGGAAACTTCATATCTGACCATGGGACTGGAATCAGACATTGCTATGGGATTTCGCCCTTGCAAATCAGCCAAAGAAATGTGGGAAGCACTGATTGATGTATATGAAGGAAATGAAGACATGAGAGAAAGTCGGAGGAACTTGTTGAGGCAAAATTTTAACAACTTCAACTATATCTATGGAGAGACTATTGAGAATCAGATTCAGCGGTTCTCGAAGATTATTATTCAAATGGATTTGGAAGAAATTCTTCCTTCTAAAGCTGCACAGAATCGACAACTTCTAACTGCCTTGCCTAAAAGTTGGGACAATCACGTCGCTATGATCAAACGTACCAAAGATCATGCAAGATGTTCTATAAATGAGATGATTTCTCACATCAAGGCTTGTGAGCTGGATGACAAGCAAAGGGAAAATAATCATAAGTCTAGTATGCTGGCAGCAGGTTTCCCAGTTTCTTCTACCGCTTCAAACAACAACAATGCTGCATTGATCTCTCAAAGTGGATCTAAAAAGGCTACTCCTTCTTCCGCAAATGTTCATTACTATGGTTCGACTGCTTCATCTACTGTACTGCCAATTGCTGCAGTTCCTTCAGCAAAAACCGAGTTGATTGCTTTCTTCACGTAACAGTCCAAAGAAAATCTGGAGATCGTTGCTTCTGTTGTCAACTGTCTAAATGCCTTTGTTGCAGGAAAGATACAACCTCCTAATTGGTCTTTGAATGATCTATATCAGTATCATCCTGATGATGTAGAGGAAATGGATATTACATGGCAGATGGCTATGGCGGCGTTCAGAGCACAAAAGTTTGCAAACAAGACTGGAAGAAACAGGTGGGGTTCTCCTTATTCAAACTCTGTCAGTGTTCCAATCAAATTGCGCTGTTACAATTGCCATGAACCGGGAAATTTGGCATGAAACTGCACTAAGCCGAATGTAAACAAAGAACAAAATCCTGCACAACCTGCTCCTCCTAACCCTGAAAGGGCACTTGTCACTACAAATGACTCTTCAACAGCTGATGGTGAAAGCACTCAGAGCTCAGCCCTAGTAGTTCAACAAAGTGCAAATTTTGATTGGAATAACGAAATTCATCGCTTGAACATCTCTGCTCCAGAAAATCAGAATGCCTCAGAAAACATCGCCTTTATGACTTCAGCTTCGGAGGACAGGAATTCTGCACCTGATGATGAGAGTCCAGCTGAAAATTTGGCTCTTATGACTAGGATTCTGTCAGCTCCCGTTCATGGACTTACTGCTGAAGAGGTACGTTCTATTTTCTGTACTCTTGAATGCAGAGAAAGAGTAGTAGCATATAGGTTACATAACGCTGAGTTAATTTAAGATTACAAAGATATTAAAAATAAAAACTTTACTTTGGCTAAAAATGAAAAACTTTATAAAGAAAAAATTGAAGCCCAAAGGAAAGATATCATTCAGTTGAAAGAAGATCTCAGCGTTAAGAATTGTAATTTTTTAGATGCTCTAGCAACAATTAGTGACTTGACCAAAGAGCTAGACGACTTAAAGTTGAAATATCAGGTTAATGAAATTAATATTAAAAAGTATGACACTTCAAGTAATTTGGTCAAGAACATTTGTGACATACAACTAGAGTACAAACAAAAGAAAGGGGCTGGTTTGGGATACACTAAAACTCCTCCTCCATACAATCATAACTATACTTATATGCCTTTCACAGCAGAGGATTTAATTAATGAGGGCAAGATGACTTATGGACCAAAAACCGATAACTCATCAGTCAACAACGGATTTGTTGGTAATAAAGAGTCAGCCCCGTCAATAAATTTTGTCTCTAAAGGAAATGTTGATCCTAAAAGATCGTTTACATGTGCAGAAGAAAAGGTAGACTTGAAATTTGAAGACACTCTTGGGGGAGAACAAGCTTTAAATTCGGATTTACCTAAAAATTGTTTTGATGAAACTAATTCTGAACTTGTTTTGGGACAAAGTATTTTTAGTATGTTTGCTTCTTTAGCGTCTAATGGTCCTGATGTTTTGGGCAAGACTGATGATGGTTGTGTTGAATCTGTGAACATTAAGTCTGGTGATGAATTTTCGTCAGTTAATGATTATGAATGTGATGTTTCTAACCCATTGGTTGATGATAGTGTTATAGGTGAGGTCCCTCAGGATACATTCAGTGAAACCACTGAAACTACTTCTAAAGAAAATCAAGAATATCCGGATTCTTCATCTGAGTCGGTCTCAATGGGTGTCCCTAATGTTGCGCGTAAAAAGCCGTTGTAAGCGATTTCCGGGTTATACAGGAAATATGATTTTTCTGAACAGGTTATAAGGTTCAAAATACTTCATTTATTAAATAAAACCAGTAGCAACTGGATTGGCGTCAAAATACTTTGTAAAACTCATTTTATAACCAAAAAGGGTATATTTGGTATTTACCGAATTAATGCCATAACCTTAGGTTATGAGCAGGTTAAAAATAATTAAAAAATCTTTAAAAATCCCAAAATATTAGATTACATCAGTGGGTAAAAGGTTTGGTGTCGAAAATTGGGTTTAGATAGGCTTTACGCTAATTGCGCCGTTTAATTAACAAAAAGCTTCTTAAGTGCGCTATTTAGCATAACTTCTATTCTGGACCTCGAACTGATATGAAACTTTAGG
Organism: Helianthus tuberosus; assembly: GCA_030545235.1. NCBI lineage: Eukaryota > Viridiplantae > Streptophyta > Magnoliopsida > Asterales > Asteraceae > Helianthus > Helianthus tuberosus. The sequence goes on from CM060400.1 coordinate 59,680,134, forward strand.
GACATGTTTATAAATCAGTAGCAAAGATTATTGTCCTCTTACATATCCAAAATTCTCGTTTTATGGTTAAAAGGGCATATTGGTCAACATTAGGCAATTAACGGAAATATGTAAACGAATCGGACAATCAACGAACCAACCATAGAGGGTTATACTATCATGTAGCCTGGTCCTAAGGAAGCTCTAAGGCATTTCCAAATCATACTAAATCAGGTCAGAACTGAAGTCAAAGCAAAAGTCAAAGTTTTGCGACTTTCGGTTCCGAACCGGGTCTAAACAGAAAATTGTCGGGTCGAACATGTTTAGACATGTTCTTATACTTATTACCAAATTATATGAGTGATAAAATAGGTTACATGCCTTCTACATTGCTAATTACATGTTAATTTGCAAATTAAGTTTCTGTTGACTTTTTCTAAACAACTTTGACCCGACATTTGATCTAGTTAGAGCGGGAATCAGAGGGTGCCCCTTTAAGGGTTTAATGCCCACATAATTACCAACTTATAACTACCTTCAATTCGACTAATCACTGGACCTTTAATGATTAATCGCTAAGTCAAACGTTAATTACGACGGTTTGACTTTTAAGCTAAAACTAAGTAAAAACTCAATTAAGGAAGGTCAAGGGTACTTACCAAAGTCCTATGCACGACTAGGGATGACTTGGGTCTGCTTTGGAGCTCCAGAAGTCTTCAAGAATGCAGATGGAAGGTGTGATCAAATTGTTGCAACATAAGGGGCCTTTTATAGTGATTTTTGTTGCTTATGATCATGCCACACAAGTCTAGCATCCCAAATCATTTACAAGTGCCCCTAAGGTCTAAAAGCATGTAGGGGTCGCCCATGGAGTGGAAAATATCTTCTAAAGTCGGTTATTGCGCTTAAACAGGCTGCTGTCCCAACTTTTTGTATTTGGGGATCGGACGCGGCCCACGTAAGTCTCTGTTAAGGCTTACGCGGCCCGCCTGAGTCCTGCTGTCAGATTTCAAACTTTTCCATTATTGCATCCTTGGCTCTTGGTCTTTCGAAAGGGCATTCCACTTTATTTCTTGCATTATGAGCCCTCCAAATTGACATATAAGGGCTCCAAGACTTATACCCACTTTGTTAAGTCCTTGGTTTGCTTTGTGTTTACCCGAAAAGTCATAATTTTCACCGTTGACGCTTTAACCCCTCGTATACGAATTTGATCATAACTTTCCCATACGATAACGAAACTTTATGAAATTTTTATCATGTATTCTAGTGAGCATAATTACCGTTACAAAGCTTCGGGTTTGCTAAAAGGTCACTCAGAGGTATACTTTAAACATGTTGACACATTTAACCCCTATAGTTTGTAATCTCTCACTTTATTTCATATTTAGCTTCGTATGATCCATGATTTATTCGTTTGAAGGTATGAATGTCATGTAGGGTTATTGTAAAGTATATTTATCCATCGTTGACATTTTGAACCCTTACATTCACATACTTTCCATGTTTGTCAACTTTAGTCCCTCTAGAGTATTCTTTCACACGTTCAAGCTTATGACACGTGTCAACACATTATAGGACGTGAATTTTCGAGGTGTTACATACACCGATAGCCAAGGCACCTTATCGGTTACCACCCACATAAATGCTAGAATTGAAAAACAATTAGATGAATTACTGAGCAAAGGATTTATACAACCTAGTTCATCCCCGTGGGGAGCGCCAGCGTTGTTTATGAAGAAGAAAGATGGTTCGATGCGAATGTGTATCGATTATAGAAAATTGAATAAAGTTACAATTAAGAATCGATACCCATTACCTAGGATTGATGATCTTTTTGATCAATTGCAAGGAGCTAGATACTTTTCTAAGATAGATTTACGCTCCGGATATCATCAATTGAAGGTACAAGAAGAAGACATACCTAAAACTGCTTTCAGAACTAGGTATGGTCATTACGAGTTTACAGTCATGCCCTTTGGGTTAACAAATGCTCCAGCAGCATTTATGGACATGATGAATAGGATCTGTAAACCGTACTTGGATAAATTCGTAATTGTCTTTATCGACGATATACTTATTTATTCCAAAAGCCAGGAGGAGCATTGTGAGCACCTGCATGCACTCTTAACATTGTTAAGAAAGGAACAACTTTATGCCAAATTATCGAAGTGTGAATTTTGGCTACAAGAAGTGCAATTTTTAGGACACATGGTGAATCACGGAGGTATTCACGTAGATCCTGCAAAGATAGAAGCGATCACTAAATGGAAGGTCCCGCAGTTAGCTATGGAAATTAGAGTATTTATATGGTTAGCCGGATACTATAGACGGTTTATTAAGGATTTGTCCAAAATAGTTGTACCATTAACTAAGCTAACATGTAAAGCAGTTAAGTTTGAATGGGGACCTAGGTAAGAGGAAGCTTTTAAGATTTTAAAACAGAAATTAACAAATGCTCCAATTCTTGCCTTACCAGAAGGAACAGAAGATTTTGAAGTCTATTGTGATGCTTCTAAGCTAGTATTAGGATGTGTATTAATGCAACGCAAGAAGGTAATTGCGTATGCATCAAGGCAATTGAAAAAGCACGAGGAAAACTATACGACTCATGACTTAGAATTAGGAGCCATAATTTTTGCCCTTAATATTTGGAGACATTATTTGTATGGAATTAAGTTTACTGTCTATATAGATCATAAAAGCTTAAGATACATATTTGGGCAAAAAGAATTGAACATGAGGCAAAGGATATGGATGGAAATCCTAAGTGATTACGACTGTGATATTCAATATCACGAAGGAAAAGAAAATGTAGTTGCTGATGCTTTAAGTCGTAAATATCATGAGAAACAACGACGAGTTCGTGCTCTTAGATTAAGTTTACAATTAGACTTAATGGAACAACTGAAAAATATTCAAGAAACAGCAATCAAGGATGATGCTGAAGGAATGAAAGGAAGAATAAAGGAACTAGAACAAGGAAGTGATGGAATTTGGAGATTCCATAAGAAACGAATTTAGGTACCTAAGCGAGGAGAATTAAGAAATAAGATTTTAGAGGAAGCCCATAAATCTAGGTATACCATGCATCCTGGTAACAACAAGATGTACCAAGATTTAAGAAATAATTTCTGGTGGATAGGAATGAAAAAGGACATAGCTAGATATGTTTCTAAATGTCTTACTTGTTCACAAGTTAAGGCAGAACACAAGAAACCCTCAGGTCTACTACAACAATTAGAAATGCATGTATGGAAATGGGAACTCATAACAAAGGATTTTGTTACTAAGTTGCCCAAAACCAGAAAAGGTAATGATGCGATTTGGGTAATTGTGGATCGATTAACCAAATCAGCTCATTTTCTACCTATGAAAGAAACCTTTAGCATGGAAAGGTTAGCCAAGTTGTATGTAGATGAAGTAGTATCCTTACATGGAGTTCCACTCTCCATTGTATCAGATAGGGATAGTCGTTTCACTTCCCATTTCTGGACAAGTTTCCAAGAAGCTATGGGAACCCGACTAAATCTAAGTACTGCATATCATCCTCAAACAGACGGACAAAGTGAAGGAATGATCCAAACCCTGGAAGACATGCTTAGGGCATGTGTGATAGATTTTGGTGGAAACTGGGATGACCACCTACCCTTAATCGAATTCTCCTATAATAATAGTTATCACTCAAGCATTGAAGCTGCCCCGTTCGAAGCACTATACGGACGTAAATGCAAAACTCCAGTCTGCTGGGCAGAGATAAGAGAAAGTCAATTATCAGGTCCCGAAATTGTGCAAGAAACTACCGACAAGATCACTCAAATCAAGGAAAGATTAAAAATGGCTCGAGATCGCCAGAAGAGTTATGCAGACAATAGGCGTAAGCCGTTGGAATTTTAAGTCAGAGACAAGGTTCTCTTGAAAGTTTCTCCTTGGAAAGGAGTAGTTCGCTTTGGTAAGAAAGGAAAGCTAAGTCCAAGATACGTAGGACCATTTCCAACGTATAGGACCAGTTACCTATCGCTTACAACTACCAGAGGAGCTAGCTGGGGTACATGATGTATTTCATGTATCCAATCTCAAGAAATGTCTATCGGATGAATCATTAGTAGACCCTTTTCAAGACTTCCAAGTAAATAAAAAGTTGAAGTTCGTGGAGAAACCACTTCAGATAGAAGACAGAAAGATCAAGTTTCTCAAGCACAAAAGACTAGTGTGGTCAAAGTCAAATGGGATTCAAAGAGAGGACCCGAGTACACTTGGGAGCTAGAATCGGAGATGAAGCGAAAGTATCCTCACTTATTTCAATGAATCTCAAGGACGAGATTTTAAATAAGGTGGGGAGGATGTAAGGACCTTCAAAAATTGTCCCAAAACGACCCGTAAGTGAAAACCCGGGCCCCTGAAACCTTAATGTGCATGAAAAATCAATAAAATGTGAAATCTGGTTTTCAGGCAGGCCGCGTAAAGGTAAGCTTAACCTTACGCGGGCCACGTCAAAGTGTGGTTGACCAGATAAGCATCCCGGGCCACACGTCGCCCACGTGGCTGGCCTATGTGTGACACACTAGCCCTAGTCTACGATTAGGAGGCCCTCGCGGGCCGCGTAAGGATTGGATGATGGTTCACGCGGGCCGCGTGAGACCCATATTTCAGCTATAAATAGCTTGTCGCATGAGCTTTCATCTGGTGTTGAAATCTTTTCATAAAAACGAAGATACACTGCTCAATTTCGAAAATTAAGATATCGGGGTGCTGCTACGATACAGGGTATTAACTCGATCGCTGCTACGATTCAATGTCCGGTCGATTAAAACTATCCGATGGATGTTTAAGTGCTTCCCACATTAGGGCCATACTTTGTCATTAGTCGTGAATTCGACGGATGTTTAAGTATAGCACTTTGTCATTCGTTGTGAAGGTTTTAATCTCGTGAGTTATCGTAAATGTTGTATTAGTTAATGACCTAGTTCGTGTGCATTGTTATTTAAATTAGGTTACAAGGCTAATCAGTAGGCTAAACTCCGCCCGTATAAATCTGCAATGTGAGTCATTCTCTTTTTATCAAACAGTATTTTTACAATACTCCAATTATTTTCAAAAGTTATAATTACAGGGATTAAGTCATGGTTATCTTGAATCACTGGCTAATTGGGGTATTGTGCACATTACTAATTTTCTCACAGTTAGGATAATAAATCCTAACCGTGATAATCATCACTACTTGGGGAAAGACCCAATAGTGGTATGACCATCGTCACCAGGTGACACGGAGCCAGATAAAAATAAGATAGAAGCCATTGTAATCGCTCTTATGCTGTAATTTATAACTATGTGTCATTTTATCAAATTGAATGACTCGCCAGTATTTCCCCGCTGATAAAATATTTTTAAAACATGTTTCAGGCGACCTGCTGTAAATCAAGGAAAACGTGCTACGGAGCACTAACAAGCTTGAAGAGGTGGCTCAGTTAAAATAAATAAACATGTTTTATAAATCAGGGAATTTCCTAGTAAAATTCTTCTATTGTAAATCACGGGATTATCCCGAATTATGAAATAAAATAATCGGGCATTTTCAAGTTTTAAAAGATCCTGTTAAATCTTCCGCTGTCGCATCAATTAATAAATACCACGGGTTCCTGTCCCGCGGCTTCTGACCGGGTAAAACCGGGGCTGGGGCCGTGACATCCAATATCATGCAGGAAAGGCAAATGTAGTAGCTGATGCTTCAAGTCGAAAATATCACGAAAAGCCAAAAAGAATACGTTCTCTTAAGTTAAATTTGCAAGTAGATTTAAATGATCAGATTAGAAAAGTACAAGAATCAGTAATCAAGGATGATACTAAAAAGTTAAAAGAAATGATTAAGGAATTAGAACAAGGAACAGATGGAATTTGGAGATTCCATAAGAAAAGAATGTGGATACCAAAATTAGGAAACCTTCGTCACCGTATATTAGAAGAAGCCCATAAGTCTAAGTATACGATGCATCCTGGAAGTGATAAGATGTATCAATATTTAAGAAAGAATTTCTGGTGGATAGGAATGAAAAAAGATATAGCAACATATGTTGCAAGGTGTTTAACTTGTTCACAAGTTAAAGCTGAACATCCGAAACCCTCAGGTTTATTACAACAGTTAGAAATGACTGTTTGGAAATGGGAATTTATAACAATGGATTTTGTTACTAAATTACCCAAAACAAGGAAAGGTAATGATACAATCTGGGTGATTGTAGACAGGCTAACCAAGTCAGCTCATTTCCTACCAATGAAAGAAACTTTCAGTATGGAACAGTTAGCTAAATTATATGTAAATGAAATAGTTTTATTACATGGAATTCCTCTATCAATTGTTTCTGGCAGAGATAGTCGTTTTACCTCTCATTTTTGGACAAGTTTCCAAAAAGCAATGGGAACCAAGTTGAATCTAAGCACCGCTTATCATCCCCAAACGGACGGACAAAGCGAAAGGACAATTCAGACAATGGAGGATATGCTTAGAGCTTATGTAATTGATTTCAGAGGTAATTGGGACGATCATTTACCATTGATAGAATTTCTTATAATAACAGTTATCACACAAGTATTAATGTTGCACCATTCGAAGCACTTTACGGACGAAAGTGCCGAACGCCATTCTGTTGGGCAGAAATTGGAGAAAAGCAACTATCTGGACCTGAGATAGTACAAGAAACAACAGACAAAATCATTCAAGTCAAGGAACGACTGAAAACAGCACGTGATAGACAAAAGAGTTATGTTGATAACAGATGAAAGCCCATGGAATTTCAAGTAGGAGATAAGGTGTTATTAAAAGTCTCTCCTTGGAAAGGAGTGGTAAGATTCATCAAAAGGGGAAAGCTAAGCCCCAGGTATGCTGGACCTTTTGAGATTATTAGAAGAATAGGACCTGTAGCCTATCAGCTACAACTGCCAGAGGAAATGGCAGGAATACATGATGTATTTCATGTATCTAATCTCAAAAAGTGTTTAGCTGATGAATCACTAGTAGTACCTCTTAAGGATATAGAGGCAAATGAACAGTTAATGTTTGTAGAAAGACCTCTACAGATTGAAGACAGGAGAGTTAAGAACCTCAAGCACAAGAGATTAGTTCTAGTCAAAGTGAAGTGGGACTCCAAAAGAGTACCAGAATACCCATGGGAGCTTGAATCAGAAATGCAAAGGAAATACCCACACCTGTTCCTGTAGACCTCGAGGACGAGCTCTAAAATAAGGTGGGGAGGATATAACAACCCTCCAAAATATTTTGACACCCTAAAATATATTCAAATATTCCCATATGTCTTAAAATACTCCCCGTATGTGAAAACCGAGCCCAAAATACGATCTAGCAATAAAAATAAAATAAAAACAAAATTTTAAAGGCTGTCGCGGGGCGCGTAGCCTATGGCTCCTTCTTACGCGGGCCACGACCGAGTAGATACGAGGATGCACCGGAGCACGCCACGTGTCCGACGCGTGTGGGGTCTAGGCTGATTCGGCAAGCCTATGCCCGGACACGTAGTCCCTGGCGGGCCGCGTAGGCCTTAGCCTAATGCTACGCGGGGCGTGACAAACCCCCTGAACAGCCCTATATATAGAATTCGTTGGCCTTCAGTCGAAACTCGCTCATTTCTTTTCTCCCTCAACGAAATTCTAAAGAGTAGGCATAATTTTCAAGTATAATACCCCCTTAATTAACGAAGTTCTGCCCCGATGTAAGTATTATAACCCGGTTACGTATTAGATACGTTGCGCGATTGATCCAGGGTTCCGTAACGGCTATCGAGGTTCTGCCCGACGTAGTGGTTGGAATGTCGTCTCGGGGAGGGTATTACTAATGTAAATACAAAGGGTTATTATACTAACATATGTACATTTGTGTAAATTATAGATTATCACCAGGAAACCCTTACAGAAAACCTAAGACAGCAATGTGAGTAATCATTCTTTTTGTGTAAACCTTTTTGTGAGTAATCACCTTTTTGTGAGTAATCTCCTTTTTGTAAATTGTTTTTACAAAACCTTAAATATTTTACAATGTCATTAGCAATGATTGAGTCTTTGTAATTCTTCAATTACAGCCGGCATTATGGGGTTCTGTATACATTATTTGATAATCTTCACAATTGGACAATGGGTTAGCCAATGTGTGATATGACCATAACCACAGATTCGGTCGAGTGGCAAGTAATGAATAAGTAATTGTGTAGAAATAAACAATGTGCTAGCTCTCAATACTGTGTTAAAGGATAAAATTTTTCTTGATTAAACTGGGATTCACTCACCAGTATTTCCCACTGACAAATGTTTTTAAAACGCGTTTCACGTAACAAAATGTAAAAGCAAAATTAGTAGAAAGCCAGCTAGAGAGCACTGACGGCTTGGAAAAATGTGGCTATAAAAGTTACCTAAAAGACGATGTTTTAAATTCAATAAAATAGGGTTTATCCCTATAAACATGTTGTAATAAGTGTTAGTGCATTTATGTCTATCGCCTTCGTCAATCCGAGTCGTAGCGAGAAACTGAAGATAACAAGCTTTATATTGTAATATTAGATAGAAAAGGCAAGGTGGCAATATTGTAATTAATGAGAAATCTCATTAAAGCCTTGACCTATAAATAAGAGGCTTATGCTTTAGATTAGAGACTTTTGGCTCATTTGTGTTTTGGAGAGCTTGAGATCAAGAGAGAGAGTCTAGAGAGAGAAAGCTCATTCCAAGTGATTCAGGTGCTGTACGTTATCAAATCAATCAAAGAATCACGTTTATATTACGTCACGTGTGTTAGGTCACGTTCGTGTACGGATTCCGCACGTCACACGTTCGTTTCGCAATCGTTTCGGAGTCAAAACCGGTCCTACAAGTGGTATCAGAGCAGGAGCTCGATTGCACAGATCAAACGCACATAATCGATCAAGTTTTCATCAATTTCAGATCCGAATTCGTCCAGATGTGATCTATTTCTTCATCTTTTTCATATTTTTCACGTTTTTAACTAAAAATCGTCAAATTAAACAGGTTTTTACGGTCCAAAATTGCTAATTTTTGGATATGATGTGCGAAAACACCTGATCTATAACCCTACAAAGTTTCAAATCTTAATTCAAAGCCGTTTGGGAGAAATCTAAGTTTTTAGGTCCGAAATCGCGTGACATCTGATCCATTTCGCACGAAACCTGGTCGCATCATTTCGCACGAAATGAGTCCGTTTCGCTTGAAAGTTCACCCATTTCGCACGTAATGATCCATTTCGTTTGAAAAGTGCTCCATTTCGTATGAAGGTTGACCATTTCGTTTGAAAAACTTGTCATTTCGCACGAAATGAGTTCCATTACGTATGAAGAAAACCCATTTCGCTTGAAATTTTTTCATTTCGTTCGAGTGCTTCATTTCGTTTGAAACAAAGAGTCCAGTTCACGTGATTAATACATATCGGCCCAATCAAAGTGTTTTGAGTTTGTAAATTGTCGGCACATGTGAATAAATAGTCAAAGTCATCAGTCCACTAATTCATATTAAAGGTCCAATAGAATTGAATTGATAAGAGATTGTCGGCCATACTTTGTTAATAGAATCAGACATTAATTCTTGGAGTTTTTTTCAATGTTTTCATAACCGGATCGGACATCGAACCGGTCGTGTTACTGGTTCACTGGTCGGACCGGTTCGACCGGTCGAACCGGTTTTAGAACCGGATGAAATTATATATAATATAATACAAAAAATTAGAACAACTTATTTAATAGTTAGAATTAAAATATAATAACTGAAAATTAAGAAAAATTGAAAACTTACTATGTATATAAAAGTTAATTTAAAACCCTTAAATTATGGATTAATATATACTAGATATATATTTGAATAATATTGGAGACAGTTGTATGCATTGGGAATCCAAACATCAAAATTATGTTTCATTTCGTTTCTATCAACTCTCCAAAAGACAAGGAAACAACTAAAACTTTCCAAATTCTTGTATCTTCCCTTTCGTTCAACCTCTGTTTCTAATTCGAGAATACAACGGATAGCATTATTGTTTTGCAGTTGCTAATCTTTCAAGTCTTCCACTGTTTTGCAGCCACTAATCTACCAAGGCTTCCAAAATCTTGTATCTTTCCTCCCTACCGGTTGAACCGCCTGAACCGGCCAACCGGCGAACCGCCCAAAAATTCGAACCGGACGATTTTTTGAGATTTCCTAAAAGTGTTGTAACCGGACCGCCCTAGTAGCCGAACCACGGTTGGACCGGTCGAACCGGCCGGTCCGATCCGGTTCCAAAAACCATGGTTTTTTTTACTAAAGTGGTGTTAGTGGAAAAAGTTTTTACCAAAATTGTGTTGTTTCAAAAGTATTTACTAAAATGGTGTTTTATCTTAATTTATTAATTTCTCACTCCTATTCTAATTGGATAACCTCATTTCATAAAACAATGACTTAATTCTTCTAAAATTTAAAACAAAAAACTGTTTTTCTTAATATAAAAATATATTAACTGTCACATATGTAAATAAATATGTAAATCTGTTTTCCTTTTAATTAATAAAAAAATGTTCGTGATCACCTCACATATGTAAATAAGTATGCAATTTTTTGTTTTTTTACTAGAAATGCGGAGAGAATAATATTTTATTATCCATTATATATTTGTCCAATACAAAAAATGAGGAACGATAAATAAAAAAATAGATTATATGTGTAGGGGAAGCATCCACTAAAAAATGGATTTTGCCTAAGTAGCCTAAGAAGGATTCTGATGATGACATGTGGCACTCCTAATAATTAGGAATGAATGGCATTTTGGTCCTTATAAATAGGAGTGAAAATGACATGTGGCACCCCTTTTGTTTTTTAAAAATACAACAAAAAAATTTAGCACAAAAAAATCTAGTACAAAAAAATGTAGTACCAAAAATATAGCACAAAAAATATAGCACAAAAAATCTAGTACAAAAAAAATATAGCACAAAAAAAATCTAGTACAAAAAAAATATAGCACGAAAAAATCTAGCAAAAAATGTAGTACAAAAAAATCTAGCACAAAAAATTGAGAAAAAGAAATTTAAGACAAAAAAATTCAGCACAAAAAATTTAGCACAGAAATATACTACAAAAATCCAGCACAAAAAAATTGTTATACAACAAAGAAATACAACACATTTTAGTGGGTTTTTTTAGTCTTCATATTTTATATAGCAATATGGTACTCAAATTAAACATAAAAAGACGCTTGATTTTACGGTGAAATTTTTATGAAAAAATAATGTCGTATAAAAAAGTTATGAACGTTTAAAAAATGGAGGTGAAATATGCATGTGTCTTGCATGTGGAGAGAGAAAGTCTATAAATATGATTTTCCCAAGATACCCTTCCACTCCTCCTTTCTCCTACACTTTCATCTTAACCATTGATTTGAAAAATGAATGGTTAAGATTCCTTCTCATCCTACATAGGGAAAATTAACTTTTTATTTGATCTTACCCCTATATGTGTATACAAATATAGGGTGGAGATACAATAGGAAGTTTATTTGACTAGGAAGACTAGGAAATGATCTTGACCATCCATTTAGTTAATCAAGTGCTAAGATTAAATCAGGTAAATTGAAGGGAAGAAAAGAGGCGCGTGAGTTTGTTTAGGGGCATTCTAGTCAATCCAAGCCAATAGTTTATCTCTCCTCCAATCCCCCCCCCCCCCCCCATTTTTTAAACGTTAATAACTCTTTAATACGACATTATTTTTTTATAAAAATTGCACCAAAAAAACGAGCGTTTTTTTATCTTTAAAACGAGTATACTATTGCTATATTTTAAAAAAAAATTAAACCCAGTTGCGTAAAATGCAAACCCAGTTGCATAAAATGCAATAGAAAAACCCCAGTTAATATCAAAAATCATATAATGCGATTTTTAGATAGAAATATAATTGAAGTTTTATTTTTGAATAATGGGATCGGTTCGAAATTCATAGGTTGAATTTGATTCAAAGCAAAATACATCATTCCCCGTAAACTGACTGTGGCGGAATGTATTCTCCATACTTTCGGTCCATTGAAGGAGTCTAGTAGCACCTTCATTCCCCGTAAACTTAGTGGGGTGGCAAGAGTTGAATTGTTTGAAGTTGCATGGAGTGTCATGATGGTTTCCGTTGGTTCTGCTGCTACTTTGTCCGTTGGTGGCTTGAGAAAGTTGTGTTACAAGGTCGGGAAGTACTGCAGCTATCTGTTGAACAAGAAGAGCTGCCAATTCTGCGTTCGGGACATTGTCTTGTGATGCACGTCGAGGAGGCATATACACGAGGTAGGTAAAACATAAGATCATGGTGATTTCATAATAAGATAAAGTAGTTTCATAAAATCAATGAGGATAAGAGAAAACACGTAACAAGATGGATATCATTTATTCCACGAATAAACGACATCAATGACAAGTCAAAGTAGTTGGGTTCTTATAACTTAGTGAAGTCATGCTTTAGCCTATAAGTGGACACTCATCCAAAGAATTCCCAGGTAAGCACAACTGGTTCCTCGAGTTGGAATTTATACGAAGCGCTTGCCTAGACAGAAAACCCCGAATACAGGCATCCACCCTTCCAGATTGCACGAGTTCGTTATTAGAGCCCAAGACTTTGATGAGAATTTAAAAATCAGAAGAGGTTTTGAAAATAATCACCTAAGGATAGGTGATGAGCATTTGTAAAATCTAAAGATGAGATCCGCGGTGACGAGGAATTGGTTACAAAAGACAAGGACAGGGATGAAGACAAAGGCAAAGATAACGGAAGAGTTTGCTAATGGAAAGTGTCCTAGGTAAGTTATAGTCTAGGTCAAAGTATTACTAATAACCTAAATCCCTATAACCATGGCTCTGATACCAATCTGTGACACCCTGACCGGAGGCGGAAAAGTCAAGGGCATCACGAAACATGGCAGAATGCATTTGAGCACATGATGATTAAATTAAGTTGAAATATAGTTTAGATTCAATTAAAGAGATTGCATTCACATCCGAGTAAATAAGAGTGCATAAACAAAATACATCATAACAAATTGTTTCACAAGTGATAGATTCAGATTTAATCTAAGGCGTAAATCTTGATCAATCCTATATGAAACATTCTTGCAAATCATAGCATCAAACATTGTCACCTGAAACATATGTTAGAAAAATATTGGGTCAACAAACGGTTGAGTGAATTCATAGGTTTTGTTAGGCAAAAATAACAATGTGATATGAAAATGGTTTAACACTGGCATGTGATATGTCTTTAAGCAAAAGAGTAATACAAATAGTCACTTGGTGGTACATTCAAACCTTCGTTATGACGTAACACGGGTCTATTATCACACTTCCAAAATGTTTCACATGAGTACCAACAACAACAATTGCAACAAATAGTTTGGGAAGTGAGATGGGGCGTCACACCTATAGCGCTATAATATAACCGCTGGGCTTTTGCAAGTTAATGAACATAAACGCGTTAAAGCAACAACAACAAGTATTAAGCAAATGCAAGGACAATCGGGGAACCACAAATAACAAGTAAGTTTGTATTACATCGTATCATATGTTTCATCCCAAAAATAATTGTAAAAAGGGACTATGAACTCACCTTGATTTCGGGTAAGTCCAAACACGTATGCAAATGTGAGAGTTCTTGGAAATAAGATTCCACGTCACTCTAATTGATTGAACATGCAACAATATGGAATATGTATCAACAATAATGTTTAATCGAATAAGCGGAAATCCTAAATCTATAGGATTCGGTAGGGTTTTGTCTAAATGGTAACTATGTGGTTTGGATAACCTAACAAGAGGACTTGGAAAATAAATATGATATAAAGGAATTATTTATGAAAAATATTTATTTAACATAAATAATTTAATTGCAAAAATATATAATTGATTTAATATAACATTTTGTAATAATAAATCAAATATAATTAACTAGTATAATTAAATAACATAGTTAAATAATTGATTATAACCAAAATATATTACAAGTGATATAATTAATTTATAAAAATTATAAATTAATTTAGATGGTTTAAAATATATATTATTTGATAAATGATAAATATTTTGTTTAAAAGAATTAATATGATAATTACATAACTAATTATCAAAATAATTATATTAAATCTGAATAATTAAAAATAACATTTTTAATTATTGAATTTGAATATCACTGATTTAAAATAATTATTATGGCCTTGGAATCATTTTAAATAAATAAAATGAATTAAAATGATTATAATAACAATAAATAAGTTTATATAAGTTTAATTATCTAAATAATTAATTATAATAAAAATTTAGATTCTAAATTTATATGAACTCAGAATAATGCATATTTTATCATAAAAATAATTTTGGATAAAAATTATATAGTTATATAATTTAATTACACTAAATTAAACTATATTTATAAGTATAAATACTGATTTATTTATATAAATATCAAAATTATATAAAATATCAGTAACAATATTATTTTTGTAAAGTTTATCACTTAAAATAATTAATCTGAAAATTTCAGTATTTATTTCCTAAAAATCGATTTATTATGAATTGTTTAAAAATAAACTGTTTTAATATCATAAAAATTAGTTTTATAAATAAATTGACTAATTTTATATTTTTAATAAAAGTAACAGTGTTTAATAAGGTTATAAAAATTATTGAAATGTTAAAAATGTTAAAACTAAAAAGATTAAAAAGAATTGGTTGTGTCTGGGTTCGAACCCGGGTCAACTGGTTTAAACAAACACGCGCAACCACTGGGCTAGCCTGGTGGTTTGTGTTTAATTTTAGATTAAATAAAATATATACTGAAATCAAAATTGGTCATCTTCCCCAATCAGAGTCAAACAGAAAGTCAACTCTTTCAATTCTACGGGAAACTTATGTTTTATTCAAATTAACTTTAGGGAAACATTGTACAAGCATAAATGAACTAATTGGCTGGATAAAAACTAATCGGTACCGTGTGAATCGAAGAAACAACAAACTCCGGCGACTGAACTGTTCCGGCAAGGTTGCAGGTTTTGATTCTGATGAATTTCGAGGTGTTGATGAATTGTGAAAGGTGTAGGAGGTTCGCGGTGTTCTAAGGAACTTATATAGTGGTCCAATTTGATCTCAGATCCAACATTTCATAGTGGAATCGATCCACTTTAAATTGTTTATAAAAAGTTCGAATTTACAGAAGTTTGGCACGAAAATGTGTCGAATAATGTTCAATTGAGTTGGGTATGGGTTGTAGACCCTTTACACATGTTCTGGACAGATCAAAAGCATTAAACAATTGAATCGAATGCGGGCAATTGATCTGTGTTCGATTTGATTTATTATATTTAATTCCAAAGTGTGTATAATATAATATAGTTTCATATATTAACTGAATGAGGGCTTAGCCCGACCGGTCACGTGTTCGTTTGTTGAGTGGGTTGTCGCGGGTTCGAATCTCTTGTGGCCGGTTCAACCCTTTTTGTTTTTGAATTAAAACTAAATAAATATTAAAATCCTAAATAGTGCATAAATGAATTTAAGTTTCATATTCTAACAGCTCCTAGTAGGAGGATAAACTGGTTAAGGCATTGCGGTTCTAAACGATAGGTCACAAGTTCGATCCTTGCAAAGGGCCGGTTCTTTAAAGAAGAACCCCCTTTTTGATAGATTTTTGAAATATTTACACTTTGGTCCCTGAAGTTTCAGTTTTTACAAAAGTAGTCCCTGTAGTTTCTAAAAGTTGCATAAACAGTCCCTATACTTTCGTGAAATGTACATAATTGGTCCCTGATGTTTCGGAAATTGACACAAATGGTCCCTGTACTGTTCAGTTAAATATGCTAACTGAGTTAATGTTTAAAGAAGAAATCTTTATATGAAAGTTAACCCGGTTAGACCATTCAGTTAAAATAGTTTCAATAATGACCATATGAACCTTAGACTTTTTAAAACAATTTATATATATTTATTTATTTTATAAATTAAGTTTCAAAAATTACAAAAAGAACCCTAAACTTGTAGTTTGAAATAATTGCACTTTAACCCTTGTATTTATATAGTTTCAAAAATGACAATTTAGTCCCTGGACTTGTACTTTCAAATAATTATGGTTTCAGTCCTTGAAATTAAAAAGTAATAGATTTCAAGTAGGTTTCAAAGAATGTCAAATAGGTCCCTCAACTAGTAATTTCACAAGTAGTCACAATAAACCCTTATAGTTTATGTAACTGTGTTTAATAGCATAAAAACTCAACAAATTTGCAATTGTTTCACGTGTTTGTATCGGTATAAGCATGTATGAGCATAAAGCAAGTAGGATCAAATAAGTTTCATTCCAAATACGGTAATTGTTACAATGCAAGTCAAAACAAAAACATGTGTGAAAACCAAGATGGTACATAACATACCCTCGGTGAAAGTTATTGATTCACCAAAGACAACATTTATTGGTGAGAAGACAAAAGAACCTCAGACAAGCTCATCAAGCTACAATCCAGGATATCATTCATCTTCTACAAAAGCTTATCCAGAAGAATCAGAGGAAATACTGTGCAACATTGCTCTCAAATTGAAGAATTCTCCTGCCATGAGTATTAACTCTGCCAAGCAGCAAATGAGTTTTCTTGGATCTGTTCTGGAATCGTATGAAGCTCAAGTAGTTGGCAAAATTGGAAATTCTGAATTGACCAAAGAAGACTACGACCAGATTGATCCGGAAGAGATGGAACTTATTGGTATTCGTTGGTGTTTAGCTAGTTGCATCCGCAGAGCTCAGAGGTATATGGAGATTACTGGGAAACAATCAATTGGTGGACCGTCAACTAAGCTGGGATTTGATAAATCCAAAGTGACTTGCTTCAAATGTAAGCAAAAATGTCATTTCAAGAGAGAATGTAATAACTCTGTAGTTGATGGAAATGAACATCCCTTCAATGACGATTATTATCGAAAGGCGATCTATCACTGTAGCAAAGAAGAGCCGTCATCATCCCGTGCTATTGAAGAAGGAAAGAGGAAAGCTTATCTTGTAAATCAATGAAAATAAAAAACACAACTTATAAAAGAACTCTGATTACGGGGGAGGAGAAAGTGGTTGCGAGGGCGGTGGCGGTTGATGATGGAATGCTGCTTTTAGATCTGAAAAACGCAACATGTGGTTGAAGGTGGTGGTGGTGGTTTCAGATCTAGTTTCCGGTAACATGGTGACGATCGTAGGTGGTGGTGGAGGTGGAGGTGGGGTTTGTGTTGGTTGTGATGTGGTATTTTGTGGTATTGAGAATGGTGGATTTGGGTATACGGGAAAGATAAATGAATTGCAGATTTTGGGTTTTTTTTTTAATTGTGGGTTTTGACTAAAATATATCCCTCCTTATGTTTTTTCAATTTTGTCACATGCCATCCTATTATTGCTTTATACATTTCCAACCCAAACAATACTTCTTATTTGATCATCTCTCTAATTAGAGTAAATTACAAAGTTCGTCCTTTATGTATGTCATATATTACAAAGTATGTCATTTATCTTTAATAAGCTCAGAAAACATACTCAATGTTTGTAAGCCCTTACAAGTTATGTCCTTTAGTCATAACACAATTAGTTTTCATGGTTAAAGTTGACTAAGTCAACCCCACATAAGGGTATTTTAGTCATCTTATCCTAAATATTATAATAAATAATCATAAAACTAATAAATAAAACAATTTTAGAATTATATATGTAAATATATACATACTTATTAACCCCTTCTCCTTCTCTCTCTCACCTACCCCACCACCACCACAACTCACCTGCCACCACCATCACCACCACCACCACCACCGATCTGCCACCACCACCACTTTCACTCTCTTACTCATTTGATTATAACCAATTCTACCATCTGGGTATTGCTCAAAATGACCAAATTCATCTGGGTTTTGAATCTTTTGATCAAATCTTGAACCCAAATTCATCTGGGTATTGCTCAAAATGACCAAATTCATCTGGGTTTTCAATCCATAACACAAACATAAATATCAACCAACTAACATTCACTATTAACAAAACTATCCATAACCCAACTACAATTCACCATAAACAAACCAATTTCAAATATATAAACACAAAATCATTCAATCCGATCCACAAATTCGATTAATCATCAAAGAAAACACAAAAAAAGAACAAATCATTACAAAATTCGCAGAATTCATATCAACGAGCATCAAAGATTCAGATAACGATATTAACAGCAATAATATGTGAACAACAAATGACCAAACTCTCTCTCTCACCCGCGAACCTTTCCTCACCGGAAAGTATGCATTCTGAACCCCTTTCTGTTCCGGATCTGGAGCCGGCGACAGGCGTGTCTTCGGGACAGGGATCGAAGGAGACGCAACGGAGGATGTGGCCTGTGACAATGTCCATGTTCGGTAGGTTTTTAGCTTCGATTATTTCGAGATCTAGATCGCCATGTAGAAGCACAAGCTTTGCTGAAGAATTATCCGCCATTGTTGCAGATTGAAGGTTAAAAATGTTGAAGAACAGAGAGTAAACTTGCAGGTGAAGTGGTGGTGGTGGCAGATCGGTGGTGGTGGCGGCGGCGGCGGCGGCGGTGGCGGTGGCAGGTGGGTTGTTGTTGTGGGGTAGGTAATTAGAAAGAGAGAGAAGGAGAAGACATAATTATCTGTATATATTTATAACTATATACACATATATAATTCTTAAATTATTTTATTTATTGGGTTTATGATTATTTATTATAATATTTAGGATAAAATGACTAAAATACCCTTATGTGGGGTTGACTTAGTCAACTTTAACCATGAAAACTAATTGTGTTATGACTAAAGGACATAACTTGTAAGGGTTTACAAACATTGAGTATGTTTTCTGAGCTTATTAAAGATAAATGACATACTTTGTAATATATGACATACATAAAGAACGAACTTTGTAATTTACTCCTCTAATTATAAATCACATG
Organism: Helianthus tuberosus; assembly: GCA_030545235.1. Taxonomy (NCBI): domain Eukaryota; kingdom Viridiplantae; phylum Streptophyta; class Magnoliopsida; order Asterales; family Asteraceae; genus Helianthus; species Helianthus tuberosus. The sequence continues at coordinate 59,699,101 of CM060400.1, forward strand.
TTTATAATTAAACAAACTATATATAATATAATTATGCACAGTTGTTTACGCGCGCGGAATAAATACCTCGACTTTATTTAAAAGGAACATTTTCTTTCAAATATATTGTTGGTATACTAAATCCAAAAAGAATTAAATTTTCGATTTTGTAATATTTTTTTAATAGAAGTATATCTTTTTTTTTTTTTCTGAATGGCTAGCGTTACTCTCTCATACTACTATATTTATAAATAACTCACATTTGCTTAGGATTGAACCCAAGACCTCCCACTGAGAGGCAAGAGCCCCTACCAAGTGAGCTAGCCCCACTTGGCTAAGAGAAGTATATATATAAGTGCATTTTAGATTAAAAAAAAAGATGGTCGAATTAAATAAAAAACCCAACAATTATCATCTTTTACGTTTTGGTCCTCTCAGTAAAATCTAGTTAAATAGAAAACTGCCCAGCGCAGCATCTTAGCCATTGACGTCCCAGTGTTGACGTCCCAGTGTTAGAGCATGTACATAGGCGATCTAGCACCACCACAAGTGACAAGACCACATACCAAGGCATGGATTCCTATACCTTCTATGGAGAATTTTAGTTATGATCCTAATTGGTGATGGATCACTGATGTAATATTTGGTGGCGGCGTACCCATGATTTTTTTTTTATAGGGATGCGGAATATTTTTAAAAATTTTAAGCCCCTTGGTATATGAAAAAAAAATTCGGTTCATATCTGACCATATCAGTTCAGGTCGAGTCTTGTAAAACAAAATAACATAAAGCTAAAATTTATATAATCATCAAAAACATGTCAAACGTCGTCACAAACATATTTAAAATGTCGCCCTTCGGGTTTTTATTTTTTAAAATCTATCCAAACATCATATAGAGCTACTTTTCTAAGCAAGTCTTTCTCTATACAACATATACAACTAATTTTTAACACTAAACACTTAAACAATTATCAACTAACCTCATAATTTTTAACTTTAAAATCAAATCATATTTTTAATTGTTGATTCTTTATAACTAACCATTTAAACACACTAAACTTTAACTAAAACAACAAAATCATCCAACTAAAGTTTCAAAAAACGACAAAACAACTAAAATTTCAAACTTTTTTAACAATTTTATTTCTCTTAAAAATCCAAATAAAACAATAAAGCAACAATACAATCGAACTACCCAGAAATAGCAATGAAGATGTTTTCGTGAGTTTGATGGCCATAATTTGCTATTCTCCGGCGGAATCCGAAGTTTTTGCTGCTGCATGATGAAAACCTGTTGTGCGTTGTTGGTGTCATGGGACTGGGATCACAAAACAAAGACCGGGATAAGAGAAGGTGAAAGAACGGTGGGTTGAGTTATTATATTTTAGTTCAAATTAGATTATTAGATTGGGTTGGGCTTGGGTAATGGAGTGTTTATTAAGCTAAAGGTTAGAGAAAGTTAATTGGGTTAAATGAAAGTTAATTAGTTAAGTGGAAAGTTAATTAGGTTGTATTTAAAAAAAATCAGTATTTACATATTTTTTTTGTAAATTCATAAGATTTTTTCCTAAGGGGGTGGACGAAAATTTTTAAGGGGTGCGGACGAAAATATTCAAGGGGTGCAGTCGGGATTTTACCAGGAATTTAGCAATTAATCTTTTTTTTCAAGGGGTGCGTCCACCCATCTTGAGCATAAGGTGGGTACACCCCTGGTGGCAATGACTTCCCATGAAAGACGACAGGATTTAGACTTACCCATGTGAAAACACGAAAACACTCGTATTATGCAAATGAGACGATTTCACCAAAATAGGCGTGAAGCCCTCACTTTGGTGAAGAACTCTCTATCCGCGCTTTCAATTTACACGAAATTATACATCAAGTTAGGAGTGACATCCTTAGTTTGATGGAAATTTCACCATTTTCATTCTAGTGGACCCTTACCAACGAGTCGGATTTAGTTTCTTACCTCGTTTGGTAAGTATCAACCACACTTGAGTAACGATGCTCTCAAGTTAGGGGTGAAACCCGTATCTTGATAACTAGTCACACTCCTCGATTTTCAATCCCGCCAAAGTCTCAAACTTACGATTGATTAGGGACATGTAGTAACCGGAAGGGTGAATACCGTTAACCGAAATTTCAGCGAGAGTATTCTACCTATTAGGCCAAAACATGCTTCCCAAACTCAAATGAACTTTCAATCACTTTGGTTTAGTCAAAGTTTCATTTCGTAACAATTCATGTTTTAGTCAAACCAACGTTATACTAGAATCGATTTTATGTACAACATGATTCAAACTTCTCATTTTCAAAATTTAAAATTTATTTCACAACGATTATACATATATATTATACTTATCATTTTCATGTCTTGCAACTATTTATATATATGATTTCAATACGACACCGCAAGATAGAAACTACTCATATTCCTAGAAAAGAATAGAAGCATTATTATCAAGATAGGAGTGATTCCCTTACCTTTATGATTAGCTCCACTCCTCTTCTCCTTATAATGACTTCACCAACGAGTTAGGGATGATTTCTTACCTCGGTGATCGTTACCAATTCCCATTTCTCTAAGAAAACTCATCCTTCCGTTGGTAGTTCTTTTTCCTTGTTGTAATAAGTGATGAATTATCAACGGGTATTAGGTTATTTTTTTTCTATTTTTTTGGGTTTCTATGGTTTCCTTAACTGATATGGCTCTTGTTGGTGCTTTTATGTTGATGATAGTAATTTGTGAATAGTCTTAACATGCGTGTTACTCCTTGGATTTGAATTTGTCAATAAAAATGTGTGTGAGTATAAACCGATGCATATAGAGTAACTCATATTATTTAACTCCGCACATCCTACAGAGAAAAAGAGAAATGACAATATTATTTAACTCCTCACTCCTTGGATTTAAATTTGTCAATAAAAATGTATGTGAGTATAAACCGATGCATATAAAGTAACTCATATTACTTAACTCCACACATCCTACAGAGAAAAAGAGAAATGACAAAATTTTGTTAATTAATAATAATATTTCTACGAGGATATGTTATTATCAAAATAAATAAAATCTCGCCAGAGGTAAACCAAGTAACCTACACGATGATATAATATTGAAGGAGGAGATTTGATATAAACATTTGAATATTATTATTAACTTCTAAACACACGACCAATAAACTGAAATTGTCATCGTTTGATGCCATTTGACAAGTTGGCTTCATATTCAACCATGACCTACTGTTTCAAAGAAAACGATATAACCAGTTGACTTCGTTTTTTTAAAGTTAACTTGTTAACAATAAGTCTTTTGATATAAACATTTGGATATTATTATTAATTTTAAGTTAACTCGTTAACAATTAAGCTTTTGATATATACATTTGGATATTATTATTAACTTTGTTTTATGATTGGCTTATTATCATGGTTGCCACTTAATGTAACCAGTTGCATTAAAGTATACCCAACAAAAGTCTCAAAACATCAATTTCTTATCTCCTTCTTCTTTGGTACAGGAGAATCTGGGTCGTTTTGAATTTGAAAGTTTCTCATTGAATGTCAACTTGACACATTCTATGCGTGTGCCTATATGCATTTTGAGTATTCTATCCCATGCATTGAAATGTATATATATACTTGCACCCACAGATATGGTTGCAATACGGTTCGTGTGTTCATTTTACTAGACGTCTAAACTAGCTTGTCAGCGGCATTGAAATGGCTAAGGTAATACACGACTTGCATTGTTTTTTAAGGCATCGTTCTAGTTGTCTTTAGCGGTGTCCTCTATGTTGTTTATATTTGTATTTGTCACGTAATAGTTTTTTCTTTTAACTTGATATTTGGTATGAGAATATCCTTCTAGCTAAAAAGGCCCGAAAAGAAAAATGTTACTTGCAAAACATGGATATTTCATGTGACTTAGTCAAATCACAAATCGGTTGTCCACTAGAAGTTATAACTCCATAGTTAAGCATGCTATTTGAGTGGCACAAATTCTAAGATCGGTGATTTTGTTCAAGTTTACAACCTCAAGTATCCTTATGTGTATTAACAAAGTCGTGAGCTCCCTCTTATGCAAAGTCGTATGAGATATATGGTTTTATATTATATATGGCAAAAATGTTGTAGTAATTAAGAATATCCATATATATGATAAAAATACATGTTTTAAATTTCATGGTAGTTAGCATATATAATCAACATTAATTTATAGTTTGTAGTTTTCGTCTTCTTTTCTTGTTTAACTTAACTGATAAAAGCTTACTTTCATGCATCAGAAAATAGAGGTGAAAGTGAATATGCATTGTGTAAGGTGCAGGACAGAGGTTCTAAAGTCTGTTACAAAACTAGCAGGCATCGAAGAAGTATCCGTTGATCTTGAAAAACAGATGTTAGTTGTAGTCGGAGATGTCGATCCGGTGAAAGTGGTAAAACGTATCAAGAAAACTGGTAAAAGAGCCAAAATTATTACTGTTGGACCACCCCAAAACCAAAACCGGATTCCCCTATAGGTGATTCTATCCAAATAGGGTACCCTAATCCAATCTACACAGACGTATTTTCTGGATATCAACAGCCATGTCAATGTGAAACTGGAGGGTGTGTGATTCTTTAAAATGAAATCAAAGTTGTATGTACTTTTAAACTTGTTTGAACTATAAAACTAGCTATGGATTTGATGAATCATTTGTAATGTGATTGTACTTTAACATATAGAATAATTTAATGAACACATCTTTTGTTCTTCTTATAATTATGTAGTTATATTTGTGAAAGTGGTTTTGCAACGATGAACATATTAAACTCGTGATACTAAAGTGGAAAGTCTTTTGAAATAAGCATGCAGTTCAAGTGTTTATTGTTTATACAACATGGTAAGTGATTACGTAATTGTACATAATTGAGGTGACTTGATTTTAATTACTCCTAATTAATTATGTTACATAATATGAAATTGATTGCTTGAATATTATGAACTTTGTGAATGTTCAAGTGTAAATTTATGTATTTAGTATACATGAGTTAAATAAGGCCCGGCATGTTTGCATTAAGAACTTATTAAGTACTATACGCACATGATGCCCATGGCTTTATAGCCTAGTGGCATCTTGGGGATGGGATAAGGCTTTGGGACCAATAGGTCCTGGGTTCGATTCCCACAAGGGGGTTTTTCCCATATTTATTGGGTTTCCTCCTAAATTGGTGTATAGGCATTACTCCTAGTGGAGATGGATATGATCTGGTGGTTCCGCTGGTGGCACGATGATATACTCCAGTGGTCCGTCAGTGATCCAAATTTGCCGTTCAAAAAAAAAAAAAAAAAAAAAAAAACGCACATGATAGAATTGTTTATTTCATGTCAATGAATAACAGTTAAATTAGATGATATTATTATGCCTTTGAAACCACAAGTTTCACACAATTTGCTATAATTTAACGAGCTAAGTGGATGAAATCTTACAATTTTAATTATTCCTAACGATCAATATTTCTTATGTTAATAAAAGGCTTTACTTTCCATTGTTTCGTAGAATGGGTATTTATAAACTGAATTTTTTTATTTGAGCATTAAAAAGATGGGTACTTTAATTTATGTTGTTTTGAACTTGATAATACTTAAACAAGTCATAACAAGCATAGATGAACCATTTGATGTTGTACCGGGAGTATGGTACGCCCACATGGTGTATCGTACGATGATGGGGAATATTGTAAAATAAGAGTTGTAGTAAGTAAAGCATTTATAAGAAATTTTATACGTCTGTTTTAGGACTTGGATTTTGGTATTTGGGTTCAATCACTCTACGATGATGCAGAATATTGTAAAAAAGGAGTTGTAGTAAGTAAAACATGTATAAGAAATATTATACGCCTGTTTTTGTGTTGTAGATTTACCAACAATACTTTTAATATTTATCTTAATGTGATAGATTTAACAAAGAACCATAATGCGAGTTATTAGTTTTTATATGCACCCCTTTTGTTTTTCCGTTGGTGTGGGAGTTCAAATTGCAATATTGCATTATATATTCAAAAGGATCAAAGAAGTAAATCAAACGAAAATGCTAAAATTATGAAGTTCGATTTAGGTCTCTAAAAAAGTTTAGCCGCCCTGCTCAACAACGACTTTACACCGTTACAGTCTTACATAGCCATTGATCAGTACAATTTGTAGAAACTTTATTGCATATTATTTAGCTATTAAATGATGCTATATTACTACTGTTTTAATTATTATTAAAACTTAATTGGGCTTCAAAGCATGTTACCTGGGCTGAAAAAAAAGGAGATGAGGGCTTAACAAAATTAATTCTCATGGCCTAATGAATATGGTGTGCCAAAGGGTGAGCTAGAATTAAACCGGTAAAGCAGCCGTGGATAATTAAAAATAGCCACACATCTACGAACTTGTGGCCTCACGATATAATGCTTACACATCACAAATATATACTAGTTTAAATCTTTGCAAATACAAGATTTAGTGGTATTTAGGTGTTAAAGGGTTTCGAGAGTGATAGCAGCAGTGAACCAATGGTCAGGTCATATGTGAACTAACAGCTCAGCTAAAAAGTAAATTAACAAAAACTAAATAGAGTAATTGCTTTATAGAAAATTGTATTAGAGTAATAATAATTACATTACAATTTACAAATAACGCAATTTTATTACTTTAGTTCATTTTTGTTGTATAGTAATAATAATAATGTGCCGAATAATGTAATATCATAATTATAAAAACAAAAGTGTGTACTGGTACCGAATATAACTAGATTGTTGTAAGAGTCCCTGCCGAATATAGCAATTTTATTACTTTAGTTCATTTATGTTGTATAGCAATTTTCTCACATTTATGATTCTCATATAACTAGATTGTTGTAAGAGTCCCTGATTTGAATTGTGCTTTTTTCCATTGTTGTTGTTATGTGCTACATCGAACAATTCGATATGGTACACTCTTTATTGAATATTTAGGTTAAAAAATTAATAACCCATTTGTAGGATAAGGATATTACAATTTAAAAACACTAAAGTCCTCAACTCTATTGGCCTACGGTTATAGTTACTTTGTTGAACAACTAGGCCGATTTAACTTTAATCACTATCAGTATAGGAACATCTAATACTAATAAAAAGTCAACTTAATGCCACTAGGGGTGTTCAAAACCGGATATCCAAAATTTACGGATACCTGATTTAACTATCCGAATCCGTATCCGAATTTTAGGATATCCGAAATTCGGATATCTGAAATTTCGGATATCCAATCGGATAATGAATCGGATATCCGAATATCCATTAGTTATTTTTTTTTATTATTTGTTCAATATTCCGAACCGGATATTCCGGATAGTTTCGGATATCCGAATATATTTTTTCGGATAGTTTCGGATATTTTTCGGATAGTTTCGGATATCGGAATATAAATTTTCAGATAATTCGGATAGTTTCGGATATTTTTCGAACATTTCGGATAGTTTCGGATATTTTTCGGATATTTCGGATATCCGATAAAAAATAAAAATTAATATTTTCGGATATTTCGATATCTGAAATATCCGAAAATTTTCAAAATCACTATCCGAATCCTAATCCGAAAATTTGGATATCGGATAGTTCGGATCGGATTTTCGGATACAGATATTTTTTAACACCCCTAAATGCCATATGAAATGATCATACTAATAAAAGAGTCTACTTAATGTCAAATGACATTCTCTCCTTCAATTCACTATTATTATTATTATTATTTTTATTATTATTTTTATTATTATTATTATTATTATTATTAATTAATTAATTCATTAGTACAAAACAATGAAAAATTCTTTAACAACTTAATACTAATGAATGTTTTATTGTTTACTTAGGTATTGATCATTTACGTTTGACTTATTTATAATATATAATTAGTTATTAGTAACAATTTTACGTATAATAAACAATTTCAAATAATATTAAGAGAAAAATGCAATTTGCGTCCCTGTGGTATTTCCCAAACATCAACCTGAGCTCCTAAATTCATTTTTTGATTTTTTGAGCCCCTGACCTTATGAATTCATAACACTTTGAGTCCCTGCCGTCAGTTTGACTGTTTTAGGCAGGGGTAAGACCGTCTTTTGGCATATATTAATAACACTTTGCGTCCCTATGGTATGAGTGAAATATCAACCTGAGCCCCTAAATTCATTTTTTACCTTTTTCTTAAGAAATCTAATAATTCAAATTAACTATTTTATTTTTAAATAAATGCAATCTAATAATTAAATGTATACTATATATAACAAATTATTAAAGCCTAAATTGTATATTAACTGTAAACTTTTAATACATACAATACAGAGACAAAACGTCATACCAACTTCGTAGACTTGACGGAACTTACAGACTCGATAACAAAAGAGCGTAACATACAATACAGAGACAAAACATCATACGACCACAAGCAATTGTGGATCTTTACTGACGGGTGCACTTCGGAATGTAGCAGATATGAATGAATATAACCCCAGTGTAGGTAATTACATATCTGCCACTGGGGTTATATTCATTCATATGAATGAATATAACCCAAGTGGTAGATATGTAATTAGCGAGCTCTGGAATTTCAAAGAAAATCGAAGAGCTCCACTGGGGTTGTATTCATTCATATCAATCACTTCCTTATGTGCACCGCATCTTCTAGGAGGTTGTCAAGTGTTCTCGCCTTCGTAGTTGGTGTTTTGCGTATCTTTACATCCGCAGCCATTCTGTACATCGAATCAAACCAAAACCAAATAACTGTTATCATCGAATCAAACCAAAACCAAATAACTGTTATCATCGAATCAAATAACTGTTATCATCGAATCAGACCAAAACCAAATAACTGTTATCATCGAATCAAACCAAAACCAAATAACTCTTATCATCAAAACCAAAAATACCCAAATAACACATTCAAATCATTGAATCAAAACCAAATAACAGTTCTCAAACACATTCCTCGAAACAAAAACCCACAAGAATCAAAACCAAAACACATTCAAAACCTCTGTTTTGATACCCAAGACAAAAACCCACAAGAATCAAACAAAACCAAAACACATTCAAAACCATATATGAGTTATCTAACCCGTATGAAGATAACCCTCTGTTTTGATGAACACACAAGAATCAAAACCAAAACACATTCAAAACCTCTGTTTTGATACCCTAAACCCTAACCCACAAGAATCAAAACCAAAACACATTCAAAACCTCTGTTTTGATACCCTAAACCCACAAAAATCAAAACCAAAACACATTCAAAACCTCTGTTTTGATGCATTTTGAACAAAATCAACCCTCTGTTTTTTCAAAATCAACCCAAAATCATCGAATGGAACCCAAAATCAAACCCAAAATCATCGAATGGAACCCAAAATCAATCTTCTGTTTTTTTTCAAAATCAACCCAAAATCATCGAATGGAACCCAAAATTAAACCCAGAATCAACCCTCTGTTTTTTCACAATATAAACACATTCAAATCATCGAATCAAACCAAAAATCAATATGAGGATGAAGATGAACCTGATCTGTTCGATGATGAAGATGTTCGATGATGAAGATGTTCGATGAAGATGATGAAGATGATCTGTTGATCTGTTCGATGAAGATGATGATGATGATCTTGGGAGTTGGGAGAGATATTGGGAGTTGGGAGAGCTGTTGATGATGATAATGAAACTGGTGGTCTGCTATTAATTGTAGATGTTAAGGGTGGGGGGTATTATGGACTTTTCACAACTGTCAAAGGTCAAACTGACGGAACCCTGACGGCAGGGACTCAAACTGTTATAAATTCATAAGGTCAGGGGCTCAAAAAACCAAAAAATGAATTTAGGGGCTCAGGTTGATGTTTGGCACATACCACAGGGACGCAAATTGCATTTTCCTCTAATATTAATGTGATAACACCTTCTTTTTCTTTAAAAAGATTCTTTTACTATACATTTAAAACATCTAATAAATAAATTATTATTTAATATTATAATAATAAAAATGGTAAAAAAATATGTTAACCAGATACTTGAAAACCGGCTTACTTTCATGCTTTGAAAACACATTTAATGTTATAAGATGTGTGTAATACACGGGTTTAAGGATAGAATATCTTCATAATAATTTTGGTGCAAGTCTATACTCACTGGATGTCCTAAATGGAGTTAAATTTTTAGGCTTTCCAAATTATTAATAATCACCAAAGGTCAGTATTCCAGTGACGTTATCAAGAAATATTGATTAAGAAAACTTAAGAGGCGACCACGGCGATCTAGGTTTTCTAGCGACAATGGTGGGCAGGGATAGGTACAAGGTTAATCAGTGGTACGACGTTCCAGAGAAGAATCGTAGGGGAAACAGCAGCGGACAACAGAAGGTTAGGACGACGGGTTCAATCACGAAGGTTTTCGTTTCGAATATTCCAGAGCGTTGTTCTTCGGCTGATCTGGTGGGGGCTTTAAAAGGCTTCGGGGAGATAGCGGGTTCCTACATAGCCAGAAAATATGATAGGCTGGGGAAAAGATTCGGGTTCGTGTCGTTCATGAATGTAAAGGATCCTCTTTCGTTGGAACAGGATCTGAGAGATGTTTGAATTGGAAGTTGTAAGTTGTTCATCGTTCTGGCTCGGTTTGTTGATGGGGAGAAAGTATCCAGGGAGGAGGAGAAGCAATGGCAACCAGTGAAAGGTAAAGAAGTCCAGATAGATAAGATTGTCGAGAATATGGAGCCTCAAAAGAAGTCTGATCATATTGGAACCAGAGGAGGAGGTGCTAGATCGTTTAAAGACACCCTTATTAATAAGGAGGTGGAGCATGTGGCGGCAGAGGTCTACGTGGATGAGAAGGTACTCGTTTTTCAGGAATGGTTCGATAGAAGTCTTATCGGTAGGGTGAAGGATTTTGGTTCCTTGACTTCCCTGAGGAAGATGATTAGTGGGCTGTCAGATTGTTCTTTTACCATCAAGTATGTGGGAGGTTTCAGGGTGGTTTTGGTTTTTGATAATAGTAGGGAAAAGGATGAGTTTCTGGAAAAGAAAGCGGGGTGGTCTTCTTGTTTCGACAGTCTGGAGACTTGGAGGGGACAAGTTTATGAGTATGAAAAGATTGCTTGGTTAAAACTATACGATATACCGTTGAGATTATTGACTAATCAGGTTTGCAACGATATTGGTTCGCAATTTGGAGTAGTGGTTCAGTCGGGTTCTTTTGACCAGGAAGATGGAGATTTGTCATATGTATTGATGGGTGTTCTTGTTAATTCGCCGGATCGGATTAATAAAAAAAAATCTTATTTGGAAGGAGGACAAGTTTTCTATAATTGTTGAGGAAGAGTCGAGCGACTGGATACCAGATTGTCTGGTAGATTTAGAGGAGGAGATAAATGTTGTTGATTAGCAGGAGGTTCCGAAGGCCGATGGTAATGTGGAAGGTTAACGGAGCATGGGAGAAGAATAGATTATCATGGAAGGTGACGATTTTTCGGAAGGTGGTCAACAGTCTACGATGAATAAGGTTTTAAATGATAATGAGAGTGATATTCATGGAAATATTCAAGGGATTTTCAGTAATCATTTAAAAGAAGGAACTAATGTGGCAACTTCAAAATTTAAAAGAGTCAAGAACTCTAGGAAACACTGAGGGTCAGGAAAATCCAAGTCGCCAGTGGGTTTAGAGCGGCCCAAAAAGAGGGTTAGGGAAGGTAGTGACCCGTTCGATATAGACCGCTTTATTTTTAATGTTAATTCAAGCCCAACCCAGAATGAAGTGTGTGTAGGTAGAAAAGGTAGTCCAGTGGATTTTTTGACTCCTGATCTTAATAAACAAAGTTTTGTTGAGGAAGATAGGACGAGGGACGGTTTGGGTGGTTTAGAGAATATGGATAATATGGTAAATGACCCTCCAATTAATGTTGAGTTTCGAGAACAGGTGGATAATACATTGAACTTTGCATCGGCTTTGGGAGTAGTGAATATAAATGAGTTCGAAGGTAATATTGTTAAGGCTATTAACGACGAAGGCTTTCAATCGGTGGATAAATGAATGTACTTTCTATAAATCTACATGGGTTGGGGTGTGATGAGAAGAAAGATTAGGTTCGTAATTTGAGAACTTCTAACGATATCGGTTTTGTAATGATTCAAGAGACGCAATTTTCGTCAATGGACGGGGTGGATATAGGGAGATTTTGGGGTAATGGTGAGTTTCTTTGCGAATGGGTTGATGCTACGGGTCGTTCCAGTGGATTGCTTTCTATTTGGGATCCGAAGCGGTTCATATTTTCATCGGTGGAGATGAATAGATATTTTTTGAGCATTAGCGGTAAACTAAGAGATAATGGTAAGGTTATTACAATTGTTAATGTGTATTCTCCTCAACGTTTGATTGATAAAAGAACCTTGTGGGCGGACTTGGATCGATGTATTACACAAGATGAGAACTATTGGATTGTTGGGGGAGATTTTAATTGTGTTCGCGACCGTAATGAAAGGCATAATTCCAAGTTTGTGCCGTCTACGTCGAATGAATTTAATGAATGGATTGACAGGGTGGGTTTACATGAATATTCTTTGAAGGGTAGGCGTTTCACTTATGTTTCTTGTAATAAATGTAGTCCTATTGATCGGTTATTTGTTTCATGGAACTTTTTGAATGATTGGGTTAATGCGGAATACCGATCTTTGGCACGGGAGAAGTTGGATCACAGTCCTATTTTGTTGAAAGTGGTGTATCGGAATTATGGATCGAAACCGTTTTGCTTTTTTAATTCCTAGTTACAAAGGGAGGACTTTGATGAACTTGTGAATAGCTCGTTGAGGTCTTTTTCTAGGGAGGGCCGATATGATTTGGTTATGTTGAACAAGTTTCGCTTGTTGCGGAAAGCAATTGTTAAATGGCGAGATTCAAAAACCGAGAAAGAAAAGGAGGAAGAGGAAAATGTAAGGCAAGATATCATTGAGTTGGACGGTATTATTGAGGATCGGGAGTTAACTGAAGCAAAGCAATGGGTCTATGTTGAAGCTAAAAAGAAACTAAAATAATTAGAAGATTTACGTGCTAAAGATCTTCGTCAAAAAGCCTGGGTTCGGTGGGCTAGTGACGGGGATGAAAACACACGATTCTTTCATGGGGTGGTCAACAAACGAAGGGTTGCGAACTCTATTCCAAGTATGATGGTTAACGGTGAGTGGGTATTTAAACCGCAAGAAGTTAAAAAAGAAGTGTATCGGTTTTTTAGACATAAATTTGTTGAAGAGTTGAAGTCTAGGCCTTGTGTGGAGTGTTATGGCCTTCGTACAGTCAGTGACGAAGATGCAGCGGACCTTGTGAAACCATTTTTGGAAAAGGAGATTAAAGAGGCCGTATTTGATTGTGGGGGTGACAAAGCGCCGGGACCGGATGGGTTCAACTTTAGGTTCATGAAGAAGTTTTGGCATTTATTTTCCTCTGATTTTTTGAATATTTTTCATGAGTTTTATGACAAAGGGACCATTAGTCGGGGTGTCGGTTCATCTTTTATCACGTTGGTGCCTAAAGTTAAAGACCCGGTGAATCTAGGTGATTATAGACCTATCAATCTTATTGGGGTGGTGAGTAAGGTAATTTCAAAAGTCTTAGCTAATCGGTTGAAGAAAGTCATGGGGAATGTGACGCATGAAACTCAATCCGCCTTTTTAACCGGAAGGTATATTCTTGACTGGCCGCTTATAATTAGTGAGATTATTTCATGGAGTAGAAAGATGGGGAAAGAATTATTCATGTTTAAAATAGACTTTGAAAAGGCTTATGACAACGTGAATTGGGATTTTTGGTTATCGGTTATGCGACAAATGAAGTTCCCAGAGATTTGGTGTAGGTGGATTCATGGTATTTTGTCCTCCGCTCGATCGTTGGTTCTAGTTAATGGTTCACCTACGTTCGAGTTTGCTTGTGAGAAAGGAATTCAGCAAAGGGACCCGTTATCTCCATTTTTATTTATTTTTTTCATGGAGGCATTCTTGAGTATGGTTCGTAAGGCGTGTGATAGTGGTTTCTTTTGATGGCGTAAGGCTTCCTAATGATGGCCTATAATATCTCACCTTCTTTATGCGGATGACGCGATGGTTATGGGTGAGTGGTCTCTTTTTAATTTTAAAGCGTTAAGAAGATTGTTACGGGTGTTCCATCTTTGTTTGGGGCTCCGAATAAATATTAATTAATCCATTTTGTTTGGAGTGGGGAAACCTTTGGAGGAGGTAGTTAATATGGTGAGTGGTTTGGGTTGTCGGGCGGGGGATACTCCGTCTAAGTATTTGGGGATTCAAGTTGGAGCTAATATGAGTAGAATTGCTAACTGGGACCCGGTGATAGAGGTTTTCAAAAATCGGTTATCGGCATGGAAGGCGAAAGTTTTATCGATTGGGGGTAGAGTGGTTCTTATAAAGTCGGTGCTAGAAAGCTTACCGGTGTACTATTTTTCATTATATAAGGCTCCGGTGACGGTTGTTAACAAGCTTGAGGCGTTTATTAAACGCTTTCTTTGGGGAGGTACCGATGAGGTCCATAAAGTTCATTGGGTGGCATGGGGTAAAGTTACAAAGTCGAAACAAAAAGGTGGGTTGGGGCTTAACAAGTTGGAGGATAATAATAATGTGCTTTTGTTGAAATGGCTTTGGAGATACCGGGTAGAAAGGGGGGCTTTATGGAGAAAGGTAGTTGATTCCGTGCATGGTGCGGTTAGAAGATGGGAAATATTTCCATGCAATAAAAGTATCTCGGGTACGTGGAATAAAATTGTCACTTTTGGTTATTGGTTGAAGAATAATGGAATGCAATTTGTAAATACGGTCCGTGGTTTGGTGGGTAATGGTAAGGAGATAAAATTTTGGCTTGACTCGTGGCTATCCTCGGAACCGCTAAAGAACCAATATCCGGCTTTGTTTCGGATTGAGGAAAATAAGAGATGCACTGTTGCCGAAAGGATTACTACTATTGATGGGATAGGGCCGATTAACTGGGCTTGGAAAAGTATCCGATAATGGACGTGGAGGTGCAGGAGTTAATTGATTGTCATAGAAGGCTGTTGGACGTTCGGATCATTGATAAGCAAGATGGATGGGTGTGGGATAATGGGAGTAATTTTGAGTTCTCGGTCAAGGAGGCAAGAAAATGGTTGGCTAATGAAGAGGAGACGTCTAGCGATATTGTGTATTCGTGGTGTAAGTGGATCCCTAGTAAGTGCAATATCTTTATGTGGAGGGCGATGCTAGATAGGATCCCGACTAAAAGTGCTCTTCAAAGGAGGAATATCTTTCATGGGGATAGTATGTGCGTTTTTTGTGGCGATACTGAAGAAACTACGGATCATGTTTTCACCGCTTGTATTTTGGCGGCTGGGGTGTGGAATGGCATAAGTAATTGGTGCAATATGTCGGGTATATATACGTTTTCGGTTGATGATTTGTTGCAGGTGGTAAATCATTTGAGGATTTCGGAAAAAAGGAATGACATAGTGTATGGCATATTCGTTTTGACTTGTTGGCGTATATGGAAAGCGAGAAACGAGAAAGTGTTCTCTAGTATGGAGGTGAATGTGTTTAAAATTATTTCAGAAGTGAAGTCTTTGGGTTACCTTTGGTATAGGAGCAGGCATAAAGAGGGCTCGGTAGATTGGAAGGGTTGGTGTAATTTTTGTTTTGATGTAATGTAATTTTGTTTTTGCGGCTTATCTCCGTCTTGGAGGTAAGTTCCGTGGTCATTTTTTAATGAAGTTATCCTTTAAAAAAAAAGAAATATTGATTGAAAGAATTGTTTATGTAATGGAACTCGGCTACAGGTCCTATTACTGGGTGATCATGTTATTGATGCACCATATTATCCGGAAGTAATACTGGCACTTGAACATTTATCTCTAGATTTCGTTTAATACCACAAAACTAAAAGACTCCGTTTAAATTGAAAAGAAGACAGTTTCCTCTCGTCCTATGTTTTGCCATGACAATAGATAAAAATATAGGACAATTTTTATGTAAAGTTGATTTGTTTCCAAAAGAATTGGTTTTTACACATGACCAATTGATTTGTTGCGTTATCTATGGTAAAAAAATCACTTATGTAAATTTATGAAGACAATATAAAATTAAACAATTTATAATGTTATATTCTTAAACCCATGTAATACACGGGTCTAATAATCTAGTTACGTAATATAGTTATAATTACACAACATATGTATATAACTAGTAAGATTACCCGCGCTACGCTGCGAGGTTTCTGTCACACCCCAACCGATGGCGGAAACATTGGGGTGCGAGTACTAAGCGTTCAGATTGCTCATGAGATTCCATAACACTAATAATTTCGATATAGATTAAATAAATTTCATGCATAAATTTGTCTAAAACAACATCACCAACAAAAGATAAAATTATAACCATAAGTCATTGTTTAAAAGTCTAGATTTAACTAAGTGGGTTTCTAAGCATCAGCCCTAGCTTGATTTCCATGATTCAACGTCCTATCAACCTGCAACATGTATTAAAATAAAGTCAGTACAAAAATGTACCGACGAGTATACAAGTTTGAGTAATAGCATAATAGATTAAAACAACTCATATCCTTATGTAAGTGTACAAATAGTTTCAGCCATGCTAGTGTTCGCAGTCCAACAAGTGATAGCCCAAGTATCCCGATGCTTTGTTGTTTTCCAAAGTCTCAAGGAAAACTAGAATCCTCCTAACTATACCCCCGAGAATAATGGGGAGGTGCATCTCCTATATCGCTACTATTGTTAGGGCGGAACTACACACCCTGGATTAAACGTTCACATAGCACAAATAGAATACAAGAATCACAAGTTTCACGTACACGTAGGATAGAGTTTAGCTTACAAAAGTCTCAAGTATTGTAGTTTAGTAGAAAACATGTTACATCCCAAAGTTTAAAATAAAAGGGGATCGAGTATATCACAGTGATTGCTTAACAGTTCAACTGTTATTGGATCAAAGGGAGCTCTTTAGAATTAGCCTAATTAGATTGCAACGAATAAGTGTCGGACAAAACAACGAGATTGCACAAGTGTCGGATTAGTCACTGGATCGGATGGCTGTCCGATCGGATGGCCATTCGATCGGATTGCCAGTCGGTTGAATGACAAGTGTGTGAGGGAACGGATGGCTATCCGATCAGATGGCTAGCCGATCGGGTTGCCACCCGATCCAAGTTTCAAGATTTGAAGTTCCAAAGGTTCTAAGTACTGAATAAGTCCAAGTTCCATTGTTTCCTCGATCGGATGGCTGTTCGATCGGATGGCTATCCGATCGAGCTGCCACTCGACGATCATGACTTCAAGGTTTCAAGAATGTTTAGGGTTAAGGGCAAGTGTCACTTGATCGGGTGGCTGTTCGATCAGATGGTTGTTCGATCGGATTGCTACTCAATCGGGTTATCCTTCTCTCGTTTCGGTTTAAACAACGACATTATGGTACGTATTGAGACAATGGTAAACACATCAGTGTTCAGCCGATCCGATCGTGCGGGAATCACCCCGGTCCGTTCAGTCGTCAGTTCGTGATGATATTTATGTCAGAATCCGTACTCCGGTCATCTTCTCCGGTAACAATCCCTTCCAAGCCGACTCCAGACTAATAATCAAGTCTACAGTGCGTTTAGACCCGGATCTCACCGTCTTATGTAAAAGTTTAAGAAAAGATGAAGATAAACATAGGTTTTTAGCTTGAAAAGTGTAGATCTAGTATAGATTTAGTGTAAAACGCATGAAATTCCTTGGATCTAAGCTAGATCTTGGCTAGGATGACCTCACACAACAGTTTGGTACAAACTGCCATGGTGACATCACTTTCAAGAGCTCAGATCCGAGAGATTTCATTGTGAAAAGTGAGATTTCAAAGGAGAATCTCGTAGAGGATGATGTGTAGATAAGAGATGTACAAGAATCTAGTGTAAAACATACCGAAATTGCCAAGAAAAGGAGGAAAAGGGGAGTGCGTGCGTCTAGGTCGAGTGAGGTTGTCACATCAGTGAGAATGGTGATGTGACAGGACTATTTATAGTGTCAGAGTGAGTGAAGGCGGTGTGCACGGATCGTATGGCAACTCGATCGAGTGGCCATCTGATTGGGTGGTCCTCCGATCGGATGGTCATCCGATCGGATTGCCACTCGGCCAATCCATTTTTTTTGCGTTTCCGTCTTTGATTCGATTTGCGCGTTAGGTCAAGCGTTGCGTTGCGTATTTATTGGGTAATAGTATCACATGACTAGATTACATTATTAAAACAAGTTTCCATAGTTTCCATATGTTTCATAGTTTCCGCCAGTGACAAGACTTTAGTCCCTCGTTCAACAAACTCTCAAGTTTCACGAGCCTCAAGAGTCAAGCACCATAGTCCAAGTATCATAGAATTATAGTATCATAGATTCATAGTCTCACGGTATCATTGAATCATAGAATCATAGTTTCCAAGCATCAAGTATCAAAATCATAGCATAAGTTTCACCAAGTATCAAAAGTATCACATAACTCATAGTATAGGGGCTAAAAGTGTCAAATAGGTAAAAGTCTAGGGACGCAGGCGTTACAGTCTCTCCTCCTTTAGGAGATTTCATCCCCGAAATCTAGGTAGAAGATTGCTCGAAGAGCTGCGGATACTTGGTCTTCATCTCACTTTCAGCTCCCAAGTGAATTCGGCGCCCCGCTTTCCTTTCCAACGAACCTTAACGATGGGAATTTTGCTACGCCTCAATCGCTTGACACCCTGATCCATGATTTCAATCGGTTTCTCCACAAAGTGTACAACCTCATTTATTTGCAAATATTCCAGGGGAACCTGTAGTTCCTCGTCGGCTAGGCATTTACGTAGATTGGATACGTGGAACACTGGATGCACATTGTTTAGTTCTTGTGGCAGGTCGAGACTGTACGCCACCTTGCCAATCCTTTCGAGTATCTTGAAAGGACCCACATAGCGAGGAGCGAGCTTTCCCTTCTTACCAAAACGAACTACTCCCTTCCAGGGAGATACCTTGAGAAGGACTCGGTCACCAACATCAAATTCCAGAGGCTTACGCCTATTATCAGCATAACTCTTTTGTCTGCTCCTAGCCTTGATTAAGTTATCACGGATCTGAAGAGTCTTATCCATTGTCTCTTGAATGATTTTAGGGCCAGTAAACTACTTGTCACCAATCTCATGCCAGCTGAGAGGAGATCGGCACTTGCGGCCATACAAAGCTTTGAAAGGAGCCATCTGAATACTGGAATGATAGTTGTTGTTGTACGAGAACTCAATCAATGGTAAATGTACATCCCAGTTACCACCAAAGTCGATGACACAAGAACGGAGCATATCCTCTAGGGTCTAAATAATACGCTCGGTCTGTCCATCCGTTTGGGGATGAAAAGCCGTGCTAAGATTCAAATGAGTACCCATAGCAGATTGAAAGGTTTGCCGAAGACGTGAAGTAAAACGACCATCACGGTCCGAGATTATGTCAAGAGGTATGCCATGACGACATATAATCTCATCTGTATAGATTCGAGCGAGTTTCTCCACTTTATAATCTTCACGAATGGGAAGAAAGTGGGCTGATTTGGTCAAACGATCAATTATCACCCAGATACTATCGTGACCTGAAGGTGTTCGAGGTAGCTTGGTAATAAAGTCCATAGCGATGCTATCCCATTTCCAAACTGGGAATTTGGGCTGTTCTAAGAGTCCTGAGGGACGTTGGTGTTCAGCCTTTACCTTCGTGCAAGTAAGGCATTTAGAAACATATACAACAATGTCCCTCTTCATGCCAGGCCACCAATAAGTTACACGCAAATCATGGTACATTTTTTCAGCGCTCGGATGAATAGAGTAACGGGACTTGTGAGCCTCATTCATAATGAGCTCACGGAGATTATCACGATCCGGTACCTAGATGCGATTGAGATAGTATTGGAGTCCATCAGGTTTTGTTTTGAGTTGTTCAATCTTAGCGCCTTGGATTTCCACTTCTAGACTTCCTTCATTAGCTGACGAATACTGGGCGTCACGAATACACGCATGGAGATCATTAGAGATACGAATAGCATTCACATGAGTTTTACGACTAAGAGCATCGGCCACTACATTCGCCTTGCCAGGATGATAGCGAATTTCGCAGTCGTAGTCGTTAACCAATTCCACCCAACTCCTCTATCGCATGTTCAGTTCCTTTTGGTCAAAGATATGTTGAAGGCTCCTATGGTCAGTGAAAACGACACACTTAGTACCATACAGGTAGTGTCGCCATATCTTTAACGCAAACACAACTGCACCAAGCTCCAGATCGTGAGTAGTATAGTTTTTCTCATGTACTTTGAGTTGACGAGAGGCATAAGCAATAACCATGTCCCGCTGCATGAGCACACAGCCCAAACCACGGTTCGAGGCATCACAATATACCATGAAATCATCATTCCCATTAGGGAGAGTTACCACAGGAGCATCACACAAAAGAGTCTTAAGGGTCTGAAAAGCTTCCTCTTGCTCGGGACCCCAAGCAAAAGGTCTCTCTTTCTGAGTCAACGAAGTGAGGGGGACAACGATCTTAGAGAAGTCCGAAATGAACCGGTGGTAATACCCCACCAATCCTAGGAAGGAATGAATCTTAGATGCAGATTTAGACGTACTCCAATTCTTTACAGCTTTGATTTTAGACGGGTCAACATAAATACCTTGCTTACTAACGACGTGACCAAGAAATTGCACTTCATTAATCCAGAACTCACACTTAGAAAATTTAGCATACAACCGCTCACCACGTAAGAGTTCAAGCATCAAGTGTAAATGTCGAGCATGATCAACTGTAGTTTTAGAATAAATGAGAATATCATCAATAAAGACTATTACAAAACGATCAAGATAAGGTTTACAAACACGATTCATGAGATCCATGAACACAGCGGGTGCGTTGGTCAATCCAAAAGGCATGACCACGAACTCGTAGTGCCCATAACGAGTACGAAATGGGGTCTTGGGTAGATTATCCTCGAGTACACGAAGCTGATGATAGCCAGAACGAAGATCGATTTTTTAGAAACAGGACGCACCTTGTAGTTGGTCAAATAAATCATCGATACGAGGTAGAGGGTAACGATTCTTAATGGTAAGCTTGTTAAGTTCGCGGTAGTCGATACACATACGGAACGAACCATCTTTCTTCTTGACGAATAGCACATGAGCACCCCACGGAGGGGTACTTGGACGAATAAATCCCTTGTCGAGCAGTTCCTGAAGCTGACTAGATAGCTCCTGCATCTCGGAAGGTGCAAGACGATACGGGGCCTTGGCGACAGGAGTCGCACCAGGTATGAGATTAATATGAAAATTGACCGGGTAGATCTTCAGGAAAGACATCAGGGAAATCACACACCACTGGAACATCGCTTATGTTCTTCCCCTTGCTTTTTTGTTCCACCACGTGGGCCAAGAAAGCAAGGTTCTGTTTCCGTAAGCGTAAGGGTTTCCTGGATATAATCTATAAGTTATACAAATGTACATAGGTTAGTATCATAACCCTTTGAAATTATTAATGATACCCTCCCCGAGACGGCATTCCAACAACTACGTCGGGCAGAACCACGACAGTTGTTACGGAACCCTAAATCAATCGGGCAGTGTAACTGTTACGAAACTGGGGTTATAATACTTACAACGGAGAAGAACCTCGCTAACTAGGGGGATATAATACCCGCGTATTATAAGCCTACTACACAAATTGTGATTTAGAATGAAAGGAATGAGCGACGGAAAACGAAAACCCGTTGCATGCTTATATAGGTGCTGATCCTAGGTCTCTCGCGGCCCGCGTAAATGTACCCATGGGCTTACGCGGCCCGCGTTGACTCCGGGTCAGCGTGTAGCTCGTCCGGATCACCATCTAGGCTTGACACGATGATGACACGTGTCATCACCAGGCTGCGCCACATTCTTGATCTTACGAGGCCCGCGTAAATGTAAGCTAAGGCTTACGCGGCCCGTTTGAACTAAAGAAATAAGACGGAGTCAGGTTCTAGCCTTCATACCGCCCGCGTAAATGGTTGGGGTGGGTCTACGCGGCCCGCCTCAGCTTAATATTTATTGTTTTTAATTTATTTTATATATTTTAACATATTTGGGGCTTGGTTTTCTTATACGGAGTGTAATATAAGACATATTGAGACATTCTACAATATACTAGAGTGTTAGAAATATTATAAGGGTGTCGGGTTATATGAGGATTGTTAAATTCTCCCCACCTTGTTTTAGAGCTCGTCCTCTAGATCTACTGGAACAAATGCGGATATTTTCTTTGCATTTCAAATTCAAGCTCCCATGTATACTCAGGTCCTCTTTTGGAGTCCCACTTCACTTTGACCAGAACTAATATCTTATGCTTGAGATTCTTGACTTTCCTGTCTTCAATCTGTAGAGGTCTTTCTACAAACTTGAGTTGTTCATTTACCTCTATATCCTTAAGAGGTACTATCAGTGATTCGTCAGCTAAACACTTTTTGAGATTAGATACATGAAACACATCGTGTATTCCTTCCATTTCTTCTGGCAGTTGTAGCTGATAGGCTACAGGTCCTATTCTTCTAATAATCTTAAAAGGTCCAACATACCTGGGACTTAGCTTCCCCCGTTTGATGAATCTTACTATTCCTTTCCAAGGAGAGACTTTTAACAAGACTTTATCTCCTACTCGAAATTCTAAAGGTTTTCGCCTGTTATCAGCATAACTTTTCTATCGATCACGTGCTGCTTTTAGTCGTTCCTTGACTTGAATAATTTTGTCGGTTGTTTCTTGTACTATTTCAGGTCCAGATAGTTGCTTTTCCCCAATTTCTGCCCAACAGACTGGGGTTCAACACTTTCGTCCATAAAGTGCTTCGAATGGTGCAGCATTTATACTTGTATGATAACTATTATTATAAGAAAATTATATTAAAGATAAGTGATCGTCCCAATTACCTCCAAAATCAATTACACAAGCTCTAAGCATGTCCTCCATTGTCTGAATTGTCCTTTCGCTTTGTCCATCCGTTTGAGGGTGATAAGCTGTGCTTAACTTTAACTTGGTTCCCATTGCCTTTTGGAAACTTGACCAAAAATGAGAGGTAAATCGGCTATCCCTATTAGAAACAATTGATAAAGGAATGCCATGTAAAGAAACAATTTCATTTACATATAATTTAGCTAACTATTCCATACTGAAAGTTTCTTTCATTGGTAGGAAATGAGCTGACTTGGTTAGCCTATCTACAATCACCCAGATTGTATCATTTCCTTTCTTTGTTTTGTGTAATTTAGTAACAAAATCCATTGTTATTAATTCCCATTTCCACACCGGAATTTCTAATTGCTGTAACAAACCTGAGGGTTTCTGGTGTTCAGCTTTAACTTGTGAACATGTTAAACATTTAGAAACATAGGCTGCTATGTCCTTTTTCATTCCTATCCACCAGAAATTTTTCCTTAAATCCTGGTACATCTTGTCATTTCCTGGATGCATCGTATATTTAGACTTATGGGCTTCTTCTAATATACGATTACGCAGATTTCCTAATTTAGGTATCCACATTCTCTTTTTATGGAATCTCCAAATTCCATCTATTCCTTGTTCCAATTCTTTTAGCATACCTTTTAATTTTTTAGAATCATCCTTGATTACTGATTCTTTTGCTTCTCTTATCTGATCATTTAAATCTACTTGCAGATTTAATTTAAGAGAACGTACCCTTTTTGGCTTTTCATGATATTTTCGGCTTAAAGCATCTGCCACTATATTTGCTTTTCCTTCATGATACTGGATATCACAATCATAATCACTAAGCATCTCCATCCATCGTCTTTGTCTCATATTCAACTCCTTTTGTAACATCCGTGCTTGTAATCATTGTGAACAGTTCTATTATCAATAAAACAATGTCAATTGATCCCAATGTTTGTTTGGCTGTGTTTTACATTTTTCATGTTTTGACTTTTATGTAATTTCAAACTCTATATCACTTTCTGGAGAGTTATACGCAAACTGGTGCGTAAACGTAATCAGTTTAATGCGACAAATACTCCGGAACATCAACATATACTTAACATACCTTAAATAACCTTTACATAACTTAGAAATAAGTTTTAAAGGCTTTGGTATGGCAAAAACAAGTTAATTCGCTTACAGGGACTGAACTTGACAAACTACGAAAGTATACTAATTTGAACTGTAACGAACATTCCGGAACATGAACATAAGTTAAACATACCATAAATATCCTTTACATAGCTTAGAAATAGGCTTTGAGGGGTTCGGTATGCTAAAATAAACTTTTGGGTCATTCAGGGACTAAAAGTGTCAAAAAGTGCACAAGTTTGCACTTTCGCGCATAACTCATGTTCTGAATACATCCGGACCTCCAAAAATTTATGTAAGCATGACTATATTATGCTTTAGTGTTTGGCTTGCCAAAAATCCATTCGTTGCGTCATTTGGATCGTTTTTCGTGCTTATGCGCATTCCGTCGTAATTAAGCGAACATCGCGTTCGTACGACCAAACGAACCGACATCTGAGATATTTTTGAGCATGTTTCATGTCCACAATGTTTAGGCAACATTTTAGGGCCTTAAAGTTGGCTTTACGGGCCTTAGAAGTGTCGGAAATGGCCTTAAACACGTGCAGGGACTGAAACTGTCATTTCTGAAACATGTTGGCTGATTAGGCAGGCCAGGCGGCCCGCATTATACTTGTCTGATCCTGAAGCAGGCCGCGTCCGACTATCAGACCAGATTAAGTGTTTTTAACAGCAGGTTGCAGCTGTTTGATTCTCACCCACACATTCTCAATTGCCTAGTCAGATGATAAGGGTTATTTTTAGCTACCATAAGGTTCCAACACTTGTACGGATGCGATTAAAGCACGGTTTCCATGAAACGATCTTAACGGTGGACCGAAAACTATAAATACCCCATGCCCCCCCATTGCTTAAACCACTAGAATTTTGATTTGAGAAACTCTAAGTTGAAACTATTGTTTCATACCTGAGATTTTTGAATCGAAATTAGCATTCGGGGACCCTTCGTAAGTATTCTTTCGTTCTTTTATTGCTTTTCGAGTCTTTTAGAGTCTGAAAGTCAAACTTTGTTGTTTGACTTTCTGCATTGACCAGTTTATGGTCAATGCGAAGTTCGTTTGAACTTCGCAACGTGAGTGTAATCACGTTGGTTATAGTCCCTTGGGACTATGCCTACTGATTACCACGTTGTCTAGGGTCGTAGGGTAAGCGATCTAATAAATCGCTTATACCTCGAACCCGACCCATTTGGTCGATCATTAGGATCCGACCAAACACATTAGGTGACCATAGTAGGTAGGGAATAACCTTCCGAGGTTATACCCTATGGTCACATCGTTTGAGTAGTTGTATGATAGGTAGTTTATATGCCTTAGGTAAATTACCAGAATACCCTTTTCATGTATAAATGGTAATTAAGCATATGTAACCTAAACCTTTGTCACATAACTGATTATGTAACATGTTTAGGCATATTCTACTTGTCATAGGACAAGTTAGGCGGTCCAAACGCGTTTCACGCGAACGACGCGTTAAAGTAGCAAAAGCTACCTAAACGGGTCGTAATGGGTCGTAAACGATTATGTTAGGTTTCATTTAGTATGTAGGCTTTGTTAAACCATATTACACGAGTCTCCATACTCGTTTGGTTTACGAACTCTCATTCTATCCGATCTTCCGATTTAGGTCCGGTTTATTAACATAGTTACCTATATCAGGTGCTGTTTGATTCCGTGATCTCTACCATTGTTTGGTTGTCACTCCAGGACTACTGAGTAACCTCAAGTGAGTACATAGAACCCCTCTTTTACTGTTTTCCAAACTGTTTTGGGGTGAAACACATGTGCCTACTTGTTACTTTCATGCTTTCCTGTTTACACATCATATACCGGCTATGTTTGTTAGTACATTATAGTATATGATTTCATTACATTTCAAGCTATGTATGTCCATTGTGTGCATACTTAGTACATTGTTTTACATTACATTTCTGCTATGTATGTTGACTGATAGCATGCTAGCACATCGATTTACAAGACTTTTTTGCTTTGTATGTTAACATAGCATACTTAGTACATTGTTTTCATATGACATGTATACAACTGCTATGACATTTGGTTTGCACAAACGGGTCTTTATAACATTCATTAACATTTGCTACACCGCTCGGTAGTAAGTAGTGGTACCATAGGACTTGACAAATCCCATTCCTGACATCCCGGGTTTGTTTGGATGTAAGGAATGACTGAATCCGAAAACATTTCTTTTGATAACCTTGATTGAAAGGGTTATCCGACTGTCTCAAGGCTTGAATGTATGCGTTAACTTACCACATAAATGTTTGTATCAATGTATCATGCATCACTTTGCAAAACATAACTTTTTGATATATTCAAAATACTTTGTTTTGTACATTTTTACTTATGGTTTAAGTAGTCTCATTTTACTTACCATACATAACATTTGTTACACATTACTTGACTACTTTTGGACTATCAACATTTGACATGGTTTATACAAGGACTTTTGACAATTGGTTTAAACATAGACATTATACATTGTTGGTTGGTTTAAATGACTTAAGTAATGAGATGTGAGTAATATGATACAATCATGGTGGATACGCCGCTGGTACTTCCTATATATAAGTGGTTGTATTATATTACATATCATAGCGTTATTTAAATCATTCATTTTGGACTTATACATTTTACACAAGTAACATGTTTTCACAAGACTTTGGTTTACAATACAGTTTATTTTATACAAATCATTTTACATGGTTATTCATTTAACCTTACATTTACTTATACATATCAACTGATCTTATTGTTTTTCAAATGAATTACAAGACAAAGCAAATTACAAGGTTCATGACTAAACATTTTCTTAAACTTAAGTCATGAATCCTATTTTCACAGAAACCTATGTATCTCACAGGCATTTTTATGCTGACGTACCTACTTTCACATGTGTTTTCAGGTGCTTTTCCGTAGGATGACGATCATGACACTAGGGCGGACCTGTGCCTTAGAGACTTAAAATGAAGCTAGACTATGTTTAATTATGTTCTAAACTCTTTGATTTCTGTTTAAGACAATGAAACTCTTATGTTAATAAATAAATTATAACTTTGTTTGCCATGGATTTGAAACAATAATTCTGTTACAACACTCCCCGACGTTTTCCGCCACGTCTTGTATGATATACGTGGTCGGGGTGTGACAGAAGAGTTGGTATCAGAGCCAATGGTTATAGGGAATTATGTTATTAGTAATGCTTTGACCTAGACTATAACTTTTCTAGGACCCTAACACAAGTTATCTTGTGTTTAGATCTTAAAACATGTACATCACCTATCCTTAGGTGATTAACAAAACAAGAACCAAAATTTTTTTCCGAAACGATTTTTGAAAAACAATCATCTGTTTTTGAATAAATTATTACGAGGTTTTGAACCCTCTATTGTAAGGTTTTGAACCCTCTGTTATATGGTTTTGAACCCTTTGAGTTTTCAAAATCTCGTCAAAGTTTTGGGTTTTAAATAATGTGAACACGTGCAAACTGGAAGGGTGAATGCCTGTATTCTGGGTTTTCTGTCTAGGCAAGCACTTCGTATACATCTCATCAGACGCGAGACCAGTTGTGCTTACCTGGGAATTCTTGGGATGAGTGTTCACTTATAGGCGAGCATGTCTTCGTGATACATTATTTTTGACCCATTTACTTTGATTAGTCACTGTGATTCGTTTGTTTGCTTGGTAATGCGGACGAATGATCACCATCTTTGCTTTTGTTGATTTTGTTTCATCTCATTCTCTTCATCCAATCATCTCACTCGTTTTCTTTCATGTTTTCCTCTTTTAGAATGCCTCCTCGACGCGAGAACCAGATAGCAACTGCCAAGCTGGCAGAAATTATTGCGCAGCAGATGGCTGCTCAATTTCCAAATCTCTTTGCTCAATGGCACCAAGCCAACAACAACAACAATGCTCCATGCAAATACAAGGATTTTAACTCGGCTAAACCACTCAAGTTTAGTGGTTCTGAGGGAGCGACTGGGCTTCTTCAGTGGTTCGAGAGCATTGAGAATACTTTCCGCCACGTGAAGTGTCTGGATAATCGCAAGGTCAAGTTTTCTTCGAGCGTGTTTCAGAAGAGGGCTCTCACATGGTGGAACGGGATTATGAGAGACCAAGGTGCAGAAGTTGCTCTCGCACAGACATGGGCTGAACTTAGAGCCCTTATGAT
The DNA here is from genome assembly GCA_030545235.1 of Helianthus tuberosus. Classification (NCBI taxonomy): domain Eukaryota; kingdom Viridiplantae; phylum Streptophyta; class Magnoliopsida; order Asterales; family Asteraceae; genus Helianthus; species Helianthus tuberosus. Next base: position 59,727,431 of record CM060400.1, read on the forward strand.
GAGGGAATTCTGTCCTCGTCATGAGCAGTGAGCTTTGGAGAAGGAATTTGATAATTTGAAGCAAGATAGTGGTGAGCATCGGGCGTATACTGATAGGTTTGAAGAGCTGAGTCTGCTTTGCCCGACTATGGTTACCCCACTCGACAAGGCTATCGAAAGGTACATCGACGGCCTACCTGACTCAGTACAAGACATCCTTACTGGTAGTGACCCTGCCACACTCCGTCAGGCGATCGAGTTATCAGCGACATTGACTGAGTCGCAGATTCGTAAGGGAAAGCTGCATAAGAAGGGTGACAAGGGTAAGAAGCAGGCATCTGACAAAGGGGATGGTAAGAAAGGTGAAAACAAGAATGGAAAGAATTCGGGTTCCGCAAGAGGGTCTAGGAAGCGAAAGGCTTCCCAAAACTATGCCATTACTGCACAGGCTCAAGCTGCACCAAATCAGCCTGCGCAACCACCCGCCAAAAAGCCTTATTTTGGAAATGCACCTTTGTGCAACAGGTGTAATGGCCATCACCAACCACATCTCCAGTGTCGTCAGTGCACCAACTGCGGAAGATCTGGTCATCTTGCTGTCAACTGCCGCATTCCTGTCAATCAGAACCAGGCAGTTCATAATCAAGCCCAACAAGTTGCTCAGCCTCTAGCTCAGCAACAAGGTCAAGCTGCACGACCTCATTTTCCTCCTGGTTCGTGCTACAATTGTGGGGATCTTACCCACTACAGGAACCGGTGCCCAAGGCTAGCAAACCAGAACCAGAATCAGAATCAGGCTCCGGCTCGAGGCCGAGCCTTTAACATGAATGCCCAAGAGGCGCAGGCGGATGATAACGTGGTGAACGGTACGTTCTTTATTAATAATCAGCCTGCATCTGTTCTTTTCGATTCTGGTGCCGACAAGAGTTTTGTGTCATTGTCTTTTGAGCCAATGCTTCGCGTGTCTAGAACGAAACTAGGTAAACCTTTGACAGTAGAAGTTGCTAGTGGTGAACCCATTATTCTTGATTCTGTTCTTCGCAACTGCCAGTTGAACCTTAACAACCATCTTTTTCCTATCGACCTCACGCCTATGCAACTTGGAAGCTTCGATGTTATAGTGGGTATGGATTGGTTATCCAAGCATCGCGCAGAGATAGTTTGTTCTGAGAAGATTGTTCGTGTGCCGCTTTCGACAGGCGAGATCCTACAGGTTCAAGGTGAGAAACCGTCTGGTGGTCTCAAGCTCATGTCTTGTTTTAAAGCTCGGAAGTATCTGCGGAAGAACTATGTGGCTTTCTTAGCACATGTTACAGAAGATAAAGGCAAGGGTAAGACTATTTCAGATATTCCTGTCGTTCAGGATTATTCTGAAGTATTCCCTGAAGATTTACCTGGTCTACCTCCAGCACGCCAAGTCAAGTTTCGTATTGATCTCGTACCTGGTGCAAATCCCGTTGCCAGAGCTCCATATCGTCTTGCACCGTCTGAGATGCAAGAGTTGTCTAAGCAGCTTCAGGAGCTCTCTGACAAAGGTTTTATCCGTCCTAGCTTTTCACCCTGGGGTGCTCCCGTTCTTTTTGTCAAGAAGAAGGATGGATCTTTTAGGATGTGTATCGATTATCGTGAGCTTAACAAGCTTACCATCAAGAATCGATATCCCCTACCTCGCATTGATGATCTCTTTGATCAGCTACAGGGCGCTTCTTATTTTTCGAAGATTGATCTACGTTCTGGGTATCATCAACTTCGGGTGCATGAAGAAGATATTCCCAAGACAGCGTTCCGTACTCGGTATGGGCACTATGAATTCACAGTCATGCCATTCGGTTTGACTAATGCTCCTGCTGTTTTCATGGACTTAATGAATAGGGTCTGCAAACCTTATTTGGATCAGTTCATCATTGTTTTTATTGACGACATCTTGATTTACTCTAAGACGCGAGCTGATCACGAGCAACATCTTCGTCTTACTCTGGAACTCCTAAAGAAAGAGCAACTTTTCGCCAAATTCTCCAAGTGTGAATTCTGGCTTAAAGAGGTTCAATTTTTAGGACATATTATCAACGAACGAGGTATTCATGTAGATCCCTCCAAGATCAGTGCGATTAAGGATTGGGATACGCCTACTACTCCTACTGAAGTTCGTTCTTTTCTTGGTCTAGCGGGTTATTACCGCCGCTTCATTGAGAACTTCTCAAAGATCGCAGTTCCTCTAACTGCTCTAACTCAGAAGAACAAACCCTTTGATTGGGGATTTAAACAAGAGGAAGCTTTTCAACACTTGAAGCGGAAGCTTTGCGACACGCCTGTTCTAACTTTTCCTGAGGGCAATGATGATTTCGTCGTTTATTGCGATGCATCTAAACTGGGTCTTGGCTGTGTTCTGATGCAAAGGAACAAAGTCATAGCTTATGCATCAAGGCAGTTGAAGATACATGAGAAGAACTACACCACTCATGATCTTGAGTTGGGTGCAGTTGTTTTCGCTCTAAAGATCTGGAGACACTATTTGTACGATACAAAATGTATGGTTTTCACTGACCACAGAAGTCTTCAGCATATCTTCAACCAGAAAGAACTCAACATGAGGCAACGACGTTGGGTGGAGCTTCTAAACGACTATGACTGCGAAATTCGCTACCATCCTGGTAAGGCGAATGTCGTAGCCGATGCATTGAGTCGTAAGGAACGTACTAAGCTTCATTGTGTACGTGTTCAATCTGTTATTCAAGCTCGATCCGATATCCAAGCACGCATTTCTCAAGCTCAACAGTCTTGTGTTTCACAAGGTTTGATGGATAAGGAATTTCCCTATCACATAACACCTACTCTGGAACTGAAGGACAATGGATCGTATTACTTCATGGACCGTTTGTGGGTCCCAAGCCAGGATAATCTGTGTACCTTGCTTATGGATGAAGCCCATAAGTCTTGTTATTCTATTCATCCGGGCTCAGATAAGATGTATAAGGATCTTCGTATTCATTATTGGTGGCCTGGTATGAAGAAAGACATTGCCTTATACGTATCAAAATGCCTTACTTGTCTTAAGATTAAGGCTGAACATCAGCGTCCTTCTGGTTTATTGGTGCAACCAGAGATCCCAGTTTGGAAATGGGAAAACATTACTATGGATCTTGTTACCAAACTTCCACGCACAAAGAAAGGTCATGATGCCATCTGGGTAGTTGTTGATCGTCTTACTAAGTCAGCACATTTCTTGCCAATCCGTGAGGATTTTCCTGCTGACAGACTTGCTCAAATCTATGTAGATGAAATTGTAGCTCGACATGGTGTTCCTTTGAACACCATTTCTGACAGAGATGCTCGTTTCACTTCTCACTTTTGGAGAACCATGCAATCTGCTATGGGGACCCAACTTAATCTGAGCACAGCTTATCATCCGCAAACGGATGGTCAATCTGAGAGAACAATCCAAACTCTGGAGGATATGCTTAGAGCTTGTGTGATCGATTTTGGTGGTAGTTGGGATTCACATCTTAAGTTGATTGAATTCTCCTACAACAACAGTTATCACACCAGTATCAAAATGGCTCCTTTCGAGGCTCTCTATGGTCGAAAATGTCATTCACCAGTCTGCTGGAATGAGATCGGCGAGGCTCAACTTACTGGACCTGCCCTCATTTGAGAGACAACTGACAAGGTCAAGAAAGTTCGCGATAACCTTCAGACAGCTATGAGCCGTCAAAAGAGTTACGCGGATCCAAAACGCAAACCTTTGGAATTTCAAGTCGGTGATCGAGTATTACTTAAGGTCTCACCTTGGAAAGGTGTGATCAGATTTGGAAAGAAAGGAAAACTTGCACCTAGATACGTTGGACAATTCAAGATCGTCGAAAGAATCGGAAAGGTAGCCTACAGACTTGAGTTACCTCCTGAACTTGGAAATGTTCATCCAACTTTTCACGTGTCCAATCTCAAGAGGTGTTTAGCTGATGAAAACCTCCACATACCACTTGACGAAATTCGTGTTGGCAAAACACTGAAATTTGTTGAGAAACCAGTGGAAATCATGGAACGTGAAGTCAAGTGGCTTAAACGCAAGCGCATTCCTTTGGTCAAAGTTCACTGGGAAGCAAAACGTGGACCCGAGTTTACTTGGGAATGCGAAGATCAAATGAAAGCGAAATATCCACATCTTTTCCCACGAGTTTCCTCTAAATAAATTTCGGGACGAAATTTCCACAAGTAGGGGAGACTGTAACATCCGTGCTTGTAATCATTGTGAACAGTTCTATTATCAATAAAAATGTCATTTGATCCCAATGTTTTTTTGGTTGTGTTTTACATTTTTCATGTTTTGACTTTTATGTAATTTCAAACTCTATATCACTTTCTGGAGAGTTATACGCAAACTGGTGCGTAAACGTAATCAGTTTAATGCGACAAATACTCCGGAACATCAACATATACTTAACATACCTTAAATAACCTTTACATAACTTAGAAATGAGTTTTAAAGGCTTTGGTATGGCAAAAACAAGTTAATTCGCTTACAGGGACTAAACTTGACAAACTACGAAAGTATGCCAATTTGAACTGTAACGAACATTCCGGAACATGAACATAAGTTAAACATACCATAAATATCCTTTACATATCTTAGAAATAGGCTTTGAGGGGTTCGGTATGCTAAAATAAACTTTTGGGTCATTCAGGGACTAAAAGTGTCAAAAAGTGCACAAGTTTGCACTTTCGCGCATAACTCATGTTCTGAATACATCCGGACCTCCAAAAATTTATGTAAGCATGACTATATTATGCTTTGGTGTTTGGCTTTCCAAAAATCCATTCGTTGCGTCATTTGGATCGTTTTTCGCGCTTATGCGCATTCCGTCGTAATTAAGCGAACATCGCGTTCGTACGACCAAATGAACCGACATCTGAGATATTTTTGAGCATGTTTCATGTCCACAATGTTTAGGAAACATTTTAGGGCCTTAAAGTTGGCTTTACGGGCCTTAGAAGTGTCGGAAATGGCCTTAAACACGTGCAGGGACTGAAACTGTCATTTCTGAAACATGTTGGCTGATCAGGCAGGCGGCCCGCATTATACTTGTCTGATCCTGAAGCGGGCCGCGTCCGACTATCAGACCAGATTAAGCGTTTTTAACAGCAGGTTGCAGCTGTTTGATTCTCACCCACACATTCTCAATTGCCTAGTCAGATGATAAGGGTTATTTTTAGCTACCATAAGGTTCCGACACTTGTACGGATGCGATTAAAGCACGGTTTCCATGAAACGATCTTAACGGTGGACCGAAAACTATAAATACCCCATGCCCCCCCCATTGCTTAAACCACTAGAATTTTGATTTGAGAAACTCTAAGTTGAAACTATTGTTTCATACCTGAGATTTTTGAATCGAAATTAGCATTCGGGGACCCTTCGTAAGTATTCTTTCGTTCTTTTGTTGCTTTTCGAGTCTTTTAGAGTCTGAAAGTCAAACTTTGTTTGAGTTTCTGCATTGACCAGTTTATGGTCAATGCGAAGTTCGTTTGAACTTCGCAACGTGAGTGTAATCACGTTGGTTATAGTCCCTTGGGACTATGCGTACTGATTACCACGTTGTCTAGGGTCGTAGGGTAAGCGATCTAATAAATCGCTTATACCTCGAACCCGACCCATTTGGTCGATCATTAGGATACGACCAAACACATTAGGTGACCATAGTAGGTAGGGAATAACCTTCCGAGGTTATACCCTATGGTCACATCGTTTGAATAGTTGTATGATAGGTAGTTTATATGACTTAGGTAAATTACCAGAATACCCTTTTCATGTATAAATGGTAATTAAGCATATGTAACCTAAACCTTTGTCACATAACTGATTATGTAACATGTTTAGGCATATTCTACTTGTCATAGGACTAGTTAGGCGGTCCAAACGCGTTTCACGCGAACGACGCGTTAAAGTAGCATAAGCTACCTAAACGGGTCGTAATGGGTCGTAAACGATTATGTTAGGTTTCATTTAGTATGTAGGCTTTGTTAAACCATATTACACGAGTCTCCATACTCGTTTGGTTTACGAACTATCATTCTATCCGATCTTCCGATTTAGGTCCGGTTTATTAACATAGTTACCTATATCAGGTGCCGTTTGATTCCGTGATCTCTACCATTGTTTGGTTGTCACTCCAGGACTACTGAGTAACCTCAAGTGAGTACATAGAACCCCTCTTTTACTGTTTTGCAAACTGTTTTGGGGTGAAACACATGTGCCTACTTGTTATTTTCATGCTTTCCTGTTTACACATCATATACCGGCTATGTTTGTTAGTACATTATAGTACATGATTTCATTACATTTCATGCTATGTATGTCCATTGTGTGCATACTTAGTACATTGTTTTACATTACATTTCTGCTATGTATGTTGACTGATAGCATGCTAGCACATCGATTTACAAGACTTTTCTGCTTTGTATGTTAACATAGCATACTTAGTACATTGTTTTCATATGACATGTATACAACTGCTATGACATTTGGTTTGCACAAATGGGTCTTTATAACGTTCATTAACATTTGCTACGCCGCTCGGTAGTAAGTAGTGGTACCATAGGACTTGACAAATCCCATTCCTGACATCCCGGGTTTGTTTGGATGTAAGGAATGACTGAATCCGAAAACATTTCTTTTGATAACCTTGACTGAAAGGGTTATCCGACTGTCTCAAGGCTTGAATGTATGCGTTAACTTACCACATAAATGTTTGTATCAATGTATCATGCATCACTTTGCAAAACATAACTTTTTGATATATTCAAAATACTTTGTTTTGTACATTTTTACTTATGGTTTAAGTAGTCTCATTTTACTTACCATACATAACATTTGTTACACATTACTTGACTACTTTTGGACTATCAACATTTGACATGGTTTATACAAGGACTTTTGACAATTGGTTTAAACATAGACATTATACATTGTTGGTTGGTTTAAATGACTTAAGTAACGAGATGTGAGTAATATGATACAATCATGGTGGATACGCGGCTGGTACTTCCTATATATAAGTGGTTGTATTATATTACATATCATAGCGTTATTTAAATCATTCATTTTGGACTTACACATTTTACACAAGTAACATGTTTTCACAAGACTTTGGTTTACAATACAGTTTATTTTATACAAATCATTTTACATGGTTATTCATTTAACCTTACATTTACTTATACATATCAACTGATCTTATTGTTTTTCAAATGAATTACAAGACAAAGCAAATTACAAGGTTCATGACTAAACATTTTCTTAAACTTAAGTCATGAATCCTATTTTCACAGAAACCTATGTATCTCACAGGCATTTTTATGCTGACGTACCTACTTTCACATGTGTTTTCAGGTGCTTTTCCGTAGGATGACGATCATGACACTAGGGCGGACCTGTGCCTTAGAGACTTAAAATGAAGTTAGACTATGTTTAATTATGTTCTAAACTCTTTGATTTCTGTTTAAGACAATGAAACTCTTATGTTAATAAATAAATTATAACTTTGTTTGCCATGGATTTGAAACAATAATTCTGTTACAACACTCCCCGACGTTTTCCGCCACGTCTTGTATGATATACGTGGTCGGGGTGTGACACGTTTTCCGCACATACGCATTGATCCGTCCTTCTTTTTAACAAACAGTATCGGCGCTCCCCATGGTGATGAACTTGGTTGTATGAATCCTTTCTCCAACAATTCATCTAATTGTTTCTTTAATTCTTGCATTTCTGCAGGTGCCAAACGGTAAGGTGCTTTGGCAATCGGTGCTGTTCCTGGTATTAGATGAATTCTGAATTCAACTTCTCTATCTGGAGGTTGCCCTGGCAATTCTTCTGGAAATACATCTGAAAACTGAGATACTACTGGTATATCTTTTAAATCCTTTCCTTTAGTGTTAGTGATCATAGAAATCAAATACACTATAGAATATTTTCTTATATAACTTGCAGTTTTCATCACAGAGATAAATTTAGTGGACCTAAAGGGTTTATCTCCTTTAATTGTGATCGTTTTATCTTTTGGTGAATTTACTTGAATTAACTTTTGATCACATAAAATACTGGCTTTATTGGCTATTAACCAATCCATTCCTAAAACAACATCAAATCCTGCCAGATTCATGGGATAAAGATTTGCAATAAACTTTTGATTTAAAATTTCTATGCTTGCTCCCTGCAAGAATTCAGAAATCCTAACGGTTTCTCCATTGGCTGTCTCTACTAAGCATTCTTGTGGTAGTTTAGTTAATGACTGATTTAGAAATTTGCAAAATGATGTATTAATAAAACTTTGGTTTGCACCAGAGTCAAATAATACTTTAGCAAAAACATCACTATCTAAAAACGTACCAGCTATGACATCCGGAATCATCTTGGCTTCATCTGCAGTCAGAACAAATGGTCTAGCATTTTTAGTATTCTTATTGTCTGGAGCTGGAGCTAATTTTGGACAGTTTGGCTTGATGTGACCTTGTTCTCCGCAGTTGTAGCATATCCTGCTGTTTTTCTTCCTGCAGTCTTCTTCCTTGTGTCCCGATATTTTGCAAAAGTTACAGTATATGGAGCATCTTCCTGAATGTTTTCTTTTGCAATTCTTACAGTAAGGTGTAGAGGTAGAACCTATATTTTTCCCACGATTAAAATTTCCAGAACGAAATTCTTGTGTGAGCTTTTGGGTTAGGTTCCTCCTTTGGTCCTCTTCTCGGGTACGAACTAATTCATCTGTCAAGGTATTTGCTAATTCTATAGCTTCTTCTATGGTTTGAGGTCTAGCTGCCTTGCCTACATGTCTTATTTCCCCGATTAATCCCCAAATGTAATGGGAGATTAACACTGGTTATGGTGAAGCAAGAGTTGAAACTATTCTGGCATATTCGAAGAATATTTAGTGTACCCTTTACTATCTACACCAGTCATCCTAAGGTTTAGGAATTTGTTTGCTATCTGTTCCTTTTCATTGGGTGGGCAGAATTTCCTTTCTACATTGTCCTTAAATTCTTCCCATTCCATATTGTAAGTTCTATCACTTCCTCTTGATTGGAGGATAGTATTCCACCATTCTAGTGCTGCATTCTTAAACAGATTAGAAGCAAACAATATCTTATCTTCTTCAGCACACTTGCTTATCCTTAAGACTGCCTCAGTTTTCTCTATCCAGCGTAGGGTTGCAATGGCCCCTTCGTTGCCCGAGAATTCCATTGGTTTACAAGACCAGGATTCTTTATAAGAACAACCATAAGGCATGGTTCTTCTCCTTTTGGGAATGGGCATTTGAAGTACTGGTCCATTGTTTACGCTGTGTTCCGGTTCAATTGGTCGCTTACTGCTATGTTTACTTTTATTATTAGCTTCTTGAACCGTTTGAAGAATAAATGACATTGCATCTATAATTCCTTGTGCCACTGTGTGTTGAATAGCACTATTATCCACTGGATTTTCATTGTTATTGATGCTTGGATTCTCATTGACCACGTTAATGTTACTCTGGTTATCGTTATTTAGATTTCCTTGGTTTCCTTCGTCGGCCATCTGAATTTTAAATAATTATCCCATATTAATATCACAATAATATCTTAATATAGTTAATCACATGACACGCATTTTTGCCAAAAGCGTCGATCATTGCGACTATACTCTATTCATATACTTATTATGCATCTATTACACACTAGTACTGAAATAAAAATTACAATACTAACAGAAATGGAATCACACTAATAGTAATATGCATCCGTACACACATATTTTATTATATTATATTATGATTACCAACTTTTACCATCTCTTCTATCACATCATGGATATGGATTTATCCAAAAATCCATATTGCGCTCATCGTATTTCCATACGAGACGCTCTCCCACCTGACGCATTCTCTCACTGCTCTCTAAAATTTCCTCCCCAAAAGTCCTAAGTTCTTGGACGTTTTCTACACTCATTGGGGGTGCAGGTTCTAGGACTGGGTTTGGAATCTGGGGTGCGGGTTCCTGATATGGGGGTGAAAGTGCCTGAAATTGGTAAGGATTTTCTAAGATCTCCCTAATATAATCATCATGGTAATAGGGATCTAAAGGGTCCATACCTGGATAGGCTCCTATGTTCTGTATGGGTGTGTCTTCATGGATAGGGTAACGTTGCACAAAGTCCCTATTATCGTCCCACCAAGGGTCGTAATTTGGGTCTAGGGAGTTTGGTGCAGGTATCCTAGGGATTTCTTCTGGGTTAAAGTCATGCATTTCCACTTGGTTTTCAGAATTTTCTATCTCCATGGGTTGATCTTGAATTGGTAGTTGTGGTTGGGGTGCTACTAATTGTTCCAGACTCGGGTCAGCAGCAGTTGTAGCTAGGATATGGAAATTAGCTAAGCTTCTATTAAGCATATCCTGTGTATGGGCATCTGGATCTCGCTTAGCAGCTGCTAAAACTCTTTGCTGTTGCAACTTTCGCATTCTTTTCCTACGAGCAAAGGCTTCCTTACTGAACCATCCTCGTTTCTTATGAGGGAATGGCTCTTCTGACTGAGCTTTAAAGGCAAACACTCCTTCTTCCTGATCAGCAGAATACCCAGAAAGGGCAGGCTGTGATTAGATACCTTCACTCTTAGGTGATTCAGACAACTGACGACTCATGTCTGAGGGTCCTTGATCACTCATACTGTAAACTAACAAATAGTCAAATAACACATAACAAATAAATACAGTTATGCACTTATTTCCGAAATTTATTTCCTAACACAAAATTAAAAATTTAAGTGTCAGCATAACACTTCTTTGGCTCAGACCAGTGGCTAGGCTCTGATACCACCTTCTGTCTCAACCCCCGGTCCCTTATCTGTCCCGGGAACGGGCGGACGCGAACTCAGATTTTCAGTGGTATCACTTATTTAATCTTGCAGCGGAAATTACATTAGGACCGTAGTTAGGAAATGTTTATCAGAGTAAAACCACCATATTTGATATTAATAATAACATGGGCAAAACCCAAGTTTCTTATTACAATATATTTATAGGGACAAACACTATTTTATTGAATTTAAAACATCGTTTATTAGATAACTTTTATAGCCAGTTATTTTCCAAGCCGTCAGTGCTCTCGAGATGGCTTTTTCCCAGTTGGCTTTCACATTGTGTTACCTGAAACATGTTTTAAAAATATTTTGTCAGTGGGAAATACTGGTGAGTGAATCCCAGTTTAATCAAGAAACATTTTATCAATTAACACAGTATTGAGAGCGATCACATTGTTTATTTCTACACAATTACTCATTCAGTACTTTCAATCCTTGACTGGCGGGTCATATTACACATTGGCTAACTTGTTGTCCAATGGTAACGTACTGTCATTCCGACTTACTACTCGCAAGTAATAAATTTTGTATACAAAACCCCAACATACCAGCAGTAATTGAAGAACTACAAAGACTCAATCACTGTTTAATCGTATTGTAAAACAATTAAGGTTTTGTAAAACATTCCAAAAAGTTTAACAAAAAGAGGATAAACTCACATTGCTATCTTAGACTTCGCGTAAGGGTTTCCTGGATATAGTCTATAATTTATAAAAATGTACATAGGTTAGTATCATAACCCTTTGAAATTATTAATGATACCCTCCCCGAGACGGCATTCCAACAACTACGTCGGGCAGAACCACGACAGTTGTTACGGAACCCTAAATCAATCGGGCAGCGTAACTATTACGAAACTGGGGTTATAATACTTACAACGGAGCAGAACCTTGCTAATTAGGGGGATATAATACCCGCATATTATAAGCCTACTACAGAAATTATGATTTAGAATGAAAGGAATGAGCGACGGAAAACGAAAACCCGTTGCATGCTTATATAGGTGCTGATCCTAGGTCTCTCGCGGCCCGCGTAAATGTACTCATGGGCTTACGCGGCCCGCGTTGACTCCGGGTCAGCGTGTAGCTCGTCCGGATCACCATCTAGGCTTGACACGATGATGACACGTGTCATCACCAGGCTGCGCCACATTCTTGATCTTACGCGGCCCACGTAAATGTAAGCTAAGGCTTACGCGGCCCGTTTGAACTAAAGAAATCAGACGGAGTCAGGTTCTAGCCTTCATACCGCCCGCGTAAATGGTTGGGGTGGGTCTACGCGGCCCGCCTAAGCTTAATATTTATTGTTTTTAATTTATTTTATATATTATAACATATTTGGTGCTTGGTTTTCTCATACGGAGTGTAATATAAGACATATTGAGACATTCTACAATATACTAGAGTGTTAGAAATATTATAAGGGTGTCGGGTTATGTGAGGCTTGTTACAGTGACTTTCGCCTCTTGTTCTTGCTGCCACTTGGCTGCTGGGTAACTTGATGTGCAGACTTGGAGGAAGCAGGGTTGGCAAACTGCTTATCACGAACGGGGTTGTTATTGAGACAAGCTGCGAGGTGGCAGACTTCCTCAATGGTTCCGAGTTGAGTTGCTTCAATAGAATCACGCATGGCAGGAGGTAGACCATTGATGTACTTGGTTATCATGCGTTTAGGGGTAGAAACCAAGTGAGGAACGATCAAACTAAGCTGCTTAAAACGGGTAGTATAAGCCAGGTTGTCATCACCACTTCAAGCATCATAAAACGGGTAGTATAAGCCAGGCTTCAGGTGCCAGAACTCTTCTTCAAGCTTTAATTGTTCATGATGAGGGCAGAATTCAAGCATCATTAATTCTCGCACCTCAGCCCATGGAAGAGCATAGGCTTCTTCATTCGATCGGATGTTTCTCTCATTTGTCCACTATTCTAACGCTCTACCTTGAAACATTCCCGTTGCACTCCTAGTCTTTAAATGTTCAGGACACTCGCTGTTAATGAAGGTAACCTCGATGCTGTTAAACCACTCGAGCATAGCAGTCACCCCATCACTGCCCGTGAAAGACTTAGGGTTGCAAGAGACAAAATGATTATAGGTGAACTTGGTAGAATTTTCTTTCTTCGTCTTAGAGTCAACAGAAGAGGGCGGAGTATTCAATCCTTGGATCTCAGAGACGATCTTTGGCACGACTCGAGCGATCTGGTCGGCCATGAAGGACATCATCTTTTTCTGAGACTTTTCCCTGGATCTCTTGAGAGTGCCGGAGAGCTTTCGAGAAGACATCCTATTGATCCAACAAGAGGATCGTATAAGTCTAGGTTCACAAAGTCTCACAGTATAGATTCACACAAGATAGATTAAAGACTCAAGATTCAACAAGATTCACATAGTTCACATTAGTTTAAAGTTTAAAGTTTAAACACCACAACTTACGACCTTCTCATGGCATGTTGTACGAAGTTTGACAATATGTCAAAAACACTTATATATAGGAAGTACCAGCGGCGTATCCACCACGTTTCGGGCACAATTTCTTCTGCCTCGTACTCGGTGTCATGTTACGTGTCACAAAACATACTCATCATCATTATCATAGTTTCACATAGGCTTCAATAGATTCGATAGATTCCCATAGACTTCATTAGACTCAACGCTACAGAACCCACGACCTTCACATGGCACGTTGTATGAAGCTTGGCATTATGACAGCAACGCTTATATATAGGAAGTACCAGCGACGTATCCACCACGCTTCGGGCACAATCTTTTCTGCCTCGTACTCGGTGTCATGTTACGTGTCGTAAAACACACTCATCATCATAGATTCACATAGACTACTCCAGTAGTTTCACATAGACTCCAATAGATTCAATAGTTTCCAAATAGGTTCAATAGATTCATAGATTTCAATAGATTCAATAGTTTCCATTAGAATCAATAGATTCTCATAGATTCATGTTAACAACCTACAATCAACGAAATCCCGCATGGCACGTGCTACGAAAGTTCGGCAACATGACGGAAGCACTTATATATAGGAAGTACCAGCGGCGTATCCACCATGCTTCAATCATGCCACGTCCCCCTCGTCATCGGTGTCACGCTTTGTTACCCACAACATTAGATTCCACCACTTTTCACAGCATAGATTAACCAAATAGATTCAACATAGATTAACCAAATAGATTCCACAACTTCAACCCGAGCCTACAAAACTACGAACTTCACTTAGCGCGTGGTACGAAGATTCGGTAACATGCCAGAAACACTTATATATAGGAAGTACCAGCGTCGTATCCACCATGCTTCGGACATGCCACGTCCTCCTTGTCTTCGGCGCTGGCTACGTTTCGCATTTTGCTTCTCAAAACAACACATACTTAGATTACACGTAGATTATGCTAGAGTACACATAGATTACACATAGATTACACATAGATTCCTCATAGATTACTCAAGTAGTTTCCTATGGATTAGATTTCAACAAACTCATCACCGGTCTGCAAAACACTAAGTTTCGCATGGCACTTAGTACGAAAGTTTGTAACATGCCTGAAACACTTATATATAGGAAGTACCAGCGGCATATCCACCATGCTTCAGACACGTCACCTCTGTCTCTCATTTCTATGCCATGTTCCGTTTAGTGTCTTACAATTATATTAACGCATAGATTCACCAGGTAGATTCGCATAGTATCATAGTCGATCAAGATTCTTACATAGGCTATCATGATAGAATAAAGCTTCATAAATTTAGTTTGATTATAAGATTAGAATTAGGGTTTTAGATTGCGGACATACGTGTGATTTGTGTAAAAAGTCTCAAATAAACGAAGAATCAAGATAGACGAAGAATCAAGTTTAGAACCACATGTAAAATCGAGATAACATAAAAGATAGGCTCATAAAACATAGATTGTTCCGGGTAGAGGAACAGCGACTAACCAAAGTGATTTGAACTCCTTTCGAATTGAGGCAACGTGTCTTGACTTACTTGGACAAATACGTCATCGATGTTAGGCCTACGATATTCGTCCTTTTGGTCATTTCATGTACCCAATTGAATGGAAATTTCGAGACTTTGGCGAGACATAAATAAAACATCAAGGAGCAGGACTAGTTATCAAGATCCGAGTTTCACTTCAAACTTGACAACATCGTACCCTAATAGCATTGGTACTTATCCGTAGACAAGACCTACTAGAATAGTATGGAGATTTTCCATCAAGGTTCGGATGTCACTCCTGACTTGAGGGCAAACCTCGTGCAAAATACAAACACTGATTAACAGTGTTTTCGAAGTATCAAGTGTATATTGTGTCAGCCTTAGGAAAGGCATGTAAGTTTAGCAGGAAAATGTTCTGCTAGGAAGCAGATGCGGTAGAATGCATAAGTTTTAAACAACAGATAAGAATCAAGATTCCTAGAACTATTGACTAGGGCAAGTATTCCTACTTATCCTAATTCCCTATAGTTATGGCTCTGATACCAATCTGTCACACCCCAACCGATGGCGGAAACATCGGGGTGCGAGCACTAAGCGTTTAGATTGCTCATGAGATTCCATAACACTAATAATTTCGATATACATTAAATAAATTTCATGCATAAATTTGTCTAAAACAGCATCACCAACAAAAGATCAAATTACAACCATAAGTCATTGTTTAAAAGTCTAGATTTAACTAAGTGGGTTTCTAAGCATCAGCCCTAGCTTGATTTCCATGATTCAACGTCCTATCAACCTGTAACATGTATTAAAATAAAGTCAGTACAAAAATGTACCGACGAGTATACAAGTTTGAGTAATAGCATAATAGATTAAAACAACTCATATCCTTATGTAAGTGTACAAATAGTTTCAGCCATGCTAGTGTTCGCAGTCCAACAAGTGATAGCCCAAGTATCCCGATGCTTTGTTGTTTTCCAAAGTCTCAAGGAAAACTAGAATCCTCCTAACTATACCCCCGAGAATAATGGGGAGGTGCATCTCCTATAGCGCTACTATTGTTAGGGCGGAACTACACACCCTGGATTAAACGCTCACATAACACAAATAGAATACAAGAATCACAAGTTTCACGTACACGTAGGATAGAGTTTAGCTTGCAATAGTCTCAAGTGTCGTAGTTTAGTAGAATACATGTTACATCCCAAAGTTTAAAATAAAAAAAGGATCGAGTATACTCATAGTGATTGCTTAACAGTTCAACTGTTATTGGATCAAAGGGAGCTCTTTAGAATTAGCCTAATTAGATTGCAACGAATAAGTGTCGGAAAAAACAACGAGATTGCACAAGTGTCGGATTAGTCACTGGATCGGATGGTTGTCCGATCGGATGGCCATCCGATCGGATTGCCAGTCGATTGAATGACAAGTGTGTGAGGGAACGGATGGCTATCCGATCGAATGGCTATCCGATCGGGTTGCCACTCGATCCAAGTTTCAAGATTTAAAGTTCCAAAGGTTCTAAGTACTGAATAAGTCCAAGTTCCATTGTTGCCTCGATCGGATGGCTGTTCGCTCGGATGGCTATCCGATCGAGCTGCCACTCGACGATCATGACTTCAAGGTTTCAAGAATGTTTAGGGTTAAGGGCAAGTGTCACTTAATCGGGTGGCTGTTCGATCGGATGGCTATCCGATCGGATTGCCACTCGATCGGGTTATCCTTGTCCCGTTCCTAAACTCGTAAAACCTCTAAGTTTCTGTTTAAACAGCGACATTATGGTACGTATTGAGACAATGGTAAACACATCAGTGTTCAGCCGATCTAATCGGGCGAGAATCACCCCGGTCCGTTCAGTCGTCAGTTCGTGATGATATTTATGTCAGAATCCGTACTCCTGTCATCTTCTCCGGTAACAATCCCTTCCAAGCCGACTCCAGACTAATAATCAAGTCTACAGTCCGTTTAGACCCGGATCTCACCGTCTTATGTAAAAGTTTAAGAAAAGATGAAGATAAACATAGGTTTTTAGCTTGAAAAGTGTAGATCTAGTATAGATTTAGTGTAAAACGCATGAAATTCCTTGGATCTAAGCTAGATCTTGGCTAGGATGACCTCACACAACAGTTTGGTACAAACCGCCATGGTGACATCACCTTCAAGAGCTCAGATCCGAGAGATTTCATGGTGAAAAGTGAGATTTCAAAGGAGAATCTCGTAGAGGATGATGTGTAGATCAGAGATGTACAAGAATCTAGTGTAAAACGTACCGAAATTGCCAAGAAATGGAGGAAAAGGGGAGTGCGTGCGTCTGGGTCGAGTGAGGCTGTCACATCAGTGAGAATGGTGATGTGACAGGCCTATTTATAGTATCAGAGTGAGTGAAGGCGGTGTGCACGGATCGGATGGCAACTCGATCGAGTGTTAGGCAGCACTTTGACAGGGGCAAAAATGTAAATTTTCAGGACTAATGAGCGAGTGTTAGGCAGCTCTTTGACACGAAAAAAAAATTAAATGGAGTAAACCAATTAAAACAAAAAAAACTTTTATAGTTTTGGTAAAAAAATGATGGGAAAAGCGTAATTTTGAACCGAGGGCGAGATGATAATTTTGATTCAGGGATGAAATCATAGAATTAAAAGGACCAATGGGGGAGTGCCAGGCACCTACCGAGATGACTGCAAATTTACACTGGGGGCAAAATTGTAATTTAACCAGGAAAACAAACAAAAAAGATGGAGTAAAAGCGTACACCGAGGGCAAAATTGAAATTTTTAGCTGAGAGCAAAAGCGTACATTTATTTTTAAGTGGGGGGTAAAAACATATTTTTGAACTCATGGAAAAATCGTAATTTTAAGGAAAAAAACTAACGGTAAAAGAGTAAGTTTAAGTGGGGCAAAATCGTAATTTTTAACCAAGGGCAAAATCGAAATTTTTAGATGGGAGCAAAAGCGCAAATTTATTTTTAAGAGTGGGTAAAACCATAATTTTGAACTGATGGCAAAATCGTAATTTTAAGGGAAAAAAAACTAATGGCAAAAGTGTAAATTTAAACTGGGCAAAATCGTAATTTTTGACCGAGGGCAAAATCGAAATTTTTAGCTTGGAGTAAAAGCGCGAATTTATTTTTAAGTGGGTGCAAAAACATAATTTTATACTGATGGCAAAATCGTAATTTTAAGGTGGGATAAAATCGTAAATTTCCTGGGCCAATAAGGAAGTGCCAGGCAGCTACCTGGCACCGTTGACTCTGCCGCCCATTTAAACCCATAAGGAGCATGAGCTATTTCCGCCGACACTTTCATTTGTAGTTGTTGAAAATATATAATATACAATATATAATATCACAAATATAGATATAATTAGTTGTTGATAAGCACTCAATAGAAAAAGATGAATTGGGTTTCCCCGAGTATGAATTTTTTATATTTATTTATTTATTTTTTATTTTTTTTGCATAAACATCATACATTTCAAATTGACTTATAGATAGGTAGGTAAGAGTTCAATTCACAACCATAAATAATGCAAGAACTTTTAGAATCCATTAGGAGTGTGTAGCAGTTCGGTTTGCCGGTTAATCGGTTTCATCAGTTTAGATTGTTCAATTTGACAGTTTTTTTTTTTTTTTTTTTTTGAAATCGAAAACCGAACAAAACTAATTTCAGTAAGGCTAAATCGAATTGGAATCTGGTTCGGTTTTAGGTTTTCAACCGATTAAGCATGCTTTCAGCTAAGGGGTGCTCGCAATTACACAGGAAACACAAACACTTGTAATCACGTAACATGTTAATTATTTTTAAATTAAAAAAATCGATACCAATATTTAACCCAAATTAAAGAGAATAAAATGTTTGCTAGATGTAAAACTAGTAATTTCCCGACTCCCCACTTTTTATGGTTCCCCAATGAACCCCTCTCTCTCTCTCTCTCTACATATATATAGGAAGGATAAAGTGAAAGCCCACTTCAGTTGCGAAAACTACGAAAACCCTATGTAAAACTTATGTAACAAACTTTTTTAATAGGGCATGTAATATACATATTTTCCTACGTTTGAGCCAAACCCCCCCCCCCCCCCCCCAAAAAAAAGCACCGAGTAATTGTTTTTAAATAGTTTTTACATGTAACAAGTGTAACACAGGTGTTACACAAGTGTGTAACAGTAGAAAATGTTACATATTTGTTACACACTTGTGTAACACCTGTTACATATGAAACTTATAATTTAAAAAAAAAAACTACTTCGTGCTTTTTTGATTTCTCTGGCTCAAAATGTTCGAAAACTTGCATGCCCTATTTTTTTAGAAAAAAAAAAAACGATTTGTTATATAATTTTTACAAAGGGTTTATGGTAATTTTCGCAACTCAAGTGGGTTTGCTGTCTATACTTCCCCTATACACAAACACATATATAAATATATATCAGGTGAGTTTTAGATGTGTTCCAAATAGCGCATGTATTTAGTATATAATTTCCAGTATTGGTAATTGTTTATAATGCAAAATTGATTCGAGCCGGGGGTCTCATTGGAAGCAGCCTCTCTATTCCTACAGGGTAGAGGTAAGGCTGTCTACATCCCACCCTCCTCAGACCCTACCTTAGCTTTTGCTATTGGTGGGATATACTGAGTACGATGATGATGATGATGATGATTCGAATAGATAAGTATGAGAGATAATATTAGATTTATAGGTTTTGATGGAAAAGAAGAAGAACTAGACGTGTGGAACATCAAGAATCAGAAAGACAAGGAAACACAAGAAAAATGATCCAGGTACGGCCTGTACACACTTAAGGAGGTAGGGCTCGTAACTTTTGAACCACCAATGTCATTAGAATCCCTAATTCCAGCCCAGTTAAGGTATGGTTGGTACTCACTTAAGCCCAACCCTAATTCACACTTATAACTACAAAGCGACGGATGGGAACCTTAGATATCACGTTGGAGGGGCGATTGTGGATAACTCAAAGGGAGAAAAAAGGTTATTTCAGAGGAGAATAAGATCAAACAAGTTAGAAGGATTGAGGATTAAGGATCTTAGAATGGTTTTATATTTGAATGTTTGATTTGTTTGATTTGTTTGTGTAGAGTGATTTCAATAAAGTTTGTTATGGTTTATTTTATGATGTGTATGATTCATGTTAGTATTTATTGTGATATTGGATTCTGTGGTTGAATCAGTCTTTCAATGAAGTTATGCATGCAAGATTCAATTTCTTTTATCTCTAGGTTATATTGACGCTTGTTCATCTAGGGCTGGAAATATTTACTAGTAATAGACAACTTGGTAACATAATTGCTATATATGTGAGTTACCTATGAGAAGGATCTGGAAACTACTTATAGTTTCTACATGGTTGATCTTGATTATGTTGTAAGCCGCAATGTTTGTTGATCAGACTCAAACCGAACCTAGAAACCCTAAAACATAAGAGTCCAACATAAGACTTGCTTTGTTGAACTAGGTTTTTAGGTGTGTCTATAGCTTCACTTTCTCCTTTAGCAGGTTTAACCATACTCAATTCTAATCCATCTTGGCACTTCACACATTGTTCTCAAATTGACTTTTGAGATAGTTTTATAAGCATAATCAATCAAATTTGCCTTTCTTTTTGATGATTGAGTTCTAAATGATTACCTATTTAGCTCTGATTTACTACAACTCATTTCCAATTCATTATCTAGTTTTAGTTCTGCTTCTTTAAAGTTTAATTTCATTTCTTCAATCTCATAAATTACATATTAATAGATAACCTAGTATCGAGAGCTTTTGTGTCCAGGGATTGCTAGTCGGTATCTTACTTTCGTTATGCTATAAACGGATTGATATGTTTGCCTATTACATTTGCCTGTTACATGTGTAGTTTAGTATTTCTGGCTTACACTCATCTTGTTGATCCTCTTTTCGTCCATCTTTATTTTCTATGTTTTATAATGATTTGATTTAGAGGTAAAGATCTCCTAAAGAAATATGTATTCTTATTAAGTTATCAGGATGTTGACGTGAGGTCGAAGTCTCACTCAAAAATAAACCAAATAACACTAAATAGACAGTGTAGAAGATTATGGTTCAATGCTTGCCTTGATTCTCATTAAACAACCATATAAATACACAATACAATCCCAATATTATGGGAAGAGATAATTACAATGAATTACTAATAATGTCCTAAAATACATAAATGATATTTCCCTAATATATTCCATTACACCCCCTCAGTCGAAACGGGAGGTGGCCGAATGTTGAGAATGGATCGAAAATCTTCAAATAATATACGTGGCAAGCCTTTGGTGAAGATGTCAGCAATTTGAAACCTGGTGGGAGTGTGTAAAATTCGAACCGTGCCGCGCTGAACATGTTCACGAACAAAATGGATATCCAACTCAATGTGCTTGGTGCGCTGGTGCTGTACCGGGTTACCAGACAAATAAATGGCACTGATGTTATCACAGTAGATGAGAGTAGCCGACTTGACCGGGCGGTGAAGCTCAAGAAGAAGGTTGCGTATCCAACAAACCTCGGCAACGACATTTGCAACTGCCTGATATTCGACCTCTGCACTTGAACGAGAGATGGTAGATTGGCGTTTAGAAGACCAGGATAACAGATTGGGCACCATGTATACACAGTAACCGGAGGTGGAACGACGAGTGTCTGGGCAGCCTGCCCAATCTGCATCGGTGTATGCTCATAGAGAAAGATCCGTAGAGGCCGAAAGTGTTAAGCTATGATCCGCGGTTCCCTTGATGTAGCGGATAATACGTTTGAGTGCATTCCAATGGTCAGTTTTACGGTCATGCATGTGCATACATATCTGTTGGACGGCATAGCTGATGTCGGGTCTGGTGAACATAAGATACTGGAGAGCACCAGCTAGACTCCGGTAAAGAGTAGGATCGGCAAACGGTGGGCTGGCAGCTGCACTAAGCTTCGGCTTCGTATCCACCGGAGTTGCAACTGAGTTACAAGTGGACATGCCAACGCGAGAAACTATATCCAAGGCGTATGAGTGCTGAGATAAAAACATTGTGTCAGCATTCCGGGAAACCTGAATGCCCAAGAAGTAGGTGAGAGGCCCAAGATCTTTCATAGCATATTCAGCCGCGAGGCTAGTGATAAGATGCGAGCGAAGAGTGTCAGATGAACTGGTGAGAATAATGTCGTCCACATAAATGAGTAGGTAGGCAACGTCACCCCCTATATGATATGAAAATAGCGAGTTGTCACACCTGCTTTGGATGAACCCAAAAGAGAGAACAAAGCCCGTATAGGGACTTCTTAAGTAGACAAACATGATCTAGATAATCCCGGTGCCGAAAACCCATAGGTTGGTACATGTAAACAGTTTCGGATAAATGACCATTTAAAAAAGCATTTGTAACGTCCAGTTGATTGATGGACCACGACTGTGAGAGCGCTAATGTCAAGACCGTATGAATAGTTACGGGTTTGACAACTTGACTGAATGTTTCACCACAATCCACACCTACCTCTTGAGTACGATCATTACATACCAACCGGGCCTTGTATCGTTCCAAAGTACCATCCGACCTGTATTTGTGACAAAAAAGCCACATACTACGAATCACCTGCATGTTAGCCTGCCTCGGGACAAGTTCCCAAGTCTTGTTTTTAATTAAAGCATTAAACTCGTTAGTCATAGCATTATACCATTCCGGTTTGGACAGGGCTTCAAGTGGTGTTTTTGGTATCGGAGAAATGGTGGTGTTGGAAAGGTTAAAAATGTGTTTGGGTTTAATGATATCGGACATCGAACGAGTCCGTATTGTACGAGTGAGGGGTGGAGGCGGTGGTGTGGGAATCGAGCTGGGCTGGATCGGTGATGAGATTGATGGGTCGGATGAGGTAAAGGGCGGAATGGGTTTGGCCGGTGAAGTGGGAGGGGTCGTTTGGTGTTGGGTCGAAGGGATGGGTGGTTGGGGTGAGTCTTGGGCTGATGTGGTAGTGGGAGGTTGGGTTGGAGGGGTAGGCTGAGGTATAGGTGGGCTGTGAGGAGGAGGTATCGTGTGGGATCTGTGGTGGTATTGGGCTGGGGTATAGTTGGGCTGGTCTGCGGTTGAGGGGGCGGGTAACAGTAGGCTTGGATGGATGGGGTCATCCAAAAAGGTGTAATTTTGGAGTTTAGGTGTGGGTTTGGTAGTAAATGGGAATATTGTTTACAGAACGTGTCGGTTAATTGTGATTTTGTGGGTTTTAAGATCAAGGCACTTGTAACCCCTATGGTTGGGTGGATAACCAATGAAAGCACATGGGGCGGAGCGGAATTCCAGTTTGTTAATGGTGGTGTGGGGTATTAGTGGATAACACATGCAACCAAAGACTCGTAGGTGGTCATAAGTGGGCAGACATTTGTAATGGCGTTGGTAGGAATGGCAATGGGCCGGGCTTGGGCCGGGTATTGGTAATCCCAAGCCCGTACCCGGTTGTAATTATTTGTCCCGTACCCGGCCCGTTACCCGTCGGGTATTTGTCGGGTAATTACCCGTCGGGTATCGGGCATACCCGCAGGTATCGGGTATACCCGTTAATTTCATAAAAATACCCGTTGGGACAAATGTGCAATTTTTACTTTGATGTTTATATAATTTACTATTTTAATGACTATAACAAAGGAAAATATGGTTTATAACTTACATATCATATTCAGACCATATATACTAAACTAAATCAAAACGATTACTTAATTAAGTAATTGTATCAGGACCACCTAATTGCATTAACATCCACATAATAAAGGGTGATAGCTTCCATATCCAATTTAATGCTCAAAAATAAGTTATTTGTTCACTAAGCACCTGTCAAATACATATCCATATATGACTATAGAGAAGGTAATAAGTACATATACTAAATCTATAATATAATACTTTCGGGTATTATTCGGGTAAATGGGCCGGGTATCGGGCGGGTATCACTAAATCCCATACCTGTACCCGTACCCGATTTTCTTCTTTTTTAAGCCCGTACCCGGCCCATACCCATTGGGCTTCGGGTATACCCGGCCCGTATGTTTCGGGTTTCGGGTATACCCGTCGGGCTTGGGCTTTTTTGCCATCCCTAGGCGTTGGGTGGGTGTTTGAAATTGATGTAATTTGGTGGGTATGATATTTAGTAGGTAGGTGGCTGTTTCAAGGGCATGTGGCCAATATGTGTTTGGCATGGACGAGTGGGCTAGGAGTGTGCGAATAAGGTTATTTATGGTACGAATTTTCCGTTCCGCTTTTCCGTTTTGTGATGAAGTGTGTGGACAGGAAAAGCGAAAGTGCATTCCGTTTTGGGTACAAAAGGTGTGAAATTGATGATTAGCATATTCACGGTCATTGTCACATTATAATTGTTTTATTTTAGCACCAAATTGGGTCTGAACAAAGGTGGTAAATTTAGTGAACATGGAAAAAACATTGGATTTATGGGCAATGGGGTATGTCCATAGGAAGTTGGTGTAATCATCTAAAAACAACACATAGTACCGATGACCCCCGTTACTAATAACGGGAGAGGTCCAAACATCACTGTGCACAAGATCAAAAGGCATAAAGGTAGTAGTAATAGATGTAGCAAAAGGAAGGCGAGTATGTTTGCCAAAAATATAAAAAGAACAAACTTTATTGTCTAAAACACCACATTTAATATTTTTAGAAGTTTTCAAAGTTCGCAAAATAGCTGGTCCAGGGTGGCCAAGCCGTTGGTGCCATATGTCTTGGGAAATAGCTGCAAATGTATAAGTGGTGGTAACGTTGGTGATGTTGGACGGGCTGAGAGTGTAGAGATCCCCCGAGCTATTGCACCGTAAGATAGATTTCTTGGTCTGGAGATCCTTCACAGTAAAACCATAAGGGTCAAATTCTATGGATAATTGGTTGTCAGTGGTAAAACGACGGACATATATTAGATTTTTCACAAGGTTAGGTGCATACAAGACATTTTTAAGTTTGAAAGGTGGAAAGGGTGGGGGTAAAGTAATGTCACCCTGTCCGAGTACTGGAATGGTTTTACCATCACCAACAATAATATTTCGAATAATGCTAGAATTAAAAATAGACGGAAATTTGTCAGATTGAGGAGACATTGTACCAGAGGCGCCCGTATCCATGGTCCAAGACGAGTCGTTGTTATGTAGTGCCATGTTGTAGAGGGCCTGAGCTATGTCCGTTGGGCTGTAACCAGTGGTGTATGACTGGGCCGCGACATTAGAAGAAGCTGGTTTTGGGCCCAAGATACCCTAGGCCGAAGCTGCGGAGGAGGTCGCATGAGGTGGGGCTGGGTTGTTAGGGTATGGGCATGGTGGGGGGTTATTCCAAGAGGGCCAGGGAGATCCATTAGGAGGTGGGCCGGCCCAAGGCATGTATGGCCACATGGATGACTGATAATTGGCAGGTGGCCCATAGAAGTTGGAATAGGATTGTTGACCACGCCCTCGGCCAAAGCTGTTGCGGCCTCTGCTGCGTCCGTGGCCACGACCCCGTCCACGGTAGCTATCCGACTCGGTCCTAGTACGATCACGATTTTCTATGGTGGCGCGGTTAGAGGTGTCAGGTGTGGCGGTTGATGCGGTACCCGCAGCCTGCGCCGATACCTTGGCTTGAGCCGTTTTAAGTTCCTCAACTTGGCAAAGGCGAGAACGGGTGTTGTAAAAATTAGGTAAAGGGGCGATTTGTTGTAGGATGAGGACGATGTTTTCATATTTCTCGTTTAGGCTGGTCAAGATTTGCATGAAAAGTTGTTTTTCGGTGAGGGTAGAGCCAAGACTGTTAGTTGGTCGAACATGAGTTTCATGGCTTGAAAAAAAGGCTGACATGTTGGGAAACTAGTTAAGGCGGGTGTTGGCGAATTTGTTTTGGAGGTCGATGGTGCGGGATTCTTGGTTGTCAAGGAAGATGTTTCGGAGGGTAGTCCATGTGGTATAAGCGGTGGTGTCGTTTTTCATGATGGTGTGTAAGAGGTCCTGAGTTATGGTGCCGTGTATCCATTGTAAAACAATGGCGTCGATACGTTCCCATGACTCGGAGTAGGTGGGTTTCGGTGGTGTGGGGGCGGCTTGTTTGTCGGAGGAGGTGGAGGAGTCGGTGTCGGTTTTTCATGGTTGAAGGTGATTATAAACTTCATACGCTTTGCAATGGTTTTTGAAGAGTTCAGCCCAGGTATCGTAGTGGTTTGTTTGTTGATCAAGAACCAAGGGGATGGAGTTCTTGATGTTGTTGACAGTGACGACTGGATGTATGGTGTGGGAAGACATGGCCACTGTTTGTATTTTATAAGGGACAAAAAGTTAGACGGCAGCTACCTATTGCAAACCGTCTTATATCAAAAGTGATGAAAAAAAATTGACTTTTGGTCAACAGAAAAGAGAAAAGGATGGATGATTATTTTTTTGAAAAGGTAGTTGGGGGCATCAATAAAGTTAGACGGCATGAAGCAATTGTGACAACTGCCACTTTCTGGTAATTTACGTACATTTAAAGCAATGATTTACATTATACAAGTATGTGTTTTGAATATCCGAAATGCATGATTACATGATATACATCTTATAATACTCATGGAATATTCATTTATGATGTACATGATTCATTTTTATTGGTTACATTTGAAACAGTGTAAACAATGCATCGAAACAACTAGAGTAGTACCTAGTAAACTAGCGTAGTGACGAAAACTCAGGATCCGCAGAAACCATCTAAATGACATCTTTAGGACTCAGACGAAAGTCCAACATCAAATATACATTAAACCCTAATTGGAAATGCAAGGGTTTGGTCTAATACTTTCCCGATGTCGGGTAGCACTAAAAACGGCCCGAAAAGCGCTAAAAGTTACCATTTCAATAATTTTCTGCAAAATTCAGCATTAGTGTTTTGATTATAAGATGCAAAAGTGTTGTTTAAACACAAATTTCGTATAAAAATACATAGGGAATATCATTTTTATACATAACCGAATTTTTCCCTACAACTTTCATAAGTTAACCTTTCGACTATCTACTTGCGGAACGAGCACTAAACGACTATCCGAACTATATTTTGACATAGTATGCGAACTAGTGAACATTACTTTTGGTCTTTTTCATCATAATTATGATCATTCTTTATCATGAACTAGCTTGAATTATTGAATCCCTAAAACGCTTTAACATTCTAATATCTTTTTCTACATTTTACAAAGCATGAAATTTACTAACACATGAAACCACATATGGCACCCCTAAATAAAATTTGGGCCGTAAATATGGGGTCCCACACCTTATAATTTTTGTGTTAAAAATATCTAGATATTTATGGTTAATTACCAGTGGATGAAATTGGTGATTTATTATAACACTTACACACTAAGTTACTAGCACTTTATCACATATTTACACCTTTACCTTCACCCACAAACTCTCTCATCATCTTCATTCATTTCACCAAGAACACCATAAAAACCCACTTCACTTTAGTCATTTCTTTGATGATCAAGATGATTTTCTATGGAACCTAAGATGATCTAAAGCACTTACAAGCTAAAGCAAGTATTTTCATCCATTCAAGAGCATTCTACCATCAAGATCATCATCTTCTTAGTTCTTAATCATCCTCTAGATCATCCCTAGCCTAGTGCTAGAAGTGAGCTTCTAAATCTATTTTTTTTCATACTTATTTATGTTTATGATTGTTAATATAACTAGTAAAAACTAAATAATCATACATAATAATATGAAGATACAAAGAAGCAAAAATAAAAATCATGATATGAATATGTTTGTTTATGTTGTGATTTAAGATTTATTACTTACATGTTAGATCTTGTTATGATGTATATCATAAGAATAACTTGTTAAATGATGTTTAAAAACATGATCTAACAAGTATACATGTTTATGTTAAAAGGTTTTTTTTTTTTAATATAAAGGTTTAAATGGATGATCATAACCTTTGATTTTGTGAAAGTATTTAAGGTTTTTCATTAAAAACAATACTTTTACAAGATTATGAAAACAAACATACAAGATGAGATTTTTATAAAAGTGGTTAAACTAGAAGTAAAGAATGGATTTGAACTAGTTAGCATATGTTATGATCATGCCCAAAACCGTACATGATTTTGAGATCATCTTGATAAGTTTATGTTATAAAATCTCATATGTTTTAGTTAAAGGTGTTATGAGTAAATTGTTGATGAATTTGAAAAGAAGATGATATGTTTATTAAACATGGCTAAATGATTAATACAAAGGTTATATGGCAAATTTTCTTAAAAACTTTATGTTATAAAAACTATCATTTTTGGTTAAATCTTTACAAGATTTAAAAAGATTTTAAAGAAAGGTTTTCATAAAAGAAAAGATTAGATAAATATATATTTTTGAGAAAATATATATTTGGTCACTTTAACAATTTATGTGATATGTAATATTTGGTGTATTAGTTATATGTAACAAAAGTAGGAACTTGAATCCAATGTTACAATTAAACTCAAGACACATTATAACTAAAGTCTTACAAAACTACACATAATTACGCCTTAAAACGAGTTACGGACAATCCGAAGAATCGGACACCATTTATGGTCAAAACGGATGACGGACGAATCCATAAATGTATCGCCAATTCGAGGAGTTACTACGACGTTTAGACGATCTTTCAACGCAAAAAATAAATACGCTATCGATAACAAAATTCGGATGATTTTAAACGTATAAAAGTTTTATGTATTCTTATGACTAAAAAGTCTTTACTTAGTGATTTTATAAAAATGATTTTTATAAAAATGATAGAATACTTTCAAGTGGGCTTATATATTTACTAAATGGGCTTATACTTTCAAGTGGCTTATATATTTACTAAATGGGCTTATACTTTCAAGTGGGCTTATATATTTACTAATGGGCTTTCTTTACTAAATGGGCTTAACATAAATACATGGGCTAAGCCCAATATCAAAACTCATGGGCTAAGCCCAATACCAAACATATAGGCCAAGGCCTAATAACATTAAGCCCAATACTATTTAGGCCCAAAACTATTTAAGTCCAATACTATTTAAGCCCAATAACATTAAGCCCAATACTATTTAGGCCCAAAACTATTTAGGCCCAATACTATTTAGGCCCAATACTATTTAGGCCCAAAACTATTTAGGCCCAATACTATTTAGTCCCAACACTATTTAGGCCCAAAACTATTTAGGCCCAATACTATTTAGGCCCAATACTATTTAAGCCTAATAACATGAAAACATGGGCCCGGCCCAATGACACAATTAGTGAAAATACAAGTATAAAATTGATTCATATAAGACACGAAATCAAGAGGACTAGATCCGACTATATAACTTACAAGATACAAGATTACTTACATATATATATATATATATATATTTGATGAAATATATAACAAGTTTAACAATTCGTACATCTAATACAAAGTTCAACAAATAACAAAGACTTGTACACGAGTCATTACAAAGACCGACGTGTCTAACAAATATAGAACGTTTGTAGGTCGCGACACAATACAAGACAACCACAAGTGAGGATTCTGATACTTATATTTCACAGATGCAATTCTGTGAGTTCATGTCCCCTTTTCATCTTAAATACTTTTCAAGCTTTACAACTATCGGGGAAAATACATGTATAATAGTATGATAAATCAAGGAATGAAACACCTTAGATCATGTGAGAAATTAGGGCCATAACTAAAGCACCATTAATCCAAGTTTGGACCAAGGAACAAAAGTGTTAGATCTAATGGGTTTTGGCGAGCCCCACTCATGGCCATTCGTTTGCTTAGGAGTGCTTTTGTTGCCCTACGACATGGTGTCGATACAATTAAAATCATCTAGGGTTGGATTGCTTCCTATTTCGTCACACATATTAATATCCTTGCAAAACATTAATGATCACGATTTCATTGACGCTTTTCATACTACTTTTGATACAAATACAAATACATTCACATTTTATGGAATGTATCATTTACAACTAAACTGCATGAACTCGCTTAACTTTTGTTGACGTTTTCCACTTCAACATGTATTTCAGGGAATTAGTGGACCATGTTGAGGATTTCAATTCAAGTAACAAATGTCAAGACTTCATGCCATCTTTTGAAGGGTTTGCCTATTATATACCGTCTCTTGCGGTGGTATAGTGGACAAAGCCTTAGTGTTTAAAACTTTCGTTTTGGATGTATGAAACAAAAATAACTTATTTTCTTTGGATGTTTTGTAAATTATAAACTTAATGTATGTTGCGCACCTTTTGAACAAGTATTGTAATGGCAATGGAGTATGTTTTATTCATTTAGTATGTTTACTTATATCGTTATGCAATGAGAACCGAACAGATCACACCTCGCGCCTCCGCTACGAGCAGGGTGTGACAGCAATTGGGCGAAAAAAATTTGGAGGTGAGTTCCTATTATTTTTGACAAACAGTGGTAGTGGCGGCGTCAAGGTTTTGGCAGAGAAGAAAGAAAAGAAGGTTGGGAGGGTGAAGGCAAGAGAGGAGAAGGAGGGCTAGGGTTAGGCTCATGATTCCATGTAGAAGATTATTGTTCAATGCTTGCCTTGATTCTCATTAAACAACCATATAAATACACAATACAATCCGAATATTATGGGAAGAGATAATATGAATTACAAATAATATCCTAAAATACATAACTGATATTTCCCTAATATATTCCATTAGACAGTGGTAAATGGGTATCGAACAGATGGAGTTTGTGAAAAATGTGTTTACTAAGTAGTTTGCAATTTACTAAAATTAAAATTAAAATGTAGAAAAGTAATCTCGATGTTTGGTTTGTTTGGTTTATAAAATTTTGATTAACTACTTATCACTTAACAAGTTTTGTATTCTGAAATGAGAGAGAATGTTTTCCTTCGGTTTCAGGTTTTCTATAAATAACAATGTCAAAGTTTACTTGGGATGAACTACATAGACATAGTTCGTGAGTGTGTGTTTGATTGTGATAAAAGGGGACCAAGTACTTGGATTACAAGAACGCAAGGATATCACCTGATAATCAGTTTAATATAGCCAATCCCATATCCCTCCCACTTAATCTTGATTGCCTATGGCACCAAGAACTGAGGGTTCAGAATAATAATCTAACAATACAAACAGTTACTAAACAAACACACAATCACCATAGCAATACAATAAAAATGATTAAATTACTATCGCACAAGTAACATAAACATTGACAAAGCATTCATAAGAAAACCTTACAATCCGGGAAAAAACATAAAGAACTTAGCCACACATAGTTCGGTTGATCATCATCACTTCAAATCCGTTGTTCATATGAATCAAAGTTGATAAAGCCACAATAGAAACACCCAAAATATTGTCTTGGAACCCTAAATTCGCCTCCCACATGTTCTGAGCCGAAAACAATGGAAAAGATACCCAAAGGACACTCCAAAAGTTGAATATAAAGCAAAACAACCAATCTGCGTCTGCCTCCACCGTAAGCTACGGTGGCTACCTTAGCTTACGGTGGCCATCAAAGTCCAACGGTAGCAAGCTTCTGTATTACGGTGCACAATTTTGGGTCAGGGTCTACCGTAGCCTACGGTGGCTTCGGTAGGCTTCACCTAAGCAATTTTGTTTTCTTCGTAACTTTCTCGTTTCAACTCCGTTTTCTTCACCGTTTTAGCCCACGTTCTCGTAATTTCATCCTCTATCATGTTAGAGACCCATAAAGTCATGGAGAAACTGCATCCACAATGGAACAACAGCTAATAAAATAAATGTTAGAGACCCATAAGATAGTATAGATCGGTTATGCTCGTGATGTCCTCCGACTGAAGTGTTTGGTGAGATCCTGTACAAATCCCATTTTTAAGGACGAATATGAATAGCTTTGGGAAGAAGAAGGCCAGGGAGCATTCCCTGCAAGTAAGAAAACAGACGTGTAGCCATAGTATGAAAGATGGAACGTGATATCATATATCCAGTTAATTATTAAATATTTCCAAAAAATCTGAACCTGAATAATAGTGCTTTTCTCGTTTCTTAGCCCGTATGGTACAATGTTCTTGCTAACTTGTTCAAAATATAGAGTGTTAAAACATTTAATTTGCCATCTCAGCTATAGGAAAAAAATATATTTAAAAAAACTAAATTATAAAAAATTGTATTGTAGTCCCTAAACCAAATTGCATGGATCTAAGAAGTACCACATGTGAAACTTGTTTCACACTAACAGTGGATAGAGAAAAGGAATACAAAATATTTGAAAAGTAAGTGGAACCTTCGCTATTGCGAATGCAAACATGTCTCCAAAATACCGTATATTCAAGAGTGCTTCCACTAAACCCGAAACAATGGTGTAAACAACAAGGCTTAAGGGAAAACATAACCTTGAGTAACAAAAGAAACATGAACTAACCGAATGAAGCAAAAGCTGGAAACGTGTTGAGAACATGTCACAACAGCCCATCCATAACGAACAATCCAAAACAAGGTCAATGCCATGTACGGTCCTGCAAGATGGGTAAATCTATAAAATATAATATAAGGTTTATTCGTTTGTAAAGCTGTGATTAATGTTACTGTTGCATCCAAATTTACAAAAGACGAAATCTTGATAGCAAATCCATTCAGTGAACCCACCATTAGAAGACTTTGCAGCAAAAGATAAGGAGAACATTGCTGTAAACAGGGCTATGGAACTAATATTGAACTTTGTGTCCCAACCACTATTAAAAGACACTGACTTTACCTTTTTTTCATGACAAACGATGAAGTCCACTTAACTTTAATATGTTGACCAAACCTAATAAACTTTGATAAAAAGTGGTGACATAATATAGCTCTAGTAAAAACACTTAAAACTCCCCCCATTTAAAGATAATATAGTAAGTGCAACTAATCTATAGTCAAAATAGTGAATGAACCCATAAGATAATTGACTGCACAAATATTTAAAAAAAAAAAAAGATAGCATGACTAAGCCATCAAACGTACTTTAAAACAAAATGAAAACAATACAGATGTTGGGGTTCAACTTACAATAAAAAATGTATTTGTATAAAGAAAACACTAGTAAAGTGCTAATAGATAAATTCTAGCACGCTATTTAGTGGGACTAAAAAGTATCAACTACTCAACCTATTGACTTTTAAAATTAATAAATATACCTTATCGATCATGTTGTGAAAAGTAACATTTCAGTTTATCTTGATAACCACTGATGAGTTTCGGGTGAATAAAGCAAACCACTGTTTGGAGCTAAGAAGGCAAACACAGTGATACCTTGTAAAACACTGCTTGTGATAGGAAAACACTGATGACTAACAATTGGTGATAAAGAACTGATGGGTTATAACTACTGCTGTAGTGGGTAATCAGTGGATAGGAAATCAGTGGATGAAGATCAGTGTTAGTTAAAGAGCAGTGTTTAGGGTTTAAGGTCTGATACTTACATTCTTGTAAGTTCAGGGGTGTTTGTGAAAATTCTTACAACGGTCAGTTGTAACTGAATTTGGAGCTCTTAGTATAAATAGGGGTTTACAGTAGTTTGTAAATACTTCTTAGATTTCAATTCCTTTTGCAATTTCTTTTCTTGTAATTTGTTTTCGATTCAATAAGATTCAATAGTTAATCGTTGGCTCAATTCTCTTGGTTAATTTCTGGGTTGTTTCTCTAACAAGTGGTATCAGAGCCATTAGTGGCTCGATTCGAAGAAATTGATGTTTAATTCCGCAATCAGAGATCGAAAATGGTGTCGACGAAGTTTGAATTGGAGAAATTCGATGGGAGGAATGATTTCAGTCTATAGCGTGTGAAGATGAGGGCTCTTCTGGTTCATAATGGTGTGGTAGATGCGCTGAAAGGAGAAGATAAACTTCCTGAAGGCTTAACTGATAAAGAGAAGAAGGATATACTCGAAAAGGCTCATAGTGAAATCATATTGAGTCTTGGTGATCGAGTTCTTCGTGAAGTGTCAAAGGAGACATCTGCTGCAGGGATTTGGGCAAAGTTGGAGTCATTGTATATGACTAAATCTTTGGCAAATCGGCTGTACTTGAAGAAGAGGTTGTATACATTTCACATGTCATCTGGAAAGAGTCTTGAAGATCATACAGATGAATTCAACAAGTTGATCTTGGATCTTGAAAATATAGAGGTGGTGTTGGATGATGAAGATCAGGCTATAATATTTCTCACTTTTTTACCATCATCATATGAACACTTTGTAGATACATTGATGTATGGTAGAGATTCTCTATCTATGGAAGATGTTTTGTCTGCCTTGAATTCAAAAGAATTGAAGAAGAGGTCAGATTCTAAAGAAGAAGGTGGAGATGGTTTGTTTGTGAAAGGAAGGTCAGATCAAAGGAATTACAGCAGTGGCAGCAGAAGTTCCAGGTCAAAATCCAAGTCAAGATTCAAGAGGAGATGTTTTGTTTGTAATTCAGAAAAACACTTCAAGAAAGACTGTCCAGAATTCAAGAAAAGAAAAGGTGAAGGCAGTTATTCAAGAGGGCAAGGTAGCAATTACTCAAAGGGGCAGAGCAGTCATGTAGATTCTGATGATCAGTCAGAAGGAGGTTATGACAGTGCTGGTGTGCTTATGGTCACAAGTGAATGTAACCAAGAGAAGTGGGTAATGGATTCAGGGTGTTCTTTTCACATGACACCTTTAAAAGAAGCCTTCAAAGAATTGAAAATGATAGACATGGGGTCTGTAAAGCTTGGTGATGACAGGCCTTGTCAGATTCCTGGCATTGGTACAGTCACAATGAAGACAGAATCTGGCATTACCTTTGATCTCAAAGATGTGAGGTACATCCCTGACCTTAAAAGAAGTTTGTTATCTCTTGGTACTTTAGAGAAGATGGGATATCATGTTAGTCTTAGAGATGGAAAGGCCAGAGTCATAAAAGGATCTATGGTGGTACTCAGTGGTACTAGAATCAAGAACAACATTTACATGTTGGATTGTAAAGTTGTTGATGGATTGGCTGCTGTGGCAAGTGAAGAAGGTGATGATGAAGCCCTGAAGTGGCATAAAAGACTTGGTCATATAAGTCAACAAGGTCTGATTGAATTGTCCAAACAACAAGTTCTTGGTGATTTAAAAAACTGTGATATAAGCTTTTGTGAA
This sequence comes from Helianthus tuberosus, assembly GCA_030545235.1. NCBI lineage: Eukaryota > Viridiplantae > Streptophyta > Magnoliopsida > Asterales > Asteraceae > Helianthus > Helianthus tuberosus. The sequence goes on from CM060400.1 coordinate 59,762,371, forward strand.
AGCTGTGTTTTGGGCAAACAGAAAAGAGTGAAGTTTAGCAAAGGAAAACATAGCTCTAAGGGAGTCTTAGACTATGTTCACTCTGATCTGTGGGGACCAGCAAGAACAGAAACTTTGGGGGGTGGTAGATATTTCTTGTCCATCATAGATGATTACTCAAGGAGAGTGTGGGTTTATGTGCTTAAACACAAGAGTGATACTTTCAAGAAGTTTCAAGAATGGAAAGTATTGGTGGAGAATCAAACTGAGAGGAAAGTGAAGAAACTCAGAACAGATAATGGGCTGGAGTTTTGTAATCATGAGTTTGATCAATTTTGCAAAGCAAATGGTATAGCCAGACACTTAACCATTCCTGGTACTCCACAACAGAATGGTTTTGCTGAAAGAATGAATAGAACTTTGTTGGAAAGAGTAAGGTGCATGTTAGCTACCTCAGGAATGCCAAAGAAATTTTGGGGTGAAGCTGTATCCACTGCAGCTTATCTGATAAATAGATGTCCTTCATCAGCAATTCAGATGAAGACACCTATGGAAATGTGGTCTGGTGATAAGCCTGAGTATGAGGATTTGAAAGTTTTTGGGTCTTTGGTGTATTCTCATGTCAGTGATGACAAGTTGGATCCAAGATCTAAAAAATGTGTAATGTTGGGGTATACTGAAGGTGTAAAAGGATACAGACTTTGGAGGTTGCAAAATCCAAAGGTAATTGTGTGTAGAAATGTTCAGTGCAGAGAGAATGTTTTGTACAAAGATATCATGGAGTCAATGAACAAAAGTGTGTCCAAGAAAGATGAACTTCAGTTTGAGGTGGAGCCAGTGTTAAACAGACCAAAGGTAAATGTGGAAAGGTCTGGTACATATCAGGATGAATCAAGTCAAGGTGATGGTCCTGGTTCAAGTCAGGATGAACAAAGTCAAAGTGCACCAAATTTGGAAGATTACATTTTGGTGAGAGACAGGTCAAAAAGGAGAGTTGTGAAACCACTGAGGTACAGAGATCAAGAAGATATTTCTGCAGTTGCCTTTGTAGCAGCAGAAAATGAAAGTATCTATGAACCACTAACTTTTGAAGAAGCTGTTAATTCAGAAGATAGCCAAAAGTGGTGCCGTGCAATGAATGAGGAGATGGATTCCCTATACAAGAATGGTACTTGGGAATTGGTGAACAAGCCTAAAAATCAAAAGTTGGTGTCTTGCAAGTGGATCTACAAGATTAAAGAAGGTACTAAACCAGGAGAAGATCCGAGATATAAAGCAAGATTGGTGGCAAAAGGATTTACTCAAAAGGCAGGTATTGATTACAATGAGATCTTTTCTCCTGTAGTCAAACATGTCTCAATTAGGGTTATCTTGTCCTTGGTTGCATCATTAGATCTGGAATTGGAACAAATGGATGTGAAAACTGCATTTTTGCATGGTAATTTAGAGGAACATATCTATATGGCACAACCAAAGGGGTATGAAGTTAAAGGCCAAGAAGATAAGGCATGTTTACTAAAGAGGTCCTTGTATGGACTTAAACAGTCTCCTAGGCAGTGGTACAAAAGGTTTGATGAATACATAGTGAGCAGTGGTTTCAGCAGGAGCCCTTATGACAGTTGTGTGTATCACAGGGAGTATGACAGGAGTAAATTTGTCTATTTACTCTTATATGTCGATGATATGTTGATAGCCTGTGATAGCAAAAGTCAAATAGAAGAAACCAAACAGCTGCTGATGAAAGAGTTTGAAATGAAGGATTTAGGAAAAGCCAGGAAGATACTTGGTATGGAAATTCACAGGAACAGGAAAGAAAAGGTGTTAACACTGACTCAATCTTCTTATATTGAGAAAGTGTTGAAGAATTATGGAATGGGAGAATGTAAGCCTGTTACAACTCCTCTTGCAGCTCATTTCAATCTGTCAAAGAAAGATTGTCCTCAAACAAATGAGGATAAAGAATATATGAGCAAGGTTCCATATGCAAACACTGTTGGAAGTCTGATGTATATCATGGTCTGCACAAGACCTGATATTGCATATGCTGTTAGTGTGGTGAGCAGGTATATGGCTAATCCTGGTAAAAATCATTGGGCAGCAGTGAAATGGATTCTCAGATACTTGGCTGGAACAAAGAAAATTCGTTTAAAGTTTGGAGACCATGCTGAAAAGAAGGGGAACATGATCTGTGGTTATGTTGATGCTGATTTTGCTAAAGACAAAGATAATGGCAGATCAATAACAGGTTATGTGTTCTCAGTTATGGGAAATGTGGTGAGCTGGAAGTCTCAGTTGCAGCATGTGCTGGCACTATCCACAACTGAGGCAGAATTCATTGCTTTAACTGAAGGGGTAAAAGAGTCCTTATGGTTAAAGGGTTTGGTAGCTGATCTGGGGATCAGATTGGATGGTGTGGAGGTCAACTGTGATAATGAAGGGGCTGTTCAGTTGTCAAAGAACAGTGTATTTCATGAAAGAACTAAACACATCAATGTGAAGATGTTTTGGATCAGAGATGTGGTGACTTCAAATGAAGTTTTAGTCAAGTGGGTTGGAACTGATGTTAATCCAGCAGATGTGATGACCAAGGCTTTGCCAGGTGCTAAGTTTACATTTTGTTTTAACTCATTAAGTTTGGGATAAATTGAATTGTTACTTAGGTGGAGATTGTTGTGAAAAGTAACATTTCAGTTTATCTTGATAACCACTGATGAGTTTAGGGTGAATAAAGCAAACCACTGTTTAGAGCTAAGAAGGCAAACATAGTGATACCTTGTAAAACACTGCTTGTGATAGGAAAACACTGATGACTAACAACTGGTGATAAAGAACTGATGGGTTATAACTACTGCTGTAGTGGGTAATCAGTGGATAGGAAAACAGTGGATGAAGATCAGTGTTAGTTAAAGAGCAGTGTTTAGGGTTTAAGGTCTGATACTTACATTCTTGTAAGTTCAGGGGTGTTTGTGAAAATTCTTACAACGGTCAGTTGTAACTGAATTTGGAGCTCTTAGTATAAATAGGGGTTTACAGTAGTTTGTAAATACTTCTTAGATTTCAATTCCTTTTGCAATTTCTTTTCTTGTAATTTGTTTTCGATTCAATAAGATTCAATAGTTAATCGTTGGCTCAATTCTCTGGGTTAATTTCTGGGTTGTTTCTCTAACAGATCATAACACACATACAACATTAGGTATACAAAATTAATATACCTCAACCACCATTTGCAGTTGGGAACTCATCTCTGATGCCACCGATTTGCTTGAGAATGCTACCATCGGAACCCAGGTCGTCATATTTAACACTACACACCACACAATCTTTAGATCTGGTGAGATCTTGCTCGTGCATCACCGATTGGCAGACTAGAAACCCTAGGGTTAAAAATCGCCAGAGAGAAGAGGGAAATGTGGATTCAAAAAGGGGAGACAATTTTGGATATGTGGATTTGAAAAGAAACCCTAATGCCATCCATGATTTTAACTCTTGGCTTCAATAACTTGTGTAGCTTTAATTTATTCTACATCTTGCTTTAGAACATTGTTGTAACCTTTAAAAATAAATTATTTCATGAAATTCGTTGATATAATAATGATATAAGAAAAGCTTAGTTAGCATATGTATGAAGTCGACACATAAACTTTTCTTATGTCATGCTAATCTTTTCTTTAATACATAAAACGTTAAAAAAAAAGTTACACTTCGACAGAAAAGTTTAGGCGTAGTGGAGGCTACCCTCCCCTAACTCTACCTCCACCCCGTATTGTTTAAAAGACACATTTACTCCTAAAAAGTTTTTAACATATACATTACCCACCAAGTCTTATAACTTAATCAATCATAATTGTAAAAATAAGATGTTTTTGTATGATGTATTATACAGTGATAGATATGTTGTTGTAACCTGGTTATGTATAGTGTATTTTCATACTTTTCTACATTACACCATTTATGTGCACAACTACAAACGTTAATAATTTATCGTTTTAAAAAATCCATAAATTCGGTTATTTATTTTTACCAATTAGAACTTCCATAATAACGTAAACAATTTGGCAAACACTTTGCCATGGTCCGTTATTTATCTACGTGGTAGAATAATTAAGTTCTTGTTTAAGGTTGGTCACCAAAGTTACCGAACAAATATTCCAATACAAATATTCAAAAAAGTCAAAAGGTCTTGTTCAAGTTTGTTGAACTCCATAGCTACCATATCAACTTACTTCAAACTTATTCACCTATAAATTCATTCTCTTCCTTCACTTTATCCATCACCAGCTTCCACCACCGTTGCCCGCCTATCACTGTCACCACCTTAGACCACAAACCCATCTTTCGCGGCAGTAAAACATGGCTGCTATTCGGTGCTTAGTTTTGGCGTTGGTCGTAGCACTATGTTTAGAGGTTGCACCGGTCTACTCTCAAATCACTACCCCATGCTCACCTACAATGATCACTAGCTTTACACCATGTTTAAATTTCTTAACCAATAGCACTACCAATGGATCCACAACACCAACTTCCGACTGTTGCAGTTCGCTTAAGACCCTCACTAGTCGCGATACTGATTGTCTCTGTCTCATTGTTACTGGGAGTGTGCCCTTCCAAATCCCCATAAACCGGACCCTAGCCATTTCTCTACCGCGCGCTTGTAACATGCCCGGTGTGCCTCTTCAGTGTAAAGGTGAGTAAATTGTGATTAAAAGTTTTGTGTTTATGAAAGTTGCTATAAAATCGTTATATTTTATTTGTATTGAATATTAATATCAGTATTTCAAAATTGCAGCTCCTGCAGGCTCCCCTATTCCAGCACCAGGTAAATTTTATTCATCGTGTAACGTTCAACTATTACAAATTAAATTATTTATAAATTATTATTATTGTTATGCCGTTCAAAAATTTAATCCATATAATATATCAATTTTGTTAAAGAAACACAAAAAATTTAATCCATAAATGAATAACCCGTGTCTTAATTGTAAACAAATAAACTAAATGAATATTTTTTATGTGGTTAAATCATGTATCCAAATTTTATACAAATCATATATTCTTTTAAGGATTTTATTGAAAATATTTTTATTGGTGGTATTGAAATTATAGGTCCGGCTGCATTAGGCCCTGCTATGTCACCTGGAAGTTCATCCACGGTCCCAGAGGCGTCGTCGCCAAACACAACACCTGAATCAAACATAACGCCCGCCTTGTCACCACCAGCACCGGAATCTGATACAACGCCCACCTTAACCCCACCATCTACCGATGGAGGCTCTGGAGTTCTGACCCCACCATCTACTGGTGGGGCTTCTGGAGTTCCGACCACCGATGCAGGCAGTCGTCCCTCCCTAACTCCATCGTCCGTTGCTTCTACTTATGCAAATTCACCATTTAGTCTTATTGCGTCTGGAATTCTGTTCATTTGGTATTTCTTGTTTTAGAAATTTCTTTTTATATCAATATTTATATTGTTTGTCTTGTTATTGTATTTTGATTTTGTTTATGATTTTATATTTGTATTAAACATTATTTGCAGTTGAATATATATTTTTTATTATTTTATTTTCTCACGCATGCGTGGTACTCTTTTGTTCTCAAAATCATATTGTAGACGTAGGGAATGGTTATTGTATAAGAGTGTCAACTCGTACGAAATATACGAGACATTCAAAGCCAAGGGTATTTTAGGATGATTCAATATTGGTAGCTTATAAACTCATTTTTCTTGTGATTTTTAAACGGCTATAAATTTTTCATATGATAATATTTTTTTGAAAAAGAATTCATCGTATTAATAAGTATTTCATTCTTTTTAATTTGAGTAGACTATTGCTATAGTTTTCTTAATTTCTAATTTTTTACAGGATACGTGATTACACATTCAATATGATTTGTTATAGTTGATGTGATTACATTACACATTCAATAATGAAAACTTAAATGTTTATACCTGATTAAATCTGTAATCTACGACATTACGTGGTTATTAAACTGACTGGTTAATGGTTTATATTACATATATATACTTAATACATGATTAAATCTGAAATATTAGGCATTCCGTGAAATATTTTTTATTATATGTTTTGTTTTTTATTACAGTTATAGTAGTTAGTACATAATTACGTAATCACTTAGTAAATTTTTATATCGATACTATAATGAAATAACGGAATGGTATTTAATATCACGTAATCATATAATAATACATAGTCAACTATTGTTTCGTAATTACGTACTAATACATAATCACGTAATGCTACACATGCTTCAAGAATAAAATGCATATTACGTATCGGAACATAATCACTTAACGTTATAGCTTGTAAAATTTTTGTTTTTAAATTAAGAAAACTATAGCAATAGTCTACACAGACTAAAAAGAATGAAATGCTGGTTAATAATGTGTAATTTTTTTAAAATATTACCCTATGAAAAAAGTTATAACCGTTTGAAAATCACGGGGAATTAATTTATGAGTCACAAATGTTGGATCTTTCTAATTTCCATTTCCCACTTGTTTTCCTGGATTTTTTCACGTGAACTCTACATTTAAGGATCATTTGATCTCAACCATTGGATTGTTTGATCAAAGGTCAAAACCTTCTCCTACACTTCGAACGATTTAGCTCCATGATCCTTTGCGTGTACATGTAAAAATGTGACAAGTTATTTCATTTTGACTTACGGTACTTGAATAACTAGCTAACCTTGTAGTTAATGTGAATGACTCAAAACAATACTTAGTGAAATGTACCTAGGTGATTGACAGTCTAACTGCTACATATTTAGGTAACTCACTAAGTTTATATGCTAAATGATATAAGTTCAATATACTAAACTATATACCTTTAAGTAATATATAGTTTTCTATCATCAAATTTGTATAAGCTTGTCTCAAAAAAGGTGAACACAATTCAACAGGAACACATTCATCTCCTCTAGGTTTTCACATCCCTTGTTATGTCAATTTAACCCCTTCAGAAATTTGAAGGAACTAGAATTTTAACCATGTCACGCATTACGAAGACAATATCACGTTTGTGGCTTAATGGCAACTCTTCTTTCAATCTTTTTATAATATTTGATGACTCCATTAATATGGCAAGTTGATAATAAAAAAATGTTACGCCAATAACAATCCCAGCCGTTGAATAAAATGAAGAGTTAACTTTCGTTTTGTTCCCTGTGATTTGGTCATTTTAACGTTTTTGCCCCAATGGTTTAAAAAGTGCCATGGTACTCCAATAGTTTACTATGTTTTTTCCTATCAGCTCCCTAACTCTTAACTCAGTTAAATCATACAATTAAAAGTAGGGGTATTTCCGTAATTTTATATATAAATACTTAATTATTTATTATTAACTCCCTAAATCTATTTTATCCTATTTATTATTGATATTAAATATATAAAACGCCTCTCTATCTCTCTATCAGATATGACCACCATCAGCCACCATCTCCAGCCAAGCACAGCCACACCACCACTACCACACCATTCGGCGACCACCACTTGCCATCACCAGCGGCCTACCATCACCATCCTCCATTCTTCTCCTATACCTGTTCTAGTCTACAATCACCAACCACTAGCCAACCACCACCTGTCATCACCACATATTCTGACCACTTCAATGGTGGCAAAGACGAAGACATCTCGTGTCACGGCCCCCGACCCGTTTTAACCCGTTTCAGGAGCCGCGGGACAGAAAATCCCGTGGTATTTATTTAACAGCGGAAGTTTCTTCAGGATCATTTTAAAAACTGAAATATTTCCCGATTTATTTTATTTCACAATTCGGAATAAAACCTGATAATTTACAATCTTTAGATTTCACAAAGAAATCTTTTATTTTACAAAACATGTTTCTTTATTTTATACTGAGCCACTTCCTTAAGCTGATAGTGCTCCACGGCACTTTTTCCTGAATCACAACAGATCACCTGAAACATGTTTGAAAAATGTTTTGTCAGCGGGAAATACTGAGTGAATCATTCTTTTTAATAAAACGACTCTTTTGTTATAATTTACAGTATTAAGAGCGATTACATTGTTCCTGATATCAAACCAACTACCCACGGTATTTGTCACTCGACTGGATCTGTGACTATGGTCATATCCCCCATTGGCTGCCCCAATGGTGACGATTATCAAGTAATGTATACAAAACCCCACATACCGGCTGTAACTTGGTGATTACAAAGACTTAATCCCCGTAATTATAACTTTGAAAATAAACATGATTTTGTAAATAGATTTGATAAAAAGAGAGAATGACTCACATTGCAGTTTTAATTATGAACATAGCTTAGCCTACTGATTAGCCTTGATAACCTAGTTTAAATAATCAAGCACACAAACTAGGTTAGTAACTTAATACAGCATTTACGACAACTCACGAGATTGAAACCTTCACAACGAATGACGAAGTGCGATACTTAAACATCCATCGATTTAACGACGAATGACAAAGCATAAACCCTAATGTGGGCAGCACTTAAACATCCATTGGATGGTTTAATCGATCGGACATTGAATCATAGCAGCGATCGAGTTATTACCCTGAATTGCGGCAGCAATTAGTGATCGTGTGTGTTTTGATAGTGTTTCTGCTATAACTCAGCGTATACTTCGAATTTTTACGTCGTTTCAGTGCCCAGAATCAAGTCCCAACCTCTAGTATTTATACTGAAAATTTGACCCAGTGGCGTAGCGCGACTGGGTACCGCTATAATCGTCGCGCTACGCGACTGCCAACCTAGTTTCATAGGGTAGCTACGTACATGGGTAGGCTTGCTGAGTCAACAGTTTCTCAAAATTCGAATTTGACAGAGAGTTATTTAGATAATCGTAACTAGGGTTTTACCCCCCTGAGTTTTAGGGGCCCTAATCCTGATTCTGAAAATTCTGAAAATTTTAGGGTTTGTGTAGAATCACTTGGGTGTCTCAATTAGGGTTTCCTATTGGACAATTTAATTAAATAAATATAACTTTTGATGAGAGTTGTTACATTCTCCCCACCTTAATAAAAATCTCGTCCTCGGGATTTACTGGAATAAGTGAGGATACTTTCGTTTCATTTCCGATTCCAGCTCCCAAGTATATTCAGCTCCTCTCTTTGAATCCCATCTGACTTTGACTAAAACTAGCCGTTTGTGTTTGAGAAACTTGATCTTTCGATCCTCAATTTGAAGAGGTTTCTCAACAAATTTTAACTTTTCGTTTACCTCTATATCTCGAAGAGGTACTACCAGTGATTCATCTGATAAGCATTTCTTGAGATTGGATACATGAAATACATCATGTACTCTTGCTAATTCTTCTGGTAGTTGTAAACGATAAGCAACTGGTCCTATACGTTGAATCACTGAAAATGGTCCTACGTATCTTGGACTTAGCTTTCCTTTCTTTCCGAATCTAACTACTCCTTTCCAAGGAGAAACTTTTAACAATACTTTGTCTCCTACTTGGAATTCAAGTGGCTTGAGCCGATTATCTGCATAACTCTTCTGACGATCGCGAGCCGTCTTCAGTCTTTCCTTGATTTGAGTAATCTTATCAGTCATCTCTTGCACTATTTCAGGACCTAACAATTGACTTTCTCCTATTTCTGCCCAACAAACTGGAGTTCTGCACTTTCTTCCGTACAGTGCTTCAAATGGGGCGGTTTCAATACTTGGATGATAGCTATTATTATAAGAGAATTCAATTAATGGTAAATGATCATCCCAATTTCCACCAAAATCTATTACACATGCTCGGAGCTTGTCTTCTAGAGTTTGGATCGTCCTTTCACTTTGTCCGTCTGTTTGGGGATGATATGCAGTACTTAGATTGAGTCGAGTTCCCATAGCTTGCTGGAAACTTTTCCAGAAATGAGAAGTAAAACGACTATCCCTATCCGAAACAATGGAGAGTGGAACTCCATGTAAGGATACAACTTCATCTACATACAATTTTGCCAACCTTTCCATACTAAAGGTTTCTTTCATTGGTAGAAAGTGAGCTGATTTGGTTAATCGATCCACAATTACCCAAATCGCATTATTACCTTTTCTGGTTTTGGGTAACTTAGTAACAAAATCCATTGTTATAAGTTCCCATTTCCATACTGGCATTTCTAATTGTTGTAGTAACCCTGAAGGTTTCTGATGTTCTGCCTTAACTTGTGAACAAGTAAGACATTTAGAAACATATCGTGCTATATCCTTTTTCATTCCTATCCACCAGAAGTTCTTTCTTAAATCTTGGTACATCTTATTGTTTCCTGGGTGCATAGTATACCTAGATTTATGGGCTTCTTCTAAAATCTTAGGTCTTAAGTCTCCTTGCTTAGGTACCCAAATTCTACTTTTGTGGAATCTCCAAATTCCATCTGCTCCTTGTTCTAATTCCTTTATTCGTCCTTTCATTCCTTCAGCATCATCCTTGATTGTTGTAGCTTGAACATTCTTCAATTGTTCCATTAAATCTATTTGTAAATTTAATCTGAGAGCACGAACCCGTCGTTGTTTCTCATAATACTTACGACTTAAGGCATCTGCAACTACATTTGCCTTTCCTTCGTGATACTGAATATCACAGTCGTAGTCACTTAGGATTTCCATCCATCCCCTTTGCCTCATGTTTAACTCTTTTTGCCCAAATATATATCTTAAACTTTTATGATCTGTATAAACAGTAAATTTACTTCCATACAGATAATGTCTCCAAATCTTAAGGGCAAAAATTACGGCTCCCAATTCTAAATCATGAGTCGTATAATTTTCTTCGTGCTTTTTCAATTGCCTTAAAGCATATGCAATCACCTTTTTGCGTTGCATAAGCACACATCCATATCCTAGTTTTGAAGCATCACAATATACTTCAAAATCTTCAGTTCCTTCTGGTAATGCTAAGATTGGTGCATTTGTTAATTTCTGCTTTAATATTCTAAAGGCTTCTTCTTGCTTTGGTCCCCATTCAAACTTAACTGCTTTACAGGTTAGCTTAGTTAATGGTACGACTATCTTGGAAAAATCCTTAATAAACCGTCTATAGTACCCAGCTAAACCTATAAAACTTCTAATTTCCATTGCTGTTTGTGGAACCTTCCAATTGGTAATTGCCTCTATCTTAGCAGGATCTACGTGAATACCTTCGTGATTCACCATGTGTCCTAAGAATTGCACTTCTTGAAACCAAAATTCACACTTAGAGAATTTGGCATAAAGCTTTTCTTTTCTTAACAAAGTTAAGAGTGCATGAAGGTGGTCACAATGCTCCGTCTGACTTTTGGAATAAATAAGTATATCGTCTATAAAAACAATTACAAATTTATCCAAATATGGTTTACAGATCCTATTCATCATGTCTATGAATGCTGCAAGTGCATTCGTTAACCCAAAGGGCATGACTGTAAACTCGTAATGACCATACCTAGTTCTGAAAGTAGTTTTAGGTATGTCTTCTTCTTGTACCTTCAATTGATGATATCCGGAGCGTAAATCTATCTTAGAAAAATATCTAGCTCCTTGAAGTTGATCGAATAGATCATCAATCCTAGGTAATGGGTATCGATTCTTAATTGTAACCTTATTCAATTCTTTATAATCGATACACATTCTCATTGAACCATCCTTCTTCTTTACAAACAACACTGGCGCTCCCCAAGGGGACGAACTAGGTTGTATGAATCCTTTACTTAGTAATTCATCTAATTGCTTTTTAAGTTCTAACATTTCTGTGGGTGCTAACCGATAAGGTGCCTTGGCTATCGGTGTAGTTCCTGGAATTAGATGGATCCTAAATTCTACTTCCCTATCTGGGGGTAATCCCGGTAACTCTTCTGGAAATACATCCGGATATTCTGAGACTACAGGAATTTCCTTAAGTTCTTTACCCTTAGTACTAATGATTACTGAAATCATATATACTATTCCTTGTTTTCGTTCATAATTAGCAACTTTCATTACTGATACGAACTTCATGGGCTTACGTGGTTTATCTCCTGTAATCCTAATTACTTCTCCGGTGGGTGATTGAATTTCTATGGAATTCTGATCACAAAGGATTTGAGCATGGTTGGCTACTAACCAATCCATTCCTAATACAACATCAAATGCAGCTAAATTCATTGGCAATAGTTTTGCAGAGAATTCATGTCCTAAAAGTTCTATATTTCCTTCCTGCAAAACTTTATCTATTTTAACTGAATTTCCGTCTGCCGTTTCGACTGTAAAAATCTGCCTAATATTGGTTAAAGGTAAATTAAGAGCTTGACAGAATGAAGTATTTATAAAACTTTGGTTTGCACCAGAGTCAAATAATACTTTTGCGTATACGTTGTGAACTAAGAACGTACCCGCTATCACATCTGGGATGAGTTCTGCTTCTTGAGTGGTCAGCTGAAATGCCCTGGCATTCTTCTTAATAGTTCCGTCGGTCGCCTTGGTTTTGTTGTCTGCTGGTTTGCCCAATTTAGGACATTCTGTTTTGAAATGTCCATTTTCTCCACAGTTATAGCAAACTATTGTTTTCTTTCTGCAGTTTTCTTCACGATGTCCTACAGTTTTGCAAAAATTGCAGGTTATATCACATCTTCCATAATGTTTCTTCTTGCATTTCCTGCAGAATGACGGAGTTGAGAATTGCCCAGTTCCTCTTCTCTTGAATTTACTACTATTACCCGTACGAAATCCTTGGGTAATTTTCTGAGCCAATTCTTTCTTCTTGTTTTCATCTTGTGTATGTACCAGTTCGTCAGTTAGGGTGTTAGCTAATTCCACAGCATCGTCAATAGTGCGAGGTCTCGCAGCTTTAACGATATTGCGGATTTCACTAATCAGTCCCCAAATGTAGCGAGAAATGAGTACCGGTTCTGGCGAAGCCAGTGTTGGTACCACTCTAGCATATTCAAAGAATGTCGAAGTATAACCGCGACAATCTACACTCATCATCTGATGATTTAGGAACTTATTGGTCATTTGTTCCTTTTCATACTCGGGACAGAATTTTCTTTCTACAAGACCCTTAAATTCTTCCCAATTCATGGCATAAGCTATTATTCTACCTTTTGATTGTAACACAGTGTTCCACCATTCGAGTGCTTCTTCCTTGAAGAGATTTGATGCGTACATGACCTGATCATCTTTAGCACATTTACTTATTGCAATTACTGCTTCGGTTTTCTCTAACCAACGCAGTGATGCAGTTGCTCCTTCATTGCCTGCAAATTCAGTGGGTTTACAAGCAAGGAATTCTTTGAAAGTGCAACCAGGCGTGGCAGCTTTCATTTTCTTAGGAAATGGAGCTTGATGTGGTTCATCATTATGATTAACATAATCATTGCCTCCGTTTACACTATTACTGAAGTTATCTTCAGAAATACGTTTACTAGGAACGATTTGTTGCGGTTCGATTGGATTCTTTATAGCAGCAACGATTGCTGGAATAGCGTTGGCTATCCCTTGAGCAACAATATTTTCAATATCTTGCCTAGTCATGTATTGATCTCCTGGATGTTGCTCAGACTGATTAACCTCATCTATTGGTTCGTTACCAATGTTTGCCATCTGATAATTAATTTTATATAAATAATTAGTATAAATACAAATATAATAAAACAGTTTGCACATAATCACATTAACATGTATAACCAAAAATTATCGATTTCCCAAGTTTCATTTCTATATATTATATTATGCCTCGTACACACGATTACCATACAACGTTTTATTGTTAAGTTATTACACATACTGGTTCTTATGATTATTTATTAAACAAATATTCCTGCAAACTCCCATTATCTGGTCAGCTAATTTCTTAATAATGACGCTCCCTTTCGTCATACTTCCAAGTAACTCTTTCTCCAACACCCCTAATCCTATTTCCTGCATTAATTAACTCTTCGCCCCAAAGACGAAGTTCAGTCAGATTCTCCGGGCTCATAGTTGGGTATAGTGAAGGTTCTGGGTCAACTTGTGGGAACAATGTATCAGGGTTGTTTAAAAGATTTTGGTATTGCCAATCAGTTGTCCACCATTCATCTAATTCTACTGGTAGTGGTTGAAGTTGGACAATAGGATCTGGAATAGCAGGTTCCAGATTGATTGGAATTGGAGCTTCTAGTGGATAGCTGAAAAGATCTTCTTCAGTAAATATAAGGTTTGGATTAGCTGGTTCAAGGTTTCCATTGGCAGGTCCGATGAGGTCACTCATTACTAGTTTATGATCTAAAACTTCCCAGGGAGTCATTTTCTGTTTCTGTCTAGAACTTTCTCCGACTTCTCTTTCTGTTTGCTTAAAACTCTTCTCAGCTTCTATCTCTACTTTATTAACATTTTCCTCAATTTCTATCCCTTTTCCTTTGTCTTTTGGTTCTTCAGTTTTGGTAACCTTTCTTGTTGCTGGCTTTTTCCTACGTACACGCCTCCAGCCCACAAATCTGCTTCTTTTCTTGGGTTTAGGTTTTGCCAGTGGTTTAGATTGAAATTCCATGGGTTCTTCTTTATCAGCGAAGTAACCGGTGAATTCCTTGGAAACTTCTATCTTAACGGGATAGAGGTTAAGATTTTCTAAAGCTTCAGATATCTCATTCATGCCGTTCAGCATATATGCAAGATACATACCAAATGTTAAAATAAAATAACAAAATTTCATAGATAACCCTTAAATATTATTGCATACCATACATAAAACAACTGACAAGTAAAATATACTACTATTTACTGTGAACTTATTTATTTACTGAGTAAGGTTTCTGGATTGTAGATAAATAAAGGTGCTAAAACTTGAGTTAGAGTATTTAGAGATTTGCATTTTCTGCTACTGTGGCTAGCATATAAAGATCTGCCCATTTCTCATCTAATTTGTCCTCCCAGTGTGTTTTACTGGTTAATTCCTGAGTTTCCTGTTTACTCTTCTTCTCTCGATTTTTCCTTATTTCTTCTTGACTTTTCCTAATAATCAAACTTCTTTTATTAGGAGAAAGTGGTTTCTCGTAATGTGCCTTTCTCACAAATATTCCTTCTTCAGGAATTACATAAGGTTTTGTTAGGGATGAACTTCCCTTCTCGTTGGATGACCTATCTAGTTTAAGATAGATATTTGACAGCTTTTGTTTACCCATACTGTAATTAACAAATAATCAGTTAATAAAACACATAATCACATAATTGGCAATTAATAAAATTAAGTATTTCTAAATACTTAATAGGCTTAGATCAGTGGCTCTGATACCACATTTTTCTGTCACGGCCCCCGACCCGTTTTAACCCGTTTCAGGAGCCGCGGGACAGAAAATCCCGTGGTATTTATTTAACAGCGGAAGTTTCTTCAGGATCATTTTAAAAACTGAAATATTTCCCGATTTATTTTATTTCACAATTCGGAATAAAACCTGATAATTTACAATCTTTAGATTTCACAAAGAAATCTTTTATTTTACAAAACATGTTTCTTTATTTTATACTAAGCCACTTCCTTAAGCTGATAGTGCTCCACGACACTTTTTCCTGAATCACAACAGATCACCTGAAACATGTTTGAAACAGGTTTTGTCGGCGGGAAATACTGAGTGAATCATTCTTTTTAATAAAACGACTCTTTTGTTATAATTTACAGTATTAAGAGCGATTACATTGTTCCTGATATCAAACCAACTACCCACGGTATTTGTCACTCGACCGGATCTGTGACTATGGTCATATCCCCCATTGGCTGCCCCAATGGTGACGATTATCAAGTAATGTATACAAAACCCCACATACCGGCTGTAACTTGGTGATTACAAAGACTTAATCCCCGTAATTATAACTTTGAAAATAAACATGATTTTGTAAATAGATTTGATAAAAAGAGAGAATGACTCACATTGCAGTTTTAATTATGAACAGAGCTTAGCCTACTGATTAGCCTTGATAACCTAGTTTAAATAATCAAGCACACAAACTAGGTTAGTAACTTAATACAGCATTTACGACAACTCACGAGATTGAAACCTTCACAACGAATGACAAAGTGCGATACTTAAACATCCATCGATTTAACGACGAATGACAAAGTATAAACCCTAATGTGGGCAGCACTTAAACATCCATTGGATAGTTTAATCGATCGGACATTGAATCGTAGCAGCGATCGAGTTATTACCCTGAATTGCGGCAACAATTAGTGATCGTGTGTGTTTTGATAGTGTTTCTGCTATAACTCAGCGTATACTTCGAATTTTACGTCGTTTCAGTGCCCAGAATCAAGTCCCAACCTCTAGTATTTATACTGAAAATTTGACCCAGTGGCGTAGCGCGACTGGGTACCCCTATAGTCGTCGCGCTACGCGACTGCCAACCTAGTTTCATAGGGTAGCTACGTGCATGGGTAGGCTTGCTGAGTCAACAGTTTCTCAAAATTCGAATTTGACAGAGAGTTATTTAGATAATCGTAACTAGGGTTTTACCCCCCCTGAGTTTTAGGGGCCCTAATCCTGATTCTGAAAATTCTGAAAATTTTAGGGTTTGTGTAGAATCACTTGGGTGTCTCAATTAGGGTTTCCTATTGGCCAATTTAATTAAATAAATATAACTTTTGATGAGAGTTGTTACATCTCGTCTGCAAAAGTTTCTTGTTTTCACCGGTGGACATGGGTTTATGAAACAAAGTATGTTTGTAGACCTTGTTAAAAAAAAGAACTTGAGGAAGATGAAATGTTTTTTGAAAGCAAATGCTTAAAGAACTAGCAACATTGGGGTATATATACTCATCGCCATTAATGTCCTGGGGAACCGTACAAGCCTTTTTCAGAGAAAGACGGTAACCAAGGCAACAAGGGCGAGTGGTGAAACGGCAAGGGCTTCATGCGTGCGTGAAAATCACGACTGACGACGCCCAATTAATGCTTGACGTCTGACACAGTTGACAGCCTGTCACATAACCGTCAG
Organism: Helianthus tuberosus; assembly: GCA_030545235.1. Classification (NCBI taxonomy): domain Eukaryota; kingdom Viridiplantae; phylum Streptophyta; class Magnoliopsida; order Asterales; family Asteraceae; genus Helianthus; species Helianthus tuberosus. The sequence continues at coordinate 59,779,264 of CM060400.1, forward strand.
ACGTCACCATTTGCACAGTACCTTTTACCAACTTGTCTTGCCTGCCACAAAACAAGCATTTTCAAAATTCAAATCATGGAAACCTCACCTTGAAGAAAAAGAAATATCTTCTTCAAGAAGTTTGTTCATACCCTGCGCCAAGCGACCTTGTTTACTTCTCAACAGCAAAAGCGCACACTACACTTTTTTATAGTCCAGTGCTCCAAGTCCACCTACTTGCCATTTGCATAGGAGCACCACTGGACTGGAGGGACTTGAAGGGGTATGGTCCCAAAAACCCCGCGCAAGCGCAGAGGACCATACCAGGATTATACTTCAACAAGATCATTGAAGGTAGGGTCTGAGGAGGGTAAGATGTAGACAACCTCACCTCTACCCCGTAGGAACAGAAAGGTTGCTTCCAGTGAGACCCCCGGCTCGATTGTAGTTTTGCATCAAGCATTAGACATAAGGCACATAGCACTCAGCAGTTGAGACAAATGTCGATTAGTGCATGTACCTCCTTGTCTTTCGGCTATCAATGCCACCACATGATCCATGATTAATCATCCGCCTCTTTTAATGTTAGTTTCATGAAATTAGTTAAATAACGTTAAAATTAGTGCATTTCACTTTTGCCCCGCCGAGCGCCCACGCATATATACATTGTATGCGCATACCGCAAGCGGGGCCATATTATTTTATATATTTAATTAATTTATTTTTGTTGGTTTAGTATTTATTATTATACTTTTCATAGGATAACCCCTTCGTTCTTTGAGTTACCTACCCAACTTTTCTATGCGGTTAATCAAGACTATATAAATACAACCCGTGAGTAATCTTTTCCAATTCCCCTTTTTAATTTTTACAAACTTTGGGGTGCATTATGTTATACACGTTTTCAATTTATTCAACATGCTAAGTTCAAGTGTTATTATGTGAATGTCTATATGTGTTTTTCTATCATTCTATATGCTATTTGTTGTCAAGTCTATTGCATGCTATTGTGTCATGGAGATCCATGGCTCACAAGGTTCCCCACGGCCATGGGTTGTAGCCTAGTATCACCAACAGCATTAGACTCGCTATTCGGAGCTTGAGACTAATGCACGCTACTGTCATGAGTCTATTTGTTTGTTATGTGTTGTTAATTGGTTGCATATTCTTGTTTGGTGTTTATGTGTTTATTTCCTAAGTTAACATTATGAGACAGTCATCATTCTAACCTTGAAATGTATGTTAAAATTATTTAGTTTAAAATTTAAAAATAAAAAAAGTTTTTCGATAAAACGAGGAATTTACTCACCAACATGTTTGTTGACCCAAAATATATTTTCCTAACATGATGTAGGTAATCGAGGTTAATGATCGAGAGAAGAGGTCACGTAGCTTGGGCCTTAGGAAATTAATTGGGACAAAACTTATGTTATGTTTGGATTTGAACATTGTATGAACAATTTATAATATCTATATGTTATGTGACAATTTAATTCGGTTGTGATTTAAATATGGTAACACTAATTAGTGTCATGAGCTATGGGCAATCGGTTTGCTCCGTACCTATCCGTCGCGGGTCGGGGTGTGACAGGCCACGGGTCGTTGTCGCTTGTACAATTTGTCCCCTGTATGATTGAGCATCGTGGGGATCTTCAGGTACAATAACTGGTGGGCGTTTATTGGTTGCATGTCATTTTCACCTTGTACCGTGTGTCTCTTCTAAGTTGGCATTATCTCACGCCCGCGGAACTGACCCGCGGTGAAACACTGGAATCAGCTCAATGTTTTTTACTCTTAGGCTAAGTGCTATGAAGCACGGGGACGCCAAGAAGCATGGAGCACCTGTCCCGGGGACATTTTTGACAACAACGCCATGGGGACAGCGACTAAACGATTCCGGGAAAAGGACGTTTCCTACTACTGAAAGAAAATTAGAAAAAGAAGAGAAGAGAAGAAGGTAAGTTAGGCGTAATATTTTCTCCGGTGTTATGCGGCGGTACCCTATTCTGTCATTAGGTCTGGGAGATGATGATGATAAACAGATAACATAACAAAAGTACATGCCTTATTTTTCTATTAGACCACCTGTAGTGGGGCGGTATTTTAAAATTTTTTTTTTTGAAAAAAACGCCCCAAAATGCCCCCTCCCCCATTACACTAGGCATTATTGGGCGCTTTTTTTTGAAAAAAATTGTTGTTGGCGTTTTATTTAAAACGCTGAATTTGCATTGGGTTTGAGACATGACCGTTGGCAACGGTCAATTGTTTTTTTTTTAATTAAAAAATTTACCCACTATATATATCACCCACTTTCTCTTATTTTTTATAAAAAAACTCTTAATTTCTCTCCTACTTCTTTTATATTTTATACAATCATGCATCCATTCCGACCCCCTTTTGGTGTCCACGCAAGACCCATGAACCCGAACACAACCCAACCGCAACACACATTTAACCTTCAAGAAATGGACCCGAGCATGTTAACGTACGCGGCTTACTTGAGTGGCGCCACTCCGTTCGTGCCTCCCACCTTCGGCTATGGTCAAGCCGGCGGGTCGCAACCGTCACAACAACAAGCCGAACCCGAACTCGATGTCGATGTCGTGCTGGAGACGCAACCCGAACCGGTGTAAGAGAAATCGAAACACGGCAGAAGGTCGCATAAGAAGAAGGAAAAGGACGAACCTCGACGTACAAAAACTAACATTAAATGGACGAAGGATGAGGAATTCACATTGACTCGGGCGTGGCTCGACATTTCAGAGGACCACGAAACTGGTAACTTTTATATATTATTTTTTACTTATTTTTTACTTATATTTTTACTTTTATTTTTAACATACAACTTTTATTTTTTAAATTTGTAGCAAACTTTCAAACGGGCCCCGTTTTTTAGGATAGGGTTCGTGCACTCTTTTTTAGCACGTGGGGTCAAGGCGAACATCGGGACAAAGATTCTATTTCTAGCAAATGGACCGACATCAACAACAAGTGTCATGCGTTCCAAGAAGTGTACCAACGTAACTTCGATAATCGTGGAAGCGGTGAAGGTGACGCCGGGGTTTTAACGAAGACTTTGGACGAGTTCGAGAAAACGAAATGCCCTTTCCCGTACTATAAGTGTTGGGATCTACTACGAAAAAGTCCAAAGTGGGCGCTAGTTAATCCAATGACGTCTAGTAGTAGACGTCGAGCTAAAAGGTCAAAAACATCATCCTCCGTTGACCCTGAAACACCGACATCGGATGCCCGCAATGTCGATCTAAATGAGGTGGTGGACGTTGACGAGGAACTTGAAGAAGAGTTGACCCGACCGCCCGGTAGAAGAAAGGATAAGCGAACCGGAAAAATAAAAGTGTCTGTGACCCACTTGAAAACCTAAAATAAAAGATTATTGGAGGACTACTTAAAAAAGTCAGCGATTTACTTTGTTCCCATTTAGTTAATTCATATAAATCCACATACATGTCAAATAAATTTTGAAATATTATTTATTTATTTATTATTTTCTTTGAAATAGCACTAAAAATATATAAACTTCTTTGTTTTATTTTAGTTAATTACCTACCGTTTCTATTTAATTTAATATAGATATTTAATGTTGGGTTTTTGGAGGTTGCCGATCACTCGCTAGATGAACCGAAATTTGAAAATGATTTGATTATTGATAATTAATTACCTATAGTTGATGTAGTGTTTTTGTAGTTTACACTTTACATCAATATATATCTAGTTTGGATTTTTTAATATATTTTTATTTTTTTATATTATTTGTCGTATCTTTTTCGTACCGTATTTTGGATTTTTTAAGTTTTGCCGTTCTCCGTACCCGTATCCCAGTCCCGTACTCGTTCTCCTACTATATAGGTTAAGTGTGTGTATGATCCCGTGTGTGCACGGTCTTAGTCGTTGCCTACGTGGCACTTAGGACCATACCCCTCCACCTTTCACTTTACCGCATTAAAGTGTAATGTGCACAAATACAAACGTTAATAACTTAACTATTAAAATATCTAGAAATTCAGTTTTTTTACCTGTTAGATCTTCCATGATAACGTAAACAATTTGCCATAGTCCGTTATTTATCTACGTGGTAGAATAATTAAGTTCTTGTTTAAGGTTGGTCACCAAAGTTACCGTACAAATATTCCAATACAAATATTCGAAAAAGTCATAAGGTCTTGTTCAAGTTATAGCTACCATCTCAACTTCGAACATCATCTATAAATTCATTCTCTTCCCTTCACCTTATCAACAACCACTTTGCACAACCATTGCCACCGTTGCCGCAACTTTCACCATCATTGTCACCGTCTAGACGACAAACCCAACTTTTGCGACACTATAACATGGCTATTCGGTGCTTTCTTTTAGCGTTGGTCGTGGCACTATGTTTAGAGGTTGCACCAGTCTACTCTCAAATCACTACCCCATGCTCACCTACAATGATCACTAGCTTTACACCATGTTTGAACTTCTTAACCAATAGTACCACCAACGGATCAACGACACCAACTTTCGACTGTTGCAATTCCCTCAAGACCCTCACTAGTCGCGGTATTGATTGTCTCTGTCTCCTTGTTACCGGGAGTGTGCCTTTCCAAATCCCCATAAACCGAACCCTAGCCATTTCACTACCGCGCGCTTGTAGGATGCCTGGAGTGTCTCTTCAATGTAAAGGTTAGTAGATTGTTACAAAAGTTTTGTGTCCATGTAACTTATAAAAAAATTAGAATTGTCAAATTTTCTATTTTTATTAAATATTAATATCAATGTTTCGAAATATTGCAGCTCCTGCAGGCGCACCTATTCCCGCACCAGGTAAATTTTATTTATTTATAGTATAAAGTTCAAACATTACAAATTAAAGAATATATAAATCTGAAATATTCATATAATTAGAATATATTTCTAAAGACCCTCACATCCTCTGTGTATCAGTTTTGTTTGTAATGAAAGTTATATATAACGGTAAAATTTAATTTTAAAATAATTAAATAAAATCATAACTTAATTTATTTAGTTTAGTAAGTAATTATATTAGTATTTTAGATTACATAATTAAATCATTCAATAAAACCACGATATTTTTAGGTTAATAAGTAATTATATTAGTATTCTTTTGAAAGTCAATTATATTAGTATTTTAGATTAGATAAATAAATCATTCAATAAAACCACGATAAATGAATAACCCGCCTTATTTTAAATAGAGAAACTCACTAAGGGAATTATTATTATTATTATTAATTTTTTTTTTTTGTTTATGTGGGAGAAACTCACTGAAGGAATGTTTTCTTTTTGTTTATGTGGGTTTTCTTATATAAAGATTTTATAGAAATCCAAACTTTTTAAGGAATTTTATTAAAAATGTTTTTGTTGGTATTGAAATTATAGGTCCAGCTACATTAGGCCCTGCTCTGTCACCTGGAAGTTCATCCACGGTCCCAGAGGCGTCGTCGCCAAACACAACACCTGAATCAAACATAACGCCCGCCTTGTCACCACCAGCGCCTGAATCTGATACAACATCAACCTTAACCCCACCATCTACCGATGGAGGCTCTGGAGTTCTGACCCCACCATCTACCGGTGGAGCCTCTAGAGTTCCAACCACGGATGCAGACAGTCGTCCTTCCCTAACTCCATCGTCCGTTGCTTCCTCTTACGCAAATTCGGCATTTGTTCTTATTGCCTCTGAAGTTACCTTCATTCTATATTTCTTGTTTTAGAAACTTCTTGTGAAGTCAATATTTACATTATTTATCTTGTTATTGTATTGTGCATTTGTTTGTGATTTAATGAATTTTTGTATTAAACATTATTTCTAGTGGAATATATATTTTTTTATCATTTTATTTTGTCATGTTTTTTTTTTTTTTTGATAAAGGGTTACCCCGGTGATTTTATATCATATCAACAAGTAGAAAGGCAAAAACACCCTCTAGTTTTCTTTAGTGGCATACCACTAAAGATTCAACAAGATCACTACCAAAAACTTCCAAAAACAAAAAACAACTAATCAAAGAAAGCCTTTAGTCTTCACCAAAGCTCTCCACTCCATCAAGCTTCCATTCCTCCAAGTACTTAATGACCCTAGCACTCCGCCTGTACTTGAAGGACAATAGTTTCGCACGAACAGTTGATAGAATCAGTTCCGAGATTTGCTCTGGTGGTCGTAACTGATTATTAAAGAACCTAGCATTCCGCTCCCTCCAAATATAATAAGCTGAAGCAGCAACCAAAAGTCTACTAACAACTGAAACAATCGATCTAGAAGCTGATCTAGGAACCAACCAGTTGACAACATCATCCCATTTCTCTCGGACCGAACCCATACCTCCCCTATTTCGGATAACATGCCACACTGTTTTTGAGTATTCGCATTCAAAAAATAAATGTGCATGCGAATCAATACCTGAGCAACAAAGTAAACAGCACATTAAATTCATGGAGCCCGTGACTCTCCTGCTCCATTGCAGAATCCGATCTTGTGTCCACAACTTTCTCTTGAAAATCAACCAGGTGACGAAAGCGTGTTTGGGGATATTAAAAGTTGACCACACAGTTTCCGCCCAACCCACAACCTGACCTCGAACTCTAACTGCATCCCAGACTTCTTTAGTTGAAAACTCGACAACATTGCCATCAAGTTTCTGCCACATGATCATATCCTGATTAGTTTCAATGAGACTAATATTCTGAAGCTCAAATAGAATCGGGTACAGGTCCCTCCAAGCTTCCGGCCAGTTCCAATTATTATCCACTATAATATCCGCCACTTTTGAGGTGATACTGAGCCCATGCTGAGCCATTCGTCTAGGAGTCACATATTGCGCCAACGGACATAGATTGCACCACCTATCAAACCAAAGAAAAGTTCTCTCCCCATTTCCCACCTTAGACAAAAAGAATTGCCTCACCGATTGCCTACATCTAAGGAGTTTTCTCCATCCCCAAGGGGTGTTATTCTGAATAGGAATATCCCATAGACTTCGTTGCTTAAGCCTATGAATCGTGACCCACGTTGACCAGAGCGATTTTCGAGCCACCAAGATGCTATATAAATGATAAGTCATAAGAGACTTATTAACATCAGCGATCCGCCTAATACCCAACCCACCTTCAGACTTAGGAAGACAAACCTCTTTCCAAGCCACCTTAGCTCTCCCCCTAGCGACCGTGCCATGACCCCATAAAAACCATTTCATTTTACTTTCCAGCTCTTTAATAATATTAGACGGTAATATGAACACCGACGCCCAATACACATGAATAGCTGAAAGAACCGAAGCCACTAATTGAAGCCTACCAGCAAAAGAAAGAAATTTGTTTTTCCAATCCTTATTTCTTCTGTTCATTCTTTCAACTAACACCTTGCAATCCTTACTCAATAATCTTGACGCCAATAATGGGACTCCCAAGTACTTGACTGGAAGCTTTCCTTCTTCAAATGGAACTATCTCCAAGATCTTCTCTTTAACTCGAGTAGGAACATTAGCAAAAAACACTGTGCTTTTGGAATGGCTCGGAGTGAGACCAGACATGTTCTTGAACTCCTTCACGGATTGCATGATGACTTTAACCGACTGAACATCACCTCTAGAAAAGATAAATAAATCATCCGCAAAGCATAGATTTATAATCATTTGCTTCTCACATTTATTGTGAAATCTGAATGATGGTTCCAACTGTGCCGCTCTATTGAGGATTCGGGTCAATACTTCCATAACAATATTGAACAAATAAGGGGACATCGGGTCCCCTTGCCTAAGACCTCTCTTCCCTCTAAAGTACCCATGAATATTGCCATTGATACTCAAAGAAAAGGAAGTAGTTGTCACACACTCCATAATCCAATGGATGAGTTTATCATTAAACCCAAAACCAACCAACACATCACGCAGAAAATCCCAGTCCACCGTATCGTATGCTTTTTGGATATCAACTTTAAGGGCACATCTAGGAGGACCTACTTGTCTGTGATAATTATGCATGAGCTCTTGAGTTAGCATAATATTATCCGAAATCCTTCTACCAGGAACGAAAGCAGATTGATTATCACTAATAATAGCATTCAAGCCTTCAAGAATTCTGTTTGTAATAATTTTGCTAATCCCCTTATAAAGAACATTGCAGCAAGAGATAGGACGATAATCCGTAATGATACCCGGGATCTTGATTTTTGGAATCAATGCAATAAAGGTATGGTTCAGCTCCTGAAGCATTCTACCATTTTCGAAGAAATCTAGCACCGCTGCGATAATGTCATTGCCTATAATATCCCATGCTCTTTTAAAAAACGCCGAGGTATAACCATCCAGTCCTGGAGCTTTATTCTCATTGATGGAAAAAATAGCATCTTTAACCTCTTGTTGAGTAACCCGACGACTCATTGATTCAGCCACTCGGTCATCTAGTCTCGTAGAAAACAAATCCAGAGATGGTTTTACGACTTCTCCCTCTTTGTTCCCAAGAAACATTTTAAAGTGCTCTACTAATGCATTGACGACTCGCTCGCCCTCATGCAATTCGCCTTTGGTATCTTTAATAGCATGAATCTTATTGAAGTGGTTTCTACTTTTAACTACATTATGAAAAAAAGCAGTATTTGAATCACCAACCTCTAACCACTTTTGTTTAGCTTTTTGCTTAAGAAACCTCTCCTCATCAAGCAAAGCATCAAGATATTGCCGACTGCATATTGCCTCAGCTTCTTGCATCTCTTTACTGTGAGGACTATCATCCAATTTCCTTTGCAAACTATCTAGCTCATTCTTTAACTCCAACACTTTTTTATGCAAGTTTCCTTGCTTATGCATTAAGGTTCGAAAGGGATGCTTCAGCTGTTTCAGCCTCTTGACAACTCTAAACATAGGCACCCCTTCCACCGGAATTCCCCAACCATCTTGAACCACCTTTAAAAACTCCTTTTTGTGCACCAGCAAGTTTGTAAATTTAAACGGCTTCGGCTTGTTTGGAGCCATGACAGACATCTTCAGAATACAGAGGCAATGATCTGACATACCATTAGGCAAAAACGATGCAAAAGCCCCGTGAACAGTATCCACAAACTGAATATTAGTCATAATCCTGTCCAGTTTTTTCCTCATACCGGTTCCATTCTTCGGTCTTTTGTTCCACGTAAAATGTATCCCATTAGCATTCATGTCAAAGACCTCAATTCGATCAACACACTCTTTAAAATCTTTCATAGCAACAGAGATATTAGAAGAGGCCATACACATGTCATCCAAATTTAAAACAACATTGAAGTCGCCCATGAGCACCCACGAATCATTTTTGACAAAGTTCTTATGCATAATCAAGGATTCCCACATCTTCCTTCTCTCCTTATAACAATTACTCGCATAAACAAAGGACACATATATCATCCATTTATCTCCTTTAAAAACAATTTGAGTATGCACCACCTGGTCCGTAGCAGCTAGCACCTTAACATCCACAACGTCGCTATTCCAGCCAAGAATAATTCGGGTACCTTTAGAACATAAACTCCCATTTGAGGTCCACTCCCAATTCCTGAACACCCTTTTACAAATATCATTTAAATTAGCAATCTGCACGTGAGTCTCCAGAATTGCTACCACCTGTAATCCATTATCCTTTACCAGCTTTCGAACCTCCTTTTGTTTTAGAGGGTGGTTCAACCCCCTAACATTCCATGAAGCCAAACTAATCATTGGTTAGCCCTTCAGCAGGTGTGCTTGCACCTGTGTTGCCCACATTCCGTTCCTGATTATCATTCATAAAATTAGCCTCCTCCTCTTCATTACCCAGCCGAACTTCATCATGATCAGAATCCAATCTATCCTCAGCTTCGCTCAGCACACTAAAGGCATTACTAGTTTTTATATTGTTACTTTTTGAAGAACTGGGCTTATTCGGATCCCCATTACCCGTTCCCTTCTTTGGTCTATAGATCATTCTATGCTTCTCTCTAATTGGGTGTTGTGATCTAACCGGTTTCTTCCTATTGTTCCCACTCTTAAATCCTTGCTCATCAACCTGTTCCTTCCCTCTATCCCTTTTTTCTTTATCTGCACAAACGTTTTTTGGACAGTTCTCATTTAGATGCCCAAATAATTTGCACTCCTGACACCTTGGTGGCTTCCATTCGTATTCAACCTTTATATCACTCTTAAGGAAACCCCCTTCCTCAACATTAGGTATAGCAACTACAACATTCTCTTTAAACTCTTTTTCGGCATCAAGCTCAATTATAGCTCTGGCAAACCCACTTCGACCCCAAGAGTCAACACACATCCTAGATGTTTCATTATCGAGTAACTTTGGCATCCCTATCTTTGAGGCAATGAGACTTAAACCATCTTCAGTATAAGCCGCCAACGGAACATCGTGCATTTTAACCCATACGGGAATCTTTTTTAGTTCTTCCTTTTTAAGCTCCGTATTAGGAGACCAATACTTCAGGAACATTGGAATGTTCCTAATTAGCCACGACCCATCTTGCATAACCTGATCCATTCCTTCTTTAGAATTGAACTTAAAAAAGAAAAAACCTTTTCCGTTCATCATACACTTTTGCAGCCCATAATTTCTCCATCTATTCCTTACATAATATTCGACCACTGGGAATGCAAGGCGTTTCCCTAAAAAATATCCAAATAAAACATTCGCAAACCGATCCTGGACTTTTTTCACCGAATCCACAGGAATTGTAACATCAACATTGTCAACAACTTCAGTATTTTCAATAAACCTAAAGTTTACCTTATGTTTAGGCTGATTAGTAGAGACTTTATCTGCATATGACAGGTTTTTATTCCTCTGATCCTCCACTGAAGAAGGCTTTGCAGTATTTCCATCGGCACCATATGAATACATGTTAACCTTAGGCTTAATTCCACTGTGAAAAGCATTTGGGTTCTCTTCCACTGGTTTAGATATTGCATTCAAACCATCCAATATGGACTCACTATTAACAGAGTAAAACCCTCTCTTAGGTACCACTGTATTACCATCAATGCTCTTGATTCTTAGACCAATCCCGCGTATCGGAGCAGTACCCGGAGTTACTTCAGAATCATCAAGCACCGTATCAGAGCGTAAATTATGAAGGATGGGGCAACCAGCCCCACCAAGATCCGTATCTCTCTCCATCATCACAGCATAAATCGAACCATGCAAAGAAACCAACGTGAAACCAATCAAACCAAGAATCGACTCACTAGCAAAACCCTAATCCTTAAACCCTAGGATCAATCTTCAACCCTTAACCGATTAAACAAGTGTATCAATCTAGCTAAATTAATCTCAGTTAACCGCAATCAGTAACAACTTATTTAATAAATCAGGGTTTCGTAATGATCACTAAAGCGGCGATTGAAAAACAAAAAGACAAAACCCTAATTCTAATTCGATCACAACTGCTAACGAGTTCGTAGTAGATGTTTGCTAAAACAAACCTCTAATAACTTTTATTTTGTCATGTTTTCAAAATCATATTGTACATGCATTGATAAATATTTAAAATGCATTGATAAATATTTAAAAACAAAGGAGTAAATTACGTTTTTGGCCCATGTGGTTATATCACTTTTACTATATTAGCCCAAAATAAGAATTTTTAACATATCTGCCCCCATGGTCTCTATAACTAACCGTTTTGGCCCCTAAGTCTAACCATTTTGGCCCCTATGGTCTCTAGACTTAGAGGCCAAAATGGTTAGTTATAGAGACCATGGGGGTAGATATGTTAAAAATTCTTATTTTGGGCTAATATAGTAAAAGTGATATAACCACTGGGGCTAAAAACGTAATTTACTCAAAACGAAATCTAAACATTAAAATTAAAATTAGAATCTACATTATATAGATATTAATAAATGAGATGATTTGGGCCATGTGTCATTGGATGGTGGAGCAATTTTGCTTATGCGGCATCCAATGGTTGAGTAGAGTGTGATTTTGGGAGGGAATCCATCTTACTCTCTATAAACAAACCAAAATTCTCAAAACACAAACCAAAAAACAAGTGGGACGCGGGATCCAGCAATGTTCGGGTCGGACTTTTTGGTTACCAAATACTAAAAATGGATCCTATATATTATCTTTACAACCACGATTTATCATATCCTCATTTTTTCACAAACCCTACATACCAATTTCTTAATTCTGCTTCTTCCTTCTTCACTGATCGTTCAAAGGATCTATAATATGAGATTCATATTCATCGATTGATTGTAAGAGTTAACCCTAACCTTTTTCCTTTTCATATTGTTCATATATTTCATCTTAAATCATTGATTTTGATGTTATTAATGATGGTTGCATTTTGTTTTTTCATATGATCAAGACTAATTCCTACGATGTTTTGTTTTGAAGTGTTAATCAGGTATCATCTTTGATTTAATCGATTTTATCATCAACATCTTATCAATGAGAAAAATTAATAATCACATAATGATCAGTTACCATTCAGATTAAAGAATTGATTATGTTCTTTATTTTTACATTGTTTGATTTCTCATTTTTCATCAAATCGGTCTTATGATTATCTGTTAGGGTTTATCAATTCCTCATAAGTGGAGAAGAAGATCAAATTCCAGTTGATTTGATGATTTTGTGGTGAGTTATTTCTCCATCCTTTCCATACCTTTAGCCCCTTTTGCAAATCCTTTGCTTTTGCCTAACATATATATGTTTTCAATTTTTATAACATTATTTTAAAAGAGGATACCATGGCGATTTTAACTTTCAAGATGAGAGAACATAATTTTTTACTTATAAATGATATTTGTGTTATGTATTGTAATTAAATCATTGTTGTCGTTTTCTTTTTGATCATTCAAATTTGATGAATTAACTAAAATTATATTAGAAATTATCAGATTTAAATTCAAATTTGGGGTTAAGAATTTGCAAGATTATCTTTAAAGGCAATGAAAAGACATGATATATCTTCAAAATCTTACATTTTCAATCTTTTTAATCCTTTAAAGGTTTGTTATTCGATTTGCTTTCTTCAATTTTGCGTATTCTATTTTGATATTCTTGGTATTTCATCCGACAAGATGGTAAGGGTTTATTAAGGGTTTCCAGCAATGTGCTAATTGTGAAGATGAGTTTTTTTCCAGACAACATTCTTCATTCGACAACTAAGGTATGAATTGAATAGTGGTCTCGAGCTTCTTCTCAGGTCCATGATTGTGATTGATTTTTTTTTTCACAATCATTTAGATATTGATTATATTATGAATATACTAGGTTAATGCCCGCGCGATGCGCGGCTTCATCCAAAACCATATTATTTACTTTGAAATATAATATCTTGTATAAACGCATACATTGGAAGAAAAAACAAAAAACTATTCAAATGCCAGAAAAAACTTCCTTGTAGACTACATTTGTTGTTTTACTCGTTACATTCTCATATTTGTCTAGTATAAGCAACTTCACACCGCCTCTGCTTTTAACTCTTTATAACGCAACATAAAGCTAACCATGTAAGAAAACTAGATATTTCAAATACAATCCAACGGTTGATAGAGATTGTCCTTGACTTTTATTTATAGTCATTGCAAAACATACATTTACAGGGAATTGTCGTCGTTGAAACTTGATATGAATTCTTTTATCCGACGGTGTCAAACTGATTCGTGGAATAAACGTTCTGGTCCCTATGTTTCCTCCGGATATAATCTCGGCCTCTATAACATGTTTATAAAGTTAAGTAATCCGTAGTCTCCTACCGTTGCATAAACCATTTTGTTGATCGATATTACGAAGCAACATTAGAGTTACACCAACTTTAAGGACTAATCGATGATTAGGAAGACCAGAAATTTTTAAACCATTTAGAACATCGGGAGAATATAGTCTCGCATTTGCTTCATTCTTTCCTTGATCAGTTTGACAAATACAATCAGAACTCAGATACTCCACTTCATCGCCAGGAAACGAAGCAAGCAACTTTTCATTAATTTCTTGAACAACCTCGTTCGTTGGTGCCAATATAGCTCTTTCAGCAAAATAATCTTTATCTTTGTACAGTTGAAGAAGCGAAGGATATACAAAGTCGATCAGATCTGACATAGGATCCTCAGAGCACTTAATTAACAAATCTTCAGGAATATCTATAACCACCTCACAATCATCACTGTCACCAATCTTTCCCTCGCCCAAGTCAAGAAACCAATCCGTAAAAGCTTTAATCTCCTCTATATCAGATGCGTTGGCTTCTACAGTTAACCTCATGTTTTTGGTTAACGTAAGGATCTTGCAAGTACTCCAAATATATGACGACGTGATTGAAGCATTAACGATATCTCGCCTACTGCCATTTGGTACAACCAGAAGTATTTGTCTAAAGTCACCGCCGAACACCATAACTTTTCCACCAAATGTCATCTAACATTTGAAGATATCTTTCATTATTCGGTCAAGTGCTTCAAACACATGTTTATCAATTATTTTCACCCGTAAAAACGTTACGTTAAGATATGACATACCGTTTGACTTACAAGCTAATGGAACTGCATCATTTGTACCTAACAATGTACGTATATAAAAAACATGTAAGTAGAAGACATCATACACGATCTTTAAATAATTAAAAATAATAAAAAATGTACCGATAGATGATTAAGGTGTCGTCCTGAATGATATACCTAAAATAGTGGATCAAAATAAATTAACATATTAGAAATACATTTAAATTGTAGAAAAACAAAATTAATTAAAATTTCTATAAGACAACTTATAAGAAGTAACATTTTACCATTGGTGATATTTAACAATGGTGTTCTTCTAAGTGTACCTACATAAATATTTGGTAACATAACGGCATAAATACATATTTAATATCGGATACTATAAATTTAACTATTAACGAAAAACAAAATCTATTCAAACAACTTACTGTTAGATCTAGATGATTCTCCAACTTAACCATTATCAATGAACAGTGTATTTTCTAATCTTCACTTATTTGCCATTTGCTATATTATAAAAACAAAACAAATATAATGATTAATTTAAATAATACAAAAGTAAAAAAAATTAAGAATGATGACATAGCCGTTGTTTAGCTACACCATCACATCAATATCTTCTTCCAAGCACAAAGATCATTACCATCTAACTTTCTATATCTTCAACACATTTACCAAAGATAACAATCTTCATCATCGGCTAGGGTTTTCAAAAAACTTTCTTACACCAAGCTTCGAAGAGAATCAGAAGGTGTCGAACATACGTTGCTGCTTAATTTGAAGATAGAAAGGTAAGATTCTTATAATCGATTACACTAAACATTTAGTACTTTTTGAATGATGAAAATCAGTTAAATCGATATGTAAGTGAAATTCTGATGTAGGAAGAACAGGGAAACAGGTTGAAAGAAAAAAACAGTAGTATTTATAGATTGCATGTTTAGAATATCAAAGATTTCATGAATTTATGAAGTTTATAGATGTTGTAATTTAGAAAAAGCATATACAAGTAATGGTTAAAATTATTAATCTTTTTTCTTAAATTAGGTAAACAATATAAGATTAATAAGTTACAGAATAGATTTACGGAACAAATAAGTTAATACTGAATATGTAAAAAAAACTTAATTTCTGAAGAAATCATCCTAACATATTATTTGCACGACAATTTTGTTGAAATCCTTTGTAAGTAACTAATATTGATATATGAAATATTCATAAGATTAAAAAGTTTCGCTTATAATCAGAAAATATGTTTGGGTGCAATATGCTAAACTTATGTGCTGTTGATGTTTTAGACTAATTTTACAATAACAACATTAACCACAAATATTATGAATCTAAAATAATATATGTCATACATTGCAGTTTAGAAGATGGTTTTATCATTTGTTCAACTAATGGATGAACCTAAAGATCTTTCTTTGGTATGTATACTTTCCGTTCTGGTATGATTAATTTAAACGTTGTAAACATATGACTTATTTAAATAATTTTTTATGTATAATATAACAATGTTAATATAGGTGGTACCTGTTGAATTTGTTAAAAAAATGGGGAGAAGATTGGCAACATATGAACATAGAGGTTCATCATGAAGACGGTAGACATTGGAGTGTAAGACTTAGACACATGAATAAGCTACCAGTCTTAACATATGGTTGGAGGGCTGTTGTTAATAATCTTAATTTGTCAAAAAACACTTGGATGCTCTTTAAAAGCATAGGAGACAAACAGTTGAAGGTTTATCCTTTCATAAACGATGTGTGTGGTGAAACCTACATAACAATGAACAACTACACAAAGTTGGGACTTACGGTAAGCGTATTGTTTCGTAATTAATGAACTGTCAAAGATTGTAAAGAGTTGATTTGGAATACATAACTTAATAATTATATTTTTATAACATATTTTCAAAACTTGCAGGTAATTCCAGATGAGTTTATTAACATGTTTTACAAAATTCACGAGCTAAACGGCATTTACCAAGTATATGCAGGTGGTAAGTACTACAATGTGATGGTAGCCAAACTTCATAAAACCTATGCCTTTACAGAAGGATGGCCGAAACTGTGTGAAAGTTTGGAAATTATGGATGGTGACACAATGGCGTTTGAGAAGATTGATAATGTTGTATTTCAATTGAGGGTATCCAGGAATGGCATTGAAGTTGAATTGGTTTTTAAAGAAGAATCAGAAGACAGTGGTTTTTGTGAAATAATATCCCAATCAAAATTCCCAGAAAGTGTTTATTTTGTAAGTATTTTTTATTACACATAAATATAAAAAATAATTAACTTACTTATATTTGCAATTGTTAATTACAGAACTTTGTTCAATCTGAGAATGCAACGGATACAAGTGGAGATACTTTGATGCATGAGGTAGTGTATTACAATACATTTCTATTTTTAATAATACATTGATTAAGGATTTTACACACGTATTATTGCATTTTTATATATAAATGATACTTGAACTCACACTAACTATCAAGATAATAGTTCTGGAAATGAAACTGATAACATGTTGAATATCACACAAGAAGTTCTAAAATGTGAAGAATTAACACCACCAAAAAAATGCTTCATGTTCTAAGGATCACGTCAAGAACGAAGTAATAATCAGTTAATATACAATTATATGACATTACATATGATTAGTATATATAAGATTTAGAAATTTGATAATTGTAAATATATTTTGAATAGGTTGCCAAGAAAGATAAAGAGGTTGCACAAGTTATTGGCTCAACATAAAAAAACGAAACGTGATTGACCAAACTGAAGAAGTTCTCACACCCGAAATTTCAAGCTATCGTCGATCATCAATCAAAAGAGAGGTGATTTGTACTTTACAGCAGAGTGTAATACACTTGTGAGTGATTGGTTTAAGCCCACGTTTACAAACATTTAATGATTTAAATTGATATTCAAAATGAAAGGTTAAAAACTACCGTGAGAATGCACGTAAACTTGAACAGGAAAAGCAACCGAGAAGTAATAGTGGAAAACGAATGAAGCCTGACCTTGATCCTGAAAATTATGAGTTTACTCGAAAAGGAGAAAACAGATTGGTAAGAAAATTTGTATCCAAAATTATAAAAACTTTTAAAGGAAATATAGAGTAAATGCTAATAATACTATGTAACACTTTTTTGTAGCGTCTTCCAATTGAGGTTGCCAAGAGATCAGGTCTTATAGAGAAGCTTCGTTCATTGAAGATTCAGACGTTGGAGGGAACAATGATGGATAACGAAGTGGAAATAGAGAAAAATGGTGACGTACCGCGTTACACAATGGTGAAGTGGGGCAAATTTATGTCTGCAAATGGTTTGAAAAAAGGTGACATTCTTCACTTCAACTTTGTTACTTCAAAACAAGTGCTGGAGTTAAGAAATGTGGAATCCACCACTTTCCTTATTTCTACTTTCTCGAAATTTATACTTTTTCTTGTTGGATATTACAAACGAAATCCTTTGTTTTAGTATTATCCAACATTATAAAGATTTGATTATCATTCAACCATTAAGCATAAAAGTGTTAAAACAAGATATTACGAAGCAAGTAGCCGCGTACCTTTAGAGCTTTCCGTTTAAACGAGTATCTGTTCCGCCTTGCCCACTTGATGATCCATCCAAATCACCTATATAGTTTGATTCGAATATAGGGTTTAGAACTCGTAGTTCAATATTCGATATTTCATTCACTTAATTAATCAACTAAGCGGTTACTTCATATATTTCAAACATTCCCATTCAATCAAGCATTTTATCGAACATCTTGTGTGCATAATTTGTATTCTTACACTATCACGTTCATGGTTAATAGCTTTAACCATACTTAAGCATAGAATTTCAACTCATATATCAAGAACATTATAATTACACTAGAAATTGCATCTTAATCATCAATTAACATCAATACCACTAGAATTCCAGCAATTTTTACCAAAACCCATATCATAACAACATGACAACCATTACAATAATTAGGTTATGCCATGAATTAATCAAATTATTGCCTAAAACTTGCTCCTAGACTTATATTCATCTTAATTTAACTATAACATTCATCAATCCATCACTAATTGATGTTATGAGAATTTAAGAATCATAAAAACATCTTCATAATTCAGAATTAAGCATACCTTTTGATCCCTTTAAACCCGAACCTAATAAACCGACGGGGCAACTAAGGCACGACTTTTTCCAAAGACTGTCTAAAGCAATTCGCCGGGTAAGACCTACCAATAGCCCTGCACCTTCCAGCTATAAGGACTAGTAGAATACTGAAATCTAGCAAATTATTAATTATCACTTCTAAGGTTTATTGGCCAATTCACCCTAAAGGTCAAAGATACAAGGTCAAAGATCTAGCATGAACCTATTCCGTAGCAGACAACCACCTAGATTCACACGAAACAATAGATAACAATTAACCAAGTTAAAGTACGCATACACGCCAAATAAATAAACCAAATCTCTTACAAAAAACATTTAATCCATACATACATGCAATTAACTAAAAAGGTTCAAACTTTATTCAAATCCATTCATCGTAGTCTAGGGAGTTTAAACGTTTAGCCAAGCATGTTAATCAATGAAAGTAAAACAAGGTTATTCAAACAAGAATTCATGGTTACAAGTTTTGGAAATAGAGAAATCAAACAAACAAGGAACTAAAAACACGTGCAAGTCTTTAATCTTCAAACCGAACTCGAACGAATGATTCCTATGATCCAAACTCTTCAAACGCAGCACTTCAATCTCCAAACTAAGCTTTTTGGAGTTCACAAATTCGTCTTTTTTCTGGCGGTAGCTTGGCTTCGTATTTATACCCATAAACATCTCATCAAAACGTAACTGAAAACAATTTTTCTGTGTTTTCAACCCCGTCGCGCTACGCGACGGGTATTGCCCTAGGGCGTCGCGTACGGCGGCGGCCCCTTATCTGCAGTTTTATTTTTTCTTTGTTCGTTCAGCTCTCCGACTCGCATACGAATCCTGTTTTTCCTCTAAACTGCTCGTTTTAACTCGTTTTTCATCACTTTCATCAACGGGGCCTGAAATCATAGCTTAGCGTCAGCAGTATCGAAATTCTAACCTAAAATAAACTCAAACTACCTAAAAATTGACCAAAATATACATTATAAACATATGTACTTTGCAGTACATCAAACATCCCCAGACTTAGTATTTTTTGGTCCTCGAAAAAGATATATGCAAACGAAATTAGAGATAAGCAAATAATCGGGTTAAAAACTATTTAAACTTATTAAAGTCGAAACTTATGTTAGCCACGATTACAAATATATTTGTCCCTTTAAACCCGAACCTAATAAACCGACGGGGCAACTAAGGCACGACTTTTTCCAAAGACTGTCTAAAGCAATTCGCCGGGTAAGACCTACCAATAGCCCTGCACCTTCCAGCTATAAGGACTAGTAGAATACTGAAATCTAGCAAATTATTAATTATCACTTCTAAGGTTTATTGGCCAATTCACCCTAAAGGTCAAAGATACAAGGTCAAAGATCTAGCATGAACCTATTCCGTAGCAGACAACCACCTAGATTCACACGAAACAATAGATAACAATTAACCAAGTTAAAGTACGCATACACGCCAAATAAATAAACCAAATCTCTTACAAAAAACATTTAATCCATACATACATGCAATTAACTAAAAAGGTTCAAACTTTATTCAAATCCATTCATCGTAGTCTAGGGAGTTTAAACGTTTAGCCAAGCATGTTAATCAATGAAAGTAAAACAAGGTTATTCAAACAAGAATTCATGGTTACAAGTTTTGGAAATAGAGAAATCAAACAAACAAGGAACTAAAAACACGTGCAAGTCTTTAATCTTCAAACCGAACTCGAACGAATGATTCCTATGATCCAAACTCTTCAAACGCAGTACTTCAATCTCCAAACTAAGCTTTTTGGAGTTCAAAAATTCGTCTTTTTTCTGGCGGTAGCTTGGATTCGTATTTATACCCACAAACATCTCATCAAAATGTAACTGAAAACAATTTTTCTGTGTTTTCGACCCCGTCGCGCTATGCGACGGGTATTGCCCTAGGGCGTCGCGTATGGCGGCGGCCCCTTATCTGCAGTTTTATTTTTTCTTTGTTCGTTTAGCTCTCCGACTCGCATACGAATCCTGTTTTTCCTCTAAACTGCTCGTTTTAACTCGATTTTCATCACTTTCAGCAACGGGACCTGAAATCATAGCTTAGCGTCAGCAGTATTGAAATTCTAACCTAAACTAGACTCAAACTACCTAAAAATTGACCAAAATATACATTATAAACATATGTACTTTGCAGTACATCAAACATCCCCAGACTTAGTATCTTTTGGTCCTCGAAATAGATATATGCAAACGGAATCAGAGATAAGCAAATAATCGGGTTAAAAACTATTTAAACTTATTAAAGTCGAAACTTATGTTAGCCACGATTACAAATATATTTGTCCCTTTAAACCCGAACCTAATAAACCGACGGGGCAACTAAGGCACAACTTTTTCCAAAGACTGTCAAAAGCAATTCGCCGGGAAAGACCTACCAATAGCCTTACACCTTCCAGCTATAAGGACTAGTAGAATACTAAAATCTAGCAAATTATTAACTGTCACTTCTAAGGTTTATTGGCCAATTCACCCTAAAGGTCAAAGACACAAGGTCAAAGATCTAGCATGAACCTATTCCGTAGCAGACAACCACCTAGATTCACACGAAGCAATAGATAACAATTAACCAAGTTAAAGTACGAATACACGCCAATTAAATAAACCAAATCTCTTACAAAAAAACATTTAATCCATACATACATGCATTAACTAAAAAGGTTCAAACTTTATTCAAATCCATTCATCGTAGTCTAGGGAGTTTAAACGTTTAGCCAAACATGTTAATCAATGAAAGTAAAAAAAGGTTATTCAAACAAGAATTCATGGTTACAAGTTTTGGAAATAGAGAAATCAAACAAACAAGGAACTAAAAACATGTGCAAGTCTTTAATCTTCAAACCAAACTCGAACGAATGATTCCTATGATCCAAACTCTTCAAACGCAGCACTTCAATCTCCAAACTAAGCTTTTTGGAGTTCACAAAATCGTCTTTTTTTCTGGCGATAGCTTGGCTTCGTATTTATACCCACAAACATCTCATCAAAACGTAACTGAAAACAATTTTTCTGTGTTTTCGACCCCGTCGCGCTACGCGACGGGTATTGCCTTAGGGCGTCGCGTACGGCGGCGGCCCCTTATCTGCAGTTTTATTTTTTCTTTGTTTGTTCAGCTCTTCGACTCGCATACGAATCCTGTTTATCCTCTAAACTGCTCGTTTTAACTCATTTTTCATCACTTTCAGGAACGGGACCCGAAATCATAGCTTAGCGTATGCACTATCGAAATTCTAACCTAAACTAGACTCAAACTACCTTAAAATTGACCAAAATATACATTATAAACATATGTACTTTGCAGTACATCAAACATCCCCAGACTTAGTATTTTTTGGTCCTCGAAAAAGATATATGCAAACAGAATCAGAGATAAGCAAATAATTGGGTTAAAAACTATTTAAACTTATTAAAGTCGAAACTTATGTTAGCCACGATTACAAATATATTTGTCCCTTTAAACCTGAACCTAGTTCTAAGCCCTTATCATGCAATTTTAGTTCAAATGCGGTCAATCTACCTAGGGTCTCACACTAGAAGCCACAGTCCATCTAATCCCGCCTCAAGCTTATAGAACAAAAGGAACGATCACTGGATCAATTCCTAACCGTTTTATATCAAAATCAAGAGACTTTAAAGTCAAATATTTTGTTTTCATTTTTTTTTTTGAGCTTAGACATTGCTTTACCTAACCGAGAGGCATTCAGGCTGTAGAGTCGCTATCCCCAACCAAGATTACAATAGGCGTCGGTAATTTTTTTTCTTTGCAATTTCGATTTCACACATCTTAGAGGCATTCCGGTTGTAAAGTCGCTATCCCCAACCAAGATTACATAGGCCTGTGCTACTTTCATTTAGTTTCTAGCTCAATTTTTTTTCATGATTAAAAATTCTAACGATTTTGACTTATAACGGCATTCCTTATACTATTATTGGCGATTTCAATTTCCCATTTTTCCTAGATGAGTACCTACTAGCAAACCGACAATTAAGGTATATTAGGATCAAAGAGACCTAGAACTAGACCGGGCCTATTCACATATCCCAGACTAGATATAAGCACGACTATTTTTATCTCTTATTATTATTAGAACCCGAATAAAAGCTCATCTTTTCTATCATTTTCCATCTTTATTTGCAAACTCAAATTCAAAAGACATTTTCATTTTTTTATTTTTTTATTTTTTTATTTTTTTTTATTTTTTTTAACTAAAAGGTTCAACTATACTACGACTCTAACGTCCCATCCACACATTCGAGATTTGCATTGTTCCTAATGCAAGAGTAGAACAAGACTCAAACGATCAAAACTAGAAACTACCTACAAAATCAAAACTAAAAAAATAAAAAATACAAAACTCTACAATGAAAAAGACTTAGCTCGAAAAATGTGAGACTGTCAACGTGCCAGTCAATTCCATAAATGCCCTCCAATACCGAACGTGCTCAACAAACAATACCAAAACTCTCTCTCACACGAACGGAAAACGGCTCCAATCATCAACCTAAATCAAACATACCATACCAAACAGACTACTACCAAATATCCATAATACCAACATCCGAGGTTCAAAAGAAACATAAAACATATTGTCTTACTAATACAACCCAATCGAACTATTAAAGCAGCATAAAATAAAATAACCATAAAAGGATATATGCCGCTTCAATCCATCTCCATCACTCGTCGTCTTCCTCCTCATCCATCTTCTACACACTTGAACCTCCTGCCTGCTGCCATCCATACTGGCCACCATAACCATAACCGCTCTGTCCACCCCACTGATCATACCACGGATACTGTCCATAGACATATGGAGCCTGCTGCTCACCGCCATAAACTGGTGGTGGAAGTAATCCGGAAAAAGGTGGAAGCACATTCAGTTTCATACCTGACATCGTACACCTAAGCATGTCATCTTGGCGGTGGTGGCTCTGCATCGTCCACTGATGATCAATTCTAATTCTTTCCTCTAGCTGATCGAAACGCTGCTGGGTAAGGTCATAAACAGCTTCATGAGTGAATGGATCGGGTCGTGGGTGTGGGGGCTGGCGAAGTAGGTGCTGCTGAGTTGGAATCTCATGTCTCTGCCGAGGTCTCTGCTGATGTGGTAGAAAAGCATCCTGTAAGACATTAGCCACCTCAGTACCCGTTGGCGGCTGAGCCTGTGCACCCGGTCTGACCTTCCATTCCAGCGGATCCGAATATGACAAAATACCCGGTAACTATAGATCCCCAACACTCCAGTAACTCGTTGGACATTCTCTCTCATATGCTCTAACTTATATTTTGTGAAAGCAGCCAAATTAGTCGCTAACCTAGTAACATACGGCCCAAGATCCATCGCTGCCCGGTTTCCCCCTCTGCGAGCCCGGTTACAAGACCAGGCGAAGAAACTCGCCAAGTTCCAATTCCCCTTCTCAACCATGCACATCAAGGCGAAGATATCTAACAAATTAGCCTTGTTTTCACCCGACCTTCTTGCCACAATTGTAGTTGCCAACACCTTAAGAATATACCTATAGACCGGATCACGAACCGTAGAGATAAGGTTCGTGCCGGCGAACGGTGCGGTAGAAATCGTCTCCCAGAATCTAGATAACTCATTCGGAGCCAAACAATTTTCTCGCACATGATTGTACACACCTCTCAAACCATTAACAAACTCATCTGTCTGCACTTCCTGCTCAGAATAGAAACCGAAAGCTACTCCAAACTCAGTAATACTCATCTCATACACATTTAAGCCCAATGAAAATGAAACTGCATTCTTCTTCGCAAACGTGCCCTCTTTATGATAAAAAGTACAATGAAACTCGAGCGTCAGCTCTGTATGTTGTGGCTAACGGCAATCTAATGCCACTCTCAGTCTCGGACCAAGCAAGTTCTCTACACGGTCAAGGACCCCCATGCCCTACAACCATACCCAATCGATTGTGCGATGTTCCAGGAGATTAGTTTTCACATATTTCACTAGCTTTTCTCTTTCTTCACTGTCTTCTTCAAAATCCAAGATTGGGTGATCGACCACCCTTTCAAGTCGAGCATAAACTCTCTGATCTCGCCCTCGATATTTTATCTTCCTTTTCTTTGGGTTACTGGACCAACCCTCACCTCACATGTTCCTGCAAACACGAAAGATTTACGCGATACGAATCAAGCAAACACAAACTAATTTAATTTTTTTTTAAATTAATTTTTTTAGAATTTGGAAACAGCCGTATAGCATTATGTTCGCGGCTGAAATCGAAAATTAAGTTGAAGAAAAACATGGGTTATCGTTTACAAAAGCGTAAGTTAAACACAAACTTGCCCGAATAGAGATTGAGTATGGGCAAGATGTCGTGAACTTGTACATGCATATTAGTAAACCCAACACTTAACTCTAAGTACTAACTAGCTAGACTCGATTACTCCAACGACTCAAGACTCAATGTACACTATCTCCTCCCGGCACGTTAATTGTCCTCAAATAAGCATAAGTGCCAAAAGATCCCAACTTTAGGCCAAACAAGTGAGAGTTTGAAACTTTGAAACCAAAAGGTGACGTTTTGTGCAGCAAAAACTCATTTAGACAACTTATTAGGTTTGCAAAATCAGTTCAAAAACTTATTTTTTTAACAAAAACCTTTTTTGTGTTAGCCAAACAAACCCCACAAACATCCAAACAAGTGGCCCAAATGTCCAAACATACCCCACAAAGCTCAAACAACCGCAAACAAACCAACCCGAACCATCCGCAATCCACATTATGTATAACCATCCCAAACAAACCCAACCGCAGCCTCTATCATTATCGAAACATCAAGGATCACAATTTTAATGAACCACCTAAAACCTAGCCCTAAAATACGACTGACCCGACACTTACAAATGGAAATAGAAGTTACCTACTAACGAGTAATCATAGAAAACAAACCTTGGAGTCGGATTTAGCAAGAAAAATTTGGACTTGGACTTGTGGTGCTCGAACTTGTCGAAAACTCGAAAAGTTATCGCGCATTCGGGTGAAAGTGATGGTGGGTATCGTAGGGAAAGTGATTGTGGTGATGTAGGAAGAAAAATGGTGTAATTTGGTGGAGAAATGAGTGAGTTATGGTGGAATTTGTGTAATTTGCGGCTAGTGTTTCGTTTTTATGAGAAAAGGATGTGATATGCAGCAATAAGGGCTGAAAAATAGTTTGAATCGGGTCACAATGGCGTCGCGTAGCGCTACGGGGCAGGCCTGGGGGCGTCGCGTACGGCGGCGGGTCCAAATTAATTAAATTTTGGCCTGACCCCGTGGCGTAGCGCGATGGGTCGTAACGTGATGCGAGGGCCTGTTTTTTTACAGAATTTCTCGAAAATTTTGTCCCTTTATGCCTTAGAAAATTTTTCAATCACTTTCCAGCCATCCAAAAACCCCCAAAATTTTTCTAAGTATCAAACAAACATACCTGAGACCTCTTTTCTCATGCTTTCCCCATTCTGTAGCGGTGATGAAACCTGCGAAATTCTAAACAACACAAAAACAAAGACTGACAATCTACCAAAATACTGTTAGAAAGCAAAAAGGACTCGAATGACAACTCTTATACAAACGATACAAAATGTACACTTGGGTTTTCACCCAAAACACTAAGTGGTGGCTTTTGGTGGAATTTCGAGAGGAGTTTCCTCCATCTCATTCTTATCTATCGCTCCTCCAATATAGTGCTTCAAACGGTGGCCATTTACCTTCCAACTCCGGCCATCGGACTCATCCATAATCTCAACTGCTCCATACGGAAATACATAATGAACCATATACGGTCCCTACCACTTCGACTTTAACTTCCCCGCAAACAACTTCAATCTCGAGACTCGAATTGTAGAGAAGCACTCTATCACCCTTGCTAAATTCTTTGATCTTCCTTTACTTACGATCAGGTAGGGCTTTCGTTTTCTCCTTAATGCCCAAAGATCGAGCATAAGCCGCATCCCTAAGCTCCTCAAGCTCATGGATTTGAAAGAAACGTTTTCTAGCAGCTTCGGTCATATCAAGGTTAACGGTTTTTAAAGCCCAAAGTGCGCGGTTTTCTAGCTCTACGGGAAGATGACAAGCTTTTCCAAAGACGATCATGAATGGTGTGGTTCCTAAAGGTGTTTTGTAAGCAGTTCGAAACGCCCACAATGCATCGTCAAGCTTGTCGGACAATCCTTTCTACTCTTTCCGACGGTTTTCTCTAAAATA
Source organism: Helianthus tuberosus (assembly GCA_030545235.1). Taxonomy (NCBI): domain Eukaryota; kingdom Viridiplantae; phylum Streptophyta; class Magnoliopsida; order Asterales; family Asteraceae; genus Helianthus; species Helianthus tuberosus. Next base: position 59,806,127 of record CM060400.1, read on the forward strand.
CGTTTGATACCGCAATTCGCGTTCTCCACTTGACCACTCGTCTGTGGATGGTATGCGGTAGACAGACGATGAGTGACTCCATAGCGTGCAAGCAACTTTTCCATCAATGCGTTGCAAAAGTGAGTACCACGGTCACTGATTAAAGCCTTTGGTGTACCGAAGCGGGAAAAGAGTTTCTTGAGGAAACTCAATACTACTCGGGCTTCATTCGTAGGAAGAGTTGAGCCTCAACCCACTTAGAAACGTAATCGATTGCCACAAGTATATAACGATTCCCTTTTGAGACGGGAAAGGGTCCTATGAAATCAATGCCCCAAACATAAAAACCTCCAACACTTGGATTAGGTTTTGAGGCATCTCATCTTTGGCTGAAATGTTACAAGTTCGTTGACAAGAATCACATGTTTTCACGAACTCAACGACATCATGAAGTACGTTAGGCCAATAAAATCCACAATCGAACACCTTTTGTGTGGTGGCATATGCACCATGGTGGCCTCCCATTAGACCCTCATGCACATGTTTAAGGATATTCAAACCCTCCTCTCTCGACACACATTGCCTAAGAATCCTACCTCCCCCTATTCTAAAGAGAAACGGATCATCCCACACATACTTCTTCGACTCACTAAGGAACTTCCTTCTCTGCTGTGTGGTCATTCCCTTTACAATATTACCACTCGAAAGATAATTCGCCAAATCACAAAACCATGGCAATCCTTCCTTCTCGGCCTCTACAAATTCAATCGACTCGTGAGGAAATGTATATCCTATCTCCTCTTCAAGAATCTCCTCTCTCCTAGGGTCCTCTAAAGGTGAAAGGTGATCGGCTGCTACGTTTTCGGCCCCCCTCTTATCTCTAATATCGATGTCGAACTTGGAAAGCAAGAGAATCCACTGAATAAGTCGGGGTTTGGCGTCTTTCTTTTGGAAAAGAAAATGCAACGCGGAGTGGTCAGTGAAAACTATGGTCTTGGAGAGCACGAGGTATGAGCACAACTTATCGAACGTGAAAACTACGGCTAAGAGTTCTTTCTCTGTGGTGGTGTAGTTCTCTTGAGCATCATTTAACGTTTTGCTCGCGTAGTAAATGGGGTGGAAGTGCTTGTCCTTTCTTTGCCCTAATACCGCCCCAACGGCATAGTCACTCGCAACAGACATGAGCTCAAACGGCAAGCTCCAGTCGGGCGAGATAAGAATAGGTGCACTCACAAGTTGTTCCTTCAAAAAGTTGAAGGCCTTAAGACACTCCTCGTCAAAGATGAATGGAACATCCTTCTCTAGAAGACGGGTCATGGGGTGAGTGATCTTAGAGAAGTCCCTAATAAAGCGTCCATTGTAACAACTCTCATCAAAAGTCCTAATTATTATTTTAATTTGACCAATAGGAAACCCTAATTGAGAAACCCAATTGATTCTGAACAAACCCTAAAATTTTCAGAACAATCGGAATCAGGATCAGGGCCCCTAAAACTCAGGGGGGTAAACCCTAGTTAATGATTATCAACAATTACTCGTTGTAAAATTCAGAATTTAAGAAATAAAGGATTTCCCAGTGAAATCAAGTATTTGTAAATTATGGGATTTATCCCTATATTATATATAAACGAGCAGTTTTAATAATAATCGATCCTGTTTAAAAAGACTTCCGCTGTCACTAAATTAGATACCACGGGATTTCCTGCCTCGCGGCTCTGGACCGGGTCAAACCGGGGCCGAGGGCCGTGTCAGGAAAAGGTGGTATCAGAGCCACTGATTTAAGCTTACTATTGATTTTAGCCTATTAAAATAATTGAGAAATTTAATTGCTATTCTGTGAAAATATGTGTTATTAACTTATTAATTGTTGAGTTACAGTATGGGTAAACACAAGATTTCTGCTATCTACCACAAATTAGATACTGCACCCACAGAAAAAGGAACCTCTTCCTCCAAACACCCAACAGATCTGGAAGAAGGGATTTTTGTCCGTAAAGCAAATTATGAAAATCCTCTTACCCAAGATAAAAGAAATTTGATTCTTAGAAAGGGACAGGAGAAAATAAAGAAACCCCAAGTCAAGAAAGTGAAGTTTAATTCAGAAATCCAGGAATTAGGAAATAGGTCACCTTGGGAAGATACATTAGATGAAAAATGGGCAAACCTTTATATGCTAGCTACCGTAGCAGAGAATGCAAATCTCTAAACTTTTAATAAAGCCTGGTCTAGTAGAAAAGTAATACCCAGTAAATAAATAAATTATAGTGTGTTCACTTTCCTATAGTCTTTTGTACAAATCCGTATGCAATAAACTTTAATGTTTATTTGTTAAAATTTTGTTCCAAAGTTTTAACATTTACATTTTGTGCATTTTGCCTATATGCCATTCAGCATGACTGAGATATCGGAAGCATTTCAGAATCTCAACCTCTACCCAGTACCAATTGAAGTCTCCCACGACTTTACTGGTTATATTGCTGACATAGAGGAACCCCTGGAATTCCAAGCTCCACCGCTGGAAAAAGCAAAACTTAAAAAGAAAAGAAGATATGTAGGATGGAGGAAAGTGCGCAGGAGAAAGCCAGCTACTAGGAAACTCCCTAAAATATAAAACCCTATAGACAAAGGAAAAGGAATCGAAATCGGAGAATGTTCTAATCCAGCAGAAACGGAAATCAGGAAAGATTATAAACAAAAAGGAATAGAAATTGGAGAGAATTCTAGACAAGCTGAAGAAATCACATTTCAAGACGAAATCGACCGTTTACTGGCAAATTGTGATGTCATTAGCCCTATCCATAATAATCTATATCCTTACCTAGAAACCCAACTTCCTGTCAATCTGGAAACAGCTATTCCAGACCCACTAATCCACACTCGACCCTTAGGTCAAATGGGAGAATGGTGGACAAATGACTGGCCATTCCAAAATATTGTCAATAGTCCTTATTCTTTTCTTCCACAGTGGGATCCAGAACCTATCCCCAATCCTCCACTGAGCAACGAAAACTTAGCAGAACTCCGTCAGTACGGTGAAGAACTGATAAGTACAGGGAATAGAATCCGGGAAATGGGGGAACAAATTTCCTGGAAGTACGACGAAAGGGAGCGTCGCTACTAAACTGCTAGTTGACCAAAGAATAGTGGGGTTGGGAAGTATGTCTGTATATTAATAATAATAATTAAATATAACTCTGTAAAATGGGAAATAAAACATTGTAAGATAAACGGTGTATATGGATGCCTATATAATATATAAAGCAAAATAGAAGTCGAAACATCGACAATTTTGGATATATATCTGTGTTGTAAGATTTTATGTGCTTCTGTGTAATTGTTTTATTTACAATCATTTGATACTAATAGTTATATTTTTAATAATTATCAGATGGAAAACGCTAGTAATGAACCAGTTAATGAAGGGAATCAATCTGAACAAAATCAGGAAAACCAGTATATGACTAGACAAGATATTGAAAATATTGTTGCTCAAGGGATAGCTAATGCTATTCCAGCATTCGTTGCTGCTATAAAGAAACCTGTTGAACCACAATAAATCGTTCCTAGTAAACGTACTCAGGAAGATAATTTTAGTCATAGTGTAAATGGAGGCGGCAATCATGACGATAATAATCCACTACAGGCCCCACCTCCTAAGAAAATGAAAGCCGCAACACCTGGTTGCACTTTCAAAGAATTTCTTGCTTGCAAACCTGCTGAATTTGCAGGAAATGAAGGAGCAACTGCAGTACTGCGTTGGTTAGAGAAAACCGAAGCAGTAATTGCAATAAGTAAGTGTTCCGAAGAAGATCAGGTCATGTACGCATCAAACCTTTTCAAAGAAGGAGCGCTTGAATGGTGGAACACGGTGCTACAAGCAAAAGGAAGAAGCATAGCTTATGCTATGAACTGGGAAGAATTTAAAATTCTTGTAGAAAGAAAATACTGTCCTGAATATGAAAAGGAACAGATGGCAAATAAGTTCCTAAATCATCGTATGGTAGGCGTAGAGTGTCGCGGTTATACTTCGACATTCTTTGAATATGCTAGAGTGGTACCAACACTGGCTTCGCCAGAACCGGTACTCATTTCTCGCTATATTTGGGGACTAATTAGTGAAATCCGTAACATCGTTAAAGCTGCGAGACCTCGTACGATTGATGATGCAGTGGAATTAGCTAATACCCTAACCGACGAACTGGTACGCACGCAAGATGAAAACAGGAAGAAGGAACTGGCTCAGAAAATTACCCAGGGATTTCGTACGGGTAATAATAGCAACTTCAAGAGAAGAGGAACAGGGCAACCCTCAAATCCGTCATTCTGCAGAAATTGCAAAAGGAAACATTTTGGAAAATGTAATATAGTTTGCAACTTTTGCAAAATGGCAGGACATCGTGAAGAAAACTGTAGGAAGAAATCCACAATTTGTTACAATTGTGGAGAAACTGGACATTTCAGGCCAGATTGCCCGAAATTAGTCCAACCAGCAGACAACAAAGCTAAACCAGCTGACGGAGCTACAAAGAAGAATGTCCGAGCCTTTCAGCTAACTACTCAGGAGGCAGAACTCATCCCAGATGTGATAGCGGGTACGTTCTTAGTTCACAACGTATACGCAAAAGTATTATTTGACTCTGGTGCAAACCAAAGTTTTATAAATACTTCATTCTGCCAAGCTCTTAAGTTACCTTTAACCACCCTTAGGCAAATTTTTACAGCCGAAACGGCAGAAGGAAATTCAGTTAAAATAGATAAAGTTTTGCAAGAAGAAAACATAGAACTTTTAGGACATAGATTTTCTGCAAAACTATTGCCAATGAATTTAGCTGAATTTGATGTTGTATTAGGAATGGATTGGTTGGTAGCCAACCATGCTAGAATCCTTTGTGATCAAAATTCCATAGAAATTCAATCACCCACCGGAGAAATGATTAGGATTACAGGAGATAAACCACGAAAGCCTATGAAGTTCATATCAGTAATGAAAGTTGCTAATTATGAACGAAAACAAGGAATAGTATATATGATTTCAGTAATCATTAGTACTAAGGGTAAAGAACTTAAGGAAATCCTGTAGTCTCAGAATATCCGGATGTATTCCCAGAAGATTTACCGGGATTACCTCCAGATAGGGAAGTAGAATTTAGGATTCATCTAATTCCAGGAACTACACCGATAGCCAAGGCACCTTATCGGTTAGCACCCACAGAAATGTTAGAATTAAAAACGCAATTAGATGAATTACTAAGTAAAAGATTCATACAACCTAGCTCATCCCCTTGGGGAGCGCCAGTGTTGTTTGTAAAGAAAAAGGATGGTTCAATGAGAATGTGCATCGATTATAGAGAATTAAATAAGGTTACAATTAAGAATCGATACCCATTACCTAGGATTGATGATCTATTTGATCAACTTCAGGGGGCTAGATATTTTTCTAAGATAGATTTACGCTCCGGATATCATCAATTGAAGGTACAGGAAGAAGACATACCTAAAACTGCTTTCAGAACTAGGTATGGTCATTATGAGTTTACAGTCATGCCCTTTGGATTAACGAATGCACCTGCTGCATTCATGGACATGATGAATAGGATCTGTAAACCATACTTGGATAAATTTGTAATCGTATTCATCGACGATATACTTATTTATTCCAAAAGTCAGGAAGAACATTGCAAGCATTTGCATGCACTCTTAACCTTGTTAAGAAAAGAAAAGCTTTATGCAAAATTCTCAAAGTGTGAATTTTGATTAAAAGAAGTGCAATTCCTAGGACATATGGTGAATCACGAAGGCATTCACGTAGATCCTGCTAAAATAGAAGCAATCACTAAATGGAAGGTCCCACAAACAGCTATGGAAATTAGAAGTTTTATAGGTTTAGCTGGGTATTATAGACGGTTTATTAAGGATTTTTCCAAGATAGCCGTACCATTAACTAAGTTAACCTATAAAGCCACTAAGTTTGAATGGGGACCTAAGCAAGAAGAAGCTTTTAAGATTTTAAAGCACCGATTGACGAATGCTCCAATTTTAGCATTACCCGAAGGAACAGAAGATTTTGAAGTATATTGTGATGCTTCAAAATTAGGATTCGGATGTGTGTTGATGCAGCGCAAGAAGGTAATTGCGTATGCCTCTCGGCAGTTGAAAAAGAACGAGGAGAATTATACGACTCATGACTTGGAATTAGGAGCCATAATTTTTGCCCTTAAGATTTGGAGACATTATCTTTACGGAAGTAAATTTACTGTCTACACAGACCATAAAAGTTTAAGATATATATTTGGGCAAAAAGAATTAAACATGAGGCAAAGGAGATGGATGGAAATCCTAAGTGACTACGACTGTGATATTCAGTATCACGAAGGAAAGGCAAATGTAGTTGCAGATGCCTTAAGTCGTAAGTATTATGAGAAACAACGACGAGTTCGTGCTCTCAGATTAAATCTACAAATAGATTTAATGGAACAATTGAAGAATGTTCAAGTTACAGCAATCAAGGATGATGCTGAAGGAATGAAAGGACGAATGAAGGAATTAGAACAAGGAGCAGATGGAATTTGGAGATTCCACAAAAGTAGAATTTGGGTACCTAAGCAGGGAGATTTAAGACCTAAGATTTTAGAAGAAGCTCATAAATCTAGGTATACTATGCATCCAGGAAACAATAAAATGTACCAAGATTTAAGAAATAATTTCTGGTGGATAGGAATGAAAAAGGATATAGCTAAATACGTATCTAAATGTCTTACTTGTTCACAAGTTAAGGCCGAACACCAGAAACCTTCAGGATTACTACAACAATTAGAAATGCCTGTATGGAAATGGGAACTCATAACAATGGATTTTGTTACTAAGTTACCCAAGACCAGAAAAGGGAATGATGCGATTTGGGTAATTGTGGATCGATTAACCAAATCAGCTCATTTTCTACCAATGAAGGAAACCTTTAGCATGGAAAAGTTAGCCAAGTTGTACGTAGATGAAGTGGTATCTTTACATGGAGTCCCACTCTCCATTGTATCAGATAGAGATAGTCGCTTCACTTCTCATTTCTGGAAAAGTTTCCAGCAAGCAATGGGAACTCGACTAAATTTAAGCACTGCATATCATCCTCAAACAGACGGACAAAGTGAAAGGACGATACAAACCCTGGAAGACATGCTCCGAGCATGTGTAATTGATTTTGGTGGATGTTGGGATGATCATTTACCATTAATTGAATTCTCCTATAATAATAGTTATCATTCAACTATTGAAACTGCTCCATTTGAGGCACTTTATGGAAGAAAGTGTAGAACTCCAGTTTGTTGGGCAGAAATAGGAGAAAGTCAATTGTCAGGTCCTGAGATAGTGCAAGAGACAACCGACAAGATAACTCAGATCAAGGAAAGACTGAAAACGGCTCGAGATCGCCAAAAGAGTTATGCAGACAATAGATGCAGGCCGTTAGAATTCCAAGTAGGAAATAAAGTACTATTGAAAGTTTCTCCTTGGAAAGGAGTTGTTCGATTCGGTAAGAAAGGAAAGCTAAGTCCCAGGTACGTAGGACCATTTTCAGTGATCCAACGTATAGGACCAGTTGCTTATCGTTTACAACTACCAGAAGAATTAGCTGGAGTACATGATGTATTTCATGTATCCAATCTGAAGAAATGTTTATCAGATGAATCACTGGTAATACCTCTTCAAGATATTGAGGTAAATGAAAAGCTGAAATTTGTTGAGAAACCTCTTCAAATTGAAGATCGAAAGATTAAGTTTCTCAAACATAAACGACTAGTTTTAGTCAAAGTTAGATGGGATTCAAAGAGAGGAGCCGAATATACTTGGGAGCTGGAATCGGAAATGAAGAGAAAGTATCCTCATTTATTCCAGTAAATCTCGAGGACGAGATTTTTATTAAGGTGGGGAGAATGTAACAACTCTCATCAAAAGTCCTAATTATTATTTTAATTTGACCAATAGGAAACCCTAATTGAGAAACCCAATTGATTCTGAACAAACCCTAAAATTTTCAGAACAATCGGAATCAAGATCAGGGCCCCTAAAACTCAGGGGGGGGGGGGGGTAAACCCTAGTTAATGATTATCAACAATTACTCGTTGTAAAATTCAGAATTTACGAAACTACTGACTCAGCATAGCTAGTCCCAAACGTGGCTACCCTATAACCTATTTTTTTACCTTACGCACCATAACAATTTAATTATTACGGTCCGTAAGCATCCTTACGCACCGCAACAATTTATTTGTTACGGTCCGTAAGGGGTGGCAAAATTTGGCTATAAATAGCAGACATTGGGACTTGAAATTTGACGTATGTTCGACGAAGAAATTCGTTTCATGCACCGATTTACGTTCTGTATACTACAATTAACACACACAGTGCACTAATCGACGCCGCAATCAGGGTAATAACTCGATCGCTATTACGATTCAACATCCGATCGATTATAACTATCCAACGATTGTTTAAGTGCCGCTCAAATTGAGATTATACTTTATTAATTCATTGTGATTTCAACTTGAATGTTTGAGTACTGCTCGAATTCGGACTATACCCTGTCATTCGTTGTGAATCCGATGAATTGTTAAGTATTGCACTAATAAATCGTTGTGAGGGTTTAATCTCGTGAATTGTCGTAACTGTTGTATTAGTTACTAACCTATTGTGTGTGCATTGTTAATTAAATTAGGTTAATCAAGGCTAATCAGTAGGCTTATATTCTGCTCGTTGAATCTACAATGTGAGTCATTCTCTTTTTATCAAATTTGTTTACAAAATCATGTTTATTTTCAAAGGTTATAATTACAGTGATTAAGTTTATGTAATCACCAAGTTACAGCCGGTATGTGGGGTTTTGTATACATTACTTGATAATCTTCACCATTGGACAACGAGTTAGCCAAGGGGTGATATGACCATAGTCACAGACACCATTGGACGAATGGGCCAATGGGTCGAGTGACAAATACTGTGGGTATTTGGTTTGATATCTGAAACATTGTAATATCTCTTAATACTGTGAATTATAACAAATGAGTCATTTTAGTAAAATGAATGATTCACTCAGTATTTCCCTGCTGACAAAACCTTTTTCAAACATGTTTCAGGTGATCTGTTGTGAGCAAAGGAAAAGTGTCGTGGAGCACTACAAGCTTAGAAAGTGGCTCAATGTAAATAAATAAAGAAACATGTTTTAAGAAATAAAGGATTTCCTAGTGAAATCAAGTATTTGTAAATTATGGGATTTATCCCTATATTATATATAAACGAGCAGTTTTAATAATAATCGATCCTGTTTAAAAAGACTTCCGCTGTCACTAAATTAGATACCACGGGATTTCCTGCCTCGCGGCTCTGGACCGGGTCAAACCGGGGCCGAGGGCCGTGACATCCATAGAAGCCCGCATGACCAAGAAAACTTTGAATCGACTTTACGCTAGTGGGAGGAGGCAACCTGCTAATGGTATCTATCTTCGCACAATCCACCTCTATCCCATCCCTCGAGATCTTATGACCTAAAACAATACCTTTAGTCACCATGAAGTGACACTTCTCCCAATTCAGCATCAGCTTCATCTCAACACACCTCTTCAACATCCTCTCAAGATTTCTCAAACACTCATCGAACAAGTTACCATAGACCGAAAAATCATCCATGAAAACCTCCATGGAACTCTCAATCATATCCTGGAATATGGCAACCATGCACCGCTGAAAGGTAGCGGAAGCGTTACACAACCCAAATGGCATGCGTCGGTACGCGTATGTGCCATAAGGGCATTTGAAGGTGGTTTTATCCTGATCCTCCGGTGCGATGGGGATCCGGAAGTAACCAGAAAAACCATCGAGAAAACAATAGAATTGTTGACCCGCGAGACGCTCCAACATCTAATCGATAAAGGGCAATGGGAAGTGGTCCTTTCGGATGGCATCATTCAATTTCCGGTAATCGATGCACACTCGCCAACCCGTAACCGTACGAGAAGGGATAAGCTCATTCTTGGAATTCATGACAATGGTCACCCCTCCCTTCTTAGGGACAACCTGAGTGGGACTAACCCATGGCAAATCTGAGATGGGATATATCATCCCGGCATCTAGGAGTTTTAGAACCTCCTTCTTCACTACCTCTTGCATGTTTGGATTGAGGCGCCTTTGGGGTTGCACCACCAGTTTGAAATCGTCCTCCTTGAGAATCCGGTGAGTGCAATAAGAGGGGCTTATGCCCTTAATGTCGGACAACCTCCATGCAATGGCCTCTTTGTTGGCCTTCAACACTTCCAACAACTTCAACTTCTCCCTATCCTCCAACTTCGATGAGATGATAACGGGTAGCTCGGAACCCTCCCCTAAAAAGGCATATTCTAAATGAGATGGAAGGACCTTAAGCTCTAAGGGTGGGGGTTGGGTGGTGTCATTACTAACGGCTAGCGCTTCAGGAATCAAAGGAATCCCTTTATATTCTACCTCCTCCAACCTTAACGACTCCTCCTCTACTATCTCTCCTCCTGGTAAGTCGGCTCCACTAATGAACTCTAGAAAATGGTCAACGCATGAGATGAATGAGCTTAAGAAATAGATGGAATGGCAAGGACCACTATAGTTATCGGAGCCACTCGGGTGGTTCATGGAACGATCGACCTCAAAGGTGACTCTCTCCTCACCGACTCTCAGTGTCATCTTACCATCGAAGACAGTGGGAAAAACGGACGACCGAGTATGATAGGAACTATCTCATCAGCTTCCTTATCAAGAATGACGAAATCAGTGGGAAAACGAACTTGTCGAACCTAACAAGCAAATTTTCGACAACACCCCTAGGGTATTTCACGGATCAATCGGCTAAAGATTGTAGGATCGTTTTCAGACCCGAACGAGTCGATCAGAAGAGTTTATCTCTAAACGAAAGGCGGAAACAAACGTGTAGAGTGCAATTCAGCTAGATTTACTCATTAAACTGTTGTATGATTGATTATAAGACGTTTTACAACTTGACAACACTTCGGCAGCACTTCATTGCTCTGGCTGGAAAGTTTCAAATGATGAAAGTTTGAAGGGTATATATAGGCTAGACCCTGACCGTTTGAAGATGGCATACCATGCTTCAAACGGTCACCACTTTCAAACGGTCAACCTCAAACTGTTACAATTTCAAACAAACGACACGTTCAAACGGTCAACCAATTCAAACGGACATCTAATTTTGAATTTCAATATGTTTCTATTTTGTTTTCTTGTGCCCATGATGCAATAGTGATGTCATTTGGATGATGTCATCATCAAGAATGATGACATCATTCTTGTTCCGAACCGCAATGTATCCAAGACTCGATATAAGACGAAGACGACAAATGTATGCACCAACAGACTCCCCCTCAGATGTTGACGGGTCTTAAGTGTCGAGTCTTCGCATCTTCAGTCTTTATCAGTCTGTTCACTTTATTAAAAAATTCTCCATTGTAAGCATCCTCAATCAATCTCTTACTCTTTCTCATAATCTTCAGGATCTGAATCTGTCTTTACAATCTTCAGACTCCCTCTTGATGTCTTCAGACTCCCCCTTTTGCTAAGCTGGGATCGCAGTCTGGAATTCACTTTCCACAAGTTCTTAGATCATAACCTGGCACTCATCTAACTCAGGTTTCGGAACCTGTTCAACCTGCATAACTCTCTACCCAAAAATAAATTTTCTGATAACCATTTGTGGATAAGATTTTCAAATCTAATTTACCACTTGCAGGAATAACATTTTATTGCAAAACCTTTTCTTATTTTATTTCAACAATCCTCAAATACTTTCACCCAAACCATTTGTTCATCATGTTTAGCACTCAGAATTTTGAAAATCAGCTCTCCAAAATCAGTTGTCGAAAATATTTTTGGATTTTTCAAAATTTATGCTAAAACACACTTAAAATCTTTTTGGATTTTTGAATATACTGAAATGCAATAAAGAAATATTTACAAACAATATTTTTGTGAGTTCGTGCAAGAGGATCATATCTGTTTTTGAGACCAATCACCAACACCGTTAAGCTATAAACATTGTAAGTTCTAAACAGTTCACATTGATTGACGATATTGTTGTCCACTTAAACTCAATCTAAAAACTTTCGAAATGCTTACCGATACGTTAAGGTATATTAATTTGCACTAAGTTCTAATGGACCCCACGATCTCAGCATATCCCCTCATCATGTAATACACTATCTCAAGCAATGCCTTTAAACTTTTATCAACTGTGATTTATGCAAAAAATAAAGCAGAATGTTTAAACATTAACAATCAGGTCGATACTTCCGTATACGCAGAGAAAGTCCAATGTTTAAACAAAATAAGAAAAATAAAACAAGTTGAAGTTGTTTAGGCTTTAACCACCAGGTCGATACTCCCGTATACGCAGAGGAGGTCCAAAGATTAAACGAAACACCAAAGAAAATAAAGCAGAATGTTTAGGCAACAACATCCAAGTCGATACTCACGTATACGCAGAGGATGTCCAATGCTTAAACAAAATAAAGAAATAAAACAAGTTTAAATCTTTGCAAAATGAAATGCACAATCACAGCGACTTTTCAGCAAAGTTGTGAAAGTTCACAAACTTAACCAGTTTTATGTCTTTCGACAATCAGCGATTACTGAGTAGGCACTCAGCCAAGAAGGACAAAACTAAGTACTATGCTTTCGACCATTTTTCCCACTAGAACTAGGCTTTTTCATTTAAGTTTGTATCGTTATCGCAAATCTACTAGTCTAGCTGAGCCTATCGTCACATACTTAGTGAGACCGTTTATCACATTTTAACTTTCCATTTCTTTAGCATGCTATGACAGTCCACTAATGTACTATCATTTCCTATTTTATGCAACAAAAACTCATTTTTCATTTTATCATGTTTTTGGCTTTTTCAAATTTTCTAATGTTTTTGGATTTTCTGAAAAGTCTTACTCCCCCTAAAATACAAATACATCTAAAGAAAATTGAAAACAAACTGTACAAGAACATGACAACTGATATCGAATTGCCTCAATTCGCCATCCACTTGGCATAAACAATCAGAACTCCCCCTCACAACAAACTATTTTCCCATTATGATCTCAAAACACTTAAGTTTGTTTTAATCAAAATGGTTTTTCCGGAAAATTAGTTTTGTTGATTTTACCATTTGTAGGCTAGGGATTTGGTTCATCACATTGTTTTTTAACCACTTGTAGGAAATCAGATACAACGTTATGTCCCTGATTTACCACTTGTAAGATCAATCAAATCAAGCATTTTCAACCAAACATCATCTGTTAGTTGAATTCTCAAAGTGTCGCTTCCTACTCCACACTTACCAACCTGGGAGTTCCGGCTATTCCTGCAGTATGAATTGCCAAAATTTTCATTATAAAATTCATTTTCATCAACAATTATCAAGAAAAATGCCGATTCATGCTCCGCGATTACCAACTTGGGAGCTCCGGCAAGTCAGGTTTTTACTTTTTGAAAAATATATCCACCCAAGCCTGACCTTCCTTGGGTGTAACAACCACTTCTTCATCTTTACTTTCAACAGACTTGTAAACATTCATTTTGGAAGCATAGAATTCTTTAACTCCTTTGACCTTACCATCGACCATTTTTCCAAAAATGTGTTTCACATTTCTGTTGAAAGCCTTATCAACATCAAATTTCTTCTTGTCAAAATAAAATTGATTTGAAATTTCAACGTTTCCAACTTTCTTCTTAAAATTTTCAGCTCGCAAAGGTGGAAAATTCACATCATCCACTTTTGGAACTGATTTTTCAATTCTTTCTTCAACATGTGGCTCCTCTGATTTTGTGGAATCAGATTCATCACCATAACTGTTTCCTGAACCTTTAACAACCCATTTTTGATTTTTCAGATTTTCTTTTCTTTTAACCACATTCTTTGAACATTCACCAATCTCAAAGGTTGAATTTTCAAAGCCTGTAAATTTTCTGGTTGTTAGTTCAGTTTTCTCAACAACTTTTTCTTTCATTTTACCAGAGATGTAACATATGTGCTTGTAATCATTGTGAACAGTTCGGTTATCAATAAAACAATGTTATTTGATCCCTATGTTTGTTTGGTTGTGTTTTACATTTTTCATGTTTTGACTTTTATTCAATTTCTAACTCTATATCGCTTTCTGGAGAGTTATACGCAAACTGATGCGTAAACGTAATCAGTTTAATGCGAAAAATACTCCGGAACATCAACATATACTTAACATACCTTAAATAACCTTTACATAACTTAGAAATAAGTTTTAAATGCTTTGATATGGCAAAAACAAGTTAATTCGGCTACAGGGACTAAATTTAACAAACTACGAAAGTATGCCAATTTGAACTGTAACAGACATTCCGGAACATGACCATAAGTTAAACATACCATAAATATCCTTTACACAGCTTAGAAATAGGCTTTGAGGGGTTCGGTGTGCTAAAATAAACTTTTGGGTCATTCAAGGACTAAAAGTGTCAAAAAGTGCACAAGTTTACACTTTTGCGCATAACTCACGTTCTGAATACATCCGGACATCCAAAAATTTATGTAAGCACTAAAATATTTTATTTTAGTGTTTGGCATAAGAAAAATCCATTCGTTGCGTCATTTGGATCGTTTTTCGCGCTTGTGCGCATTCCGTCGTAATTAAGCGAACATCGCGTTCGTACGGCCAAACAAACCAACATCCAAGATATTTTTGAGCATGTTTTGAGTTGCCAATACTTTAACTTCATTTTAGAGCCTTGAAATGGGGTTAACGGGGCTTATACGTGTCAAAAATGCATCGAAAACCAAGTTTTGGGCATGCAGGGGCTAAAAATGTAAATATGTCAAAGTTCTTAGGCCTGGGGCGTAAACCCAAGCTTAAACTTTACGCGGCCCGCGTCAGTATCCCAGATCAGAAAACTCAGTTTAGCAGCCTGTTAACAGTTGTATTACCCACTAAACCACCTTGCAAATGGTATTTCTCAATACTAGTGGCTCAAATGGTTTTCTAAAACCATGTGCTTGAGGTGTATGGCCAAGATCAAAGCACGATTTCCAAGAAACGATCCTAACGGTTCGGGAAATCCTATAAATACCAAACACCCACTTCACTCTCAACTCACACCTTTGAATCTGAACTTGCTCTCTAAGTTGTCGTGTTTAGCACTTCATACCTGAGAGTGTTCGAATTCAAACCTTCCATTCTTGGACCCTTTGTAAGTATTCCTTCGTTCTTTTATTGCTTTTTTAGTCCGAAAGTCAAACTTTGTTTGACTTTCTACGTTGACCAGTTTATGGTCAATGCGAAGTTCGTTTGAACTTCGCAACGTGATTGTAATCACGATGGTTATAGTCCCTTGTGACTATGCCTACTGATTACCACGTTGTCTAGGGTCGTAAGGGTAAGCGATCTAATAAATCACTTATACCTTCGAACCCGACCCATTTGGTCGATCATTAGGATCCGACCAAATACATTAGGTGACCATAGTAGGTAGGGAATAACCTTCCGAGGTTATACCTTATGGTCACGACGTTTAAGTAGTTGTATGATAGGTAGTTTATATGCCTTAGGTAAATTACCAAAATACCCCTTTGATGCCAAAATTCATTATAGACATATGTGACATAACTTTTGACATTTAAACTGATTTGACGACAATATTAGGCATGTTAAGGCATATTCTACTTGTCATAGGACTAGTTAGGCGGTCCGAACACGTTTCACGCGAACGACGCGTTAAAGTAGCATAAGCTACCTAAACGGGTCGTAAGCACTTATGTTAGGTTTCATTTAGTATGTAGGCTTTGTTAAACCATATTACACGAGTCTCCACACTCGTTTGGTTTACGAACCCTCATTCTATCCGATCCTCCGATTTAGGTCCGGTTTATTAACATAGTTACCTATATTAGGTGCCGTTTGATTCCGAGATCTCTAGCTTTGCTTGGTGGTTATCTTAGGACTTCTGAGCAATCTCAAGTGAGTACATAGACCCCTCTTTTACTATTTTCCAAACTGTTTTGGGGTGAAACACATGTGCCGACTTTTTACTTTCATGCTTTCTATGTTTTCACATCATATACTTGCTATGTTCATTAGTACATTTATAGTACATGATTTCATTACATTTTATGCTATGTATGACCATTGTGTGCATACCTGGTACATTGTTTTACATTACATTTCATGCTATGTATGTCCATTGTGTGCATACTTAGTACATTGTTTTACATTACATTTCAGGCTATGTATGTCCATTGTGTGCATACTTAGTACATTGTTTTACATTACATTTCATGCTATGTATGTCCATTGTGTGCATACTTAGTACATTTTTTTACATTACATTTCATGCTATGTATGTCCATTGTGTGCATACTTAGTACAGTTGTTTTCATCACATGCTTACATTTTGTTATGACATTTGGGTTGTTTACAATGGAACAATACATTCATTAACATTAGCTACGCCGTTCGTTAGTAGGTAGTGGTACCATAGGAATTGACAACTCCCGTTCCTGAAATCCTGGGTTTGTTTGGATTGGAAGGAATGACCGAATTCGATACACATAACTTAGATAAACCTTTAATTTGTTTAAGGGTTTATCGCCACAGTCTCAAGGCTTGGATGTATGCATTTTCACAATACCGCATAAATGTTTGTATCAGTATAGCATGCATCTGTTCCACAAAACATAACTTTGATTTAAACCATGTTTTACTTCAATACCTTGTTTTTGTGCATTTCACATATGGTTTAGTTGATATATTTCACTTACCATACATGATATTTTTGGGTATACATTACATGATCTACATTAAACATAAACATTTTGACATTGATATACACAATTAGTGGTTTACATTGGACATAGACATTTCGATTTGGTTTACACATTAACACATGACAATTCATTTATACATAAACAATTTACATTGGTGGTTGGTTTGAGTAAGTGATTTGAGTAACGAGGCGTGTGTAATATGATACAAGCATGGTGGATACACCGCTGGTACTTCCTATAAACAAGTGTTTGTATGATATTACATGTCGTAGCGTTACCTAAATCATTTCAATATTTGACATATTACGTTTTACATAAACAACTTATTTTCACAAGACATTGATTTACAAAACAACTTATCTTATACAAACTCATTTTTCTTGGTTATTCATTTAACCTTACATTATTCTCTTATTTATATATATCATTGCTTTTTGAATGATTTACATGACAAAACAACTTACAAGGTTCATGACTGACTTTTGTTAAACAACTTTTCCTAAACTTATAAGTCATGAATCCTATTTTCACAAATCCTATGTATCTCACAGGCATTTTTATGCTGACGTACCTATTTTCACATGTGTTTTCAGGAGCTTTTGCGTAGGATGATGATCGTGACACTAGGGCGGACATGTGCCTTAGAGAATAAAACTGAAGATAGACTAGTTTAATTATGGCATGAACTCTTTGATTGCTGTTTAAGATAATGTAACACTCTTGTTTAATAAATAAAATATAACTTTGTATGCCATGGCTCTGATACCAACTCTTCTGTCACACCCCGACCACGTATAACATACAAAACGTGGCGGAAAACGTCGGGGAGTGTTGTAACAGAATTATTGTTTCAAACCTCGGAAGGTTATTCCCTACCTACTATGGTCACCTAATGTATTTGGTCGGATCCTAATGATCGACCAAATGGGTCGGGTTCGAAGGTATAAGCGATTTATTAGATCGCTTGCCCTTACGACCCTAGACAACGTGGTAATCAGTAGGCATAGTCACAAGGGACTATAACCATCGTGATTACAATCACGTTGCGAAGTTCAAACAAACTTCGCATTGACCATAAACTTGTCAACGCAGAAAGTCAAACAAAGTTTGACTTTCGGACTCGAAAAGTAATAAAAGAACGAAAGAATACTTACGAAGGGTCCCCGAATGCTAATCTCGATCCAAGTAACTCAGACAATGGTTTCAACTTAGAGTTTCTCAAATCAAAATTCTAGTGGGTTTTGCAATGGCATGGGGGGGTATTTATAGGATTTCCCGAACCGTTAGGATCGTTTCTTGGAAAACGTACTTCAATCTTGGCCATACACTTGCACCCATGGTATTGTAATACCATGTGCACATCAAACCAGCCCATTGAATATATCATGCGTTGATATAGTTAAAAAGGCCCTCTGGTGGTCTAGTTAAAGAGATCCTACGTCGATCTAAGTTAAATAGATTGGTTCGACAATCTAGTTAAAGACATCCTACGTTGATGAAGTTAAATATTTCTCTTGGGTAGTTTAGCTGAAGAGATTGTTCGTTGATCTAATCCTTTGGTGACCTAGTTAAAGAGACTCTATTGCAGTCAAGTTAAATCACCACAGGATTATTCGTTTGATTTTTTTCCCATACGCATTATGAAATGAACTGTGCGGACTGTGCAAGGAAGTACGTAATTATGGGGGCCTACATAATTATGGAATTCAGTGCACAGAAACCACAGGAAGTTTTGTCATGTGTAAAGACCAATAGTGGCAAGAGTAATGATACAGGAGAAGTCTTGGACTTTGACCAATGTCATTTTATCTTACACTTCACAATCGAAAATTTAAGTTTCCTATGATAAGTCTTCATGGGAAACGTTCTCCCATCCATAGTTTGAAACTCCATGTTTTGCTGTTACAAGGACTTCACTTTCAGGGATTGACAATTTCGCTAAGAACCCTATCATGGCCCAGGGTTCTACTTAGGGTTCAAGGGGTTCATTCAAAGCGAAAACATCACCGTCGTCCTCACAAGTTTCTCCTAAAATTAAATTTCGGGACGAAATTTCCTAAAGTAGGGGAGACTGTGACACCTGTGTCACTTCAACCATCAAACAAATGCCAAACCAATGAAATATTGTATTTCATACTTGGGATTTGTAAAAATATGTGTATCATTTGCACATATCAACTCTTGTTCGATTTCAAGCTTTAAATTGCTTTCTAGAGGGTTATACGCGCTCTGATGCGTAGATATAACCAGTTTAATGCAACGAAAACTCCGGAATAGTAAAACCAGGGTTATCCTTTACGCGGCCTGCGTCAGCCTCTCAGACCAGATTCGATGTTTTAACAGCCTGTTATCAGCTGTTATGCACTCCTAATCCAATTGCACATGGTAGCTCTGATACCATCTTTTCTGTCACACCCCGACCACGTGAGACAATGAAACGTGGCGGAAACATCGGGGAGTGTTGAAACAAAAGTTCTTGTTTAAAACAATGTAAACTTTCATGTTTGTTTAATAAAACGAAACTTCAATTGCCATGGATTTGAAATAATTAATTCTGTTACAACACTCCCCGACGTTTCCGCCACGTTTTGTTGTCTCACGTGGTTGGGGTGTGACAGAAAAGAAATTTTGGGAAGCCTCCAGCAAAGAAGCCCTATTCAGGGAATGCACCTTTGTGCAATAGATGCAACAGTCACCATCAGCCGCAACATCCGTGCCGTTTCTGTAATAACTGTGGGAAGTCGGGTCATCTTGCCAATGTTTGTCGGTTTGCTCAGAATCAGGCAGTTCAGAACCCGGCTCAACAAGTTGCTCAGCCTCTTGCTCAGCAACAGGTCAAGCTGCACGACCACACTACCCACCAGGTGCTTGTTATAACTGTGGGGATCTGACCCATTACAGAAACCGGTGCCCAAGGCTGGCTAACCAAAATCAGAATCCAAACCAGAATCAGGCTCAGGCTCGAGGGCGAGTCTTCAACATGAATGCTCAAGAGGCACAAGCAGACAATAACGTGGTGAACGATACGCTCTTTATTAATAATCAGCCTGCATCTGTTCTTTTTGATTCTGGTGTCGACAAGAGTTTTGTGTCATTGTCTTTTGAGCCAATGCTTCGCATGTCTAGAACGAAACTAGGAAAACCCTTGACAGTAGAAGTTGCTAGTGGCGAACCCATTGTTCTTGATTCTGTTCTACGCAACTGCCAGTTGAACCTTAACGACCATCCTTTTCCTATCAACCTCACGCCTATGCAACTTGGAAGCTTCGACGTCATTGTGGGTATGGACTGGTTATCCAAGCATCACGCAGAAGTAGTTTGTTTCGAGAAGATCGTTCGTGTGCCGCTTTCGACAGGCGAGATCCTACAGGTTCAAGGTGAGAAACCGTCTGGTGGTCTCAAGCTCATGTCTTGTTTTAAAGCTCGGAAATATCTGTGGAAGAACTATGTGGCTTTCTTAGCACATGTTACAGCAGATAAAGGCAAGGGTAAGTCTATTTCAGATATCCCGGTCGTTCAGGATTATTCTGAAGTTTTCCCTAAAGAGTTACCTGGTCTACCCCCAGCACGCCAAGTCGAGTTCCGCATTGATCTCGTACCTGGTGCAAATCCCATTGCCAGAGCTCCATATCGTCTTGCACCGTCCGAGATGCAAGAGTTGTCTAAGCAGCTTCAGGAACTCTCTGACAAAGGTTTTATACGTCCTAGCTTTTCACCCTGGGGTGCTCCCATTCTTTTTGTCAAGAAGAAGGATGGATCTTTTAGGATGTGTATCGATTATCGTGAGCTTAACAAGCTTACCATCAAGAATCGATATCCCCTACCGCGCATCGATGATCTCTTTGATTAGTTACAGGGCGCTTCTTATTTTTCGAAGATTGATCTGTGTTCCAGGTATCATCAACTTCGTGTGCATGAAGAAGATATTCCCAAGACATCTTTCCGCACTCGTTATGGGCATTACGAGTTCACAGTCATGCCATTCGGTTTGACTAATGCTCCTGTTGTTTTCATGGACTTAATGAATAGGGTCTACAAGCCTTATTTGGATCAGTTCGTCATTGTTTTTATTAACGACATCTTGATTTATTCTAAGACGCGAGCTGATCACGAGCAACATCTTCGTCTTACTCTGGAACTCCTAAAGAAAGAGCAACTTTTCGCCAAATACTCCAAGTGCGAATTTTGGCTTAAAGAATTTCAATTCCTAGGACATATTATCAACGAACAAGGTATTCATGTAGATCCCTCCAAGATCAGTGCGATTAAGGATTGGGATACGCCTACTACTCCTACTGAGGTTCGTTCTTTTCTTGGTCTAGCGGGTTATTACCGCCGCTTCATTGAAAACTTCTCAAAGATTGCAGTTCCTCTAACTGCTCTAACTCAGAAGAACAAACCCTTTGATTGGGGATTCAAACAAGAGGAAGCTTTTCAAAACTTGAAGCAGAAGCTTTGCGATGCGCCTGTTCTATCATTGCCTGAGGGTGATGATGATTTTGTCATGTATTGTGATGCATCGAAACTGGGTCTTGGCTGTGTTCTAATGCAAAGGAACAAAGTCATAGCATATGCATCGAGGCAGTTGAAAATACATGAGAAAAACTACACCACTCATGATCTTGAGTTAGGTGCAGTTATTTTCGCTCTCAAGATCTGGAGACACTATTTGTACGGAACAAAATGTGTGGTTTTCACTGACCACAGAAGTCTTCAACATATCTTCAATCAGAAAGAACTCAACATGAGGCAACGACGTTGGGTTGAGCTACTAAACGACTATGACTGCGAAATTCGCTACCATCCTGGTAAGGCGAATGTCGTAGCCGATGCATTGAGTCGTAAGGAACGTACTAAGCTTCATTGTATACGTGTTCAATCTGTTATTCAAGCACGATCCGATATCCAAGCCCGCATTTCTCAGGCTCAACAATCTTGTGTTTCACAGGGTTTGATGGATAAGGAATTTCCCTATCACATAACACCTGATTTGGAACTGAAGGACAATGGATCGTATTACTTCATGGACCATTTGTGGGTCCCAAGCCAAGATAATCTTCGCACCTTGCTTATGGATGAAGCCCATAAGTCGCGTTATTCTGTTCATCCTGGGTCAGATAAGATGTATAAGGATCTTCGTATTCACTATTGGTGGCCTGGTATGAAGAAAGATATTGCCTTATATGTATCAAAATGCCTTACTTGTCTTAAGGTTAAGGCTGAACATCAGCGTCCTTCTGGTTTATTGGTGCAACCAGAGATCCCAGTTTGGAAATGGGAAAACATTACTATGGATCTTGTTACCAAACTTCCACGCACAAAGAAAGGTCATGATGCCATCTGGGTAGTCGTTGATCGTCTTACTAAGTCAGCACATTTCTTGCCAATCCATGAGGACTTTCCTGCTGACAGACTTGCAAAAATCTATGTGGATGAAATTGTAGCTCGACATGGTGTTCCTTTGAACATCATTTCTGACAGAGATGCTCGTTTCACTTCTCATTTTTGGAGAACCATGCAATCTACTATGGGGACCCAACTTAATCTGAGCACAGCTTATCATCCGCAAACGGATGGTCAATCTTAAAGAACAATCCAGACTCTGGAGGATATGCTTAGAGCTTGTGCGATCGACTTTGGTGGTAGTTGGGATTCACATCTCCCGTTAATTGAATTCTCCTACAACAACAGTTATCACACCAGCATCAAAATGGCTCCTTTCGAAGCTCTCTATGGTCAAAAATGTCGTTCACCAGTCTGCTGGAATGAGATCAGCGAGGCTCAGCTTACTGGACCTGCCCTCATTTTAGAGACAACAGATAAGGTTAAGAAAGTTCGTGATAACCTTCAGACAGCTAGAAGCCGTCAAAAGAGTTACGCGGACCCAAAACGCAAACCCTTGGAATTTCAAGTCGGTGATCGAGTATTACTTAAAGTCTCACCTTGGAAACGTGTGATCATATTTGGAAAGAAAGGAAAACTTGCACCTAGATACGTTGGACCATTCAAGATCGTCGAAAGAATCGGAAAAGTAGCCTACAGAATTGAGTTACCTCCTGAACTTGGAAATGTTCATCCAACTTTTCACGTGTCCAATCTCAAGAGGTGTTTAGCTAATGAGAACCTCCACATACCGCTTGATAAAATTCGTGTTGACAAAACACTGAAATTTGTTGAGAAGCCAGTGGAAATCATGGAACGTGAAGTCAAGTGGCTTAAACGCAAGCGCATTCCTTTGGTCAAAGTTCGCTGGGAAGCTAAACGTGGACCCGAGTTTACTTGGGAACGCGAAGATCAAATGAAGGCGAAATATCCGCATCTTTTCCCACGAGTTTCCTCTAAATAAATTTCGGGACGAAATTTCCACAAGTAGGGGAGACTGTAACATCTGTGCTTGTAATCATTGTGAACAGTTCGGTTATCAATAAAACAATGTTATTTGATCCCTATGTTTGTTTGGTTGTGTTTTACATTTTTCATGTTTTGACTTTTATTCAATTTCAAACTCTATATCGCTTTCTGGAGAGTTATACGCAAACTGATGCGTAAATGTAATCAGTTTAATGCGAAAAATACTCCGGAACATCAACATATACTTAACATACCTTAAATAACCTTTACATAACTTAGAAATAAGTTTTAAAGGCTTTGGTATGGCAAAAACAAGTTAATTCGGCTACAGGGACTAAATTTGACAAACTGCGAAAGTATGCCAATTTGAACTGTAACAGACATTCCAGAACATGACCATAAGTTAAACATACCATAAATATCCTTTACATAGCTTAGAAATAGGCTTTGAGGGGTTCGGTGTGCTAAAATAAACTTTTGGGTCATTCAGGGACTAAAAGTGTCAAAAAGTGCACAAGTTTGCACTTTTGCGCATAACTCACGTTCTGAATACATCCGGACATCCAAAAATTTATGTAAGCACTAAAATATTTTATTTTAGTGTTTGGCATAAGAAAAATCCATTCGTTGCGTCATTTGGATCGTTTTTCGCGCTTGTGCGCATTCCGTCGTAATTAAGCGAACATCGCATTCGTACGGCCAAACAAACCGACATCCGAGATATTTTTGAGCATGTTTTGAGTTGCCAATACTTTAACTTCATTTTAGAGCCTTGAAATGGGGTTAACGGGGCTTATACGTGTCAAAAATGCATCGAAAACCAAGTTTTGGGCATGCAGGGGCTAAAAATGTAAATATGTCAAAGTTCTTAGGCCTGGGGCGTAAACCCAAGCTTAAACTTTACGCGGCCCGTGTCAGTCTCCCAGATCAGAAAACTCAGTTTAACAGCCTGTTAACAGCTGTATTACCCACAAAACCACCTTGCAAATGGTATTTCTCAATACTAGGGGCTCAAATGGTTTTCTAAAACCATGTGCTTGAGGTGTATGGCCAAGATCAAAGCACGGTTTCCAAGAAACGATCCTAACGGTTCAGGAAATCCTATAAATACCCAACACCCACTTCACTCTCAACTCACACCTTTGAATCTGAACTTGCTCTCTAAGTTGTCGTGTTTTACACTTCATACTTGAGAGTGTTCGAATTCAAACCTTCCATTCTTGGACCCTTTGTAAGTATTCCTTCGTTCTTTTACTGCTTTTCGAGTCCGAAAGTCAAACTTTGTTTGACTTTCTGCGTTGACCAGTTTATGGTCAATGCGAAGTTCGTTTGAACTTCGCAACGTGATTGTAATCACGATGGTTATAGTCCCTTGTGACTATGCCTACTGATTACCACGTTGTCTAGGGTCGTAAGGGTAAGCGATCTAATAAATCGCTTATACCTTCGAACCCGACCCATTTGGTCGATCATTAGGATCCGACCAAATACATTAGGTGACCATAGTAGGTAGGGAATAACCTTCCGAGGTTATACCTTATGGTCACGACGTTTAAGTAGTTGTATGATAGGTAGTTTATATGCCTTAGGTAAATTACCAAAATACCCCTTTGATGCCAAAATTCATTATAAACATATGTGACATAACTTTTGACATCTAAACTGATTTGATGACAATATTAGGCATGTTAAGGCATATTCTACTTGTCATAGGACTAGTTAGGCGGTCCGAACGCGTTTCACGTGAACGACGCGTTAAAGTAGCATAAGCTACCTAAACGGGTCGTAATGGGTCGTAAGCACTTATGTTAGGTTTCATTTAGTATGTAGGCTTTGTTAAACCATATTACACGAGTCTCCACACTCGTTTGGTTTACGAACCCTCATTCTATCCGATCCTCCGATTTAGGTCTGGTTTATTAACATAGTTACCTATATTAGGTGCCGTTTGATTCCGAGATCTCTAGCTTTGCTTGGTGGTTATCTTAGGACTTCTGAGCAATCTCAAGTGAGTACATAGACCCCTCTTTTACTGTTTTCCAAACTGTTTTGGGGTGAAACACATGTGCCTACTTGTTACTTTCATGCTTTCCATGTTTTCACATCATATACTTGCTATGTTCATTAGTTCATTTATAGTACATGATTTCATTACATTTTATGCTATGTATGACCATTGTGTGTATACCTAGTACGTTGTTTTACATTACATTTCATGCTATGTATGTCCATTGTGTGCATACTTAGTACATTGTTTTACATTACATTTCAGGCTATGTATGTCCATTGTGCTATGTATGACCATTGTGTGCATACCTAGTACGTTGTTTTACATTACATTTCATGCTATGTATGTCCATTGTGTGCATACTTAGTACATTGTTTTACATTACATTTCAGGCTATGTATGTCCATTGTGTGCATACTTAGTACATTGTTTTACATTACATTTCATGCTATGTATCTCCATTGTGTGCATACTTAGTACATTTTTTTTACATTACATTTCATGCTATGTATGTCCATTGTGTGCATACTTAGTACATTTTTTTACATTACATTTCATGCTATGTATGTCCATTGTGTGCATACTTAGTACAGTTGTTTTCATCACATGCTTACATTTTGTTATGACATTTGGGTTGTTTACAATGGAACAATACATTCATTAACATTAGCTACGCCGTTCGTTAGTAGGTAGTGGTACCATAGGAATTGACAACTCCCGTTCCTGAAATCCTGGGTTTGTTTGGATTGGAAGGAATGACCGAATTCGATACACATAACTTAGATAAACCTTTAATTTGTTTAAGGGTTTATCGCCACAGTCTCAAGGCTTGGATGTATGCATTTTCACAATACCGCATAAATGTGTGTATCAGTATAGCATGCATCTGTTCCACAAAACATAACTTTGATTTAAACCATGTTTTACTTCAATACCTTATTTTTGTGCATTTCACATATGGTTTAATTGATATATTTCACTTACCATACATGATATTTTTGGGTATACATTACATGATCTACATTAAACATAAACATTTTGACATTGATATACACAATTAGTGGTTTACATTGGACATAGACATTTCGATTTGGTTTACACATTAACACCTGACAATTCATTTATACATAAACAATTTACATTGGTGGTTGGTTTGAGTAAGTGATTTGAGTAACGAGGCGTGTGTAATATGATACAAGCATGGTGGATACACCGCTGGTACTTCCTATAAACAAGTGTTTGTATGATATTACATGTCGTAGCGTTACTTAAATCATTTCAATATTTGACATATTACGTTTTACATAAACAACTTATTTTCACAAGACATTGATTTACAAAACAACTTATCTTATACAAACTCATTTTTCTTGGTTATTCATTTAACCTTACATTATTCTCTTATTTATATATATCATTGCTTTTTGAATGATTTACAAAACAAAACAACTTACAAGGTTCATGACTGACTTTTGTTAAACAACTTTTCCTAAACTTATAAGTCATGAATCCTATTTTCACAAATCCTATGTATCTCACAGGCATTTTTATGCTGACGTACCTATTTTCACATGTGTTTTTCAGGAGCTTTTGCGTAGGATGATGATCGTGACACTAGGGCGGACCTGTGCCTTAGAGAATAAAACTGAAGATAGACTAGTTTAATTATGGCATGAACTCTTTGATTCCTGTTTAAGACAATGTAACACTCTTGTTTAATAAATAAAATATAACTTTGTATGCCATGGTTGTGAAACAATAATTCTGTTACAACACTCCCCGATGTTTTCCGCCACGTTTTGTATGTTATACGTGGTCGGGGTGTGACAAGAGACTTCCTGTTTTGGTTTGAACGTTTTCGGACAATTTCTAGCAATATGACCCGCAGTTTTGCACTGAAAACAGGTTCTTGTCTCAATCTTCTTCTGAATAACACTTTTCTTCATCTCATCTTGTTTCTTTGCAAAGAATTCTTGATTTTTCTGCTTTCTGAATGCTTGCTCTTTCTCATCATCTAAAGATTTTCCTGAAACAAACATAGTTTTTTGTTTAAAAATTTTTTCATTTTTATAATTTTTCGGTTGATTAAATCCTAATCCTTTCTTTTTGAAATTATAGTTATGGTTTGGTTTTTTATGAATACCTGAACCAGAATTGTAACCCTTTTTCTTGTTTAATCTTTGTTGCACTCTTGAGGTGTAAGGTTTAGGTTTTTCAGAAAGATTTGCATCTTTTATTTCAGAAATATTAATTTCTGTTAGTTTGAAAACCTTTTTAATCATTTCATTTTTAACACCTCTTATTGGAAAAATCTTATCAGAATATAATTTGTCAGAATCTTTCAAAGTATATGCTACTTTGACTGGTTCTTCATTCAAATTAGATTTTGATAGCAAAAATTTCTTATCATAAACCCGTTTATCCTTTTGGATTGTTGACTTTGACTTGTTGGACCCAGACTTTGACTCGGATTTGGACTCCGGTTTTGACTCCTCTATGTCATCTTTATCTAACACCTGATCGACCATACGCTTAATCAACTCGGACTCATGATCGGTGTCAGACGATGTGAACGTAACATCAATATTTTCTGGCAAATTATTCGATGACACAGACTCCCACTGTAAGTTAATTGCCTTTTTGACTCTTTCAGAATTTGGATTTCGAGACAAATATCCATTTTCGACCGGGGGCGGACATCTGTTATAGACAACACTTGGTTTCTTACCAGAAATCTCCACTTCATCCTCTTCTCTTGTCTCTGACTTCTTTCCTTCTGAAGTCTTCACTTCTTCAAACGTCTTCATTTGTTCCATAATTGGATAAATCCTGTCAACAACAAAGGTAGAACATGAGTAACTTTCTAATAAATTTTTAACTCTCTCAGTTTCTATTCTTTGTGTTGCCAGCTTCAATTCCAAATCAGCACATTTCTTTGTGTAGAAGTTGACATCATCAAGCTGTCTCATGTAAGCTCCTTTGAGTGTGTTCAATGCTACAACTTGTTCACTGTTCGACTCAGTGTATTTGTTGATCTCTCTGTTCAAAGTATCATATGATTCTTTCAACCTTTTAATGTTGTGTAGCAACTCGTTGTTTTGCATGATCAAAGAATCACAATTCAAACACTTTTCAGAAACTTTGACTGTTTCAGTATCAACTTTGATTTCAAATTCTGGAACATCTTTGACTGTTCTGTTTGATTGAAAAAACTCATTTATTTTCTTTTTCTTGGCTTTAGCTTCAGCTTTTAACCTTTCTTCTTCTTCTTCTTCAATTTTTCTCCATTTTTCTTCTTCAGCTTCCCTGACTTTTCTGATTTTTTCTGCCCATTTCAGATCGTAAGCATTAGCAATAGTCATCTCTTCCAAGCGAAATCACAAGAATATAATTTCAAGCAAGATCTCTGTTTGAAGCGAACTGATTTGATGCGAACTGGTTCTCCTCGTGTATCACTGGTGAATATTCTGTGCGGACTGAAGGTTGACACACTGTGCGAACTGCTATGACCCGGATCAAATTCAAACGACCTGACTCTTTGAAACCTTTGAACTCCAAACTGTGTGGACTAGAACTAACTTGTGCGATCTCTTGTGAACCATTATGCTTTGAGCTTGATTAAAAAAACTTTGAACTTGGGCTGAAGATACAGAATGGGCTAACAACACTTTAATTGGATCGCTAGTCTTGTTCAAATATAAACTTATTATCGAAACATTACCTTAGTGGTCGACAAAATACTTGATGTATTTGGGCCGCACAATGAATCTTGGGTCAATGACTTTAACAGATCTGTTATACAATTAATTTCATCACATGGGCTTGAGTATTCACTTTTTGTTCAATTAAAGCTGGCTGACAACACTGCAATCTAATATTTCACATGCATATGCGATTTCTTGAACTTAGCAAATGGTGGCCGACACTTTTATCTTTGACTAACACAATCACATGCAACAACCTTTTACTAAAATATTGATCAGTAATCACATGAGCGACATAATTTGTTCACATGCATCCTTTTACTTTTTCACATGAACCGATTATAAGAATCTATCAGTTTACGAGACACATGAGTTCTTTTCCCAAAGTACTGACACCCTCATTAAATGTTATACACAACTCGATGAACAATCACGTGAAATACTGAAATACTTTCAAACGGGAACCATGTTTCAAACTATCATGTTAGCTTCAAACGGTTAACCCATTATTTTCAAACGGACATGCCCAATTTCAAACGGTAAGGTGGCAGTTTCAAACGGTCAGGTGCAGTTTTAAACGGTAGGGTGCAAATTTCAAATGGTCAAGATCAATTTCAAACGGACAGGTGCTGATTTCAAACTGTTAGGTAGTTTTCAAATGGTCAGGCGTTGGACTTGTTCAAACGGACACCAGTTTTTAAGCCATTTTTACCACTTTTACATCGAATTTTGAACTGATATTCTCAAGGGTTTGTTAAAACACAATTACGCACGCATTGTGAAAGTTTTAGCGAATTTTAACCATGAAAAACTGTTCAATTTTGAAAGAAGGTGTAGAAAATCAGAATTAGCGGCTGAATTGGTATGAACTCTTCCTCCTGAGCTCTGATACCACTTGTAGGATCGTTTTCAGACCCGAAGGAGTCGATCAGAAGAGTTTATCTCTAAACGAAAGGCAGAAACAAACGTTTAGAGTGCAATTCAGCTAGATTTACTCATTAAACTGTTGTATGATTGATTATAAGACGTTTTACAACCTGACAACACTTCGGCAGCACTTCGTTGCTCTAGCCGGAAAGTTTCAAATGATGAAAGTTTGAAGGGTATATATAGGCTAGACCCTGACGGTTTGAAGATGGCATACCATGCTTCAAACGGTCACCACTTTCAAACGGTCAACCTCAAACGGTTACAATTTCAAACAAACGACACCTTCAAACGGTCAACCAATTCAAACGGACATCTAATTTTGAATTTCAATATGTTTCTATTTTATTTTCTTGTGCCCATGTTGCAATACTGATGTCATTTGGATAATGTCATCATGAAGAATGATGACATCATTCTTGTTCCGAACCGCAATGTATCCAAGACTCGATATAAGACGAAGACGACAAATGTATGCACCAACAAAGATAATGTCATACGGGTAGGTGAAAGTTCGCCTAAGTCTAGCTTCTCGTAGAGAGAGAAGGGCATCAAGTTGATGCTGGCACCTAGGTCGGCTAAGGCTCGAGTATTTGTGTTACTACCGAATAGACATGGAATGGTGAAAATGTCGGGATCGGTGAGCTTCTCCGGAAGCTTATTCAGAACGACTGCGGAGCACCCTCCATTCAATGGAACATTCGACAACTCCCCCAACTTCTCCTTGTTTTTAAGAAGGCCCTTTAAGAACTTCGCGTATTTGGGCATAGACTGGAGTGCCACAATGAAGGGTAGATTAATCTTCAATTGCTTGAAGATATCTAGGAATTGCCCATATTCCTTGGAGTACTTTTGGTTCCTAAGACGTGTAGGAAACGAGACTCGCGAATGATCTAGAGTGGAGAAGGTCTAATGTATACCGGTGGTTTCTCTACTCTCTTCTCTCCAAGAGGCTCACCGGTCTGTGCGGTACTTGCTGGGACTAGCCTCGGTTGCACTTTGCCGGGAGCCTCCATCTCGATTTCTTCATCTACAATCTCCTCATCATCTTCTACAACTCTCTCCTCAACTGTCGGGTTTCCTACGGTTTTGCCACTACGAGTGGTAATGGCTTTGGCATGGGCGTTAGGGTTCAGTTGGGTGTTACCCGCAAATTGACCGGGTAACCTCTCCTCAAGCCTCCTAGACATGTCACCTACGACCCTTTGAAGGTCTTGGAAAGAGGATTGGTGGTTCTTAAGCATAAGGTCGTGTTCGGCAAGGATCTTTTTTGGTGGTTTGGCCCTTAACGACTAATTGGCTCATCATGGCCTCTATCCTCTCAAGACTAACCCCTAAATCACTATTTGAACCCTGAACTGGTGGAATCTGACTATTTGATCCCCCATCCCTAACCTGCCCATTGAACCCCTTATTGAACTGCCTATTCGAACCCCCACCAAAGAATGAACCCTCTCCCCTGTTTGGATTTTGAGCTAATTGGAAACCAGGGGGTTACCATGGGAACGAATGTTATTATTATTATTGAAATTAGTATTATTACGCCACCCCGAATTAAAATTACTACCAAATCCACTAGATTGACCTCTACCTTGACCACCTCCCACGAAATCGACCTGCTCCTCACCAACTAACAATGGACACGCATTCGTATCGTGACCCCCTCGACAAAACTCACACTTATCAACCTTTGCCTTAATCTCCTTGAGCTCTCTAGTGACGTTTTCCAAAACGGCGGCTATACTAGGGTCCATAGTGATATGGCTCACCCCACGAGTGGCTGCACTAGTAGTGGTATTTGAATTGCCACTTGGATACCGTCGATCAGATCGCGACTGAGATTGAGATTGGGCAAAGCTCTCGAAACGCTCTAAATACTCAGCAACAGTAAGAATTCCCATCATATGACCTCCCGCGTTAGTGTCAAAACGATCACAAGTCTCTTGGGTGAGACCGTTATAAAATTTCTCGCAAAGGGCCCAATCAGAAAGACCATGCTGGGAGCATCGAGCGACAAGGTTTTGAAAACGCTCCCAAGAAAGGTAATAGGGCTCGTCGGGCTCCATGTGGAATGAGTGAATTTGATCTCGAAGACGTGAGGCTTTAGCGGGTGGAAAGTATTTGTTCAGAAAGGCTTGACGGAGGCCCTCCCAAGTGGTAAAAGTACCAGTTGGCTGAGAATCCAACCAAGTAGCCGCATGGCCGGCAAGTGAAAAGGGGAAGAGTTGTAAATAGGTAGCATCGTTTGGGGCTCCATGAAGGCTAAACGTGGCGAGCATACGAGAGAAACGGTTTATGTGGGCAGGGGCATCCTCGTCCTCGCGGCCATGGAACTGGATGTTATTAGTGATGGCTTGCATGGCATACGATGGAATATGCCATGAGTTGTCATTTACTATGGGTGGGACGGTGATGGGTGAAGCGAGACCTGTGAAGCCTTGGGTGGCTTGTTGATGAACGGTCTGGCTTGGATTGTCCATTGGTTCTAAGTTTATGTTAACTGGGGCGCTAGAGGTGGGACTATCGGGTGGAGAAACTTTAGGTGAATGGTGTGGTGAGGGAAATGGGGTGGTATCAAAATTTGGGAAATTAGAAAGAGAAGAAGATGAAGTACTAACCTGTGGACCATGGCCCAATCGAGAAGATGACTCTGTGACTGGTGGCTTCGGCGGCGGTCCGTGCGAGTGCAGATGTGGCATCCACTACAAGCAAAAACCTAAAGATGAGAAAAACAGACACTAGTCACTAAGACTCAAAATACAAATAAAAGACTTAAACAAGACAATACATGTAGCATGTATATGTCAATAAAGTCTATCAAAGCTAATAAACGCAATTGCCAAGAGTCCCAGACAACGGTGCCAAAAACTTGATGTGTGCTAAACAGACTACTAAAATTAATTACTTTAGACTCTCTAAGCTAGACACTAAAAAGCTTTAAATCTAGACTCGACCTAAACCACACAATCGGCAAGTGTACCGATCACTGTAGTACGACCTAAGTAAGTCCGGATATCTAACCCACGAGACTCTACTAATTACGCTAACTAAACTCTAACAGACTCTGACAAACACGAATCAAACTATTTCATTGTTTGGGGGGGGGGGGGAGGGGGTTACTGAAATTCTAAGGAAATTTATCAAACTAATTATTAACTAGAACTATGCGAATACGAACTAATATGAAGACTGTTCTTAGATGATGATGAAGACTACCTAGACTAGAATCCTGGATTGATTTTAAGAATTTACCAATTAAGTTAACCGTATGTTTTATGGAACCGGGATCTTGTGATGCTAAACCTATTAAGACACCAACTAAGCCCCTCAACCCTTCTTGAGGTGAAACTTATAGCACTACCTAGGCCGTTAATCCTACCGGTTATTAGACTTCCTTCCGGTTATCTAATTATTGTGTGAGTACCCTAATATTGACCTACTCTTTTCCAATTATAGATCTAGGGTAGTTTGAGTTTCTTAACTTGACTTGATAGACTAATAAACTGACGGGGCAACTAAGGCACGACTTTTTCCAAAGACTGTCTAAAGCAATTCGTCGGGTAAGACCTACCAATAGCCCTGCACCTTCCAGCTATAAGGACTAGTAGAATACTGAAATCTAGCAAATTATTAACTATCACTTCTAAGGTTTATTGGCCAATTCACCCTAAAGGTCAAAGACACAAGGTCAAAGATCTAGCATGAACCTATTACGTAGCAGACAACCACCTAGATTCACACGAAGCAATAGATAACAATTAACCAAGTTAAAGTACGCATACACGCCAAATAAATAAACCAAACCTCTTACAAAACACAATTAATCCATACATACATGCAATTAACTAAAAAGGTTCAAACTTTATTCAAATCCATTCATCGTAGTCTAGGCAGTCTAAGCGTTTAGCCAAGCATGTTAATCAACGAAAGTAAAACAAGGTTATTCAAACAAGAATTCATGGTTACAAGTTTTGGAAAGAGAGAAATTAAACAAACAAGGAACTAAAAACCCGTGCAAGTCTTCAATCTTCAAACCGAACTCGAACGAATGATTCCTATCATCCAAACTCTTCAAACGCAGCACTTCAATCTCCAAACTAAGCTTTTTGGACTTCACAAATTCGTCTTTTTTTTTTCTGGCGGCAGCTTGGCTTCGTATTTATACCCACAAACATCTCATCAAATCCTAACCGAAAACAATTTTTCTGCGTATTCGACCCCATCGCGCTACGCGACGGGTATTGCCCTAGGGCGTCAAGTACGGCTGCGGCCACTTATCTGCATTTTTATTTTTTCTTTGTTAGTTCACCTCTCTGACTCGCATACGAATCCCGTTTTTCCTCTAAACTGCTCGTTTTAACTCGTTTTTCATCACTTTCAGCAACGGGACCTAAAATTATAGCTTAGCGTCAGCAGTATCGAAATTCTAACCTAAACTAGACTCAAACTACCCAAAAATTGACCAAAATATACATTATAAACATATGTACTTTGCAGTACATCACCCACTCCCACAAAAAGTGAGTTTTGAGCCTTTATTGAGCATACAAGCATACATCTTTAAACTAAATGCTCATTTTTCATTTCTCGTGTGAATAGCCGCTTGGTTTCTTATGACTCTAGAACTTGCCATGACGATACATTCCCGGTCCTTACCAACTTAAACCCAAGTAAGTAAATGATGGAGGCATTAGGACTAACCCCTTTTTTTCTTTTCAACATCATTATTTTTCACTTTTTTATCACCTACCCAAAATCCTCCTAGTTAACCCCTTTGAGCCTAAACCTTTTCGTTTCTAAACCCACAAAACGAACACCCTTTACCCACCAAAACCCTTTTTATTTTTAAAACCCTTTATTTTAGTAAAAAGCTCAGTTTTCATGTGATATTCCTTATAAAAAAATAAAGCCTTGCAATAAACAAACAAGTTCCTCAAAGAAACTTTGTTTGAAAATGTTTTTTTGGTGCGTACGTCTGTCGACTTTGTCTTGTATCGAGTCTTAGATCAGGGCACGTTGTACGAGGAACACAGGGTTTTAGGGTTGATAGTTGGTTTCGCACGAAATCAACTTGTGCTATTTCGTACGAAATAGCAATTGGCTATTTCGCACGAAATACCTGTTGTCTATTTCGTGCGAAACACCCTCACCTATAAATACATGTCTTGCTGATTCATTTGTAACGTTCATGTTTCCGGTACTGAAGTGCTGCCGACGTGTCTACTGATCTGTAAACGTGTTAAATCATTAAAACAAGACAATTAAGAGTGAATCAAGCTGTTACAAAGTCTAATCAATGAATTCCACCTCTGATTAGACCAAGAACTCTTCTGATAGACTCGTTTCGATCGTCTCACGATCCTACATGTGGTATCAGAGCTCAGGAGGAAGAGTTCTTATCAATTCCGCTTAAATTTCTAACTTCTACACCTTCTTTCTCAAAATTAACAAATTTTTACAGTCAAAATGGATTGAGTTTCACATATAACAAGCGAAACAATATTTTAATGAACCCTTAAAGAATTGGACCTAATTTCAACCTAAAACTGGTAAAATTGGTCATTTCGCTTGAAATCAGATCGATCATGGTAACGTCAGCAGCATTCCGCATGAAATAGGCTATTTCGTGTGAAGTTGTCATATTATTTCGCACGAAATCATGTTCTAAAACTTCTTTTCGTACGAAATCACCTCTGTGGAATCTATTTCGCACGAAACCATTCATTTCGTATGAAATCACCTCATTTCATATGAAATCAATCCCGTGGACATCATTTCGTACGAAATCATCATCTATTTCGTACCAGAATTCTATTTCGCTTGAAACCGGTATTTCATGTGAAAGTTGATTTCGTTTGAAAACACTATTTCTCACCAAACTGATTTCGTATCAGTGTGTTATTTCGTGTGTATTCTCATTTCGTGTGAACTTTCATTGTTGTTTAAACTTTGTGAAATTTCAGATTGTTATTGAAACATGGAAGAGGAATTTTACAATGCGTTTGCTACACCAGTTGCTCCTGTTACAGCTTCTAAAACTCTTTACAGTGAGAATGAGACGGGAACTTATCAAAAACCGCCGAAACTTATGTACATTGAAGATTTTAGAGGATGGCAGAATCGGTTTGAAAATTGGGTGCAAGCTTATAAGTTTGATGCATGGTGTTCATTAGAGGTAGATTATGAGAAACCGAAAAATGAACGTGGGCTTGAAAAAGCATTTAGTGACTATTCAGATGTTGAAAAATTGAAATACACAAGTGAAAAAATGATGATCAGCATTCTTCAACAAGCAGTTAAAGAAGATATCTTTGTTTTGCTTCAACATTCGGGTACTGCAAGATCAATTTGGACTGCATTGATTCAAAAGTTCAAGGGAAGCGCAGATATGATAAAGAACAAAAAGGCCTTATTAAAGAAACCATTTGATATGTTTGTAGCTTTCGAAGGAGAAACAACAAAAGCAACTATTGATAGATATTGTCATCTTGTTTTAGAAATGGGAAGATTGGAAATAAAGAAAGACGACGATGAATGGGTTGATAAGTTAGCCGATGCGCTACCACAACATAAATGGGGAACGTATTTGTTGATTTTAAAACACATGAGAAAATCTAAAAGTGTGAATTTGGCAAAATTCATTCAGAAGATTGAAGAGCATGAATTGGACATTCAGAAAACTGCTACCATGTCTAATCCAAATGCACAACAAGATGTCAGTCTGTATTACAGAGGAAATAAATTTGAAACCGCTCCAAGTCCAAAGATCAAGACTGCTTTTAGTGCTGATGGTTCTTCTGGTTCAAATGTTAGCACTACAACTCAGAGTGGTGGATATTCATCATCATATTCAAGTTTTGATCCGAATTTCGCAACACCAAGTCCTCAGCAACAAAATCCAAAGAATTTGCAATCTAATGTTACATTGAACATTCAAAATCTCTCTCCAGAAATGGCTAAGCAACACATGGCATCACTTGTTACTATGTTAGAGTCATATGAAAGTCACTTGTTTTCGTTGCAAAGAAAAGGGACATTTTAAAAGAGAATGCAAAAATTCCAACAAATCACCGGTAGAGATGATCACAAAAGAGGATTATGATTAGATTGATGTTGTATAACTTGAGTTGATGGATATCAAATGGTGTTTGGCTAGTGTTGTAAGAAGAGCTGAAAAATTCCAACAAATCACCGGTAGAGATGATTTTCGAGAAATGAGTGCATCTCCGATAGGGTTTGACAAAAAATAAAGGTCACTTGTTTTCGTTGCAAAGAAAAGGGACATTTTAAAAGAAAATGCAAAAATAAAGAAGCAACTGAAAGACAAGATTCATCTGGAAACAACAATTATTATCAAAAATCAATTTTTCATCAGCTTAATCAACAACAACCATCGTCATCACGTGCTCTTGAAGATGGAAAGAAAAAAGCATTTCTTGTCAATCAAGATGATGAAAAGCTAGCAGAGGGTTTTAGCTGGGATAACTATGTGCCAGATAAAGAATTTTTAAAGAAATCAGCTCTTATTGCTCAAATCTTGGAAGCAGAGTCTGTCAAATCTCATCCAAAAAGAATACCAATTTTTTCAGAATTAGGAAGTAATGCAGATACAGATGATGAAGAAGAATATATTAATAAAGCTAGAAAAGGTATGGATACTCATAGTTTTAATTTGTTCTTTGCAGATAAGGTTGAGATGCTGAATGAGAAAAAGGCTGCCAGATTGAAGAGAGAGTTGGAAGCAAAAAGGATTGCTGAAGGAAAGGCGAAATTGGAAGCTGACAAAGCAGAAGTTGAAGAAAATTTGAAAGAAAAAAACGAAGCTAAAGGATGTAAAAAAGAGTTAGAATTCAATGAAGAACCGGATATTGTTGAAAAGGTAGTGGAGAAAATTGTTGAAGTCGAAAAAATAGTTGAAAAAGTTGTTGAAGTTGAAAAACTTGTTGAAGTTGAAAAAGTTGTCGAAGTTAAAAAGATCATTGAAGTGACAAAATCTTGTCTGAAATGTTTGGAGTCTTGCAAACATTGTGAAGAAAAGGACAAGAAGATTCTTGAACTTGAAGAGTTGAAAGAAAAATTGTTGTTTGATGTGAAGGAATCTTATGACGTGTTGAACAGAACAATTGATGGTCTGAAAAAGACAAATTCAGAAGTTGATACTGCCATGACAAAGATGAGCTCAACATTAATGAAAAAGCAGAAAGTCATCAATGAGTATATTGAAGACTGTGCAAAGCTGAAACATGACTTGGAACTTGAAAAAATAGAAAGTGAAAGAATCAAAAGATTGCTGTTGAGTTATACAACGTGTGATTATTTGATTGACAGAATTTATCCTACTGTTGCAGGTCTTGAAGCTTTTAAAGAACAAAAGAAAGAAGAAACGGATACTGGTAAGAAACAAAGTGTCAAGTATAACAAGTGTCCGCCCCCGATCTATGAAAGTTATTCTCCCCGAAAACCAAATGAGGAACGATTAAATAAGGCACTCAACATAAAGTTAATGTCTGAAACCATTGATGACTTACCAGACAACATTGATGTCACATTCACAGCGTCTGACACGGATCATGAGTCTGAATTGTTAAAGAAAGTGGTCGATCAGGTGTTGGATTTGGATGAAGAGTCAAAGTCGGAGTCTAAATCTGAAAGTTCAAGATCATCAGAAAAGAGTCTGAGTTCACTGGTTAAACGGGTTTACAATAAAGAATTCCTATTATCAAAATCTAATTTGAATGACGGACCAATCAAAGTGGCATATACTTTGAATGATTCAGACAAATTATATTCTGATGAGGAATTTCCAATAAGAAGTGTCAAAACTGGAATGATTAAACAGGTTTTCAAATTAACAGAAGTTAATATTTCTGAAATAAAAGATTTACATCTTCATGAAAAACCTAAAAAGTACACTTCAAGAGTTCAACAGAGATTGAACAAGAAAAAGGGTTATAGTTCTAATTATATTTCTCAGAAGAAACCAAACCATAATTGTAATTTCAAAAAGAAAGGTCTTGGTTTTAGTTCTTCAGAAAATTATAAAAATGAGAAAACTTATAAAACAAAAACAAAATTTGTTGCAGGAGGAAGTTCTGAAGAAGAACAGAAGAAATCATTCTGGAGACAGTCAAACCAAGAGTTTCATACTGAAAGGAAGAAGAATATGAAGAAATTTGTTCCAAGAGTTGACAAAAGAATTTGTTTTAAATGTCAAGAAGTTGGACATATAGCTTGGAACTGCCCAATGTCCACCAACACAAAACAGGGAGTTACTTCTAATTCAAAGTTGACAAAGAAATGTGTTGATGAAAAGCAACAACCAACAGAAAGTTTTAAAAAATTCAAAGATTCGACTTTCGAAACTGGTAAAAGTTCGAAACAGTTTTACAAAAAAAAGTTGATTTGAACAAACAAAGATGGGTTGTAAAATCTGAGAGTAGTTCTGACAATGAATCTGATTCCATAAAATCAGAGGAGTCATCTGTTGAGAAAAAGAATGAGAATTCCTTTCCAGAAATGAACGATGAAAACTTTCTGCCTTTGTCAAAACATAATTTGAAATCCAAAGTTGGTAAGATTGAGATTTCAGATCAATTCTTCCCTGGTAAAGGAGAATTTGATGCTAAAAAGGCTTTCAATGGGAAAGTCAAACATATATTTGGGAAGATGGTAGATGGGAAAGTGAAAAGTGCAAAAGATTTTTATAAATCGAAAGGAGGTTGGGATAGAGATGAATCAAAATCACCCAAGGCTGGTCAGGTTTGGGTGACAAGATTTTCAAACTGAAATCCTGACTTACCGGAGCTCCCAAGTTGGTAATCGTGGAGCATGAATCGGCATCATTCTTGAAAAATTGTTTTTGTGAAACATTTAAAAATTGTTAAAATCTCTACAGGTTGTGGACTTGCCGGAACTTCCAGGTTGGTAAGTGTGGAGTAGGAATCGGCATTTTCCTGCAAGTGGTATTTCAGTTCGCAAGTGGTAGTTGTTCTTTAAATTGTCATACTTTGTTTTACAACTGGTAGATTTGAACCTACAAGTGGTTGAAAACAGGATTCTCATCTGCAAATGGTTAATCAAGTCATTAAGTTGAACTTGATTTAACTTTCATTCAAATGGTTGAGAAAAACAAAGTGATGAATGAATCCCCATTTTTACAAGTGGTAAAATCAACAAAACTTATTTTTCAGAAAAACCATTTTTGATTAAAACAAACTTAAGTGTTTTGAAATCATAATGGGAAAATAGTTTGTTGTGAGGGGGAGTTCTGATTGTTTATGCCTAGTGGATGGCGAATTGAAGCAATTCGAATCAGTTTGTCAGTTTATCTGTACAATTTGTTTTCAAATTTCCTTTTAATGATTTTGAATTTTAGGGGGAGTAAGATATTTCAGAAAATCCAAAAACATTAGAAAATTTGAAAAAGTCAAAAACATGATAAAAATAAAAAATGAGTTTTTGTTGTGAAAAGAGGAAATGATAGTAAATCAGTAGATAGTTGCGGTATGCTAAAGAAATGTAATGTTTAAATAGCATTAAACGGTCTCACTGATGATATGCCGATAGGTTTTTACACATTTAGTAAACTTTTTCGGGATATAAACTTAAATTCAAACTTGCTTGTTTCGTGGGGAACACTACTTGGATATATAGGTAACCCCTAAAATCTTGTTTGAAAGACCCCTCTTTCTAAAATACTAGGTCTTTATGCTCAGTGATATCTGGGGTATTATCCCGGGACTTCTAATTTTGCGGAAGCAATGGCCTAGTCCCCGTATAATACTTTTCGCTTGCTTGAAATATAGCATCACCCTCAGCATAAAAATGATAAAACATTGAAAAATGCTAATCATGTGTTGTTGAATAAAAGATCCTCTAAAGGGGACCTACCTAAAGTCGAAGCCATCATCTCTCTGATTTTGCGGAAGCAATAGCCTGAGCTCTCATGGCCCTCGCAATTAACCCATTACAGATATCATATGTGGTATACTCACCTGTAAGACTGAATATTGGGATCTGGATATGGGAGTATATTCAAGAAGTGGGACACATGAATGAGTTTAAGTTCTTAATACACCTAATTCGTATCCTGAATCAGTTGAAATTTATGTAAAAATTTAAGTGGATCAGTATATCGACAATCTAAATGAACTGTTTAATTCTTAATGTGTAACTAAGCTCAACGGTACTTGTGACTTGTCAAAAATTGATATGATCCTCTTGCACAAACTCAGAAAAATATTGTCTGTAAATATTTCTTTACTGCATTTCTTTAATTTCAAAAATCCAAAAAGATTTTCGGAGTGTTTTAGCATAAAGTTTGAAAAATACAAAAAGATTTTAGACAACTGATGTTGAAAAGCTGATTTTCAAAATTCCGAGTGCTAAACATGATGAACAGGTTTGGGAGAAGTTGTTTAGAAATGAAAAATGTTTTTGAAATGATTAAATGGTTCATTCAGTTGACACCAAATTTGAATGAGTCATATACAAGTGGTTAAGAGAATTTCTGAAATGTCATATTATTACAAGATGATATTTTGAATTTAATTATACAAGTGGTAAGCAGAAAGTTTAAATTTGTCAAATTTTAAATTTGTGAAATTTACTTTGAGGTAGAGAATGTGCAGGTTATGATTATGAGAGAGTCGGGTTGTGATTCTAGAACTTATGAAAACCAGACTACGATCCCAAGCATTTTTTTAAGGGGGAGTCTGATGATGAAGAGGTTAAAGAATCAAGAGATCTGATCAAGACAATTAGAGTGAAGAAAAATCCAGGTCGAGATCCTGGAGATGAAGAGAAGAGAGAAGATTGAGGATGCGTTACTCTATCAGATACTTTGAAAGAGCCCAAAGACTGATCAAGGCTGAAGACAGTGAAGACTCGACATCGAAGACTTCGTCAACATCCGAGGGGGAGTCTGTTGGTGCATACGTCTGTCGACTTTGTCTTGTATCGAGTCTTATAATAGAATTGTTAGATCAGGGCACGTTGTACAAGGAAAACAGGGTTTTAGGGTTGATAGTTGGTTTCGCACGAAATCAACTTGTGCTATTTCGTACGAAATAGCAATTGGCTATTTCGCACGAAATACCTATTGTTTATTTCGTGCGAAACACCCTCACCTATAAATACCTGTCTTGCTGATTCATTTGTAACGTTCATGTTTCTGGTACCGAAGTGCTGCCGAC
This sequence comes from Helianthus tuberosus, assembly GCA_030545235.1. Taxonomy (NCBI): domain Eukaryota; kingdom Viridiplantae; phylum Streptophyta; class Magnoliopsida; order Asterales; family Asteraceae; genus Helianthus; species Helianthus tuberosus. The sequence goes on from CM060400.1 coordinate 59,848,097, forward strand.
GTGTCTACCGACCTGTAAACGTGTTAAATCAATAAAACAGGACAATTAAGAGTGAATCAAGCTGTTACAAAGTCTAATCAATGAATTCCGCCTCTGATTAGACCGAGAACTCTTCTGATAGACTCGTTTCGATCGTCTCACGATCCTACAGTTTTGTTTAAATAAAAGTCACAAAAACAAAAAGTTTTACGACGACCGATGATTTTTACGCTTTTAGCCCTTTTTACTAACCACTAACCCAAAACCACCTACCTTTAACCCAAGCCTAACCCTTCCCCAAGTTCTCTTGATATCTACAAAGGTCTATAGTTAAAAAGGAGGAGGATTGATTGCTTGACAAGCATATGGTAGAAATAAGTTCCATGCCGGTCTCGAGTGTTTCACAAAAATACATCTTCGGCCGAGTGTTGAATGATCTCCTGTGAGGTGTGTGAACTTGTATATAAATGGAATTTTAAAAAGGCATGTTATGCCAAAATAAGTAATTTCTCTTATAAAACGTTCTAAATAAATCATAACGAATAGGATTGTAAATAGCATAAAAATAAAACCTAATAAAGATCTTGGATTCCCGACACTCAAGACAAGCCCAAAACTTCTCTTCTACCCATTCCATTTGGGAGTGTAAGCCACATTATAAAGAGTTTTGCTTGAGGACAAGCAAAGATTCAAGTGTGGGGGTATTTGATATGTGTAAAATGCAACATATAAATTACATCAATTGAGGCATAAAACTAACCCTTTTTAGTACTAATGTTGGAAAAAGTGTGCTTTTGTCTTCCTTTTGTATTTTCAGGACTAAATGAGCGTAAATGAACAAAAGGAACAAATATGCAGCAAAATCTAACATAAATACAAGAAAAGAGATAAACGTGGCATGCCCGACCCCTCGACAGCATTTTCCCAAGCAAAAAAAAAGAGACAGAAGGCTGACCACGGCCCCGTGCCCAACGAACACGGGGGCGTGGCCAGAAGCCTGCAGAAAAAACAAATCCATAGAAGCTTCTATTCCCAGCACGGGGGGCATGCCCAGCTCAACACGGGTCGTGGTCAATGCTAAGATTCGCAGAATCTTGCAAATCTTGATAGAATAGATACGCTTCTGCACACGGGGCCGTGCCCAGCGAACACGGGGGCGTGTGGAGCTAATGCAGACAAATTGCAATTAATGAAGAAAGAGAAAGCGGGTGGACACGTGGCCGTGTCCGGGCGTCTGTGCAGGCTATAAATAGGGGTGCTTAGGTCACTTCAAAGGCATCCCTTGGCAAACCACCTCTCTCCCATTTCACCCACACTCCACCACCACTACAACCCACATCCACCACCATCATCCATCATCCATCTTAGAGTGTGTGTAGTAGTCTCTGTCGCAACCCCCGATCCCTGATTCCCGGGAACGGACGGACGCGATCACAGAGTTTCGGTGGTATCAGGTTATTTAATCTTGCAGCGGAATTTACATCAGGACCGCAGTTAGGAAATGTTTATCAGGGTAAAACCACCTCATTTAATATTAATAACATGGGCAAAACCCAAGTTTCTTATTACAATACATTTATAGGGATAAACCCTATTTTATTTAAATTTAAAACACCGTTTATTTGGTAACTTTTATAGCCACATTTTCCCAAGCCTTCAGTGCTCTCCAGCTGGCTTTTTACTAATTGGCTGTCACATTGGGTTACCTGAAACGTGTTTTAAAAACATCTGTCAGTCGGAAATACTGGTGAGTGTATCCCAGTTTAATCAAGTTTCAATAAAAAGTCACAGTGAACAGTATTGAGAGCTATCACATTGTTTATGTCTACACAATTACTCCATTAGTACTGTCAACCCTGACTTGTGGGTCATATTACCCATTGGCTAACTCATTGTCCAATGGTAACGTATTGTCATCGTCGACTTACTACTCACAGTGTAGTAAATTTTGTATACAAAACCCCAACATACCAACAGTAATTGAAGAACTACAAAGACTCAATCACTGCTAAATTTCATGGTAAAAAATTTAAGGTTTGGTAAAACATTACCAAAAAGTATAACAACAAGAGGATAAACTCACATTGCTATCTTAGGCTTCTCGTAAGGGTTTCCTGGATATAATCTATAATTTATACAAATGTACATTGGTTAGTATCATAACCCTTTGAAATTAGTAATGATACCCTCCCCAAGACGGCATTCCAACAACTACGTCAGGCAGAACCACGACAGTTGTTACGGAACCCTAAATCAATCGGGCAGCGTAACTATTACAAAACTGGGGTTATAATACTTACAACGGAGCAGAACCTCGCTAATTAGGGGTATAATACCCGACTATAATATGCCTTCTACAGAAATTTAGATTTAGAATTGAGAAATGAACGAGTTCTGGTTGATCCCGATGGCCTTCTTATATAGTTGTTGATTCTAGTCCTGTCGCGGCCCGCGTAAAACACAGACAAGGTTTACGCGGCTCGCGTCAAACCTGGTTAACAGAATAGCTTAGCCCGGTCACTAAGTAGACTCGACACGATGTCGACACGTGTTAGCACCGGATGTCTCCGCGTTTAACGATCTCTCGCGGCCCGCGTCAATTATCGAGAACTCTTACGCGACTCGCTTTAACTAAAGAATTCAGCGGAGTCTGTTCTAGCCTTGATACCGCCCGCGTGAGATGTTGGGGTGGGTCTACGCGGCCCGCCTCAACTCCATTTTTCTTATTTTTTTTATTTATTTTATATGTTATAATCTATTTCGGGCTCGGTTTTCACATACGGTTTGTAATACAAGACATATAAGGGTATTTTAACATATAACAGAGTGTTGAAAATATTATAAGGGCGTCGATTTTACCGAGGGTTGTTACATCCTCCCACCTTATTTTAGAGCTCGTCCTCGAGATCTATTGAAACAAATGCGGATATTTCCTTTGCATTTCTGATTCAAGTTCCCATGTGTACTCTGGTCCTCTTTTGGAGTCCCACTTTACTTTGACTAGGACTAGTCTTTTATGCTTGAGATTCTTGACTTTCATATCTTCAATCTGTAGAGGTCTTTCTACAAATTTGATTTGTTCATTTACCTCTATATCCTTAAGAGGTACTATCAGTGATTCATCAGCTAAACACTTTTTAAGATTTGATACATGAAACACATCGTGTATTCCTGCCATTTCCTCTAGCAGTTGTAGCTGATAGGCTACAGGTCCTATTCTTCTAACAATCTCAAAAGGTCCAACATACCTGGGACTTAACTTCCCTCGTTTGATGAATCTTACTACTCCTTTCCAAGGAGAGACTTTCAACAATACTTTATCTCCTATTTGAAATTCCAATGGCTTACGTCGGTTATTAGCATAACTCTTTTGTCAATCACGTGCTGCTTTCAGTCGTTCCTTGACTTGAATAATCTTATCTGTTGTTTCTTGTACTATCTCAGGTCCAGATAGTTGCATTTCCCCAATTTCTGCCCAACAGACTGGGGTTCGACACTTTCGTCCATAAAGTTCTTCGAATGGTGCAGCATTTATACTTGTGTGATAACTATTATTATAAGAAAATTCTATTAAAGGTAAGTGATCGTCCCAATTTCCTCTGAAATCAATTACACAAGCTCTAAGCATATCTTCCATTGTCTGAATTGTCCTTTCGCTTTGTCCGTCCGTTTGAGAGGTAAATCGACTATCCCTATCAGAAACAATTGATAAAGGAATGCCATGTAAAGAAACAATTTCATTTACATACAATTTAGCTAATTGTTCCATACTAATTGTGTCTTTCATTTGTAGGAAATGAGCTGATTTGGTTAGCCTATCTACAATCACCCAGATTGTATCATTTCTTTTCTTGGTTTTGGGTAATTTAGTAACAAAATCCATTGTTATCAATTCCCATTTCCAAACTGGCATTTCTGATTGTTGTAACAAACCTGAGGGTTTCTGGTGTTCGGCCTTAACTTGTGAACAAGTTAAACATTTAGAAATATAGGTTGCTATGTCCTTCTTCATTCCTATCCACCAGAAATTTTACCTTAAATCCTGGTACATTTTATCACTTCCTGGGTGCATCGTGTATTTAGACTTATGGGCTTCTTCTAAAATGCGATTACGCAGGTTTCCAAATTTAGGTATCCACATTCTCTTTTCATGGAATCTCCAAATTCCATCTGTTCCTTGTTTTAATTCCTTTAGCATACCTTTTAATTTTTCAGAATTATCCTTGATTACTGATTCTTGTGCTTCTCTTATCTGATCATTCAAATCTACTTGCAGATTTAATTTAAGAGAACGTATCATTTTTAGCTTTTCATGATACTTTAGGCTTAAAGCATCTGTCACTACATTTGCTTTTCCTTCATGATACTGGATATCACAATCATAATCACTGAGTATCTCCATCCAGCATCTTTGTCTCATATTCAACTCCTTTTGCTTGAAGATATACCTTAGACTCTTATGATCAGTAAACTTACTACCATAAAGATAATGTCTCCAAATCTTAAGAGCAAAAATTATAGCTCCCAACTCTAAATCATGGGTTGAATAATTCTCTTCATGATTTTTTAAGTTGTCTAGATGCGTAAGCTATAACCTTTTGGCGTTGCATCAATATACATCAATAACCTAATCTAGAAGCATCGCAATAGACTACAAAGTCTTCAGCTCATTCTGGTAATGCTAGTATGGGTGTATGGGTTAATCTTTGCTTAAGAATTCTAAATGCTTCTTCTTGTTTTAATCCCCATTCAAACTTAACAGATTTACAGGTTAGCTTAGTTAAGGGAATGGCTATTCTAGAAAAATCTTTAATAAATCTTCTATAATAACCGGCCAATCCTAAGAAACTTCTAACCTCGGTTGGTGATTCAGGGGTTTTCCATTTAGTATTTGCCTCGATCTTTGTTGGATCTACATGAATTCCTTCATGATTGACTAGGTGTCCAAGAAATTGCACCTGTTCTAACCAAAATTCGCACTTAGAAAACTTAGCATAAAGTTTTTCCTTTCTTAACAGACTTAAAAGTGCGTGCAAATGTTTTGCATGATCCTCTTTACTCTTAGAGTAAATTAGAATATCATCTATGAAAAAAATTATGAATTTATCCAAATATGGTTTACATATTCGGTTCATCATGTCCATAAATGTAGCTGGGGCATTGGTTAAACCAAATGGCATGACAGTAAATTCATAATGGCCATACCTCGTTCTGAATGCGGTTTTAGGAATGTCCTCTTCCTGTACCTTTAATTGATGATATCCTGACCTTAAATCGATTTTAGAGAAAAATCGAGCTCCTTGCAGTTGATCAAACAGATCATCGATTCTCGGTAATGGGTACCGATTCTTAATCGTAACCTTGTTTAATTCACTGTAATCAATGCACATACGCATTGATCCGTCCTTCTTTTTAACAAACAGTATCGGCGCTCCCCATGGCAACGAACTTGGCTGTATGAATCCTTTCTCTAATAATTCATCTAATTGTTTCTTCAATTCTTGCATTTCTGCAGGTGCCAAACGGTAAGGTGCTTTGGCAATTGGTGATGTTCCTGGTATCAGGTGAATTCTGAATTCAACTTCTCTGTTTGGAGGTAGTCCTGGTAATTCTTCTGGAAAGATATCTGAAAACTGTGACACTACTGGAATATCTTTTAGTTCTTTTCCTTTAGTGTTAGTGCTTATAGAAATCAAATACGCTATAGAACCTTTTCTTATATAGCTTGCAGTTTCATCACAGATATGAATTTTGTGAATCTAGAGGGCTTATCTCCTTTAATTGTGATCGTTTTACCTTTTGGTGAATTTACTTGAATTGACTTTTGATCACATAAAATACTGGCTTTATTGGCTATTAACCAATCCATTCCTAAAACAGCATCGAATCCTGCCAGATTCATGGGATACAGGTTTGCTAAAAATTTCTGATTTAAAATTTCTACGCTTGCTCCCTGCAAGATTTCAGAAATCCTAATGGTTTCTCCATTAGCTGTTTCTACTAAACATTCTTGTGGTAGCTTAGTTAATGACTGATTTAGAAATTTGCAAAATGATGTATTAATAAAACTTTGGTTTGCACCAGAGTCAAATAATACTTTAGCAAAAACATCATTAACTAAAAACGTACCAGCTATGACATCTGGGATCATCTTGGCTTCATCTGCAGTCAAAACAAATGCTCTAGCATTTTTAGTATTCTTGTTGTCTACAGCTGGGGTCAATTTCGGACAGTTTGGCCTGATATGACCTTTTTCTCCACAGTTGTAGCACAATCCATTACTGGATTTCTTCCTACAATTTTCTTCCTTGTGCCCTGGCATCTTGCAATAATTGCAGAGAATAGAGCATTTTCCCGAATGCTTTTTCTTGCAAACCTTGCAAAAAGGTGCAGAGGTAGAACCCATATTCCTACGGTTGAAATTTCCAGAAAGAAATTCTTATGTAAGCCTTTGGGTTAAGTTCCTCCTCTGATCTTCTTCTCTAGTACGGACTAACTCATCAGTTAAGGTATTGGCTAGTTCTACAGCTTCTTCTATAGTTTGAGGTCTAGCTGCCTTGACTACATGTCTAATCTCTCCAATTAATCCCCAAATATAACGGGAAATTAACACTGGTTCTGGTGAAGCAAGGGTCAGCACTATTCTAGCATATTCAAAGAATATCTTAGTATATCCCTTACTATCCACACCAGTCATCCTAAGATTTAGGAATTTGTTTGCTATCTGTTCCTTCTCATTGGGTGGGCAGAATTTCCTTTCTACCTTGTTCTTAAATTCTTCCCATTCCATATTGTAGGTTTGATCACTTCCTCTTGTCTGGAGGATAGTGTTCCATCATTCTAGTGCTGCATTCTTAAACAGATTAGAAGCAAACAATATTTTATCTTCTTCAGCACACTTGCTTATTCTTAAGACTGCCTCAGTCTTTTCTATCCAGCGTAAGGTTGCAATGGCCCCTTCGTTGCCTGAGAATTCCATTGGTTTACAAGACCATAATTCTTTATATGAACAACCATAAGGCATGGTTCTTCTTCTTTTGGGAATAGGCAATTGAAGTATAGGTCCATTGTTTACACTGTTTTCTGGTTCAACGGGTCGCTTACTGCTATGCTTACTTTTATTATCAGCATCTTTAACAGTTTGAAAAATAAATGGCATTGCATCTATAATTCCCTGTACTACTATGTGTTGGATAACACTATTATCCACTTGGTTTCCATTGTTATTGATGCTTGGATTATCATTAACCACGTTAATGTTACTCTGGTTATCATTATTCAGATTTCCTTGATTTTCTTCATCGGCCATCTGAATTTTAAACATTTATCCCATATTAATATCACAATTAATATCTAATATAGTTAATCACATGACACATAATCTAGCAAAAAACGTAGATCATTGCTACTATACTCTTTTCATATACTTATGCGTCTATTACATACTAGTACTGAATTAAAGATTACAATACCAACAGAAAGAAAATTACACTAATAGTAATATGCATCCGTACACACATATTTTATTTTATTTTTAATATATTTTATTATTATTACTACCATTTCCTCCATTCACACATTCACGGATATGGATTTATCCAAAAATCCATATTGCGCTCATCGTATTTCCATACGAGACGCTCTCCCACCTGACGCATTCTCTCACTGCTCTCCAAAATTTCCTCCCCGAAAGTCCTAAGTTCTTGAACGTTTTCTGCACTCATTGGGGGTGCAGGTTCTCGGACTGGGTTTGGAATCTGGGGTGCGGGTTCCTGATATGGGGGTGATAGTTCATGAAATTGGTAAGGATCCTCTAATATTTCCCTAATATAATCATCTTGGTATTAGGGATCTAAAGGGTCCATACCTGGTAGGCTTCTATGTTCTGTATGGGTGGATAATCCTGGATAGGGTAACGTTGCACAAAGTCCCTATTTTCGTCCCACCAGGGGTCGTAATTTGGGTCTAGGGGATTCGGTGCAGGCACCCTAGGGATTTCTTCTGGGTTAAAGTCGTGCATCTCCACTTGGTTTTCCTGGTTTTCTATCTCCATAGGTTGTTTTGGGTTTTGTGGTTGTGGGGCTACTAATTGTTCCAGACTTGGGTCAGCAGCAGTTGTAGCTAGGATATGGAAATTAGCTAGGCTTCTATTTAGCATATCTTGAGTAAGGGCATCTGTCTCTCGCTTAATAGCTGCTAAAGCTCTTTGCTGTTGCAATTTTTGCATTCTCTTCCTACGAGCAAAAGCTTCTTTACTGAACCATCCTCGTTTCTTATTAGGAAATGGTTCTTCAGATTGAGCTCTAAAAGCAAACACTCCTTCCTGATCAGCAGAATACCCTGAAAGGGCAGGCTGTGATGATGTACCTTCACTCCTAGATGAATCAGATAACTGACAATTCACGTATGATGGTCCTTGATCACTCATACTGAAGACTAACAAATAGTCAAATAACACATAACACATAATTACAGTTATACACGTATATCCGTAATTTATTTCCTAACACAATATATAGAATTTAAGTGTCAGCAAAACACTTCTTTGGCTCAGACCAGTGGCTAGGCTCTGATACCACCTTTTGTCGCAACCCCCGATCCCTGATTCCCGGGAACGGGCGGACGCGATCAAAGAGTTTCGGTGGTATCAGGTTATTTAATCTTGCAGCGGAATTTACATCAGGACCGTAGTTAGGAAATGTTTATCAGAGTAAAACCACCTCATTTGATATTAATAACATGGGCAAAACCCAAGTTTCTTATTACAATACATTTATAGGGATAAACCCTATTTTATTTAAATTTAAAACACCGTTTATTTGGTAACTTTTATAGCCACATTTTCCCAAGCCTTCAGTGCTCTCCAGCTGGCTTTTTACTAATTGGCTGTCACATTGGGTTACCTGAAACGTGTTTTAAAAACATTTGTCAGTCGGATATACTGGTGAGTGAATCCCAGGTTAATCAAGTTTCAATAAAAAGTCACAGTGAACAGTATTGAGAGCTATCACATTGTTTATGTCTACACAATTACTCCATTAGTACTGTCAACCCTGACTTGTGGGTCATATTACCCATTGGCTAACTCATTGTCCAATGGTAACGTATTGTCATCCTCGAATTACTACTGTGAGTGTAGTAAATTTGTATACAAAACCCCAACATACCAGCAGTAATTGAAGAACTACAAAGACTCAATCACTGCTAAATTTCATGGTAAAACATTTAAGGTTTGGTAAAACATTACCAAAAAGTTTAACAAAAAGAGGATAAACTCACATTGCTATCTTAGTCTTTTCGTAAGGGTTTCCTGGATATAATCTATAATTTATACAAATGTACATTGGTTAGTATCATAACCCTTTGAAATTATTAATGATACCCTCCCCGAGACGGCATTCCAATAACTACGTCGGGCAGAACCACGACAGTTGTTACGGAACCCTAAATCAATCGGGCAGCGTAACTATTACAAAACTGGGGTTATAATACTTACAACGGAGCCGAACCTCGCTAATTAGGGGTATAATACCCGACTATAATATGCCTTCTACAGAAATTTAGATTGAGAATTGAGAAATGAACGAGTTCTGGTTGATCCCGATGGCCTTCTTATATAGTTGTTGATTCTAGTACTGTTGCGGCCCGCGTAAAACACAGACAAGGTTTACGCGGCCCGCGTCAAACTTGGTCAACAGAATAGCTTAGCCCGGTCACTAAGTAAACTCGACACGATGTCGACACGTGTCAGCACCGGATGTCTCCGCGTTTAACGATCTCTCGCGGCCCGCGTCAACTATCGAGAACTCTTACGCGGCCCGCTTTAACTAAAGAATTCAGCGGAGTCTGTTCTAGCCTTTATACCGCCCGCGTGAGATGTTGAGGTGGGTCTACGCGGCCCGCCTCAACTCCATTTTTCTTATTTTTTTTATTTATTTTATATGTTATAATCTATTTCGGGCTCGGTTTTCACATACGGTTTGTAATACAAGACATATAAGGGTATTTTAACATATAATAGAGTGTCGAAAATATTATAAGGGCGTCGGTTTTACCGAGGGTTGTTACAGTCTCGGGATCCAAGATTGATAGTAAGAGTTCTTGACAATCAAAGGCCATGTTTGCCTAAGTCTCTTACATCACTTGGTGAAGACAAGCATTTAGTGTAATACTTTTGATTTTTTATCTTTTCGCACTTTTTATTTGGTTTTGTAATATTAATGACTTTAATAATTAGTTTCTTATATTGAAGGTGAAACTTCCTCATTATTTGTTCGTGGTGTCTTGGCGTTATTTTACTGTCTATATAAAATAAAAGATTTTCACCATTCATATCTCTACGGTCTATATAGAGATATGTTGGCTACCTGGTCGGGGGTTAAGGGAATGGTTTGGTTAGGTTCTTGCCTTGTTTAGTATATAGATCCTGCAACGACCTGGGTCAAGCTTACTAGGACCTCCTTCAATACCCACTGGTATTGGATGGCGGGGGTGCGAATGGCTTGATCCCCTCATATGTAAACTATTATTAATACATTAACCCGGCTACTTGGGATTGTATCCCCACTGACTCAAACCACTTAGCCGAGGGTAACGTCACCTTCAAAAGAGGGGCCTACCACATTACGCATTAATAACTTAATTAATTATCTTTCAATATTCCGACCCTTTGGGATTGTATCCTTGCTGACTCAAACCAATGGGTTGAGGGTAACGTCACCTTCAAAAGAGGGGCCTACTATTATAACTAAGATAATCTCTTAAAAAGTGCAAAAGTGCGGAAATCATCAAAGGTTACACTAAAGGCGAGTCGGATCCAAGTGATTCATATTGTCTATCTGTTTTTATTTTTATTTTTTCCAGCATTTTTAGTTTTTATTTTCATGTTTAAAACCTTTTCTAAATTTTTTATTTGATTAGACGTTGAGGATAAACCGGTACTAAAAGCTCTTGTGTCCTTGGACGACCTCGGTATCTTACCAACGCTATACTACGCTCACGATGGGTGCACTTGCCCATATGTGTGTTTAGTGTTATTAGAATATCGTGTTTTATAAATTTAAAACTTGACTAAAGTGTTAAAAAGGGCTTAAAATATTCACAAAAACATATCACGCTACACACGTATCAATAACCTTGTCTCGTTGCATGAGAACACAACCGAGACTTCGGTTAGACGCATCGCGATACACAACGAAATCGTCATTACCACCGGGAAGAGTGAGAATAGGAGCATTGCAAAGCAAATCCTCTTGTTTGAAACCCCAAACAAAAGGTTTATCTTTTTAAGTTACCCTACATTAGGGAAACGAAGGTGTGTAAGTATTCGGATTTGGTAGGGAGTTCGGATTTGGAATTAGAAGTATAAAAGTAAGAATACACGAAAGTATATTGGCGTTCGAATTCAGAATTTTAATAGTAGTTTAAAGATAAGGGATTCAAGCGGTTCTTACTTCTCTCAAGGCAGATTGGACCGCCCACTCGTGAAGTCTTACTAAGCTTGAACCAGGTTCTCGCAGGATCTATACACCAAACGAGACAAGAATTTACCCAACCACCCTCCTAACCCCCTTCCAGGCAGTTAATGCTCTTTATATAGACCGTAAAGACACAAATGAGTAAATAAACAAAACATGAAGAATGATTAAGTAAAATTCACCTTCAATATAGAAAACTAGTTATTAAAGTCATTAATACATAACCAAACAAAAATGAGCCAATGGTTGGAAATCAAAAAGTAATACATAAAATATTTGTCTTCACCAAGTGATGTAAGAGTTTAGCCAAGCATGGCCTTTGTTTGACAAGAACTCTTACGATCGATCTTGGATCCCGAGACTATTACACTGTAGTAGGGATGAGATTGGTACGATACCGGTACCGATATCGGTACCATACCGGTACTGATACCGTAAATACCGTTACCGAAATTGAGGAAATATGGATTCCGATTACCGTACCGTATTTATAGATTCGGTACCGGTACGGTACCGGTATCAGTACCGGTATTTCGGTACTTTACCACATTGGTACCGCTTTGGTGTCATCCATTGTTTTACCTAAAAAAATATCATGTGCAACAAATCCATCAATAAAGTCATTATTAAATTCGGTATTTATAGTGGGATCTAAGATAATAGCAAAATACATAAAGTCATTATTAAATTCGGTATTTATCGAAAAATACCGGTACCGATATCGTTTTTTACCGATACCGAAATTCGAAAAAATCTACTACCGATACCGGTACCGTTTATGATCGGTACGGTAGCGGTATTTCGGTAAAAAATCTCATCCCTATTACTACACACTCTAAAAGATGGAAAATGGATGATGGTGGTAGGTGTTGGTGTTGTAGTGGTGGTGGAGTGGTGGCAAGTGTGAGAGAAGTGGTTTGTCAAGGGATGGATTGGAATGAAACCAAGCACCCCTATTTGTAGTTGAAGTCAGACAGTTAACACGGCCCCGTGCCCACCTGGCACGGCCCCGTGGCCTTCCTTCTCTCCCTTCCTCATTAATTGTAGTGTCAGATCTTGTACTAACACGGCCCCGTGTGTCAATGGCACGACCCGTGGCAATTGTACTTGCTATACTATCTCAGATTCTGCGAATCTTAGAGTTGAGCACGCCCCGTGTTGAGTTAGCCCGGCCCCGTGTTGGTTTGTCTGGTTTGTCTTTTGCTGTTGTCTTTTATTCTGCAGGGAATCTTGACTTGGCACGACCCATGCCTGGTGGGCACGGCCCCGTGCTAGAGCTTCTGTTCTTGTTATTTTTGTTGGTTTGGATGTGGATAGGGGTTTAGCGAGTCATGTCAATCCTCCTTCTTTGTAGTTATGTTGGTTTCTGTTGTTAATTTGCTTCTTTTGTGCGTTTACGCTCTTTTGACCCTGTAAATTAAAAAGAAACAAAGAAACATATGTTTTCCAACATTAGTACCGAAAAAGGGTTGATTTTACGCCGTATTTGATATAATTTATATGTTGTATTTTACGTACATCAAATACCCCCACACTTGAATCTTCACTTGTCCTCAAGCAAAACTCTAAAATGTGTCTTACACACCCAAACGAAATAGGTAGAAAAGAAGGTTTTTAGGCTTATCTTTAGAGTGTCCGGAATCCAAGTTCTAAATTTATTTATTTTATTTTATTTACGATCTTATTCGCCCTGATTTATTTAAAACACGTATTAAGAATAATATATGTTTTGGGCATAACATGCCTTTATAAAATTCCATTTAGTTATATACAAACCTACACACCTCACAAGTGGTCACTCAATACTCGGCCGAAGTTGTATAAGTGGAAACGCTCGTGCCCGGTTTGGAACTTACTCCTACTATAGGCTTGACAAACAATCAAGACTCCTCCTTTGTGACGTTTAATCCTCGTAAATATCAAGAGGGCTTTAAAGGGTAGGTTGTGGTTCGGGAGGTGTGTTTAGTAAAAATGGCGAAAAAGCGTAAAAAATATTGGTTTTTCCATTCCTTTGTGGCTTAGCAAAAAATACTTTGGTTTTTTTTTTTACCAAAGTTGAAACGGAGCCATACTTGTAATTTTATAACCGAACTCTTTACAAAAATAAAGTGTGTAAAAAAGTTTGTGGATGTGGGTGGTTGTTTTTGCAAAAGTGTGTATTTTTCCGGGTTAATAAACGAAATGGTTAAGGCTCAAAGGGGTTTATCTATGTGATGTTAAGAAAAGAAAAATAAAGTTTTGATATGAAAAAATGGGTTTAATCCTAATGCCTCCATCATTTACTTACTTGGATTTGTGTCGGTAAGGATTTGGAATGTATCGCTTTGGCAAGTTCTAGATTTGTAAGAACCAAACGGGTTATTCACACAAGAAACGAAAATTGAGCAATTAGTATGGATATGTATTTATATGCTTGGTAAAGGCTCAAAACTCACGTTTGTGGGAAAAGGGGTTATAGAGTAAAAATGTATATATAATCAAATTTTACAAAGATTTGTTTTGCCCGTTTTATAATTTTCTTAATTGTCTCTTTTTATCACAACGCAATCAGGTGTAAATTAGTAAAAACATAATTTTTAGAACTTATTTTAGCCAACTAAACCAAGACAAGTAAAACGAAAATAAAAAAATTGAAAAGGTTTGGGGTGATTAGCGGTTTTTCAAGACGAGTTTTGTGTAAGGCTTGTTTTTAGGACAAATGATTCAAGGTTTTAACATCCCCCGACACTTAAAAAGTAAACATTGTCCTCAATGTGTCCCAAATAGAATTTGTCTAGAAAAGAAAAAGAAGACGGTAGAAGAAATTGTTGATGAAAGCCAGAAGTTAGTGGATGAGGTGAAGAAAGCTGATGAGAAAGTAGAGGGAGTTGTTGCTGAGAAATAGTAGGTGGTTGAGGAAGATCAGAATCAAATGGCAAAAGAAGCCACGGTGCCAAAAGCTGAGGTAACAACTCAAACTGATTCTTCTGTATCATCAAATAAAACTGAAATTGAACAACCGTGCAAGAATGCGTGGAAACGTGCAGTGCTTGTACTGAAAAGGATGAAAAAATTAAAATCAGAGACATTGAATTTACTAAAATAGAAAATATTTTCAAAGAAAAATGTAATGAAATGCTTGAAAATGAAAGGTTTTTGAAAGAAAAAGAGCTGACACAAAAAAATGATTCTTGAAAAAGAAAACAAAATTTTGAAACAAAAGTGTTCAGCTGATTGCAACGAATGTGGTCAAAAAGATTAAAGTATTCAAGAGTTGCAAAAAGAGTATGATGGAATGAAATTATCATACTATACTATACTATAAAAGAAGCTTATGAAACTTTGAAGAGTAGTGTCAAAAGTTTAGATGATAGGTTGTCAGCATGTCAAAAGACAACTAAATTTCTTGAAGCCAGATATGAATGAAAACAACTGGTTTTAAATAATTATATTGATGATGTTGCTAAACTTAAACAAGAACTGGCTGAAAAAGAAAAACTGGTGTCACACCCCAACCGATGGCGGAAACATCGGGGTGCGAGCACTAAGCTTTCAGATTGCTCACGAGAATCCATAACACTAAATAGTTTCAATATAAATTAGATTCATTTCATGCAACTGTCAAAAACAAACATCAACCACCCAAAACATAGTATCAAAACATGCATAAACATTGTTTCAAAGTTTCTAGATTTAGCTACGTGGAGTATCTAAGTTCCATCCTAGCTTGTTTCACGATTCCTAGCATCCTGTCAGCCTGCAACATGTATTAAAATAGAGTCAGTACAAAAATGTACCGGTGAGTATACAAGTTTGAATAATAGCATAATCGATTAAAAGTCTCATATCCATATGTAAATGTAACAAAATAGTTTCAGCCATGCTAGTGTTCGCAGTCCAACAAGTGATAGCCCAAGTATCCTGATGCTTTGTTGTTTTCCCAAGTCTCAAGGAAAACTAGAATCCTCCTAACAATACCCCCAGAATAATGGGGAGGTGCATCTCCTATAGCGCTACTATTGTTAAGGCGGAACTAAACACCCTGGATTAAACGTCCACATAGCACATAAAATACAAGAATCACAAGTTTCACACATAAATAGGATAGAGTTTAGATTCCAAAAGTTTCAAGTATCATAGTTAATAGAATACATGTTACATGCCAAAGTTTAAAACAAAAAGGGATCGAATATACTCACAGTGATTACTTAATAGATTAACCGTTATTGGATCAAAGGGAGCTCTTTAGATTTAGCCTGATTAGATTACAACAGATAAGTGTCGGACAAAAATACGAGATTGCGCAAAGTGTCGGACCAGTCACTAGATCGGATGGCTGTCCGATCGGATTGCCATTTGATTGAGGCGGCTGTTGTGAGTCGGATGGCCATCCGATCGAATGGCCAGTCGATCCAAAAGATTACTAAATTTCAGTCAGGTTGCCTCGATCGGATGGCTATCTGATCGGATTGCCACTCGATCATGGAGGTTTCCAAAGTTTCAAGTTTCCGAAAAGTTTCCAAGTGTTGAAAGATTCCAAGACACATTGTCACTTTAATCGGATGGCAGTTCGATCGGATGGCTATCCGATCGGATTGCCATTCGACGATCAAAGATTCAAGGTCTCAAAGTGTTTAGGGTTAAGAGGCAAGTGTCACTTGATCGGATGGCTGTTCGATCAGATGGTTATCCGATCGGATTCACACTCGATCGGGTTGTCCTTGTCCTGTTCCTAAACTTGTAAAGTTTCTAAGTTTCTGATTAAATGGCGATGACTTGGTACGTATTGAGACAATGGTAACACACCGATGTACAGCCGTTCTAATCGGATGGGAATCACCCATAGTCCGTCCAGTCGTCTGTTCTTGGCGGGGCTTATGTCGGAATCCGTACTCTGGTCATCTTCTCCTGCAATAATCCATTTCCAAGCTGACCTAAGACTAATCATCAAGTCATCAGTCCGTTCAGATCCGGATTCCACCATTTTAAGTGAAAAGTTTAAGGAAAGATGAAGATAGACATAAGTTTTAGCTAAAAAGTCTAGATTTAGTCAAGATTCAGTGTAAAACTCATGAAATTCCTTAGATCTGAGCTAATCTTGATAGGAATGACATCACACCATAGTTTGTAAAAACCACCATTATGACGTCACTCTCAAGAGCTTCAAATCTTAGAGATTTCACGGTGAAAAGTGAGATTTCGAAGGAGAATCATGTAGGCAATAACGCGTAGATCAAAGTAGTACAAGAATCTAGTGTAAAACGTACCGAAATCGCCGAGAAATGAAGAAAAGTAGGAGTGCGTGCGTCTGGATCGAGTGAGGTTGTCACATTAGTGAGAATGATGTGACAGGCCTATTTATAGTGTCAGAGAGAGGGAGTGAGGCGGTATGCTCGGATCGGATGGCTGCTCGGTCGAATGGCCATCCGATCGGTTGGTCATCCGATCAGATGGTCATCCGATCGGATTGCCATTCAGTCAATCCCATCTTTTTCCGCGTTCCCGTCTCAGATTTGATTTGCGAGTTAGATTAAGCGTTGCGTTACGTATTACTGGGTAATAGTGTCACATAACTAGATTACATTTTTAACATAAAAGTTTCCAACTTTCATAGTTTCCATAGTTTCCAACAGTGACAAGACTCCAGTCCCTCGTTCAACCAAGTCTCAAGTTTCACGAGCCTCAAGGGTCAAGCACCAAAGTATCAAGTCTCATAGAATCATGGTATCATAGAATCATAGTATCATAGAATCATAGTATCATAGAATCATAGTATCATAGAATCATAGTTTCATAGAATCATAGTATCATAGAATCATAGTATCATAGAATCATAGTTTCATAGAATCATAGTTTCATAGTACCAAGTATCAAGAATCATAGCATAAGTTTCACCAAGTATCAAAAGTATCAAATATCACATAGTATAGGGGCTAAAAGTGTCAAATAAGTAAAAGTCTAGGGACGCAGGCGTTACAATCTCCCCTCCTTTAGGAGATTTCATCCCCGAAATCTAGGAAGAAGACTGCTCGAAGAGCTGCGGATACTTGGTCTTCATCTCACTTTTCAGTTCCCAAATGAATTCGGCGCCACGCTTTCCTTCCCATCGAACCTTGACTATGGGAATTTTGTTGCGCCTCAAACGCATGACACCTTGATCCATGATTTCGACCGGTTTCTCCACAAAGTGTACAACCTCGTTTATTTGCAAGTCTTCTAGGGGAACCTGCAGTTCCTCATCGGCTAGGCATTTACGTAGATTAGATACGTGGAACATTGGATGCACGTTGTTTAGTTCCTGTGGCAGGTCGAGTCTGTACGCTACCTTGCCAATCCTTTCGAGTATCGTGAAAGGACCCACATAGCGGGGAGAGAGCTTTCCCTTCTTACCAAAATGAACTACTCCCTTCCGGGGAGATACCTTGAGAAGAACTTGGTCACCAACATCAAATTCCAGAGGCTTGCGCCTATTATCAGCATAGCTCTTTTGTCTGCTCCTAGCCTTGATCAAGTTCTCACGGATCTGAAGAATCTTATCCATTGTCTCTTGAATGATTTCAGGTCCAGTAAACTGCTTGTCACCAATCTCATGCTAGCTGAGAGGAGATCGGCACTTGCGGGCATACAAGGCTTCGAAAGGAGCCATCTGAATACTGGAATGATAGTTGTTGTTGTACGAGAACTCAATCATTGGTAAATGTACATCCCAGTTACTACCAAATCTATGACACAAGAACATAGCATATCATCTAGGGTTTGAATAGTACGCTCGGTCTGTCAATCCGTTTGAGGATGAAAAGCCGGGCTAAGATTCAAATGAGAACCCATAGCGGATTGAAAGGTTTGCCAAAGGCGCTAAGTAAAACGACCATCACGGTCAGAGATTATGTCAAGAGGTATGCCATGACGACATATAATCTCATCGGTAGAGATTCGAGCAAGTTTCTCCACTTTATAATCTTCACAAATAGGAAGAAAGTGGGCTGATTTTGTCAAACAATCAACAATCACCCAGATACTATTGTGACCATTAGGTATATGGGGCAGTTTAGTAATAAAGTCCATAGCAATGCTGTCCCATTTTCAAACTGGGATTTCGGGTTGTTCTAAGAGTCTAGAAGGACGCTGATGTTCAGCCTTGACTTTCGAGCAAGTAAGGCATTTAGAAACATATACAATAATGTCCTTCTTCATACCAGGCCACCAATAAGTCATACGCAGATCATGGTACATCTTATCGGCACCTGGATGAATAGAATGAATAGAGTAACGAGATTTGTGAGCCTCATTCATGATGAGCACATGGAGATTATCATGATCCGGCACCGAGATGCGATTAAGATAGTATTGAAGACCATCAGATTTAGTTTTGAGTTGATCCACAGTAGCACCACGAATTTCCACAAATAGATTCCCTTCATTAGCTGATGAATACTGAGCTTCACGAATACACGGATGGAGATCACTAGAGATACGAATAGCATTGACATAAGTTTTACGACTAAGAGCGTCGGCCACTACATTCGCCTTGCCAGCATGATAGCGAATTTCGCAGTCGTAGTCGTTAAACAATTCCACCCAACGTCTCTGTCGCATGTTCATTTCCTTTTGGTCAAAGATATGCTAAAGGCTCTTATGGTCGGTGAAAACCACACACTTTGTACCATATAGGTAGTGTCGCAAGATCTTTAACGCAGACACAACTGCACCAAGCTCCAGATCGTGAGTAGTGTAGTTTTTCTCATGTACCTTGAGTTGACGAGAGGTATAAGCAATAACCTTGTCCCGCTGCATGAGCACACAGCCCAAACCATGGTTCCAGGCATCACAATATACCACAAAATCATCATTCCCATCGGGGAGAGTAAGAACTGGAGCGTTACACAAAAGGGTCTTAAGAGTCTGAAAAGATTCCTCTTGCTCGGGACCCCAAGCAAAAGGTTTCTCTTTTTGAGTCAACGAAGTGAGAGGTACAACAATCTTAGAAAAGTCCGAGATGAATCGACGGTAATAACCCGCCAATCCTAGAAAAGAACGAATCTCAGATGCGGACTTAGGCGTACTCCAGTTCATCACAGCTTCGATTTTAGAAGGGTCAACATGAATGCCTTGCTTACTAACGACATGAGGAAGAAATGCACTTCATCAATCCAAAACTCACACTTAGAAAATTTAGCATACAAACGTTCACCACGTAAGAGTTCAAGCATCAAGCGTAAATGACGAGCATGATCGGCCTTAGATTTAGAATAAATGAGAATATCATCAATAAAGACTATCACAAAACTATCCAAGTAGGGCTTACAAACACGATTCATGTGATCCATGAACACAGCGGGTGCGTTGGTCAATCCAAAAGGCATGACCACGAACTCGTAGTGTCCATAACGAGTACGAAAAGCGGTTTTGGGTACATCATCCTCTAGTATACGAGGGAGAGGATAACGATTCTTAACGGTAAGCTTATTAAGTTCACGGTAGTCGATACACATACGAAACGAACCATCTTTCTTCTTAACGAATAGCACTGGAGCATCCCACGGGGAGGTACTTAGACGGATGAATCCCTTGTCGAGCAATTCTTGTAGTTGGCTGGATAACTCTTGCATCTCGGAAGTGCAACTCGATAAGGAGCCTTGGTGACAGGAGTCGCACCAGATATGAGATCGATACGAAAATCAACCGATCTAGGAGGAGGAAGACCAGGAAGATCTTCAGGAAAGACATCAAGGAAATCACACACTACCGGAATATCACTTATGTTCTTCCCTTTGCCTTTTTGTTCCACCACGTGGGCCAAGAAAGCAAAGTTCTGTTTACATAAGCATATGTTCGCTTGAGTGCATGACATCAACTTCAGTCCTTTCGAAGGTCGGTCTCCATAGACATGCAAAATTGTAGGATCATTTGCACGACCAAATGAGTCGTTCAGAAGAGTTCTCGATCAATACGAGAGGCGGAAACAAACGTATTGATGTTGAATCAGCTTGATATACACATTAACTGTCTTGTTTATTGATTTGAAAGCGTTTACAGGCTAGAGACACTTCGGCAGCACCTCGGCTCCCGGAATTCAAAAGTTACAAATGAAAGACTCAAGCACCCTATATATAGACATATGATTTCGTACGAATGGGTATGTGTCATTTCGTGCGAAATGGACACCTTTCCATTTCGTGCGAAATGACCTTTCTCATTTCATGCGAAATGACTACATCTCACATGTTTTCTCGTTTTCTCGTATTTCGTGCTTTGATCTTTTTAATTCTAATACAAGACTCGAACGAAGACGAAGTCGACAGACATATGCACCAACAGACTCCCCCTTGGATGTTGACAAAGTCTTCGGTGCGAGTCTTCAGCATGTCAACTCTTCAGTCTTGAACAGTCTTCTCGTTCTTCTCATAATATTCTCCATTGTAAGCATCTTTCAATCTCTATCTTCTCTTTATCAACATTAACACTCCCCCTTGAATGTTGATTTCATAAAATTTTCAGAATCTACATCTTTTCTTTTTTGAATGATGTTCCAGGATCTATTTCTGGCTCTAACATCGTCAGACTCCCCCATTCATCAAGCTGGGATCGCCATCTGGAATTAGCTATCGCCTTGAGATCGAATCCTGGCTCAAACTCTACTTTAGGTTTTCACAGGTTCTGAAACATCTCCTGGCTCTTCGTAGCAACAGGATCAGAAACCTGGCTTTAACCTGCATATCCTCTTCTAGAACATAAGTTTTTCCAATTTTTAAAATTTTACAAATTTAATCTCTACTTACCACATGTAGAATCAATTACAAACCATCACTTGAAAATATCATTCAAAATGATTTAACATTTATAATCTCGAATGACCACTTATAAGAAAATATTTTTCAAACACACTTTCCCAAACCTGTTCATCATGTTTAGCACTCGGAATTTTGAATATCAGCTCTCCAACATCAATTGTCGAAAATCTTTTTGAATTTTCAGAATTTTATGCTAAAAAAAACTAATGAAAAGTAGTAAAGAAATATTTACAGACAATGTTTTTGTGAGTTTGTGTAAGAAGATCATTTCAGTTTATGAGACAAATCACTAACACCGTTAAGCTTTAAACATTTTAAGTTCTAAACGATTCACTTAGATTGTCAGTATACTGATCCACTTAAATTTTCACACAAAGTTCAACTGTTTCGAGATACGCGATTAATGTTTTAGAGACTAAAACTTATTCGCGTGTCCCACCTCAGAATCTACTCTCGTATTCAGACTTCTATATTCAGTCTTACAAGTGAATGTACACTAGTGGTATCTGTAAAGGGTTAATTGCGAGACCATGAGAGCTCAGGCTATTGCTTCCGAAAAATCAGAGAGATGATGGATCGACTTTAGGTGGGTTCCCTTTAGAGAATTTTTTCTTCAACGGCACATGATTAGCATTTTTTAATGTTTCGTCATTTTTTATGCTGGGGGCGAGCTTTAAAATTAAAGAAATGTAAAGAATTATACGAGGACTAGGCTATTGCTCCCGCAAAATCAAAAGTCCAGGTATAATACCCCAGATATCACCACGCACAAAGACCTAGTATGTCAGAAATAGAAAGCCCTTCAAACAAGATTTCAGGGGTTACCTATATATCCGAGAGATGTTCCCCACGAAATAAGCAAGTTTGATATTTAGGTTTATATCTCGAATACAATCTACTAAGCGTGCGAAAACCTACTGGCACATCATCAGTGAGACCGTTTATCACATTTTGACTTTCCAATTCTTTAGCATGCTGTGATTGTCTACTGATGTACTATCATTTCCTCTTTTTTTACAGCAAAACTCATTTTTGCTATTATCAATGTTTTTGGCAATTTCAAATTTTCTAATTTTTTTTTTTTTATTTTTACTCCCCCTAAAATCAAAATTATATTTCAAATTTTGATTTTCTGGGAAAATTTGAAAACAAACTGTACAAATAAAGTGACAACTGTTATGAATTGCTTCAATTCGCCATCCACTTTGCATAAACAATCAGAACTCCCCCTGACAACAAACTATTTTCCCATTAAGATTTCAAAACACTTAAGTTTGTTTTAATCAAAATCGTTTTTCCGGGAAATTAGTTTTGTTGATTTTACCAACCACTTGTAGGTAAGGGGATCACTTCATCACTTTGTTCTTCTTCAACCACTTGAAAAATTTAACATTTTTTGGTTCTATCAACAACACCACTTGTAGGAAAGAAAAACCAAGTGCAACTTAATGTCCTTGATCAATCTTTTTAAAATTCAAAATATCACCAAAGTGGATTTCTCAAGAAAGATGCCGATTCCTGCTCCACGATTACCAACTTGGGAGCTCCGGCAAGTCAGGTTTTTCATTTAAAAAGATCCACCCAAGCCTGACGAACCTTGGGTGATTTCGAGTGATCATCACTCAGTTTCTTTTCTTTATTTTTCTGTTTTAAATTTCCGTTTGACAATGATGGAAAATTTGCACCATCCATTGTCGACACGGAATCATCACTTTTTACCTCAACAGATGGCTCCTCTGACTTGGACAAATCAGATTCATTGCCCGAACGTGACTCCTTTGACTTTGACGAGTCAAATTCTTCGCCAGAAGATGGCTCTTTAGTTTTCGCATAAACAAATTCATCGCCAACCTTTATTGGAACCCAATCCACACAGGATTTAGGTTTTCCACATCCATCAACCTGTGACATGAACGACCTTTCACAGTTTCTTTTATTCTCAAAAACTTTGATAAAGAATTTATCTGAAAAATTAACTCTTTGATTTTTTATCAGTTTGATTAGTCAATTTTTCTTTCTTTATCATCTCTTTTGCCCTCAGATTTGTATCTGATGAATTCGTTTTGCTTGACTGATCATTCTTTGAAGAGCAAAACGATTTATCAGAACTTTTATCTGAATCAACTGTAGTATCCGAGGACAAAATCTTTTCAAAATACTCTCTTGCCTTCTTCCTTTTCTTTCTTAGTCTGTCTTTCTGCCCTTGCGACAGTTTCATTTTCTGTTCTTTGGGCTTTTCTTCGACTTTGACTGTTTTCTTCACCGTTCTCTGAGATTCAGCCCTCGATCTTCCCTTTGATCTCATTGGTCAATTTCTAGCAATATGTCCTTTGATTTGACATTCAAAACATCTTCTCGTCTCAAAACTCTGACTCTGGCAGTTAATAGCAATGTGTCCTCTAAAACCACATTTGTAACATATCTTGTTATCGTACCATTCACCATTTTCAAACCAAATGCTCAGATCATGACATTGTTTGGCCTTGTGGTAGTCATGTCTCCTCTTGTAATCTGGATTTGTCTTTTGAGCACTGTGGTCAAACCTGCACCACTTATTAACAACTTTTTGTGAGTTTTGTTTTTCAAATTTTTGTGATTTTTTATCACGATTGAATGATTGAACTGATGACCTTTTATTTTCTTTTTGAAATTTTTTTGAATTTTTCACATTTTGTTTTTGTTCTACATTCTTCTTTAAAGGTTTTTGCGTTGAGCATTCACCTCTTTCAGTAGACTGCAAAACAGTTTCTTGAAAATTTTCTTTTAATTTCAAAAATATTTTTCTTTTTTCATCTTCATCATCAGTTTTATCATCACAATCTTCAATTATGACTTTATCACAGTTTGTGACATTGTCATTTATTGGATTTTCATTGATTGATTTTGGACATATATGATCCAGTATTGATGACGATGTCTCAAAACCTTTCAATTTCTTTTCTAACTCATCAATTTTATTTGTAGCACATTCAACCTCTTTTTCAAGTCGAATGATTTTCTGAAGATGAGAATTTATTGCAATTTGTTTTTCAATATTATTTTTACTAAAAATAGATTTTTCATTTTCTAAAATTTTTATTTGATTTTGAAATTCTTTTTCATTTTCTTTTAAATTTTTGTTTTCCAATGTCAAACTCTCCACATCTATCAAGAGTTTGACATTGTCTGCTTTAGATTGATCACAATTTGAGCATTTATCAGGTATCTTTTCAACATCAGCTTCCTTCTCAATTTTGAAAGCTGGAATTTCTTTAACTTGTTCCTTTACCACTCTAACTTTTTCTTCAGGTTTAACTTCACCATTCTGTGACAACTCAGTTGTCTCATCTTGTTTAAATTTTTCTTGATGAGCACTGTTAACCTGTTTCTTCTCGGATTTAACAATTTCTTCAACATTTTCTGCCTTATGATTCTTCTTTTTTGCAACTTGTTTATTCTTGAGTTTTTCCATTTTTGCTGCAAAAAACATATTAAACAAATCAGGTGAAAATAATCCTTTATAAAACTCAAGTTGTTTAATTTCTTTACTGTCATCATCACTCTCTTCATCTGATGAGTGATAAAAAACTGGTGCCTTTTCTGAAACAACTTTTGAAGCTTTTCAGCTTTTTTTGAACCAACTTCTAAAGCCTTTTATTTTGAAACTGGTTCTTTTGAAACTAGTTTTTCTGAAACTGGTTCTTCTTCGATCTTTATAGGACTATACTGTTCAGATTCGTAGTAATAATACGCTATATCCTCTTCAGAATCCATGTTTTGGATTTAAAAATTCCCAAAAACAGATCTTCAAACGAAATTGACTGACTTTAGACAAAATGAAGTTTCAAACGAACTGACAATTTCAAACGAATTGGACTACCAATTCGTGCGAAATGAGGTTCAAATTCACACGACCTGGATGTACTTGACCCTCTCAAATCACCTGATTAAACTTCCAAACAATCTGGCCCAAACTTACAAACAAACTGGCCCAACAAAACCCAAACGATCTAGATTTAATTTCAACCCGTGCAACTTGAATAACCTCGAGACCTGGTTACTTTCAAACTGTGCAATCTTTTAATTGAAACAAATTCTATTGGGCCGTTAATCTCATGCAATTCTTCAATGACTTCTATTGGGCCTTCATTTCAAATGTCACATGCAAACTTGAATGAGCCGACAAATTTCTGATTGGATCGATATTTAAACACAGTGGCCGACAACTTAATTCACAACACAATTTTCATTGGGCAACACTCTTGTGGATAGCTATGATATTAAATTGGACCGACAATTTTAATCTACTCTTCAATTCAATCAGAATAGTCACATGCAAAGGCCGACAACTGTTTCTGATTACATGCACTGATGCACATGAGCCGTCAACAAATCAATCAATTAATTCTATTGGACCTTCATGATAAGTGGCCGACAAACTTGATATGAATCAATTAAAGGTAGCTGAACGAGATTAACTTGGGCTAGTAACTATCAGACACTGTTGACTGACACTTTCAAACGAAATGGCAATTTCACGCGAAATGAAATCTATTTCGTGCGAAATGGATATCAGCTTCACACGAATTGGGTCATTTCGTACGAAATGATGTACTTTCAAACGAAATGGAGCAGGTTTGGTACGAAATGAAACAATCTGGTGCGAAATGGGTTTCTATTTCGTACGAAATAGATGATGACGTCACACTATTTCACACGATCGGTCATGATTTTTGACAAATTGACCAACTTTTAAGATGAATTAGGGTCTGATATGTTCAAGGATTGATTAAAACCATGTTTTGTATGTAATATATGAAAATCAGTTCATTTTGACTGTAAAATCTCAGTTAATTTTGAAAAAAAATGTGAAGAAAATGAGTAGAAATCAGAATTCTTGGTGCAATTGAGTTGAATCGGTAAGAACTCTTCCTCCTGAGCTCTGATACCACTTGTAGGATCGTTTGCACGACCAAATGAGTCGTTCAGAAGAGTTCTCGATCAATATGAGAGGCGGAAACAAACGTATTGATGTTGAATCAGCTTGATATATGAAGGGTTTTGTACATGTTTATCAAAGTAATTTTATCCAAATAAAATTAAAACGCAGCGGAGTATTTATTTAAAACATGTTACTTTACAAGTTTTAAAACCATTTTAAATGCAAAACCCAATAACCGGATCCATATATGACATGCATGCTATCAAAATACAACCATAGGGTGTTTGAGAATTCAACCTTTCTTTGGAGCAAGGAGATGGAAGATGATGATGAATCTTGAATGGTAGCTTCCAAACGAGAAAGCCTCAAGCTAGTATACCCGAAAGCCCCAACAAACACCTTGAGATTGCTAGGATTTGCACTTGAAAACTCTCTTGGATGACCACCTTGGCCGAAATTTTTGAGGAAAAATTAGAGAGTTCTTACACTTGAATTTGTTATTATATTAAATGAGAGAAGATGTTGCAACTTAAAAAAAATCAAGTGCCTTGTTCTTTGAAAAGTTTGCATGTAATATGAGTGGTGGAAACACCTTGGGAAGACCCCATAGGGGCGGCCAAAGCCACCTCCCATTTCACCCAATCAAAATTTTTTAACTTGTCTCCATGTCTTCTATTTAAGTTTTATAACTTTTATAAAACTTAATATAACATTTTATAAACACATGCAACCTTTTAATTGTTATTTAACTTGTTAAATAACAAAATAAAATATTCTCTCAAAAATAAATTATCCATATAATTTATTAGTTTGTCAAGTGTAATTATTTAGAAAACCAATTTCTAAATATTCTAAGTGTTAATATTTATTTGTTTGATCATATCATAAATAAATATTGTAGGTGTTTGTCTAGCTTGTTATTGGGTATGACCCGACTTGGATCATAACGTACTAGCCACATCAATTTAATATGTGTCTTGGGCATACAGAGTCCAACAATATACACATTAACTGTCTTGTTTATTGATTTGAAAGCGTTTACAGGCTAGAGACACTTCGGCAGCACCTCGCCTCCCAGAATTCAAAAGTTACAAATGAAAGACTCAAGCACCCTATATATAGACATATGATTTCGTACGAAATGGGTATGTGTCATTTCGTGCGAAATGGACACCTTTCCATTTCGTGCGAAATGACCTTTCTCATTTCATGCGAAATGACTACATCTCACATGTTTTCTCGTTTTCTCGTATTTCGTGCTTTGATCTTTTCAATTCTAATACAAGACTCAAACGAAGACGAAGTCGACAGACATATGCACCAACAAAAATATCACCGGACGGTAAAGGTAGACGAACAAACTTCTTGTGACAGGCAATCTCGGCATGATTCTTACGCAACCAATCCATACCGATAATGACATCAAAACTACCCAATTGCATGGGTGTTAGATCAATGGTAAACACGTGGTTGTTAAGAATCAAGGAACAACCATAGAGGATAGAGTCAACTAGAATAGACTTCCCATTGGCAATCTCCACCGAAAACGACTTAGGTAACTTAGAGCTTGCACAGTTTAACAAAGACTCAAATTCAATGGACACAAACCTTCTATCAGCACCAATATCAAATAGAATCGAAGCGTAAAGGTTATTCATGAGAAACGTACCATTAACGATGTCATTGTCGTTACGAGCCTGACTGGCATTAAGATTGAAGGCTCGTCCACGAGCGGCTGGCTGTTGGTCCTGGTTCAGCTGAGGACACTGGTTACGGAGGTGAGTAGTATCTCCACACTTGTAGCATGCACGAACAGCATTAACGGGCCTCGAATTCTGCTAAGGAGCTGGGAGAGCTGGTAGGGATGCCTGAGTTGGGGCTTGCTGAGTTGGTTGGGCAGGGTTAGCTTAACCGCAATAGGGAGTCGTGTGACCATAACGATTGTAGTTGGTACACAAACGACATGCAAAGTTAGCAGGATGATGAAAGTTGCAAGTTGCGCCCTTGGGGTAAGACCTAGAGTACGGCTTTTTGACTTCCGGAGCAGCAGGGTTCTGAACAGTAGCAGCAGAAGCAGGTTTAGCAGCAGGGTTTGTAGCAGGAACAATAGCATTGCATCCTGAACCCTGTGACTTTCGCCTCTTGTTCTTGCTGCCTCCCGGCTGCTGGGTAACTTGATGGGCAGACTTAGAAGGAGCAGAGTTAGCAAACTGCTTATCACGAACACGGTTGTTGTTGAGACTAGCTGCCAGACGGTGGACTTCCTCAATAGTGTCGAGTTGAGTTGCTTCAATGGAATAACGCATAGCAGGAGGTAAACCATTGATGTACTTGGTTATCATTCGCTTAGGAGTAGAAACCAAGTGAGGAACAATCAAGCTGAGCTGCTTGAAACGGGTAGTATAAGCCAGATTATCATCACCAATCTGCTTCAAGTGCCAAAACTCTTCTTCAAGCTTCAATTGTTCATGGGGAGGGCAGAACTCAAGCATCATTAGTTCCCGCACCTCGGCCTATGGAAGAGCATAGGCTTCTTCATTCGAATGAATGTTTCTCTCATTTGACCACCACTCCAACGCTTTGCCTTGAAACATTCCAGTTGCACTCCTAGTCTTTAAGTGATCTGGGCACTCGCTGTTGATAAAAGTAACCTCAATGCTGTCAAACCACTCGAGCATAGCGATCACCCCATCACTGCTCGTGAAAGGCTTAGGGTTGCAGGAGATGAAATGTTAGTAGCTGAACTTAGTAGACTTTAGCTTCTCAGTCTTCGAGTCCACAGAGGACGGAGGAGTGTTTGATCCTTGGATCTCAAAGACGATCTTTGGCACGACTCGAGCAATCTGGTCGGACATGAAGGACATCATCTTTTTCTGAGACTTTTCGCTGGATCTTTTGAGAGTGTCGGATAGCTTTCGAGAGGACATCTAAAGATCCGATAGAAGGATCGTATAAATCTAGATTCACACGATAGATTAAGACTCAAGATTCAACAAGATTCACATAGATTAGAGATTCAAGTTTCACATAGATTCCAATAGATTCAACACCGCAAACCCACGACCTTCGCATGGCACGTTGTACAAAGTTTGGCAACATATCAGAAACGCTTATATATAGGAAGTACCAACGGCGTATCCACCACGCTTCGGGCACATCGCTTCCGCCTCGTACTCGGTGTCATGTTACATGTCGCGAAACACACTCACCATCATCATCATAGATTCACATAGTTTCCAATAGATTCCAATATATTTCAATAGTTTCACGTAGATTCAATAGATTCTCATAGATTCATGTTAACAATCCACAGACAACGAAATCCCGCATGGCACGTGCTACGAAAATTCGGAAACATGGTGGAAGCACTTATATATAGGAAGTACCAATGGCGTATCCACCATGCTTTAATCATGCCACGTCCCACTCGTCATCGGTGTCATGCTTCGTTAACCACAACATTAGATTCCATCATTTCTCGTAACATAGATTAGCCAAATAGATTCAACAACATAGATTAACCAAATAGATTCCACAACTTCAACCCGAGCCTACAAACTACGAACTTTGCTTAGCGCGTGGTACGAAGGTTTGGTAACATGCCAGAAACACTTATATATAGGAAGTACCAGCGGCGTATCCACCATGTTTCAGACATGCCACGTCTGCCTCGTCTTCGGCGCTAGGCTACGTTTCGTATTTTGTTTCTCAATCAACACATACTTAGATTACACGTAGATTATGCTAGAGTACACATAGATTACACATAGATCATGCTTAGATTTCACTTAGATTACACAAGTAGTTTCCCATAGTTTTAGAATTCAACAACCTCATTACCAGTCTGCAAAACACCAAGTTTCGCATGGCACTTGGTACGAAAGTTGGTAACATGCCTGAAACACTAATATATAGGAAGTACCAGTGGCGTATCCACCATGTTTCAGACGCGTCACTTCTGTCTCATATTTCTATGCCATGTTCTGCTTAGCGTTTCACACCCACCATAACACATAGATTCATCAGTTAGCTTCACATAGTATCATAGTCGATCAAGATTCCCACATAGAATAAAGCCTCATAAATTTAGTTTGATCCTGAGATTAGAGTTACTGTTTTAGATTGTGGACATACGTGCGATTCGTGTAAAAAGCCTCAAAATAAACTAAGAATCAAGATAAACGAAGAATCGAGTTTAAAACCATACATAAAATCGATATAACATAAAAGATAGGCTCATAAAACACAGGATTGTTCCGGGTAGAGGAACGGTGACTAACCAAAGGGAATTGAACCCCTCTCGAATTGAGGTAACGTGTCTTGACTTACTTAGACAAATACGTCATCGATGTTAGGCCTACAATATTCGTCCTTTTGGTCATTTCACGTTCCTAATTGATTGGGAATTCTGATACTTTGGCGAGACATAAAAATCAAGGAGTGGGACTAGTTATCAACGTCTGAGTTTCACCTCTAACTTGACAACATCGTACCCTAATAGCGTCGGTACTTATCCGCAGATAAGACCCACTAGAATATGATAAGGAGATTTCCCATCAAGGTTCGGATGTCACTCCTGACTTGAGGGCAAATCCCGTGCAAAATGCAAACATTGTTTAACAGCGTTTTCAAAGTATCAAGTGTATATTGTGCCAACCTTAGGAAAGGCATGTAAGTTTAACAGGAAATTATGCTGCTAGGAAGCAGGTACGATAGAATGCATAAGTCTTAAACAACAAATAAGAGTCAAGATTCCTCGAACTATAGACTAGGGCAAGTATTCCTACTTATCCTAATTCCCTATAGTTATGGCTCTGATACCAATCTTTCACACCCCAACCGATGGCGGAAAAATCAGGGTGCGAGCACTAAGCGTTCAGATTGCTCACGAGAATCCATAACACTAAATAGTTTCAATATAAATTAGATTCATTTCATGCAACTGTCTAAAACAAACATCAACCACCCAAAACATAGTATCAAAACATGCATAATCGTTGTTGTAAAGTTTCTAGATTTAGCTACGTGGAGTATCTAAGTTCCATCCTAGCTTGTTTCACGATTCCTAGCATCCTGTCAGCCTACAACATGTATTAAAATATAGTCAGTACAAAAATGTACCGGTGAGTATACAAGTTTGAATAATAGCATAATCGATTAAAAGTCTCATATCCATATGTAAATGTAACAAAATAGTTTCAGCCATGCTAGTGTTCGCAGTACAACAAGTGATAGCCCAAGTATCCCGATGCTTTGTTCTTTTCCCAAGTCTCAAGAACAACTAGAATCCTCCTAACAAAACCCCCGAGAATAATGGGGAGGTGCATCTCCTATAGCGCTACTATTGTTAAGGCAGAACTACACACCCTGGATTAAACGTCCACATAGCACAAAGAATACAAGAATCACAAGTTTCACACATACATAGGATAGAGTTTAGATTCCAAACGTTTCAAGTATCATAGTTAATAGAATACATGTTACATCCCAAAGTTTAAAACAAAAAGGGATCGAGTATACTCACAGTGATTACTTAATAGATTAACTGTTATTGGATCGAAGGGAGCTCTTTAGATTTAGCCTGATTAGATTACAACAGATAAGTGTCGGACAGAAATACGAGATTACGCAAAGTGTCAGACCAGTCACTGGATCGGATGGCTGTCCGATTGGATGGCGATCCGATCGGTTTTCCATTCGATTGAGGTGGCTGTTGTGAGTGAGGGATGGTTGGCCATCCGATCGGATGGTCATCCAATCGAATGGTCAGTCGATCCAAAAGGTTACTAAGTTTCAGGTAGGTTGCCTCGATCGGATGGCTATCCGATCGGATTTCCACTCAATCATGTAGGTTTCCAAAGTTTCAAGTTTCCGAAAAGTTTCCAAGTGTTGAAAGATTCGAAGACACATTGTCACTTTAATCGGATGGCAGTTCGATCGGATGGCTATCCGATCGGATTGCCATTCGACGATCAAAGATTCAAGGTCTCAAAGTGTTTAGGGTTAAGAGGCAAGTGTCACTTGATCGGATGGCTGTTCGATCAGATGGTTATCCGATCGGATTGCCACTCGATCGGGTTGTCCTTGTCCTGTTCCTAAACTTGTAAAGTTTCTAAGTTTCTGATTAAATGGCGATGACTTGGTACGTATTGAGACAATGGTAACACACCGATGTACAGTCGTTCTAATCGGATGGGAATCACCCATAGTCCGTCCAGTCGTCTGTTCTTGGCGGGGCTTATGTCGGAATCCGTACTCTGGTCATCTTCTCCTGCAATAATCCATTTCCAAGCCGACCCAAGACTAATCATCAAGTCATCAGTCCGTTCAGATCCGGATTCCACCGTTTTAAGCGAAAAGTTTAAGGAAAGATGAAGATAAACATAAGTTTTAGCTAAACGTCTAGATTTAGTCAAGATTCAGTGTAAAACTCATGAAATTCCTTAGATCTGAGCTAATTCTTGATAGGAATGACATCACACCATAGTTTGTACAAACCACCATGATGACGTCACTCTCAAGAGCTTCAAATCTTAGAGATTTCACGGTGAAAAATGAGATTTCAAAGGAGAATCATGTAGAGAATAACGCGTAGATCAAAGTTGTACAAGAATCTAGTGTAAAACGTACCGAAATCGCCGGGAAATGAAGAAAACTAGGAGTGCGTGTGTCTAGATCGAGTGAGGCTGTCACATCAGAGAATGATGTGACAGGCCTATTTATAGTGTGGGAGAGAGGGAGTGAGGCGGTGTGCTCGGATCGGATGGCAGCTCGGTCGAATGGCTATCCGATCGGTTGGTCATCCGATCGGATGGTCATCCGATCAGATTACCATTCGGTCAATCCCATCTTTTCCGCGTTCCTGTCTCAGATTCGATTTGCGAGTTAGAGTAAGTGTTGTGTTGCGTATTATTGGGTAATAGTATCACATAACTAGATTGCATTTTTAACACAAAAGTTTCCAAGTTTCATAGTTTCCACAGTTTCCATAGTTTCCGCCAGTGACAAGACTCCAGTCCCTCGTTCAACCAAGTCTCAAGTTTCACGAGCCTCAAGAGTCAAGCCCCAAAGTATCAAGTCTCATAGAATCATGGTATCATAGAATCATAGAATCATAGTATCATAGAATCATAGTTTCATAGAATCATAGTATCATAGAATCATAGTATCATATAGTATCATAGAATCATAGTTTCATAGAATCATAGTTTCATAGTATCAAGTATCAAGAATCATAGCATAATTTTGACCCAGTATCAAAAGTATCAAATATCACATAGTATAGGGGCTAAAAGTGTCAAATAAGTAAAAGTCTAGGGACGCAGGCATTACAACTGGTTAATAAACTCCAAAGTTATCATGCTTCTTCATATATATTGGAACTTTTCGACATCACACCGGATGGTAAAGAGTCTGAAAAGAACAAAAAGGGAATTAAGTTAGAATACCATCAGGTTCCACCACCGTTGGAGAATAATTATACATTCTATAATGGCGAAAAGGTGGAAAAAGCGATAAACATGGTTGACTAATTAACTGACAACATCGATGTGACTTACACCAAATCTGATGATCTTGGTGATTCAATGGTGGTAGGTAAGTTTGTTGAAAGCGTTCTGACAGAGAAGTCTACCAAAACAGATAAGTCTGAGTCACGGGATGAAAATGAAGGAAGTTTTAATGAAAGTTATCTTAAGAAATCAAAATCTGAGAAAGATGCGAATGATGATCCGATAGGATTGGCTTATACCATGATTGGACTAGACAAATTATTCTCAGATATTGAAGTTCTGATTCAGAATGTGATTCCAGATAAGATTGACAAGGTTTTCAAATTGGTAGAAATTGAAAAATCTGAAATTGAAAAATTTGCTGGTAAGAGCAAGAAAACTTTTTATAACAAACCTGGTTACAGAAAGAAAAACATGAAGGCTGGGTTGGGTTATAAAAAGAAACAATATCAAAACAAAAGGGCTGAAAAGCAAAATTATCAGAAAAAGATGAACTTTGTTCACAGAACAAGTTCAGAAGAAGAGAAGGAACTCCAATTTAGGCAGCAGTCTAATGAGGAGTTTTATGCTCAAAAGAAACAACAGCCACAGGTTAAAGATGTTTCCAAGAGAACATGTTTTAAATGTAATCAAAGTGTACATCTTGGTCACAAATGTCCAAATCTTAAACATGTTGGTGTTGAGAAGAAGAAGTCTGATGTTGTGAATCAGAAATCAACCAAGTTTGAATCAAAACAAACTTGGAAGCCGAAAATATCAAAGGCTGACTCACAACAATCTTGGAAATCAGTGACACCCAGATTTAGAACAACACAATGTTGGAAAACAACGGTTGATATGATAAAACCAAATCAGTTTTGGAAAACAAAAGTTGTTGTGCCAAAACCAAACATTCAAAATGATTCAAAGTTTTATCAAAGGAGTGTTTTAAAAGGTAAAATATGGGTGGTCAAGAAACAAAATTCTGAAAATGAGAAAATTAAAGAAAATGTTTTTGAGAAGAATGACATAAAATTATCCAGTTTTACCTGCAAAGATACATATTAAGCTACCTGACTCAAAGCAGTCTTGGGTTGCTTTGTTCAAGTAATTAAGTTGGTTGTATGTGCAGGTGCTCTTGAAGACAAAAGAATGTCAAATCAAGGAGAGGAGCAGCCTGGCACGAGAGAATGTTGACCCCTGCAACTGAGAAACAAGGAGTTAATGTATTTCTGTACATAAATAAACGATAATTCAAAAACCCTAAAAATTGAAAAATTTAAAAACCAAAAATATGTTTTTATTTTGTCAAAAATTGAAAAATGAAAAAATGTTTGTTTTTTAAATTGTTAAAAAATCAAAAATTTTCAAAAATATGTTGATTGAATATGTCGAAACCCTCACGGCTGAAAAAACATGATTATTTCACAAGTGATTAAATGGTTTTAACATTGTTAAAAATCAATGTGTTGTAATTCATGGGGGTATTTTCTGCAAAACAGAGCATGTCAAGCAGAAAATGGATGGCGAGATGAAGCTATCTGCATCGGGTTGTCAATTTTTAAAATGTTTTGAATTTTAGGGGGGGTAAATATTTTTAGGAAATACAAAAACATTTGAAAATTTGAAAAAGTCAAAAACATGAGAAAAATCAAAAGAGTTTTTGTGTAAAAAGAGGAAATGATAGTACATCAGTAAGACAATCACAACACGCTAAATAATTGGAAAGTCAAATGCGATAAACGGTCTCACTGATGATATGTCAGTAGGTTTTTGCACATTTACTAGATTGATTTCGAGATATAAACCAAAATATCAATAACTTTCTTATCTCGTGGGGAACATCTCTCGTATATATGGATAACCTTCGAAATCTCGTTTGAGAGGTAGCCTGATTCTGAGATACTAGGTCTTTATACTTACTGACATCTGGGGTATTATACCTGGTCTTCTGATTTTGCGTCAGCAATGGCCTAGACCTCGTATAATACTTTACGCGCTTTAAAAGCTTTCCCTCTGCATAAAAATTAAGAAAATATCGAAAGATATAAATCAAGTGCAGTTATAAAGAAGATCCCTAAGTAGGACAGACCTCAAAGTCGAGCCTTCATCTCTTTGACTGAACGGTAGTTCATACCTGAGCTCTCAAGGTCTCGCACTAACCCAGAGTACAGATATCAATATAGTATATTCACCTGTAAGACTGAATCTAAGGAATCTTGATACGGGAGGATATTCTAAGGTGGGACACGCGAATAAGTTAAGTTCTTAAAACACTAAATCTCGTATCTCGAATCAGTTGAAGTATGTGTGAGAATTTAAGGGGACCAGTATACTGACAATCTAAGTGAAACATTTAGAACTAAAAGTGTTTATAGCTCAACGGTGCTTGTGATGTGTCATAAACTGATATGATCCTCTGACGCGAACTCAAACAAAAATATTGTCTGTAAATATTTCTTTAACTGCTTTATGTTACAGAAAAATACAAAAAGATTTTAGGAGTGTTTTAGTATAAACTTTGAAAATTTCAAAAAGATTTTGTTTCTACTTTAGTTTTGACAACCGATGTCTGAAGGCTGAGTATCAAAATCTAAATATGCTGAACATGTTTATGAAAATAAAACAAGTTCATTAATTTGAAACTTGAAGTTTTTAATTGAAAATTTTAAAAACAGTTTGTGAAATCTACAAGGTCATTAATTTGGACTTGGATGATAAATCGTGAGGTTTTCGGATGATTAATTGTCCAATATAAAAGGTATTTGATAGGGGGAGAAGAGTTAGGAAATCCTGGCAATTACATACTGTTACATCCATACTTAGAGTCAGGTTACTGATTTTGAATATCTGTGTTTGAGAGCCAGGTCATTAATCCTGGGAAAACATAACAACCTTTAACTGTTAAACATCTGTGTTTAGAGCTAGGTTTTCAATCCTGATCCTAAAATGTCAACTATCTTACAATTGTTTTGAAATTGTTAAGATTTGCAGATGACTGTACCAGATTATGATCCTAATAGTTGAGGCTAATGGGGAGTCTGAAGACGAGCTCAAAGCAAGGGGGAACTTGCAATCAATGAGCCAGGTAATTATCCTGGAGGAGCTTGTAGAGAAAGAACTAGGTGTCGATCCTGAAAAGCACGAAAGCTTAAAGAAAGGGGGAGCCTGAAGTTCAAGTTAATTGAAAGGGTGAGCAGCTAAAGCTGTAAGCAGGTCCACGGGGAGTCTGTTAGAGAAAAGAGAAAGTCTATGGTGCTGAAGATGTCAACACTTCATGAAGACTCAAAGAGAGACAGAAAACTACGAGATTGACTGTAGTAATATCCAGGGGTGGGGGTCTGTGAGTGCATAATGTCTATCACTTCTGTCAATCACATATCGTAACTTAATCAGATGATACAAGACCGGTGCTGAACTGAGCTAAACGTAAAGTTGATTTGTAGTAAAGTCCATTCGGACGGATGGACACAGAGTCCATTCGAATGAATGCGTGATCAGTTCATCCAGAAAGCTCATCTTAGTATTAGAGTCCATCTGTCCGGATGGAGGCGATCTGCTAGTCTGTTGGTCCGGATGGAGACCACCCGCTAGCATACTCATCCGGATGGAGTGTGCCTATATATAGGAGTGCAGGGTCTTGTCATTTGATAACTTTGGTGACTTGAGTGGGGAAACTCTATCCGTTTAATTACATGGTATTGTACCTGTTATATTATCAATAGAAATCAACAGTTAATTAGTTTTTCGTGTTCAATTCACACACGCAATTGGATTCCACACAAGATACGTGTTCTTCATGTTCAATTCACATTCACGATTTGCGTATCTTTTATCTATGTTTCAAACCTACCGTAAAGCGCAGATGGTAATCCACTAGTAACAAATAAATGAATCCTTTCAACCATGATAGAATGTGGTATCAGAAAATAAACTCCTTTAGTTACATAATTCTTTGAAATTTATTGCCCATGCTCAAGAAAATTGGCATGTAAAAGGCAGTCCAGTTTGTAGAATCCAACATGATTCTTGGCATGAGATGCTATAAAATATAATCACTAAATAGTCATTTATATACTATAAATTTGTATCATTTGTATGCAATAAGAGTTGTACATTCTGCTTAGCATGTGTTTTGTTGGTTTGTCTTCTCACTAGGTAGTTTGAGAGGTGGAAGACACAACACTCACACACGCGTCATTAATCCTCAGTCATAAGAAAATCCCCAACCATCTTCTCGCACAAGTCTAGATAGAGAGAGATCGGGAGAAAGAGAATCAAGAGAGAGAGTAATCCGACCACACTCCATCGGCCACCGGTATCGCTGACGACGGTGATGATATGGGTTACCGGCAATGAAGACGACGGTGGTTCCGGTGATTGGTATGGTGGTTGTTGGTGGAGTATCAGGCCTGATCTCCGGCGACATTAAATAAACTCCGGGAAATGGTTGAAGCTGTTGTGACTCAATATAGCAGTTTTGGTCTGTGACAAACCAAAAACTACAACCAGAACCTTCTATCTACAACGGATGTATAATTTCACAAAATTTGCGTTTCAATTGATCAATACCTGGTGTTCCTAGGCTTGCTTCTTCGCTGGTTCGGTGTCCTTCGCTGGTACGGTTTCTTTACTTTGATTGTAGGTATGGTTGATGATTTTCGACTGAGATTAGGCATGTTTACATAGTTTACCAAAAAGAATTAATATTTTATTATGTTTAACCAATAAACACAAACCTATTTATGATACGTAACTAATTACTCCATATTCACATAGATTAATCTATTATAAAATGTGAAAGGACATGATTCATGACTGAATTTAAATGCAGATTATAAGAAAAATAAATAGAGGCATGATCAGTTGTAACTTAGTACACTGAACTGATTATAATAGGGCATGGGACAATTATATAGCAAATCTAGAAACTGCTCAAAACAGTGTACTTAAGGAAGTATTGAACCTCTATTTGGTTTATTTATTTTTGTTAATAAACTAATAATGCTATTGTAAGGAAGTTTTGAACCTCTATTTGGTTTATTTATTTTTGTTAATAAACTAATAAGCTAATGTAAGTTGAGTCGATCTCAAATGCTTGATAAAAAGCATTGAGAATCTTGATTTTTCATTTTAGTAACTGTTGTTTTTGTTGCTTTCGAGTCCCAGGCACAACTTTAAATGGATATTGGGTTACCAACACGTAAAAGACTCTTCTACAAGGTTATGAAGGGAAAAAGAAATCATACAACTTTGTTCGGTTTTTGTCATCAAGTTTCATGTTTTCCATTGGGATGTTGCAGCCTTTAGCATGTTTTGTTGCCCAACCAGCTTTAGTTTACGTAAATAGCAGTCCACGGTATGTCGGTCGTATAATATTTTCTTGAATTGTTTGTTTAAGTGAATTGTTATAATAAACTATTCTTAAGTTGTTCTTAATACTCCCAAGATATAGCATAACATATTTTCCAGACACAAATGAATAGGTGGGTATTATATGCCTAACGTAATTTTATGGTTTCATCCTTCAGATGGGATTGCCATCTAAGCTGTTGCTGCTACCGATCTTGCAAAATGGTTAGCTCTATCTTTGTGACCCCTTCATCTTTAGGATACTGAATTGTCATATTCATTACTTTGTTGTGTGAGCTAATGAAAAGTCCCTACTCCTTGATTGGGACACAATAAGACTCTTCTTTCCACCAGTAGTTGATCTTTAATGTGTTAGTTGTTGATACCTGACTGAATGTTTTTTTTCTCTCTCTCAATTTTGAATTTAGACAAAGAGGACATAGAAGGCTGGTATCGTTGGAAAGTACAGTAAGCATTTTGCTTATCTTTCTTAGAATTACTGTCTTTTGTTGCAGTGTTTCAGTTGTAGAATCGTTGCCTTTTACTTCAGTGTTTCCGTGAGGAGAAGAAGGTGAGATGTCGCACCCCCAAAATCCACCATGCGGAGTATCACCGCTTGGCGGCGTGACATGACCAGGATCGAGCCACCAATCATATTGAACAACATAATTAAGTAAATAATACCAACCACAATACAATTGGTGACCAAAAGAGAGTAACTGATTTTAAGTTAACAGCGGAAGTATAAAACGTGAGTCCAAATCATAAGTTCACAGTTCATAAGTTTTAAGACCCAAAACATAAGTTCCATAAGTTTATAAAGTTTAATTAATAAGCATGGGACATAACAGTCCGCATCCTACAACAACCTCCTCCTCGTGCAAGCTCCATAAGCATCTAGCGACCTGTAAGGCATATAACAACGAGTCAACAATATAGTTGAGTGAGTTCACGGTTGGTTGTTTAGTTTTAAGTTGTTTCTGAAAACGTGGTTTGACTTTTGTTGGCTTATTTGCCGTGGGGGTTACCCCATAGTTGAAAGTATGTTTAACCAGATCCTTTTATTACCCAAACCATATCCATAATCAGTGGAGGCTTCCCCATGTGAACTACTAGACGGTATGATATCGACTACTACGAACAATAGTTGTGCCCTACATCAGTGTCTATCATCACTGACAGTTTGCCATAGTCCATTAGTACACGCCCGTTCGGACGACACGATGTGAGGTTTGTTAAACCTAATAGCGCTATTAACTAATGACCCGCTCGCCATCGGCCTCGGCGATTAAGTCGATATATAATGAGGGACTTAATGA
This sequence comes from Helianthus tuberosus, assembly GCA_030545235.1. NCBI lineage: Eukaryota > Viridiplantae > Streptophyta > Magnoliopsida > Asterales > Asteraceae > Helianthus > Helianthus tuberosus. The sequence continues at coordinate 59,888,405 of CM060400.1, forward strand.
TAGAGTTTTGTCTAGTAAGTCTTAAGGGTGTTGTCCTACCCAAGGAGAACGAACGTACGTATTCTACCCAAGGCGAATACGCAGGATTAATATTGGCATCCTACCCAAGGAGGATGGTCGTACATATCCTACCTAAGTAGGATATGTAGATTCCGTTTTAATTTCTTTAACCCATTTCCCAAACCACCGGGAATCCCATGCCTTAGAAAGTGTGTGAACTCACCTTTGGTTGCTTGGTTTGACTCTCAAATATAGCTAACAGTCAAGGTCGGCCAATCACGTCCTAATACGATTACCAGTTAGTCATTTAGTGGTTTCAAATAGAGCACAAAGTTCCTACACGTATCTACCACATAACATGCATTCACTTCAATAGTTCACGCTCATATAAACATTCCACCTATAGCTACTCAAGAACAAGCATACGATATTGCACAATAATACTTTCATTGACGTATAACATGTTAGATCATCCTCAGATAACATACTCGACATTTAGACAAGCAAATTACTACTTATGTCGTTTCTGCTTTAATATTCAAAACTGGGCTGTTTTCGGGTATTTTAATAAAATAGTTAACTTATTCCAAAAATTCCCAAATTTTTACAGAATGTCTTAAACGATCCAAATATTATTGTATAAAAATCTCGGGATCCAATTCATCACCAATATTTTACAAAAAATCATTTTCCGGACTGCACTCAGATTTATCTTTTTCTGACTGCAGTCCACGGAATAATTTATTTAAAATTCATTGTAAGTCCGATTCACGAAATTCCAGTGGGAGGATTACAAATACATCAGTGGTCATTTACAGTACAAGTTTCATGACCTAGTTCTTCTCAGGTTTCAAGTTATGACTAAAAATATAACACCCATTTACTGCTGTAAAAACTCAGCTTTAGCTGTTGTTACAAATCGACCCTTTAAAAATAGCAAACGAAGTCCAAAAATTATGATTCCAGTGCCATTAGAACCGTATTTCATAATACATAAATCTAGACATCAGAAAATACATTTTTCGTTTTATTAAGGTCCTATTACAGCCAACTGAAGTTGGCTGTAATCACCAAACAGCCTTCTGTTTTCAGTTTTTAACATTCTAAAGCGCGCTCGATTGATTCCGTTAACATGTTTAGCGATAAACAACGATACTTACAGCAGATTATAAGTCCTTCATATCAGCACATAATCATCATACACCAAACAACATCATTCTAACATCATTTCTTCATGTATCATCTTGTTTAAGCTTATGTTCAAGTTTTAAGTGTATGATCTTATGGTGTTCATATGTTTTATTCATAATACATCTATTAACCACTAAAACAACATGTAAAATGCAAAGATCTAAGTTCTTACCACTAGTTCAAGACTAGGGAAGTTCAAGTGTAGAAAAGTGGTGGATAAAAGAAGATGAAAGAGGTCCTTGAGCTTCCGATCACACCAAGCTTCGTTGTATGACCCGTAGCACCTTTGTATGCTCTTAGAATGCTTGAAGGTGATCAAGTGGTGGTGGTGGTGGTGCTCTTGGGGGCAGCCGAGATCAAGAAGAGGGGAGAGAGTGAGAGAGAGTTTGGAAGTGTGTTGAATGAGAATGGTGGTTCAAGTCCTATGGGTCTTCTTATAATCTCCAAGATGTGAAGGACAATTGGATAAAGTGTTTCATAATGTTAGACAAGATCATCTAAATAATTAAATAAAATCATGGGGTGGTCCCACATGTTCATAACCGTTTGGGGGGGGGGGGGGGGGTTGGTCTAGTTGGGTTTCAACTAATTTAGTTGGTTCATGGTTGGAGTGTAAGTGAACTAGTTAAGTGTTAAAGTGTTATGTAATACTATAGTGTGTTAGGGTGAGAGGGGCACTCCCCTCTTAGGGGAGTCCCCTCTCTTACGCACACCCAATCAGGTTATGCCACGTCAACTCCCCTCTTAAACTCCCCTCACACCCCAATTTGATGGCGGCACTCCCCTCTTAGGGGACTTTTTTTTATTTTATTTTTTGTTTTTTTATTTGTTGTAATTATGCATGTTTATAAATTAAAAAAAATATTAATAAAAATTAATAAAAGACATTTCATTAAATTAAAAATAAAAATTACATTTAAACTAGAAAAATAAAAATTACATTCAAACTAGAAAAATATAAAAACAAACTACTCATCGTCGGAACTCACTTCAAGGTGAGGTAGATCTAAACGTCCGAGATACTCAACGAGATCGTGTTTTAGTCTCCAATGCGTTTCTTCGTCAATGAGCTCGCTATAAGCTGTATCATCGAAGACGGGTTTGACTGGAGGATCTTGAATGTGTATCGGTGCTATCGCCCTTCCGTCGTCTTTTATAATCATGTTATGTAAAATAATGCACGTATACACGATGAACCTTAACTTTTTCACCGTTTTGGAACGCATTGGACGATTTAGTATTCCCCACTTCGCCTTTAACACACGAAACGCCCGTTCCACATCTTTTCTTGCGGCCTCGTGTTGCCTCTTGAACTTTTTTTCATTTGGCGCCGTTCCGTTTCGTTGAGTAAGAAATAACGGAGATTGTTGGAGCACGTTGATGTCGTTTTGTGAACCCGCCGGGCCACAAAAAGCATGCCAAATCCACAAATCTTGAGACGCCACCGCCTCTAACATAACCGTCGGGTATTGATGATCGCCTCTCATATATTGTCCACGCAATTCTGTGGGGTACATTCTCCAGACGAAGTGTGAACAATCCAGACTACCCAACATACCAGGTAGGTGATGTCTCTCCTCATGAGCCTGATACAATAGCGCAACATCGTGGCTCGTTGGTCTACGTAAGAATTCACCGGCATACATTGTACAGACCGTCTCTCAGAAATATTCAAGGCACTCACGAGAGGTCCTTTCAGCCATATTTAAATACTCGTCGTTTTCGTCTGGTGGGTTACCGGTTGCAAGTTGTTTAATCGCAGAAGTAACCTTTTGCAATGGCGTGAAACTTTTCTTCATTCTCCCGTCCAAGCCCTCTTGAAACCACTTGATATTCGCTTCCACATCACTAACAATTTTTAGGAACAAAGACTTGGACATACGAAACCTCTGACGAAAAATATCGGCATTAAATTTTGGATTTTCTACAAAATAATCGGCCATGAGTGTTTCGTGGCCACCCTCACAATCTCGACGGACAATTTTTTTTTACTAGACGATGCCGTGTCTAGTAGCTCCACTTATTGGATGAGATTTTGGAAGAAAATTAAACTACTATCGCTTGACGAAGAATCTTCATCGTCGGGAAAGTCGGGTAGGGGAGAAAAAAATGGGAACTTGGAATCCATTTTTTTTAAAGATTGGTTTGGCTTTGTGTTGAATTTGATAGATTTTTAGAGTGAGTTTGAGAATGGGTGTGGTAAAAAATTAGATTAAGTGGGTTATTTATATTGTTAAAATTGATTTTTTTTTTAAAAAGTGACCGTTGCCCAACGTATACCATCGATCCTTGTGCCTTCCTTGTTCGGTGAACTCACCCCGACCCCCCTCCCCGAATTGGGTCACCGCAGGGATGGCGGCGGTGTTCCCGCTGGGGGAATTGGGTCACCGCGGCCACTCCCCGCTGGTGCCCCGTATACCCTTATGATGTACGGGAACCATAATTAGTTCAGAAAAATAGAAACAATGCTTCTAGCATTATTTTGGTGTTCCGGGTAAAGTCCGGTTGTTCGGTTTGATACTGTTCCATTAAAGTGCTTAATTAATCCGTAAAGTGTCCTACATATATATTTTTGTAACATTTCTAATTCTCAATACTCAGGAAAGCATACCGGACTATTTAGTAACTTTTCTGTACACTATTAGTATGTTAACAAGCACATGTAAGTATAGCACAGAAATCAGAGAGCTATTAAGCACTTCAATTATCATTAATAAATTGTACGGATACATGGAATTACGAGGGTTGTCACATTCTCCCCCTGTTAAGAAAATTTCGTCCCGAAATTTTGCTCGTGGTTACTGAGGAAGCTAGTTATGTTGCGTTGGTTTCCTGGTTTTCCTGGGGTGTCACATCATCCCCCCGTTGATTTGGAATTTCGTCCCGAAATTCTGCAGTAGCTTCAACCTCAGTAGTGGTTGCATTTCTCTTAAACAGCTGGGGATACTTGAGTTTCATTTGGTCTTCTCGTTCCCAGGTATACTCTGGGCCACGACGGGAATTCCAACGAACTCGGACGAGAGGTATCCTGGTTCACTTGAGGATCTTAACATCTCGGTCAGTAATCTCTACTGGTTCCTCGACAAATCGCAGCTGGTCTTCGATAGTGAGCTCCTTTAGAGGAACTGTGAGGGTCTCATCTGACAGACACTTCTTCAGATTCAACACATGGAATACGTTGTGAACTCTGCTGAGTTCTTCAGGTAGATTCAGCCTGTAAGCGACTTTGCCAATTTTCTCAATGATTTCGAATGGTCCGACATAGCGCGGATTGAGCTTGCCTCGTTTGCCAAAACGAACCACACCTTTCCATGGTGAGACTTTAAGTAGCACTCGATCCCCAACCTGGAACTCGAGTGGTTTGCTGCGCTTATCAGCGTAGCTTTTCTGACGGTCACGAGCTGCCGCCATTCGTTGTCGTATCTGAGCAATCCTCTCAGTCGTGTCTACTACCAGTTCTGGGCCATTGATTTGGCTGTCACCAACTTCTGCCCAACAAAGAGGTGATCGGCACTTCCGTCCATACAGTGCCTCAAACGGAGCGGCCTGGATGCCGGTGTGGTAGCTGTTGTTATACGAAAACTCCACTAGCGGGAGGTGCTTTTCCCAGCCATTACCAAAATCGATTACACATGCCCTAAGCATGTCTTCAAGGGTTTGGATGGTGCGTTCAGATTGCCCATCCGCCTGTGGATGATATGCTGTGCTCATGTCTAATCGAGAACCAAAGAACTTGTGCATAGCTTGCCACAGTTCAGATGTAAAACGTGAGTCACGATCAGAAATGATGGAGGTTGGCACTCTGTGCCTTAATATTACTTCCTTTAGGTAGATGTCTGCTAGGGTAGAAAACTTGTCGGTTTCCTTGATAGCCAGAAAATGTGCAGACTTGGTCAGTCGATCCACGATCACCCAGATGGTGTCATTTCCGCGTTGAGATCTAGGCAGGCCAGGAACGAAATCCATGGAAATTTGCTCCCATTTCCATTTCAGGATCTCCGGTTGTTGTAGTAGGCCTGATGGTTTCTGATATTCAGTCTTGACTCTCGCATAAGTCAAGCATTTGCTAACGTAGGTTGTTATGTGGGCTTTCATGCTAGGCCACCAGTATGTAGTCTTGAGATCGTGGTACATCTTATCCGAACCAGGATGTACCGAGTAACGAGACTTATGTGCTTCATCCATCACAAGTTCGTGTAAGTTGCCATAAAGTGGAACCCATATGCGCCCTGTTACATAGTAGGCGTCGTCTTCCTTTTGTTCTAACCGCTGCCTCGACCCTCGTAGGGACTCAGCCTTGATGTTTTTTGCTTTTAATGCTTCAACCTGAGCATCATGAGTTTGAGCGGGAAGGCTAGAGTGAATGGTAAGCTGTAACGCACGTACACGCTTAGGTATAGTATCCTTTCGACTGAGGGCTTCGGCCACAACATTGGCTTTGCCCGGATGGTACTTGATCGCGCATTCGTAATCATTCAAGAGCTCGACCCATCGGCGTTGTCGCATGTTTAACTCTTTTTGCTTAAAGATATGCTCGAGACTCCTGTGATCGGTGTAAACGGTGCACTTGGTACCGTACAGGTAATGTCTCCATATCTTAAGCGCGAAGACAACTGCTCCCAGCTCCAAGTCGTGCGTAGTGTAGTTCCTTTCGTGAACTTTAAGTTGGCGTGATGTGTAGGCAATGAACTTGTCACGTTGCATCAACACGCAACCAAGTCCTTGGATGGAAGCATCGCAATAAACCACAAAATCATATGTGCCTTCAGGCAATGAGAGAATAGGCGCGCTGCAAAGTCTCTCCTTTAAGTGCTGAAAAGCAGATTCCTGCGCATCACCCCAATGATAGGTGACACCCTTCTAAGTCAGTGAAGTGAGAGGTTGCGCAATCTTTGAGAAATCCTTTATAAATCTTCTGTAATATCCTGCCAAGCCCAAGAATTGGCGGATTTCTGTTGGTGTACGGGGTGCAAGCCAGTTCTTGATCGAGTCAACCTTGGATGGATCAACATGAATCCCATCCTTGTTTACCACATGGCCTAGAAAGTGGACTTCGCGAAGCCGGAAGTCACATTTCGAAAACTTGGCATACAACTGCTCTTTTCGAAGGAGTTCCAGAATAAGCCTCAGGTGTTGCTCGTGTTCCTCCTAACTCTTAGAATAGATCAGGATGTCGTCGATGAAGACTATGACAAATTTATCCAGGTAAGGTTTGCACACTCGGTTCATGAGATCCATGAAGACCGCAGGTGCATTCATCAATCTGAAAGGCATAACCAGAAACTCGTAATGGCCGTAACGAGTTCTGAATGCTGTTTTGGAGACGTCCTCCTCTCGGACTCTCAGTTGATGGTATCTCGATCTTAAATCAATCTTAGAGTAATAACTCGACCCTTGCAACTGATCGAACAAGTCATCAATGTGTGGAAGAGGATAACGATTCTTCACGGTCACCTTGTTGAGTTCACGGTAGTCAATACACATTCTGAAAGTACTGTCCTTCTTCTTTACGAATAACACTAGAGCTCCCCAAGGCGAAGAGATAGGGCGTATGAAACCCTTTTCTAAGAGTTCTTGTAGTTGCGTGGATAGTTCTTCGAGTTCTGATGGAGGTAGACGATAAGGTGCTCGAGCTATGGGCGCTGCTCCAGGAGCTAGCTCGATTTGAAACTCAACTTGGCGATGAGGCGGAAGACCAGGCAATTCCTCAGGAAATACCTCAGGAAAGTCGTGCACGATAGGAATGTCTTCTATCTTCCTTTCTTCCGAGGATGTATCAGAAACGAGGGCTAGGATAGCAGTGTGTCCCTTTCGCAAACACTTCTGGGCCTTAAGGAAAGAGATGATGCCTACGACAGCACCACTCTTTTCACCATGAATCACGAGAGGTTCTTCACCAGAACGAGGGATGCGGATGATTTTCTCCTTGCAAAGAATTTCCGCTTGCTGATGAGATAACCAATCCATCCCAATAACAACGTCGAAACTACCCAGAATGATAGGAATAAGATCGATAGAGAAGGTCTGACCAGCTAAGACGAGGTTGCAACCCTTAACTATGTGTGTGGCTTCAAGACATTTACCGTTTGCTAGTTCTACCGTGTGTTTGGTGTTCAAAAGTGTTGGAGTGCGCTTAAGCATTTGGCTAACTTTTAAGGACACATAACTAGTATCGGCACCCGAATCAAACAAAATAGTAAGAAAGAAGTCATCCAGAAGAAACTTACCTATCGCCACGTTGGGATCGTTCCTTGCATCACCCTGACCCAGCACGAAGACACGTCCCCTGGCACCAATGCCGTTATTGTTACCCCCGTTGTTGCCTCCATTATTGCCTCCATTGTTGTTCCCATTTCCCTGGTTGTTGTTGTTCTGATTCTGATTCAGCTAAGGACAGTTCCTCTTAAAGTGGCCTTCAGCGCCACACTGAAAGCAACCTTTATTGCCATGTTGTTGCTGCTGTTGGTTCTGTGGAGCTTGTTGTTGTTGTTGGCGATTCTGAGTCGCTGGTCGTGCGCTCCTATAATCCTTTGCTTCATGACCAAACTTGTTACACCTCAGACAACGACCCTTGTTGCACTGCCCGCTGTGATGCTTGTTGCACCGGTTGCACTTGGGGTGGTTCCCTCGGTATCCACCCTGTCCTTGATTACCGGAAGATTGCTGACCAGGGCTCTGGTAGTCATCAGTCTTTCGCTGCTGAGACTGAACAGAAGTAGAACCCTTACTGGAATTTCCATCCCATTTTCGCTTGTTATCATTGGGAGCGTCAGTAGTAGTAGCACTAATACGCTTGGGCAGTTTGTTTTGTTCAACCGCTTGATTGGTGAGACGATGAGCCAACTTGATGATTTGTTGTATGGTGCCAAGATTAGCTGAAGTCACGTGGCTCTGAATCTCTGGTACAAGACCCTTGAGGTACAGCTCAATACGTTTGATGGGAGGGTCCACCATAGTAGGACACAAAATGGCCAGCTCGTTTGACCTCTTCGTATACGCCTCAATCTCAGACCCCGTCATCTTCAGATTGAAAAATTCCACCTCTAGCTTGTGGATGTCGTCCCGACTACAGTACTCTTCTTTGATTAGTTCTTTGAAACTATTCCAGAGGTGGCATTAGCAATCGCCAGCCCTAGTAGTTGAACCTGTGCTTTCCACCAGGTTAACGCAGCACCTTCGAGTGTTCCAGTAGCATATTTCACCCTACGATCCTCAGGGCATTCACACATCTCAAAAACAGAATCGAGCTTCTCGAACCAGTGGAGAAGGCCTACCACTCCTTCTGTGCCGCTGAAGGTACTGGGTCGGCAATCCATGAAGGTTTTGAACGTGCACACAGGAGGCTGAGCATGTTGACCTCCGGCTGGATTTGCTGCGAGTGCCTCAGCAACTCGTTCATTGATCAAAGCCGTCAACTGGGCTTGAGTTAGGTTGATATGTCCTCCGCGTCCGTTCATGATCTTCATAACGAAGCAACGTAAGTGAGAAAAGTGTCGCGAAAGTGCGTAAGTGTGGGACGATAGTAGAGAGTAAGCACACAAGGTTCAAATTGCAATTATCACGTTAATTAATGCACAGTGTGAACTATCTTACCGATAATACAACATAAATCAAACCACCTATTGTGTCGAGTCTTGCACGTGGAGTGAAGCGTCGTTGTGGATCGTTGAGCACTATACAGGTTATAGTCTGGTTTTGTCAAAAGTTTTTCCCCTTTTAAAACCATGTTCACTATAACCAATGGCTCTGATACCAATCTGTCTTACCCCCAAAATCCACCTTGCGGAGTATCACCGCTTGGAGGCGTGACATGACCAGGATCGAGCCACCAATCATATTAAACAACATAATTAAGTAAATAATACCAACCACAATACAATTGGTGACCAAAAGAGAGTAACCGATTTTAAGTTAACAGCGGAAACATAAAACGTGAGTCCAAATCATAAGTTCACAGTTCATAAGTTTTAAGACCCAAAACATAAGTTCCATAAGTTTATAAAGTTTAATTAATAAGCATGGGACATAACAGTCCGCATCCCACAACAAACTCCTCCTCGTGCAAGCTCCATAAGCATCTAGCGACCTGTAAGGCATGTAACAACGAGCCAACAATAAAGTTGAGTGAGTTCACGGTTGGTTGTTTAGTTTTAAGTTGTTTCTGAAAACGTGGTTTGACTTTCGTTGGCTTATTTGCCGTGGGGGTTACCCCATAGTTGAAAGTATGTTTAACCAGATCCTTTTATTACCCAAACCATATCCATAATCAGTGGGGGGCTTCCCCATGTGAACTACTAGACGGTATGATATCGACTACTACGAACAATAGTTGTGCCCTACATCAGTGTCTATCATCACTGACAGTTTGCCATAGTCCATTAGTACACGCCCGTTCGGACGACACGGTGTGAGGTTTGTTAAACCTAATAGCGCTATTAACTAATGACCCGCTCGCCATTGGCCTCGGCGATTAAGTCGATATATAATGAGGGACTTAATGATAGAGTTTTGTCTAGTAAGTCTTAAGGGTGTTGTCCTACCCAAGGAGGATGAACGTATGTATTCTACCCAAGGCGAATACGCAGGATTAATATTGGCATCCTACCCAAGGAGGATGGCCGTACATATCCTACCTAAGTAGGATATGTAGATTCCGTTTTAATTTCTTTAACCCATTCCCAAACCACCGGGAATCCCATGCCTTAGAAAGTGTGTGAACTCACCTTTGGTTGCTCGGTTTGACTCTCAAATATAGCTAACAGTCAAGGTCGGTCAATCACGTCCTAATACGATTACCAGTTAGTCATTTAGTGGTTTCAAATAGAGCACAAAGTTCCTACACGTATCTACCACATAACATGCATTCACTTCAATAGTTCACGCTCATATAAACATTCCACCTATAGCTACTTAAGAACAAGCATACGATATTGCACAATAATACTTTCATTGACGTATAACATGTTAGATCATCCTCAGATAACATACTCGACATTTAGACAAGCAAATTACTACTTATGTTGTTTCAGCTTTAATATTCAAAACCGGGCTGTTTTCGGGCATTTTAGTAAAATAGTTAACTTATTCCAAAAATTTCCAAATTTTTACAGAATGTCTTAAACGATCCAAATATTATTGTGTAAAAATCTCGGGATCTAATTCATCACCAATATTTTATAAAAAAATCATTTTCTGGACTGCACTCAGATTTATCTTTTTCTGACTGCAGTCCACGGAATAATTTATTTAAAATTCATCGTAAGTCCGATTTACGAAATTCCAGTGGGAGGATTACAAATACATCAGTGGTCATTTACAGTACAAGCTTCATGACCTAGTTCTTCTCAGGTTTCAAGTTATGACTAAAAATATAACACCCATTTACTGCTGTAAAAACTCAGCTTTAGCTGTTGTTACAAATCGACCCTTTAAAAATAGCAAACGAAGTCCAAAAATTATGATTCCAGTGCCATTAAAACCGTATTTCATAATACATAAATCTAGAATTCAGAAAATACATTTTTCGTTTTATTAATGTCCTGTTACAGCCAACTGAAGTTGGCTGTAATCACCAAACAACCTTCTGTTTTCAGTTTTTAACATTCTAAAGCGCGCTCGATTGATTCCGTTAACATGTTTAGCGATAAACAACGATACTTACAGCAGATTATAAGTCCTTCATATCAGCACATAATCATCATACACCAAACAACATCATTCTAACATCATTTCTTCATGTATCATCTTGTTTAAGCTTATGTTCAAGTTTTAAGTGTAAGATCTTATGGTGTTCATATGTTTTCTTCATAATACATCTATTAACCACTAAAACAACATGTAAAATGCAAAGATTTAAGTTCTTACCACTAGTTCAAGACTAGGAAAGTTCAAGTGTAGAAAAGTGGTGGATAAAAGAAGATGAAAGAGGTCCTTGAGCTTCCGATCACACCAAGCTTCGGTGTATGACCCGTAGCACCTTTGTATGCTCTTAGAATGCTTGAAGGTGATCAAGTGGTGGTGGTGGTGGTGGTGCTCTTGGGGGCAGCCGAGATCAAGAAGAGGGAGAGAGTGAGAGAGAGTTAGGAAGTGTGTTGAATGAGAATGGTGGTTCAAGTCCTATGGGTCTTCTTATAATCTCCAAGATATGAAGGACTATTGGATAAAGTGTTTCATAATGTTAGACAAGATCATTTAAATAATTAAATAAAATCATGGGGTGGTCCCACATGTTCATAACCGGTTGGGGGGGGGGGGGGGGGTGGTCTAGTTGGGTTTCAACTAATTTAGTTGGTTCATGGTTGGAGTGTAAGTGAACTAGTTAAGTGTTAAAGTGTTATGTAATACTATAGTGTGTTATGATGTACGGGAACCATAATTAGTTCAGAAAAATAGAAACAATGCTTCTAGCATTATTTTGGTGTTCCGGGTAAAGTCCGGTTGTTCGGTTTGATACTGTTCCGTTAAAGTGCTTAATTAATCCGTAAAGTGTCCTACATATATATTTTTGTAACATTTCTAATTCTCAATACTCAGGAAAGCATACCGGACTATTTAGTAACTTTTCTGTACACTATTAGTATGTTAACAAGCACATGTAAGTATAGCACAGAAATCAGAGAGCTGTTAAGCACTTCAATTATCATTAATAAATTGTAGGGATACATGGAATTACGAGGGTTGTCACATTCTCCCCCTGTTAAGAAAATTTCGTCCCGAAATTTAGCTCGTGGTTACTGAGCAAGCTAGTTATGTTGCGTTGGTTTCCTGGTTTTCCTGGGGTGTCACATGAGAGGTCCTAAAGCTGCTTCTCATCCTCTTTATTTTCAGGTTTGTAACCATTTTAATACGAACTTCTTTATGATTGATAATTGTGAATCAATGTGTTCTCGACTTGATTTTGTAAGTAATGATTACCCTTGTAGGAAATGCTAACCAGTTTTTGAGTTCTGTAGTCAAGGTAACCCATGTCATTGTTTTAAATAGAAAAAAGTAGCACTTTCGTAGCATAATCATCATATAATCTTTAAACTTTTGGAGTGGTGTGTTTTGATTGTGAAGCAGTTTCAAATGGATGGAAATGTTACAACCTAAGGGAAGTATTTTGTTGGAATTATAATCTATTAGCATTATTATGTTTCATCGTTAGTATTATGATGTATACGTATAATTATTAGAGATATTAAAAATGTGTGTTTGTGAATTGTGATAGCTATTTATCTTTTGACTCTTGGTCCACTGTTCCATTTGTATTCAAAAGTTTCAAACTTGAATCTTTAAATCATCATGTTCCGTTTGTATTCAAAGTTGCAAAATTGAATCTTTAAATCATTATGCATATGTCTTTGTACTAACTTTAATATCTTCTGTTTTCAGGATGAAGCATGCGATGCTGATATAATGGATGTTGAACATGTTGGTGGTCCTCATTGTGATGCAAAGTTAGTTTCCTTGAGAAGAAAACTTACATTAGTACGTCTTTTATGTGAAACTGAACACCCTCGCAACGCGACGGGAACTTCTTCTATTGTTCTTAGTTTGTAAGCCCCCGCCTGCAACGCGGCAGGGGTAAAACCTAGTTTAGTATAAACTAGAAATCATATATGTTGTAAGGAATTTAATATAAGAAAATATAAAATATGTAGAAAAAAATCTTTAAAAAAATTCATATGATTTGAATATTTATTGAAAATTAAGTGTATTTAAATATCACGTTGTAACTTAGGTAAAAAAACATTTTAAAAAAATATGATTGGGTTAATTTGGTGTGAAACCCATCTCACAATTCTTTCATGGGTGGGTGTTAAAGAGGGTAACGCCTCCTCTCATAACGCACTCCTTCGACACTTGCATTTTGATATTTAACGCCTAAAGTTGATGAGGTGGCTTGATGCCTGTAAATTTAAAGCCCACAACTTAAATAGAAAAAAAGAGTTAAATGTCATTTTAGTCCTTGTGGTTTTGACAATTTTGCAAGTTTAGTCTAAAGTTTTGAAACGTTGCTATTCCAAATGGTTTCAAACATTGCCATTCTTGTCCACTGGATTAACTCCGTCCATTTTTTATGCTAGTTAGAAGGGTAATTCGATCATTTTATATGGTCGAATTGTTCTTCTAGTTAATAGAATCACATAGAAAATGACCGAAATGCCCTTATAGTTAACAAAATAAAGGGATGAAGTTAATCCGGTAAACTAAAATGACAACATTTAAAATTATTTAGATTAAAATGACAATGTTTTAAATCTTTGGACTAAACTAGGAAAATGATCAAAAGACACGAAATAAAATGACATTTAACTAAAAGAAAAAAAAAAAAAGAAGAAAAAGAAGGAGGATGGTTGAGTTGAAATTAGGGCTGTTCACGAGCCGAGCCGAACCGAGCGGACCTTTGCTCGTGCTTGGCTCGTTTTCAAATCGAACCGAGCGGAGCGGCTCATTTAGAACCGAGCCTCAAATCAAGCGAGCATTTTTCGAGCGGTAAAAATTCCGAACGAGCGTCGAGCAAAGTTCGAGTGATTTGGACAACCGTGTCGCCTAATTTAAATTTGCTGAGAGTGATAGTGACAATGTTGGGTAGCAAGTTTCTATGTCTTTAAAAACACACATTTCATGGCATAATATTTTTCTTATGAATAACAATGTTGTGGCCGACGAGGCGATGATTTATGATTATATTGCACGAACAATTACGGTGAGAATAGGAGACAATTGACTTAGGGTAACGACATGAAACATTGAGGCGATGAGCAGGCTATCATTTATAGGTTTATGGTTTAACTTTTAGATTTGATATTAATTTTTTGAGTAAACTGCCATTTTGGTCCCTGTGGTTTAGGCACTTTTGCCATTTTAGTCCAAAACTCAAACTTTTTAAATCTAGGTCCTTGTGGTTTCACTTTTATTGCCATTTTAGTCCAAAATTAAGAGTAAACTGACATTTTGGTCCCTGTGGTTTTACTTTTATTGCCATTTTAGTCCAAATCTCAAACTTTTTGGAACAGTCAAAAAAGGGGGATTTTGAATTTTGGACTAAAATGACAATAAAGATGAAACCACAGGGACCCAGATTTAAAAAGTTTGAGATTTGGACTAAAATGACAAAAATGCCCAAACCACAGGGACCAAAATGGCAGTTTACTCTAATTTTTTTATCGGCCTGGTTGGGCTAGTACGTATAGATATAGTTGTAAATTTGTATATAATGGACCAAAATCTAATAGAGTGGTACATATAAAACTCTAATTTTAATTTATATTTAAGTATATACGTATGTGTAATGTGTGTATATATTTAGGTGTGTGTATATATATGTATAATTTATATTTGTGTATATATATGTGTGTGTGTATATACATGTTTATTATATATGTAAGTGTATATGTATATATACTAATTAAAAATAATAATTCGAGCCGAACCGAGCCGAGCAGACCTTTGCTCATGCTTGGCTCGTTTACAAACCGAACCGAGCAGAGCGGCTCGTTTACAACCGAGCGTCAAATCGAACGAGCATTTTCCGAGCAATTTCCGAACGAGCGTCGAGCGAGCGACGAGCGGCGAGCAATTTGAACGGCCCTAGTTGAAATCCTTTTCATTTAAAGCTCCAATATATAATAATGATATCGTAATATTGCTTTTTATTCTAAAACCTACCGCCCACACCAAAAACATCATTCTCTCCATCACCCCCTTTTTATACTCCCAATCCCAATTTCCTCTTCCCAAACCCTAATCTTCGATTCCATTTATTAATTTACAATCAACAGACCCCAATTGAAAGAGATTCTTCATCTGTTTGGTTGAAATCAATTGAATTGTCATATACCGTTCGAATTTAGGGTTTCGTCTGGTTGTTGATTGCTTACGTATGGGGTTAGAGGACGCAGATCGTCTAGATGAAGGAACTAAAGCTGCTTTCTTAATTTCTTGTTCGATTTGTCTCGAGGATGTTACGGATTGTGGAGATCGTGCTTTTGCGAAGCTTCATTGCGGACATCAGTTTCATCTAGGTTGGTTGATTGTGGTTTGTGTATTTGAGATTGTTGATTTGATTGTGATATGTTTGTTTGTTAATTTAAGTTGATTAATTGAACCGATTGGGGTTTATATGAGTAGTAAGATGTAGATTGATGATTTGGATGAAAGTTGAATTGATTTGATTAATGGGTGTATTGGTGATCTGTAGCTGTTAGGAGTTAAATTGTAGTGGATTTGATGAAGGATTAGAGTGTATGCGTATAACAGTAACAGTATAATTATATATTGGTTTAGTGTTGAAGATGTCGGTTCATATTGTGTTTGATGTTGATATATGAACTTGATGGTCGAAGCTAAGGCGCTTAAAAGCGAGAGTCCGTGATAAGCAAGGTGCATAACATAAACACGCAATTTATAGGGGTTTTAGACATGTTCTAGGCTGGTTCCTGGGCATTTTTGGATGTTTCAAACTAGTTTGACCGGAATTTCAGAATTTGCCGGAATATATAGGTTTTGGCTCGAGTGGGCCAGACCACCTTGGATGGCTGCAAGATGTTCTGCCTGCGCCTAGGCGCATGCCTGGGGCACCTTTGACAACTATGACGAAAGTCACCACTTTCCTTTCTGAGTTTGGTTAATTTTTAGGATATATCTGAATTAAGTAGACACATGCATGGTTTGTGATTCCTAATCTTTAAGCAAAAGTTGTTAGGGCTTAATCACACACAAAAACCATATCAAAAGTAATAGATGGGATTATGGGAAAAGAACACGCGAATGTACTTGGCTCGGTCCAAGTGACCTGCGTTTACCAGGGCAACTAGGGTTTATATTTTATTGAGTGATTATCATTTACCTATACAAGAAATCAATATATAGGCAAACATGATTAGGGTTAATCCCTTCCTAACTTAATCAACAAGTTAAACAACTGGGCCAGAGAAACACTAGTAGGGCTTGCTGAACGGCTGAACCATAGTCACCTAATTTGCTGGGAATCACACGTTTTTTGAATTGGTACGTGTCGTATGGTACGGTACGGCATACATATACGAACTGGTATGCTTCTAATTTGCGAATTTAGGGTTTCCATTCGTCAATCTGATTAAGCAATTCGTTTGTTCAATTCGTTTTGGGGTTTGATTTAGGGTTCGTTTTAGATACGTACCTTAATTGTGGAAATCGGATTAGAGATTGCGAATTTAGGGTTTTTTTTTGGCTGGAAAACAGAGAATACGTATAACCAGTCAACCAGTCAATTCGTTTCCATAATACTCAGTTTCCAAAATTAATTCACAGCAATTCGTTTCCATAATACTCAGTTTCCAAAATCAATTCACAGCAATTGGTTTTGAAAATCATATATAAATTTGGTTATTTATGCTGTTTGTGTATCTCAGCAGGTTATTTATGCTCTTTAAGTCTTTATAATTTGGTTAACTGTTGTAGACTTTTGGTTGTCCTGTGTAGTACATGAAAGTATGAAACAGCAATTTGGTTAACTCTTTTGATTTGGCATAAAAGATAAGCAATTTGGTTTTAGTTGTATGATTTGATTCAGCATAAAAGATAGGTGTATAATTTGGTTAACTGTTTAGAATATTAGAACTTTTTTTTATGCTTTCTATTAACAAATATTGGATTTTGGTTATTTGGATTCATGAATTTATTAATTTTTGTTTTAATTTGTTTACACCGAACCGGACTCAATGGTACACCGTACCGGATCGTACCGAAATGAACCTACCCCCTCCGTACTGAATTCGTCCCATCTAGAGAATTGCGAACCCGAACCGTGTACCCGTACCGGAGCGAACCGCGAAATAGGTGACTATGTGCTGAACTCTCGCCTGCGCCTCTCTCTTCCTAATCCGGCTTTTCCCAATGTGGACCGAAGCCTACACCTCAACGGAAGTCCCTATTTCATTGAGTATGCAAGCATCCAACAGGGTTCATTTTGTGTTAAAAAGAGATAATTTTGCATGTGTATGTGTTTGTAAAATGTAAATCTTGATATATACATTTCAGGATAATTGTTAATGGAACTGGGGATGATTAAGATTGGAGAATGTCATTGATTAGTGTGCTGGGTAGATGAGAAGCATATTGTTATTAGTTAGTTAACAAGTTGGAGATGCACATGAAAATGTCTAGCTGGTTTCTGAATAGAAGTTTGCGCAGACGCTACTATGAAAGCAAGCCTTACTATCTTAGGGGATAGAGAGGCTGTCAAAAAATCTTTTACGTCAATGTAATTTTTATCTCTATTGTTTTTGGTACAGATTGCATTGGTTCCGCATTTAATGTGAAGGGTATTATGCAATGTCCCAACTGTAGAAAAATCGAGAAAGGTCAATGGCTTTATGCAGACGGTAGCCGATCATATGCCGAAATAAACATTGACGATTTGGTTAATCCTGAAGATGTTATTGATCTGACTTATCATGAATCAGTAAGTTTTTTTTACCTTCTTTCTCTGTTTTGCTTTAAATCTCACTTGTCCATTTTTGTAATTAGTGTAGTGTTCATATTGCTAAAAATCTTGAAATTTGAGTTGACCAGATAGGGAACCAACGTCTTCTACCTGTAAAATGGATCTTTATTTAATAC
Source organism: Helianthus tuberosus (assembly GCA_030545235.1). Lineage (NCBI taxonomy): Eukaryota > Viridiplantae > Streptophyta > Magnoliopsida > Asterales > Asteraceae > Helianthus > Helianthus tuberosus. Next base: position 59,906,183 of record CM060400.1, read on the forward strand.
ATTGGAATTTCTGAGATCTTTTGCAACTAATGTAGTCTCCTTGGTTTCTTCTTGCAGTCGATGTGGTGCCCATATAGTGAATTTTCTCGGCTTGCTGCTGCTGTTGCTATTGAGTAAGCTCGATATTATTTTCTGTTTTCTTGTGTTTGTTCATTTAGCTTTTCTTAAAAGCTACTTTTGTTTCTTTACTCAAGTGAATGGGTCTAACTATCCACCTCTACATACTATTTTAGGAAAGTAGGAAAGAACAAAGTCGAATAAACTAACCGAACTAGTTATCAAAGGATAGATGTATGAGAAAAGAACATTTGATATATTTTAGTTTCAAGAGTTAAGAGTTTAATGTGTTTTTGCTCTTAAAAGACAATATTTTGTTTCTTAATTTTCAACAACCTAACTCACCTCATAAAACCACCAGACATTAGAATTTTTTTCAAGAATTTTTAGTAGAAATTCAAACCAAATAAAAGAGTCACATAGTTGTCAATAGCGGCTATAGCGCGCTACGTAGCGATGCGCCCATATAGCGTTACGGATGGTGTTTAGCAACAAATAGGGACATTTCTGTAATTTTTTTATAAATATAAATAGCGGTGCCCATTAGGGTTTTTTTTGTATCACGATTGAAAAAAGAAGCGTGTTTGGATGATTATCGATAGCGCATTTTAGCTATTTTTGATAAATATACATGTAAAATGCATCTTAAATTTTCTACTTCTGTATTGCTAAACATGAAATAGCGGGCGCTATTTTGTCGCTATCGCTACGTATAGCATATAGGTATCTTGTCGTTATTTATCGCTATTCGCTATTGACAACTAGGGTCACTTAGCATAGCAGCAGAATAGAGGAGCAGAAGTTGATTTTTGGCTTGTTTGATTTAGTTCAATTTTAATGGGTGAGTCCGGTTTTGGCATGTTCAGGCCTGTCAGCCTGTTTCAGGCTGGTTTTTAGTTGGTTCAGTCTCATTTTGAGGCGTCCAGGCATCTTTCTCAACAATTGCTAACTAGTTCATCATTAGATATTCTTAGTGTGCGTATTGCAGAATCACCTAGAAATCTTAATGCTTCTCTTATCTTGTTAGTTCAGCCTCATGGATGGTAGAGTATATTGTCTTGCTTATTATTTTTATATAACTGTACACAATGTTCTACTCATGAAAAATCTAACCACAAACCACTTTGTGGTGTTGACTTAAATCTTATTTTGGTATTTTAGGTCAAGTCATTCTAGTATTTAATATTTGTTTTATGCTTCGTTTCAAACTATGGATTGTTTATTTATTTTTTGAACATTTTGTTTTTGCTAAAACTCATCGAACTACTTGTAAATCAAAATTGTATAATCAAACCCATTTCATCTCATTTCCACTGATGTTTGGGCCACACACGAATGTATATGAATTACAAACAAAATTAACATATTTCGTTTCAACAATTAAACAAACGCTTTTGAAACGTTTCTACAGAGTTTTGTGCAAGCCTGTCAGTGCAAGCTGAGTTTCACCTCCTCCCATACTTTTTATAATAACAAAATAATTTAATTTTTTATTTTTGTGCGAGCCTGTCAGCAAGTAGAAATTTCATCATGAACTTGAACTCTTTAACAATTTTTTTTTTACTTTTGTGCAGTGAAGTGGAATTTCCGACAACTGGATGTAAGATTTTCACCCTCCATGCATATTTCAAACCTTAATTTCACTGTTAACTTTGTAACTACAATTCAGTATTTTTCTGTTATTCGCAGACAACGAGATTGTTGGACAGCATGCTGTTTTTGGCGACCAATCAGCAACGGTTTCATCTGCCACTCGTATATGCCCATTTATCGCCTACGTTCACCCCTCAACCCCTACTGCAAACGTAGGAGATGGAGGTAGGTATAATAATAATAATAACCGATGGAACAACAGCCAATCGGAAATACCGAACTCATACAGCTTCCCCACCATGGATGCCCATTATAACGCTCATGTTGACCATCCCCGTATGCCAACAAGGACTAATATCGATATGCCAACTTCGGGATCTTATGTGCATCCGTTTCTTTCTGGCCAAAGGTAAATCACTTGTTAAAACTTTTATATTACAGTTAAAGAGTAAAATGTCATTTTCGTCCTTGAGGTTTGGCCAGTTTTGCGACTTTCGTCCAAAGGTTTGTTTTTCTGCATCTGGATCCAAAAGATTTGAAATTATGCCATTTTCATCTGGCCCGTTAACTCTATTCATTTTTCTAGTTAAGTTAGGGGTATTTTCATCTTTTTTGTTAACTTAAAGGGCAATTTTGGTTTTTTCACTTTATGTACAAGCATTTAGCATGATGTATAATTATATAAAATACCGAAATGCTCTTTAAATTAACAGAAGACGAAAATACCCCTGACGTAACGGAAAAAAATGGATGGAGTTAATGAGCCGGATGAACATGACAAGATTTCAAACCTTTTGGATCCAGATGTGGAAAAACAAACCTTTGGATGGAAGTCACAAAACTGGTCAAACCTTTTTAGACAAAAATGGCATTTTACTTCGTTTAAAATTACAAACAATATGTTTAAGTGGTGTTTGTCTGAGGTTTTGAAAGTCGCTACTTATGATCTAGTATTTGATATGAAACTTATGCATTAAAAATACATTTTGGGTGATTTTCGACCCATTTAATCTAAATCCATTTATTTATTTTTTGCATGGTGGTTGAAGTTCTTCGACGAGAGGTCCCGGCTCAATTAGCTCGGTAATGAATCCTCACCCTGATAGTGGTGCACGCGCATGGGAGCGTTCACAGGCTCTTGAGGCTTATTATCAGCAATCAAGCGCGCGTATGGCACGTAGACCAAACACTCAAGTCCAAATGGGTTCATCTTCTGACCAGACTCATGGTGTTTATTATCCACCATCTTCTAGAAGCTTCCATGATGCAGACAACTCGATGGTGAATCCATTTCACCATGCATTGGAAAGAGAACCACCACACCCACACCCACACCCATACCCGTACCCGCATGAGACGGTTCCCTTTCACCAGCCAGGTGGTGGGTCGGCTAGACAACGCCATAGTTCGGCGAGGGTTCATCCATCTCATGGTCAGTATTGGTCATAAGACGTTTATTTTGGTTACCAACTGTCGGACTCCTAGAGAACTTTTTAAGGTATTTCGTTTGTAGGAGTGTTGGTACTTTTTAAAACGTTCATCTTGTGGCTAAGTTTGATGTGATCAACTTTAGACTTGAAATATCAGTCGGGAATTTGTCTGTTAAGTTTGTTGAAAATTAATGGGGTGTTTCGACATTGTAAAAAGTTCATATATTTTAAGGATTTTGGTAAATTTTGGTTATTTTTGAAATTGATAGTCGTATGCGAGCTTGGTTTCCAGCTTGGATAGAAAATCTAACTCGTATTGTTATGAAGTTGAGCTCGAGTTGATGCTGGCTCGGCTTGCCTCGCTCGTTGAACAACGCTTTGGTAAACTATTATATATTTATGAAATTTGGTAAACAAAAGTAATTTTGTTCTAGGCTTAAGAAATTGTTTTTTCAAAACCGTTTATTGGTGTGAAATTGTTTATTCAAAACCGTTTATTTAACCTAAAATATTCGCATACAATGAAATCTTAATATTGAATGAAGTGTTTGTTTTTATCAAAATATTTAACATTGGATGAAGTGTTTGTTTTTATCATCATATTCATACTCAGTAAATCTCACCAATAGCAAAGCTAAGGTAGGGTCTGAGAAGGGTAAGATTTAGACAGTATTATCTCTACCCCGTAGGAATAGAGAGGCTGCTTCCAGTGAGACCACTGGCTCGATGATAGTTTTGCATCAAACCTTGGACATAAGGTACATAACACTCGGCAATTAATACAAAGACCAATTAGTGCATGTATTCCCTTGTCTTTCAGCTATCAACGCCACCACATGATGCATGATTAACCATCCCCCTCTTTTAACATGATTTTCACGAAATTAGTAAAATAACGTTAAAATTAGTGCTCTTTCACTTTTGCCCCCCGAGCGCCCTCACATATATACATTATATGCGCATACCACAAGCGGGGCGTATTTGTATCAACATATGTTACTAAAAGAGTTGACATGCTTGCGTGCACTACATGTGACATATTGTGCAAACAAATAATTAACTTATTGAAATTACATATATTTTTTCTTGATTTTAATTTTATTACTAAGTTTTGTATTCGCTAAGGCTAAAGGGTGTGGTCATGACCCTCATGACTACCATCACCATCCACATAGGCGGCATATCACCCACCTTTAACCCGCCATCCAAAACCACTACCATGGGTGTGGTCATGAATCAAACCATTATCTCCTTTATATTTAATTTATTTTTTAAAGTGTCGAAATCAAGGAAAATGAAAAAGGTGGCCTGTGGTAATTGTGATTCAATCCACGCTAATCACCATGAATCATAGGAGGGTGGTGTGGCCTTCCATTCATGTTCCTACATGGCGAATCATGTTCCAACCATGACCCACACACCCTTCAACCATCAAGCAATAGACAGTAGACACAATAGTGTATTCGCCAGTTAATATACTTGTAGAAACATAGTGTATTTATGGAATACATGTACGTACAACATGTTGCGCAATGGAATGGAATGAAATGGATTATGGAATAGAATCAACAAGATAATGGAATGTGGACAAATGAATGAAATGAGTCATTACTTTGTATTGTTTGATTGAAAGAAAAAGATAAAAGAAATAAAATTGGTGGTGGGTGAAGGTGGGCGTAAGGGGTGGCGACTCTATTTGATTATGAAATAAACCTGAATTTATATTTGATTATCAAATAAATCGGAATTTGTGAAAGGTATCATATTTGTTTAACTCGGAGTGAGTAGGGCCGGTTCTATTTGATTATGAAATTTGTCGTAATTTATGAAGGATTTTTGGTTTTTAGCGGTTTTTTGGATATGTTGCTACAACAAATATGAGACCAAGGGTAGTGACAGGACCTACTAGGTTAAATGGTTCAAGGGTTTCGATTAGCCTAACGCAGGTCGTCCCCCCGCCCCCCCCCCCCCCCCCCCCCCCGTTTGCAGTACGTGGAGTTGGATCAAATTGTTGTTATTGTTCTTGAATCCTGGATTGAAGGATCTTCTGTAACACCTGTGCCTCCACGGCCAACAAACAAATACCAAACCAATGAAATATTGTATTTCATACTTGGGATTTGTTAAAAATATGTGTATCATTTGCACATATCAACTCTAGTTCAATTTCAAGCTCTAAATCACTTTCTGGAAGGTTATACACGCACTGATGCGTAAATATAACCAGTTTAATGCAAAAAACACTCCGGAATAGTGAAATAGGCTTAACATACCTTAAATAACCTCTACATAACTTAGAAATAAGTTTTGGAAGGTTTGGTATGCCGAAATCAAGTTATATCGCTTACAGGGACTAAAGTTGACAAACTGCGAAAGTATGCCAATTTGAACTGTAACATACATTCCGGAACACGACCATAAGTTAAACATACCATAAATATCCTTTACATAGCTTAGAAATAGGCTTTGAGGTGTTCGGTATGCTAAAATAAACTTTTGTGTCATTCAGGGACTAAAAGTGTCAAAAAGTGCACAAGTTTGCATTTTTGCGCATAACTTACGTTCTGAATACATCCGGACATCAAAAAATTTATGTAAGCATGACTATATTATGCTTTAGTGTTTGGCTTAAGAAAAATCCATTCGTCGCGTCATTTGGATCGTTTTTCGTGCTTATGCGCATTCCGTCGTAATTAAGCGAACATCGCGTTCGTACGACCAAACGAACCAACATCCGGCATATTTTTGAGCATGTTTCATGTCCACAATGTTTAGGCATCATTTTAGGGCCTTAAAGTTGGCTTTACGGGCCTTAGAAGTGTCGGAAATGGCCTTAAACACGTGCAGGGACTGAAACTGTCATTCTGCAAACTTATTGTTGATCTGTGCAGGCCAGGCGGCCCGCCTCAGTTTCTTAACATCCTCACGCGGCCCGCGTCAGTCCTTCTGACCAGGTTAACTGCATTTAACAGCAGATTGCAGCTGTTTTAACCACACCCACACATTCTAAATTGTCTAGTCAGCTGATAAGGATCATCTTTTAGTCACCATAAGGTTCCAACACTTGTACGGATGCGATTAAAGCACGGATTCCATGAAACGATCTTAACGGTGGACCGAAAACTATATATACCCCATACCCCCCATTGCTTAAATCACTAGAATTTTGATTTGAGAAACTCTAAGTTGAAACTATTGTTTCATACCTGAGATTTTTGAATCGAAATTAGCATTCGGGGACCCTTCGTAAGTATTCTTTCGTTCTTTTCTTTATTTTATTGCTTTTCGAGTCAGAAAGTCAAACTTTGTTTGACTTTCAGCGTTGACCAGCTTATGGTCAATGCGAAGTTCGTAGGAACTTCGCAACGTGAGTGTAATCACGTTGGTTATAGTCCCTTGGGACTATGCCTACTGATTACCACGTTGTCTAGGGTCGTAGGGTAAGCGATCTAATAAATCGCTTATACCTCGAACCCGACCCATTTGGTCGATCATTAGGATCCGACCAAATACATTAGGTGACCATAGTAGGTAGGGAATAACCTTCCGAGGTTATACCTTATGGTCGCTTCGTTTAAGTAGTTGTATGATAGGTAGTTTATATGCCTTAGGTAAATTACCAGAATACCCTTTTCATGTATAATTGGTAATTAAGCATATGTAACCTAAACTTTTGTCACATAACTGATTATGTAACATGTTTAGGCATATAACACTTGTCATAGGACTAGTTAGACGGTCCGAACGCGCTTTGCGCGCACGACGCGTTAAAGTAGCGTATGTTACCTTAATGGGTCGCGATGGGTCAAAAGCACTTAGGTTAGTCTCAATGTAGTATGTAGGCCTTGTTAAACCATATCATATGAGTTCCAATACTCATTTGGTTTACCAAGCCTCATCCTATCCGATCTCCCGATTTAAGTCCGGTTTATTTATATGGTTTTAGACTGCCGATTGATTCCATGCTCCCTCTAGCTTTGTTTGGTTGTTGTTCAAGACCTCTAAGCATTCTCAGGCGAGTACATTATTCCCCTATTTTACTGCTTTCAATTGTTTTGGGGTGACTCATATGTGCTAAATGTTTTCAAAGTTTTAACGATGGTATCAAAACGATTTTCGATGTTATAACGATGGTTTCAAAAACGATTAAGACGATTTATACAAAACTAATAACGATTTCAAAAAGTGAACAAACTTGTTGGTTGTATTTACATAACAAATGACATTCATTAGCAATGATCAAGCCGACCAGTATTAGGTTATGGTACCATAGGATCTGACAAATCCCGTTATTTACTACACCCGTAGTTATGTGTGGGTGTTGTGGGTAGCGACTGAATCTGTAATTGTTAATTTACTCTTTGGTAAGGGTTTATTAATGCGAGTTGTTAATCTATCCTTTGGTAAGGGTTTATTAATGCGAATTGTTAATCTATCCTTTGGTAAGGGTTTATTAATGCGAGTCAAGAAGGTTTGAATGTTATTAGTGAGACGACCATTTAAGTAGTTTCACGACCTAAAACGAAGTATACAATTTGGGTAAACGATTGGTTTTCACACGATGTTTTAACGATTGGGTAAACGATTGGTTTCCACACGATGTTTTAACGATTGGGTAAACGATTGGTTTTCACACGATGTTTTAACGATTGGGTAAACGATTGGTTTCCACACGATGTTTTAACGATTGGGTAAACGATTGGTTTCAAAGCGATATACGATTGGGTTTTGGTTAAGTGTTTAGATAACGGGACGGGTGTAATGTGATGAAAGCATGGTGGATACGCCGCTGGTACTTCCTATATATAAGTGATTTCATCATATTACGTACCGTGGTGTTATTTAGTTCACTTGGGTAAACGATTTTCAAACGAGGTTACACAAACAAGGTTTTCGATATGATATAAACTATACGAGTTTTTTAACGAGATTTATTAACGAGTTTCATTAACGATTTATTTCGAGATGTTTCACAATTTGCTTTACTAAAACAAATGTTTTTGGGTTAAGAGTCATGGCTACGAGGTTTTATAAACTATAACCCGCTTGATTTGAGTTGGTTAATTAAGTTGCAATGTTATACTCTTTTCAAAACATGGTTTTAAATAAAGTATTGCAACATCTAAACTAGCCATGATTTCGACACTCCTACAAAACCTATGTATTCGCCAGCATTTCTTTGCTGACCTCGTTTTGTGTGTTTCAGGTATTGTTGAAAGATATCGATTGATAGGATGCATGCTCACATAGGACTGGACAAGGCCTTAGTGACTCAATAACAATGATAGACTATGTTTAAATTGTGTATTTAGATTTCCAGACGATGTAAATATTCAATGTTTAATAAAACGAAACACTTTTTGTATCCATGGTTATGAAACAATGATTCTGTTGCAACACGCCCCGATGTTTCCGCCGCGCTTTGTTGTTTTACGCGGTCGGGGTGTGACATCTTCAACCCAAAATATTTATGTGTTATTGTTATTTAGAGTTTGAAGTGAAGAATAGATCACGCAAAGTGCAAAATCTAGAGAGAGAGAGAAGAGAATGTGGAGTGTATCTGAGTCAAGGTGATCTGTCATTTATAGAAGAAAGGATCTTCTATAAGAAGCTATTGACCCTTGATCCATGACTGCAGTGGAGGAATTGCTCATTTTGGTTAATGGAAGGCTTTTGACCTGCGGATAATAGAGTGTGTTCTCCCACATGCGCCGAATGCTGCTGGATGGGAGAGTCCACACGTAAAGCGTGATGTGACTAGACACTGTTTCGTTCCTTTTGCTGCTATGACAAATGCTTACTTTCGAACCCTTTTGGCTTTCAACCTTTTAAGCTATTTTGTACTCTGACCAGTTTATTAAGCTTTGAGCTACCCACGTTATCACCCCCTAAGTCAGAGGTATTTGGGGTGTAAGCTCGAATGCTTCTGACTTTTGTATAACGTTTTTACTGCTCAAAGGTTTCAAGGCTTGAAGGGTTACAACTTCAGGGTTCTGGGCTGTAGAACTTCCAGATTTGAATTTTGAAGTGACAGTTGATGTGACTAATGGCAGTTTTGTAGGCGGCAGTTTTATTACTCCCTAGGTATAATAATAACAATAGGTATTTATTATATCCTTTATTTCTTTATTCAAATCAAAACTGCCTCATCTTGTTTTCTCTCTTCAACAAAGTCCCTTCGATTTCTCTGTCCATCTATCAGGTAAGTTCTTCGCTTCTTTTTTCTTTGATTTTCTTGGATCATCCTTCTAAGCCATGGGAGCTAAAAAGGATATGGGGCTTAGCTATTCCCGGCTCACACAAGAGGAAGTTGATGCCTTTTGTGAAGAATGGGGTATCGATTCGTCGTTTAATCTGGTGGCTCCGGGCTTAGATAAATAGATCGATCAATGTCCCCCTGGTTTTATTGCTCTTTATTGTCGTCATTTTGAATTTTCCAACCTTCGTTATCCGTTTACCATCTTTGTTTTTAACGTATTAGAGTATTATCGAATTTCTTTTGGGCAAATACACCCTCATGGGTTTTCTAGGGCTTTGCATTTAAGATTTTGTGTCGGGCACTAGGTTATGATCCATCGTTGTTGATGTTCCGGCAATTCTTTCGTCTGGACAAAAACGATGATTGGTTTACTTTCAAAACGTCCCAAATTGATGTTTGTTTGATTTCATCTCTTGTGACTACTCTTGGTTCCTAGAAGGACCGATTTTTCTGGGTGTCTGAGTCGATCGTTCCTTTTAATCTCGTTTGGAGGCATCCTCTTGATGCCGTTTTAAATGAACTTGAACCTTCCGTATCTGAGTTAGATGGCTGGTTATTGAAGGCCCTTAGGGAATGTCCTTCACGGCTTCGTCCTTTCCCTGAACATCTTTTGGTTTTGACTGGTGTTAGTGTCTTGTGGGACAAGCCAGATCAGGACCCTGTGCTTTTGAGGGATGATCAGGGTATGATGTTTTGCTTTCTTCTTTTCCATTTTCTTACATGTTCATATTTTTCTTATGTCTTTGTTCATTTGTTACAGTTATGTCTGCTTTGGATTTTATCAAGTCGGATGATACTTCCAATGTTGTTCTTGGAGATGCTGACACTATACAAGGGGAGGATGCAGTTGCTAAGACGACAGAATATAGGTTGGATGCTAGTGGGAAGTATGTTAATGTTCCAAATGTGAAGGGTTTCATCAAGGCAGGTTCTTCCAAGCCTTCTACTCGTCGTTGAAGTCGCCGTTTGTTGAAAGGGCCCAATCAGTCATCTACTTCCAAACCAGTTGACCTTAGCGATGATAGGAAAATCGAAGAAGGGTAAGGAGCTGCCCTTGGTTGTGGGTAAGAAGAGTAAGGTGGAGGATAAGGTTGTTGTTCCTACTGCAAAGGGTTCCCCGGGGAAGAGCAGGGAGGGTTCAACGGATGTCAACCTGGGGATGTGTATGTTCCCGATTGGAGTGTTAAGGTTGGGGATAGTTTCAGGTCTTCAGCTATTTGTGAAGATGTTCTGACCCATTTTGCTCCTCTAATGGTTCGGGGCTCCTTGGCAGCGATGGATGATGATTCAATGATTTCCCGAATGATGATGAGTGCTTGCAATTTTGCTTCCATGCTCCTTGAGGGGATGTCTCATTTTCATAAGAGGATGCAGGAGTATGAAGAGTTTTCAAAGAAGAGAGATAAGATGAAGGCTTCGATGGTAGCCTTAAAGCAGGAAGCCGAGGGTTTTGCTGAGAAGGAGAAAACTTTACTGTCGAAGGTTGTTGATCTTACCACTAAGCATGAGGTTGACATGGATGAGTTGAAGAAGCGTCTGGAGGCAGACATGTTGCAAGTCAAAGTTGATAAGGAGGCCTTGGACATTCAGAGGAAAGCCTTCCTAGAGGAGAATGAGGGGTTGAAGGCTTCCTTTGCCCAGGCAACCAACGACAACCAATGGGTTATTGAGCATGGATTTTAGCAGGTGGTTACTTACCTTCTGCATTCCACCAAATTTAACTCGGTCCTAGGTGATGTGTATACTAAACTTCTTAATCATGGAAAACACCTGGGATTTGTTGCTGGTTACAAGGCTCATGAGTCCGGGCAACCTTAAGAACAATCTTCCTTCTTCCAACCTCAAACCTTTGATGTCTTCAAGGAGTCCGTTCTCATGATGGAATGGTTGACTTACCCTTATGTGGGTGAGGTCTCTAATTGCTTTGGTAAACCTCTTTCTGTTTTACAGGAGTTGAAACCCTCTGGCCTCAATGAGGTCATGTGTGCTGAAGTATTAAAATCTTTGTCCAAGAAATGTTCTCACTCTTGTGATAGCGAAGAGACCTTCTCGGATGGTGCTGAGGGTTCTAGAGAGGCAAGCCTTGAAGCTTCACAGATAGCAGGTGATGGTGGGAAGAAACTAAGAAGGTGAAGAAGGCCAAGAAGGCTAAGGCAAGTGATGCAGGTGTGAAAGGTGGTGGAGCTTCAAAACCTACTTCTTCTGACATTGCTATTTGAACATTTTATTCATAGCTTTCTTAGCCTGGTTAAACAATGTTATATTATGGTTTTTGAACCATTTATCGTTTGGGGAACCGGTTAGGTTTCTTTGTTTGTTGTAGAATTGGAGGCTTGCGAACATTTTTTTGGTTAATGGCCCATATGGCCATATGGTATGTTTGAAGCTTTATGCTTGTGTTATTTTGTTCTGTTGTCCCTTTATGTTTTAGTAGTTTTGTTATTGCCTTTGTGTTTGATTATGCATCCTCTGCCAATTATACCTTAAAGGGTTTAGTACTGCAGTCACTTAGCCTTAAAGTATTTTTGAACAAGAAGATACATAGCCTATCCTATTTATGACACCATTTGGTGTCTTTTTATTTTGTAAGCCGTTGGTGAGGCTTAAGGAACAGTTGGTGTAGGCTGTTCAAAGCTGTCTATGAGATATGTTAAAGATTTATCTAAGTCTTATGGAGTTGTATTGATTTAGGAACCCACCCCTTATATAGGTTCATTCAACCCTTGAACCTATTGAGCGATATGGCTTGGGAGCTCATCCCCTTACATGGCCCCTGCCATGGAGTGTTTTGCTAGGTTCTCAACCTAATTATAGGATAAAAAGACAAGTTTTGATAGAATATGTCATCATTCATTCACTGAAAGGTATTTCGATTACAAGGGAATGACAGAACAATTTTTTGACATTTCTTAGGACATCTTGTCTACACATGGAACCTTTTAAGGTTCTTGCCATTCCAATGGCGAGGAAGCTTCTTGCCTTGTGCATCGGCCAACTGTATGATCCTCCCTTATGTGCTTCAAGAATGGTGCAGGGTCATTCCCATTTAGGACCAAGTTTGCTTTGATTTTCTTTGTTGCTTACTTCATTGTTTCGGAGAACCAAGTCTTCAGGCTTGAATCGTTCGTGTTTTACCTGGGTGTTGTAGTATGATTCCATCTTTTGCTTGTATTTGGCTTCTCTTATAGCAGCTTGGTCACGGGCTTCTTCTAGGAGATCCAAGTTCAACATGGTTTTCGTCTTGTTTGACTCAATGTCAATGTTGAACTTTCATTGTGTGGTAACTCCTATTTCCGCTGGGATGACAGCCTCTGATCCAAATACTAAGCATTAAGGTGTTTTCTTGTGACTTGTCTTTTCGGTTGTTCGGATTGCGCATAAGACGTTGGGAAGCTCTTCAAACCACTTATCCCCATGCCTTCCCAACCTGGCCTTTATTGCTCCCATGATGCTTCGATTCATCCTTTCAACCTAGCTATTTGTTGAGGATACGCAACCGAGCTGAACACTTGTGTTATTCGGAACTCTTTGCACCATTAGCTGAAAGGCTTCTCAGCAAATTGCTTTCCATTATCTATGACCAGCACCCCTGGAAGCCCGAAGCGGCAAATGATGCTTTCTCACACAAAGTTAATGACCTATTTTCCTGAAATCCTTCCCAATGGCTTAACTGTCGATCACTTCATGAAGTAATCTATGGCCACCAACAAGTATTTTACTCCCCCTTTGGCTGGTGGGAATGGACCAACAATGTCCATCCCCCACTTGTGAAATGGCAAAGCCGAGGAGATGGGGACAAGATCATGTTTGGGACTTTTTGGCACTGGGGCATGTAGCTGACAGGCTTCACACTTTCGTAATTGCTTAGAGGTATCACGGTGCATCGTGGGACAAAAGTATCTGAGGTTCATCAGTTTTGCAACTACCGACCTTGGGCCCTAATGGGCCCCACATATTCCCTCGTGGACTTCCTTGATCAGATATTGACTCTATTCTGGGCCAACACATTGGAGTAGTGGTGCGAGGTAACCTTTTTTGTAAAGGATTTCCCCTTGCAGCACATATTGCCTTGATTTGATACGAACCCTTTCAGCCTCTGTCTAATCATCAGGCAATGCACCATTTCTCAGGAATTTGATAAAAGGAGTCATCCATTTTGGTCCTTCTTCGGTGATTAACACTTTAACCAGTACCTTCTTGGTGAGGTGACCGAATGTAAGGGATGCAAGCTTGCTTAGTGCATCAGCCTTCTTGTTTTGATATCTTGGAACTTGTTTGATAGCACATGTGGTCCGTAAAGCCTGTTACTGGTCGAATTTTTGCTTGTTCTCCACACATAAACTTCCAAAACCACTTACTTCAATACAAGGGGCTGCATGGCTGCTCATAGCTCGTTTAGGGACACCTGGAGACATCCTAGAACATCATAAAACTTCTGGGATGATCTTGGGAAGGCTCCATGCACTATAAATAGAGCCCACTTGTTGCCTTCATTCCTTGCACCATTCAAAATTTCATCACTTCTCTCTTGCTCTGGCATTCTAGAGGTTCCTGATGAAAAAGGAAGCTCCTTCTAGATTAATCTTCGAGCTAGGACCCTTTTGTAAGTGTCCTTAGCCACTCTAGTTGGTTTTTATGTGTTTAAAGACCGAAAGTCAAAGTTGCCGCAAAATGGCTTTGACCTTCGGTTTAGACATAAACGGTCCAACCATTGTTTGAGGCGAATATGGCTACGTGATCGTAATTAGGTAGGTGTTAATCCCTCAAAAGGGCACCTCCTAAGTATCACGTTTACTTAGTTAATTGTCGGGTTAAAGTAATTAAATAAAAAGTCAAACTAATCAGAATTTTAAATAAAAATAAAATCTGATAATGTAGAAGTTATAAAACATATTTTATCACTTAAATAACTTGATAAACATTATTAGAACATGTCTAAACATGTTCAACCCGACAATTCTAAGTTTAAGCTCGGTTCGCAACGAAAGTCACAAAAGCTTGACTTTTGCTTTGACTTTCAGTTCTGACCCAAATTAGTTTATTTTCTCTATGTCTCAAGGTTCCTTTGTGACCATATTATGTAATAACAAAACCCTCTGAAGTTATGTTACATGGTCACTTAGTAATCTGAATTATATGCATGTTTCCGATATTATGCTTATATTTGACTAGTATGCCCTTTGGTTTAAAAATGAGATTTTTAATATAAATAAACATGCAAACGAATTAGGTACTGATAGTAAACATAATTAGATTATTTTGACACTTCAATTCTGGTCATAAACTGAAGTTTTACAATTGATCGAAATTAATGCTTTTGTAAGGACTAAAATTCCCTTGGGCATGTAAATCAAGCTTTTATCAAAATTTTGACACAAAACTCTCTACCTACTGTTGTGATATCATTTTTAGGAATTATTGGAGTATTGGGTCAGATTATATACTGACCTTAACCTTGAAGTTCTTGTATAAAGTCTATAAATGACGATAATACCCTTTTTCACAAATAAAATGAGTTTTTACATATAATTAACATGCAAAACCATTTGCTACTAATGTGTTATGAAAAATAAAATATTTTGACCATTCAAAGCTGGTCAAAATCTCAGAATCGCTTAAACTTTGGAATTATCGTCAAATATCGACCTTTACGCTAATTAGGTGCATAGTATGGTTTAAAACCACATTTAGCACCCAAGACTTGTTACCTACTGATTTTATATATTTTTACAGTAGGTATAAGTCTTGAACTCAGAATCCCAATTAAGTCCCTAAAGGCATATGTGAAATGACCAAAATGCCCTTTCGGGGCATAGTTTTGCCACATATGGTAAACTGCACATATGTATGATATCCTATTGTTATAACAACATAAATTAAATATTTTTACAGAATGTTTTTGACCAGAACTTCAGTTTACCTATAAACCCCTTTTATAAATCTTAAAATGACCAAAATGCCCTTGTGGGGCCTAATTCGGTTGTAAAATCTTTTTGGGCATACATGTTGATATCCTACTAATTTCATAACATATTTTAAGCATAATAACATATGGAACTTGTATATGAGTCAATCGGTTACCCGTTTATGCTTATACGCGTTCGGTTCGGTTTATGTAACTAGTTTGCATAAATTAACCTAAACGGGTCTAACCTTGTCATCAAAACTTCAAAATCCAGAATGTATTTAGTTTACCCATATTATACAAGTGTTCATACTTGTTGAGTCTAAATTGCATTCCATTCCGGTCTCCGCTTAATCTAGCGTTTTCGTACCGTAAAGCATCCTTAAAACTAACCGGTCTAAGTCCTTGACTTAAATAAGACCCGTTAGTATCCTAATAGGTTAATAAAACCTTCATTTCAGATTAAGTAGCCTCAGTAGAAGATACTTGCATAAAGTCTTAATAACATACGGCTGAGTAGCATTCCTTGCATTAGTAAACTCAGGTAAATACTTTTAACTTATTTTCCCTTATACGGGCTTGGGATACAGTAAATTATTACCTCTTGGTCGGGTATGAGATCATTTAGTCGGATTGTGATTTAATAAATCTGCATAACCCGTTTTAATATGTTTTGTTTGATAACATAAACTTTGGGGGTTAACGACCGTGTCCAGGATATCCTCGGCACATTTAAGTTATTAATGGCCACGACCTATGCACGGGGTAGGCATACACCTGACAGATGCAAATGTTAAAATATAAATTACCCACAAGTTGGGGATAACTCCTTTCTGGGTTTTATAAGTGGTGAGTCAGTTAATCATGTTCGGTTTCCAAACCGGCCCCAAATGTATGACAAACATGTAAATATGTATATAAGATTTTAAATGAAATTGTCCCAAGTTATAAAAGAATTTTAGTGCTTCAAGCACTTAAACTAATTTTCATAAATGTTTTCAAATGAGTCAGTTAACTGTATTTACCAGTGAAAACTGACGTATTCTCCAAAGACTAAGTGACAGGTACCTCACGAAATAGGCTGGAGCTACTTAGCATTAAATAAGAGGATCTTGCAAATCCCTAGATGCCTAAAGTCTGTCGAACTCTGTTTTATGTATTTATTTAATGGTCCGCCTATGGATCTCTTTTACAACCGCCTGTATATTCTTTCATTTTGAACTTTGAACATTTTGGGTTGTAATAGTAATTAAACTTCCAAGCCTTCCGGTGTGCTATAATTGTGTTTAATTGTCTATGATGATAACTACGTCACGATACTCCCCTCCGGGCCCACCGAAATATGTGGAAATATCGGGGTGTGACACCATGCTTTCAAACCACCGTTTGAAGTTGTTAATGATTAAAAGCATAACACAGCTATGGGATGCCATAAATGGATACAATCCGCAGTTGAAACTTGGACACACCAATGTGAAAAAGCCATAGAAACACCAAAGGTGAAACCATTTCTCTCCAAACACCAAAATGAAAAAATCTCCCAAAACACCTCAAATTAGTTCACATAACAAAAAGATGACGAAAAGATTGTTTGCTCTTTTATTCAAAATGGTGTAAGAAATGTAACACAAATTCCCAAATATTGTGAGTGTGGGGTGTTAGAACAGTTTGTCCAAGTAACGACGTTCAACGACATTGCTACCAATGTACAATCTAAGGGTTACATCAAGAGAAACAACTATGTAAATAATTATTTAACTATTAAATGATCTTATAAGAAATGTGTGTACGGTGATGATTATTCGAGAATAATCGGATATAGGTATTAGTTATTATTATTATTATTTATGAAATAATAATAATAATTAATAGATTAAATGATGGATATTAAACAATAGTTATGTAGTTTTTCCTTTTAATTTAAATGGGTTTGACTATTTAGTTAAGTTAGTTAATTAAATTGATCAAAGAAAATAAATAGATTATTTATTTAATTAGGTTAAATAAATTATGTATTTAATTAATTTAATTATATTTTAGATAGTTATTGTAATGACCATAAATTTAAAATCATTATTCTAGAAATAAAAATAATAATAATTTAGAATAAACTAAACATTTATCTTATGATCTATACTTATGTATATCAACCAAAACTATTATTTATAAATTATCCAATAGGAAACCCTAATTAAGACACCCAAGTAATTCCGTACAAACCCTAGAATTTTCAGAATTTTCAGAATCAGGATTAGGGCCCCTAAAACTCAGGGGGGGGGGGGTATTCCCTACTTGACGATTATCCTAATAACTTGCTGTCGAAATTGAAATTTTAAAATCTGTCGACTCAGCTAGGCTAGTCCCACACGTGGCAACCCTATGCATAAAATAAGTTTCTACGCGGGCCGCGTAAGGATAGGTTAAATGTTCACGCGGGCCGCAACAAGGTCAAATTTCACCTATAAATAGCAGCGATTGGGACTTGATTCTGGGCACAAAAACGACGAAGAAACTCAAAATACGCGCTGAGATATCGACCAATTACTCTCAAAACACACACGAAACACTAATTAGTATAGCGGGGTGCTGCAGAACAGGGTATTAACTCAATCGCTGATACGATTCAATGTCCGATTGATTGAAATCAATCCAATGGATGTTTAAGTGCTGCTCAAATTTGGGTTATGCTTTGTCATTAGTCGTGATTCCGATGGATGTTTAAGTAATTTCACTTTGTCATTAGTTGTGATTCCGATGGATGTTTAAGTGTTTACACTTTGTCATTCGTTGTGAATCCGATGGATGTTTAAGTGATTTCACTTTGTCATTAATTGTGAATCCGATGGATGTTTAAGTATCGCACTTTGTCATTCGTTGTGAGGATTTTAATCTCGTGAGTTATCGTAAATGTTGTATTAAGTTACTAACCTAGTTTGTGTGCATATTATTTAAATTAGGTTAAAAGACTAATCAGTAGTCTAAACTCTGCCCGTATAAATCTGAAATATTATCACAAGGTAGCATCACTTTGGAATTATTAAGGTACGGATCCTTACCTCACTCCTTGTTGTTTGATATTCAATTGTTATAAACCCGTTGAGTTCGTATATCTTTTCAACATCATCACGTCTTTGATTATCGATTCATTTGACAGTCTGTTTGATTCCTATTCTAATCATAACTTTTGATTTAGCTTTCATGTCATGCGATAGTATTATGTTAGTTGTACTCATTATCGCATGTTCCAATATATGTTACGTCTTGTTATGAAAAATATTTTGATAAGTTATGTAAATAAGACCTTTTGTACTCTGATACCCTGAGTATCGCTTCTCGTGGAGTGTCCCACGAGCATGTTGTTGCGGCATCGACATCGTGTGCTCCATCCGTGACGGAGAGATCAGTTCACGGCGTCCCTAGGTACTAGTGAGGTACAAAGCTACTAGGAGGCGTATGGATCGATCCTAGGATTTAAGTTAAGGAGGTGGATAGCGGGTATGCCAACTCGCCATCTCATGTGATAATTATGCAGGAGTAGCTACCTGTGTGTTGTCACGTTTTAAGTTTGGCTCATGGGTACATCAGTATGATATGATTATGAAATTATGTTCTTGCATCATATCATTTTCTCATAAAGTTCCATCCGGATAACTTTTCATATAAAGCGTTCTTTGTTATTTGAGCCTATTATTCCGTACTGAGCATTTGGCTCATTCCGTAAATTTTTTTTTGTATATACAGGTCCGCATGTTACTTTGGACAGGGAAAAGAGAGAAGAATAAAGCCTAGGAATAAATCTGAAGATGTTAGTTAATTAAGTTGAATGTCTCCGCTTGTATATTAACCTTAAGTTTAATTGTCGTGTGGTTGTATCCTTGTCAAATAAATAAATGGAATTATAACTTTTGTTTATGATACTGTTATTGTGACACGTCAGCCCTTCCGGGTTGGGGTGTTACAGTTATATATGGAATTAGTTATTTTATTGGTAAATAAGTAAATCAGATAAAATATAAGCTGGGTTTTTGACATAGGGGACCATTTAAAGAAACCCAGGTTAGGATTTTGGGGATCATATATAAAAGGGTAGTTGCACGGTACCCCTGACCGCGGAAGGGATCTCCCTCCCCGTTCACCACCCGATAAGGATCCCTGGCGGCAAATACCCATAGCCATCAAAGAGGGGTAAGAAACATGTTTCAAACCCGAGACCTCGAGTGTCGTCGGTCCGGCTTAAAGCGGGTGTCGGTGGCCACCAAAGTGGCACTAATGGGAATTGAACTTGGGTCTCCATTGGAGAACCCAAGTCACTCCACCACTAGGCCACTTGTGGTGGTTAAATAGAACAAAAGTTAAAAAGAAACCTGAAACCCTAATTCTTTTTTCTATTACACTCTCTGCGACCCAACACCTGCCACCCGCCACTTGCCGCTTCATACCGCCGCCTGTTCCACCCCCAACACTGAGCGCTAGCACTGCGACACCGACTCGCGATGCTCAGCCACCTGTTAGCCATCATCGCCACTGCCACTATCTGTAACGATCCGTATTTCATACTTTCTATTTTTAGTAAGCTTGTATTCGTATTTCATTTCAATCTTTGTAACATTGAGACTTTGATAATAATGGAAACACATTTCAATTTGTACTTGTGTAATTTATACATGCATGATACTTATACGCGTTTTATATATGAAACCGAATCATTCTTGATGTTTATTTTATGTTCGAAATCATACTCATGCACATTCATACCTTACACATACACTTACATACCTTAAAATGCCCTAAAAATGCCTTAAAACACATAATATATCAAAGGAATGGCATACATGAACAAATAACCGAATAACAAAGATTTAAAAAAAAATTGGAAGGTCTCACAGACTGCAAGATAAGTCTGATGGGCAGAATTGGTTCTAACTCACGGATTGGACCTACTACCTACATCATTTCTTCTGCAATCACCTTCCAACCTTCTTTAAATCCAAACCCTAATCCCTAACTATATATATATATATATATATATGTCTTCCACAACTCCTCCACCCTTTACACACCTCAAAACAACTCTCAAATCCTCTCAATCTTCTCAAAATCTCCAAGTTGGGCAGATTGTACCAAGTCTCAAAACAGTGAGTTTTGAGCACCTTCTTCTTTATTTTCTTCTTACTTTCTTACATCAAACTACTTGGATGACCTACAAGGATTTTACCCAAGGTTCACCAAGGTGTAACAAGGTGGTACATCACTTGCATGAGGTTCCAAAGTCAGATTTGTTTCTGTTTTATAAAAACTTTTACAAAAATGTTTCATTACTTGTTCTTCTTGTGGGAATCTTGTACCAACCTTGTTCCCAATCAAACTCATGGTTGTGGGGCTTGTGTATGGTTGATTTCCAGAGGATTAGAGGTCCAAAAACCACTTAGCTACTGCCCTAAAGGTTTTAAACAACCTACAAGTGTTGAAACCATCCAAACCCCACAACCTTCAATGTTGTGAGGCTTGTGTTTCGGTAAAGTGTGAACAATGGAGCCTTGGATTTCCATCTACGATTCCACTTCTTTACTTAGCTAGTTAATCAATTTTCTTTAACCTAAGTCATCAAGTAAACTTCTAGTAACAAAATGTCCAAATTATACCAAGTCTCCAAACATTTGCCATGATTGGAATGCACTCGTCTAGTTTGAGTACACTTGGTTACTTGGTGATTTAGATGATGCACATTCTAAGTAGCTTCCTAGAATCAAAGTGAGCCAACCCCACCTCGTCTCCAACATTTTCCATGTTGGGTATGTACTCGTCGGGTTGTTCTCATTTGGCTACTTAGTAAATTAAACACTTTCATTTTTGTCTGTATTCATGACCAACTGGAATCATCAACTAAGTTGATGGTTTTGTGCTTTGGTGAATCATATAATGAGGTTTAATAGATGAAGATCATCCTACCTCCTTGCATGACCATTCCATGGTACCTTATGAACACATAGGACTATACTATATGTATTTTCCGTCATTTTGATTCCGAACCCAATCCATCAAGCAAATCCATAAACTCATACACCTTTTTTCCTATTGTAGAGTAACTTCGGTGTACCAATCTCGAGACTCAACAACTCCTGACTTCTTTGGAAGCTTTGCAAACCGTGAGTTTACATGATCCCATTTTACATTTTTTCACACTTTTGGGTGCAATATTGTGACAACCCTCAATTTACATGTATTCCGTACAATTTATTTAATAATAATTTAAGTGCTTGGTGACTGTGTTGAAATATTTAACTGCTCTCTGATTACTGAGCTATACTTACATGAGCATGTTAACATACTGGTAGTATACAGAAAAGTCACTAAATGGTCCGGTATATTTTCCTATGTGTTAGGAATTTATTTCGTTACAAAAATATATAAATAAGACACTTTACGGTACAATTAAACACTTTAACGGAACAGTATCCGACCGAACAACCGGACATTACCCGGGACACCAAATATTTGTCAAACATGTTATTTTATTATTCATGGCTTGTCATGATCCCCGTATGCCATAACACCCGCTAAAAGTTACCAACTAAACATATCATTCTAATACTTACTTTCTAGTTGGGAAATATTTACAACATACCCCCCCCCAACGATTTTAGTCCCCTTGTGGACCCACCATATCATCCAACCATACTTCCAATATTTGTTTAGATTTTATTCATTTGTTTATTAAGATCTTGGCTTGTAGACATGGACATAATATATGAATGATCTTTAAGAGCATGGTCACTTAAGATCTCCATCATTTCACAAGATCATACTCTTTCACTTCATCTCTCTCTCTCTCTTATTCGGTTCCTCCATAACCGAAATCCATCACCACCACTTCCAATCATCTATCTCTTCCATTAACAAATTCATTCCAAGCTTGAAGTGAGCCATGGAAGGTGCATCTTGAAGGAGCTTGTTTCAAGACTTTTCACCATCTTTTCTTACCAACTTTACACTAGATTCATCCCTAGCTATAAGCTAGTAGTAAGTCTCATTCTTGCCTTGGTTCATCTTGTTCGAAATTATGACATGTAGTATGATGTATTGTTGTTTAAATCACTAATTTACAAGAATGCTAGAAAATGTGAAACATGAGTTATGAACATAAAAGCTACATAAAAGTTTACTTGTGTCTGAATCATAAAGCGGAATCTTGTTGGTTTGAGGGTTGGTTAAATCATGCTTGATGTTTAAAAGTTGTTTTCTTGTTAAATCCATTGTTCGGACACTCGTTGATGCGATTTAGTAATGCTTAAACCACGAAACAGCATTCTGATGTACTTTTTCAGCCGCATTCAACAGGCCGTAAACAGACTTTAACAAATCGAAAAACGGAATTTCTGAAGCCTAAATCGGGTCTTTTCGAAAAACGAAGAAAATGGCGCTGGAATCGTATTTTTTTGAAGTCGTTTACTATTTTAAAAGTCTGTTTTCGTGACAGCAGCTAAGGCTGATTTTTACTGCAGTAAAATGGGCTGTACGTTTTCAGTCGTAATTTGAAACCTGAATTGAACCAGCCCTTAAAATTCATACCATAGATATTCACTGATGTATTTGTGACCCTCGAACTGGAATTTTGTCAAACGGACTTCCGAGGAATTTTAGACGAATTATTCCGTAAACTGTGATCAGAATGTGACAAATCTGATCACAGTTCGGTAGACGATTTTCTATAAAATATTGGTAATGAAACGGACCCCGATATTTTTACACAATAAAATATGGAACGTTTAAGACATCCTGTAAAAATTTGGGAATTTTTGGAATAATTTAACTATTTTATTTAAATGTCCGAAAACAGCCGGTTTTGAATATTAATGCTGAATTGACATAAGTTGTGACTTGCGTGTCTAAATGTCGAGTATGCTATCGGTGAATTATCTAACATGTTATATGTGTTACGTGCAATATCGTATGTTTGTTTATGAGTGGGGAATGGATGGGAAGTTCATATGGGCATAAATCGTTAAAGTGTGTACCTGTTATGTGGACGAAGTAATGTGCAAATAAACCATACGTAGGATACGTGTTATGCATGAGAAACTGATTGTTATCCGTACCTTATTAGGACGTGATTGACCGACCTTGACTGTTAACTATATTTGAGAACCTAACCGAGCAAACCGAGGTGAGTTCACACTCTTTCTAAGGCATGGGATTCCCAGGGGTTGGGAATGGGATTGAATAACTACTTGTACTATCATTACTATTAAACTACTTTTTACTGTCCTCGGATTGAAGGGCACGTACGTAAAACCTACGTACACTCATACTTACTACTGTCCTCGGATTGAAGGGCATGTACGTAAAACCTACGTACACGATCATAAGACCATCAACTCTATCACTTTAAGTCCCTCATTTATCGACTTAATCGCCGAGGCCTATGGCGAGCGGGTCATTAGTTAATAGCGCTATTAGGTTTAACAAACCTCACACCGTGCCAGTCGGACGGGCGTGTACTAATGGACTATGGGCAAAGGGTCAATGCTGATAGACATTGACTTAGGGCACCTCTTACATTTTCGTAGCAGTCGATACGCGTGGTCTAGTAACACATGGGAAACCCCCACTAATCTTCGCAAACATGTCAGAAAGACCGCGATGCAAACTTATACGATACATAGTTTTCAAAACGAACAGATGATTTACGAAACGAATGCTATAACTAAACAACCAACTGTGAATTCACTCAACTTTGTTGTTGACTCGTTGTTACATGCCTTACAGGTCGCTAAACATTTGGAGCTTGCACGAGGAAGGAGTCGTTGTGGTGTGCGGACGGTTATGTCCAGTGTTTAATGTTTAAAACATTATGAACTTATTAAACCTATGTGTTGGACTTTAAACTTATGAACTGCGAACTTAGGTTTTGAACTTTACGTTATTGCTTCCGCTGTCTAAATTAAAAACTTGGTTAACTAGCTTTTGGTCACCAATCGTATTGGGGTTGTCTTTATTTACTTAAGTACGTTGTTCAGTATAATTGGTGGCTCGATCCTGGTCACGTCACGCCTCCTAGCGGTGGAACTCCGCATGGTGGATTTTGGGGGTGTGACAGATTGGTATCAGAGCCATTGGTTATAGTGAACTTGGTCTTAAAAAGGGAAAAGCTTTTTGATAAAACCAGACTATAACCTGTACAGTGCTCAACGATCCACAACGACGCTTCGCTCCACGTGCAAGACTCAACACCATAAGTGGTATGATTTATGTTATATTGTTGGTTAGATAGTTCTCACTGTGCATTATATAATGTGGTAATTGCTATTTGAACCTTGTGTGCTTACTCTCTACTATCGTCCCACACTTACGCACTTTCGCGACACTTTTCTCACCTACGTTATTTCGTTGTGAAGATCATGGGTGGACGTTTGAACCTAACTCAAGCCCAGCTGACGGCTTTGATCAACGAACGAGTTGCTGAGGCACTCGCAGCTGTCCCTGCAGGAGGTATAACCTGCCATATCAACCCACCTTAGGATGTTTAGATCCTACCTTCGCAAACCAACCCTCGTGCTTAACTTTGTCTTTTATTCTCGCGCAACAGGTCAACATGCTCAGCCTCCTGTGTGCACGTTCAAGACGTTCATGGACTGCCGACCTACCACTTTCAGTGGCACCGAAGGAGCAGTGGGCCTTCTTCACTGGTTTGAAAAGCTTGAGTCAGTTTTCGAAATGTGCGAATGCCCCGAAGACCGTAGGGTGAAATATGCTACCGGAACACTTGAAGGAGCTGCGTTAACCTGGTGGAAGGCGCAAGTTCAACTACTAGGACTGGCAGTTGCTAATGCCACACCCTGGAATGGTTTTAAAGAGCTGATCAAGGAGGAGTACTGTAGTCGGGATGACATCCACAAGCTAGAAGTGGAATTTTACAATCTGAAAATGACGGGGTTTGAGATTGAGGCGTATACTAAGAGGTCAAACGAGCTGGCCATCCTGTGCCCAACTATGGTGGACCCTCCCATCAAACGTATTGAGCTGTACCTCAAGGGCCTTGTACCGGAGATTCAAAGTCACGTGACTTCAGCCAATCTGGGTACCATTCAGCAAATTATCAAGTTGGCTCATCGTCTCACCGACCAGGCGGCGGAGGAAAACAGGCTACCCAAACGTATCAGTGCCACAACTACTTCTGATGTACTTACCGACAACAAGCGAAAATGGGATGGAAACTCCAGTAAGGATTCTGCTTCGGGTCAGTCTCAGCAGCGAAGGACTGACGACAACCAGAGTCCGGGTCAGCAATCCTCTGGTAATCAAGGACAGGGTGGGTATCGAGGAAACCACCCAAAGTGCAACAAATGTAACAGACACCATAGTGGTCAGTGCAACAAAGGTCGTTTTCAGAGATGTCACAAGTTGGGTCATGAAGCTAGGGATTGCAGGAGCCCGCGTCCTGCGAATCAGAATCGCCAACAACAACAAGCCCCACAGAACCACCAGCAGCAGCATCAGCAGGGAAATAAAGGATGCTTTCAGTGTGGCGCTGAAGGCCACTTTAAGAAGAACTGTCCCTAGCTTAACCAGAATCAAAACAACAACAACAACCAGGGAAATGGGAATAACAATGGAGGCAACAACGGGGGTAACAACAATGGTAATGGAGCAAGGGGTCGTGCTTTCGTGATTGGTCAGGGTGACGCAAGGAACGATCCCAACGTTGTGATGGGTAAGTTTCTTCTGGATGACTTCTTTGTTACTGTTTTATTCGATTCGGGTGCCGATACTAGTTATGTGTCCTTAAAAGTTAGCCAAATGCTTAAGCGCACTCCAACACTTTTGAACATCAAACACGCGGTAGAGCTAGCAAATGGTAAAAGTCTTGAAGCCACACATGTAGTTAAAGGTTGTAGCCTCGTCTTAGCTGGTCAGACTTTCCCTATCGATCTTGTTCCTATCACACTTGGTAGTTTCGACGTCGTTGTTGGGATGGATTGGTTATCCCATCATCAAGCGGAGATTGTTTGCAAGGAGAAAATCGTCCGCATTCCTCGTTCTGGTGAAGAACCCCTCATGATTCGTGGCGACAAGAGTGGTGCTGTCGAAGGCATCATCTCTTTCCTTAAGGCCCAGAAGTGTTTGCGAAAGGGCCACACTGCCATCCTGGCACTCGTTACTGACACGTCAACGGAAGAGAAGAGAATTGAAGACATTCCTATTGTGCGCGATTTTCCTGAGGTATTTCCCGAGGAATTACCTGGTCTTCCGCCCCACCGCCAAGTTGAATTTCAAATCGAACTAGCTCCTGGGGCAGCGCCAGTAGCTCGAGCACCATATCATCTAGCTCCATCAGAACTCGAAGAACTGTCCACACAACTACAAGAACTCTTGGAAAAGGGTTTTATACGTCCTAGCTCTTCGCCTTGGGGAGCTCCAGTCTTGTTCGTAAAGAAGAAAGATGGTACCTTCAGAATGTGTATTGACTACCGCGAACTCAACAAGGTGACTGTGAAGAATCGTTATCCTCTTCCACGTATTGACGACTTGTTCGACCAGTTGCAAGGGTCGAGCTATTACTCCAAGATTGACTTGAGATCGGGATACCATCAGCTGAGGGTCCGAGATGAGGACGTCTCCAAAACAGCATTCAGAACTCGTTACGGACATTACGAGTTTCTGGTTATGCCATTCGGGCTGACGAATGCACCAGCAGTCTTCATGGATCTCATGAACCGAGTGTGCAAGCCTTACCTGGATAAGTTCGTTATTGTGTTCATTGACGATATCCTGATCTATTCTAAGAGTCAGGAGGAACACGAGCAGCATTTACGTCTTATGTTGGAACTTCTTCGAAAGGAGCAGTTGTATGCCAAGTTTTCGAAATGTGACTTCTGGCTTCGCGAAGTCCACTTTCTAGGCCATGTGGTAAACAAGGATGGGATTCATGTTGATCCATCCAAGGTTGACTCAATTAAGAACTGGCCTGCACCCCGTACACCAACAGAAATCCGCCAATTCTTGGGTTTGGCAGGATATTACAGAAGGTTTATCAAAGATTTCTCCAAGATTGCGCAACCTCTCACTTCACTGACTCAGAAGGGTGTCATCTATCGTTGGGGTGATGCACAAGAGTCCGCATTTCAACATCTAAAGGATAGACTTTGTAGCGCGCCTATCCTCTCATTGCCTGAAGGCACCGATGATTTCGTGGTTTATTGCGACGCTTCCATCCAAGGACTTGGTTGCGTATTGATGCAACGTGACAAGGTCATTGCCTACGCATCGCGCCAACTTAAAGTTCACGAAAGAAACTACACTACTCACGATCTGGAGCTGGGAGCAGTTGTATTCGCGCTTAAGATATGGAGACATTACCTGTACGGTACCAAGTGCACCATTTACACCGATCACAGGAGTCTCGAGCATATCTTCAAGCAAAAGGAGTTAAATATGCGTCAACGCCGATGGGTTGAACTCTTGAACGATTATGAATGCGCAATCAAGTATCATCCGGGTAAAGCCAATGTTGTGGCCGACGCCCTCAGTCGAAAGGATACCATACCTAGGCGTGTACGTGCTTTACAGCTTACCATCCAATCCAACCTTCCCGCTCAAATTCGAGATGCCCAGGTCGAAGAATTGAAAGCAGAGAACATCAGGGCTGAGTCCCTACGAGGATCGAGGCAGCGGCTAGAACAAAAGGAAGACGGCGCTTACTATGTAACAGGGCGCATCTGGGTCCCACTGTATGGAAACCTACGCGAGCTTGTGATGGATGAAGCACATAAGTCTCGTTATTCAGTACATCCTGGTTCGGATAAAATGTACCACGACTTAAAGACCACATGCTGGTGGCCTGGCATGAGAGCCCACATAGCAACCTACGTCAGCAAGTGCTTGACTTGTGCGAGAGTCAAGTCTGAATATCAGAAACCATCAGGCCTACTTCAACAACCAGAGATCCCGAAATGGAAATGGGAGCAAATTTCCATGGATTTCGTTACCGGCCTGCCCAGATCTCAACACGGAAACGATACCATTTGGGTGATCGTAGATCGATTAACCAAGTCTGCACATTTTCTGGCTATCAAAGAAACGGATAAGTTTTCTACTCTTGCAGACATTTACCTAAAGGAAGTGGTATCAAGGCACGGAGTGCCAACCTCTATTATATCGGATCGTGACGCACGTTTTACTTCTGAACTGTGGCAAGCAATGCACAAGTCCTTTGGCTCACGTTTAGATATGAGCACCGCTTATCACCCACAGACGGATGGGCAATCTGAACGCACCATCCAAACCCTTGAAGACATGCTTAGGGAATGTGTGATCGATTTTGGTAATGGCTGGGAAAAGCACCTCCCGTTAGTGGAGTTTTCATATAACAACAGCTACCACACCAGCATCCAAGCCGCTCCGTTTGAGGCATTATACGGACGCAAATGCCGATCACCTCTCTGTTGGGCAGAAGTTGGTGACAGCCAAATCACTGGCCCAGAACTTGTGGTAGATACCACCGAGAAAATTGCTCAGATACGACAGCGAATGGCGGAAGCTCGTGACCGTCAGAAAAGCTATGCTGATAAGGGAAGAAAACCACTCGAGCTCCAGGTTGGGGATCGAGTGCTACTCAAAGTCTCACCTTGGAAAGGTGTAGTCCGCTTTGGCAAACGAGGCAAACTCAATCCGCGTTATGTCGGACCATTCGAAGTCATTGAGAAAATTGGCAAAGTCACCTACAGATTGAATCTACCTGAAGAACTCAGCGGAGTTCACAATGTTTTCCATGTGTCGAATCTGAAGAAGTGTCTGTCAGATGAAACCCTCATAGTTCCTCTGATGGAACTCACTATCGACGACCAGTTGCGATTCGTCGAGGAACCAGTAGAGATTACGGATCAAGATGTTAAGATCCTCAAGCATACCAGGATACCTCTGGTCCGAGTTCGTTGGAATGCTCGTCGTGGCCCAGAGTATACCTGGGAACGAGAAGACCAAATGAAACTCAAGTATCCCCAACTGTTTAAGAAAAACGCAACCACCACTGAGACTGAAGCTACTGCAGAATTTCGGGACGAAATTCCAAATCAACGGGGGGATGATGTGACACCCCAGGAAAACAACGCAACTTAACTAGCTTCCTCAGTAACCACGCGCTAAATTTCGGGACGAAATTCTCTTAACAGGGGGAGAATGTGACAACCCTCAATTTACATGTATTCCGTACAATTTATTTAATAATAATTTAAGTGCTTGGTGACTGTGTTGAAATATTTAACTGCTCTCTGATTACTGAGCTATACTTACATGAGCATGTTAACATACTGGTAGTATACAGAAAAGTCACTAAATGGTCCGGTATATTTTCCTATGTGTTAGGAATTTATTTCGTTACAAAAATATATAAATAAGACACTTTACGGTACAATTAAACACTTTAACGGAACAGTATCCGACCGAACAACCGGACATTACCCGAGACACCAAATATTTGTCAAACATGTTATTTTATTATTCATGGCTTGTCATGATCCCCGTATGCCATAACACCCGCTAAAAGTTACCAACTAAACATATCATTCTAATACTTACTTTCTAGTTGGGAAATATTTACAACATACCCCCCCCCCCCCAACGATTTTAGTCCCCTTGTGGACCCACCATATCATCCATCCATACTTCCAATATTTGTTTAGATTTTATTCATTTGTTTATTAAGATCTTGGCTTGTAGACATGGACATAATATATGAATGATCTTTAAGAGCATGGTCACTTAAGATCTCCATCATTTCACAAGATCATACTCTTTCACTTCATCTCTCTCTCTCTCATTCGGTTCCTCCATAACCGAAATCCATCACCACCACTTCCAATCATCTATCTCTTCCATTAACAAATTCATTCCAAGCTTGAAGTGAGCCATGGAAGGTGCATCTTGAAGGAGCTTGTTTCAAGACTTTTCACCATCTTTTCTTACCAACTTTACACTAGATTCATCCCTAGCTATAAGCTAGTAGTAAGTCTCATTCTTGCCTTGGTTCATCTTGTTCGAAATTATGACATGTAGTATGATGTATTGTTGTTTAAATCACTAATTTACAAGAATGCTAGAAAATGTGAAACATGAGTTATGAACATAAAAGCTACATAAAAGTTTACTTGTGTCTGAATCATAAAGCGGAATCTTGTTGGTTTGAGGGTTGGTTAAATCATGCTTGATGTTTAAAAGTTGTTTTCTTGTTAAATCCATTGTTCGGACACTCGTTGATGCGATTTAGTAATGCTTAAACCACGAAACAGCATTCTGATGTACTTTTTCAGCCGCATTCAACAGGCCGTAAACAGACTTTAACAAATCGAAAAACGGAATTTCTGAAGCCTAAATCGGGTCTTTTCGAAAAACGAAGAAAATGGCGCTGGAATCGTATTTTTTTGAAGTCGTTTACTATTTTAAAAGTCTGTTTTCGTGACAGCAGCTAAGGCTGATTTTTACTGCAGTAAAATGGGCTGTACGTTTTCAGTCGTAATTTGAAACCTGAATTGAACCAGCCCTTAAAATTCATACCATAGATAGTCACTGATGTATTTGTGACCCTCGAATTGGAATTTTGTCAAACGGACTTCCGAGGAATTTTAGACGAATTATTCCGTAAACTGTGATCAGAATGTGACAAATCTGATCACAGTTCGGTAGACGATTTTCTATAAAATATTGGTAATGAACCGGACCCCGATATTTTTACACAATAAAATATGGAACGTTTAAGACATCCTGTAAAAATTTAGGAAATTTTGGAGTAATTTAACTATTTTATTTAAATGTCCGAAAACAGCCGGTTTTGAATATTAATGCTGAATTGACATAAGTTGTGACTTGCGTGTCTAAATGTCGAGTATGCTATCGGTGAATTATCTAACATGTTATATGTGTTACGTGCAATATCGTATGTTTGTTTATGAGTGGGGAATGGATGGGAAGTTCATATGGGCATAAATCGTTAAAGTGTGTACCTGTTATGTGGACGAAGTAATGTGCAAATAAACCATACGTAGGATACGTGTTATGCATGAGAAACTGATTGTTATCCGTACCTTATTAGGACGTGATTGACCGACCTTGACTGTTAACTATATTTGAGAACCTAACCGAGCAAACCGAGGTGAGTTCACACTCTTTCTAAGGCATGGGATTCCCAGGGGTTGGGAATGGGATTGAATAACTACTTGTACTATCATTACTATTAAACTACTTTTTACTGTCCTCGGATTGAAGGGCACGTACGTAAAACCTACGTACACTCATACTTACTACTGTCCTCGGATTGAAGGGCACGTACGTAAAACCTACGTACACGATCATAAGACCATCAACTCTATCACTTTAAGTCCCTCATTTATCGACTTAATCGCCGAGTCCTATGGCGAGCGGGTCATTAGTTAATAGCGCTATTAGGTTTAACAAACCTCACACCGTGCCAGTCGGACGGGCGTGTACTAATGGACTATGGGCAAAGGGTCAATGCTGATAGACATTGACTTAGGGCACCTCTTACATTTTCGTAGCAGTCGATACGCGTGGTCTAGTAACACATGGGAAACCCCCACTAATCTTCGCAAACATGTCAGAAAGACCGCGATGCAAACTTATACGATACATAGTTTTCAAAACGAACAGATGATTTACGAAACGAATGCTATAACTAAACAACCAACTGTGAATTCACTCAACTTTGTTGTTGACTCGTTGTTACATGCCTTACAGGTCGCTAAACATTTGGAGCTTGCACGAGGAAGGAGTCGTTGTGGTGTGCGGACGGTTATGTCCAGTGTTTAATGTTTAAAACATTATGAACTTATTAAACCTATGTGTTGGACTTTAAACTTATGAACTGCGAACTTAGGTTTTGAACTTTACGTTATTGCTTCCGCTGTCTAAATTAAAAACTTGGTTAACTAGCTTTTGGTCACCAATCGTATTGGGGTTGTCTTTATTTACTTAAGTACGTTGTTCAGTATAATTGGTGGCTCGATCCTGGTCACGTCACGCCTCCTAGCGGTGGAACTCCGCATGGTGGATTTTGGGGGTGTGACAAATATATACAATATAATCAAAAACACAAACATGATATCAATCACATTATTCACATTAATCAATTCGTTTATACATGCTAGAAGCCTTCTTGCACAAATATTTGTCATTAACATCATGAGCCAACCTTAATATGTATAACGCTATAAGAGTAGCACACCGTCCTTAGGAAGGGTCTATGTTAAGTCATTCAATCACGATTTTGTACGCCTTGGTGACAAAATACACAACTTTGTGGACATAATTGATTTGACCTTTATTTGATGCATGCTAGTATTGTTATGTTTTCATGCCTTTGTATATTGTTATGCCATGTAGGATTGATGACAACTTTTCTATCTATGCTAGTAGCCAAAACTTGTATGTTCACCAATGTTTATGTGTTGACATTTATTTTAATATATATTGCAGGAATTTGATGATATGACGTTCAAGAATCTAGTAGGATGGATTTAGAAACACATTTAAATTTATGTACTTTTAATTTGTCGTATTTGAACTTTCCTTGTTGCATTTCTATTTTAAGACAATGTACCTTTTAGTTATCAATAAAATCAAGTTTAATTAATTATTGCAACATTTAGCAAGTTGTGATGTATCGAACAATCTATTCCGTCTCGCCCCGATGTTTCCGCTATCGGTTTGGGTGTGACACTATCCAATTAGGTTGACTGTCTAGTTAATTTGGTTCGTTTTGTTTTATTACGTGGTGCATATAAGAGTAGAAACCAGAGGTTATCGGTTGTCGGTAATACTCGTGGTGTAGAGTTTTTCATGTTTCTAGATCTAGCACCCGGAGTTGTTGAATCAAGGTGTTTCGTGTTTCACAGTCTGGTACAATCGGTTAAAAGGTATTTGTTTCTGAAACATCCTATGGTTGTAAGCGTTTCTATTTAGTTTGCATCTAAACTCCTAGTGGACGATCTAAAGTCTGGTTTGGATTAGCTCGTACACACGATTTCCATTACATTAAATTCTTAAATATGTGTATGAAACCCAACACGGGGAACCTAATGAAACAAGTTATAAAGAAACGTAAAATACATTTAAATTTTGAATCTTAAAGGTAACTACCTACCTATTCAACCAATGATGTAACGAATCATCCGATTTTAGCAACTATGCCTATCTATCAAGTTTCACCTATGTTGCAACCTACATCGTTTGCCATGTCAATAGTTTTGCCACAACATGTGGCCCAAATCTTCAACCAATCAAACCTACAATCTTTCATCATCATTACAACAATACAAACAACCCATCATTGTGTCTTCATCTCCCATTTCCCTTCTTCTCAACAAACAAATTTTCTTTTCCCTGGGTCCATTTTCCTTTTTGTAACAACCATTTGTAAATGAATAAGACACAAAAACATAAATATAAGCGAATCAAAGAAACTAAGGTTTCTAAAACCTTTCTTCCACAAAATTTACCAATTCGACCCTAGTCTCCTCACACCATCAAAACCCTAAAAATGACAAATAACCTAAGTTTTTCAAAGCACGTATTCAGTTAGCGATGATAGTTTTTTTTTTGAAACGTATACTTCATAAACGAAACCGCCGACCCCAACCGGGCCGACAAAACAAACAACACAAGAAACTTCACATTATTACAAAAGAGCACCACTCCCCCAATCAATCCCTTTGCTTCTAGATCTATTCGAGAACAATAAATAACCTAAAGCCTTGATTTCGCTCATGATGCTATCAATCTTAACCGGAATGTTAGAAAATTTAAGGTTGTTTCTAGCACGCCATAAACTCCAGCACACGATCATAATGATACCTTGAATCGCCTCCTTTTTATCCGAAACCCTTAGATCCACATGGATCCCGAGAAGATCCGAGATAGAAAAGGCAAAGATATTAGGGATTTTGCACCAAGAAGACACTCCATTCCAAATAGTAGAAGCGACGTAGCAGTAAATAAACAAGTGTTCCGAAGGTTCCTCATTTGAACCGCATAACGGGCACGTGGAATCTTCGATCATGATTTTCCTTTTCCTTAACGCTTCGCCGATAGGTAACTTATTCATCTCAATTCTCCAAGCATGGATGTTGCACTTAGCCGGAATCCAGTTACACTAATCTAAAACAAACCTGTCACCGATCTCGTACTCGGAATAAAGAAGACGTTTAACCTCTTTCACGGAAAATTCTCCTGACGAACCAGATTGCCAGACCCACTTGTCAATCCTATCGGAGATCTGGACATTGTGCAACTCCGAGATCAACTGCTGAAGACTAGAACTTAACTCCGCAGAATCCGGCGCTGCTCTCCACTCCCAAATAAACGCAGAATCATTACCGTTTCTCGAAATTCGATCAACGATTTTACAGTCTTTAGAAGCCTCCAACCTAAATAAATTAGGATATCTCAGCTTTAAAGGCTCATTACTTATCCACGGTCTAGCCAAAAAGAAATATCCTCGCCGTTACCTACCACACATTTGAGATAATTCCGAAGAGGAAGACCACCCACCTTAGAGTTAATAAAAACTTTTGCAATGTTGCTCCAAGTTCCGCTCAAAGTTTTTTTATAAGAGATAGATTCCCAACCCGCCCTCCTAAAATGAAGAGCATCGATGACTCTCTTCCATAAATTACTTTTTTCGGTTTTGTAACGCCAAACCCATTTGGTCAGAAGCGAAATATTGACCTCCATAAGTTTGTTTAACCCAGACCACCATCGTTTTTGTGACAAGAAACCCGATTCCAAGCCAACTAATGCAATTTTCTTTCCTCACTAGACCCTCCCCATAAAAACTTTTTAATCATAGCTTCCAAGTCCGAAATAACCTTTTTAGGAGCTCTGTAAAGCGAGAAATAATAAGTCGGCAAACTTTCCAACACAGATTTAATAATGACAACTCTACCCCCAATTGACAAAAGATGAGACTTCCACTTCGCTAAACGGTTTCGGAACTTCTCGAAAACCGGCTGCCAATTGGAGATCCGATTCATGTTAGCTCCCACTTTTAGACCAAGGTATTTGAACGGGGGAGCATCCGGTTTGCAACCAACCTCATTAGCCATTCCCCAATTTCCTCCGAACCCACTCCGATCCTGTATAAGTTGGACTTTTCAAAGTTGATATTAAGACCCGAACTCAAATAAAAGCACATGAGGATTCTCACAACGTTCTCCACTTCTTCCTTAGACCAATCCCCAACCACAATGGCATCGTCCGCATAAAGAAGATGTGTGATAATCGGTCCATTGTACTTGCGTGGTGTAGTTTGACGATGAAGGGTAAAGGAAAAACATAAATAAAATATTTCGTATTTCCATGAATACATAAAAACAAGAAACTGCTTAAATATATGTAACGAGAAAAAACTAAACAAAAGATCTCTTGTTTCAATAAATACATAAAACCACAAAACTACATGAATACTTGTAACGTTCTCTCGATATCAACTCAAAAGACGAGTCCAAACAACGAACTTTCCTTCGAGAAGGTGAGCTAGAAAGACACCGATATCTTTTTATCTATGATCAATCATCAACCTTAATGACTAATTAAATACCCAAGATACAAAAATTAAATTCACTTCAAAAACTTCACACAATTTTCTCATTTGTATCGTTAATAAAAACTTTAAAAAACTTATCCTTTCTAACCTTCTTTGTCTTAAACACTAAACCCATGTGCCCATATCACTAACCACCGTCGCTACCACCATTCGCCGCCACCCTACGCCGGAAAACTGCCACCACTACTCACAATCACCATGATTGATCACTCACATGTACCCTGAACACCCCCATATAACCAAATCATCGCAATTTATCTTGATCTTTGCAAATTTGCTGCAGGAATCTTGAAACCCTAAACGCAGTGAATTGTCTTCAAAGATTTTTCTTTGTGCTCAAGTTTCGATTTTTATGTCCGATTAGATCACAGCTGGTATGGGTTTTATGAAAATTTTGAATTTGAATTATTTTATTTATTTTAATTGAATTGTTGAGTAAATGATTTATCTTTCAGTATTTTGAGATAAATTTGTACACAAATAGAATTGTTTTTCTTTCATTATGGGTTATTGATTTAGATGTTTTAGATTATGCTCCTGATGTTACCCACTGTACATTTTTGTTGTAAAAATAGCACTTTTAGCTTCTATGTGGAAAGAACTGAAGAAGTGGCTTTTAGGAAACTAGGGGTGTTGTTTCGTTGTTTTTTTTTCGGGTTTTGGGTTAATCGGGTGATTTTCGTCTGAAAATGTAACATATGCTCAAACCGAATTACATGTCGGGCGTTCCCATCAGAAACTTCAAACTTTATCGAATTTCATACCCTTGACATAAGTTGGGTATACCTGAATCTAATTGATCATTACCCTGTATCCGAACCAAATGGGTAAACCGATTAC
Organism: Helianthus tuberosus; assembly: GCA_030545235.1. NCBI lineage: Eukaryota > Viridiplantae > Streptophyta > Magnoliopsida > Asterales > Asteraceae > Helianthus > Helianthus tuberosus. Next base: position 59,942,878 of record CM060400.1, read on the forward strand.
CCAATGTTTCATACCCGAAACCTGAATTGTAAACGGGTCAGTTGGATTATTCGGATATTGGTTATTTCGATAGGTCTAGTAAAGTCGAGCTCAAGTCTTTTTTGTGTTTTTATAATCTTGCCAGAAAATGTCTTACTTATAAACCGAGTTATGAGATAAATGAAAGCTTTTGTAACTTTATTATTCTGTCTATGCGTTCTTATAAAGAAATTTTGACTTCTAGGATGAACGTGAAAGGTCATGAGTATAATGGATTGTAACGATTTGACTTCTAGATGAATGTGTTTTTATAAAGATGTTTTGACTTCTAGGATGAACTACATTTGACTTCTACTGTTTAAAAAAATATTAATAGTTTGAAAATGTTGTTGGATGCAGCTATAAAGGTTAAAGCTTTTTGCGATAATCGGTTCAATGGAGATCGACCCTCCACACGAAAGTGACGGAAGCACCACCGGATCAAAGGAAAGTGAGATGAATCTCGTGTCCGGTCACGATTCAGGTGTTGGTTTGCCATACGCTCCTGAGGATTTCCCGACACCTGGCGATAAATGGAAATGGAAGGTGGGAAAAAGAGTTGCCATTTCGGGACACTTTATGGACCGATATCTTTATCTCCCTGATCGTCTTTATAACGAGTTTAAGTCGGTGGCTTCCGCTAGCTCGACACACCTTAAGGGGGGTTTCAACAGTAAGGCTGCGGTTAGGCGGTTTTTGTCGGAAGTGTTTCCGGATATAGATATTAAGGCCTTCTTTGCGTCTTTTACGTGGAGGATTCCGGCTGGAAAAGTTAAAGGTAATCCTGATTATTCACTTGACGTAAATGTAGTTTCTATAAATGGTTATATTATTTTGAGTAAAGTTCACGATGGTCCCTGGGGTTAACCAAACTTTTGGATTTGGTCCCTAGCTTTTCAAAAGTAAGCAAATGGTTTCTATGGTTTGCACTTTGTAACGCATTTAGTCCCCAGCTAACAAATTTAAAGGTTTCAGCAGGTCCAAGTAAGTTAGGGACTAAATGCGTTACAAAGTGCAAACCACAGGGATCATCCATGTAGTTTTGGCAAAAGTTGGGGACAAAATGCGTAACAAAGTGCAAACCATAGGGACCATCCATGCACTTTTAGAAAGCTAGGGACCAAATGGTAAAACACAGGGACCATCCGTGTACTTTGCTCATTATTTTATATTAATTTGCAATATTAGTTTGCCTCCACTAAATTACTATTCAAATTTTACCTTTATTTATTGGGCCACGTGTATATTATAGATACATTTTTTATTTAGTTTTTGGTATTTTATTTAAATGTTAGACACGTTAGAGATAGATATATTGGTGGTTTACATGTGATAAATTGGCTCTAAATATTTGGAAAGCTATATGATGATGGTTAATGGAACAGTAATAGTTATTGATTTGATTTTAGTGAAATAAAATATGTGTGCTGCTATACAGTATACATACACCGGCCCTAATGGTGTACATCATCGTGTCCGTCACATCATACAAGTCGTGAAAAGTCATACGGTTGTATTCGTATAGATGGATGAAAAGGTCATATAGGCCGTATGGTCACATCACTGTCAAATCAGTCATTTTTTTGTCATGTCTACTTTCGTAAGAGCGTATGATGGTGACGAACACCCTCTCGTACGGGTTATATAACATCTTAGCCCTCTCATACAGGACGTATAATCATTTGTACTTTGTTATATAGCCTGCATGAGGCCTGGTGTATGTATAGCGTGTCTGTGGTGTATGTATCACTTTGCCTTAAATTATAAATAGATAATAACTACGAAGATCATGATATCCACAAATATTAAGTTCTATTTACACAAGTGTGAATTGTTTACTACATATGAACTAAGAGTTGGTATGTTTATCTTTGCCAGTAAGTTTAGTTTATTTTATAACTTAATCAAGTAAACAAATTAGAAAAATATTTGAAGGAATACTGTAAAAGAAGTTCAGATATTTCCAATCTAAATCGAGCACAGAGATAAAATAGTAACTATCGCAATGCCAGTCGAAATATGCTTTGTTGTTTATTGTTATTTGATGAATATGCATATCTCCTTAGGATTAGGTTTTCACTATATTCTGTTAATTTTGTTGAATTTCAAATGGGACCAAATTTGTATCAGATAAGATTTTCATTTTTGGAAAATTATTATAAATGCATATAACTCCGTTGAAGAAAGGTTACATAATGGAGTTATTTGTGTAACTTGCCTGTAAATATAAGGCCGTTCTTTTATTTTCAAATGACAGAAGTTACATAACTCATAATCAATTATTGTGAATGCGAACTACCATTATCTTGTAGTTATTGTGATAATTAGATTGTTTGCCCACTTTATGTAACCAATGGAAAATGTTTCTCATACTCTTTTTTGATAAGTTATGCAATCATTTTGATCGATTTTTTTTACAACAATCTCATATAAAATGACCAAATCTTATATAACACAAGGTCAAGTAACTATTGAGCAGCAAGACATATGATTAAGTTTTAATCATCTTTCTTTATGGGTATGCTTTTTTGGTAACTATTGTATGTTTAGTTTGTGACACTGACACTCAAACATCTTGTGGACTCTTCACTTGTCATATATTGTGCCCAAGTTGTTACTAGGAATCTTTTAACTCAAATCTTTGCTAGTACTTTTATGAACATGTGAATTAATAAATCGTAACAACTCATCAGTATATCATGCTAGATACTTTGGAGCCTTTTGTCGAATGTTCACACTCTTGTCCGAAATCGCTGATTTCCGGTCAATTAGGGCTGAGTTTTGGCCGACTAGGGCCCACTAGCGATTAATTCACCGATTACCTAAAAATTAATCAGTGGCCGGCCGACTAGTCACCAATTAATCCTGATTTTTCCAACACTGCTTTTTTTCCTCTTTATAAATAGCGAGTTTGTTGAATATGATTAGACAACTAAAATTATTTTAAAAGTAATCCAGTTTTTCAACTTTTCGGAATAAAACGATTGTGGAGGCCTAGATTATTAAAAACACACCGTGAGCGACTTTTGACATCCAATCATTTGACCATTTTTTTGCTAAGCTATTCTTTTATCACATGTTTGACCCGTTAGAGATAAACCTAACCCAAACCGACCCTTTTGCATTGCATCAACTTTCTTAAAACTAATTACGTGCAACATGGATTTGAACAAGTTCCGTTATTTACAATATACTGGAGATATTATTCGTAGCGCTTATATGAAAGTGTGCATAACCAAAGTTAAGAAGTTTTTTCATTTAACAAATTCCCTCACTCAAATTATGCAGGAGACACAGATATTGTCTTGAACTGCACTCCAAAGTTCGATCCCGCAGGCTGCAAGGCGGGAAACATAAACTGCTCCAGTTTACTTTCAACAAACGATCCTGATCAATCAAACATAATGGCCTGCGATGTATGCTGCATCGAGCCTCGTTTCTGTCACGATTGTTGTTGTATACTTTGCTCTAAAACAGTCGATTCCGCAAGCGGTGTTGATCAAACGTTTATCAAATGTCAAGCCATGGTCAAAGACGGGTTCATCTGCGGACACATTTGCCACATCGAATGTGCGCTTCGGTCTTACATGGCTGGAACGGTCGGTGGGACCATTTGTCTCGATGCGGAGTATTACTGCAGGCGGTGTGATGCGACTACGGATTTGGTTCCGCATGTCGTGAATCTTATTAAGAGCTGTGAGTCGATTAGTTATGGTGATAAAATGCGGAAGATTCTTAATCTTTGTATTATTATATTGCGAGGATCGACGAAAACGAGTGCGAAGAATTTGTTGCATCATGTTCAATCTACCTTAGCAAAGGTATATTCCTACTTAGAGATAACAAAATGGGTAGAGGAAAGTACACGGATGGTCCCTGTGGTTACTAAAATTTTGGATTTGATCCCTAGCTTTCCAAAAGTACACGGTTACGGTTGGTCCCTGTGGTTTACAAAAAATTTGGATTTGGTCCCTAGCTTTCCAAAAGTACATGGATGGTCTCTGTGGTTTGCACTTTGTAACATATTTAGTCCCCAACTTTGCCAAAAGTATATGGATGGTCTCGTGGTTTGCACTTTGTAACACATTTAGCCTTTAACTTGGACCAATTAAAACCTTTAGATTTGTTGGCTGGGACTAATTGTGTTACAAAGTGCAAACTACAGGGACCATCTGTGTACTTTTGAAAAGCTAGAGATTAAATCCAAAGTTTTGGTTAACCACAGGGACCATCCATGTACTTTACGCAAATGGGTGATTTATACATTAAAATTTAAATGGGCCCGAATTGTTAGGTTGAATTTTTTTTATTGAATATATAGAGTCAGATATGCTTATAAAATTTATAAATTCAGTAATAGTATAATCTTTTGATTTATGAACCAAAAAGCACAACTCTTATCTTCTTATTACTTCATTTGTTTTACTGTAAGTATGTTTTTATAAGTTATTATGTAATAAATATATATTTAGTATTTTTTTTATAAAGAGCGCATCGCATATGTGATGCGCTCGCATCGCGCATTAGATTTTTGGACCAAACACATTGGAGCGCATCACTCAATTTAAAACCATGTAAGATGGTCAAGAAAGTCATTGACTTGATTAGAAAATGTTTGCGTTGACTAATCGGTTTGTTGTCGACAGCTCAAGGAAGGAAATAATCATGAAGATCTATGGAAACCGGAAGAAAACACACATGAAGATATATGGAAACAGGAAGATATATCAGCTATTACCACAGGTCTGCACTTAAATATATAGATGGGTCACTTTATTAGATTTTTGTTTAGTTTCAAGTTTCAACCCATTTGAGATAAAACAAGACTCGATTGATGAGGTCGAGGTTAAACCCTCTAGTTTACTGGGTGTGAAATTATGATATGGCATAGAGTTAACACAAAATTTGTGAGTTTGGGTTCTAAACGGGTTGGCTCAGTTTCCGGTCGAACCCGCAAACACGGCTAGCTAAACTGGTTGGGTTTGGGTTTGGGTTGAGCTGGTGGCTCGTGGGTTGATCTGATTACCCTATTTATTTATTTATTTATTTATTTATTTTTCTAACTTGTTTTGATGTCATAACTTAAAATGGCTGGGTAATTAATGCCGGAATTTAAAAATTAAAAGGGAAATCGATGTCAACTATTATATTTTAAACATAATTATTTTATAATACGTTTGTATTTTTTTTTTGTTCTAAATTTATAACTTTTTTTTGGGTAAATTTATAACTTTCATTGTATTATTATGCAAAAAAAAGGTTACATGTTTTGTGTCAATTATTCAGATTCATGTTGGATTTGACCCGCCAACCCACGAACATGACTCGTTTAGCACATGCATCTTATGCGTAGTTATTGTTTAGTTAAGTAATTATTTATTGGCATCAGGAGAAGTTTGTCAGTATGAAACAATGGACGTTGAGACGGTGACAGCACCAAGCCAGATAACATTTACAAATTTTGATGACCAAATAGAATCTGGCAAACTTGAGCGGAGGGTCGAGAAGACACTCGCCTCCCTCAAAAAGTCTCAGGAAACCGAGTACAAAATTGCTGAAGATGTCCTAACAACCCAAAAAAACCACCTTTTGGATCTTTATGAACAGCTGAAAACAGAAAAAACAAAACTTGCAAATTGCTCTCCATCGGCCGACCCATCACTAGTCCATAACGTTTTCAAGATAATGGATCAGATCAAAAACGAGTTTGAAAAGATAACGGCAATGCAAGGCGTTGGTAAAGGGTTTGGAAAAACATCCAAGTATGTATTGAAAGAGCATTTTGGTGTGAAGGCGGATAACTAAGATGGGTGTTTGTAATTGTAAGCTCGATTTTGGAACCAGGTAGCTAAAGATTATGTAACATAGAAAGAGTATGTCTGTTGTCAATACTCGTGTTGTAGTTTGCTCGAACGCAAAGGCGTGACATGGTCATGGATGCGAATGCTTAGAAAGCTGGTCCTTGTAGCATCGCAGTATCGCTATGTCTTTATGATCTTAAAAAATTTGCCTGATAAGCATCATACAAAAACATCAACTTTGTGTTTTATGGTTATGTTGCTTAGTTTTGTTCTTAATATCATGCCTAACTAATCGTTATTCTTAAATTAGAGACACGAACGTGTTAACACGACACGAAATGACACATTCTTAACAGGTTTTGTGTTATAAATGGGTGTACCTATTGGCACACCAAACCCTAGTAAAATCAGGGGTTACCTACGCTGCGTAGGTAAACCATGGATCTCAGTACCTAATCACCAATCATTGCACAGAAAACAAGGGTTTATATACGCTGCGTATAGCTCTCTATGCAACGTATATAAACCATCTGAAAATTTGGGGTCATTTTGGTAGGTTTGAAGCATCATATTTTTACAAGTTTTGTATACGCTGCGTATAGAGCTATACGCATCGTATATAACCTTTCAGAATTTTGTTTCATCATTCGGCCTATTTGTGGTATAAATTCTCACACGGTTACAACGTTAACTCGCTTAAACTATATAACGAGTTAAAAATATATAATGTTTTTTATTATTTAGTCGACGTCGTCGTTAATTTATTTATTCGATGTCGTCGAAAAGCGTATAATGTTAAAATTTTGAAAAGTGTATATACGGTTCGAATACTATAACGTTAAAATATTATAGCTTAAATAAGTGGAAATACCCGGGTACTATTCGAATATGTTAAACCATTTACAACAAAAGTTTTATATGTACACCAAAAGTTTGATATATACAGCAAAAGTTTGTGCATACATAACAAAATGATAAAATGATAAAATACTATGGCGGCTGCTGCTGCTGCTGCTGATGCTGATCCCATTCCGCATCCGTAATGAAGGGTCGTGGAGGTAACCCGTCACTCTGTCGGCGCTCCTGCAACTTCGCAACCATCCACTCCAACAGATAGTTGTGCCTGTCAACGTCGCGACGTAGCCGCTGATATGATGGGTCAGGACCGGGCCAAACATGTCGTGGGAACTGAGGCGCCCCAGGTGGTCCACTCGGCTGTGGTGGCTCCGGAATGACGACGGCCGGCTCATGCGCCTTCGGCACCTCCGGATCGCGCGAGGGAAATACCAGATCGAACTGTGCCGGCAGCTGTGTAAGCTGGTATTGCCCGCCGTCCTGATTCTTAAACCGCTTCCCGCATGGGAATGCTTTGGTAACGTGCATTCCGGATACTTTGTTCATCCCCATCCGCTTCGGCTGTTTCGCCGGGCCTACACGGTCGCGGTCATTCTCCGGGTGATAGCCCAACGAAAGGGCTATCCTAGTCACGTAGGCGCCGCCGTATAACAGTCCGCGCTCCTGTCGAAGATGCGCGAAGGCGAAGTACTGCGCCAACGCGTGGGCGAGAGCACACGGCCTCTTGTATAAGAGGCAATATAAGAAAAACAAGTCACCGCTGGTACACCACTCCCGGCTCTTGTTTTGAGCGGTGATCGAAGTGGAAATCATCTTGTGCAAATACCTGCACCAAAGGAAACCAGTCAGTAAATAATAATCAGACGACATCGACTAAATAAGGATAAAAAAACAATATATTTTTGACTCGTTACGGATTTCGACGCGCGTAAAGGACCTACGCGCCTTACGAGCGTCGAAACTAAGATCGTCGTTAAATTATATTTATTTATTATTTAGTCGACGTTGTCCGTAAGGCGCGTACGGGCCTAACGAGCGTCGAAACTAAGTTCGTCGTTAAAATATATTTTTTTATTATTTAGTCGAAGTCTAACCGTAAGGCGCGTAGGTCCCTAACGAGCGTCGATACTAACTTCGTCGTTAAAATATAAAACAACGATCTTAGTGTCGACGCTCGTTAGGGAGCTACGCGCCTTACGGTTCGACTTCGACTAAATAAAAAAAATATTTTAACGACGAACTTAGTTTCGACGCTCGTTAGGCCCGTACGCGCCTTACGAGCGTCGAAACTAAGATCATCGTTAAATTATATATTTTTATTATTTGGTCGACGTCGTCCATAAGGCGCGTACGGCCCTAACGAGCGTCGAAACTAAGATCGTCGTTAAAATATATTTTTTTAATTATTTAGTCGAAGTCGAACCGTAAGGCGCGTAGGTCCCTAACGAGCGTCGAGACTAAGTTCGTCGTTAAAATATAAAACGACGATCTTAGTTTCGACGCTCGTTAGGGACCTACGCGCCTTACGGTTCGACTTCGACTAAATAATAAAAAAATATTTTAACGACGAACTTAGTTTCGACGCTCGTTAGTCACCTATGCGCCTTACGGGCGACGTTTAAAAAAAAAAACAGTTTACTGTATTTTAACAAACTGTTTTTCTGTTTAAAAAAAAACAGTTTACTATATTTTAAAATAAAACTGTTTTCAGTTTAAAAAAAATCAGTTTAAAAAAAATATTTTCTGTTTAAAAAAAAACAATTTAAGTTTAAAAAAAATATTTTCTATTTAAAAAAAAACAGTTTTCTGTCGACGCTCGTTAGGGACCTACGCGCCTTACGGTTCGACTTCGACTAAATAATAAAAAAAATATATTTTAACGACGAACTTAGTTTCGACGCTCGTTAGGCCCGTACGCGCCTTACGGACGACGTCGACTAAATAATATTTTTTTAATAAATATATATTTAAATAATAATAACTATTATTAAAATAATAATAACTAACGTACCTAAAGAGCGGATCATTAATCAGCGTAACCCAACCCTTGGATTGTTAGTGGTCCCAATGACTAATGTCCGCGATCACAGCCCAAAACCCTAAAAGCGTGGGTTTATCAACCATTACCAACCCCTGTTTACACGAATGTTTATTAAACGTTAAATTAATATTAAGTCTTAAATGTTATATATTAAAATAATAATAATAACAATACAAAATTTGTGTTAAACGTACCGTCGTATATAGATCCGTAGCGATCTCAGCCTCCGTATACAAACCGCTATGCACCGTAAAGTCTGCAAACGACATAGAACGCGCCTGGCCGACCATGCGAAAAGAAACCACGGGCGGGGGAGGGGGCTGCGCGGGGTCCACAACCTGATCTGGCCGACGAGGATGAAACTCGGACGACGACAGAAACTCGATCAGCATCTCCCTGTAGCTCGGCATAAACGATAGCTTAAACAGCCGATCCCACGGTGAATCACGGGGAACAAACTCCCGCGCCCAATCTTCAACCGCGAGCTCCCGGAGGGTTTTCCAAGAAACCGCAAAATGGGCACTGACATGCATCTTCCGAAGCTTCTCGCAACGGAGAGCAGCGTCGGACTCCGGAGGAAACTCCAAGTACGGGTGATTCTCGAGAGGATCCGGCAGCTGACGCTCCTGTGGCTGCGGCTGCTCCGGATTAAATTGTTCTATATCCATTTCATCCTCCATTTTTCTCGTCCTGAAAACCAAAAAATTATTAGAACCACATTTTCTTGGTCCAAACCAGCGAACGCAGCCGCAAACGGGCGTTTAAACGGCTGCAAACGCAGCCGTTTTCGCTGCCGTTTGCGGCTGCGTTTACAGCCGTTTTAACGCCCGTTTACGGCTGCAAAGGCGGCCGCAAACGGCTGGCTACGAAATCGCTGCCGTTTGCGGCCGCGTTTGCAGCCGTTTAAACGCCGTAAAACTACAACACGTATTCATCGTAAAAACAAACTACTGTTTGGTTCACCACTATTTGGCGTTTTGAACAGGTTGGTGTTTTTCCATGGTTTGCAAGCACAATACACATTTTAACAACAAAAGTGCCATATTGAAACAGCAAGCACATAGAGGATCTCATCTTCAGATCCATAGGAGAGGTTGACTTATATTTTAATCATATATTTTAATTTAATGATCGATTAGCATATTATCCAATGTCCTCGTGTTTATTTTTATCTCATTCAGTCTTTCTGATTTTCGCTCATAAAATAATCTTTCTTGATAAGAGAAATTGATAATTTTAAATGCCCATATGAGCCAAAACTGAACCACAAAAGTTGGAACAACAGAAAGTTCCATATGCAGAATGCAATGTTTAGTTCATACAGGTAACATGCCACCAAATATTCTATAAATATCCATATCTCATTTTAATCGGTTAAAGAGCCGTAGTAACAATTTATACCCAAACCAAAATCACCTCAATCATCAACAATTTATACCCAAACCCAAATATTCTATAAATATCCTATAACAAACAGTAGTACGATGACATATAACCAAAAGCGTGACTCGCTTATTACAAATTTTGAGCTTTCTTTTCATCTTCTTCAGTAACAATTTATACCCAAACCAAAATCACCTCAATCATCAACAAAAAGCAAAAATTTGTTCCTAATCTATATATCCAAAAGTACCAGTATACAACAGGTCTAAACACATCTGACATTACTTCCATATGATTCAAACAATATCTGACCTAGAATAACCCAAGAGAAATCGACATAAAAACTAAGGTGGGTTTGAGCTAAGCTCATGGAACTCAACCAAAGAATAACCCAAGAGAAACCCTAAATCAGTCGTATAAACCAAATACTAATCAAAGCTTAACCAGTCAAAACACTAATAAAAAAACAACTATAAACCCTAATTTACCTAAAAACAACTGATTTACGGATAAAATACAAAAAAAAAAAAAATCAAAATTAGTTAAATAGGTTGAGTAAATACATGGTTTATACTTCGAATTCGCGTCGTATATGGTCGCCTATACGTAGTCGCCTTCGTATGTCTCTGGTATGTGTGTGTTTCTGATTTGGGGAAGAACAGAGCTGCGTAGGGGTTTCTCTGATTTAAATCAGAATCTATACGCAGCGTATAGATCCCTACGGGGCGTATACAAAAGTAAAAAAAAGCAGTTTGACTTGACAAAACTACCATATTGCCCTTGTGTTGGGGCTATACGCAGCTGATTACAAGGGTAAAAAGGTCATTGTCTGACCTTTATATACGCTGCGTAAAGACCCATACGCAGCGTATATAAAGGTCAAGAGAATGACCTTAACTAACCAGACCGGATCCAGAATCCGAACTATATCTTCAGTCACTTTCTTCTTAGTGATGACCGCTTCACCAGTTTTTCCATCAACATACCAATAACCGATTCCCTGAATTTTATCAAGATCAAACTTGCGCATCGGAATCTTCCGCAGACATCTAGCCGACTTGTAAACCATCTTCAAAACCTGTTTACCTGTAAATTTGTCTTTGGACTTGACAACTCGATCAACTGCAGGCTTGAATCTTTTCCACTTACTGTTTTGACTTTCAGCTTCCAAGACAAGTATTAAGCCTATGATGGTGCCAACATTGGTGTTGTTGTTCAGATTTAGTTGTGTCAGATGATGAATATCGCGAGCAGGCAGAGACCGCATATACTTAACCCTTGGTCTGAAGTATAGTACCCAATCAGTGCTCTTGACCATGATCAAATTATGTTGTTCATCAAAGTCCCAACTCCTTATTTGCCCTGTGTACTCCCCTTTCGTATTCACATAAACTTTCTTTTGAGTTGTATTGGGATGAAGAGGCTTGAGCCAGTGCAAAACTAACCTCTTCAGGAACCTTTCCAGGATTAGGAATTTCCTCGGCTAGATCATTCCCAAAAACATCGATATTCACATCAACGGATTCTACACCTTGAATAGTCTCCAGCGTGTATACAATACTATCACCCTTGCCTGTCTCGACAAAATCAAACTTTTCAGCAATCTCATTATCTGATTTCCAGTCTTTAAAAATTCCCTTCACTACATCGTCCTTATCAAGATCATCGTTGTTCAAGAAGTGTTCATCAGTAGTATCTCCATCATCGGAATCAGAGGAAGAGCTAGATTCAGCATCAACCCACCCTTACCTTTACCAGTTCCGGTTCCACTTGCGGACTCCCCCTAAACCTGAGCGCTGGTTGCAGCTTCAGAAGCTTGTGAGCTCCTTGGCTTCCCCTTTGCTTAGCGGTGTTAGCATCTTTGTCCTTATCTAAATCCTCCCAGATTTTATTCAGTTCATCCAACCTGCATGTAGCTTGAACTTGCAGAGGTGTACTCTCCCCTGAGCAGAGAAGAGCTCCACAAGTTCTGTGATAATGCGATGAATCTGCTAGGTCACCGTAACAAGTGTCTGATGTCTAGCTGTAGTAGTAACATCGCTATTGATGAGAATGCCAAACTGTATGGCTTAACGCTTTGACTGAGTAAATAGGTTCTTGCTCTGTTGATCGTGAAAAAATTCTTTCTTTCGGTGTTCAACAATCTCTAACTGCTGCTTCTTGAGTTGTTCCTGATTTTCATTGATGAGCTTGATCTGTCTTTGCACGACTCTAAAAACATCCATAACTTAGTGCGTGCAAATTCAGGAAAGTTTTGCATTTCCACAGATGCGCCTCGAGGTCTCGGAACAGAAGTAGGTGTAGAAGGTCTTGATCCAGAGGGTCTTGGAGTAGTCGGTCATGGAGCAGATGCTCTTGGAGCACTTTGTTTATGTTGTGTAGGAGGAAGAGGACCGAAAGAAACCTTCAGGGGAACACCTCGAGACGATGTTGCCCTAGTCTTTGTAGATGTGGGCCGAATCATTCTTGGTCCTGAAGGACATTCAACGATGGGTGAACTAGGTCGTACGAAACTTTGAGTAGCACCTGACGGCATGCCAAGGAAGACAGATGGCAAAGGAGGCAAGATGGTACTCTCCGATGTGGCAAACAAATTACTTGAACTCGGAGAAGTAGGGAGCAAGCTGAACAGCGGTGCAGTGGGAATGGCAGACGTTGAAATATGAGATGTTGCAGCCACAAACATGGTAATACTAATGGACTCCATAGAGAAAACAATTGGAAACGATGTGGTCAACCCAGGAACCGAAACTAATCTCCCCAAGATGGAAAGACCACTAGAAACCGAAGTAACAATTACAGCAAGTGAAACTTCAACTGATGAAGTTTCAGTACTCGAAACTTGATGAGAAGAACTCAAACTCTCTGCAACTCTTCGTCGTTTATAAGTCCTGACTAACTGCGATTGATGAGCAACTTCAGCGGTAGGAGGAGGACGATCATCCTTGTCATCATTAGAGGAGGACGAGTTAAAAGAAATAGAAGAGAGATCATTCAACTTATTATTCTATAAAGCTAACCGTAGCCCCCAATCAGAAGAGGGACCGAGATAGTCTATTTTGCTTCAGAAGGATGGAAGTCTATCTTTCTCTTCATCCGTAATCTTATTAAGCATATCTTTTCTTAGCAATCGATAATAATCTTTTTTCCGTTAACATACCAGCTTCAGTATCTTCAACAATTCTTTTTCCTTTATCCACAACTCTTGAAGACGTTCCTGATTCGAGAGCAGCATCAAGCTCTAGAATAAAAGGACCAGTCTCCATAGTAACACTTAGAGCAGAAGTGGCAACACTAACAGCAGGTTGCTATACTCTCACGATATTTTCTTCAACCATCATCATATCAACCGGTTCACTTACAACTGGAACATCATCCAACGGTTGACTAACAACAATTTTTTTCTACAATCGGCATATCAATAACAGGCTCTTCCACAATCGGTTCTTCGACTACAACAGGCTCAGCTACAAGTTCATTGGGCGGTGGTTATTGAAGATCAACGTGTGGATAAACAACCACCGGGTGCTGTACTAGCAGAGGAGCACCATCATCGTCCCCAACTCTAAATAACTCTTCAACGCCATTTCTGATTCCAATCCAAGTCGGATCGGTATTGGGTTGTAGTTTTGCTCCTGTACGATTGCACCAAGTAATGGAAGAGGTACAGGGAGAGCATCAGCATGAACCGAAGCGTTTGCAACTTTACAATCTTTTAAAATACGCCTATTCATAGGATCCTGAGCATACGCTTGTAAATGAATACCAAATGGAAGATTTGGAATTAAATGTCGAAATATCAACGTAAGAAACCGTGGGTAAAGAAGCATCAAGCGTTTATCACCGGCTCAGAATGCAAGATGTGTCTAAAAAGTTCGAAGAATCATAAGAGAAAAGTTGTATGGCTGATTGAAAGTTAAACCGATCATAGCTGATAGGAGGTTGTGCCCCATTCCATCCATCCCAGACTTACGAGGAGCTAAGCACTGCATCAACACATGATAAAAATACCTCCATTGATCCATAAGCATTCCCTTGTACACCTGTTTCAAAGGAAAGCGACCGACAAAACCGAAAGCTATAGCAACCCTTTCACGAATAAGCTTTGAGTAACACGTTTCTCCATGATTTAGAGCTCCAGAATGTAATGCAGCATGAATAACATCTTCAGTGATCACAATCAGGGTACCATTTATTGTAGCTTCAACTGTATTATTCACTGATCGAGCTGTTTACCAAAAATCATGAATGTACGAAGTAACTTGTTGCACATTTTCAAAAATGGCATAAGTGATCCTTGAACGTCTCAAAAACTACATAATCTGCGCATAATCCTCAGCACCATGAGCTGTTTCGTCAAGTAAAGCAATTTGATTGTGATTCGGCACAAAATGCCTCACTGGAACAGGTGGAACAACTGCAGTAGTAGGTTGTGCTCCTTGTTGTTCAACAGGTTGTTCCACCATATCTGAACACATAAAACATATCAAGACAAGTTCATTAGAAATATTTATGCAACTGAACAGACAATATATAGTAATCACACAGACAACTGTTACTGTTACTTGGTAAAATTTTGACAGTGACTCCGGACTTGATATACGATTCTCCGGGGCAACAAATACAAATGAAACTCCGGAACCAGTAGTAACCTCAGAGTAATAGTTAAACCCAGAGAAGCAGTTTCATGAGGTTTATAAGTCCGGAGAACATTAAACCCGGAGATTCAGAACTCGAATACACCCAGAACTAAATTGATTTAGTAATAAACCCGGAAGACCTATAAAACTAGAAACACTGAAACCCGAGAGTCTGTAACTCCGAAATCATCTTAAACCCGGACATAAGATTAATTTCCTTATATCTTGAACACATAATAAAGTATAATCCGGAACTGACAAAAACCTGGAAGAACCTTAATCCGGACATAATTTGTAATTCTTCATCGCAGCTGAGTTAAGAACCTTGTAGGTTCCTTAATCCTTTGTATCTTTTACATAATCGTCTATCTAACCTAGAGTGCGGAATCCTCTAGATCAGATGTGCACAGAAAATAGTTGAAAACATAAATCACAATTAAACCAGTATTCTATTGATTATCCAACTTGCAATTTACAATCAATTCAATACCTCACAGCCACTCTCTGTGATCTTGCTCTACAAACCCTAATTCGAAATTCTTCTCTTTCTCTAGACTTTCTCTTTCTAGAATTCTCTAACTACTCTAAAACCCTAATCACAAAACATGTTTATATACCACATGTCTGTGAAATGGGCTTCCTAATGGGCTAGGCCATTTTCCAAGCCCATTACAACAATTAACTCACTAACCAATATACTAAGCCCATTACAAAATATCTAAAGACTAAATAATCAAACTATTAAGCTGTTTTCACAGAATATGCACCAACAGACTCCCCCTTGACAATAGCTTCAAAGTGTAACTTTGTCTTCAAACATCGTGTAGTCTTTTGGTCTTTGGATAGCGTCAGCTACACAGTTTCTAACATCAACAGACTCCCCCTTAGCTGATGCTTCCAATCTCCAAAACTTTCATTCATTGTAGATCAGTGAACTAGAAATCTTTGATTAAGTAAGTAAACTTCAACTCTTCCATATCTCTCTGCAATGTAGTAGAAGGATCCTACCATGCATATTCACACATCATCACTTCACTTCACTCTCAATCTGCACTGTACTTGTATTATGCACTTCATTTTGATAACTGTATCAATCTGTTTAGAAACACAAGCAAGTATCTCGAAAACCATTAGTCTTTTTCACATTTAAAGATAAACCAATATTTTATCTTATCATGCAAAAACAACAACCTATCAATTCAAAATTGAAGTCTTTTATAAAGAAATCTTTTTGGTATTTTTGATATTTTTCAAAAACAAACTAAACAAATTAAACTAAACTCACAAATATTTACAATTTATCTTTTTGTGAGAATCATGTGCAAGAAGATCATATCAATAAAATCAAACTGTTTCACACTTGCAATTAATTCTTTATTTATTTTCGTACGGTTCGTACCAATTGCTCTGATACCACAAATATTCACAATTGCTCTGATACCAATTGTAGGTCCCCTGGTTCGTACTGATCTTCACAGAATTGTCGATCCAATCTAGACTGCGGAATCCTCTAGATCAGATTAGCACAGAAACGAGTAGAAAACAGAATTCCTATTAAACCCGATCTTTATTGATTATCAATCACAAGAATTACAATCAATCAAGATCAATGATTTCATCCAAAGCCCTAATGCCTTTCACGAATTTTCTTTAACACTGTTTTTGTTGATTAACACAACAAATTATGAGTAATTTTCTCCAAATTTTGACGAAGACCACGAAGAATAGTTCTTCAAATCTTCAAGTTTCCTTCAAGAAAAAACTCCAAATATGCATAATTAAATACGTTGAACACCAGAAACAACCTTTTTTCACCCAAAAACTTAGCTTCACAACCCAAAAACTTTCGAAATATCCAAGAACAAACTCCAAAACTTTCGAAACCCTAGCTCCCCAACCTTCAAAATTTCGAAAATTTCACCACAAGAACCCGAAAATCCACCTTTTTCTGCAGCAACCAATTCTGAACCAATCCAATCAAGAATCTGGCTCTGATACCAATTGTAGGTCCCTTAATCCTTTGGATCTTTTACTGAATCGTCTATCTAACCTAGAGTGCGTAATCCTCTAGATCAGATTTGCACAGAAAATAGTAGAAAACAGAAATCACAATTAAACCAGTATTCTATTTCTATTGATTATCCAACTTGCAGTTTACAATCAATTCAATACCTCACAACCTCACAACCACTCTTGTGATCTTGCTCTACAAACCCTAATTTGAAATTCTTCTCTCTCTCTAGACTTTCTCTTTCTAGAATTCTCTAACTACTCTAAAACCTTAATCACAAAACATGTTTATATACCACATGTCTGTGAACTGGGCTTCCTACTGGGCTGGGCCATTTACAACAATTAACTCACTAACCAATATGCTAAGCCCATTACAAAATATCCAAAGACTAAATAATCAAACTATTAAGTTGTTGTCACAGAATATGCACCAACAAACCTTCTGAACTTACGGAAGGGAAACCCAGTTTCTCCGAGTTACAAACACAATCATAAACAACAACTTTTTACATAACAGATCTGAAAGGTAATATTTCAAAAAGTTACTTTCTTCTTCACAAAGCTTTCTTAGAACATTAAAAATTTATCATTTGTCAAGCCTCAATTAGACATTGTAACAAAACTAACCCAACATATAAAACTCAAACCGATTTTATCTCGACACAATCAATCCAAAACTACAACTTAAACATTTGGATATGCAATCTTCATCAACATTATAAACGCAAAACTAAGGCCGGCAATTTTAGACACGTACACGAATACACGACACGAACCTACACGACCTTAACAGGTATCGTGTATGACCTTAACATGTATGGTGTACTAAACAGGTAGACACGAAACAACCTGTTAATTTTCGTGTCTAAACAGGTCAGATACCTGTTTACCTGTTAAGACATGATAAGGTTTTAATTTTAATTAAATAAAAATATATGATGTAGTTTACACGGTATATGGATGGAACGTGACTGACTCCTTCTTTAGTTAAAAAAAAAAAAGAAAACCCTAATGACCTAATCTCTCTTAAGTACTGCCGTCGACATCATCAAGATCCACCGCTCCACAACAATCCGACATCCACCGCTCCACCGCACCGGCATCAACTGTCTTCGCCGGCCTCCCCTGTCCGCCTGCATCCACCGCCGGCCATCAACCGTCGGCCATCCACCACGCACAGCCACTTCGCAGTTCAAAGTAAGCATAACATACTTTCAGTTAAAACTAGTTAGATTCGCACATTGTTCAGTTAGATTCACACATTATTCAGTTTAGATTTGCACATTGTTCAGTTAAATTCACACATTGTCATTATTTGAGACTTGGAACTGACTAGTGAAAGATCGGTCATGTAAAAGTTTAGTGTTGTTCATGGCTAGCTCGTGTAATAGCATAAATATAACATCCCAAAAATAATAATAATAATAATAGATTTGGTAATTAAACCGAACTAATCGGGGATGAGCGAGTAAAATACCGTTAGTGGGAAAAAGCTAACCCGGTAAACATTAGGATTTAACTAAATAAACGTAATGCTAAATAAAAGATAAACGAATGCCCTTTTTGAGAATTAAGTTTATAAAAGGCCCGGGGCTATCGGTACATGATCTAAGTCGGGTTGTAGCATCCCCGAACTTAGTAAATAGAATTAATATGTTTGTTGATAATTAACGGGATGTAGACAACTAGGAATATTAACCTAGTTAAAAATATGTTGTGTTTTACTAAATTGGTTAAACTATGGACTTCTATAATAAAAACCAAACTAGAGGGATTAAAGTTCATAAAATGGAAAGATGGTGTTTTAAAAGTGGGAAATTAGAAACATAACATACATGTGTGTGTGTATGTCGAACCGGAGAAAGAAATAGGAGGGCAACCCTTGTTCTTGTTCATCAACACAAAATCCTGCAAATTAAAACGAATTTCAAGGGGGATTTGATGCATGTTTGAAGATTTAGCACATACTATGTCATCTCTACATAAGGTATGTTGAAATTTCTTCATTGGTGGAGTTCTCTAGTTAAGAGAAATTCCTAAAGAGATGATTTAGCAAATTAGTCATGAAATTTATGTGTTTTGAAGATAGTAGAAGTGTTCTTCACTATCATAGTTATTGATTATGTGAAATATTTAGCACATGATATACATGATGATTGTTCGAGTGGTTAATCAAATGGGTTTTGATGATTTGGCAAAATTGATAATGTTTTGATGTTCATAGTAAGCATAATTGCTTATATGGATAAAATACTTGAATAATTTAATGAGTTGATTAAGTGTCCATACATGCTATGAATTGGGTTTTGACATGAAAGATGAACCCATGACTAATTGGTAGAAAAGATGAATTAGCATGTGATAATTGGAAGTTTTGTTGACTCGATATTCATAAGCATATAAACTTGTTAAATTGAAAAAAAAAATGGTGATTTTCGTTGAGAAATTGAGCTATTATGATAGCCTAAAAATAATGCCCACCGAGTGTTCGATAAAATGCCTAAGTGACTTTTATAGAATTAATAGTGTGGCTAATTATGTAGATTGGCAGTTTGACTTTTAAAAAGTCAAACCGACCTATAATAGAATCAAATGCGAAATATGGTATGAAAGTCTATAAGAGTGACGGTCATGATATTGATGACTAATCAAATTATCTTGTGGATATTATGTGATAGTTTGACACGTGACAAGCTAGGTGGGAGCTTGGAAAAGAATGTGTCAAACGGGTCAAAACGCGAGAAAGCATGATCGGACACAAGGTAAGTAAACCTTACAACTCCTAGAATAGAATTACAGCCTACGTGATAGAAAGTATTTTGGTGATTAATAAGAAAATGTTAAAATGTAACCCTATGGTGTCAACCATAACGGGTCAAACGAGTAAAATGGTGAGTAACCACATATCGTGTTTTGTCAAAAAAAAAAAGTTGTTGAAAGCAAGCAGGTCCGCTACTTGCAGAAGTTGTTTCGATGTCTTAACCATTGAGTTTTGACACGATATTTGGTCAGAAGTTGTTAAACAACATAAAGGATGTTTGGTAATTTTTATAGATTTTTGTAAAGTCGTTTGACGTGATTTTGCGGGTGTTTCGTCAATAAAATAGTTGTTGACAGCAAGCAGATCCGCTATTTGCAGAAGTTGTTTCGAGGTCTTAACCATTGAATTTTGACACGATATTTGGTCAGAAGTTATTAAACAACATAAAGGATGTTTGGTAATTTTTATAGATTTTTGTAAAGTCGTTTGACGTGATTTTGCGGGTGTTTCGTCAATAAAATAGTTGTTGACAGCAAGCAGATCCGCTATTTGCAGAAGTTGTTTCGAGGTCTTAAGCATTGACTTTCGACATAATAATTGGTCAGAAGTTGTTAAACAACATAAGGGATGTTTGGTAATTTTTATAGATTTTTCTAAAGTCGTTTGACGTGGTTTTGCGGGTGTTTCGTCAATAAAACAGTTGTTGACAGCAAGCAGATCCACTACTTGCAGAAGTTGTTTCAAGGTCTTAACCATTGAGTTTTGACACAATATTTGGTCAGAAGTTGTTAAACAACATAAAGGATGTTTGGTAATTTTTATAGATTTTTCTAAAGTTCTTTGACGTGCTTTTCGCGGATGTTTGTCAATAAATTATTTCTTGACATCAAGCAGGTCCGCTACTTGCAAAAATCGTTTCGAGCCCTTAACAATTTTACATTTGCATGATTTTTGGTCAGAAGTTGGTTAACACCGTATATGATCTTGGGTCATTTTTATAGATTTTTATGAAATGGTTCGATACGGTTTATGCTAGTGTTTTGTCAATAAAGTAACGGTTGACATCAAAATGTTTGATAATTTTATAACGAGTTCAAAATGGCGCCGGTATTAATCTAAACCTTTAAAGGTCCTCCGATTGTTAAAAGGGCAAAAGTGACTAGAATATCCCCGATAATGAATCGAGCAAACTACCCTTAAGGGTAGAATAAGAATGATTCTTATATTTGGGATGAACCTTCCGGTAACGTAAATGTGGGAGGCGTAAGCCTTTTGGCTTAATCGTCCTAACGGGTCGTTTCGGGTAAAACACCATACCGGAAGAAATAAATGAAAAAGATAATGTTTGTCTAATGTAAACAACCACAATCGAGTTGTGGTTGATGGAAATAATTAGAATGTTGGTATATAGTGGGAGGCATATTTTAGAATGCAAAATGCCACATAACGGGTCGGTTGGATATTTAATAGTGTGGCTAATTATGTAGATTGGCAGTTTGACTTTTAAAAAGTCAAACCGACCTATAATAGAATCAAATGCGAAATAACAACAACAACAACAACAACCATACCCAGTAAAATCCCACCTATAGCGAGCTATTGATAGGGTCTGGGGAGGGTAGGATGTAGGCAAGCCTTACCTCTATCCCAGGGGATAGAGAGGCTGCTTCCAGTGAGACCCCCGGCTCCACAAAACCATAACCAAGACATAAGCTTCTGGCAAAACATATATAAGCACACAACTACTAACAAATGTGGAAAAGAAAAATAATGAAAATAAACACCTAAATAAATAAGTAGTTGTTAGTAAAACTACGACATCGGGAATAAGTGACAACTTATAAAAAGCTATATCACACCTCATAGAAAACAAAAAAATTTAAACTCATAAGACAAGGACCTAAACCAAAAACCAAGCCAAACTCCTAAAAGTCCTTAACCTTAATCCTACGTCTCCACGAAGTTCTATCCTCGACCATGTCCTCGAAGAGGTGCAAATCTAGCAAATCTTTCCTAATCCGCTCATCCCAAGTCATTTTCGGCCTACCTCTACTCCTCCTTCCATCTACAGTGATTGTTTCCACTATTCTAATCGGGTCTGTCATCTGCCTTCTCCTGACATGCCCAAACCATCTCAATCTTCCCTCCCTTATTTTGTCTGAAATACAAGCAACTCCTAATCTTACCCTAAAAACCTCATTTCTTATCTTGTCCAACCTAGTATGCCCACACATCCATCTTAGCATCCTCATCTCTGCCACCTCTAGCTTTCGTGCATGGATTTTCTTGATGGCCCAACAATCTGTTCCGTATAACATAGAGGGTCTAATTGCCACCCTATAAAATTTCCCTTTTAATTTATCAGGGAACCTCTTGTCGCACAATACCCCTGTGGCTGCTCTCCACCTACACCATCCAACCTGGATACGGTGAGCTACGTCACTATCTATCTCTCCATTACTCTGAACAAACGATCCTAAATACTTGAACTTAGTTGCCTGTGGGACCACCTGACCCTCAATGGTAATCTGAGTGTCGTGCTCATCACCTGCTCCACTAAAATCACAGTAAAGGTACTCAGTCTTAGAGCGACTTATCCTCAAACCTTTGCCTTCTAAGGCTACACGCCATTCTTCTAACCTCTCATTCAAGCTCTGTTTACTTTCTTCTATCAGCACAATATCGTCTGCAAAAAGCAAGCACCATGGAACTGACTCCTGAATCGACTTTGACAACTCATCTAGAACAATCGCAAAAAGAAAAGGACTCAACGCTGACCCTTGGTGGAGTCCGACTTCCACAGGAAAGAAATCAGTATCCCCTACCGGTGCACTAACACTAGTTTTAGTTTCAACATACATATCCTTAATTAAGTCTACATACTTTCTAGGTACCCCTCTATCCTCTAAACTATCCCATATTAAACTACGTGGCACACTGTCATACGCCTTTTCTAAATCAATGAACACCATATGTAGATCTCGATTTTTCTCTCTGTATTTTTCCATCAATCTCCTTAGAATGTGTATCGCTTCTGTAGTTGACCGCCCTGGCATGAAACCAAATTGGTTTACCGTAACATGGGTTTCTCTTCTAAGTCTAGTCTCAATCACCCTCTCCCATAGTTTCATAGTATGGCTTAACAACTTAATCCCTCTATAACTACCACAACATTGGGCGTCTCCCTTATTCTTATATAAAGGCACTACTATACTGCTCCTCCACTGGTCTGGCATTCTTCCAGAGTTGAAAATGAGATTGAACAAGTTAGTTAGCCATTGAACTCCCTCCTGTCCCAAGCACTTCCACACCTCAATTGGTATGTTGTCCAGACCCACTGCCTTAGCCCTTCCCATCTTCCTAAGTGCTGCCATCACCTCTCCCTGTGTGATACGCCTACAATAACAGTTATTTCGTTGTTGTCTCTGTGTAATCGAATTGTCTCTTTGCTGTTGGTAAGCCCCATCTCCATTATAAAGTTTGTGGAAGTAAGTTTGCCATCTTGACTTTATGTCATGTTCCTTGATTAACACACGTCCATCCTCTCCCTTTATAAACTTCACTACCCCTAGATCTTGCCTCATGCGCTCCCTAGCTTTGGCAATCTTGAACATATCATTTTCCCCCTCCTTTGTTTCTAGGCGTTCATACATCTTCTTATAGGCTGTGTTCTTTGCTTCAGTCACTGCTTTTTTCGCCTCCCTTTTGACCTTAGTGTATCTCTCCCTCAATCTCGCACGCTCATCGTCATTCGTGCATCTCAAAAGATCCCTAAAGCTCTCTTGCTTATCCTTTATTTTGGTTTGTACTTCATCATTCCACCACCAAGACTCTTTACGCCCATCTGTCTTTCCTGTTGTTACCCCTAGAGTCTCCTTCGCCACATAAGTAATGGTAGTCGCCATAGCCTCCCACACCTGGTTTGAGTCCCCATCCATTCGGGCCGCTGTTGTCGAGATGACCTTATCTCTGAACAGTGTAATCCTGTCACCTTTCAAATTACCCCATCGTATCCTAGGTCGCATATTCCCCTTCCGCTTAGTCAGAACTTCTCTCATGACTATATCAGCGACCAGTAAACGGTGTTGAGCCACTATTGTCTCCCCTGGTATGACCTTGCAATCCCTGCACCATCGTAGATCATATCGTCTCATCAGCAGATAGTCGATCTGTGTGTTACGTCCTCCACTACTATAAGTAATCAAATGCGAATCTCTCTTCTTAAAAAAAGAGTTTATAATACCTAGGTCGTGAGCTACTGCAAAGTCTAGAAGATCCCTACCAGGGTCGTTCCTATCACCAAACCCAAAACCCCCATGCACTGACCGGAAACCATCACTACCTTTACCAATGTGACCATTAAAATCACCTCCTATACATAATCTTTCATCCCTTGGTATGGCCCTCACAACTGCATCTAAACAATCCCAAAAGTCCCTCTTCTCCTGGTCCCCTAGTCCAACTTGTGGTGCGTAAGCAGAAACCACTGTTACCACCTCTCCTCCTAGTACTAACCTCACCACCATAATCCTATCGTTGTGTCGTATCACCTCAACTACATTTTTGTACAGTTCCAAAGCCACTAGAAAACCTACCCCATTCTTTGCCCCATCCGTCCCTGAGTACAATAACTTGTACCCATTACGCACCTCCCCTTTGTGCCCCTTCCATCTAGTCTCCTGGAGGCATGCTATCCCTATCCTACGTCTTTTAAGTGCATCTACCACCTCCAACAATTTACTACTAAGTGTTCCTACATTCCAAGAGGCAACACGCAAAAAATAACCCCTATCCTTTCCCTTGCTTGCACCTCTCGTCCTTGGACACGATCTCAAGGAAAAGTCATGGCTCCTATCGTCTATGATTGTAACAACTCACCTGAAAGAGAAGTGAAACACACAAGCCCTAAAACGTCGCTAACACGCAATCACAATCCGACACGTACAAAGATTAGCAAGAAGCACAGAATGATATAGTATATCGTAGAAAATGAGCAATAAATAACAAACAATACCAAATAAATAACCTAAGCAGACAAAAGTAGAATGAACCGAAACACAATGTCGTACTGATCACAAAGTTCAGTGAAAAGAATCACACCAAGCACACAAACAAGAGTGGAGAAATAAGCAGAACAATCCAACAATTTAGTATATTACAATGTAATATATTTTATTAAAAACCTTTTAATATAGTTCTTTTAATGAAATAAACAGTATATTTTATATACTAGCAAAACTACTTTTATAAATCTAAGTGAAACAGTAGGTATATTAATGTATGTATAGTTTAATGTATGTATAGTTTAAGTTTACAAATGCGAAATATGGTATGAAACTCTATAAGAGTGACGGTCATGATATTGATGACTAATCAAATTATCTTGTGGATATTATGTGATAGTTTGACACGTGACAAGCTAGGTGGGAGCTTTGAAAAGAATGTGT
This sequence comes from Helianthus tuberosus, assembly GCA_030545235.1. Classification (NCBI taxonomy): domain Eukaryota; kingdom Viridiplantae; phylum Streptophyta; class Magnoliopsida; order Asterales; family Asteraceae; genus Helianthus; species Helianthus tuberosus. The sequence goes on from CM060400.1 coordinate 59,967,837, forward strand.
CAAACGGGTCAAAACGCGAGAAAGCATGATCGGACACAAGGTAAGTAAACCTTACAACTCCTAGAATAGAATTACAGCCTACGTGATAGAAAGTATTTTGGTGATTAATAAGAAAATGTTAAAATGTAACCCTATGGTGTCAACCATAACGGGTCAAACGAGTAAAATGGTGAGTAACCACATATCGTGTTTTGTCAAAAAAAAAAAAAATAGTTGTTGAAAGCAAGCAGGTCCGCTACTTGCAGAAGTTGTTTCGATGTCTTAACCATTGAGTTTTGACACGATATTTGGTCAGAAGTTGTTAAACAACATAAAGGATGTTTGGTAATTTTTATAGATTTTTGTAAAGTCGTTTGACGTGATTTTGCGGGTGTTTCGTCAATAAAATAGTTGTTGACAGCAAGCAGATCCGCTATTTGCAGAAGTTGTTTCGAGGTCTTAAGCATTGACTTTCGACATAATAATTGGTCAGAAGTTGTTAAACAACATAAGGGATGTTTGGTAATTTTTATAGATTTTTCTAAAGTCGTTTGACGTGGTTTTGCGGGTATTTCGTCAATAAAACAGTTGTTGACAGCAAGCAGATCCACTACTTGCAGAAGTTGTTTCAAGGTCTTAACCATTGATTTTTGACACAATATTTGGTCAGAAGTTGTTAAACAACATAAAGGATGTTTGGTAATTTTTATAGATTTTTCTAAAGTTCTTTGACGTGCTTTTCGCGGATGTTTGTCAATAAATTATTTCTTGACATCAAGCAGGTCCGCTACTTGCAAAAATTGTTTCGAGCCCTTAACAATTTTACATTTGCATGATTTTTGGTTAGAAGTTGGTTAACACCATATATGATCTTGGGTCATTTTTATAGATTTTTATGAAATGGTTCGATACGGTTTATGCTAGTGTTTTGTCAATAAAGTAACGGTTGACATCAAAATGTTTGATAATTTTATAACGAGTTCAAAATGGCGCCGGTATTAATCTAAACCTTTAAAGGTCCTCCGATTGTTAAAAGGGCAAAAGTGACTAGAATATCCCCGATAATGAATCGAGCAAACTACCCTTAAGGGTAGAATAAGAATGATTCTTATATTTGGGATGAACCTTCCGGTAACGTAAATGTGGGAGGCGTAAGCCTTTTGGCTTAATCGTCCTAACGGGTCGTTTCGGGAAAAACACCATACTGGAAGAAATAAATGAAAAAGATAATGTTTGTCTAATGTAAACAACCACAATCGAGTTGTGGTTGATGGAAATAATTAGAATGTTGGTATATAGTGGGAGACATATTTTAGAATGCAAAATGCCACATAACGGGTCGGTTGGATATTTAATAGTGTGGCTAATTATGTAGATTGGCAGTTTGACTTTTAAAAAGTCAAACCGACCTATAATAGAATCAAATGCGAAATATGGTATGAAACTCTATAAGAGTGACGGTCATGATATTGATGACTAATCAAATTATCTTGTGGATATTATGTGATAGTTTGACACGTGACAAGCTAGGTGGGAGCTTTGAAAAGAATGTGTCAAACGGGTCAAAACGCGAGAAAGCATGATCGGACACAAGGTAAGTAAACCTTACAACTCCTAGAATAGAATTACAGCCTACGTGATAGAAAGTATTTTGGTGATTAATAAGAAAATGTTAAAATGTAACCCTATGGTGTCAACCATAACGGGTCAAACGAGTAAAATGGTGAGTAACCACATATTGTGTTTTGTCAAAAAAAAAAAAAATAGTTGTTGAAAGCAAGCAGGTCCGCTACTTGCAGAAGTTGTTTCGATGTCTTAACCATTGAGTTTTGACACGATATTTGGTCAGAAGTTGTTAATCAACATAAAGGATGTTTGGTAATTTTTATAGATTTTTGTAAAGTCGTTTGACGTGATTTTGCGGGTGTGTCGTCAATAAAATAGTTGTTGACAGCAAGCAGATCCGCTATTTGCAGAAGTTGTTTCGAGGTCTTAACCATTGAATTTTGACACGATATTTGGTCAGAAGTTGTTAAACAACATAAAGGATGTTTGGTAATTTTTATAGATTTTTGTAAAGTCGTTTGACGTGATTTTGCGGGTGTTTCGTCAATAAAATAGTTGTTGACAGCAAGCAGATCCGCTATTTGCAGAAGTTGTTTCGAGGTCTCAAGCATTGACTTTCGACATAATAATTGGTCAGAAGTTGTTAAACAACATAAGGGATGTTTGGTAATTTTTATAGATTTTTCTAAAGTCGTTTGACGTGGGTTTGCGGGTATTTCGTCAATAAAACAGTTGTTGACAGCAAGCAGATCCACTACTTGCAGAAGTTGTTTCAAGGTCTTAACCATTGAGTTTTGACACAATATTTGGTCAGAAGTTGTTAAACAACATAAAGGATGTTTGGTAATTTTTATAGATTTTTCTAAAGTTCTTTGACGTGCTTTTCGCGGACGTTTGTCAATAAATTATTTCTTGACATCAAGCAGGTCCGCTACTTGCAAAAATTGTTTCGAGCCCTTAACAATTTTACATTAGCATGATTTTTGGTCAGAAGTTGGTTAACACCATATATGATCTTGGGTCATTTTTATAGATTTTTATGAAATGGTTCGATACGGTTTATGCTAGTGTTTTGTCAATAAAGTAACGGTTGACGTCAAAATGTTTGATAATTTTATAACGAGTTCAAAATGGCGCCGGTATTAATCTAAACCTTTAAAGGTCCTCCGATTGTTAAAAGGGCAAAAGTGACTAGAATATCCCCGATAATGAATCGAGCAAACTACCCTTAAGGGTTGAATAAGAATGATTCTTATATTTGGGATGAACCTTCCGGTAACGTAAATGTGGGAGGCGTAAGCCTTTTGGCTAAATCGTCCTAACGGGTCGTTTCGGGTAAAACACCATACCGGAAGAAATAAATGAAAAAGATAATGTTTGTCTAATGTAAACAACCACAATCGAGTTGTGGTTGATGGAAATAATTAGAATGTTGGTATATAGTGGGAGGCATATTATAGAATGCAAAATGCCACATAACGGGTCGGTTGGATAATTAATAGTGTGGCTAATTATGTAGATTGGCAGTTTGACTTTTAAAAAGTCAAACCGACCTATAATAGAATCAAATGCGAAATATGGTATGAAACTCTATAAGAGTGACGGTCATGATATTGATGACTAATCAAATTATCTTGTGGATATTATGTGATAGTTTGACACGTGACAAGCTAGGTGGGAGCTTGGAAAAGAATGTGTCAAACGGGTCAAAACGCGAGAAAGCATGATCGGACACAATGTAAGTAAACCTTACAACTCCTAGAATAGAATTACAGCCTACGTGATAGAAAGTATTTTGGTGATTAATAATAAAATATGAAAAAATGTAACCCTATGGTGTCAACCATAACGGGTCAAACGAGTAAAATGGTGAGTAACCACATATCGTGTTTTGTCAAAAAAAAAAAAAATAGTTGTTGAAAGCAAGCAGGTCCGCTACTTGCAGAAGTTGTTTCGTGGTCTTAACCATTGAGTTTTGACACGATATTTGGTCAGAAGTTGTTAAACAACATAAAGGATGTTTGGTAATTTTTATAGATTTTTGTAAAGTCGTTTGACGTGATTTTGCGGGTGTTTCGTCAATAAAATAGTTGTTGATAGCAAGCAGATCCGCTATTTGCAGAAGTTGTTTCGAGGTCTTAACCATTGAATTTTGACACGATATTTTGTCAGAAGTTGTTAAATAACATAAAGGATGTTTGGTAATTTTTATAGATTTTTATAAAGTCGTTTGACGTGATTTTGCGGGTGTTTCGTCAATAAAATAGTTGTTGACAGCAAGCAGATCCGCTATTTGCAGAAGTTGTTTCGAGGTCTTAAGCATTGACTTTCAACATAATAATTGGTCAGAAGTTGTTAAACAACATAAGGGATGTTTGGTAATTTTTATAGATTTTTCTAAAGTCGTTTGACGTGGTTTTGCGGGCATTTCGTCAATAAAACAGTTGTTGACAGCAAGCAGATCCACTACTTGCAGAAGTTGTTTCAAGGTCTTAACCATTGAGTTTTGACACAATATTTGGTCAGAAGTTGTTAAACAACATAAAGGATGTTTGGTAATTTTTATAGATTTTTCTAAAGTTCTTTGACGTGCTTTTCGCGGATGTTTGTCAATAAATTATTTCTTGACATCAAGCAGGTCCGCTACTTGCAAAAATTGTTTCGAGCCCTTAACAATTTTACATTAGCATGATTTTTGGTCAGAAGTTGGTTAACACCATATATGATCTTGGGTCATTTTTATAGATTTTTATGAAATGGTTCGATAAGGTTTATGCTAGTGTTTTGTCAATAAAGTAACGGTTGACATCAAAATGTTTGATAATTTTATAACGAGTTCAAAATGGCGCCGGTATTAATCTAAACCTTTAAAGGTCCTCCGATTGTTAAAAGGGCAAAAGTGACTAGAATATCCCCGATAATGAATCGAGCAAACTACCCTTAAGGGTTGAATAAGAATGATTCTTATATTTGGGATGAACCTTCCGGTAACGTAAATGTGGGAGGCGTAAGCCTTTTGGCTAAATCGTCCTAACGGGTCGTTTCGGGTAAAACACCATACCGGAAGAAATAAATGAAAAGGATAATGTTTGTCTAATGTAAACAACCACAATCGAGTTGTGGTTGATGGAAATAATTAGAATGTTGGTATATAGTGGGAGGCATATTTTAGAATGCAAAATGCCACATAACGGGTCGGTTGGATAATTAATAGTGTGGCTAATTATGTAGATTGGCAGTTTGACTTTTAAAAAGTCAAACCGACCTATAATAGAATCAAATGCGAAATATGGTATGAAACTCTATAAGAGTGACGGTCATGATATTGATGACTAATCAAATTATCTTGTGGATATTATGTGATAGTTTGACACGTGACAAGCTAGGTGGGAGCTTGGAAAAGAATGTGTCAAACGGGTCAAAACGCGAGAAAGCATGATCGGACACAAGGTAAGTAAACCTTACAACTCCTAGAATAGAATTACAGCCTACGTGATAGAAAGTATTTTGGTGATTAATAAGAAAATGTTAAAATGTAACCCTATGGTGTCAACCATAACGGGTCAAACGAGTAAAATGGTGAGTAACCACATATCGTGTTTTGTCAAAAAAAAAAAATAGTTGTTGAAAGCAAGCAGGTCCGCTACTTGCAGAAGTTGTTTCGAGGTCTTAACCATTGAGTTTTGACACGATATTTGGTCAGAAGTTGTTAAACAACATAAAGGATGTTTGGTAATTTTTATAGATTTTTGTAAAGTCGTTTGACGTGATTTTGCGGGTGTTTCGTCAATAAAATAGTTGTTGACAGCAAGCAGATCCGCTATTTGCAGAAGTTGTTTCGAGGTCTTAACCATTGAATTTTGACACGATATTTGGTCAGAAGTTGATAAACAACATAAAGGATGTTTGGTAATTTTTATAGATTTTTGTAAAGTCGTTTGACGTGATTTTGCGGGTGTTTCGTCAATAAAATAGTTGTTGACAGCATGCAGATCCGCTATTTGCAGAAGTTGTTTCGAGGTCTTAACCATTGACTTTCGACATAATAATTGGTCAGAAGTTGTTAAACAACATAAGGGATGTTTGGTAATTTTTATAGATTTTTCTAAAGTCGTTTGACGTGGTTTTGCGGGTGTTTCGTCAATATAACAGTTGTTGACAGCAAGCAGATCCGCTACTTGCAGAAGTTGTTTCAAGGTCTTAACCATTGAGTTTTGACACAATATTTGGTCAGAAGTTGTTAAACAACATACAGGATGTTTGGTAATTTTTATAGATTTTTCTAAAGTTCTTTGACGTGCTTTTCGCGGATGTTTGTCAATAAATTATTTGTTGACATCAAGCAGGTCCGCTACTTGCAAAAATTGTTTCGAGGCCTTAACAATTTTACATTTGCATGATTTTTGGTCAGAAGTTGGTTAACACCATATATGATCTTGGGTCATTTTTATAGATTTTTATGAAATGGTTCGATACGGTTTATGCCAGTGTTTTGTCAATAAAGTAACGGTTGACATCAAAATGTTTGATAATTTTATAACGAGTTCAAAATGGAGCTGGTATTAATCTAAACCTTTAAAGGTCCTCCGATTGTTAAAAGGGCAAAAGTGACTAGAATATCCTCGGATAATGAATCGAGCAAACTACCCTTAAGGGTAGAATAAGAATGATTCTTATAATTGGGATGAACCTTCCGGTAACGTAAATGTGGGAGGCGTAAGCCTTTTGGCTTAATCGTCCTAACGGGTCGTTTCGGGTAAAACACCACACCGGAAGAAATAAATGAAAAAGATAATGTTTGTCTAATGTAAACAACCACAATCGAGTTGTGGTTGATGGAAATAATTAGAATGTTGGTATATAGTGGGAGGCATATTTTAGAATGCAAAATGCCACATAACGGGTCGGTTGGATAATTAACTACAAACAGAAAGAGCAGTTTGTAAAGGAAACACGTTTTCAGCTGACACGGCCGGGTGACAATTTGACCGTATAATTGTTACGATAACTAATAGTTTGACCGTATAAAAATGTGCTTAATGTTTTCGTTCAATTGTTACGATTACTAATAGTTTGACCGTATAACTTAAACACTAATTGTTTTTAGTGTTTATGACAGGCTTTCACTAAGGCGGGAACCGGACGGACAGTCGACCAAGCACATGAAGAACCGAACACTCCTAAACTGCCTTCTTCTCAGGATCATCCTTTTGGAAAGTTTAAGCATGATCATACATGGCAAAGCTTTCGGGTTTAAAAGCTTCAATATAGTATAATGTAGATCAAGTGTAATAATTCGTTTTGTCGGTTCGTTTGGGTTATTGGTTAACCCATGCGAGTAAGTTATTTTTTATAAAAAAAAATCTGGGACCAAATCATCATTTTATTATTAACATTCTTTAAAACGAGTTAGAGTGTTACACATTTGTATATGCAAATATGGTTGTATGAAACTACTATAAAAGTCAATGTTTAATTACAATGGGTCTTACAATAAACTATAAGAGTTCGAATAATGTGCGAATCTAACTATAAGTGACATGAACAGAGTTCGAACAGTGTTGTTCATGGCTAGCTCGTCACACATTGTCATTATTTGAGACTTGGCTTTCTTCTAAAAACAGGACTTTAAGGTTCCTGTAATAGCATAAACTATAAGTCAAATCTTGACATCTTTACCATTCTAATTGACGCATTGAGTTAAATTTACAGAAAAAGATTTATATAAACTGAACAATGTATGAATCATAGTTTGATTATTTTTTGTTTTGAATCACAGTTTGATTTTTTTTGTAGAATCACAGTTTGTAGAATAACAGTTTGATTTTTTTTGTAGAATCACAGGTTATCATCAATATGAGTGAATCTCAAAAGAAGGTGGGAAAGAAGAAGGATAAGAAGTCCTATGTATGTTTATCTAACTTTTATGGCTTTTGGTTCAAGTTTGGTATTATTTTTTGTGTAACTTTATTTGTTTTCTCTATTGTAGCCGGAGTCAGATTCTATCAAAGTTGATCTAGAAAATGATAGCTCAATGAATATGGATGTGGAAGATGATGAAGTTCACTCTGTTGAGGTAGATGATACAAACGATAGTGATGATAACAAATCAGGAGTAAAGAGACAACGAAAGGAAAGATCTATTGTGTGGCAATACTTCACTAAACTTAAAAAGAAAGCAGTCGGTGGAAAAGTTCCAAGCAAGTGCAACAAATGTAATCATATTATCATATATGATAGCAAGCAAGGTACGGGGAATCATTCGAAACACATAAAATCTTGCTATGGTTCTAGTTTCAAAGATTGGAAAGATGTGTTCTTTTCTTGGAGTGTTTTATGATATCACAAATGTCTTTTCTTGGAAAGATGTGTTCTTTTCTAGTTTCAAAGATTGGAACAATTCTAAGGTAACCACTCCAAATGCTTCGAGTAGTGTTGCTAAAAAACAATGAACAATCATAAGGTACTTACACCAAATGTTTCAAGTAGTGTTTGATAAATTAAAATTTCTCGCTTTATGTCCAATTGTCAATGCTAAATATGAGTACAATTATGTACAGGTTTGAATTGTTGGAATTAAAGATCTGAGAAGAGAACCATGGAAACTTTGACTTTGTTTTTAAAGGATGTTTTGAATTTTTAAGTCCTTTGTGATTTGCCGTTTATGGATTTTTGTTTTAAACTTGTTAAGTATTCGGTGTTTATGGATTATTTAAGCTGTTTGAGAACTTTTGGCGAGTTTTGTTTCACTAAACAGGTTCTAAAATATGTGATTATTCTAGTCTTCGTTAACAGGTACTAATAGGTAAATTTCGTGTATATCGCGTCGTGTTCGTGTTTGAAAAAAAGGACACGAAACCTTATCGTGTCGTGTTCGTGTATGGCGTTTCGTGTATCGTGTCATGTCTTATCATGTACGGGTATACACGATATGCCAGCCCTACCCAAAACCATTGGTTAAACCCTTCAAAAACCCCAAACAAGAAACATACTGATCATTCTCTAGAGAGTTATGAAGATAAGAATCAAGAAATGTACCCTTGATCTTGTTATGCTAAGATGAAATAAATACTTCAAATAATCTCACTAGATCAGAATCAGAGTTATAGAGAACAAAGGTTTACAAGTGGGTTTTTTAGAGAATAGAAGAGAGGGAAAGTGTGAAATGAAGAAGATGAACAGTTTGTGGGTTTTATAAAGTGCAAAACTCAGACAAAACCTAGATAAATCCAGAAACAACTAAGAAACAATATAAATTCGGAAGGTGTTTAAACCCGGAGAAAACCTACTAAACATAAATCCGAAGATATTTGAGTAGTTGGTAAATCCGGAAAATAAACTTCGGAGATGTTGACCCCAAACCCGGACCCCGAACCCTAACAGAGTTACATAACCTCGGACCTGGAAACACGAGCTGGGCCAAACCCGGAGCCCAAACCTATTTATTGTTATCCTAACCTCGGAACAACTTGATCCAAAACACCGGACCCGAAACTTTACAATTAAAACCATTTCAATATTAAACTTTGAAAACTTATAAATATTCACTAACTTTCAATCATTCAGAACATGTTCCCTCAATAATGTTTTCCCTCAGTAACTCATACTTTGGAAAACATCTTTTTTTTTACAACCATTACTTGGACACTTTAACAAACTTTTTTAATTGTCAAAATTACCCACACACTTAGATAGATTCTGCATGACCGATTTTTATTGGAAATGGCTTATTCTAAATTTACCTCACCAGGTGTAATAATCCATTATTAAAAGAATAATCACAACCCCTTAGAATATCTTTAGAAGGATAAACTCATGCATAGAAACAAGAAAGTAAAATCTTTTTGTTGTTTTTCAATTTAGATAAAATAAATATACTAAAGCTAGAAAAGTATTTACATGATCTATCCGTTTTTTTTTGAAATCAGTGCAAAGAGATCATATCAGTTTTTCTGTCAATATCTGACACAAGATATAGTTTTCTGGTTAAGCACTTAGTAAGATATTAACAGATCAAGACGTTCAACGGTATTGTGACCCACTTAAGTTTTAGCACGCTTTCGAACACTATTTTCGAGAGATATGCGATTAAGTGTATTAATAACTGATTGTAACTATGTTCCCTCACCTCAGAATATACTCCCGTATCAAGACTAACAAACATTGCAAGGCCTTAAGAGCTCAGGTTAGTGCCACAGCACAGACAAAGAGATGAAAGCTCGAAATAAAAGGTGGTGTACCAACGTTTTGTTATCTTTTTCTACAAAAATAGGCAGTTTTACACTATGTACCCGGTGGTAAAATAGAAACACAATTTGTACATCCGGTGATGAAAATTTTAAACAGATCATCCGGTGATGGTGATGATTGTTGTGGCAGAAAAGAAAATCCACCAAAAGGGTTTACCAAACTAGTCCATTCTTGCCATACGTCATAACTCATAACCAAATCTCACAAACCCTCAGGTAACATGCAATCAAAATGGGGGAAGCTTTTGAGGGGCGGGATGGGGAGGCCGACCCCCGAACTTTTCGCTTAGGAGTGGAGAGTATGTAGTTTTCGTATAGAAATTTTTGGATATATACGTTTTCGACCCCCTAGTTTTATAGAAATTTTTAGCTCCGGAGACTTCCGCCCCCCGGGTCAGAAATCTCATGCTTCGCCAATTGCAATCAACCAGAAGAAACACAAGTTAAACCACTACAACATCACCACAACAACCCTTAACCCAAACTCCACATACCATCTTCAATGCTCCTGATTGTTTTCGACAACCTTCACCAACTCATCATCCTTCACACAACCATTCCCCCCCCCCCCCCGAATCTTTCCCATCGACAACATCAACCTCCATCACCACCGCATTCCCCTGTGCTTCCGACACAACACTTCCAACCTTAACCCCGTCCATCCCATCCTCCAACTGCACTACATTCAACGCCTCCACCACCTCACCCGAAACATCCACATTACTCACCTAATGTATATCACTGTAACAAAATAAAAAACAAATAGTAATTTTTAAGCTTATCGCAAACTACGTCTTACTTGATGAAATCTGATCAAGAATATATAATAGTCCTTTCCATAAGTTGTAGCGAATTTTGGATCAATATCATGTGTTTGATACTTGGATCCTTCCTATCATTTATGAATTCTACAAAGCCACCTATATTAAGATCTATAATTGGAGAAAACTTAATCTCACCTGTAACAAATTTAGGGTAACTTTGTTAGACGATTAAATATAAGTTAGATTATTCTATTATTATTATTATTATTATTAGTTAAGTTAATATACTATCCTAAGTTTTTATTTGATGGCAGTTACAGCCATGATGTCTGTATACATATATATACGATTGTAACATGACATTATAGTTTTTATCAATTCTTTTTATGAACAAAACATCATCATTCTTCGAAACCCTAGAACCGGAAATCCAACATAGTGGTATCAGAGCCACATCGATCCAAAATCCACGAAATCACAAGTTACAATCAAAGTATGAATCAAGTTCTGGGAATTCAAACTCAAATTCCTAAACTTACTGGACAAAACTATTATCACTGGCATATTCAGATTAAAGTTTTGTTCGAATCGCAAGAATTATGGAATGTTGTTAATGAAGAAATACAAGAATTGGGAACGAATCCCACTGAAGAAGCAACGACAGCGTACAAGGATGCAAGTAAGAAGGATAAAAGGGCACTGCATATCATATTTCAGTCGGTAAACGATACCATATTCGAAAGGATTGCATTAGCAAAATCATCATACGAAGCCTGGAACATTCTACATAAATCTTACCGAGGAGAAAACCGGGTAAAAACGATTAAACTTCAAACTCTTCGTTGTGAATTCGATGCATTAAAAATGAAAGAAGGGGAATCTATTGAAGAATATTTCAATAGAGTAATTCTTATTGTTAATCAATTACGAATGAATGAAGAAAAAATCTGTGAACAACGGATCGTAGAAAAGATATTACGTAGTTTGACTCGAAATTTCGAGTCCGTGGTGATAACAGTGGAGGAAACAAAGGATCTGGAAAATGTTACAACCGAAGAATTGATGGGCATTCTTCAATCTCATGAACTGAGATTGAAACGTTATGAAGATAACCCAACAGAACATGCGTTTCAAGTACAGAATTCGAGCCAAGATCGATTTAAACCCTCAAGAAACGAAGGAGGAGGAGGAAAGGGCCGTAACAAATACAGGGGCCGGAACATGAACATGATTCTATGTTATAACTATCAACGATTAGGCCACACGGCCAGATTCTGTCAACGAAAAGAAGAGAGCGAGAGGACAGACAGCGCGTTGATTCATCAAGACGAAGAGATCAACGAACAAGAAGATACAATGTTTATGATTTTTAATATGGAAGAGTCAGTAAATGAAGATTGTTGGTATCTGGACAGCGGATGCAGTAACCATATGACGGGAAATAAAAGTTTATTCATCAATCTTGATGAATTTGTAAAGAAAGAAGTACGGACAGGAGATGATAAAAGACTAGAAGTATATGGATGCAGTGAAGTATCTTTGAAAATCAAAGATCAAGTTCGTAAAATACCGAACGTTTTTTACGTAGAAGGTTTGAAACACAACCTGTTAAGCGTGGGGTAGCTTATAAAGAAAGGATATATTGTTCTATTTCATGACAATAAGTGTGTTATCAAAGATGCAAGTAAAGAGATCATCAGAGATATCAAAATGACTAGTAATAAGATGTTTCCTCTTCGTCCAAACAGTGACTTAAATTTTGCAATGACGATGGCTGTGAAAGATATGTCATCACTTTGGCACAAAAGGTATGGTCATGTAAGCATGGACACGCTAATAAGTATGGGAAACAAAGCGCTAATAAGTATGGGAAACAAAGAACTGGTAGTCGGTTTACCCAAGATCATGAAAAATGGGAGAATTTGTGAAGGGTGCATCTCGGGAAAACAATCAAGAAAGCCATTTACGAAGAAGATCACATGGCAAGCTGACAAGCCCTTGCAATTAATACACTCACACATATGCGGACCCATGAGGACTGAATCGATAGGAGGATGCATGTATTTTATTACCTTTATAGATGATTTTTCAAGAAAGACATGGGTATTCTTTCTCAAGTATAAATCATAAGCATTACACTATTTCAAAATATTCAAGGCCTTGAATGAAAAGCAATCAGATCACTTAATTAAAACGCTGAGAACTGATCGAGGAGGAGAGTATTGTAGCAAGATGTTTCAAGATTATCTGAAGCAAAACGGAATACGTCATCAACTTACAAATAGTTATCCACCTCAGCAGAATGGGGTAGCAGAGAGGAAAAATAGGACATTGATGGAGTTAAGCAGGAGCATGATGAACGTCAAGCACTTACCAAATTGTTACTGGGCAGAAGCAGTAGCATGTGCAACCTACATCCCACTACAAGAAAACTGAGTTTTTAGTATGCGCAAAAGCGTCCTAAAATGCTATTTTATAGGACCTTTCATTTAATAGGACCAACGGTAAAAGCGTTTCATGTAAATGGGTCGTAATAAGTTTCGGAACTAAAAAAGCGTCCTAACATCTCAAATAAGATTATAAAACCAATTTTATGGTCGCGTAATATGTTTTTGAACAACCAAAATAGTGTCCTAATAAAAACATATTAGGACACTTTTACGATGTTATAACATGTGCTTACATACTTTTAATCTTTTGATACACTTAAAAGCGTCCTTAGAAATTAATTAATAGGACCCTTATGATGTAATATTATAGCTAATTTAGTACCAAGCAAAGGGTCCTAATATACCAAATAAGATTATGAAACCAATTTTATGGTCACATAATATGTCTATAGACATCTTAAATAGCATCCTAAAAAGAACATATTAGGACACTTTTACAATGTTCTAATATGTGATACCTACTTTTAATCTTTTGATACAGATACAAGCGTCCTTAAAAATTAATTTATAGGACCCTTATGATGTAATATTATAGCTACTTTAATATCAAGAAAATGGTCCTAATATCCCAAATAAGATTATAAAACCAATTTTATAAACACGCCATCAACATATAACATCCTAATAGTTATTGTATAACATCAAGTAATGAAATTAATAAAACTTCATTATATTTCAAATAAGCATGTTCATAACAAAAACACTAACCATAAATAAATTTTAACATTATCTAACATAAAGTCTTAACATTTAAAAAAGAAATTAAAAGTAATTAAAGAAATAAGAAGCATAAAATCTTGAGTCATCATGCGTCCTCAATCCTAATGGACTACCTACAAATAAACCATCCATATATAAGCATTAAGTTCCATGATATTAAAATTATTTGTATCATAAGTTTAACAAATACATACCGAGATGAATAGATAGGGCCATGCGATGGATGCACCAATACAATCTCGGTATGAACTAAATTCTTATGTTCTTAAGGTACCAGATCAAAAGTCATTCCACAATTCTCTCAACTTGCAAACCACAAACAATATAAAAAATAATTCAAAACAATAATCAATAAATGAAATAACTAGGGCTTGTAAGTGAGAAGATGCAAACCTCTTTTTGTCGCTGGTATGGTACTCCTGAGGGCCATTGAAGTCGTTGTGAAAATCTGTCATCAAACTAAGGCGTGCTTGTTTTTTATGCTAGGAGGTCCGGTGGTGACACACTAGTCATTGAGGCTGATTAAAAAATGTTATTAATCAATCAAAAAACAATTAGAGAAATTAATATCAATACAGATTAATAGAATAATATATGAAATTACTATTTGTCTGACTCATCTTGATATGAATTTTGTACATTTGATAAATGACTTGTTATTGGTGACTCACTTGAACGCGGAAGTGGCACAAGTTCATGATTTTCTTTGAAAAGAAAAAAAATGTAAAACACTATTGTTATATAAAAAAATATGAGCACTAAAGCCATAAATATATTTACCTTTAGCATTTAACTAAGATGACGAGCTCGTACGATTTATACAACTGGTGCAGCAACCATAAGGTTTGTAGCCTGCAATCCCATCAAGAATTGGAATAATGGTTAGGCATATAAGTAATGAATCTAACTGTAATCTCATATGGTCAAAGTTCAATATATGTTCCTTAAGCCATAAAAGCGAACATTGATTTATCTACACTCTTAAAAATGTTATTGACTCCCATAAGTTTCTTCTTATCATGAGCGTTTCCTGATGCTCTCTAACTGATTAGTTAGAAGAATGAAATTCAGCTAACTATTTAAGTGGAAAAACTGAAATAAAAAACAAAAGGTAGAGTTTCTAATTTCCAAATCCAAAAAAAAAATAGATTTTGTAATGTGTTTTTTTAAGGAGTATTGTTAGGTGTTAAAGCAAACATGTAATAAAGTTAATGAGATCAAAGTAATTGAAGTACTAATTAACAATAAATGAGCTTGATCTTAATCATTGATAGCTAATTCTCTACAAGCAGATTATAGAACTATGAGAAAGTATTTAAAAGAATAAATAGATTATGTATGCGTTTGATGTGTGCAAAATGCAACATATAAATTACATCAATTGTGGCATAAAACTAACCCTTTTTAGTACTAATTTTGGAAAAAAGTGTGCTTTTGTCTTCCTTTTGTATTTTCAGGATTAAATGAGCTCAAATTAACAAAAGAAGCAAAAAGGCAGCTAAATCTAGCATAAATACAAGAAAATGAACAAACGTGGCATGCCTGACCCCCCTCGACAGCATCTCCCAAAGCAAAGACAAGAAGAAAGCTGAGCATGGAGCTGTGCCCAGCTGAGCACGGGGCGTGCCCAGTTCAGCACGGGGCGTGCCCAGCTCAGCACGGGGCAGTGCTCAGGATGGACAGCCCTGGCACTAAAGACAAACCTGTAGAAGCTTCTATTGCCCACCACGGGGCCGTGCCCAGCGGACATGGGGCCGCGGTCAACGGACACGGGGCCGTGGTCAACGCAAAGATACGCAGAATCTTGCCAAATCTGATAGTACAGATATGCTTTTGAGCACGGGGGCGTGCCCAGCGGACACGGGGGCGTGTGGAGCTAATAAAGACAAACTGTATTAATGAAGAAAGAGAAAAGGGTGGACACGAGGCCCTGTCCAGCAGACACGGGGCCGTGTCCAGGCTTCTGTACAGGCTATAAATAGGAGTGCTTGGCTCAAGCTCAAACCATCCCTTGGCACACCACCTCTCTCACACTTCACCCACCACCCACCACCACCATAACACCATAACACCATCATCCACCACCATCATCCATTGTCCATCGTAGAGTGTGTGAGTCGTCTCGGGATCCAAGATTGATCGTAAGAGTTCTTGACAATCAAGGCCATCTTGGCCTAAGTCTCTTACATCACTTGGTGAAGACAAAGTGTCTAGTGTAATACTTTTTATTTATAATCTTTTGCACTTTTTACTTGGTTTTGTATTAATGACTTTAATAACTAGTTGCTTATGTTGAAGGTGATCTTTCCTTATCGTTTGTCCGTGGTGTCTTGACATTATTTTACTGTCTATATAAAATAAAAGATTTTCACCATTCATATCTCCACGGTCTATATGGAGGTATGTTGGCTACTTGGTCGGGGGTTAAGGGAACGGTTTGGTAAAGGTCTTGCCATTGTTCAGCGTTTAGAGGTCCTGCAATGGACCTGGGTCAAATTTAGTAGGACCTCCTTCAATACTTAACGGTATTGGATGGCGGGGGTCCAAACTCTTTGATCCCCTCATAAGTTAACTACTATTAATACTATAACCCGGTTATTTAGGACTGTATCCCTGCTGACTCAGACTACTTAGTCGAGGGTAACGTCACCTCCAAAAGAGGAGCCTACCATAATTTGCATTAATAACTTAATTAATTATCTTCCAATAATCCACCCTTTTAGGATTGTATCCTTGCTGACTCAAACTACTGGGGTGAGGGTAACGTCACCTTCAAAAGAGGGGCCTACTACAATAACTAAGATAATCTCTTAAATATGTGCAAAAATGCGGAAATAATCAAAGGTTAAACTAGATACGAGTCGGCACCAAGTGATTCATCTTGTCTATCTGTTTTCTTTTTATTTTATTTTTCAGCATTTAGTTAGTTTTTATTTTTCTTAGTTAAAAAACATTTTTCTAAACTTTTTATTTTGATTAGACGTTGAGGATAAACCAGTACTAAAAGCTCTTGTGTCCTTGGACGACCTCGGTATCTTACCAACACTATACTACGCTCACGATGGGTGCACTTGCCCATATGTGTGTTTAGTGTTAGTGAAATATCGTGTTTTATAAATTGAAAACTTGGCTAAAAATAAGTATTAAAGGGGCTTAAAATATACACCTAATATATATAACACTTAACACGCATCAAGTTTTTGGCGCCGTTGCCGGGGACACAAGGATTTTAGGAAAGCTTAAAATCGACGGCCTAATCAGTTTTTCAAAACCTTTTCAAAACGGGCCCACATTTTTCTGCATTTTAGTTTAGTTTTGCATTTACAGTAGGTTGAACACGGGTCGTGCTCGCTGAACACGGGCCGTGCTGCATATTTTTCATAAAACACCAAGTAACAGAGGCTTGAACACGGGCCGTGCTCACTGAACACGCCCCGTGCTCAATGAAATCAGTAAATTTAATTAAAACGCCCAGATACAGATTCTGAACACGGGGCCGTGTCCACTGAACACGGGGCCGTGTCCAGCCTCTGTTTCCGTTTTTCTTTTTGTTTTCTGATCTCGGGACTTGGTTGTGGTCTGCTGAGTGATTCTTATGGATCAATACTCAGGAGGCTACAACTACACCTATGAGGAGGATGATTATAGGGGTAACTATTGCACTAATTGTCGTAACACACGCTCGGTTCAAAATAGTCACTCATATCAACCATCCAATTCATACACCTACTATGAGGAACCCAGGTACGAGCCATCAACTTCATACACATCATATGAAGACCAAAGGTATGAACCTCCTCCCTCATACTCATATTTTGATGAACCAAGGTATGAGCCTTCATACTCATACTTTGAGGAACCAAGATATGAGCCACCACCTTCGTATGCTTATTATGAGCAACCATGGCGTGAACAACCCACCTCATATGAGTATTATGAAGAACAAAATTACGACCCTTATCCATCATGTGCTTACAATGAAGAACAATGGTGTGAACCATCTACTTCATATGGGTATTATGAGGAACAAAGGATCGAACAACCGGATTCAAGCTTTGAAAATCCCGATTCTTTTTCTATAACCGAAGTGACCGATAGGATATCGATCGTTGTATAAAAGAATCTCGCGCAAGGGAAGAGGAATCCCGCGCAAGAGAAGAATTAAAAAAGGAAGAGATAACCGAAAGTGTAAAAATGGAAGAACAAATAAGTGAAAAACTGACACATGAGTTAAACAACGAAAAAGGTGAGTCCGACAACGTTAAAATTCAAGAAGAGTCTAATTTTGAAGAAATTAATCTCTTGTCACCTTCTTTTGAAAATCATTGTTTAGTACCCACTCATGCTAAGTTTTTAAAAGAGTTAAACACTAACACTAAAATTGACGAAACGGTAAGTGTTAAGTTAACTGATGATCAAACCTCACTAATAAAAGAAGACCCATTTGAAATTAACATTACACCGGTTCCATGTTTCTTTCAAAATTCGTTTATTAGTAATGTCACAATCGATAAAGATCTTTGTGTTAACATAATGCCTAACTACATTTTCGAAAAATTAAGTATTAGTGATTTTTCTCCACTTCAAATACCCATTTTCTATCCAATCGGAAAGTAATAAAATCAATCGGTATAGTTGAGGATGTATTGGTTCAAACAAATCAAATGGTAATCCCGACCGATTTTGTCATCCTCGATGACGCTCCTCTAGTGTTGGGACGACCATTTGTAAAAACTCACGAAGCTTTGAAAAACCGGAAGTTCAACAATCTACCTCTTCAATTAGGGGCATTTAAAAGAAGTGTCGATCTTGAGCGATCAATGAAATATCCATTCGGCAATGACGACCCCCTAATTGAAGATGATCCAGAACCACCCGATAAGGTGGGTCTAGCCAAGGACCCTTATAAACGTGGCGCACCACGGAGGCATTCCGCGGAACTATCCGTAGTTTTAGTTTAGATTAACTTTTACGTTTTCTAGTTTAGTTTTTTTTCAGGAATAAAACACACTCGGGATGGTGAAGGATGATAAGGGAAGCTTGAACCAACACCCCATGCACAAAAACAGAGCCTCCCGACAATTTTTCTTCATTACAGCAAGTTCAGCACGGGGCCGTGCTCACCCCAACACGCCCCGTGCCCAAGGTTCTGTATAAAATGCCCAGTTCAGGTACCTGGACACGGGGCCGTGCTCACTGGACACGCCCCCGTGCCCAGCCTTCTGTTTACTTTTGGTACTGGCAGTATGGACACTGGGCCGTGCTCAGCCAACACCACCCCGTGTTCAGCTACCCAGTACCATAAAATCATGTTTTAACCCATTTTTACACATTTAATCAACCTAAAAACTTATTTTTGGGACACATTGAGGACAATGTGTAATTTAAGTGTGGGGGGATGCTAAAACCTTGAATCTTGCAAGTCCTAAATACAAGCCTTACACAAAACTCTATTGGAACCGCTAGTCACCCCAAATTTTTTCAAAAAATTTTCAATTTTTTTACTTGTCTAGGTTTAACTCGGGAAATTCAAGTTCTCAAAAGGGTTATATTTTTACAAATTTACAACCGATAGCGTCGTGATAAAAAGAACCAACATAAGAAAATTATGAAAAGGCATGACAAGCTTAGTTAAAATTTAATTATATATACTTGATCACATAAAAAAACCCATTCCCACAAAAGTGAGTTTTGAGCCTTTATTGAGCAAACACTTAAATATCATTTGACTAAATGCTCATTTTCGTTTCTTGTGTGAATAGCCGCTTGGTTCTTACGACTCTAGAACTTACTATGACGATACATTCCCGGTCCTTACCAACTTAAACCCGAGTAAGTAAATGATGGAGGCATTAGGACTAACCCTTTTTATTTCTACACCATTATTTTTCTTTTTTCTTACCACCTAACCAAAATCCCCCTAGATAACCTCTTTGAGCCTAAACCTTTTCATTTCTTAACCCAAACCAAACACCTTTTCACCCACCTAAACCCTTTTTATTTTTCACCCTTTGTTTTAGTAACAGGCTCGGTTTTTCGTATGACTTTTCAAAAAAAAAAAAATGTGTTGATGATGAAGCAAAATAAATAAACAAGCAAGTTCATCAAAAATAACTTGGTTTGAATACTGACTTCATCAAGATAAAAAAAAATAATTTGCAAAAATAAAAAGTCTTTCGAAAACCGACGCTTGTTACGCTTTTTCGCCCTTTCTACTAACCACTAACCCAACCACCTACCTTTAACCCAAGCCTAACCCTTCACCCAAAAAGTCCTCTTGATGTTTACAAAGGTATATAGTTAAAAAGGAGGAGGATTGATTGCTTGGCAAGCCTATGGTAGGAGTAAGTTCCATGCCGCTCTCGAGTGATTCACTAAAATACATCTTCGGCCGAGTGTTGAGTGATCCCCGTGAGGTATGTGAACTCGTATATAAATAGAATTTTAAAAAGGCATGTTATGCCCTAATAAGTAATTTATCTTATGAAAAGTTTTAAATAAATCATGACGAATAGGATTGTAAATAAATAAAAATAAAACTTAATAAAGAATCTTGGAAATCCCGACACTCTATGACAAGCCCAAAAACCTTCTCTTCTACCCATTCCATTTGGGAGTGTAAAGCCACATTATAAAGAGTTTTGCTTGAGGACAAGCAAAGATTCAAGTGTGGGGGTATTTGATGTGTGCAAAATGCAACATATAAATTACATCAATTGTGGCATAAAACTAACCTTTTTTTAGTACTAATGTTGGAAAAAGTGTGCTTTTGTTTTCCTTTTGTATTTTCAGGATTAAATGAGCTCAAATTAACAAAAGAAGCAAAAAGGCAGCTAAATCTAGTATAAATACAAGAAAAGGAACAAACGTGGCATGCCTGACCCCCTCGACAGCATCTCCCAAAGCAAAGACAAGAAGAAAGCTGAGCATGGGGCTGTGCCCAGCTGAGCACGGGGCGTGCCCAGTTCAGCACGGGGCGTGCCCAGCTCAGCACGGGGCAATGCTCAGGATGGACAGCCCTGGCACTAAAGACAAACCTGTAGAAGCTTCTATTGCCCACCACGGGGCCGTGCCCAGCGGACACGGGGCCGTGGTCAACGCAAAGATACGCAGTATCTTGCCAAATCTGATACAGATATGCTTTTGAGCACGGGGGCGTGCCCAGCGGACACAGGGGCGTGTGGAGCTAATAAAGACAAACTGTATTAATGAAGAAAGAGAAAAGGGTGGACACGGGGCCGTGTCCAGCGGACACGGGGCCGTGTCCAGGCTTCTGTACAGGCTATAAATAGGAGTGCTTGCCTCAAGCTCAAACCATCCCTTGGCACACCACCTCTCTCACACTTCACCCACCACCCACCACCACCATAACACCATCATCCACCACCATCATCCATTGTCCATCGTAGAGTGTGTGAGTCGTCTCGGGATCCAAGATTGATCGTAAGAGTTCTTGACAATCAAGGCCATGTTTGCCTAAGTCTCTTATTTCACTTGGTGAAGACAAAGTGTCTAGTGTAATACTTTTTATTTCTAATCTTTTGCACTTTTCACTTGGTTTTGTATTAATGACTTTAATAACTAGTTGCTTATGTTGAAGGTGATCTTTCCTTATCGTTTGTCCGTGGTGTCTTGGCATTATTTTACTGTCTATATAAAATAAAAGATTTTCACCATTCACATCTCCACGGTCTGTATGGAGGTATGTTGGCTACCTGGTCGGGGGTTAAGGGAACGGTTTGGTAAAGGTCTTGCCATTGTTCAGCGTTTCGAGGTCCTGCAATGGACCTGGGTCAAATTTAGTAGGACCTCCTTCAATACTTAACGGTATTGGATGGCGGGGGTCCAAACTCTTTGATCCCCTCATAAGTTAACTACTATTAATACTATAACCCGGCTATTTAGGACTGTATCCCTGCTGACTCAGACTACTTAGTCGAGGGTAACGTCACCTCCAAAAGAGGGGCCTACCATAATTTGCATTAATAACTTAATTAATTATCTTCCATTAATCCACCCTTTTAGGATTGTATCCTTGCTGACTCAAACTACTGGGGTGAGGGTAACGTCACCTTCAAAAGAGGGGCCTACTACAATAACTAAGATAATCTCTTAAATATGTGTAAAAGTGCGGAAATAATCAAAGGTTACACTAGATACGAGTCGGAACCAAGTGATTCATCTTGTCTATCTGTTTTCTTTTTATTTTATTTTTCAGCATTTAGTTAGTTTTTATTTTTCTTAGTTAAAAAAACATTTTTCTAAACTTTTTATTTTGATTAGACGTTGAGGATAAACCGGTACTAAAAGCTCTTGTGTCCTTGGACGACCTCGGTATCTTACCAACACTATACTACGCTCACGATGGGTGCACTTGCCCATATGTGTGTTTAGTGTTAGTGAAATATCGTGTTTTATAAATTTAAAACTTGGCTAAAAATAAGTGTTAAAGGGGCTTAAAATATACACCTAATATATTTAACACTTCACACGCATCAGCGTTTCCATGTTAAAGTTGACTTAATAGTTAGTTAATCCTCGCGCAATCTCTTTGGCAAAACCAAATGAAACAAACTTATTTTCTGTGTTGATGACATGGAGTGGCATTCCAGCTTTGTTATATTTACCAGCCACTTAAAGTGTCTCATCCTTCAAATATTACATAACAAAAAGAATCAGTATCCAATTATGTTAATTTGGTACATATTATTATTAAATAAAAAGGTAATAAACATAATAACCTTCTACTCTTGAGAAGAAGGCATGGTGCATCTGAAGCCATTTCAGGATCATTGGATCCTTTGAGTGAAATATTTGCTTTTCCATGAGTTATATTATATTTAAAAGAAAATAATAAAAACTTAAAACTTTATCTATGGCTAATAATTGATAGCAAGAACCATTTCTGTAACTCCTATAGCCTTGAAAGCCTCAATCTAATATAGATCAGTAGATCACATACATCAAAAATATTTTAGTAAGTTCTTTGATATAACTACCATTCATGAACGACTATTCAGTATTCCATCATTTGTTTTGAAAAAGTTCCAACTTGATCGAGTGTGAAGTTTACATGGATTTAAGTCATAACATCATAAACGTAACACTTATTTCATCAAACTCTGAACAAATTGCACAAATCTCAAGATTAGAGACTATAACTACTATTCAATTATGAGATGACAACCGAGCATCAACATTTAAGAAATTAGGGTTCACCAACCAAAAAATCATTTAAATTCAAGCTGTAATTCAATCATAGAAATAGTAGTAACATAAGTTTGCATAAAACGAATTTTGTTTTATAAGACATCAGCGATTTTTGTTTAGCATCTATACCTCAATATTACACATAAATGACAATGAAGTGGCTGATGCAGAACAACGACTTATAACATCTGTACACATCAATACATCATATTAGAAGCCAGGCAGAGAATCATTAACAGAGACATGAACAATGTAATTTACGAAAAAAACATGAAGCTAAATCATGTTTTCATGATTAGTGGCAAGGAAAATCCTTTACCTGCAGATTATATAATGAATTTGTGGCTATGAAGTTTAAAGAAGACACGGCAATCACTCAATGGTTTTGGGGGTTTGAATTCAAACCTCAACTACTTACAGATACCAATAAAATGCGGTTCCATCACAGACATCGATTAAACCCCCAAAATGATAGTAAAAAACCCTAAAACTTACAAAAAAAAAAAAAACGTATCCGCATATTGAAAATGACAACATCCATTTCTTAATCGAATTACATATTGAAATAGAATTAGAAAGAGTAGTTAATCACGTTACCTGAGTGACCGTTTAAACCAAATAAAACGGTGCGAGTATGCTGCTGAAAGGCGTCGAATTGAAGGCGGCGCGAGTATTGCCGATTACCCTTCTAGAGCAGGTGTGTGGATTACGATGACAAATGATTAGGGAGGGAGATCGATGAACTAGGTTTTGGTGAAATGATTTGGAAGGTTAGAGGGAAAACTAAGGCTGAACGGTATGGTGACGGAGGGAAGAAAGAAGACGGGGGTGGCGGGATGGGGTGACAGAGCGGTGCCAAGAAGAAAGAGGGGGGCCCACATGTTTTGCTCCGTCCTGGACGTCGAAATTCCGACGGAGAGGACGATGACTGGATCAAGACCGGGGGGGGGGGGGGCATGGAGAGGGGGACGGCGACGGGTGAGGACGGACACTGCGACGGTTCCATACCGTCCAGCCTAATATTTTGGTGAAATTGTTTTGGAGGGGAACTAAAAAAAATTAAATTTGGGGAAATTTATTAGATGGTTTCAAAAGATGGAAAGATGAAAAATTGTAGAATAAGTCTTGGGGCATGAATAACCCGAGCTACTTGAGCTCGCTCCGCTTAATAAAACGAGCCCGAGTGTGAGCTTCACTTATCAAGGCCGAACTCGAGATTTACTCATCAAGCCTGAGTCAACTCCCGAATCTGAACGATTTCACTATTTATACAATTTTCAACTGAAATATTAAATATATATTTAAATAATAATAATAATAATAATAATTACTAATTATAAAAGCGTATGCCACTAAATGGCTTTTTATTTGTAGTGAGATGCCCTGAATCGCTGATGAGTGATCATAGCCTGATGAAGATGATGATGTTCACCCGTGGGTTTTCTATTCAAACCCTAATGACCCGTATGACCCGTGCTTTTAATTTAATCATCCCAACTTGACCCATGAATAAAAGTTTTAAATTTTTAAGTGACCCATTTCAACCCCTTATTTTTTTTAACCCAAAACAACCCATTGTAGTTTTTAAAAGGGTTAAAATGACCCATTTAATAGCTTCTGAGTCAGGATTGCCCCCTCTACTTATAAGGCACAATACATATATATCACGCTCACAAGAACGTAAAATTTACGATATAAAAATTTTCGATAACCTTTTTTTGCTGCTAAACATCATCAATGTAACTAGGGGTGTTAACGAGTCGAGTCAAGCATGAGCTCGTCTCGTTTCGATATTTATTTCTAAAGCGCGAGCTCGGCTCGTGAGTAGTTTTTCAAGCTCGGGCTCGGCTCGTTTATTATTTATTATCGAAACCGGCCACCACCACCACTCACCGGCCACCACCACCACCACCGCCGGCCACCACCACTGGCCACCACCACTACTCACCAACACCACTATCGGCCACCACCACTACTCACCACCACCGGCCACCACCACCACCTCTCACCAGCACCAGCACCACTCACCGGCCACCACTACTCACCACCACCACCGGCCACCACCACTCACCGGCCATCACCCCCACTCACCACCACTCGCCGGCCACCACCACCACCACTCACCGGCCATGATTAAGCGGGTCAATAACCTAGTGTTATTATAAAACTCTAGCGAATATACGTCCTATAAAGCTTATGTTTTACGACTAAAATATCAAGTGTCCTGTTACGGTGTACTATAATAACACCATACGGATTAAGTGTCCTATAAAGGTTAAAGTTATAAAACCCTAGTGTTAAGTGTCCTATTTAGTTATGTTATAATAGAACTCTAGCGAATAAGCGTCCTATAAAACAAACTCAAATATCAGGTGTCCTGTTACAGTGTATTATAATAACACCACATTGATTAAGCATCCTATAAAGGTTAAATTTATAAGACCCAAGTGTCAAGTGTCTTTTTAAGTTATATTATAATAAAACTCTAGCGAATAAACGTCCTATAAAACTAATGTTTTATGACTCGAATATCAAGTGTCCTATTACGGTGTATTGTAATTACACCACAATGATTAAGTGTCCTATAAAGTTTAAAGTTATAAGACCCAAGTGTCAAGTGTCCTATTAAGTTAAGTTCTAATATGACTTCGACTAGAAAGGGTCCTATAACATTGAACATTTATGACTTACCTACAACGTGTCCTATTAAGTTATGTTATAATAGGACGCCAGATGATCAAGTGTCCTAATACAATACCACATAATGGGACACCAACAATTAAATGTCTTATAAAGTACCTTATTAGGATCTACATTTTAAGTGTCCTATTAAATTATATGATAATAGGACCCAAAAAAATTATCCATCCTATTAAATAGTTTTTAGGACACCGATTTAGTAGGGTATATTATAAAAGGACCCCAAAAGTTTATTGGTCCTATTAAATAGTTTTTTAGGACCCTCTTTTACAAGCGTCCCGCAGAAAAAGTCCTAAAAAGTCATTTTTGTTGTAGTGTCCTAAATAGAACGATTACAAAGACAAGACCCAACATAACTCCTTATGAAGCATGGAATGGAAATAAACCCAATGTGGAACATTTAAAGGTATTCGGCTGTTTAGCCTATGTACACATACCCAAGCAACATAGAGACAAGTTAAACAAGAAAACAGAAAAGGCGGTGTTTGTCGGGTATAGTGAACATAGTAAAGGGTACAAACTCTACAATCCACTAACCAATAAGATCGTCATCAGTCGTGATGTCACCTTTGATGAGAACAAAAGATGGGATATTAATTCTGAAATGGGTGATGTTCCATTAGTGGTGACTGATTCTGATGAGAGTGAGACACGAGAGGGCAGCGAAACAGACAAGATACAAGGATCAACAACAGCCAACGATCAGCCTGAACATAGTGCTACAACACCTCAAGAAGAAGAAGAACTGAGTCAAGAAACTGTACAGACTCAACATTATGACAATGTCTCTGCAGCCGAGCACGTACAACAGCATGAACACGAATTAACTTCTTCTGATTCTGAGAACGAAACCATTCGAACAAGAAGTCTCAATAACATATATCAAAATACACGAGAGCTTACAAATGCTGAAACTTTACAAAAATATAATGAAAGTCAGGTGGTGAACTTTGTTCTATATGCTAGTACTGATCCTACATCATATGAAGAAGCTAAGAAAGACTCAAGATGGAGGGAAGCAATGGACAAAGAAATGGAATCAATCCATAAAAATCAAACTTGGGAACTTGTGGATCCTTCAAAACATCAAAAACCAATTGGTGTTAAATGGATCTATAAAACTAAGTATGATGAAAAAGGCAATGATGATAAACACAAGGCCAGACTGGTGGTGAAGGGATACAAACAGAAGCATGGAATTGACTATCAAGAAGTATTCGCTCTCGTGATCAGATTCGAAACAGTCAGACTAGTATTAGCGCTCGCGGCTCACTATGAATGGCATCTTCATCAAATGGATGTTAAAACTACATTCTTAAATGGAAAATTGGAAGAACAAGTGTATATAGAGCAACCTCAAGGTTACATTAAAAAAGGAGAAGAAAAGAAGGTATGTTTTCTCAAGCGAGCCTTATATGGTCTAAAACAAGCCCCTAGGGCATGGTATAGTCGAATAGATACATATCTTGTCCAAAATAGATTTAAGAAGTGCATATATGAACACACACTTTACGTTAAGGACACTAGTGAAGGAAAGATCATAATATGTCTTTATGTGGACGACTTGATTATAGCAAGTAGCTCGATGGGATTAATTTTAGAATTCAAAACATCGATGAAAAGGGAATTTGAGATGACAGACATGGGTCGTTTACACTATTTCCTAGGAATGGAAGTGTCATATAACAATGGCAATATCACACTCTCTCAAAGGAAATACACGAGAAATTTATTGGATAAGTACAAGATGACACTATGTAATACAGTGTCTACTCCAATGGAATATGGCTTAAAACTATCCAAGGATGATCCAGAAGATTTCGTCAATGAGGGAGTGTATCGCAGCCTAGTCGGAAGCTTGATGTATCTCACCAATACTAGACCAGATATTATGTTTGCAGTAAGCAAAATAAGTAGGTTTATGGAATGTCCAAAGAAAAGTCACTGGGAAGCAGCAAAAAGGATATTGAAATACATCAAAGGAACTCAAGATCAAGGAGTTACTTATTCTAAAGGAAAAGGGAAACATTTAGTAGGGTTTAGTGATAGTGGTTATGCAGGGAATGTTGATGATAGCAAAAGTACTTCGGGATATATATTTCATTTAGGTTCTGGTCCTGTCTCTTGGCAATCAAAGAAGCAAAAGGTAGTAGCACTGTCCTCAACTGAGGCCGAATACATAGCATTATCTATGACAGGATGTCAAGCTCTATGGATCAAAGGGATACTAAATGATCTACAGGGTAAAGAAGAATACTCGATTTCAATATTCTGTGATAATAAATCAACTATCTGTCTAGCCAGGGATCCAGTGTATCATAGTAAAAGTAAACATATACTAGTCAAATATCATTTATCAGAGACTTGATCAAGAAAGGGGAAGTAGAAGTTATGTATTGCACAACGAAAGATCAACTGGCAGACATTATGACAAAGGCACTTCAACCAAAGGAATTCATACGCTTGAAACAACTGCTGCGCATGAACCAAGAATAATCCAACTTACGGGAGGGTGTTAGACGATTAAATATAAGTTAGATTATTCTATTATTATTATTATTATTAGTTAAGTTAATATACTATCCTAAGTTTTTATTTGATGGCAGTTACAGCCATGATGTCTGTATACATATATATACGATTGTAACATGACATTATAGTTTTTATCAATTCATTTTATGAACAAAACATCATCATTCTTCGAAACCCTAGAACCGGAAATCCAACAAACTTTTCAGTTTCATGACTTTATGAAACAGCTTGAATGAACAATATCTGAACTAAGAGCTGATACACATCATTACGGATGCAAATATCGAAGTATGTATATCCCATATGTGGAATATATTGTCCTTTTGAACCACCACCATGTTGATGAAGGCAGATATTTCTTTGCTGATGTCAACTTTTTCAGCCAACAAAGCTACAATATGAAAAGAGGAAAGCATGAATAGTTGCATTCATGGTGATTGAACAACGAGAGTGTTGGTTTACCTTTAGTGATCTAGTAACTTCTAATGGTTTGCAACTCTGCGCATAATGTTTATTGAAATCAGTACAATAAATCACTCGCTCCTATTGTTTCCGCCTCAAATGGACTAATTCTAATGGTAGAATAGATAACACTTTCTTCATAACTTATTGTAATACGCACCGCATAGTCGCCATGAAGAAATTTGATGAATCTCACTCTTATACCTGAGAAACCATGGGATAGTGGTGAAAACAATATAAAACTGAATGAACAAGCTTTCTTTTGTTGGGTTAATAATCAGCATCTTACCTGCAAAGTAGTCTTCAAGACCAATTTTACTGATAGACCGGTCATCTATTTCCCTCATTAGTTCTCCTGTTTGTATGATAGCAAGCTAAAAGCATTCTTAAACCCGTCTATATCAAACCTGATATAAGTACCAATAACACTAACGGACCGTTTACACACGAAATTTTTAAGGAAACTCACTATCATATATAACAACCATGTATTACACCATCTATCAACATGCCATATATCATATAGTACGCATCTTAAAGCCTATCTTATGTAAACATATTTATAGAAGTTCTTCTCATGCACGTTATAAAGCGCTTTTCTTAAAGCACTATTCTTAGTAGATACGCAGTGATCATTCAACACTTGTTTATCCATCTCCTTCTTTGACTTGCTTCAGGAATAAGAAACTGTATCACGCAAACATCCACTAATTGATAAATGAAAAGTAAAAAAAAAACGGAAAGCTTAATAATAGAAGTCAATTATGCACGAATGAATTACATCACAAGGAATTAGCCGGCATCTTGCAGTAGAGACGTCAGGTCCGGGCTTATTTGTGTCTTTATTTGACGACTGATCCGCTTAGATTCTCGAGTAATTATTAAACTTTGCCTTTTCCTTTTTCCATTTTTATTGAATGGTTGATCTTCTTTTAGTTTATCTAGATTGAGATGTAAAGTCTCAAAACCTGAGAAAGGAGAACATATTCTGAATATAAAGGTAAACAAGAATTATGTAACAATTACCGGTCTTCTTTTTATGGTCTACAACTTTATTGAATGCTTACATAAGGCCTGGGTGAGCTCCAAGTAAATCTTTCACCTAATAAACATGAAAGTTTCTGAAAGTTAAAACTAAATCTAAGCATGGAAAGTTGAGGATAGAGTAACAATTAATGTTTAAGATAATCAATGAACTATATCTCTCCAAAGAAGTCAATTAGCATTAACAACTTGTATAATAAAGGTAATCATGTCAATCATGCTATAGACAATGCATATCTAAGGTGCGGTGACGCTAATACTTTTCAACTATCGTATTATGTTAAGAATCAGACCAGGTATTCTTACACATAAGAAATATGATTTTAGCGTCTATAGACATACCTTAATTAATCTAGAAAAAAATATATATAGAAATTCATAATTACCTGAGCTTTCAGTTATGATTTTAGCGTCGACATAGGTTTTCTGAGTAGTAGTACTTGATGCACGTCAAAAAGTTGCGTTAGTTATCTGTGTTATTTAACCGTTCTTTCACCTTCTTAAGGAGAGAACACACTTGCCCATGCATATCTTCAAAATAAAAAAGAACATATAAACATAAAAATAATCATATAGATAAAAAATGAAAGATATACAATTATATTTCAGCGGATTGAACAATTTTATGAGATCTCTTATTTTGCCATTCTTTTGCATGGGCAACATTTGCACTTAAACAATGACCAATGCAGTTGTAATTTCTTTATGACATTATAAGTGAAATCAATGTAGTAGTAATTTTATCTTCTGAATTAGAAGATACCTTGAGGAAATTGACTCTTAAGTGTTGCTTCAAGTATAGGAATAAAACGCTTTCTCATGGGCTGATCATTTACGTTTTCACTGCATTTGGTTATCTTTTTTCCTTTCTCATCACGTCTAGGAGGTTCCGAACCTGAACCAATAGTTTCCTAGCAAGAAATATATTTTAAATACAAAAACAAACTCTCGTGTTAATTATGCTTCTATAATGATCGATACGTTTACGTTTTCATTGATATATGATATTTGGCAAGTGAAAGGGTCAATTACTTAATGTTTGCTTGATAAATGAAGTTTTAGAATTACCTTTTGCAGAATGTAAATGCCTAATTGGTGTTGTTGGTGAGCTCCTGTGTTCCTTATGAGTGTTCGCGTCCTTGAAAGAGTTAATATTACAAAATAAGCTGGTGAACTCCTTAAGCAGATCCTTATGGTGATAAAACAGATAAGAAACCTGAAACAAGATAATATAAGAAATGCTACCGTAAATGTACAAATAAATATGTATTTCGTGACATACCCCTTGATGGACCTCAAAGATCGTTCTCTGTCCCATTCTATACAAATCCAAAATACCAAGAAAGCGTTTGAAAAGATGATCATCATCTTGAAGTCTCATCTACAAGGAAAATAGTGATTATACCCCCTGCAAGACCATTTGATCACAGAATTGTGCTTAAAGATGAGAAGGTCAATCTAAATTTGAAACCCTATAGATATCACAGTGCTCAGAAGGATGTAATTGAGCAAATGACACAAGAATTAATGGATTCAGGGGTAATCAGACACAACGACAGTTCATTTGCAGCACCTGTGGTTCTTGTGAAGAAGAAAGATGGTTCCTGGAGAATGTGTGTTGACTACAGGAGACTTAATGAAGCCACAGTGAAAGATGTCTTCCCAATTCCTCTTATTGAAGAACTATTAGATGAACTACAAGGGGCTGTTATTTTCTCTAAATTGGACCTCAGATCAGGCTACCATCAGGTAAGAATGTATGAGCCTGACATTCATAAGACTGCATTAAAAAGTCATCAGGGCCATTATGAATTTTTAGTGTTACCTTTTGGTCTAACAAATGCCCCTGCCACATTTCAATCACTAATGAATGCCACTTTTAAAGAAGTTTTGAGGAAGTGTGCATTAGTATTCTTTGATGATATATTAGTGTACAACAATAGCTGGACGCATCATTTGATTGATTTAAAGACTGTTTTGGACTTGATGAGGCAAAACTCTTTAAAAGCAAAGAAGTCTAAGTGTTCATTTGCTGGTGAAAGAGTTGAATACTTGGGGCATATCATTACCAAAGAAGGAGTATCAACTGATCCTGCTAAGATTAGTGCAATACAAGAATGGCCTACCCCTCTCACTATCAAACAGTTAAGAGGTTTCCTTGTTTTGGCAGGATACTACAGGAGATTTATTAAGAATTTTGGTCTTCTGGCTAGACCATTAACTGATTTGTTAAAAAAGGAAGGGTTCAAATGGAAGAAGGAAGCACATATGGCCTTTGATCACATGAACCAGGTACTTAGTTCTCCTCCTGTGTTAAAATTACCTGATTTTTCAAAAACCTTTATCATTGAAACTGATGCCTCAACCAAAGGCATGGGGGCAGTTTTAATGCAAGAAGGACACCCTTTGTCCTTTATTAGCAAGGCCCTTTCTACTAGACAACAGAGTTTATCTGTCTATGAGAAAGAATTACTTGCCATTATTATGGCAGTAAAACATTGGCACCATTATTTGGTGACCAAACACTTTGTGATCAAAACTGATCATCAAAGTCTGAAACATTTGCTTGAACAAAAGATAGTAACCCCTCTACAACAAAAATGGCTTTCTAAACTTTTGGGATATGATTATGAAATCTGTTATAAGAAGGGGGTAGAGAATGTGGTGGCAGATGCCTTATCAAGGGTATAGGGTATGGCTTTGTTTGAGATAAGCATTAGTGCAGTGAATCCTGTGTTGTGGCCAAGGATTCAAGAATCATGGCAAAAAGATCCCATTACCAAAGAGCTGATTAACAAGTTGCAGCAGGGGACAGTTATAAAAAATAGAACTTGGGATGGGAAAATGTTGAAAAGGAAGAATAAACTGTTAATTGCTGATGATAAAGAGTTAAGAAAAGACATTATTATCCTTTATCATTCATCTCCTATGGGGGGTCATTCAGGGGTAAATCCTACCACTATAAGAATCAAGGAACTATTCTATTGGAAAGGCTGTGTTAAAGATGTGCAAAGATTTGTGAAAGAATGCTCAGTTTGTCAGAGAGCTAAGTATGAAACAGTTGCTTACCCTGGGCTACTACAACCTTTACCAGTTCCTAAAACCATTTTCAATGATATCTCAATGGATTTCATTTCTGGATTACCTAAAATCCAGGGTAAAGACACAATTATGGTGGTAGTGGATAGGTTTACTAAGTATGGTCACTTCATACTTTTAAGCCATCCCTATACAGCTGCTAAAGTTGCCAATGTGTTTTTAGACACTGTCTTTAAAATCCATGGGAATCCTGACACTATTGTGTCTGACAGAGACCCAGTGTTTCTCAGTGCTTTTTGGCAGGAATTTATGAAGCTACAAGGGGTAAAACTGGCAATGTCCTCAGCCTATCATCCTCAGTCTGATGGGCAGACAGAGGTATTGAACAGATGCTTAGAAGCCTATCTAAGAAGCATGTGTATGGATGCTCCTCTAACATGGGTCAAATGGGTGCCTCTTGCTCAGTGGTGGTATAACACCTCTTGGCACTCCTCCATTAAAATGTCTCCCTATGAAGCCTTGTTTGGAATCAAACCAAACCTTCATATCCGTTATATACCTGGTGATACCCCTATAGCTGCTGTGGAGGAATTGAATAGAGAAAGGGAAGCCATGATACAGAAACTAAAAATGAACTTAAACTCTGCAAGAAACAGAATGAAGCGGCTTTCTGATGCTCATAGAACTGATAGAGAATTTCAGGTGGGAGAATGGGTCTATGTGAAACTTCACCCCTTTGCTCAAAACTCATTAAGGACTCATCATAACAGGAAGTTATCACCTAAGTATTTTAGGCCATTCCTGATCCTTCAAAGAATTGGCAAGGTAGCCTACAAGTTGGACCTGCCGGATACTGCTCAAATTCACCATACTTTTCATGTGTCTTTACTCAAGAAGACCCATGGATCAATTACACCTACTGCTGATTTACCACAAGGTCCAAGATTTGTTTTGCAACCTAGAGCAGTGTTGGATAGACAAGTGGTTAAGAGAGGAAACAAAGCAGCTATGAAGATTTTGGTTCATTGGGAAGGGCTGCCTGTGACTGAAGCCTCCTGGGAATTTTTGGAAGATATGCAAACTAGGTTCCCTGATTTTACTTTTTGAGGACAAAAATATTGATAAGGAGGGGGTATTGTTACATAATAGAATAGATTTAATAGTCTAAGGACTATTATTGTAATAGAATAATATTAGAGGGACTAAAGTTGTACTTTGTAATAGTTAGTTTGTTATTAGCGGTTAATAAAAGACAAACAACCCTCAAGCTAACAACTTATGCTTGAATTGGGTTTCCCTCTCTTTCTCTCTGTGTTTTTCTCAATCTCAGGCTATCAAAAACGGTGTGATGGTGTCACCTTAACTTTCTCCACATATTGCCTACATACTTCAAGTTGTGCACTCTTTTTAACATCATCTGCAGCTTGTGGGAATGTGATTTTTTCTCTCTCAGGAAGATAGATGTTAAGAAGCGGAAACAGTTCTTGATGAGTTTCGCATAGTTTTATAACCTTTTCTCTGACTCCCAACATGTCAAGCCTACAAATAAAAAAGATAAGTGCATGACAAGAGCATGAAGCTTGAAGTTGAAGCATTAACTTAGACAAACCTGCCCTCCCTAAAATCCTTCAAGATATCAAGGAACTCGAGATACTCTTCGGGTGTCAACTTTTCTCTAAAACTCTTGAGACACTGCTGGGCATCCGAAACAGTCAGAATTTTGCCTTCAAGGAGTATCCCAGAGCTTCATGCTGTTATTGATTTGCGGTTCGAAAGCAAGAACAAAATTAAATGAATAATTAAGTCAAACACATATATTTGTTGAGAATGTTGTTATTGATTTGCGGTTCGAAAGCAAGAACAAGGGATTGAATTGAAAGATGAAAACGATATTGGTCGGTGAGAGTATATGAACACACATATAACATAGAATATGTTGATGCAGATTTGTGTCCGATGATTGTCGAATAGATTAGTTTTATTTTACGCTGAATTTGTAATAGTTAGTGAAACGGTCTATCGAACGTGTATAGACCCGCTCGTTTGAAGTGGTCAAACGAGAGGGTTATTCGGTTGACCATGCGTGTTTGCTAGACAAATGGGTGTGGGTATAAATACCAACCCTTTGTCTCATTTGCAAATAGAGAGAAGGGGAGCTCATTTTGAGAGTTCCCTGTGAGCTTCATTGTGTGGGGGAGAGATCACCACTTGGTCTCTCCCTGGATGTATACTCCTTTGGTATTAGTTCGGTTATCATGTAATCGGGCCGATTTGTAATGTTTTACTACCGGATTAATACAAAGTTGTTTGTTTATCATCTCTAATCTCTCCCGTCTTGAACCGATCTCACACGAATCACGGTTTCGGTCACGAAACTCGGTCCTACAATTGGTATCAGAGCCATGGTGCCTGATTTAGTAAATCTAACAGTTTGCTAAGTCACATGTGCTCTAGATCTGTGATTTTTGTGATTTTTGTTCAAGATCTAAAAAAGGTGAAATGAAGAAAAACCCAGATTCGAGACCGAATATACGGATCTGAGCTGAGTCGGACCGTACAAAGTGTTGGGTTTTATGTTTCACACCGAAATCAACAAGTTTTCATCATCAAATATCATGTTTTTAAGGATTTTCGTCAAATCTGCAGTATAAACAGTGGCTGTGTTCTTGAGATGTTCTTGGCGGCTGTTGAAGAGAACTAGGGTTTCTTCATACCCACTCCCGACGAAACTGACCCCATGACGAAACACCACCTCCACTTTCGTCGTCCCCCAACAAGTTTCAGTTTCGTCGTACATCAACAACTCAGTTTCGTCGCATAACCTGTTTCGTCGATCTATTCTGAAACAGGGGTTACGGTTGAATCGCAGAAAGAGAGTAGATACAGATGTTGGTTGCTGTTAACAATCGGAGAAGTTTGTCTTGTTTGTTCTTCATGTATCGCAGAGAGAGACAGACTTCTGGTTTTTGATTTGAAGTTTGGAGGGTGTATCGAACAGAAAGAGGTTTGGGGTTTCATCGAAGATGGGGCAGTGGTTGTTTGGTATTGTTGTTGTCCATTATCGTGAGAGGGAGAGACATGGAAGTGGGTGACGGCTGGAACATATTTGTGGCCAGGTTTAGAGATGTTTTGTGTCTGGTTGTACGTTGTTGACTAGGGTTTGGCAGCTTACATGGGTCTGTTACATTGTGGGCCGTCTGTGTAATTGAAAATTTTAGTGGTGGGCCAACTTGTTTGGAATAAAAGATGCTTGGATGGATCTCTTTTGTGTTACGGGGCCCATCATTTAGAAAATTGGCTTTCAATTCTCTAAAATCCAAGTGTGGCATGCAACTGATTAATAAAGTGCTCAAAAGTAAAAGCAATTATTTATTCTTGGTTCATACGTTGAAATTTAATTCACAAGTGTGATGCACTATTTTTGAGGAATCTAATATTGGATTAAATCTGATTGAGTCATCCAATGGAATTAATATCCTAAACTCAATTGGGCCAAGAATATGAAATGTGTTTGCTAATATAAAACAAAGTTGGGGTTTCATACTTGTTGATGGGTGACGATATGGATTTATGATGAACAACTTTGGGTATATGTTTTGTTGGTGGGACAAGAATTTCAAGTTTAGAGTATGAGTTCGGGAGCACGCCAGATCAGTTTCGGATGATGAAAACAAATGATGATTTTTTTGAAAAATGTGGGGTAGTCACGGTTACCGATGCAAATGTCAAAATGGTGACGCGACTATTATGGGCCAAAAACAAAACGGTATGTTCACTTCCGCACGTCAATGTTTATGATTGTTATCGGTTATTCGTAAATGTTTGAAAGCATTTTGTTTAGTGTCATATTCTCGCATTTGAAAACGAACGAATGAACCTAGAATGTCAATACCGGTCCTAACGAGTTCACAAAGTCTTTGGAGGGATACAAGTCGGATCCTACGGGGTACTAGGCGAAATTTCTTTATCAACTAGAATATGCAACGAAGAAATCTTTTTTGTTTATTGTCATATTCTCGCATTTGGTAACGAATGAATGAACCTAGAATGTCAATACCGGTCCTAACGAGTTCACAAAGTCTTTGGAGGGATACAAGTCGGATCCTACGGGGTACTAGGGGACGTTCTTATTCAACTAGAATATGCAAAGAAGAAAGTCGTTTTCGTGATTTTTCGGAACCGAGAACATTCAATGAAGATTGACGACAGTTCCGCTCAGTGGAGGGAATTGGTGAACATTTGACGACAGTTTCTTTGAAGTGGAGAGAATCTGTTAAGGTTTAGAGATTTTACCAAAGAAATGGGGGGATAAAAAATTTTCAAATGTTGAATTTCTTCGGTAAATTTTAAACGCAATCACAGGTGGTAGAGTTTGTGATTTTCTAGTGATACAAACGGTTCGGCGTGGAATGTTTTGCACATACACATATTTGAGGATTTTAATTAATTCTCCAGCCAGCGTGAAGGGTTTTGCACGGAAAAATACAGGTTTCTAAAGTCTACAGTAGTTACAAAAGCGCTGTTCACTGAAGACCTGTGGAATCTTTATGAAAGCTGATAGTTCAAGACTGAAGACCTGCAGGATTCGGTTTTGGGTTTGATGTTTCTTTGGGATTTTAGAGGGATCTGGGGGTAACTCAATTCGTTGAGTTTGCAAACGATGTACTTGGTCTAGCTGACTTCCTGAGTACTGATGCTGAAGATCCGTAGTGCATTACGTGTTCAACTTCACAAAGGCGAGACAATGAGATCTGGATGTAGTTCAACTAAGCATGCTGGTTGAGCTTGCAAGGGATACACTTGGTCTAGCTGACTTTCCTGAGTGTTGATGCTGAAGATTAAAGTGCATTACTTGGTCGATTCCACAAAGACGGTTTACAGAAGACAGTTCACCAGAAATCTCTATCAATGTAGTATGCTTGTATGAAATAGAGTTCTTATGACAAGATCAAGACTTGATGCAGTTTTTTAAAGATTGGAACCCTTATCAAATGCCGGTTGGAGTATTGGAAGATCGGCGGAAGATCGGTCAATTGAGGAAATTGCACAACACCTAACACGGATACGCGTACTTTAAGGGGGAAATAATATACAAGGAGCATCAAGATACTACTTACCTGGATCATCGGTCAAGGGGGAATTTGTTAACACAGAGAAGATGAATACTTGACTGAAGATCGATTGCAGTTGCATTTTCAGCATTCGACAGCAACGGACAAGGGGGAATTTGTTGATGCAGATTTGTGTCCGATGCTTGTCGAATAGATTAGTTTTATTTTACGCTGAATTTGTAATAGTTAGTGAAACGGTCTATCGAACGTGTATAGACCCGCTCGTTTGAAGTGGTCAAACGAGAGGGTTATTCGGTTGACCGTGTGTGTTTGCAAGACAAGGGGTGTGACTATAAATAGAAAACCCTTGCCATTTCAAACACTTGGAAGTTGGAGGAGGTCTCAGACCTCACCGGGAGAGATCACCACTTGGTCTCTCCCCGGATGTGTACTCCTTTGGTATGGTTCGGTTAGCTTGTTAATCGGGCCGGTTTGTTATGTTATGTCACAAAATCAATACAAGTAAGTATTTCATCCGTCTCTAATCTTCCCGTCTATGAACATAATCATGATAATCACGGTTTCGGTCACGAAACTCGGTCCTACAGAATATGATAATATGGTTAAGTATTTGCAACAGCCCTGCAAATCCTTTTATAGTAGATATGCTCAACCGTTTCTAACGGTACGTAACTACGTAACCAACTAACACTAACTAACTTTAACCGCCAAACCATAAACAGTGTTAGTTAGTATGAGGCGGTCTATATTAGGATCAAATATAAAGGCTTCAAAAAATAAGAAGTCATACAAATTGTATCAAACCAACTCCGATTGACCTCATTCAAGTGGCATTAGAACCGTCTGATCGAGCTCTACAATGTGAGATTTTAGGTTTTCACTTTTGGATTTATAGGTTGTAGATTTTAGATTTTTTATTTATTATCATTGTGTCTTTTATTTATTATTGTGTTTATTCTATATTTGCGTCATCTTGCGATCCATTGTTTCTTTGTACACTTCTTATTTTTAAAAGTGTTTATAGAATAACTTGATTCCTTAATACATACGTACTAATGTTTCACAAATAATAATATTAATAATTATACTAATAGCGTCTTTAATTTAAGTTTACCAATTGAAATCCTTATTCTTCAAGACTAGTTCAACAAGCAAGATCTGAATGCTTAAACAACAAAAAACATGATGATTAAACATAAGTTAATCTCTTTTTATTATTGTTGTTGTTGTTGTTTAAAGAAAGAAGCAACTTTGATCACTAATTAAACAAAAAATAATTGAGTTTGAAACCGCTAGCTCTTGAAAACCTCAACAGAAGCATTGTATCTTAAAGTCATTCAAGGCTTACAATCCATCTATATCCGTAGGAAGAAGGTTGGGGCCATGCTTCAACCCTGTAAAAAGAAAAAAAAATCAAAGTCATCAAATAAACTAATGATTATTAAGAATCAAAAGCCGTAAAAGAGGGAGAAAGCAAACACACCTCTAGACCGATCACCGTCACCTGTCGTCATTTTCTGAAAATGAACATGAAAATAATTAGCATATGAGTTTTGAGGTTTACTGTAAAATATATACTGATACCTTTTGAAATCTGAATGTATCAAGTCTGCTGAGAGAGAGTGTGTGTATCTATCTATCTATCTATCTATCTATCTATCTATCTATCTATCTATCTATCTATCTATCTATCTATCTATCTATGATGATGAATCATCCGAA
This sequence comes from Helianthus tuberosus, assembly GCA_030545235.1. Classification (NCBI taxonomy): domain Eukaryota; kingdom Viridiplantae; phylum Streptophyta; class Magnoliopsida; order Asterales; family Asteraceae; genus Helianthus; species Helianthus tuberosus. Next base: position 60,007,346 of record CM060400.1, read on the forward strand.
GTGATTGAGTGAGTGTGTGTTTGTGTGTGCATGTATATAGAAATAGAAAACCAGAGTTATATAGAGGAATGCTGACGGTAAGGAGCCGTGAAGTAATGAATCAAGTGTTATAACATTTCAAACTTGTTTTTTCTCTACTCAAATCAAACCAACACAAATCATACTTAAACTTTAATTACTCCATACGAATGCTGCCATTTACTTTAATAGTTACCTTTTACAATGCAGGCAGCAGACTATTAACTATTTTTAAGGGAGACGTTTGTTGAATGCCATTGATTAATTCATTTTTTTTTATCATGTAGTATGTATAACTTTTCTGTAGGAGTTGGCGCTTGATTAACGATTTGTTAATATAAATTATATTATATTTACTTTAAGTATTTTAAATTAAATCAGTAATTTTTAAACTATATTACTATGCTATTGCCAAATGTTCTTTTTATTTTTTTCTCATCTCTTTGTGTAGCATTTAACCTTTAATTTTACTTCTTGTTGGTCCTTTGCATGCATTTAACTACGACCGATAAATTATTTCCATTTGACTCTCAACCATCACCAAATAGATTGTCCATATTGTGATAAATGTACCTCAAAATGTTATTTTGCATTAATTAATGTTGGTTATTCATTTTTTATTTTGGATTTCTTTTTCACATTTAATATTTTAGGTGTCGGGATATACACAGAGTGGGATTATGCTAAAATAAGGATTTGCCTAAAAAGTGTAGGGAATCATCGCTAATTGTAAATGGGTGTGCATATTTGCACATCAATGTGCCTAAATGCACACTAAACCCTAGTAAACCCTAGTTCAAACTACTTTTATCTACGCACCGTATAGCTCTATACGCAGCGTAGCTATACGACGCGTATAGTTTGCATCTGTTTCAAAGCCTGAGCAGCAATCATTGCACATAAAATAAGGGTTTATATACGTTGCGTATAGCTCTATACCCAGCGTATATAAGTTGCGTATAGCTCTATACGCAGCGTATATAAACCATCAGACTTTTTGGGGTCATTTTGGTGGGTTTGAAGCATTAGTTTTTTCACAAAGTTTATATATACTACAAAAATGATTTGTTTAGGCGGTGAAAATGAAGATTATAAGCAATTTTGTGACCGCCTAAACAAATGTCGCAGGAAAAAATGTTTAATTAATTTCAGCGGTTAAAAACCCGCTCAAAATAATACAAATTCCGCCCAAAAAAACAGGCCAATAATTTGTGATTTTGTGTTTTTGAGCGGTGGTTTAACCGCCCAGAAAAAATAATTATGTTATCAATTAAAATAATTAAAATAATAGGAGAGCTCAAAATAATGGCTGCTATGGCTGCTGTAATATACAGAAAATAATGACTAAATAAAAAATGTTGGCTCAAAATAGTAGATAATGGATACACACCCAGAACTAAAACAATCAAAACTCAGCAAACATCATAGAACCTCTTGATTACATAAGAACTTCCAAAGTTTACAAAAGTTGTTCTAAACATAATAACTTCCAAAGTTGTTCAAATAACTACACTAACCTAACCCATCTTCCAAAGTAGTTCAAATAACTACACTAACCTAACCCATCAAGGTGTATTCAACCAACCTACACTCTTACACTTAAAAAACCGCGTCATGATGTTTTCAACCAACATGTCGATTTCCTCTTGTGTTACGCTTGTTGTCTCGGTCCAAATCTAAAAAGAAATCAAATATCATATATTAGTTAACCCGAAACACCAAAAATAAACATAAAACCTGAATAATACAACCTTAAACTCGGATCGATAACCCCAACATACTAAAGTCAAGATAGGTAAATTCTAAAAGTAATACTTACATTGTTTGGAAAACGAAATCGCTTCTTTAAAACAAACTGGACCATAAACCAAATCACCATGAACCCACACTCCCAAGACCCGTCTTGTTGCTTACACTGCATTAAATTTAAAAGAAAAAATCAATTACTAAAATAATCACTTAATTGTATAACATAAGAGTTAATAATACTGATAACATACTTGAACCATGGTCCATGTAAGTCCACTTCCAAAAGAAGATTCTATTGCTCTCGAAAGAGGATAATCATCATTATCCTTGTTGGCCTTAACCGAAATCGTATCCAAAATCCAAACACTTCGTTCCTTGGGAGAAACGATAAACAAAACCCAATTGGCGCTAGAAAAAAGAAAGGTATAAAGTAGTGTAATAAAATAAAGAAAATTAACTTGAATACACTAAAAACAATAACATATATATTACCAATAAAAAAGGGTGCAAGAAAATATTTTGTGCCCGTTTTAAGTTTGTAGACACTTAACAAGTGTTCTTTTACACTTGCAAAATTTTCCTCGCACTCTTTTCCAGTTATTTTGTGGATATTGAAGTAGGCAACTTTAGGGTCTTCTGGAGCAAATTTATAAAATATTGTGTTATGCAAATATCTGATATCAAACAAGAAAAAAATTACAAGGTTAAAAATTCAGCTGTGTTAAAAAATAAATTTATTGTACGAAATAAAAATAATAAGAGAAAACTTACATTTGACACCAATGTAAAAAGCTAGCCTCAAGCAACCCGTTCGCCAAAAACTGTAACATCCCCTCATATTCGATGGATTCAACTTCGATATCAAACGAAGTCTTGGGGTACATCTCCATAGGCACATTAATCTCAATGCTCATCTTTCCATTAAAGAGATCCTTTAATCGTGCAGCCCATAACTTAATATTTTCAGGCCGCTCATTTTCTATATTCAACAAGGCATTTTGTATTTTTTGTTCAGCCTTTGACAACTTTGGAGCGGGAGGTTCTTCATCGAACTACATAATTAAACAAACGCTTTTAAGAGTATATATACACACATACACACACACATATAACATGTTCGAGTTGTTGATTACCATCGCATCGAGTCATTCGGACATGTGTACATCATGTTGATCGGGAAAAAATGCGCCAGAAACAAACTACATTAATTGAAAAACTAATTATTTGTGCATTGTTTTATATATATATATAATGAGAATTTGAGTTGTTGATTACCTCGTCATCAAAATTTTCTATAGTAGTCGGATCAATATGATAATGTTGAGTTTGATTTAGTTCATCAGGTTGCTCAAACTACAACAAACGAAATTGTTGCAATATAAAATAAAATTAATATAAAATATATATTACCCGGACCAAAGTAACCAAACCACTAACCTGTGGATCATAACATGTGACGTCCTCCAATTGTTGTGTCAAGTCTTGGTTTTGGGGAGTTGTCTCTGTGTTCAAAAGCTACAATTTAACAAAACATACATTATTTTCTTTCATTTGTCAAATATGTGAGAATCATATGATTGTATTAGGAGCCCATCCTTGAATTACCCTTAAAACCTAATTCCAAAAAAAACTTCTAAAATCGCTAAAAGACTCATGACAATAAAACCGAACTTAACCTAACGAAATGTTACGTAAACCCGAAATAAACCTAATTCAAAACAACACACTTACTAATTGTCTGAAACAATCAATAAACATGAAACTATAAACCACAAATGTTACGTAAACCCGAAATTACCTTTATTGCAAAACGTGGCCATTGAACATATTTACCACGAGCATCACCTAAATCTGTAACCTCGTCATAACATGAAACTGGAGGGAGAGGACTGTTCTCAAATTTTGGATCGATGATATCTACTTTGACTTTCACATAGCCATCCTCCATTTGAACCTCATCTAATAACCTATCCATAGTAGGATACACAAGCCCCGAACCGACTACTTTTTCTTTTATAGAAGGGCCCGGGAATAACAATTCACATTCAGCAAGCTCCTACAAAACGAGACAACATTTTTAAAACCAACATTATACATAAAACAATGTATGAATATAAGTACCTCTATAGGTGGATAATGAATATGGAATCCACCAACATCACTCGCGCCACAGATACTAGGGCTTGAGTCCACCCCTCTATAATCGCAAACCACCCCTAACCTTTGAGTGGTAGACACGTCTGTTTGACTTTGTTGTCTAGCACCTTGAAATAATCCTCCCTTAGCCTTTGTGCGTCCTTTAATCAACATTTAACCACAAGTATTAAATCCAAAAACTCATTATATATTTATCTATATAATAATATAGTATTACCTATAATATTAGAAACAGTACGTAATCGTCCTCCATGTTCCGGTCCAAGTAGCCTACTTAGTGGATCCTCCACCTCGGAAAAATAACTGCTATCTGCCTTCATTTCTATTTCGTATTCGGACTATGTAATATATACAATTGGTAAGAAGTTTGACTTTAACACATATATATAAAAATATACATTCACTTACTAGTTTAATAGACTCTATTCGCGCATCTTTTGCAAGTTCATACTTCTTAGTTTTCTTGTTTTGTTTTGCTCTAGCCGAAATCCACCTTTTAGAGTGCCAATCTTGAATAGTTTTGAGGTGTTTATACACATTCGAATTTGTTTGTTGATGTTATTACTGTAACTCCACTATTCTGCATTGTACTTTTCTCATCTTGAGTTTTTGTGTAAAAAGTATACCCGTTAATGTCATACCCTTGGTAAGATTTTACTCTACATTCTGGACCTCGCCCCAATTGCTCCACAATTTTATCAACAACCACCTGACCACCGGTTACCTTCTCTTTCAACCATGAATAAAACTATTTGTTATGCTTAGTTTCATGCCACATATGGCTCTTATTTGGGTAGGATGATTGTAATAACTTCAAGTGTTCATTGACATATGGAGCAAGGCAAGTCATGTGTTTTAGGACATAGAAATGTGCAAGTTCTAAACTATCATTACTTGGGTTTAACATTTTCATACCGACACCTCCTTCCCCTTGAAGTTTGCCGGAGTGACGAGATTGTGGCAGACCAATACTTTTAGCACCTTCTACATATCCCGTATAGAATTCAATTACCTCCTCGGAAGCATATCGTGTTACAATACTACCCTCAGCCCGATAATGATTTCTTACATAAGCTTTTAAGAAACCCATGTATCTTTCAAAAGGGTACATGTAACGCAAAAATACCGGACCACAAGCATTGATTTCTTCAACAATATGAATCACCAGGTGAACCATCACATCAAAAAAGGATGGCGGGAAATACTTCTCTAGTTCACAAAGTGTGATTATGATTTCTTTTTGCCATGCATCCAATTCCTGGGGATCAATAACTTTCGAGTGAATCATGTTAAAAAACAAACAAAGTTTTGTGATTGTGTGTCATGTATTCTCTGGTAGTAATCCACGGATAGCAATAGGAATCATATGTGTCATCAAAACATGACAATCATGAGACTTCATACCAAGCAGTTTACAATCTTTCATCGACACCAACCTTTTAATGTTTGCGGAATAACAAGATGGAACTTTAATATCATGCAAACATTTACAAAACTTTTTTTTCTCTTCCTTTGACATTGTGTAACATGCAGGTGGCAGATAAATACGATTACCTTTTTCAACAGGGGCAAGCTCTTTACGTATTCCCATTTCTTCCATGTCTTTACGGGCATTGACACCATCTTTAGTTTTTCCGGGAATGTCTAACAATAAGCCTAGCAAGCTATCACATACATTTTTCTCGATATGCATAACATCTAGGCAATGTCGAACTTGTAAATGCCTCCAGTATAGTAAGTCCTAAAAGATTGACCTTTTTTCCAATTAGTTACTTTCTCAACACGAGTAGTACGAGTTCTTTTTCCCAAAACGGTACTTAGATTTTTAACTCGTGAAAATGCATCAAAGTTCTTCGGTTTCCGTCTGGTCTCGGTACTTCCATTAAAGTCCTTTGCGTTGTTTCGAAAACTGTGACCAGTTGGAAGGAATCTTCGGTGTCCCATGTATACTGTTTTTCTGCAATGATTCAACCATATTTGAAGTTGTCTCATCTTCACAAACAGGACAAGCTTTCTTACCTTTCGTGCTATATCTAGATAAATTAGCATATGCCGGGAAATCACTTATGGTGCAAAAAATCATGGCACGCAAGTCAAAATATTCCTTCTTATAAGCATCATACACATTTACACCAGATTCCCATAGAGTTTTTAGGTCATCAATCAACGGGGACATATAAACATCGATGTTATTACCGGGTTGTTTCGGACCTTGAATCAACAACGACATCATTATATATTTTCGTTTCATGCATAACCATGGTGGAAGATTGTAGATGCAAAGAAGAACCGGCCACGTGCTATGACCACTACTAGCGTTTCCAAAAGGATTGAATCCATCGGAGCTAAGCCCAAACCTTATATTCCTAACCTCATTACCAAATTCTGGATATTTTCTATTAATATTTCTCCATTGTGGAGAATCCGCCACATGTCTTAATTTTCCATCCTTTATACACTCATCTGAATGCCAGCGTAATAATTTTGCTTCTTTCTCGTTTGAAAATAATCGTTTTAGTCTCGGTATAATAGGAAGATACCACATTACTTTAGCCGGTGGTCCATTTTTCTTCACATCATTATCATATTCACCGGTTTTTCTTTTTCTCGCGTACCTTGATTCACCACAGTTGACACATTCATGACTATTCGCATACTCATTTCTATACAAGATGCAATCATTCGGACATGCATGGATTCTTTCAACGGGATTCATCATTTTTTGTGCTTGGTAAAACGAAATTGGTAACACATTACTATTCGGAAGCATGTCATGCAAAACTACTAATAAATCTATGAAACTTGTATCACTCCATCTGTTTTTTGCTTTCAAGTTAAACAACATCAAAACAACTTCAAGTTTAGAAATCTCACAACCATTATATAATGGTTTTTGTGCATCTTCAAATAGATGTTGTAATTTTACTGTATCATCATCGTCAATATCATCATTCTCCAAATCATTAAACATGTCATCTAAATTGTTATCATTTAGACTGTCATTATTTAAATTGTCATCATATAAATTTTCCTCGTTTAAATTGTCACCGTATAAGAAATCATCATGTTCCACATTCTCTAAATTAACCGATGTCGTGGCACCATCAATTCGTGATTCGCCATGCTTTGTCCAACAAGTGTAACTAGGCATAAAACCATTTGCAATCAAATGATACTCTATATCTCTAATATTTTCATATTTTTGAAAGGTTTTACAAATCCTACAAGGACACCAAATATCTTTAGAGCCAACATTCCTCCGATTAACTTCAGCAACCTTAAGAAAAGTAGAAACGCCTTTTGTATATATTTCAGAAGTAGGCAGACTATGGTACATCCAATATTCGCTGTCTTCCATCTGAAAATTAAAATAATCTAATAAGTAATATGCAATTAAACATGTACATGTTGTTAATATAGTACTCTAGGGTGGTGGATCCTAACCCACTTTTTAAATATTCTATCTCAAATGTATATATTTTAACGTGTTAACTATTTAAGAAAAAAACGACAGCATTTCCCCTTAACTCCCCCAAGTATGTGGATGAACCACAAACCCGAAGGAGTGGGGAAAACGCTGCCGAATTTTTCTTAATAGTTAACAGGCTAAAATATATACACATCCTAATGAGATAGAATATTTAAAAAGCAGTCCCAAACGGGGACAATCTAAAATTTATCTCTATTAGATAAATTTTAGACGGGTAAGCTCTAAAAGGTTATTGTCAATGCATGTATATTCATATATATATATATATATATATATATATATATATATGTGAATATTATATACATCTACATCGACGGCAAATGTATAAATATCATATATACATACATATTATACATAAAAAAAATACATCAACAAGAAACAAAAGTTCATACCTTTAACCTTTTGATTTGATATAATGAAGAATAAAAGCTAGAATAATTCAATTATCTACAATCAAATAACAACAAATAATTAATTAATACATATTGATCAAACAATTAATATATGTATATATATATATAGAAGAATATATATGATATATACCTGTTACTAAAGTAATGTTTGAATAGAATGAAGAATGAATTGAATTGAAGAAACAGGGGCTAGGCTAGGGTTTGCAGAGAGAAAAAAATAATTAAAGAGATGGGAAGAAAATCTAATAATTATTAATAGTAATCGTAGAGTTTTTTTATTATGAAATATAATAAAACCCTTTATTTGAGCTTGGTTGTTATCATTGCACAAAAAAACATATTTTTTTGAGCTATCATTTAGCCGAGCTAAAAAAATCATTTCTTTATTTCAGCTAGGTTGTTATGCTAGCACAAAAAAACATATTTTTTTGAGCTATAGTTTAAACCAACTCAAAAAAATCATTTTTGTGAGCTATATAGCTCAAAAAAACGTGCGTGTAAGTTTATTCAGATGAGCTCAGAAAAATCATTTTTGGGCGGTTTATCTCTCTAACCGCCTAAATTAATATTTTGTGAGTTCAGAAAAATCATAATTTGTAGTAGTGGTATAGAGCTATACTTACGCAGCGTATATAACCTTTCAGAATTTTGTTTGGTCATTTGGCATATTTGTGGTATAAATTCTCACCCGGTTACAACGTTAACTCGCTTAAAATATATAACGAGTTAAAAATATATTATTTAGTCGATGTCGTCTTTAATTTATTTAGTCGATGTCGTCGAAAAGCGTATAACGTTAATTTTTTTTTGAAAAGCGTATATATGGTTCAAATATATAATATCGTTATCAAGCTTTTGAAATAAATTATTATACCAAGTCTAGTGCCGTTCGAATACTATAAATGTTTAAATATTATACCGTTAATTATTTTTAAATACTAGGGTACGGTCTGAATATATTATACCGTTTGAATACTACACCGTGCGTTCGAATACTATAACGTTAAAATATTATAGCGTTAAATAATTTGAAATACTCGGGTACTGTTCGATTATGTTACACCGTTTACAGCAAAAGTTTTATATATACAGCGAATTTTGATATATACAGCAACAAAAGTTTGTACCTAAATAACAAAAGATATAATACTATGGAAGCGGATCCTGGTGCTGCTGCTCCTCCTGCTGATGCCATTCCGCAGCCGGAATGAAGTGTCGTGGAGGTAACCTGTCACACTGTCGACGCTCCTGCAGGTCCGCAACCACCCACTCCATCATATAGTTCATCCTGTTAACGTCGCGGCGTAGCCACTGATACCCCGCGTATGATGTCACACTCCCAAAATCCACCTGCGGAGTATCACCGCTTGGAGGCGTGGCTGACCAGGATCAAGCCACCAATCATATTGAACAAGCAAGTAATCATAAAATTCCAACCAATACAATTGGTGTCCAAACAAACAGAGTTTAAGTTGCAAGCGGAATCATAATGTTTAAAACCAAAACATAAGTTTAAATGTTTCAAAGTTTAACATGGCACACAGTTGTCCATGTCCCACAACGACTCTTCCCCATGCATGCTCCAGCTAAGAACCTATTGACCCGCAAAGCATGTAGTAACGAGTCAACAATAATGTTGAGCGAGTTCACAGTTGGGTGTTCGTTTTAAGTTGTTCCAAAAACAGTTCCTTTAACTGGCATCCCTGCCGTGGGGGTTACCCCATAGTTGAAAACGTGATTTGTTTAACCCATTAACTCTGGCAATCCAGCCGTGGGGGCTACCCCATGTTTAGTTATCTGGCTTTTCGGCTGTGGGGGCTACCCCATGTATACACTAGACTCGTTACCATATCGACTGCTGACTGTAGTCATGTTTATGTGCCCTAAACTGTCAATGTCTATCATCATTGACGTGCCCAAATCCATTAGTTCACGTCCGTCCTCTGCGGCACGGTGTGAGGCTTGTCAGACCTAAATAGCGCTATCTAACTAATGACCCGCTCGCCATTGGCCCGGCGATTAAGTCGATATAAAATAGGAGGGACTTCGTGATAGAGTTTTGGTCTAGTAAAAGTTAACTGTCCATGAGGACGAGGAATTACATTCCTGAACCGGTACTGTCCTACCCAAGAAAGGACGAGGAATCCATGTTCCTTAACCCCAGTCCCAACCTCTGGGAATCCCATGCTTTGTAGAATGTATGAACTCACCTTAGATTGCTCGGTAGGTAAACGAAAGGTCAAGCGAGCTGCTAGAGGTCAACCACGTCCTAACATGGTTACCATACGAGTCAGGACTAGGTTCAAGTAAAGCACGTATGATTACACAGAGATAGCAAGTTACGAACACGTATTGATCATGGCAAACACATTAACAATCAAGTACACAACATGCTCATACTTGTACGATTCATAAGATTGGGCTCGCACAAGTCTAACTGCCTTGTGCGATTCACCCATAGAAGCCCAATAGTACCCGACCCAATAACCAGAAAGTCCAAAAACATCCATATACATATACACGGCCCAACATATAAACAGATAGTCCATCTTGTGCGATCCATACATCTTGTGCGACTGGGGACCTCTTGTGCGATCAGGTCATGTTGTGCGACCAGATCAGCTTGTGCGACTAGGCTTCTTGTCCGAATGGACCTCTTGTGCGACCAAGAGGTCTTGTGCGAATGGTTTAAATATCCGAATATTATGACATCCAGTTACAACCATTCAATAGTTTCCTTATTTACATTTTATCAATTAACAAATTTCCAACTATCCATTTAACATAATCTCGATCAAACTGAGCATATTCTAATCAATTCTTATGAACCCTAATATGATTATAATCGTGAACAATAATCAAGACACATAAACATATCTATCTAGGGTTTCAAACCATCATATAACACCTCATGATCGACCCTACAACTAACCTGATTTCAGCAAACATGCAGCCGATTAACAAACATTCGATTCTTAATACAATAATATGAAATCCGATTAGCATGAACATTATCCAATACACATATGCAAGCCGATTACATGCACATCAACGATCAATGATTTAAATCACATTCAATCACAAGATATCCTTAGCTCATCATGCAATCAATCCGAAAACTAGACATGATAGCCGATTAACATTATCATACATATCCGATTCACAAGAACATTATCATTCATACACACTATATCATGGCATCCATAATATCATTTAACAACAACATCATAGAACACACATCATAGAACACTAACCGGTTAGAGAAGGAACAAGGATTGATCCGAACAAGGAAAGATCTTCGATGGAGAGGATGTTTGGCTACCGTCGGGTTCGTGAGGGAGAGAGAGAGAGCACTAGGGTTTGAGTGGTGTTGTCTTTAGCAAACAAATGAGAAGTATACCCCTTTCTCCCAATGCTATGCGTGCAAAAGAAGGAGTGGGCCGAACCCCCTTAATGGGTTGCCCATTGGGTTCAAGTTCAAGAGAAGTGGGCCGAGAGTAGTAATGCCCAAAGGCTTGTGCGTTCGAGTTGCTATTGTGCGATTGGTTCGTGTTGTGCGTTTGGGTTGTTTATATACATACATACATTACACAAAGCACATAATAAACACAACATTCGTTAAATCAATCTAGTTCATATCATCACATCACGTTCACATACGTTACATCAAAGTACAAAGATAGGTTCCGAAGTACGAGTTGTCACATTATCCCCAAGTTGAAAGAAATTTCGTCCCGAAATTTAGCACGTACTCCCTGTGGAAGCTAGTTAAGTTGCATGGTTTTCCTGGGGTGTCACATCCTCCCCCCGTTGATCTGGAATTTCGTCCCGAAATTCCGTAGCTTTAGCCTCAGTAGTGGTTGTACTGTTTGCGGATAGTTGGGGATACTTTTGTTTCATTTGGTCTTCGCGTTCCTAGGTGAACTCTGGGCCGCGACGTGAGTTCCAACGAACTCGAACGAGAGGTATTCTAGTGCGCTTGAGGACCTTAACATCCCGGTCCGTGATTTCAACTGGTTCCTCGACGAATCGTAACTGCTCGTCGATAGTGAGCTCCTTCAAAGGAACTACGAGAGTCTCATCTGACAGACACTCCTTCAGATTTGACACGTGGAAAACGTTGTGAACTGCACTGAGTTCTGCTGGTAAGTTCAGTTTGTAGGCCACCCTGCCTATTTTCTCAATGACTTCTAAAGGTCCAACGTATCGTGGGTTAAGTTTGCCTCGTTTACCAAAACGAACCACACCCTTCCAGGGTGAAACTTTTAGTAGCACCCGCTCCCCAACCTGGAGCTCAAGTGGTTTTCTGCCCTTATCGGCATAGCTTTTCTGACGGTCACGAGCTGCCGCCATTCGTTGTTGTATCTGAGCAATTCGTTCTGTTGTGTCTACCACAAGTTCTGGACCAGTAATCTGACTATCCCCCACCTCTGCCCAACAAAGAGGTGACCGGCATTTACGCCCGTACAATGCCTCGAACGGAGCAGCTTTAATGCTGGTGTGGTAGCTGTTATTGTACGAAAATTTCACAAGTGGCAGATGCTTTTCCCAGCCGTTGCCAAAGTCAACCACACATGCCCTAAGCATGTCTTCGAGGGTCTGGATGGTGCGTTCAGACTGCCCATCCGTTAGCGGGTGATAAGCTGTGCTCATATCTAAACGTTAGCCAAAGGACTTGTGCATTGCTTGCCACAGTTCTGAAGTAAAACGTGCATCTCGATCCGAGATAATAGAGGTGGGCACTCCGTGCCTCGAGACAACTTCCTTAAGATATACGTCTGCTAGTGTGGAGAACTTATCTGTTTCCTTGATAGCCAAGAAGTGAGCAGACTTTGTGAGTCGATCCACGATCACCCAAATAGTATCGTTACCACGTTGAGATCTAGGCAGGCCAGTAACAAAATCCATGGAAATTTGCTCCCATTTCCATTGTGGTATCTCTGGTTGTTGAAGTAGGCCTAAGGTTTTCTGATATTCCGTCTTGACTCTCGCACAAGTCAAGCACTTGCTAACGTAAGTTGCTATGTGGGCCTTCATGCTAGGCCACCAATACGTAGTTTTGATATCGTGGTACATTTTATCCGAACCAGGATGTACTGAATAACGAGACTTGTGTGCCTCATCCATCACAAGCTCTCGTAGGTTGCCATAGAGTGGGACCCAAATGCGTCCTGTTACGTAGTAAGCACCGTCTTTTTTCTATTCTAAGCGTTGCCTTGAGCCGCGTAGGGCTTCAGCCCCGATGTTTTCTGGTTTCAATGCTTCTACCTGAGCATCTCGTATCTGAGAAGGGAGACTAGACTGTATAGTGAGTTATAAAGCTCGTACGCGCTTAGGCGTATAGTCCTTTCGACTGAGGGCGTTAGCCACAACATTGGCTTTGCCTGGGTGGTACCTGATCGAGCATTCATAGTCATTCAGTAGTTCAACCCATCGTTGTTGTCGCATATTCAGTTCCTTCTGTTTGAAGATATGTTCGAGACTCCTGTGGTCGGTGTAGATGGCGCACTTGGTACCGTACAGGTAATGTCGCCATATCTTAAGTGCAAAAACAACAGCTCCCAGCTCTAAGTCGTGCGTAGTGTAGTTTCTTTCATGAACTTTGAGTTGACGTGAGGCGTAGGCTATAACTTTATCCCGTTGCATCAGTACACAACCAAGACCCTGAATTGATGATTCGCAGTAAACCACAAAGTCGTCTGTGCCCTCTGGCAATGAAAGAATAGGTGCGCTGCAAAGTCTATCCTTTAAGTGTTGAAACGCAGTATCCTGTGCATCACCCCATCGATAAGTAACGCCCTTCTGCATTAGTGAGGTGAGAGGTTGTGCAATCTTGGAGAAATCCTTGATAAACCTTCTGTAATAACCTGTCAAGCCCAAGAATTGGTGAATTTCCGTTGGTGTACGAGGTGCAGGCCAGTTCTTAATTGAGTCTACCTTGGATGGATCAACATGGATCCCATCCTTGTTTACCACATGGCCTAGGAAATGGACTTCACGAAGCCAGAAGTCACATTTCGAAAACTTAGCATAAAGCTGTTCTGTTCGAAGGAGTTCCAAAATGAGTCGTAGATGGTGCTCGTGTTCCTCCCGACTCTTCGAATAGATCAGGATGTCGTCGATGAAAACTATAACGAGCTTGTCCAGGTAAGGCTTGCACACTCGATTCATCAAGTCCATGAAGACCGCAGGTGCGTTTGTCAGCCCAAAAGGCATGACCAAAAACTCGTAGTGTCCAAAAGGAGTTCTAAAAGCTGTTTTGGAGACGTCCTCTTCTCGGACTCTCAACTGGTGATATCCCGATCTCAAATCAATCTTGGAGTAAAAGCTCGACCCTTGCAGCTGGTCGAATAGGTCGTCGATGCGTGGAAGGGGATAGCGATTCTTCACGGTCACCTTGTTGAGTTCACGGTAGTCAATGCACATTCTGAAGGTACCGTCTTTCTTCTTCACAAACAAGACTGGAGCTCCCCAGGGCGAAGAGTTAGGATGAATAAAACCCTTATTCAAGAGCTCTTGTAGTTGCGTAGAGAGTTCTTCCAACTCTGATGGAGCTAGGCGATAAGGTGCACGAGCTATGTGTGCTGCTCTAGGAGCCAGCTCGATTTGAAACTCGACTTGACGATGAAGCGGAAGGCCAGGTAATTCCTCATGAAATACCTTAGGATAGTCGCGTACAATCGGAAAATCTTCTATCTTCTTCTCTTTCTTCGAGGTATCAGTAACGAGAGCCAAAATAGCAGTGTGGTCCTTTCTCAAACACTTCTGGGCCTTAAGGGAAGAGATGATGCTCACAACAGCACCACTATTGTCGCCACGAATCATGAGAGGTTCATCCCCTGAGCGAGGAATACAGACGGTCTTCTCGTTGCAAAGAACCTCTGCTTGTTGTTGGGATAACCAGTCCACACCAATAACGATGTCGAAACCATCACAACGTTGGGGTCGTTCCTAGCATCACCCTGACCAATCACGAACACTTGACCCCTAGCACCATTGCCGTCGTTATTACCCCCGCTGTTGCCTCCATTATTGTTCCCGTTTCCTTGGTTGTGGTTCTGATTCTGGTTCTGGTTCAACTGTGGACAGTGTCTCTTGAAGTGACCTTCAGCACCACACTGATGGCATCCCTTGTTACCCTGCTGTTGCTGCTGATTTTGTGGAGCTTGTGGCTGTTGTTGTCGGTTCTTGTTTGCAGGACGTGAGCTTCTACAATCTTTGGCTTCATGACCGAGCTTGTTGCATCTCTGACAACGATCTTTGTTGCACGGCCCGCTGTGGTGCAAATTACATCGATTCCACCCTGCCCTTGACTACCAGAAGATTGCTGACCAGGACTCTGGTAGTTATCGATCTTCCGCTCTTGTGCCTGGGACTGAACCGTAGTCGAACCCTTGCTGGAGGTTCCATCCCACTTTCGTTTGTTGTCACAGGAAGTAGCAGAAGTAGTAGTAGTAGTAGCACCGATACGTTTAGGCAGCTTGTTCTGTTCCACTGCTTGGTCTGTGAGACGATGAGCAAGGCGAGTAACATCCTGGATAGTAGCAAGGTTAGCAGAAGTCACATGACTTTGAATCTCTAGTACTAAGCCTTTGAGGTACAGCTTAATGCGCTTGATGGGAGGATCCACCATAGTTGGACATAACACTGCCAGTTCGTTGGATCGTTTCGTGTATGCTTCTATCTCTGACCCCGTCATCTTCAGGTTAAAGAACTCCACTTCCAGCTTGTGGATGTCATCACGACTACAATATTCACGTTTGATCAGTTCCTTAAAATCATTCCATGGGGTGGCATTAGCAGCCGCCATCCCCGGCATCTGAACTTGCGCGTTCCACCAAGTTAGCACAGTGCCTTCGAGAGTACCAGTGGCATATTTCACCCCACGAGCCTCGGGGCATTCACACATTTCGAAGACTGACTCGTGCTTCTCAAACCAATGGAGGAGTCCAACGGCCCCTTCAGTGCCACTGTACAGGTTATAGTCTGGTTTTAACAAAAACTTTTTCCCTTATTAAAACCAAGTTCACTATAGCCAATGGCTCTGATACCAATCTGTCACACCCCCAAAATCCACCTGCGGAGTATCACCGCTTGGAGGCGTGACTGACCAGGATCAAGCCACCAATCATATTGAACAAGCAAGTAAGTAATCATAAAAGTCCAACCAATACAATTGGTGTCCAAACAAACATAGTTTAAGTTGCAAGCGGAAGCATAATGTTTAAAACCAAAACATAAGTTTAAATGTTTCAAAGTTTAACATGGCACACAGCTGTCCATGTCCCACAACGACTCTTCCCCATGCAAGCTCCAGCTAAGTACCTATTGACCTGCAAAGCATGTAGTAACGAGTCAACAATAATGGTGAGCGAGTTCACAGTTGGGTGTTCGTTTTAAGTTGTTCCAAAAACAGTTCCTTTAACTGGCATCCCTGCCGTAGGGGTTACCCCATAGTTGAAAACGTGATTTGTTTAACCCATTAACTCTGGCAATCCAGCCGTGGGGGCTACCCCATGTTTAGTTATCTGGCTTTTCGGCCGTGGGGGCTACCCCATGTATACACTAGACTCGTTACCATATCGACTTCTGACTGTAGTCATGTTTATGTGCCCTGAACTGTCAATGTCTATCATCATTGACGTGCCCAGATCCATTAGTTCACACCCGTCCTCTGCGGCACGGTGTGAGGCTTGTCAGACCTAAATAGCGCTATCTAACTAATGACCTGCTCGCCATTGGCCCGGCGATTAAGTCGATATCAAATAGGAGGGACTTCGTGATAGAGTTTTGGTCTAGTAAAAGTTAACTGTCCATGAGGACGAGGAATTACATTCCTGAACCGGTACTGTCCTACCCAAGAAAGGACGAGGAATCCATGTTCCTTAACCCATTCCCAACCCCTGGGAATCCCATGCTTTGTAGACTGTGTGAACTCACCTTAGATTGCTCGGTAGGTAAACGAAAGGTCAAGCGAGCTGCTAGAGGTCAACCACGTCCTAACATGGTTACCATACGAGTCAGGTCTAGTTTCAAGTAAAGCACGTATGATTACACAGAGATAGCAAGTTACGAACACGTATTGATCATGGCAAACACATTAACAAACAAGTACACAACATGCTCATACTTGTACGATTCAAAAGATTGGGCTCGCACAAGTCTAACTGCCTTGTGCGATTCACCCATAGAAGCCCAATAGTACCCGACCCAATAATCAGAAAGTCCAAAAACATCCATATACATATACACGACCCAACATATAAACAGATAGTCCATCTTGTGCGATCCATATATCTTGTGCGACTGGGGACCTCTTGTGCGATCAGGTCATCTTGTGCGACCAGATCAGCTTGTGCGACTAGGCTTCTTGTGCGAATGGACCTCTTGTGCGACCAAGAGGTCTTGTGCGAATGGTTTAAATATCCGAATATTATGACATCCAGTTACAACCATTCAATAGTTTCCTTATTTACATTTTATCAATTAACAAATTTCCAACTATCCATTTAACATAATCTCGATCAAACTGAGCATATTCTTATCAATTCTTATGAACCCTAATATGATCATAATCGTGAACAATAACCAAGACACATAAACATATCTATCTAGGGTTTCAAACCATCATATAACACCTCATGATCGACCCTACAACTAACCCGATTTCAGCAAACATGCAGCCGATTAACAAACATTCGATTCTTAAAACAATAATATGAAATCCGATTAGCATGAACATTATCCAATACACATATGCAAGCCGATTTCATGCACATCAACGATCAATGATTTAAATCACATTCAATCACAAGATATCCTTAGCTCATCATGCAATCAATCTGAAAACAAGACATGATAGCCGATTAACATTATCATACATATCCGATTCACAAGAACAATATCATTCATACACACTATATCATGGCATCCATAATATCATTTAACAACAACATCATAGAACACACATCATAGAACACTAACCGGTTAGAGAAGGAACAAGGATTGATCCGAACAAGGAAAGATCTTCGATGGAGAGGATGTTTGGCTGCTGTCGGGTTCATGAGGGAGAGAGAGAGAGAGAGCACTAGGGTTTGAGTGGTGTTGTGTCTAGCAAACAAATGAGAAGTATACCCCTTTCTCCCAATGCTATGCGTGTAAAAGAAGGAGTGGGCCGAACACCCTTAATGGGTTGCCCATTGGGTTCAAGTTCAAGAGAGGTGGGCCAAGAGGAGTAAAGCCCAAAGGCTTGTGCGTTCGAGTTGCTATTGTGCGATTGGTTCGTGTTGTGCGTTTGGGTTGTTTATATACATACATACATTACACAAAGCACATAATAAACACAACATTCGTTAAATCAATCTAGTTCATATCATCACATCACGTTCACATACGTTACATCAAAGTACAAAGATAGGTTCCGAAGTACGAGTTGTCACATATGAGGGGGCAGGACCGGGCCCAACATGTCGTGGGAACTGAGGCGCCCCAGGTGGTCCACGCGGTTGTGTTGGCTCTGGAATGTACATGTCTGGCTCATGCTCCTCCGGCACCTCCGGATCGCATGGGGGATATACCAGCTCACTGTGCCGGCAGCTGCGTAGGCGCGTAAGGCTGGCCGTCCGCACCCTTAAACCGCTTCCCGCTTGGGAATTTTTTGGTAACATGTATTCCCGATATCATGTTCATCCCCATCCGCTTCGGCTGTATCGCCTTGCCTACACGCGGGTGGTCAGTTTCCGGTGATATCCCAACGAATGGGCTATCACAGTGACGTAGGCGCCGCCGTATAAAAATTCGCGCTCCTATTGATGATACGCGGACACGAAATACTGCGCCAATCCGTGTGCGAGAGTGTACGGCCTCTTGTACAAGAGGAAATATAAAAAAACAGGTCACCGCTCTTACACCGTATCCTCCGTAACCACCGTATCCTCCGTATCTATCCGAACTATCTTGTTGCACGTAAGAAACTTCACCCCCGTATTCGTAACTCTGCTACGATTGTTGCGTCGGGTAATATGGTTCATCAACAGGTGCATTCTCAGCACCGTATCCTACATATCCATCCAGATTACCTTGTTGCACGTACGGAGATTCATACCCGTATCTGTAATCCAGATACACTTGATGCGCCGGGTAATATGGTTCATCAACAGGTGGCGTCGGAGTCTCGTTCAAGTCTGGCAACTGTATTTTTTGATCAACAGGGACACCAGACACAACCTCCTCCTCTTCATTAGCATCATTTACACCCCATGTGTCGTTAGAATAGTGATTAAAGAAATAATTCCCGTCCCAAAATGATGACATTTTAACAATATTGTGTTTGATACGGAGGAAATGAATGTATACAGAACAAGTGAATTGAAATCGTGTTTGAATTCGTAGGCAGAGATGGATGTCTAAATACACTTTTGAATTCACAATCATACGCCTCGTATAGCTCTATACTCTGCGTATAGCTTTATTCACGTGCCTAGACAACATCGTATCAATGTCAAATCTGTCTTACATATGCTGCATATAGGTCTATACACAGCGTCTAACTTTTTGTACATACGATTCGTATAGATCTATACGTAGCGTATGCCAGACTGATTTGACATGGTACTAGGTTTGACTGTCTAGCTGATGCGTGTTAGGTGTATATGTAGGTTTAAGTATATTTTAAGCCCTTTTTACACTTTCTTTAGCCAAGTTTTAAATTTATAAAACACGATATTTACTAACACTAAACACACATATGGGCCAGTGCACCCATCGTGAGCGTAGTATAGTGTTAGTAAGATACCGAGGTCGTCCAAGGACACAAGAGCTTTTAATACCGGTTTATCCTCAACGTCTAATCAAATCAAAAGTTTAGAAAAATGTTTTAAACTAAGAAAATAAAAACTAACTAAAATGCTAAAAATAAAAATAAAAATAAAAACAGATAGACAAGATGAATCACTTGGTTCCGACTCGTGTATAGTGTAACCTTTGATTATTTCCGCACTTTTGCACTATTTAAGACATTATCTTAGTTATTGTAGTAGGCCCCCCCTCTTTTGGAGGTGACGTTACCCTCAACCCAGTAGTTTGAGTCAGCAAGGATACAATCCTAAAGGGTCGGATTATTGAAAGATAATTAATTAAGTTATTAATGCAAATTATGGTAGGCCCCTCTTTTGAAGGTGACGTTACCCTCGGCTAAGTAGTCCGAGTCAGCAAGGATACAGTCCTAAGTAGCCGGGTTATAGTATTAATAGTAGTTTAACTTATGAGGGGATCAAAGAGTTTGGACCCCCGCCATCCAATACCGTTAAGTATTGAAGGAGGTCCTACTAAATTTGACCCAGGTCCCTTGCAGGATCTCTAAACGCTGAACAACGGCAAGACTCTTACCAAACCGTTCCCTTAACCCCCGACCAGGTAGCCAACATACCTCCATATATACCGTGGAGATATGAATGGTGAAAATCTTTTATTTTATATAGACAGTAAAATAATGCCAAGACACCACGGACAAACGATAAGGAAGAATCACCTTCAACATAAGAAACTAGTTATTAAAGTCATTAATACATAACCAATTAAAAAGTGAGAAAAGATTAAAAATAAAAAGTATTACACTAGACACTTTGTCTTCACCAACTGATGTAAGAGACTTAGGCAAACATGGCCTTGATTGTCAAGAACTCTTACGATCAATCTTGGATCCCGAGACGACTCACACACTCTATGATGGACAATGGATGATGGTGGTGGATGATGGTGTTATGGTGGTGGTGGGTGAAGTGTGAGAGAGGTGGTGTGCCAAGGGATGGTTTGAGCTTGAGCCAAGCACTCCTATTTATAGGCTGAACATAAGCTCGGGCATGGCCTCGTGTCTAGTGGGCACGGCCCCGTGTCCACATCCTTCTCTTTCTTCATTAATTGCTCTTGTCTGTATTAGTTGACCACGCCCCCGTGTCTGCTGAGCACGACCCCGTGTGCAGAAGCATATCTGTACTATGAAGATTTGCCTGGATTCTGCGAATCTTATAGTTGACTACGGCCCCGTGCCCGCTGAGCACGGCCCCGTGGTGGGTAATAGAAGCTTCTACCACTTTGTCTTTTCTGCTGACACTTGGGCACGCCCCCGTGCTGGCTGAGCACGGGGCGTGTTCAGTCTTCTGTCTTCTTGTTTTGCTTGGGAAGATGCTGTCGTGGGGTCGGGCATGTCACGTTTGTTCCTTTTCTTGTATTTATGTTAGATTTTGCTGTCTTTTGCTTCTTTTGTTAATTTGAGCTCATTTAATCTTGAAAATACAAAAGGAAGACAAAAGCACACTTTTTCCAACATTAGTACTAAAAAAGGGTTAGTTTTATGCCACAATTGATGTAATTTATATGTTGCATTTTGCACACATCAAATACCCCCACACTTGAATCTTTGCTTGTCCTCAAGCAAAACTCTTTATAATGTGGCTTTACACTCCCAAATGGAATGGGTAGAAGAGACGGTTTTTGGGCTTGTCATAGAGTGTCAGGATTTCCAAGATTCTTTATTTAGTTTTATTTTTATTTATTTACAATCCTATTCATCATGATTTATTTAAAACTTTTCATAAGATAAATTACTTATTAGGGCATAACATGCCTCTTTAAAATTTTATTTATATACAAGTTCACATACCTCACGGGGGATCACTCAACACTCGGCCGAAAATGTATTTTAGTGGATCACTCAAGAGCGGCATGAAACTTACTCCTACCATAGGCTTGCCAAGCAATCAATCCTCCTCCTTTTTAACTATATACCTTTGTAAATATCAAGGGGACTTTTTGGGTGAAGGGTTAGGCTTGGGTTAAAGGTAGGTGGTTGGGTTAGTGGTTAGTGGTTAGTAGAAAAGGGCGAAAAAGCGTAAAAAGCATCGGTTTTCGTAAGACTTTCTATTTTTCAACTTTTTATTTTGATGAAGCCATTATTCCAAACAAAGTTATTTTTGATGAACTTGTTTGTTTATTTTTTTTGAAAAGTCATACGAAAAACCGAGCTAGTTACTAAAACAAAGGGTAAAAAATTGAAAAAGGTTTTGGTGGGTGAAAGGGTGTTTGGTTTGGGTTATGAAATGAAAAGGTTTAGGCTCAAAGGGGCTAACTAGGGGGATTTTGGGTAGGTGGTAAAAACAAAAAAAATAATGGTGTAGAAATAAAAAGGGTTAGTCCTAATGCCTCCATCATTTACTTACTCGGGTTTAAGTTGGTAAGGACCGGGAATGTATCGTCATGGCAAGTTCTAGAGTCGTAAGAACCAAGCGGCTATTCACACAAGAAACGAAAAATGAGCATTTAGTTTAAATATATGTATTTGTATGCTCAATAAAGGCTTAAAACTCACTTTTGTGGGAATGAGTTTTTATGTGATCAAGTATATATAATCAAATTTTAACTAAGTTTGCCATGCCTTTTCATAATTTTCTTATGTTGGTTCTTTTTATCACGACGCTATCGGTTGTAAATTTGTAAAAATATAACCTTTTTAGAACTTTGAAATTCCCAAGTTAAACCTAGAAAAGTAAAAAAAAATGAAAATTTTTTGAAAAAAATTTGGGGTGATTAGCGGTTCCAATAGAGTTTTGTGTAAGGCTTGTATTTATGACTTGCAAGATTCAAGGTTTTAGCATCCCCCCACACTTAAATTACACATTGTCCTCAATGTGTCCCAAAAATAAGTTTTTAGGTTGATTGAATGCGTAAAAAGGGTGAATCAAGCAAAAATTTGTGTTACTGGGCACTGAACACGGCCCCGTGGTGTCCGGGCACGGCCCCGTGTTCAAGTGCCAGTAACAAAATTAAATCAAGAGAAACAGAAGTCTGGACACGGGGGCGTGTTGGGTGAACACGACCCGTGTCCAGTTACCTGAACTGGGTCTTTTCTGCAGACTGTGCAGCACGGGGCCGTGTTGGGCGGACACGACCCGTGCCGAACTTACTGTAAATGAAGAAAATCGTCGGATGGCTCTGTTTTCCTGTATGGGGTGCTGGTTCAAGTTTTCCCTTGTATCCTTTGCCATCCCGAGTGTGTTTTATTTATTTTAACACCATCCAAACACCAAGTTAACTAAAACCATCATTCATTAAGTTATAGAGAGAATTACATAGTAGTCCTAGAAAAATGAAAAATAAAGCAGAAAAAAAGTTAAAAAAAAAACTAAATTAGATAGGTCAAGTGATACGAAAAATCATCCCTAGGAGCTCTACTTCTACAATAAGAACCAAAATTCCGGAAATAGTTTTCCGGTTTCTAAAAGTCTTGTAGAACTCCAAGCCGAGCGGTGTCCCTTAGATGTTGCTATAGCCATTCTTCTATCTCCCTTGGGAGAAGGGAGGCGGCTTCATGTTCCTCAACATCTTGTGGAGAGGGAGTGACACCAATCGGAACTCCTTGTAGTATGTCCCTAGGGGGCTCCGGATGTAAGGCGTACCATTCGGCCGGAATGATGACTTCCGGTACCACATTCCATGCCCTTTGGGTGATAATCGGCACCAAAGGTGGAGAGGCGAGAATGTTCAACCTTTGGTGCAAAAGGTTGACTTCCCGGAGACATCCTTCTAGTCCCACCGTTAGATGATTAATACGGTCGACCAATGCTTCTTCTACCCCCGTTATCTCATCAATGGCCTCTCTTAGATCGTAAACATAGTTTACAAGAGAATCCTCAACCGTTGATGATCTTCTCCCCTGCCGGTTGTTTCTGGAATGCGACGAAGAGTTTCCGCTTGTTCTGCTTGCCATTCTGAGAAAACACCCCGAAAAGAGTTCAATTTTATGGGACCAATACCTCGGACACGGCCCCGTGTTCGACGAACACGACCCCGTGTTCAGATATCTGCAAGATTTAGGAACAAGGAATCTTGGGGTTTTAAATTGTTTTCGTGGTTTTTTAAAGCATTTTTTGAATAGAAACAACTTAAAACATTGTTATAGAACTTATTATTAACAAGATTCCATGTACAAAAATCTAACAAACATCTCAACAAAGCTTGAAATTATGGAAGTTTCAAGCTTTAATGGAGGTATAGGGAAAGAAAAATTGAAGAAGATGATAGCGGATAAAAGAGGAAAGGACAAAAAGATAGTTGAGAAACTTCTTTTAGAAAATACCTAGGATGGTATGTGAGAATATTCCCCAAATCTCTGTCCCTGGAATGGTTCAAATGTGCAGGATTCTTGGCTGCATTTATAGAAAACGACAGTACGTTGCACACGGCCCCGTGTCGGCTGGACACAGCCCCGTGTGCAGACAGAATCCTGACACAATTTTGTCCGTATTCTGATGAAATCAGAAGGGAATCTTTTGGTGGACACGGGGGCGTGCTGACCTGGACACGGCCCCGTGTCTAGAAGCTGTCTTATGGAATTCGTCTTTCTTTAAGGAACTTTTCCGGATCGGGCGGTTCCTTACTGGATGGAACAACCCCAAAGTGCCTAAGATACCTTAATTGTTCTAGATTGAGACGAGAACGCAAGAGGTTGTCGGTGAGGGTGATTCCTATGCTATTTGTAGGTGGACAAGTCCAACCCTTTCCCGGGCTCTCGTTAAAGAAGGTGTATGCCGAATTGCTCAGGTCTATGTATGCATCGAACGAAGTCGATGGGGAGTCCTTCACGGCACAATCGGCACAGGGACGACTATCGCTCAAGTCCTCACTAAAGTTAGAAGTATCGTCGGGGACAACGAAGTTGTTTGAATGCGATTCCAACACTTCTTCTTGGTTATCATCTTGAGATAAATTATTGAAATCTATCCTAAGTTCTTTTAACCAATTAAGAATTAGATCTTCTAATTGAAATAATTCATGAAGAAGCATTTCTCCTAGAAAATCTGGTTGGGAGCATTCGAGGGAGAGATAGGGATTATTTTTACTTTCGCCCCTCTTAAGTATACAAGGAAACGATGGGTCTATGTAGCGGGACTTATAATTTAGAAAACAACATTCTAATTCTTATGGTTACCACCACATAATTGACACCACGTGCTGAAAGTAAAAAGTATCAGTATCACTCATATTTGTGTCAGAAATTACCAACCGCCGGGATCTTACGGTTCTGTTTTCAGTAACTGAATCTTGGGCACGGGGCGTGTTGAGTGGGTACGACCCCGTGTTCAGCTTACTGTCTTACTTAAAACAGGATTGCCAGTTCCAATGATTGGGCACGGGGCGTGTTCAGCGGGCACGGCCCGTGCTGAGTTCTGCAGAAGCTGAAAAACTAAGAAAAATCCTAAAAAAATAGAAAAATAAGAAAAACGATTAGGCCGCTGATTCCTAACTTTCTTAAAATCCTTGTGTCCCCGGCAACAACGCCAAAAACTTGATGTGCGTTAGGTGTATATGTAGGTTTAAGTATATTTTAAGCCCTTTTTACACTTTCTTTAGCCAAGTTTTAAATTTATAAAACACGATATTTACTAACACTAAACACACATATGGGCAAGTGCACCCATCGTGAGCGTAGTATAGTGTTGGTAAGATACCGAGGTCGTCCAAGGACACAAGAGCTTTTAATGCCGGTTTATCCTCAACGTCTAATCAAATCAAAAGTTTAGAAAAATGTTTTAAACTAAGAAAATAAAAACAAACTAAAATGCTGAAAATAAAAATAAAAATAAAAACAGATAGACAAGATGAATCACTTGGTTCCGACTCGTGTATAGTGTAACCTTTGATTATTTCCGCACTTTTGCACTATTTAAGAGATTATCTTAGTTATTGTAGTAGGCCCCTCTTTTGGAGGTGACGTTACCCTCAACCCAGTAGTTTGAGTCAGCAAGGATACAATCCTAAAGGTCGGATTATTGAAAGATAATTAATTAAGTTATTAATGCAAATTATGGTAGACCCGTCTTTTGAAGGTGAGGTTACACTCAGCTAAGTAGTTTGAGTCAGCAAGGATACAGTCCTAAGTAGTCGGGTTATAGTATTAATAGTAGTTTAACTTATGAGGGGATCAAAGAGTTTGGACCCCCGCCATCTAATATCGTTAAGTATTAAAGGAGGTCCTACTAAATTTTACCCAGGTCCCTTGCAGGATCTCTAAACGCTGAACAACGGCAAGACTCTTACCAAACCGTTCCCATAACCCCCGACCAGGTAGCCAACATACCTCCATATAGACCGTGGAGATATGAATGGTGAAAATCTTTTATTTTATATAGACAGTAAAATAATGCCAAGACACCACGGACAAACGATAAGGAAGAATCACTTTCAACATAAGAAACTAGTTATTAAAGTCATTAATACATAACCAATTAAAAAGTGCGAAAAGATTAAAAATAAAAAGTATTACACTAGACACTTTGTCTTCACCAAGTGATGTAAGAGACTTAGGCAAACATGGCCTTGATTGTCAAGAACTCTTACGATCAATCTTGGATCCCGAGACGACTCACACACTCTATGATGGACAATGGATGATGGTGGTGGATGATGGTGTTATGGTGGTGGTGGGTGGTGGGTGAAGTGTGAGAAAGGTGGTGTGCCAAGGGATGGTTTGAGCTTGAGCCAAGCACTCCTATTTATAGGCTGAACATAAGCTCGGGCACGGCCCCGTGTCCAGTGGGCACGGCCCCATGTCCACATCCTTCTCTTTCTTCATTAATTGCTCTTGTCTGTATTAGTTGACCACGCCCCCGTGTCCGCTGAGCACGACCCCGTGTGCAGAAGCATATCTGTACTATGAAGATTTGCCTGGATTATGCGAATCTTATAGTTGACCACGGCCCCGTGCCCGCTGAGCACGGCCCCGTGGTGGGCA
The DNA here is from genome assembly GCA_030545235.1 of Helianthus tuberosus. Taxonomy (NCBI): domain Eukaryota; kingdom Viridiplantae; phylum Streptophyta; class Magnoliopsida; order Asterales; family Asteraceae; genus Helianthus; species Helianthus tuberosus. The sequence goes on from CM060400.1 coordinate 60,033,960, forward strand.
ATAGAAGCTTCTACCACTTTGTCTTTTCTGCTGACACTTGGGCACACTTTTCTGCTCATTTAATCCTGAAAATACAAAAGGAAGACAAAAGCACATTTTTTCCAACATTAGTACTAAAAAGGGTTAGTTTTATGCCACAATTGATGTAATTTATATGTTGCATTTTGCACACATCACTAGCCGTGCACCTACCCCTTACCTACGCTGCGTATAGCTCAATACGCTGCGTAGAAGGGTAGCCCTATACGCTGCGTATAGGTCTATACGCAGCGTAGGTAAACCCTAAGTGTGCAGATAGCTAACCAAGGTGTGCAGATAGTTTCAGCCTTCTAAGAGCAAATGCATTTTGAACTTCAGTAGCTCGTGGTGAAAGTGGTTTGAGGGAGAAACCAGTCTACACTAGTTTCGTCAGTTTGAAACACCAGTTCTAATAAGTTTTAGTTTGGTTCAGTTTCGGTTTAGGTTTAATTAGTTCATGTACGTGCATTTTAATCTTTTCAGAACCAAAACATTTAAAAAAATTTGTAACACCCTTATTATTATTTAACGGTTTTCTATTAATTATAGACTTAAAATGTGCAATTACGATTACACATTCACAGGACAATACGGGTTTATTAAAACTTTTACAACTTAGAGATAAAAACTTCATAATGTGATTAAATACATCGTTTAGAAATAACGACGAAACGACGTGCGGAAGCTTGTATCTTGATCGTGTTCGGTTTCTTGATGAGCTTGATCGTCATCCGGTATCCAAGGATATACCTACATTTCATAAACCATGAAATAAATTAGTCATTCGCAGTTTATAAGTGTTTAAAATCAAATCCGAATATTAAACGAACAAGAAAAACAATTTTTTTGCAGCTTTTTAGGTCTCTCGCGGGGTGCGACCAAGAGACCCTCATCTTTCGCGGGCCGCGACCACCTGTCGCGTGTCGCGACAGGATACAAGGCACCTGTCGCGTGGCGCGGGGGATGCATTTTTCCAGCGAGTTCAGCTCTGAATCTGCATTTTTCCCAGCCATACATGTTTTTACGAAAACTTGCATATCTTTCAAACTACACCTCCGTTTTACACGATTCTTTTTCCTACGCGTTCGAAATTTAATTATCCATATCATGGAGTCAATACCTGATATTAAACTACTTCAAAAATTCAGATTTCAAGCTCTCGGCTTGAAATTCCTTTTTAACACTTTTGACCCGTTTATGATTTGATCAAACAAACTTGTTAGTTACCTTTAAAATATCATGCATATCACGTTGTATCAATTTACTAATAAGCAAGGTTCAAATTATGGTTTTCTTATGCCAGTCTTAACCCGTTTTACACATCTATTCATTTTGACCCGCTAAGGGTATTTAACACTTTCAAGTTTTAATCATACTTCTTTTCAGTTTATATCCTATATCCATTTTATACTTATCCCAAGGATTCAATTTATCAAAATGCTTATTTCTAAACAACTCTTAAAGGTCATTTGCTCGATTTACCCATCAAGGGCGTTTTGATCAATTTTAACTCTTCTTTTTACGACGAAGAACTTCCACTAATTATTTGACCAAAATACCATTTTTACTACAAATCTAATTATGCGTACCTGGCTCGGGTCATAGTATTGACCCTTCTATAATACCTTTCACTATTAACTACCAATTAATAGCGTCACGAAGCTTATATTACTTTCCTGTAATCACCAAAACTCAGCAAGCAATCGTCAGTTGTTATTGTCAAATGGCGTTAACACACCATTTGACCCGTTATGAATTATACCAAAATAGTGTCTTTTCAAATCTTTTATTTTATCCGTCAACTCATGTCCGGATTATTATTTAACCAATTTTACCCGTTATGGCTCACCCCATAACTCATTGTTCAAAATTCCTTATTTATTTGTCATCGCCCGACTAGTTTACCCTTTTTACTATAATTTATGGTTTCTTACCATTCGCATTTGTTCCGGCTTGCATTATATCATGCCGGAACATCGTATTTCGATTACTTAACATAATTCTTATTTAATACTCGCAAGTGAGTGTATTGTAATTTAAAAGGGAGTGTAAGCTTAACTTACCTTTCATCCGATTTCGCTCTTCCTCTGCGTATTCAAGCCGTTTGACCCGCTTCTTTTCCCAAGGCGCCACCTAGCTCGTTAAGCGTCAAACTATCGTCATCATTTACAAGGTGGTTAGATTAGTCATTAACAATCACGACTATTCCACCTTACAGATTTTCTATGTCGAAACTATTGTTCGACTTCATCATTGGTTAGTTTAACTTATCAAATGTCAACCACTTTTGATCACATGATTTACATAATTAAGTCTAATTCAACATGATGTTTAGAACCCTTATCGCTTCACATTTCACATAATTTGCCATATTATTCAAATGCGCGTTTTATTCGAAATTTCAACATTTGGCTTTCTCTTAAGCATTATATCAAACACCTAGTGAGCATACTTTTATAAAATTTAACAATCAAACTTTATGGCTACCTATCTTGCCAATTTTAACATCTTTTACTAGATAATCATCAAATTCATGGTTCAATGTCAAGATTAACTTCATAGAGTTCAAATAACACTAGTTTGACAATCATGATTCTAGTGTTCATCATGTTTCTACAAAACCCATTAAACACCCATAATGGATGATCTTGAATTTCATAATTTAAACACTAATTCAACAAGTTATTGACTAGGGTTTACTCCTAGACATGTTTTCATTACTAATTTCATCTAAGCATCAATCAATCAAGCTAAGATTTTGTTTTCTAACATTCATCAAAATTTCAAGATGTAATCAAAGACAAAATTTAACATACCTTGTGATCATTTCACTTAGGTGATCACTAATATGAACTTGGATTTTGATTTGGGACTGATTTGTCTTTCAATTTGATCAATTTGAGCAATTTAGGGTTTGAAGATGAGAGCACCTGGCTCCTCTGGAACTTTCGACCAGAACACACACTTTAAGTGTGTGTTTTGGTGTTTAGTATTTGAAGGGGTAAGGTCCCAAAAACCTCATAAAAGGGATTCGAGACCATACCACAAACCAACCTTTTTTAGCCGTTCGACCTTGCGCGGCCGCGCATCGGTCTTACAAAGAAGGAAAAGCCAGCGATTCACAATCGCGCGCCTAAAAGGAAAACATAAATCCTTGCGCCTTATCCCATTTAACAAAAGATTAAAATCCTTTGTTCAATACCTCCGCCTAAATATCCAGACTTGGATATTATTTTACCCAGGCTTGGGATTTATTTGTCTGTGTCCACACAGCAAGGTGTCACATCAGATTACAGCAGTAATCTTCTAGAAAGAAATACAGTCGTGCACCACCCAGACGGTTATAACCGTCTGGACACGTGTCATCACCACAAGCAACCCCGAAGTCACAACGAAGGCATGCAATGGGAGAGTAATCTCCACTTAACCACTTTCCACGTGGCAATTCCCCAGCCTTCGATCAAACCACGATCTGTGTGCATTCACATCGGATCAAGACAATTTAACAAAAGATCAAAGAACTTAACGGAAGAAAAGATAACCGCTACGGCGTTAGCATCTTCCGTTATCTTTTCAATAACAGGTTTTCCCTCCCAAACTCCCGGTTATAAATAAGAGAACTGTTCAGGTATAAACTCAGATCACACTCACTTCTCAAATACTCATCTTCTCCATTACCAATACTAATTCTCACACCGGAGTCGGGTCAAGGAGAGAACCCTCTTCTCCCCTTGACGAGGCTAACGGTGTTCTTTTTTGCAGAACCACAGGAGAAGAAATTCCGTTGCAAATGAATCAACCGAGAGAGAGCTAACCCTTTTATGCGGATTCAAACCCCCTAACTATCTCGGTTCCGACCATTTAGTTAGTGTTTCTTCATTGGCGCCCACCGATTTATCTGTTTTTTCAGTTTTATCTCGTTTCGATTCAGTTCACTCATTTCTCTGTTTTCACATGGCAGAGAATTCATCACCTCACCCATCAGGTCCTCGGTCTGAATTCAAGGGTTCTACAACCCTAAATACTCAGATCGACGGAATCATGGGAATCAATACAAGTAACAATCATTCAGACGAAAAGAACCCCTCAGATCAACTCACAGAGAGAGCTCCAGAATACTGGATCGGCAGATTCCAGATAGCTTTGAACCAAAGTTTCACACAGATTATCAGACCTGAGTCCCCAAACATCAGATCTGATATTCGGCAAAAAAAAAGCAATAACAGTCATTCAGGAGAAATTACTTCCCTAATGCAAATGGTAGTTCATAACCGTTCAGATATATTCATGGAGAAAAAACTCCAGAGTACTGGTTCAACAGGTTCCAGATCGCCTGAAACCAAATTTTCCATAAACACCCCAGATTTGGGGGTTTCATTTAAATTCTATGTTCAACGAGCTGCAGACCTGAAGTCACACAACGCATAACTTTCGGAGCTTTGCTTATCGGGGCTATAAGCCTTGACTAATACGGTTTTCGTCAAAACCTAGGTACTACAAATTCCTCTGTAAGATCCTTTTGATTTTTCCTTAAACAAAATGAAGGGAAGAGAACAAATTCCCGAATTCTTTTACATAACGTGACCACCTTCTAGCATACACTAAACAGTTGGTGTTATCACTTATAAACATTTGAACCGGCACTTATGCTAATTCAAGTGCCAGGACTTTTCAACATGAAAGTGTTACAATCTGACACTTATCTACGCTATAACGGATATACATGCACAAGCATTTGTATTGACTAGCATAATTAGAGCGTTTATATCTGTACAACTGGTACTTAAAACTTGATGGATGAAAGAAATCATCAAAAAAGACATACGCAATCCGTATCTTTTCAAGATGATGGGAACAATATAAATACCATTGTTGCGGTATAATACCGCCGATTGAAAAATCACATCAAAATTTTTGGTAAAACTTATACTCCTTATTTACGGATAAGAGCACGTCAGTCTCCATGCGAGTCGGATGCTCCTTAACATACAAGCACGTAAGTCGCCATACGCGCATGCTTCTTTACATTTGAGCACGCAAGTCGCCGTCCGCGCTTGCTCCTTTACATGCAAGCACGTAAGTCGCCATACGCGCATGCTTCTTTACATTTGAGCACGTAAGTCACCGTCCACGCTTGCTCCCTTACATACAAACACGTAAGTCGCCATACGCGCATGCTTCTTTACATTTGAGCACGTAAGTCGTCATCCGCGCTTGCTCCTTTACATACAAGCACGTAAGTCGCCATACGCGCATGCTTCTTTACATTTGAGCACGTAAGTCGCCGTCCGCGCTTGCTCCCTTACATACAAGCACGTAAGTCGCCGTCCGCGCTTGCTCCCTTACATACAAGCACGTAAGTCATCATACGCGCATACTTCTTTGCTTACGAGCGAGCACACATACACTTGCTCCTTTACATACGCGCAACCCTGACTAACCATGGAAAAACAACGAGCACCAAGGTTGCACAACCAATTCCCACGATGAGCAATCACGTACTGTTCACTATCTCTACATCCCTACTCACAGTTAAAGACAACAAATATTCCTCACACCAGGAACGCGCAGCAACTGCGTAGGTGTTATATATAGCCAAGCTATTCAACAAGTCCAACTTATACATGCAAGTTATTTTTACCATTACACTTGTATTATTAGCCCCACTCTTTATTAATGCAGACATCATCTTCATACATGTTACTGTTTGTTACAAACTGCATGTAATTCTTTTGGTTCACGCGAAAACAAAATGGTAAACATTGTACACCTCATGAACAGTCTGAAAAAAGGCGCAACATAAGCGCATATGAGAGACAAACGTTCACACATGAGCACAATACCAATTCTCATTCGCTCTACCTAAACAAAGTAGTTCTACACATGCAACATATTGTAATTCAAACGTAAAATCAATAAACACAAAACATGAATGCAAAACATTGCATTAACAAGGAAAAGTTACTAGTGCAGCAAGGCACCTTTAGCAGCATTCACAGCAGCAGAACATCAAAACGTTCTTTACAAAATAAACATAACTGCAGCCTCGTCAGAGGTATACAGTATTTCCCAGAACACCCTAACAAGGGGGAACAACAGCCAGCTCAATCCCCCCATCAACAACCGGTATCCCTTCATTCCCAGAGGAAGGATCAGAATAACACCTGTTTCGACGCCGTCGGTACACAAGCAAAGGCTGATCTTTCCGGTTAACTGGAAGATACTCCTTCAAAACATTAGCAAACAGTCCAATGGCACATCCATCATCAACACCCTTAGAAGAAGGGAAGATGAAAAGGTACTTCATGTAATTATGTTTTTCAAATAACGTTATAAACGTCAGATCATGAAAAAGAAGAAAACTCACAAGTTTTCTTCTAAGATTTTTTCGAAAAATTGCGTAAGTATACCTTCTCATAAAAATTTTTTTTTTCCACTTTCGCGCCAAAAAACCCTGCAGCAAAAAACATTTCACTCTCATAGTCCAGTGCTCCACTTATTTGCATAAGAGCAACACTAGACTGGGGGGACTTGAAGGGGTAAGGTCCCAAAAACCTCGTTTCGAGCGTTTGGACCATACCACAACCTCGATTTTCTAACCTTCTTTAGACCTTGCGCGGCCGCATACTGGTCCAATAAAGAAGACTTAAGAGAAAAGCCACAACTTCATCTTTAACCCTCTTTAGACCTTGCGCGGCCGCACACTGGTCCAACACAGAGGAGACAGGAGAAAGGAAACAAACAACACCTGCGTGCTAAAGGGAGATTAATAAATCCTTGCGCCTCTCTCATAACAGACAAAAATCCCAAACAACACTCCCGCTTAAATAATATCCAGACTTGGATATTATTTATCTAAGCTGACTCCACACGATAAAGGAGTCACACCAGATTATAGCAATAATCTTCTAGAAAGATCAATCGTGCACCACTATAACGGTTGTAACCGTTTAGTATACGTGTCATCATCTCGGGCCTCCCCAAAATCACGATGATGGCATGGAATTGGAGGAAAACCTCCACTCACCCACTTTCCACGTGGCCAAACCCCAGCTGTCGATCAGGATCACGATCCGTGTGACCTCACAGTTCCATCAAGAAGATTCACGGAGAAAACATAACCGCCTACGGTGTTAGCATCTTCCGTGAACATTTCACCAACGGGTTTTCCCGCCCAAAGACTCCCGGCTATAAATATGAGAAACAACTCAGGTATGAATTCAAGTGACCCACACTTCTTCAATACTTCTTCTTCTTCATAGACACATACTTATTCTCACGCCGGAGTCGGGTCAAGGAGAGAACCCCCTTCTCCCCTTGACGAGGCTAACGGTGCTTTGTTTTGCAGAGTTTATCGGAGAAGAAGAGCTGCTACGTCGAATCAAACGGGAGAGAACGAACCTTTTTATGCGGATTCAAACCCCCTAGATATCTCGGTTCCGACCATTTATCTAGTGTTTCTTCAGTAACTGATTCTCCATGATTTGCGAATTACTACCAGACGTAAATATCAATCAAATTCTCATTCATTCCTTTCACGATCTTGATCAACTTTATTCGTAAATCATTTTTTATGTGAGAGATAGTTATCGCTTCAAACACAATTCTTGGTTGTGGATATGACAAATACACTTCTTTTTCTGTTTACTATTATCTGGTCTGTATCGATTTTTAATTATGTCTGGAAACCACCAGAATGTTCTTGACATTGTGTTTTAACAGCAAGCAGATTCATACAGTTGTGTTTTAGCATTCAGATTCATACATTTGTGTTTTAACAACAAGCAAATTCATACAGTTGTGTTTTAGCATTCAGATTCATACAGTTGTGTTTTAATAGCAAGAAGATTCTTACAGTTGTGTTTTAGCATTCAGATTCATACAGTTGTGTTTTAACAGCAAGCCGATTCATACAGTTGTGTTTTAGCATTCAGATTCATACAGTTGTGTTTTAACAGCAAGCAGATTCATACAGTTGTGTTTTAGCATTCAGATTCATACAGTTGTGTTTTAATAGCAAGCAGATTCATACAGTTGTGTTTTAGCATTCAGATTCATACAGTTTTGTTTTAACAACAAGCAGATTCATACGCTTTGTTTTACCAACCATGCTGGTAATGCTTGAGGATTTCTTGACGCTGTGTTTTAACAGCAAGCAGATTAATACGATGTGTTTTCTTGATGTGTTTCTTCATAAATGATAGAAGGAAGAGAGAGAGAGAGAAAGGGAGAGAGAGAAAAAAAATTGCAAAAAATGTGGGGTGGTTATGGAATGACAATTATTTCTATATTTAAAACAAGCAAAATGACATATCTACCCCTGATTAATTAAATAGTCCTATTTTTAAGAAACACATATTACCAAAATGCCACCAAGATGATCTCAACCATTAAAGAATAATTTTAAAAATTACAAATATTAATAATACATTTCCTTAATTATATGTTTAGGGTTTGTTCTTCGGCTAGACTATGGTTTGTGCGAATCAATGCATCATACGCAAGTTCTTCTTTGGGTAGGGGTTCAGTTAGGGGTTTGTCCGAATTTAGATGTGTATATATTCTGAGTGGATGTACGCATTAGACGAGAAGGAATTCAATGAAACGGTGAATTTTTGTAGAAAACTTCTTGTGCAAACAAACCCTAGCTTTGTGTGTTCTTCAATCAATCTGTGTAAGTGTTGATTGTGAATACTTAGTGTATTCACTGCTCTCTTATCTTCTATACCTTCTGTGCGAGCTCTACGTTGCAGTACGAGACACGCGGTGGTTTCTGCACATTACCTGTGTGTTTGATCGATCCGGTTCGTGTGTTCGTTGAAGGAAGACGACCTTACAGTTTTTCAACCCGTAAACCAAACATGTATAGAAGGATTACAAGTAAAAAAAGTTTAACTTCATAAAAGGAAAAAGGTAAAGAGTTATATTGGTGTTTAAAAATATCAAATATGTTTTGATTGCTGATATTGGAAAATTTGAATATAAAGAGGTTTTAAAAGAAAAAAATTAAGGGTTTATGATATAATCAATAAAGTCATGTAATTATTAATTGCTTATAAATGTATTTTTGAAATAATAATTGTGTTGTTACATAAAATTAATTGAATCTTTTTCCTAAAATTTAAATTATAGGTTTCAAATTTGTTTTGTACACTTTTCACCGTTCAAACCAACTTTCTTATTGCAACTAGGTTTATCACCCTAGCCGCGTTACGGCGAACTTCTTTTGTTATTTAGTTTGTGTTTACATGTGTTTTGAAATCACTATGAGCGTGTTGCACGCGGAACCACTAACAAAAATAAAAAGAAAATGTAAAAAACAGTAAAACATAATCGAAAGAAAATCAACCAAAAAAGCTGTATGTTAATGATGTTATTCGTATGAAACCCATGGTCAGAGATGAGCAAATAATACTGGGTACCGGTACCAAATTTCTCAAACCGAAGGATCCTAAGTACCAATTGGGTACCGACTTTTGACGTTTCTAGTACCGGTTCGCTACCGATTTTTTACTTTCATATGTCGGTACCGTAACCGGTATTTTCAGTATCGGTTGCCACCGAGCTCATCCCTACCCCTGAAACTAAAAAAAGAAATCATTAAAAGTTGAAGAAAAGCAACAATAAAAAGTTGTACGATACCGTTGTTGTTTGTATGGCACCCGTGATCAGGGATGAGCAAATAGTACCGTGTAGCAGTACCGAATTTCTCGAAATAAAAGATATTCAAACTTAATCCGGTACCGACTTTTGCCGTTTTCTGTATCAGGCTCGTACCGATTTTTACCTTAATGCACCGATAATGAACCAGACCGTACATGTATTTTCGATACCAGTATTGGTTAACATCAAGCTTATCCAATTGAGAAAGAAAAAAAATAATAATAATAATTATATTACCATATATATGAATCTATTCATTCAGTTGTATTATTATCATATATAGTCTTTTAAATAAAATTGCATTTTCACTTAAAAACATCACCAAGTCTAAATTTATGTTCGTTAAAATAATAAGAATCTAGGAACAATGATAATTGTTTTTGTAAGCGGTTTTTATTTTTTTTTAATATTTAATATGGTTGGATGGTAAGAATAGTAAAACTATAATATCTTAAATACTTAAAAATGAATGGTCTTTAAAAATCAAAGTTAATACCGAGTTGAAAGAAATAATATTTTAAAAGTTAACTTAACAAAATTATAATTGCCATGTTAATGTACATTTATTAAATAAATATCTCGACGACTCTATATGAAAATGAATATATTTTTAAAACATATTTTTTTTATTACAGATTATATAGCATTAAACGGGGGACTGTAACAATGTAACCTAATATTATATTATAACATCTTATTACTTTCACATGTAATTTGCATGTTGACCTGCGAGATCTTACTAGTTTGCTACACATGAGACATCTTCCATGATATCTTTGACATTAATATCTTTATGTACCATCAGGTGTATATATACAATATCTGGCATTTGCCCATGATCTGCACACATCTCACTTTCCTCCCGTAAGTGACGATGCAAGACTCCTACTACCCTCCATTCGCCACCTTCTGCGGCCAGTGTGGAGTCGCCGAGCCGAAGTACCTCCACCACGTCCGCCACTGCGCCACTTTCCGCCGACTCTGCACCACCTGCGTCCTTCGGCTCCACCCGCAGTGCTTCTGCCCTACCTGTCTCGAAGTCTACGACCGTTCGCCACCAATCGACGCCGTCGTCTGCTGCAAATGCTACTCATCCTCCCACCCTGCTTGCCTTTCACCAGCATTCTCCGGAACCGTGACTTCAACAATGACGTTGTCTCGTTGTTCGAGTGTGTGCGCGTCGTGTGTAAACCCTAATTTGCTTGTTTTGAATTTGAATAGGGTAGAGAGTAGTGATGGGGGTAGGGTGGTGGATAGGATTGATTTGAATGCTGCTAGGTTGTTGCTGGCTGCGGGGAAGACTGCCGCGATGTCGATGAGTAAGGCGGAGGTTGCGGCGGCGAATGAGGCTAAGAAGAGAGCGGAGGAGGCCGCGAATGCGAGAAAGAGTGCCGGAGAGGCACTTGATCATCTTGCGAGGTTGACGGTGAAGGAGAAGAGTGATAAGAAGGTTGGTAATGTTGGTGCGGGTGTCGGTGTAGTGGATGTGAGTCATATGGACAATGTGGATGGGAAAGGGGATGTTTCGGGTAAGGTGTTGGAACCGTTGAATGCGGTGGAGTTGGTGGATGGGAAGGAGGTGGTGAAGGTGGTTGATGTTGTTGGTGGTAAAAATTTGGGGGGTGATTCAGTTTGTGGAAATGGTTGTGTGAAGGATGATAAGTTGGTGAAGGTTGTCGAAAACGGTCTGGAACATTGAAGCTTATATGTGGAGTTTGGTATAAGGATTGTTGTGGTTGATTGTTGGTTTGGTAAAAGATTATTCTGAAAGTTTTATCATCATCATAGTTTGTAAAAGCCTAATATATATCAGTGTCTGAAAGTATGAAATATTTTGGAATGATTTAAGCCTTCATTGTAGTTGTACTTTTGGTATCAGTGAGTTCATTGTTCCTTGTTTTAAAATGGTTTTCTAACCAAATTTTGCAATTAATGAATTACGGGTCTGTTTTGTCACCCGCGATTATTTATTCAGAATACGCGCGTTTTGGTTATTAGTTTTTACAAATGATCAAGATTTTGCAAATATACCCAATAGGTCAAAACATCTCAAGAAGTGTAATGGTTAAGTGGTAATTGGTTTTGCAAATGTCCCACAAGTCAAGACACGATGTCTTGAACACCTTTTTTTTTTTTGCAAGTTATACCTGGAGGTCACAGGTGACACAGAAAGGTGCCTAACATTGAACACGCACCGATTTCCATCCATCCATCTGCTTAAAATAAAGTTGCGGGTAAGATCTTGGTATGTTCCGCGTTTAACAATTCTTTTGTTAAGACTAAGGTATGAAATTGATGCTAGAGCCATAATAGTAAAATTGTTATTTTTCCTGTATTATCAATAAATTAACTGTTGGAATTTGAACTAATCTTACTGTGAATTGGGAAATGAAATCTTTAACCTTTGGGTCAATATGGCAATTTCAACCCATTCGGGTCGATGGATGTTTGACCAATGCAGATTTGATACTCAGGTATGGCAATTTCAACCCATTCGAGTCAATAGGCTTATGTTTGATCTCAAATGGTTAATATTTCAATTTACTAACCGTGAAAAACTCAATTTCCCTCACTTGTCCTACTCATCCTGACGACACTAGTTTTCCACTCGGCAACCTACCTGCTTTCCAGCTGCTTTTCTACCAATCTCGAAACCCAACAGAAAGACTCATTCGCACGCCCAGAAAAGACTCATTCAAGTGAGGGTTTGGGTGCGCGAACGCCCCCTAAAAAAACAGACCAGTAATTCATTAATTCCAGGATATGATTAGAAAACCATTCTAAAACAAAGAACAACAAACTCACTGATACCAAATGTACAACTACAATGAAGGCATAAAATCATTCGAAAAAAGAATCTACCATTCATATTTCATAGTTTCATACACTGATATACATTAGCCTTTCACAAACCATGATCATGATAAAAAGTTTAAAGAAATAATCTTTTACCAAACTTGTCCATTCTTGCCATATGTCATAACTCATAACCAAATCTCACAAACCCTCAGGTAACCTGCAATCAAAATGGGCGAAACTTTTCGCTCAGGAGTGGAGAGTATGTAGTTTTCGTATAGAAATTTTTGGGTATATACGTTTTCGACCTCGAGTTTTATAGAAATTTTTAGATCCGGTGACTTCCGCCTCCGGGTCGGAAATCTCAAGCTTCGCCACTGGCAATCAACCAGAAGAAACACAAGTTAAACCACCACAACATCACCACAACAACCCTTAACCCAAACTCCACATACCGGCTTCAATGCTCCTGACCGTTTTCGACAACCTTCACCAACTCATCATCCTTCACACAACCATTTTCACCCCCGAATCTTTCCCATCGACAACATCAACTTCCATCACCACCGCATTCCCCTGTGCTTCCGACACGACACAACACTTCCAACCTTAACCCCGCCCATCCCATCCTCCAACTGAACCGCATTCAACGCCTCCACCACCTCACCCGAAACATCTACATTACTCACCTAATGTATATCAGTGTAACAAAATAAATAACAAATAGTAATTATTAAGCTTATCGCAAACTACGTCTTACTTGATGAAATCTGATCAAGAATATATAATAGTCCTCCTTTCCATAAGTTGCAGCGTATTTTGGATCAATATCATGTGTTGGATCCTTCCTATCATTTATGAATTCTGCAAAGGCGGCTATATTAAGATCTATAATTGGAGAAAACTTAATCTCACCTGTAACAAATTTAGGGTAACTTTTCAGTTTCATGACTTTATGAAACAGCTTGAATGAACAATATCTGAACTAAGAGCTGATACACATCATTACGGATGCAAATATCGAAGTATGTATATCCCATATGTGGAATATATTGTCCTTTTGAACCACCACCATGTTGATGAAGTCAGATATTTCTTTGCTGATATCAACGTTTTCAGCCAACAAAGCTACAATATGAAAAGAGGAAAGCATGAATAGTTGCATTCATGGTGATTGAACAACGAGAGTGTTGGTTTACCTTTAGTGATCTAGTAACTTTTAATGGTTTGCAACTTTGCGCATAATGTTTATTGAAATCAGTACAATAAATCACTCGCTCCTATTGTTTCCGCCTCAAATGGACTAATACTAATGGTAGAACAGATAACACTTTCTTCATAACTTATTGATAATACGCACTGCATAGTCGCCATAAAGAAATTTGATGAATCTCACCTGAGAAACCATGGGAAAGTGGTGAAAACAATATAAAACTGAATGAACAAGCTTTCTTTTGTTGGGTTAATAATCAGAATCTTACCTGCAAAGTAGTCTTCAAGACCAATTTTACTGATAGACCAGTCATCTATTTCCCTCATTAGTTCTCCTGTTTGTATGATAGCAAGCTAAAAGCATTCTTAAACCCGTCTATATCAAACCTGATATAAGTACTAATAACACTAACGGACCGTTTATACAAGAAATTTTTAAGGAAACTTGCTATCATATATAACAACCATGTATTACACCATCTATCAACATGCCACATATCATATAGTACGCATCTTAAAGCCTATCTTATGTAAACATATTTATAGAAGTTCTTCTCATGCACGTTATAAAGAGTTTTTCTTAAAGGACTATTCTTAGTAGATACGCAGTGATCATTCAACACTTGTTTATCCATCTCTTTCTTTGACTTGCTTCAGGAATAAGAAACTGCATCACGCAAACATCCACTAATTGATAAATGAAAAGTACAAAAAGCGGAAAGCTTAATAATAGAAGTCAATTATGCACGAATGGATTACATCACAAGGAATTAGCCGGCATCTTGCAGTAGAGACGTCAGGTCCGCGCTTATTCGTGTCTTTATTTGACGACTGAGAGCGCTTAGATCCTCGAGTAGTTATTAAACATTGCCTTTTCCTTTTTCCATTTTTATTGAATGGTTGATCTTCTTTTAGTTTATCTAGATTGAGATGTAAAGTCTCAAAACCTGAGAAAGGATAACATATTCTGAATATCAAGGTAAACAAGAATATTTATGTAACAATTACCAGTCTTCTTTTTATGGTCTACAACTTTATTGAATGCTTCCATAAGGTCTGGGTGAGCTCCAAGTAAATCTTTCACCTAATATCATGAATGTTTCTGAAAGTTAAAACTAAATCTAAGCATGGAAAGTTGAGGATAGAGTAACAATTAATGTTTAAGATAATCAATGAACTATGTCTCTCCAAAGAAGTCAATTAGCATCAACAACTTGTATAATAAAGGTAATCATGTCTATCATGCTATAGACAATGCATATCTAAGGTGCGGTGACGCTAATACTTTTCAACTATCGTATTATGTTAAGAATCAGACCAGGTCTGCTTACACATAAGAAATATGATTTTAGGGTCCATAGACATACCTTAATTGATCTAGAAAAAAACATATATACATAGAAATTCATAATTACCTGAGCTTTCGGTTGCGGTAGACATATGTTTTCTGAGTAGTAGTACTTGATGCACGTCAAAAAGTTATGATAGTTATCTGCGTTATTTAACCGTTCTTTCACCTTCTTAAGGAGAGAACACACTTGCCCATGCATATCTTCAAATTAAAAAAGAACATATAAACATAAAAAGAATCATATAGATAAAACATGAAAGATATACAATTATATTTCAGCGGATTGAACAATTTTATGAGATCTCTTATTCTGCCATTCTTTTGAATGGGCAACATTTGCACTTAAACAATGACCAATGCAGTTGTAATTTCTTTATGACAATATAAGTGAAATCTATGTAGTAGTAATTTTATCTTCTAAATTAGAAGATACCTTGAGGAAATTGACTCTTAAGTGTTGCTTCAAGTATAGGAACAAAACGCTTTCTCATGGGCTGATCATTTACGTTTTCACTGCATTTGGTTATCTTTTTTCCTTTCTCATCACTTCTAGGAGGTTCCGAACCTGAAGCAATAGTTTCCTAGCAAGAAATATATTTTAAATACAAAAACAAACTCTCGTGTTAATTATGCTTCTATAATGATCGATACGTGTTGAAACACCAAAGTTTTCATTGATATATGATATTTGGCAAGTGAAAGGGTCAATTACTTAATGTTTGTTTGATGAAATGAAGTTTTAGAATTACCTTTTCAGAATGTAAATGCCTAATTGGTGTTGTTGGTGAGCTCCTGTGTTCCTTATGAGTGTTCGCATCCTTGAAAGAGTTAATATTACAGAATAAGCTGGTGAACTCCTTAAGCAGATCCTTATGGTGATAAAACAGATACGAAACCTGAAACATGATAGTATAAGAAATGCTACCGTAAACGTACAAATAAATATGTATTTCGTGACATACCCCTTGATGGACCTCAAAGATCGTTCTCTGTCCCATTCTATACAAATCCAAAATACCAAGAAAGCATTTGAAAAGATGATCATCATCTTGAAGTCTCATCTACAAGGAAAATAGTGATTATAATAAAAAGGAAACTCAGGTTGTTCTTTCCAACAACGGTGTGATGGTGTCACCTTAACTTTCTCCACAAACTGCCTACATACTTCAAGTTGTGCACTCTTTTTAACATCATCTGCAGCTTGTGGGAATGTGATTTTTTCTCTCTCTGGAAGATAGATGTTAAAAAGCGGAAACAGTTCTTGATGAGTTTCACATAGTTTTATAACCTTTTCTCTGACTCCCAACATGTCAAGCCTACAAATAAAAGAGATAAGTGCAAGACAAGAGCATGAAGCTTTAAGTTGAAGCATTAACTAGACAAACCTGCCCTCCCTGAAATCCTTCAAGATATCAAGGAACTCGAGATACTCTTCGGGTGTCAACTTTTCTCTAAAACTCTTGAGACACTGCTGGGCATCCGAAACAGTCAGAATTTTGCCTTCAAGGAGTATCCCAGAGCTTCATAGCACAAAATTAAATGAATAATTAAGTCAAACACATATATTTGTAGAGAATGTTGTTATTGATTTGCGGATCGAAAGCAAGAACAATGGATTGAATTGAAAGATGAAAACGATATTGGTCGGTGAGAGTGAATGAACACACATATAGCATAGAATATGATAATATGGTTAAGGATTTGCAACAGCCCTGCAAATCCTTTTATAGTAGATATGCTTAGGGATGAGCTCGGTCCGGTTCGGTACCGAACCGGTACCGGTACCGAAAGAACCGGTACCGAAAATCCTCAAAAGTGGGTACCGGTACCGAATATACCCGGTTCGGTACGGTACGGTTCGGTACCGGTATTTGAGGGTAAAAACGAGCAAAATACCGGTACCGAACCGGTACCGTACCGGACCGGTACCGAAAATGTCAAAAGTGGGTACCGAATCGGTACCGAAAAGGTACCCGGTTCGGTAAATTCGGTACCGGTACCGGTACCGGTTCGGTACCGGTACCGGGTCCATTTTGCTCATCCCTAGATATGCTCAACCGTTTCTAATGGTACGTAACTACATAACCAACTAACACTAACTAACTTTAACCGCCAAACCATAAATAGTGTTAGTTAGTATGAGCCGGTCTATATTAGGATCAAATACAAAGGCTTCAAAAAATAAGAAGTCATACAAAGGGTATCAAACGGACTTCGATTGATCTCATTCAAGTGGCATTAGAACCGTCTCATTGAACTCTACAATGTGAGATTTTAGGTTTTCACTTTTAAATTTATAGGTTGTAGATTTTAGATTTTTTATTTATTATCATTGTGTCTTTTATTTATTATTGTGTATATTCTATATTTGAGTCATTGTATCTTTTTTTGTGACCCATTGTGTCTTTTTTCATCGACACTGTGTTATATTTTTCGGCATTGTGTTATATTTTTTTCAACATTGTGTCATCTTGCGATCCATTATTTCTTTATACACTTCTTATTTTTAAAAGTTTTTGTAGAATAACTTGACTCCTTAATCCATACGTACTAATGTTTCACAAATAATAATATTAATAATTATACTAACAGCGTCTTTAATTTAAGTTTACCAATTGAAATATTCCTTATTCTTCAAGGCTAATTCAACAAGCAAGAATCTGAATGCTTAAACAACAAAAACACATGATGATTAAGTTAATCTCTTTTTGTTGTTGTTGTTTAAAGAAAGAAGCAACTTTGATCACTAATTAAACAAAAAATATTTGACTTTGAAACTGCTATCACTTGAAAAACTCTACAGAAGCATTGTATCTGAAAGTGATTCAAGGCTTACAATCCATCTATATCGGTAGGAAGAAGGTTGGGGCCATGCTTCAACCCTGTAAAAAGAAAAAAATAAAAAAATCAAAGTCATCAAATAAACTAATGATTATTAAGAATCAAAAGCCGGAAAAAGAGGGAGAAAGCAAACACACCTGTACACCGATCACCGTCACCTGTCGTCATTTTCTGAAAATGAACATGAAAATAATTAGCATATGAGTTTTGAGGTTTACTGTAAAATATATATTGATACCTTTTGAAATCTGAATGGATCAAGTCTGCTGAGAGAGAGATATATGTATGATGATGAATCATCCGAAGTGATTCAGTGAGTGTGTGTTTGTGTGTGCATGTATATAGAAATAGAAAACCAGAGTTATATAGAGGAATGGTGACGGTAAGGAGCCGTGAAGTAATGAATCAAGGGTAAAATTGTCCTAAACAAAACCATTCTCTTTGTGTAGCATTTTAACCTTTAATTACTTCTTGTTGGTCCTTTGCATGCATTTAACCGCGACCGATAAATTATTTCCATTTGACTCTCAACCGTCAACAAATAGATTGTCCATATTGTGATAAATGTACCTCAAAATGTTATTTTGCATTAATTAATGTTGGTTATTCATTTTTTATTTTGGATTTCTTTTTCACATTTAATATTTTAGGTGTGGAGATATACACATAGTGGGATTATGCTAAAATAAGGATTTGCGTAAAAAGGGTACACCAGTTTCGAATGCATGTTGCACTTCACCAGTTCGTGGTGAAACTGGTTTGAGGGAGTAACCAGTCTACATTAGTTTGGTCAGTTTGAAACAACAGTTTCAAATAAGTTTTAGTTTGGTTCAGTTTCGGTTTTGGTTTAATTAGTTCATGCACTACTAGAAAATTACCAAGTTTGTGACAACCAAATTTATAGCAAATTTGTCTCAAATTGGCCTTACCTTCAAATTTCCTACAAAAAAATTCATAGGAAATAAACTTGTGGGTAACCGGGTTAGCTACAAAAATATGACAAAATCTGCTACAAAATTTCTACAAAATCTCTCGTCGCAAAATTTGCTACAAAATACTGACAAATCACTCTTCTTGCAAAATTCCTACAATTCTTCCACGTTTTTGCCTTTTTTTATATTATTTTATGATATTTTATTTTTAAAATTAATAACATTATTAAAAAAATTTTCATAACTTTTTATTTTCCCGACAAAATTCCTACAAATTATAAAACGTTCTTGCGACAAATTTCCTACAAATTATAAAACTTTTCTGCGACAAAATTCCTACAAATTTTAAAACTTCCTTGCGACAATATTTCCTACAAATCATAAAACTTTCCACAAGTTTCCTACAAATTTATAAATTTTCTTTAAACAATTTGCTACGAATTATCTACAAAACTAACGGTTTCCAACAAATTTCCTACAAAGTTATCAAAACAGTTTGCGACAAATTTCCTACAACTAGAAAATATATATTTTAATATAGCTACAAATTTCCTACAAACAGTTAAAAACGTTCTTGCGACAAAATTCCTACAAATTATAAAACTTTTATGCGACAAAATTCCTACAAATTATAAAACTTTCTTGCGACAAAATTTCCTACAAATCATAAAACTTTCCACAAGTTTCCTACAAATTTATAAATTTTCTCTAAACAATTTGCTACGAATTATCTACAAAACTAACGGTTTCCAACAAATTTCCTACAAAGTTATCAAAACAGTTTGCGACAAACTTTCTACAACGAAAAAATATATTTTTAATGTAGCTACAAATTTCCTACAAACAGTTAAAAACGTTCTTGCGACAAAATTCCTACAAATTCTAAAACTCTTCTGCGACAATAGTCCTACAAACTATAAAACTCTTCTGCGACAGATTTGTGACAAAGATTTGTGAAAAAATAACAAATCTGAATTTTAAAAAACCATTTTTTTGTATAAAAAATGCAGCAAAATATAAAATATTCCAAAAAAATTGCAGCAAGCAAAATTATAAAACATTCCAAAACATTTGCAACAAGCAAGATTCTAAAACATTTCAAAAGTTCCAAAACACACAAAAAAAATCCTAATTAAGAGCAAGTTTTTTGATTCAAAACTAATCCAACATTCCAATACTTAACAAAATGAGAGATTTGTTTACTTCTTTCCGATGTTTTTCACCATTTCTTCCATATTTTTTCGCCATGCGTCTTGGTCAGCCCGCTCTTTTTCACGCTCTTGTTGAAATAGTTCGAAACGGGCTTCTATGTTTTGTCGAGCCTCACGCTCTCTTTCTAATTCCGCCTGAACTTTTTGAAGCTGAAAATTATAAAACCGTAATCATCACATATCAACCCGAACAGGTCGATCAACACAACCCTACAAAAATCTAACTAACAACGTAAAAATCCCTTATAACAAAATACAAACACACAACATATTAAAAAAATGAAATATCATATTAAAATGTTGTTATTTATTTGTACTTAATTATTTTAATAAATTATTAAAAAGTATTATAAGTACGCAATTCCTTATGTTTCTTGCAATTTTACTTTTATTAAACATATTTATACATGAGTGGTAAAAATCATCTCGACTCGTGCTTATTTTGTAAAAACTCCTAACACAAACCAAATAAACCTTGAAAATGAACCCTTCTGACCAAAATCAAAATTGACGTGAACCCATTCTAACCCGAATCAAATTAACCCTGTTTAAAAATAACCTATTCTGACCCGATCCATTCTGACCCGCACGGCCCATTCTGACCCGTGACCCAAACCCGCCCATAACAAACCTATTCAACCAGCAATGTACTCAATCAATCACAAGCAAGCTACCTTCAATACGACCATATGAAACCCATATCAGCAAACTCCTTCTTCCCATTTAAAGCCTAAACTATTACCTTCACTAATAGGACTATCTTAAAAATGTTTATGCTATCTAAATAATAAGAATAAATAATGATACCTCTTGCGAGTGTCGGACATCATCGTTAGAACCGCAAATTGCAGATGATTTTTTTCCGGTCACCAGAAAATCAGGATCAGAAGATCCTATCCCGAACATCTTGCGACCCTTACACTTAGGATGCAAACTTTCCCACAAGTCTAAATCATCGCAATCCACGTCCCCATACAAATCTTTAAGTTGTTGCGAGTATGCGACCTATAATTTTATCAAGTGAAGGTTATCAACCGGTAAAAGTGACACCATAATTCATATATGTTATATGATTGATAGAAGAGAGCTTACATATGAACGCTTTGCACGGTCGGTAACAAACTCCAACGACGCAAAATCATTTTCACTTATCTCCCCATCTTGTAACATTTTTTTGCACCTCTTAGTGGCGTGGGTCTGTAACAATACTTTCTTGTATCCAACTGTTTTACCCGCTTCTTTGTCCTACACAAAAAGGAGTATTGTAAATTATAAGTGTTAAATATAGAGATGGTTAATAATATTTAGCTTACCAAGTTGATACGATGTTGATCAAATCGTATTGACCCGCCTGTATGACGGCACAAGTCATTTTTGCGGTTTGCTCTCCCGGCTATTGACTTTTTTTGCCATTTTTCGGTGTTCCAATGCTGTAATGATAAAAATTAGGGTGAGTCTGGAAAAAAATAATTTGCATCAAATCGAGCACCATATCACTCATTTTGACTCGCTACCCAACCCGCTAATGTTTTCATTAGGGGTGTGCACGGTTCGGTTCGGTTTTTAGGCAAAAGCAAAACCGAAACCGAAATGTCGGTTTTTGGTGTTTGAAAACCGTTCGGTTTCGGTTTTTTCGGTTTTTACATCGGTTCAGTTTTTCGGTTATTTCGGTTTCTTAAAAAAAATTATGTAAGATTCAAAAAATATAAAGTATAATTAAAATTTAAGAAGATTTCTTAAGTAATTATATATAACCTATTTAACGAAATGACACACTCATCACATATTACATTGGCTATATGGAGAGGGTATAAACCATTCTTAATGGAGGTTGCAAAAACTTGCTGAAGATGATGCTACAGGATAGAGGTTTATCTATACTCATCTAGCATAAGTTTTTAACCAATGTATAACGTATATTTTAGTTTTAGAATAATGTGCAAAACACTAAGGCAACTAGAGCTATCAAATCTACCTTGTAACTAACCTTAACTACAGCCATGATAATAAGACATTAAACCAGGAATATGATACTAAGAAGATGAGACTAGAAATGGATAAAACAAACAGGAGAAAAATAAGGATTTTAGGTAGAACTAGAACTTAAATATTAATAATTTCTATGGTAAAATCTTAGTTCGGTTCGGTTCGGTTTTTTTCGGTTATTGAAAATGGTTATTCGAAAACCGAATTGGAATTTTCGGTTATTAAAAATCCGAAAACCGAACCGTCGGTTTTTGTTTCGGTTCGGTTTTTTGTTTCGGTTATATATATATATATATATATATAACAGATAGATAGATAGACAATTAAATTTAAAAAAAAAAATATTCAATTCCATACCGCACACATTCTGTGCCATTTCTCAAGGGGAATCCCTTTTGGTGGAAATTCACGTAGGATACCAATATCGTATCCTTCATCTGGTAGTTCACGATTTGCCTCCTTAGCCATCTCTTTAGATAATTCTCTCAAAGTTTTCATGTTATCTCTAAAGCGGTCTTTGATCAGGTCGATAAATGTGTCATATATGGCCTGCTCAGCTCGTGGATTCCATTTATACTTGGTCTGTAAAGTCAAGGTAAAAATGTCATAACTAAAACAATTAATCAAAACATAGACATATAATTAACTGATAAATACCCGAAAGCGATCAAACAAACGCATCCTAACGTTTTGTGGGATCTTTTTAAATGTGACCCAATCTCCATCATAACATTGGTCAAATATATCCTTCACACGTTTTTTTTACCGTTTTGTCTGTAAACCTACAATATTGAAAAACCCATATAAGTATATTACTCTATAATAACAAAGAACATCGATTCTTATCTATACAATAACCGCATATGAAATCTGGCAACCTGGGCGGTGACGGTTCATAAGGTTTTTATGTCATGTTTGTTGGATTATTCGGGTTCGTTTACGGGTCATCCGGTTCAGCATATGGGTCAGGGGGTCAGAAGCCGGTCAAACGGGTTGTTGAAGACATGGAGTAGATGACCGATTAAACTGGAAAAAGGTTTTTATGCCATGTTCTCCTTATTATCAGCGAACCAATATCTATTTCCAGTTTAATCGGTCATCTACTACCAGGTCTTCAACAACCCATATGACCCGTTTGACCGGCTTCTGACCCGCTGACCCATATGCTGAACCGAATGACCCGTAAATGAACCCGAATAATCCAACATATTTTATATATAACGAAATATGTGTATATAGATTTATTATTTAGTTAATTTTATAAACAATAACAATAATATTTATATAAGTATTATTTAATACTTTTAACTAAAAAAGAAATAAATAATAAGCTCGCGAGCCGATTCGAGCTCGATAAGTAATGTTAGGGCTCGAGCTCAGCTTAATTTTACACTTTGCCTCGTGCTCGATCTCGTTTAAACTTGACTCATTTAAGTTTTGTAGGAAATCTGTAGCTACTGGTGTGTTAGTTTGCTACAAATTGCCGACAAATTTAACATTTTATTTCTAAAATTGATAAATTAACAAATAAAATAACTTTTTTGTAGGAAATCCGTAGCAACTTGCTACAAATTTGCTACAACTTAAGTTTTAATTTTTTAATTTATTTATTTTGCAAAAATTTAGACATTACAAATATAATAACTTTTTTTTGTAAGAAAATTGTAGAAAATGAGGTCAATTTGCTACAAATTTTCGACAAATTTAGCATTTTATTTTAAAATTTTTTTTATTTAACTAAGTTAAGAAATAGCAAATAATTTGACCCTTTTTTGTCGAAAAACTGTAGCAAATAAGATCAATTTGCTACAAATTTAACACTTTATGTTATTTAATTATTTACTTTACTGAAATTCAGACTCGAAAAATAAAATAAATTACACTTGTCGCAAATTTGTAACTTGTTGCTACAAATTTCCGACAAATTTAGAAAATTTATTTTTTAAATTATTTATTTTGCTATAGTAACAAATAATTTAAATTTCTTATTTATTTTGTAGGAATTTTGTCACAAAGATAATATATTTTGCTACAAAATTGCTACTAATGCTTGTTGTGTGGCAATTTTGTAGGAAAATTGTGGATAAGTTTTGGGTTTTTTTTTTTTTTTTTTTTCTTTTTTGTCAAAAAATTGTAGGAAAATTGTAAAAAAAATTGAGTTGTGGGAAATTTGTAGGAAACTTTTGTAGGAAAAAAATGTAGTTTTCTAGTAGTGATGCACGCACATTTTAAATTTTTTAGACCCAAAAACATTTAAAAAAATTACATAAAATTTAACTTTTATTTATGAGTTAATTACTATTTTGGTCCCTGTGGTTTGTCAAAAATCACTATTTCAGTCAATTAGTTTAAAAATTGCAATTTCAGTCCTTATGGTTTCACTTTCGTAACCATTTCAGTCCACCTCCGTTAACCCCATCCATTTATTCTGTTAAGTACACGTGAATTGACCATAATGCCCTTATTAATAAAAAAACAAACGGATATCTAAATGAGTTAATTACTGTTTTAGTTCCTGTGGTTTGTCAAAAATCACTATTTGAGTCCATTAGTTTAAAATTTGCGATTTCAGTCCCTGTGATTTCACTTACGTAACCATTTCAGTCCAGTCTCCTAACACCGTCTATTTTACTGTTAGGTTTTTAATAAAATACCTAAATTACCCTTGTGTTAATTAAATATGGACTTATATGATTTTATTATTGGATTTATATGATTTTATTGTTGTATGACATATGGACTTAAATTGGATTGTAGGGTTCGACCCACCATGGCTTCGGTAGAAGTAGAAGTCTGACATTTTTTTTTACATATATGGTTCCAAAATTTTAATTTTGGATTTTAGAATGAGAAAATGTCCAGGTAAGCATTATTTTTCAAAGTTATTATGTTAACTGATACTGCTAGGAATATATTAATTGGGGTGGGGTAATGGGTCGTCGGACATAAGAGGGTGGGGTTGTGATGTCGGAGAAGATGACCGGAAACTTTTGCCGAAAATGAGAGCAAGGATGGAGTGGGGTGGGGTAGCGTGGGGTTGTGTTTTAACAAGTGAGTCCTAGAATACAATCTTTTAAATTTCCATGGTTTTTTATTTAATTAACACAAGGGTAATTTAGGTATTTCATTAAAAACTTAACGGTAAAATAGACGGTGTTAGGAGACTAGACTGAAATTGTTACGAAAGTGAAACCACAAGGACTGAAATAGTGATTTTTGACAAACCATATGGACGAAAACAGTAATTAACACATTTAAATATCTTTTTGTTTTTTTATTAATAAGGGCATTATGGTCAATTCATGTGTACTTAACAGAATAAATGGATGGGGTTAACGGAGGTGGACTGAAATGGTTACGTAAGTGAAACCACAGGGACTGAAATCGCAATTTTTAAACTAATGGACTGAAATAGTGATTTTTGACAAACCACAGGGACGAAAATAGTAATTAACTCTTTATTTATTTTTTTGAGTTTTCGAAACTTAAAAAAATAATACAAAAAGAATAATTTTAAAAATTACAAATATTAACGACTCAAACTATCCACACACCCTGTCTACCTACTTGCACAACCTCTGCCTCGTATATGCTTCGTATAAGCTTATACGAGCCGTATAGGGTTATATCAAACTCAGTGCCTAACTCATGTTAGATCTGATTTGTCTGCTCCTATACGCCACGTACAAGTCTATACGTGTCGTATAGGACCCCTCATATAGGTCTCATATATGACTCATGCCCCATATATGTCACGTATAGGCCAATATGGGGTGTATATAAGGGTTTTTTTTTACAAACATTTATACAATATTAGATTTTTTTAGAGGGTGAGGTTTAGCTACAAAGTCCATTTTTTTATTTATGGCGTTTTAGTAATCTTCACTTTATTATTTATAGGATTGAGTGTGTTTTATAGCTGAAATTGTGGTGTTTTATTACTTTGTACACTTTGTAAGACAAATGGACTTTGTAGCCAACTCCCACCCTTTTTACAAACATTTTATAAAATATTAATGGTATTAGTGTAGTATAGGCATCGTATAATTAATATTAGTTTTATTATAATTAATATGAGTTTTTTATAATTAATATTAGTGTTATTGATATTAATATGAGTTTTTCTATAATTAATATTAGTGTTATCAATATTAAAAAGTGAAAACAATATATATATATATATATATATATATATATATATATATAGGGGATCGCTAGAATGAGAACCACCACGAGTTATGAGAACCACGAGAACCGCGACCCGCGGGTGGCCGTTGACCACGAAATTTTTTTTACACCTAGATCCGTATATTTTAGGACCGGGTGTAAATTTTCGGTTCAAACGGCGCGCCCGAGGGGGTAGTTTTTTACGCCCAAAGTTTGGGTTTTTTAAATTTTTCTTTTTTTTTACCAAACTTTGGGCGTAAAAAACTACCCCCTCGGGCGCGCCGTTTGAACCGAAAATTTACACCCGGTCCTAAAATATACGGATCTAGGTGTAAAAAAAATTTCGTGGTCAACGGCCACCCGCGGGTCGCGGTTCTCGTGGTTCTCATAACTCGTGATGGTTCTCATTCTAGCGGCTCCCTATATATATATATATATATATATATATATATATATATATATAGGACAAAGATCCGTTAGGAACCACCCTTTATTGCGAGAACCAATGTGAACACAACAAAAAATGCCTAAAAATAGCTAAAAAACACACAAATATTTTTTTATAAAAAAATCGCAACTTTTAGTAGCAAAAAAATTTTTTTTTTTGCCAACTAAAAGTAGCGATTTTAACATAAAAAATATTAAAAAAAATTGTAGATTTTTTTTTTGATTTTTTTAGGTTTTTTTGGGGTTTAGTTTTTAGCATTTTAGCTTTAGGGTGGGTGGGGGGGGGGGGGGTTTAGGTTTTTTTTTTGGGGGGGGGGGGGTGGGGTGGAGGGTTAGGTTTTTTGGATGTTTTAGTTTTTAGCATGTGCTTGCCTTGGCCTTGGCATGCCTTCCTAGCACATGCTTGTCCTTGGCATGCCATCCCAGCACATGTCGTGGCATGCCATCACAGCACATGCCTTGGCATGCCATCCCAGCACATGTCTGTCTACCCCAAGAGTACTACCACCCCATATCTACCAACGAAAATCTTGAGGTGGGGGGTTTAGGTTTTTGGGGGGTGGGGGAAGGGGGTTTAGGTTGGGGGGGGGGGTTAGTTATTTTTAGGTTTTTTGGGGGTTTTAGTTTTTAGCATTTAGCTTGGGCGAGGAGGGGGGGGGGGGGGTGGGGGTTAGATTTTTTTAGGTTTTTTTAGCTATTTTAGGTTCTCGCAATAAAGGTGGTTCTCGCATTAACCTTACCCTATATATATATGACAATGATCCGTTAGGAACCATCCTTTATTGCGAGAACCGCGAGAAACAATGTGAATACAAATAAAAATACCTTAAAATAACTAAAAAACATTTTAAGGCTTTTTGGGGGGAGGGGGGTTAGGTTTTATTTAAGGCTTTTTGGGGGGTTTTTTTTAGGTTATTTTGTGTGTTTTTAGATTTTTTTTTGGTTTTTTGGGGGGTTTAGTTTTTATCATTTTAGCTTTGGGGGGGGGGGGGTATGTTTTTGGGGGGTTTAGGTTTTTTTTTTTTTAGGGGGTGGGGGCGGGGGGTTTAGGTTTTTTTTTTTTGGGTGGGGGTTAGGTTTTTTTAGCTATTTTAGGTTGTGTTCACATTGGTTATCGCAATAAATGTGGTTCTCGTAAGAACCATACCCTATATATATATATATATATATATATATAGAGTGGGGATCCTACGAAAAGTGTGTTTTTCCTAGAAAGTCTAGGAAGCGATCTGGCCATCCAATGGGTGTGTTTAATGGTTGAGATCATCTTGGTGGAATTTTGGTAATATGTGTTTCTTAAAAATAGGACTATTTAATTAATCAGGGGTAGATATGTCATTTTGCTTGTTTTAAATATGGAAATAATTGTCATTCCATAACCACCCCACATTTCTTGCAATTTTTTTTTCTCTCTCTCCCTTTCTCTCTCTCTCTTCCTTCTATCATTTACGAAAAAACACATCAAGAAAACACATCGTATTAATCTGCTTGCTGTTAAAACACAGCGTCAAGAAATCCTCAAGCATTACCAGCATGGTTGGTAAAACAAAGCCTATGAATCTGCTTGCTGTTAAAACAAAACTGTATGAATCTGAATGCTAAAACACAACTATATGAATCCGCTTGCTATTAAAACACAACTGTATGAATCTGAATGCTAAAACACAACTGTATGAATCTGCTTGCTGTTAAAACACAACTGTATGAATCTGCTTGCTGTTAAAACACAACTGTATGAATCTGAATGCTAAAACACAACTGTATGAATCTGCTTGCTGTTAAAACACAACTGTATGAATCTGAATGCTAAGACACAACTGTATGAATCTTCTTGCTATTAAAACACAACTGTATGAATCTGAATGCTAAAACACAACTGTATGAATTTGCTTGTTGTTAAAACACAAATGTATGAATCTGAATGCTAAAACACAACTGTATGAATCTGCTTGCTGTTAAAACACAATGTCAAGAACATTCTGGTGGTTTCCAGACATAATTAAAAATCGATACAGACCAGATAATAGTAAACAGAAAAAGAAGTGTATTTGTCATATCCACAACCAAGAATTGTGTTTGAAGCGATAACTATCTCTCACATAAAAAATGATTTACGAATAAAGTTGATCAAGATCGTGAAAGGAACGAATGAGAATTTGATTGATATTTACGTCTGGTAGTAATTCGCAAATCATGGAGAATCAGTTACCATAAAATCGTGCATAGTTAGTTAATGAGATATAAATTCCAAAATTAAAATAAAATGTCAAATTACACAATTGCCCTTTTAGTTAAAATCCTTCAATGCCACATGTCACGTTCAGATTACTTCCTAGACTTTCTAGGAAAATAAGGCTTTCTACCCAACTCCTACTATATATATATATATATATATACACACGCCGCATACAGGGCTAAACTGGGCGTCTTGTGTGGTCCAAAAGACCATTATAGCCCTGTTTTGCCCCCCAGTCTAGCCCTAACTAAGTGGTAAAATGCTCTTTTTGTCTATACTCCCTGTATAGGCCTAGACTGGCGTCTAGTATGGTCCAGAAGACCATTATAGTCCTGTTTTGCCCCTAGTCTAGCCCTAACTCAAGGGTAAAATTGTCTTTTTTTTGTCTATACGCCTCGTAGGGCTATACGAGGCATATACGGGTCATATAAGACAAAATATGACATAATCAGAGATTCTCTTGGAAATTGAAAAAGGTTATACGCGACGTATAGACCTATACGAGGTGTATATGAGGGTGTGTGAATAGGCACTTGTGTGTGTGAATATGTAGACCCATATTAATAATGCATTTCCTTAATTATATTTTTAGGGTTTGGTCTTCGGCTAGGCTATGGTTTGTGCGAATCAATGCATCATATGCAAGTTCTTCTTTGAATAGGGGTACATTTAGTTGCTCATTCAACTCTTCATTGTGTGTCCGTTCTTCAACTTCCATTTGGTCCTTCAGAGTTTTTTTGTGTCGTACATGATTCATCGCATCCAAGTAATACTTTTAACAAATGCATGTGTCACACCCCAACCGATGGCGGAATCATCGGGGCGCGGCACTAGGCGAACCAGATTGCTCAAGAGAATCCATAACAACTATTCATTACCAATATTTTTAAAGGTTTATCATCCCATACTAACGAACAAATATTCAACAAACTGTTACTACAGATAACGAGTTCTCATAAACAAAACAAGTCCGACAACCTAGATTTTTATTCGTGGGTTTTTAGACTTCCTAACTTGATTCCAGCATAAAATCCAAATCAACCTGTCACATACGTTAAAATAAAGTCAACACATAAAGTAAAGGTGAGTACACAAGTTTACATAATAATAGTACGAAAAACGTTTACGCATAACCAACATGTAACACGTAACGTGCGAAGCATGTAACTATCAACAATGATTACAACCTAACCACGAGACTGTGTTGTAGAGTATGCGCGACATATGTTCACCGCAGCTAACACATGAAGTAAAGTAATGTGATCCCAAGCAACCCCTGTCTACGACAGGTGCTGAGTTTAAACTATAGTACTGTCGTTGCTAGAGGCGGTCTAGTGTAACACTGTATAGCATAGTAACAAGCATTCAACAAATCACGTATAGCATGCGGGAGCGGTTAGCGTTTGTAAAGTGATGGTGTTGTGTGTTATGTTTTGATATAGAACATATGTAACACTCAAAAGTGCGTTAAACGAAAATGGGTTTGAGTATACTCAAAGTGTGTGTTTATCAAGTAAACACAAGCTGGATTGGATTGAAGGGAGCGCGTTGAGTTAGCCTGTGCATAGAAACAGAAGCATAAGTTTTCTCAGGGCTGATTAATTGTCAACAGAACGTCGGGTGGGATAAGTATTGAACAGTCTATCTGAACGGATGTGTTCCATCCGAACGGATGATCATCCAGATGGATGGTTATCCAAGCGGATGGCCATTCGGACGGATGGTCATCCAAGCGGATGGCCATTCGGACGGATGGCCATTCGAATAGGATGTGATTGTTTGCGAAAACGTGAAAATTCACAGTTTAGTTAAAAGCATTTAATAAAAGCTGTCAATATCAGGTCGTCCGGACGGATGGCCAGTCGAGCGAGTGATATGTAGTTGAAGTTTTGTAAAATTTCTACGTAAAAGTTTTGAGTTAACGATGACGGCGTGACGACGTGTCAAACTACAGAAAATACCAACACCAGTTTACTCGGCTGGATGGGCCCAGTCCATTCGGACGACGAGCTGTTCTTGATGAAGATTCATGTTTGACCTGTTATTCAGCCCATCTCTCCAGTGGAAATCCGTTTTCAAGCCGGCTTTCGACTAAGGAACGAGTTGAGAGTCTGATTGCGTCCAGATTCCATCGAAGTTTGTGTAAAAACTGGAGAAAAGTTGAAAACAGATGAAAAAGTGTTGAAATTTGTCATGATTGAGTTGAAAAGTATGAAATCCTTAGATCTAAAACCAATCTCGATTGAATGATGCTTCCACAACAGTTTGCCTAAGCAAAACAAGTGGAATCCACCTTCAAGAGGTCCATATCAGTGATTTCAGGAGAAAAGTTAGTGTTTGTGTGTGCTCTTGATGAAGAAGATGATGTAGAAGTGATTAGAGATGAAGATCGTGCAAGATTTGAGGAGGAGTGCTTACAAAATGGCCTTAATTCAGAGTCTTGGGGAGCGGATGAGAGTGTCAAAGTCATAGAATGGAGGTGTACGACGATATTTATAGAGGTAGGGCGAAGGTTTAAGTCAGTGGCGAAAGGCAGTGTCCGGTCGGATGGTCATTCGAGAGGATGCTCTTCCAGACGGGTGCCCATTCGAACTGTCGGGTTATGTTTTGTTAGTTTACCAACTTTGGTTCGTTTGTTAAGCGTTGCGTTGATAACCACATAACATTAAACAAGTAATCACACAAATAGCACACATAACATAAATAACTCTGCATTTCAAGTTTGCGTTAAGTTTGCGTTGCGATAGCGTTTAGTCTAAATAAGCGATGTAATCAAGCGATAAAATGCGTTTAAATAGTAAGCGTTATAAAATAGGGTGTAAATGTGATAACTGCGGTTTGAATAAGCATTGTAATAAGCGTTTAAAAGTGCGTTGAAAAATATGAATTAACCTTTATGTCGAATCCCAAGATTACAAGCGTTTACGAAGAGAATAACAATAATAGGTGACGATCCGAAAAGTTGGGTTGTTACAGCCTCCTCTACTTTAGGAAATTTCGTCCCGAAATTAAGGAGCAGGTGTTACAAAGAGTTGTGGATATTTAGATTTCATATCACTTTCGAGTTCCCAAGTGAACTCGGCACCGCGTTTACCTTCCCAGTGAACCTTCACTATAGGAGTGCGAGAGCGTCGAAGTTTCTTGGTCTCTCGGTCCATGATTTCTACTGGCTTTTCGACATTGTGAAGAGTTTCGTTTATTTGCAAATCTTCATGGGGCACGTGAAGATTTTCTTCAGCTAGACACTTTTTGAAGTTCGAGACGTGGAAAGTCGGATGTTTGTTGCTGAGTTCCTCCGGTAATTCGAGTCGGTAGGCAACTTGCCAATTCTTTCCAGAATCTTAAAGGGACCCATGTATCGTGGCACTAACTTTCCTTTCTTGGCGAATCGGATCATCCCCCTTCCAAGGTGAAACCTTTATGAGTACGTGATCACCAACTTCAAACTCAAGGGGCTTGCGACGTTTATCGGCGTAACTCTTCTCACGACTCTGAGCTTTCAATAGATTGTCTCGTATTTAAAGGATCTTGTTAGTCGTTTCTTGTAATAACTCAGGACCGGTGATTTGAGCATCTTTGATCTCGTGCCACACAATAGGCGATCTACATTTTCTACCATATAATGCCTCAAAGGGTGCTATTTGAATACTAGCGTGATAACTATTGTTGTAGGAGAATTCTACTAAAGGTAAATGCGAATCCCAATTAACCCGAAAATCTATAACGCATGAACGAAGCATGTCTTCAAGGGTGGAGGATCGTGCGCTCAGTCTGACCGTCGGTCTGGGGGTGGAATACGGTACTGAGATTAAGAGTCGTACGAGGGCGGCTTGGAATGTTTCCCAGAGGCATGTGGTAAAATGACCATCGCGGTCAGAGATGATGTCACGAGGTGTCCCATGTCGACAAATGACTTCGTCGGTATAGATTCGTGCTAATCGTTCTACCTTGAAGTCTTCTCGTATCGGTAATAAGTGCATGGACTTCGTAAGACGATCAGCGATAACCCAAATGCTATCGTGACCTGATGGCGTGTGAGGGTGTTTCATAATGAAATCCATGGCAATACTCTCCCATTTCCACATCGGGATCTCGGATTACTCGAGTATGCTAGAGGATCGTTGATGTTCGGCCTTAACTTGCGAGCAAGTTAGGCATTTTGAGACATAGAGAGCGATATCCTTCTTCATTCCCGGCCACCAATACCTGGAACGAAGGTCTTGGTACATCTTGTGGGCACCGGGGTGAATGGAATATCGAGATTTGCAGTCATCAATATCTCACGGAGATTATGACGACTAGGAATCCAAATACGGCCGAGATAGTGAAAAATACCATTCGGTTTATTCACTAATTGATTTTCGGTTCCACAGATTCTTTCTTCTTTCAAAGTGTTCTCGAGAAAATAGGCATGTTGAGCTTCGCGAATGAGGGCTTCGAGGTCGTGTTGGGCTTGAACATTACGAACACTATTTAAGTAGCTTCGTCAGCTAAGAGCGTCAGCAACGAAGTTTTCCTTTCCTGGGTGGTAGCGTATCTCACAATCATAATCGTTGAGAAGTTCAACCCATCTGCGTTGGCGCATGTTCAGTTCTTTCTAGTTCAAGATGTGTTGCAGGCTCTTATGGTCGGTGAAGACCGCACACTTGGTACCGTAAAGGTAGTGTCGCCAGATCTTCAACGCAAAAACAACTTCACCGAGTTCGAGATCGTGGGTTGTGTAGTTCTTCTCGTGGACCTTGAGTTGTCGAGACCTAGGTTAGAGTCATCGCAGTAGACAACAAAGTCGTCATTTCCATCGGGTAGCGCGAGTATAGGAGCGTTGCAAAGCATACATTTAAGAGTTTGAAAGGCATCCTCTTGTTCGGTTCCCCAAATGAAAGGCTTGTCTTTATGCGTTAGAGAGGAACGACGATTTTAGAGAAATCAGCGTTAAATCGACGGTAATAACCCACCAATCCGAGAAAAGAACGAACTTCAGACGGAGTTTTCGGCATAATCCAACTTTTGACGGCTTATATCTTCATGGGATTGACGTGAATTCCTTGACTGTTGACGATGTGACTGAAGAATTGAACCTCCTCGAGCCAAAATTCACACTTGGTGAATTTGGCGTAGAGGCGATTTCCTTGGAGAAGTTCGAGAACTAAACGAAGATGTTGCACGTGTTCGGCTCTCGACTTCGAATTGATAAGGATGTCATCGATAAACACAATAACGAAGCGATTAAGCAAGGGTTTACACACACGGTTCATCAAATCCATGAAGACTGCGGGTGTGTTTATGAGACCAAAAGGCATGACCACGAATTCGTAATGGCCATAACACGTACGAAAAGCGTTTATCGAGATGTCTTGCTCCTGAATACATAGTTGATGATAACCAGAATGTAGATCGATCTTAGAGAAACACGTAGCGCCTTGCAGTTGATCAAATTAGTCATCGATTTGAGGTAGAGGGTAGCGATTATTGATAGTAAGCCTATTGAGTTCCCTATAATCGATGCACATTCAGAACGATCCATCCTTCTTTTTCACGAAAAGGACAGGTGCTCCCCATGGCGATGTGCTAGGGCTAGAAAGTTCACGCATTTCGGACGGTGCGAGGCAATAAGGGGTTTTAGCAACAAGTTTAGCTCCAGGGATAAGGTCGATACGAAAGTCGATATCACGAGTAGGGGGTAAACCAGGTAATTCGTCAAGAAAGACATTAGGAATATCACAAACCACAAGTACCTTTTCCATCGGCTTCTTTTCCTCCTCCGCTACTACAATGTGGGCCAAGAAGGCTAAGTATTCCTTGCGGAGATACTTGCTTGCTTGAATACACGACATCAATTTCAACTCTTTCGATGATACTTTGCCATAAACAAAGAGTTGGTCACCGTTTGAGAGGGAGAAACGAATCATCTTTTCGAAACAAACGACTTCGGCATGATTTTCACGAAGAAAGTCCATGCCTACTATGACATCAAAACTACCAAGTTTCATCCGGAAAAGATTGATTGGAAAGATGTGATTGTTGAGTTCAAGAGTACAATCACGGAGAACAGAACTAATGGTGACGGTTCTTCTAGTGGCAATTTCTACGTCGAAGGTCGTCGGGAGATTAGCACGTTTACGGTTTAGGAGCTTTTCCAATTCAAACGACACAAAACAGTTATCGGCTCTAGTATCAAATAAACACGAAGCATAAATACCGTTAATAAGGAACGTACCATAAACAACATTGATGTCAGTCTGAGCCTGGCGGACGTTGATGTTGAAGGTTCTTCCACGGGTTGCTTGTTGTGGCTGTTGTTGAGGCTGCTGCTGTTGTTGCTGCTGTGGTGGTGGTTGCTGATGTGGTTCTTGTTTCACCACACGCAGTGGGCAGGCATTAGCAAAATGATTCGGGTCCCACAAGAGTAGCAAGCTCATGCAGGAACAATGGGTGCAGGAGTTGCTTGGTTGACTTGAGGAGCAAGGAGTGGAGCTGGTGGTGCGGGAAGAGCTTGAGTAGCCTGCTGAGGTGGGCCTGAATGACAATGAGCAGTAAAATGCCCATAGATGTTTCAGTTTGCACAGAAACGACAGTTGACCATGTCGGATGATGGTATATGAAAGTAGGGCACAGAGGGTGGATAATAGTATACGCACGCTTAGCAGGCGGTGCGTTGGTAGCAGTAACTTGACGGTTCTGTTTGCTGGGCTATACGGGACGGCGTTGAGAGGAGCGGCGGT
Organism: Helianthus tuberosus; assembly: GCA_030545235.1. Classification (NCBI taxonomy): domain Eukaryota; kingdom Viridiplantae; phylum Streptophyta; class Magnoliopsida; order Asterales; family Asteraceae; genus Helianthus; species Helianthus tuberosus. Next base: position 60,069,542 of record CM060400.1, read on the forward strand.
TGTAGCATAGTTCTTGTTGTTGTTGTTCTTTCGCTGGCGGCTCTGGCGTGAAGACTTTGAACCTTGTGATGCTGCATTGTCGGTAGCAGAAGCAGCAGTTACTTTATCAAGGCTCTTGGTTGAGGTTTTGAAATACCCAGCTAAGACTCGCTTGTCATTGATCTCAGCTGCAAGTTAATAGGTTTCCTCCATAGTAGCAGGTTTTGTTGCCTGAATAAAGTTAGTTACACAATCGGGGAGAGCTCGAATGTACTTCTTGATTGTCTTATCAGGTGTGTCCACCTGACTAGGACATATAATACTTAGTTGCTTGAAACGAGCGGTGAGACCAGCATTGTCACCTCCTTCCTGCTTGATGTGCCAGAATTCATTCTCCAGCTTTTGAACTTCATGAGGAGGACATAACTCCTTCAGCATAAGTTTCCTGAGTTCCTCCCATGAGAGACCATAAGTTGCATCGTTACCGCGCCTGTTGCGCTCAGCAGTCCACCAATCCAGCGCCCTGGACTGAACGACTCCTATAACATTCACAGTGCAGAGATTTTCTAGGCATCCGTTTTGCCTGAAGGTGACTTCGATGGAGTCAAACCACTGGAACATAGCACTGGGTCCGTCTTCACCAGTGAAGTTTGAAGGACCGAAGACTTTGAATTGCTTAAAGCTGAATGACGTTCGAGGTGCATCGCTCTTTGACTCGACAGATGATTTGCTACTGACCTCGTTGATTTCACTGACAATCTGAGGTATGACCTTAGCCATTTCCTTGGCCACGAGGGAAGCAATATGCTTGTCAGCATGGTTTCATTGGGCAGAACGTTGAGTGTGAGATCCAAATGACGACATTATCAAGTGCAGATTCTGCAACAGACGTCATCATAGGAATTAGATGAGATTAGATTATATTGGATTTCGTTTTGTTTTGAGAAGCTTGGCGTTTTACAACTCGTTATATTATTATTACACTGGCATGATGATGAAGGCTACATTGGTTGCACAAGGGTGCAGTTCCGTTGTATGGCTTCCTAGCAGGGAGTTGAGCTGGTCGGTTGGGGACAACTTGATCATTGTGAGCGACCACAGCGAAGTTCTGAGAAGCCTTTCGCTTCTTGGACTTCTTGGAGGACTCAGTCTGCTCATCCTTTGGTTTCGATTCCTCGATCGGTTTCTTGTCACCCTTTCGGAAAAGTTTACCTTTCCTGATCTGGGATTCAGTCAAGGTAGCGGATAGCTCAATGGCCCGTCTAAATGTAGTGGGGTTACTACCGGTAACAATGTCTTGTACTGAGTCAAGGAGGCCATCAATGTACTTCTCGATTGCCTTATCCAAAGGCGTAACCATGTTCGGGCATAACAGACTTAACACCTCATAACGGTCCGTGTAGGCTCGATGCTCACTGCTATCTTGCTTAAGATAGTCGAATTCTCTTTCCAATGCCCTAATCTCATGACGAGGACATAATTCCCTCATCATTAGAGCTCGAAGCTCTTCCCAGGTCTGAGCCAGTGCTACCTCGGCACCCCTATCTCTCATCACACCATTCCACCATGTTAAAGCTCGTTTCTCAAAAACACTAGATGCGAACTCTACCTTTCGCTCGTTTGGACACTGAACATGTCTGAAGGTGCTCTCTAGACTCTCGAACCATTGCAGAAGTGCAGTTGCTCCTTGGGACCCAGAAAACTTTGATGGCTTGGCAGAGTTGAATGTCTTGACGTTGCATGGGGCATTATTGTTGTTGAGGGCTAGGTTACATTGAGCAATGATGTTTGGGATTGCAGCATCCATTTGCTGCGAAATGATAGCTGCCAGTTCTTCAATAGGTACCTGATTGTCGCGTCGTGGAGGCATTCTAAAAGGGGAAGCAAGAGAGAAAACAAATGAAATGGCATTGGGTAAGGATGTTACAATTTCCGACCAAAAGGCATGGGTGATGGTCATTTGTCCGAACCACGAAGCAAACAAACGACACACAAAAGCTGAATTAAAGTAAATAGGTCTTCATAATATATCGCGAAGACATGCTCGCCTATAAGTGGACAGTCACCCCAAGAGTTCCCAGGTAAGAGTGACTGGTCTGATACTGCGGATTTGTACGAACACTCTAGCCTTAGACAGAAGACTCAGGGTACAGGCACCCACCCTTCCAGTTTGCACGTTTTCACATTATTTAGACCCAAACTTTGATGAGATTTTGAAAACTTTGAAGGTTCAAAACCTTATAATAAATCATCCTAGAACAGATGATTAGTTTTCAAAGCAGATTAGAAATTTGTGTTCTTGTTGTGGTTGTCACCTAAGGATAAGTGACGGTATTGTTTTAAGATCTAAACGCAAGTAAACTCGCGTTAGGGTCCTAGGAAGGTTATAGACTAGGTCAAAGAATTACTAATAACCTAATTCCCTATAACCATGAGCTCTGATACCAACTTTTCTGTCACACCCCGACCACGTGAATCGTGGCGGAAACGTCGGGGAGTGTTGTAACAGAATCATTGTTTCATAACACATGGATTGAAGTTCTGTTTTATTGAATTAAATGTATTACATTACATTGAAATTAAAAACAAAACATGAACAAATAGACTTTTATTGTCATTAAGTCACTAAGGCCTCGTCCGTTCCTATGTGAGCATGCATCAATATCATCATCAACTATGGTACCTGAAACACATGTGAAAATACGTCCGCATAAAAATACCGGCGAGTACATAGGATTTTATGTGAGTGTCAGATTAATGGCTAGTTTACATGTTGCAATACCTAATTAAAAACCTTGTTTTGAAAAGTATAGAATTGCGACATAATTAACCAGCTCAAATCAAGTTGGTTATAATTTATAAATTCTCGTAGCCATGATTCTTAACCCGAAACATTTATTTTATTAAATCAAATTGTAAAACATCTCGTAAAAAAAACTATTAATAAAACTCGTATGGTTTACATTATTCAGAAAACCTCGTAATATAACCTCGTTTTGATAACCTTTACCCAAGTGATCTAGATAACGCAACAATATATAATGTGTTAAAAGCACTTATATATAGGAAGTACCAGCGGCGTATCCACCATGCTTATAACACATCACACCCGCCCCGTTACCTAATCACTACCCTATCCCAACGATTCAAACAGTTACGAATGGTTCACATAAATCAAACAGATACACACGGTTCACATAAATCAAACGGATACGCACGGTTCACATAAATCAAACGGATCTACGCGGTTCACATAAATCAAACGGATACACATGGTTCACATAAATCAAACGGATACACACCGTTCGCATAAATCAAACAGATACACACGATTCACATAAATCACACGGGTACACACGGTTCAAAAGGTAAAAAAAATGTGCTAGCATGCTAAGTGAACATACATAGCACATAATGAAATCATGTACTATACATGTACTAATGAACATAGCAGTATTCATTATGAAAGCATGAAAAACATGAAAGTAACAAGTAGGCACATGGGTTCCACCCCAAAGCAGTTTGAAAACAGTAAAAGAGGGGACTATGTACTCACCTGAAGATGCTTAGAAGTCTTGACTAACAACCAAGCAAAGCTAGAGGGATCACGGAAATCAAACGGCACCTAATATAGGTAACTATGTTAATAAACCGGACCTAAATCGGGAGACCAGATAGGATGAGGTTTCGTAACACAAATGAGTGTTGGAACTCATATGATATGGTTTAACAAATCCTACGTACTAAAATGGAACCTATCCTAAGTGCTTACGACCTATTATGACTCGTTAAGGTAGCTTACGCCACTTTAACGCGTTGTTCGCGTAAAACGCGTTCAGACCACCTAACTAGTTCTATGACAAGTATTATATGACTTAACATGTCTAATAATGTTGCCTAATCAGTTTAGATGCCAAAATTTATGTTACATATGCTTAAAATGAATTTATGCGTAAAAAGGGCATTTTGGTCATTTTCCTAAGGCATATAAATTACCTATCATACAACTAACTAAACGTCGTGACCATAAGGTATAACCTCAGAAGGTTATTCCCTATACAACTATGGTCACAATAAATGCTTGGTCGAATCCTAATGATCGACCAGACGGGTCGGGTTCGAATGTCTAAGCGGTTGTTTAGACCGCTTATCTTACGACCTTATATAAGCACTAAAGCTAAAGTGACGAGCTAAACATGTTAAAACATGTTTAACGAAGTTAGAAAACAAGTTTGATATCATGACAAAGGGTCTTGATACCCAAGAATAGTTTGGTTGCAAAATACGCAAGAATACGCATTTTGACCGAAACTATGACTCGTCACTACACCTGAATAATGTGGTAATCAGTAGGTATAGTCACAAGAGACTATAACCATTGTGATTACGCTCACGTTACGAAGTTTAAACGAACTTCGTGTTGACCATAGACTGGTCAAAGCAGAAAGTCAAACATTGTTTGACTTTCGTGCTTAAAAACACATAAAAGCATGAAAGAAACTTACAAAGGGTCCAAGCTAGGAAGAACTTGATCTAAATACTCAGGTATGAAGCATAAAGCTTCAACTTAGAGCATAAAATTAGATCAAGGTGTGAGGAAAATGGAATGAGAGCTTGGGTATTTATAGATTTCGGAGAACCGTTAGGATCGTTTCTCGCATTTCGTGCCTTGATCTTGACCCTCCATGTGGGCACATGGTTTTCAAAACCATGGGAATGCTTAAAACCATCAAATTCCAGCCCATAGAATGCAAAACCTTGGGTTAAAACCATCAAAACCTCAAAAATGGACCAAGTTTAATGTATCTGCCAGAAATTTCAAAAATGGTCACTGTACTTGTAAAACTTGATTTTATTTGGCACTTTTAAGCCTTGTTAACCCCATTTCAAGGCTCTAAAATAATGTTAAAGTATAGGGAACTTGAAATGTGCTCAAAAATATCTCGGATGTCGGTTCGTTTGGTCGTACGGTTGCGTTGTTCGGTTAATTACGACGGAAATCGTAACGAACGCAAAAACGATCCATATTACGCGACAAATGGAATTTTATCATGCCAATCACTAAAATAAAATATTTTAATGATTAAATAATTTTTTTTGGATGTCCGTATATATTCAGAACGTAAGATATGCACGAAAATGCAAGCTTATGCACTTTTTGACGCTTTTAGTCCCTATTGATCAATAAAGTTTATTTTTGCGCATCAAAACACCTCAAAGCCTATTTCTAAGCTATGTAAAGTATATTTAGGGTATGTTTAACTTATGATCAAGTTCCATAACGTTCGTTACTATACAAATCGGTATAGTTTCGCAGTTTGACGCAAATAGTCCCTACGTTCAAACAAACTTGATTTTGACACACCAAACCATCCCAAACTTATTTCTAAGTTATGTAAAGGTTATTTAAGGTATGTTAAGCCTATATCATGGTTCTGGAGTGTTTGTTGCATTAAACTGGTTATATTAACGCATCAAATCGCGTATAACCTTCCAGAAATTGATTTAAAGCTCGAAATCGAACATGAATTGATATGTGCACATGATACACATATTTATACAAATCCCAAGTATGAAAACATAATATTTCATTGATTTGGTATTTGTTTGATGGTCGCGGAGGCACAGGTGTCACAATCACGTTGAGTTAGCCTGTGCATTGAAACAAAAGCATAAGTCTTCTCAAGGCTGAGTGGTTGTCAACAGAACGTCGGGTGGGATAAGTGTTGAACAGTCTATCTGAACGGATGTGTTCCATCCAAATGTGTGGTCGTCTGAGCGGATGGTCATCCGAGTGGAGGGCCATTCGGACGGATGGCCATTTGGACGGATGGCCATTCGAATAGGATGTGATTGTTTGCGAAAACATGAAAATTCAGAGTTTAGTTAAAAGTTTTTAAGAAATGCTGTCAATATCAGGTCATCCGGACGGATGGTCATCTGCATGGATGGTCATCCGGACGGATAGCTTGTTGAGCGAGTGATCTGTAGTTGAAGTTTTGTAAAATTTCTAAGTAAAAGTTTTGAGTTAACGAAGACGGCGTGACGATGTGTCAAACAACGAAAAACACCAACACCAGTTTACTCGACCGGATGGGCAGAGTCCATTCGGACGACGAGCTGTTCTTGAAGAAGATTCATGTTTGACCCGTTATCAGCCCATCTCTCTGGTGGAAACCCGTTTTCAAGCCGGCTTTCGACTAAGGAAAGAGTCGCGAGTCTGATTGCGTCCAGATTCCATCAAAGTTTGTCTACAAACTAAAGAAAAGTTGAAAACACATGAAAAAGTGTTGAAATCTTTCATGATTAAGGTGAAAACTTTGAAAACCTTCATATCTATAACCAATATCGATTGAATGATGCTTCCACAATAGTTTGCCTAAGCAAAACAAGTGGAATCCACCTTTAAGAGGTCTAAATCAGTGATTTCAGGTGAAAAGTTAGTGTTTGTGTGTGCTTTGGGTGAAGAAGATGATGTAGAAGTGATCAGAGATGAAGATCGTGCAAGATTTGAGGAGGAATGCTTACAAAATGGCCTTAATTCAGAGTCTTGGGGAATGGATAAGAGTGTCAAAGTCATAGAATGGAGATGTACGGTTGTATTTATAGAGGTAGGGCGAAGGTTTAAATCAGTGGCGAAAGGCAGCGTCCGGTAGGATGGTCATCCGGACGGATGGTCATCCGAGCGGATGGTCTTCCGGTCAGATGTCCATTCGGACGGGTGCCCATTCAAACTGCCGGGTTGTGTTTTGTTAGTTTACCAACTTCAGTTCGTTTGTTAAGCGTCACGTTTAATCGAGTTGCGAGTGAGTGTTTAAGCGTATAAGCGTTGCGTTAATAACCACATAACATTAAACAAGTAATCACACATAACATAAATAACCTGCGTTTCAAGTCTACGTTGAGTTTGCGTTGCGATAGCCTTTAGTCTAAATAAGCGATGTAATCAAGCGATAAAATGCGTTTAAATAGTAAACGTTATAAATAGCATTTAAATGTGATAACTGCGGTTTGAAAAATCGTTTTAATAAGCATTTAAAAGTGCGTTGAAAAATATGACTCAACCCTTTGTGTTAATTGAATCCCAAGAGTAGAAGCATTTATGAAGAGAATAACAATAATAGGTGACGATCCGAAAAGTCGGGTTGTTACAACATGTCTCCAACGCTAGTGAAGTGAATCATGTTTTTCAAATCCATAAAACCCTGCCACTAAGAGAAAATGCATAATCCTAAGATATCGTAGAAGCTTGGTTGTCTAGAAAATAACAGATTATAGTGGTTAAGATCGGAAATTAGGACTCCTTTCCTTTCCGCCAAGCCAAAATATCAAGAATTTTATATCTTTCTACAACCACACCATTAACAATTTTGAACATCTATACCTCCCAAGCTCACTAGTTGGGGTGCTAGCCCTGTGTAGTTTAGCTGTGTCATTTCGCGTAATATTATTGAGGCAAAATGGTGACTTTTTGGGTGAAGAAAACTGGCCAAAACAGTCATCTAACAACTATACAACCTTTTAAGGAGTTGGTGACAAGTGGAGGTTTTAGGAGGTGGTGGGTTTAGACTTGTTGGGATTGAACCCTACAAAGGAACAGTTGATAAAGCCAAAACTGTTTCACAACAGTGGATCCTTAATAAGAAGTTGTTTATAACAGATCTTTCCCCTTGACAGTGGCTCTAACATCTGATAACTCAAAGTACTGCTCTTCACAACTGCTGCTGATCCAAAAGACTGATGAAGTTAAAGTACTAAAGCTCAATCTACTGATGTGTCTCAAGTACTGCTAAAGACTAAAGCACTGCTGGAGCTACAATAGTGGAATGAAGAATCAGTGGTTTAGTCTATGCTTTGTATTGTTTTATGTAATCAGTAGTTTGTATAGTCAGTGGTTGTATAGATCAGTGGTTGTAGGTTGTTAGATGTCACTTTCATGGTGACGTCAGCCGAAGATGCTCAGTGGTTGTTCTGTACTATAAATAGAACAATATTCTGTACTGTTCTATTAGCTCTTCTTCACCAAGTCATTTCTGTACGAACAATCATGTGAGCTCAGGCTGAGGGGGAGATTTGTGTATGCATGCATTGTAATTGATCTTTGTAATAAATACAATCATTTGGTTCAATGATAAACATGTTTGCTTAAACTTATTCATCCATTGATTGTGTGTTAAAAGTTTATTTCATATTTCCGCTGCAATTCATCTCTATTTCATCTTCATTCTTATTAAACAAACACAATCTAGCAAACTCAGATCCTAACAATTGGTATCAGAGCAAGCACAGTCAAATTTGATCTAACAATCATTTTGATGTAAAAGTTCAGCTCAATCTCGTTGATACTTTCGATTGTTCGTTTTTAGTTGAAAAACAGAGTAAGGTATAATCACATACAAAAGTTGATTATTCAGTGCTTGTAAAACAACTAGAATGGCGTCACAACCACAAGACACTCACAACACTGACTCATTTTGGAAACCACCTATGTTGATAAGATCTTAATACAACATCTGGCAGCGTAGGATGGGTCACATCTTAGGTCAACAAAATACAGGGTGTTGGAAGTCGGTAATCTTTAGACCACATGTTCCAATGGTGCCGAGTGCTGATGATCCAAAAGTTTTTTAACCTAAGAAAATTTAAAATTATTCTGACCATGATTTTCAAAAAAATTGAACTGGATGCCAAAGCATTTAGCATAGTTGCATCAGGACTCCCAAATGAAATTTATGCTGGGCTGTTACACTCTAACAGTGCCAAGGAATTGTGGGATACACTTAAGGAACAGTTTGGTGGTACTGAAGAAGTAATTGAAAACAATAGGGAGGTTTTGAATCAACAGTATGAAACATTTTGTCACATTAAGGGTGAATCATTAACACAGTAGTTTGAACGTTTTAGCTGTCTCATAAGTGAACTGAAACTTGTTAATGTTGAATTTGATACATCAACTCTAAATAGTAGGTTTCTAAGGTCACTTCCTGAAAAATGGGACACAATCGCTTTTGTAACCATAATTTCAGTTCGGTTTAAAGAGTTGACACTGACTCAACTTCATGGTAGACTCCTCACCTATGAGAGAGAGTTGAACCAGAAAAAGAAGTTACAGGAGTCAAGGAAGGTTGCTGATGACTACACATTTGGTAGCACAGCACTTCTTGGTCAAGAGGATTCTGGTAGTAGTAAGGATCAGGGTTATGATCATTATATTGACATAACTGTTGGTGGAGGTTTCAATAACTATGATTCTTACTCACCTAACTATGCTTTCACAGCTAGTAGTGAAAACCAGAACCCTGACAGTCAATGCTTTGAACTCAATGATCTCCAGTATTTTGATCCTACTGATCTGGAGGAGATGGACATCTTGCATCAACTTGCATTGCTGAGTGTTAGGACCAGCAAGTTTTATAAGAGAACAGGGAGAAAATTTCCATAGCTACATGGGAATCTAAAAGTAGGGTTGGATAAATCAAAGATAAAATGCTACAAGTGTAACATGTTAGGACACTTTGCTAGAGAGTGTAGGTCACAAAACAGTGGACCAATCATAATGCATCCTAGCCCTAGACCTCAGAGTTCACAAAACACTGTGCGTTATTACCAAAGTACCCCTGCTGCTCATGTAAACCCTTCTCACTATGCACACCCTGCAACACCTGTTCCATTGCATTATGTCCAAACCCCCGCTCCTCAAATATAGTATGTCCAGGCCCCAGCTCCTCTGGTTCAGGTGCAACATGTTGCACCACAACAAGCTACCCCAACATCTGCTCAACCTGATCAACAAAGCTTCTTTACCCAAGGCTTTGTTGATTGGAGTAGCTTGCCTGATGAATTAGGAGATGAAAACTTTGCTCTATATGCTAAAAATGATGCTTCTAGTGATGATTTTTGTTTTGTTGCATTAGAGACTATCCAAGAAAGGTTGGAAACTGAAGAAGGAGAATCCAGTGCAGAAAAAGTGGATACAATTGCTGATGCAGTGGTTACTGCTGTGGGTAATGAACAACTGTTGGGAGAAAATTCAGAACCTCTGATAGAACCACTGTCTGACCCCTGGTCTGTTGAAAGAAGAAGAGAAGAAGCAAGAAGAAAGTGAGGACAAAAAGCCAGAAGAAAGTGAATCTGTCTGTGATTGTGCCATGATGACTGTAACTAAGGTATCACCCCAAGTTCTTAAAAACCTTTGCACAGACAAATGCATCATAGCATTTGCCAATGTCAAGGAGGTTAATGAAAACCTTAGAGATAACATGTTAAATGATGAATTAAAATTTGAAAAATCTTTAAAATAATTGAAAATCAAATTGTCTGAAAAAGAAAATGAGATTTACAGCCTCAAACATGAGCATACAATAACCAAGGACCAACTTCAGGCTATGATAGAGAAATATCAAGCCTGTAAAAAGGAGTTGGAATCCACCCAAATCATATGTGAAAAATGGGTGGAATCTTGCAAAGGTTATGAAGTTATGCTTGAAAAACAAATCCAAATCAATGTAAAATTTGGTGTAGGTTTCAGAAAACATGACCAAGTTGAAAACACTGCTGCAAATGAATCTGTTCAAACCACTGTTGAAATCATACTCACCAACAAGGATGGTTAAGAAGTTAAAATAACTGATAAAATGGCAACAAAATCACTCTTGAAAGATCAGTGGACTCCTCAACTTTTGAAGAGATTGAGAAATACCAATTCAAACCCACATGGTCTGATGAGTGTGACCTCCTTGAAAATTTTAAACCCATGGATTTCACCACTATGTATGGTGTCAAAGCTCCAAAGGCCAAGGTCATTCCTCTTAAGGACATCCCAACAGTGGTTCAAAACTCTGTTGCAAAGGAGTCTGAAAAGAATAAGAAAAGAGAAAAGATTAAAAACTTGTTTTGTGACTTTTGTGAGAAGAAAAATCATTTGACAAAAGATTTTTTTCATTTTAAAGCTTATGACATTAACAAAACAAGTACCATTGTACCTTCAAAAAGCTGCACCATCTGTGGTAAAACAAACCATCTCACTCAGGAGTGTGTGTATCTTAAAACCTTTGATGTCAAAAAGGAAGAGTACACTTTAAAAACATTCATGAGTTCATCAAGTTCACAAGTCAAGAAACAACCATCTTTTGTGCCTATCCAAGCAGCTGTTACAAACCAGCTGAACCAAAACTCTGTTAAAAGAGAGGTTCAAGTGACAGATGCACCCCCTGCCAACCAATATCAAAGAGGTAAAGGCCAACCACCATATCCAAGGGTCCCACATGTTTATGAGGCTTACAAAAGACCTTCTAAACCAAAAGTGAACAGGCATCCCTTTGGATATCAACAGTTGATAGGAAATGGTCCCCATCAGTGGTTAGAGAAGAATGTGTCAAAAGCTGCTCAAACCCCTGGCCTAACCACTGTCTATGTTCTTGAACTTAACTCAGACACTATTGAGACCCCATCCAAAGCCATATTGGCTTTGGAGACGCTCCTGAACTAATTATTTACTTAATGTGCAGGGAGCTTCTGCATGCTTAAATAGTCTTTGGTATGTAGATAGTGGAGGCTCCGGGCACATGACTAGATGTAGAGCCCTACTCAAAGTCTTCAAAACTCATGGAGGGGGTGATATATCTTTTGGTAATAATAGTAAAGGGAAGGTGATGGGTTCTGGTACAGTTCAGTCTGGAAAAGTTAACTTTGAAAATGTCAATCTAATTGACAATCTAAAATACAACCTCCTTAGTGTTTCACAAATGACTGACAAAGGTTATGGATCATTCTTTACTAAGGAGTGTTGTAGGATTGCTGGACCAGAAATGGTTAAAAAGATTGAAGAAATAATAAAAAATGGTAAAACCCAACTTGTTGCTCAAAGGAGTGGCAATGTTTATGTAGTTGATTTGTCAAAAGAGAGCCCCATGACTGATGCCTGTCTATTCTCAGTTGCCTCTAACAAAGAGACAGAACTACGGCACATAATTGGGGCACAAAAATCTCAAGACAATCACTGCTTTGTCAAAACAAGGCCTTGTAAGAGGTCTTCCACAAAAAATGTTCACCTGTCCAGAGCATTGTGTTTCCTGTTTAAAAGGCAAACAACATAAAAGCTCATTTAAGTCCATTGAAGAGTCCAAAACAACCAAATGTTTGCAAATGCTGCATATGGATTTGTTTGGCCCAGTAAAAGTCATGAGTCTTAAAAAGAAAAGATATTGCTTGGTGATTGTAGATGACTTTTCTAGGTTTACATGGACTTATTTCTTACATTCCAAAGATGAGACTGTAGGCATTTTGCAAGACTTTGTCAAACAGGTTGAAAAGCAATTTGACCTTCCAGTAAAAGTCTTTAGGAGTGACAATGGCACAAAATTCAGAAATAGGGAGTTGGATGAGTTTTGTGTGTCAAAAGGAATTGTAAGGTACTACAACATTCCAAGAACACCAGAACAAAATGGGGTTGTTGAAAGAAAGAATAGGACACTGATTGAGGCTGCCAGAACCATGCTTGCAGATTCAGGTTTGCCATTAACTTTCTGGGCAGAGGCTGTAAACACTGCCTGCTATGTCCAGAACAGAGTTTTGACAAACCCTAGGCATCAGAAGACTGCCTATGAAATTCTGTATAAAATCAAACCACTGATCTCATACTTCAAAGTCTTTGGCTACCTATGCTTCATTTTAAACTTAAAAGATTCCATTTCAAAGTTTGCAGCCAAAGTTGATTGTGGTTATCATTTGGGATACTCAACCATTGCTAAGGCCTACAAAGTGTTTAACACTAGGACTAAGACAGTGGAAGAGACTTTGAATGTAAAGTTCAATGAACTTTCTTCAATGAAAATCCCTGCAAATCCTGCTGAGTTATTTGGTGTTGATAAATTTACATTTGAAAATGTTTCTGTCAAGACTAACAGTGCAGGTCCATCTCAAACTCCTCCATCAGACAATGGATATGAAATCATCATTCCACAACAGAAGTTTACATCCATTGCCAGAGCAGCAGATGTTCAAAACAGCTGTCAAAGCTCAAGCACTGCTACATCAACAGTTGTTGGCCAAAGTAGCCTTCAAACCCCTGCTTCCACATCATCAACCACTGTTGATAAAAATCCTCAAACAGTGGATAAAAATCAACATGTTTCCACACCACTTCCTCCTATTCCTCCACCTCCATTTAAAGACCCTGTTGGATCATCAAAGTCACCAACATTGGTTAGCTCAGATGATTCACATCTGTAGCCCTCACCCTTAAACGCCATTGTTCCATACAAAGGAGAGTTAATCTTATTGAAGTCTCATCCACCAGACCAAATCATTGGCAACATCAGTGAAGGGGTGCTCACAAGAAGCCAATCCCAAAACATCTGTCTTTTTACTGGTTTTCTATCACTTCATCAACATGTCAAGTACCAAGAGGCACTGAAAGACAACAGTTGGGTGGAAGCCATGCAGGAAGAGCTCCAACAGTTTAAGAGACAACAAGTATGGGAACTTATACCACTGCCAGAGAATGTGAGTCCTATTGGCTCTAAGTGGGTCTTCAAAATTAAAACTGATGAAAGGGGCATTGTTGTCAAGAATAAAGCTAGGCTTGTGGTTCAAGGTTACAGACAGGAAGAGGGTATTGACTATGATGAAACTTTTGCCCATGTAGCAAGATTAGAAGCTATCAGACTGTTCTTGGCCTTTGTTGTCAACCACAACATAAAGGTGTTTCAAATGGATATCAAATGTGCATTCCTCTATGGTAAGATTCAAGAAGAGGTATATGTTTGTCAACCTCCTGGCTTTGAGGATCCATTTTATCCAAATCATGTCTACAAGCTAAATAAAGCTTTGTATGGCTTGAAACAAGCACCTAGAGCCTGGTATGAAACTATTTCCACCTTTCTTCTCTCTATTGGTTTCACAAGAGGTAAAATTGATAAAACATTATTCTTAAAATGAAGAGGAAAAGATTTGATGATTGTCCAAATTTATGTGGATGACATCATCTTTGGAAGCACATGTTCTAAAATGTGTGAAGAGTTCAGACAACTCATGACAGCTGAGTTTGAGATGAGTGCAATGGGTGAACTACAGTGCTTTCTTGGTCTCCAAGTAAAGCAACTGCAAAATGGTACTTTCATTCATCAAAGCAAATATGCAAAAGAACTTTTAAACAAATTTGAGATGAATGATTGCAAGCCATGTAGTACACCCATAGCAACCAACAAGATAGTCATGTCTGATGAAAAAGATGATTTGGTTGATCAAACTTTATATAGAAGCATGATTGGGTCCTTATTGTACCTAACTGCATCTAGGCCAGACATCATGTCTGCAACATGTGTCTGTGCAAGATCCCAATCAGCCCCTAGAAAGTCAAACCTTATTACTGTAAAAAGGATATTCAGATACCTAAAAGGTGCTCCCACACTTGGTATCTGGTATCTAGCTGATGGAAATATCAAGCTTTCAGGTTTCTTAGACAATGACTTTGCTGGATGTAACACAACAAGGAAGTCCACTTCAGGAGGGTGCCAATTCCTAGGAAATTGCTTGGTGTCGTGGCAAAGCAAAAAGCAAGTAGCTGTTTCAACATCCACTACTGAGGCAGAATATATTGTTGCAGAAAATATCATCAAAAATCCAGTTTCACATTCAACCACCAAGCACATTGACATCAGACATCACTTTGTGAGGGATTGCTATGAAAAAGGTTTGATTTCTCTGCATCATGTTCCAACTAAAAATCATCTGGCAGATGTGCTAACAAAAGCATTAGACACATCCACCTTTGAACGCTTGATTTATAGAATTGGCATGCTTAACATGGAATAACAGGCAAAATCCTGTTTTTATATGAATAAAGCATTAAAATGTTTTCAGAAAAATCAAAAACCCATCCTTAAAAATAGTTAAAAATGAATTTTTTATTAATCCTTAAAAGTATGTCATAACCACTGTTTTAGTTCAAACATCTGATCTGTTGATATCATCCACTGCTGAAAGTCAACCTCTGTTCCTTCATTGTCCTTGTTAATCACTGTTGTAAAACCTCAGTGCTTTAACCCACTGATGGCTATCCACTGATAGTTAAAAGTCAGCCACTGTTTTCATTTTCACCACTGTAAACCACTGATATTGCTCATCAGTGGTTTCCTAAACAACTGTCATCCATTATTCATCAGAGGTTGTCACGTGGACAGTACTTAGCCATCAGATCTTTGTAACCGCTGCCATGTCAGCATTCACTTTTTCACTTTATAAAGCCCTGATCAAAACCCCAAATAGGGTTTTCACTTTCGAATCGAATTCAAAATTCCTTTCAAAAACGGTTTTCATCTTCTTCCATCCATTTTCTTCTTCTCCGACTCACAAATTTCTTTGACTCATCATGTCTCTTCCACTTAAAAGCCCTCATAACTATCTATGCACTCTCACAAAAATAGATAAAAATAAATATTTCCACTCAATCATTGATACTCTTGCCTCTACAAAGTACACAACTTTGTTGACCTGTAACGCACCAATTTACATAGAAACCCTATGTGACTTTTGGAAGAATGCAAAACTAGAAGTTCAAGATAAAAAGCCTTGGGCTATTACATCAAAAGTAGGGGGTATTCAGGTTGCTGTCACACCACAAACCATTTCTGAGGTTTTTGAAACAAATGATCATACAGGTAAAAATTCTTTCCCAAAGGAAGAATATCAAAGAGATTTTCTTGAGAGAGGGTATGAGGATCAAATGAAAAAAATACACTTTACAAAAGGGAAGTTTTCCACCTCCCATGAGATTTTTATTCCATACCCTGCTCATGTGTGTTTCAAACAAAACCACAGCTTTCAATGAAATTCCATTGAAAATCCAATACTTGGGATATGATATAATGCAAGAAGAAAACATTAATTACTCCCAAGAGATTTTCAATGATATGGTTAAAAATGTTAATAATATAAAAGAAAAGAAGGAACCATTTTTGTTGTTTCCAAGGTTTTTAAGTTTTTTATTTACAAAAGAAAATTCCAAAGGATAGTGCACATGTACTTATCCAAGGTAATCCTTTTCAAATAAACAGCCTCTCATCTGAAACTTTTACAAGGCTGTCAAAACCTTCTCAAACACAAACAGAGGAACCTGGGCAAAATTTGGCTGAAACAACATCTGCTCCTCAGGTTTCTGCTGTTGAGCCCACTGCTCTTGGTGATCACAGCAGCAGACCCACTTCTGTGAGACCCCCACCAAAAATCACCAAAAAGACCATCAAGAAAAAATCTCAGAAGCCCCCCCCCCCCAAACCATCCAAAAAGGACCTTCTGGAAGATGAGATCCCAGAAGTAATTCCTGTGACAACACAAAGTCACCAACAACCACTACTGCTACTTCCTCACAGCAGATGGTAGAAAGATCTCAACCCGAGCCTAAAACTCCTCCTTCATCCTCACAAAAGGACCAGGTTGTATACACAGGGACACCACATTATGAAGCTCTGGATTCACTTGAATCCGTCTTCCACAGCCCTACTCCCGGGGCAAATTCTCTTTCAACCCCAATCCTCACTGCACAAATCCCACCATCCATTATACCTCTGTTGAGTGCATTAGATATAGATAAGACACAAATCAGTTCTTCTCAACAACCTATCACTAAGAAAATACCCCAACAAGTGACTGAGTCTGGTTCTTCTATCTTTGCTAACCCATCAACAACTGAGGAGGTTACACCCCATGAGTTACATGTAACTCTTGGTGGTAGTTCAAGTGGAGCAGCTACTACAGGTGTTGAATCCACTAATTTACGTCTGGACAGTAGTTTCATCAGTCAGACTCCCTTGAAGGCAATTTCCTCTTTGGGAACCAAGTTGACTATTAGTGTGTACCCGATACCCACTGGTGTGTTTACTCTGGTAACCACTACTGAGGAAAGAAGCCCCCGGTACCAAGACAAAGGGGCATCAGTGGATGATTTTTGGGAAACTTTTCCTGGATCAACTACTGATACAACCAATGCTGGTGGGAAATCAGATGATCCCATTCAGTTGGGTGATGTTTTAAAATATAGAGAATTAACGGAGAGAGTTGATAAGATTGAAACATCTAAAATTTTTCAGAAAATCCAAAAACATTTGTAAATTTGAAAAAGACAAAAATATGATAAAATCAAAAATGAGTTTTATTGTCAAAAAGAGGAAATGATAGTACATCAGTGGACTATCACAACACGCTAAAGAAATGGAAAGGAAAATGTGATAAACGGTCTCACTGATGATATGCCAGTATGTTTTTGCACATTTAGTAGATTGTGACGAGATATAAACCTAAATTCAAACTTGCTTAATTCGTGGGTAACATCTCTCGGATATATGGGTAACCCCGACATCTTGTTTGAAGGACCCCTCTTTCTGAGATTCTAGGTCTTTATGCTTAGTGATATCTGGGGTATTATCCCGGGACTTCTGATAATGCGGAAGCAATGGCCTAGTCCCTGGAGAATACTTTCTGCTTACTTGAAATATAGCGCCGCCCTCAGCATAAATGATGAGACAATAAAATTGCTATTCAATGCTGTTGTAAAAAAGATCCTCTAAAGGGGACCCACCCAAGTCGAACCGTCATTTCTCTGCTGAAACGGAAGTTCTGACCTGAGCTCTCACAGTTTCGCAATTTAACCCCTTACAGATATCATCTAGGTATACTCACCTGTAAGACTGAATATTGGGATCTGGATACTTGAGAATATTCTGAGGTGGGACACGCGAATAAGTTTAAGTATCTAAAACATTAATCTCGTATCTCGAAACAGTTGAACTTTGTGTGAAAATTTAAGTGGATCAGTATACTGACAATCTAAGTGAATCGTTTAGAACTTAAAAAGTTTAAAGCTTAACGGTGTTGGTGATTTGTCTCAAAAACTGATATGATCCTCTTACACAAACTCACAAAAATATTGTCTGTAAATATTTCTTTACTGCATTTCATTTCTGTTATTTCAAAATCCAAAAATATTTTCGGTGTGTTTTAGCATAAATTTTGAAAAACTCAAAAAGATATCTGACCCGAAAGAGTCTATCAGAGGAGTTTTACTTCGTTTCAGGTGCGGAAAACAAGAAACAAAGGTAGAAACAGCTTAATCTTCACTATAAACACTGATTTGATTAAAATAACAGCAATTTCAATCAGTCTTCACACCGGCAGCACCTCGGTATGGAATTCACGAATTGTTCGAACCTCTACCAAATAAGTTCGCTTGACATGTATTTATAGGCCATGGAGTTTCTCTTGAGAGGAACAAGAACCAGTTCAAGCGAACTACCATGTGTTGTTTTCGCTTGAAACTGACAAGTGTCATTTCAAGCGGACTAGCCTTCTTCAAGCGAACTAGCCTTAAACACACTCTAAATTCTCCTATTTTCTCGTACAACGTGCCCTGATCTAACATATCTAGTACAAGACTCGATACAAGACGAAGTCGACAGATGCATGCACTAACAGATTTCACTATAAACACTAATTTGATTGAAATAACAGCAATTACAATCAGTCTTCACACCGGCAGCACCTTGGTATGGAATTCACGAATTGTTCGAACCTCTACCAACTAAGTTCGCTTGACATGTATTTATAGGCCATAGAGTTTCGCTTGAGAGGAACAAGATGTGTTGGTTTCGCTTGAAACTGACAAATGTCATTTCAAGCGGACTGGCCTTCTTCAAGCGAACTAGCCTTAAACACACTCTAAATTCTCCTATTTTCTCGTACAACGTGCCCTGATCTAAAATATCTAGTACAAGACTCGATACAAGACGAAGTCGACAGATGCATGCACTAACAGACTCCCCCTCGGATGTTGACGAGTCTCACGTGTCGAGTCTTCACATCTTCAGTCTTGATCAGTCTCTGGGCTTCACTTTTTCTCTATCAGCATCAACAGACTCCCCCTAACAATGTGTTGGCATTCCTTTAGTTCATCAGCATCATCTGCTTCAGGATCGTAATCTGACTTTCTCAAATTCAAGATCTTTTCCTGGCTCAAACTTTGACCATCAAATCAAATCCTGGCTTAAACTCTATTCATAGCATCCTCAGGTATCAGAACTTGGCTCTTTAAACACAAGCTTCTCAGGATTGATCAACCTGGCTCTACTAAAGATGTTCCAAGATCGTAATCTAGCTCTCGATCTGCTCAGGATTATCACCTAGCTCAAACTTAAACCTGCACAATCTCTACCTCAAAGTAAATTTCACACATTTAACAATTCAATGTATGCACTAACACTGACTCTCCTCAAAAAATAACTCAAAAATCTTGATGAACCACTTTAAAAATTTGATCAAAACACATTTGATTTTCAAACACATACTTCTTTTCACAAAAATGTCATCATGTTTAGCACTTGGAATTTTGAAAATCAGCTCTCCAACATCAATTGTCGAAAATCTTTTTGAGTTTTTCAAAAGTTTATGCTAAAACACACCGAAAATATTTTTGGATTTTTTAATGTAAAGAAATGCAGTAAAGAAATATTTACAGACAATATTTTTGTGAGTTTGTGTAAGAGGATCATATCAGTTCTTGACAAGTCACAAGTACCGTTGAGCTTAGTTACACATTAAGAATTAAACAATTCACTTAGATTGCCAATATACTGATCCAATTAAATTCTCACACAAATTTCAACTGATTCAGGATATGAGTTAGATGTTTTAAGGACTTAAACTCATTCATGTGTCCCACCTCTTGAATATACTCCCGTATCCAGATCCCAATATTAAGTCTTACAGGTGAGTATACCACAGATGATATCTGTAAGGGAATAAATTATAGTACGAAACCGTGAGAGCTCAGGTCAGAACTTCCGTTCAGCAGAGAGATGACGGCTTGACTTTTGGTGTGTCCCCTTTAGAGGATCTTTTGTATTACAACAGCAATGACTATCAATTTTATTGTTTCATCAATTTGCTGAGGGTGGCGCTATTTTTCAAACAAGTAGAAAGTATTCTCCGGGGACTAGGCCATTGCTTCCGCAAAATCAGAAGTCCCGGGATAATACCCCAGATATCACTGAGCATAAAGACCTAGTATCTCAGAAAGAGGGACCTTTCAAACGAGATTTCAGGGGTTACCTATATATCCAAGTAGTGTTCCCCACGAAATAAGCAAGTTTGATTTTAAATTTATATCCCGAAAAAGCTTACTAAATGTGTAAAAACCTATCGGCATATCATCAGTGAGACTGTTTAACGCTATTTAAACATTACAAATCTTTAGCATACTGTGACTGTCTACTGATGTACTATCATTTCCTCTTCTTTGACACTAAAACTCATTTTTGAATTTTATCATGTTTTTGCCTTTTTCAAATTTTCTAATGTTTTTGAATTTTCTAAAAAAAATTCTTACTCCCCCTAAAATGCAAACACATTTCAGGAAATTTGAAAATAAACTGTACAAGAAAAATTGACAACTGATATCGAATAGGTTCAAATCGCCATCCACCTGGCATAAACAATCAGAACTCCCCCTTTCACAAAACTATTTTCTCATTTTGATTTCAAAACACTTAAGTTTGTTTTAACCAAAATGATTTTTCCGGAAAATAAGTTTTGTTGATTTTATCACTTGTAAAGTTTAGAGGTTTGGTTCATCACATTGTTCTTCTAATACCACTTGTAAGTTTGGTCCAATCAAGTTCAACCTAATGACCTTGATTAACCATTTGTAGGAAAAAAAAAGTACAACTTAATGTCCTTGATTTACCACTTGTAGGTGTAAACCTTCATCAACTAACTTTGTAGGAATATCACATCTACACAAATTCATTTTACCAACAAAGATGCCGATTCCTGCTTCACACTTACCAACCTGGAAGCTCCGGCAAGTCACACTTTTCCTGTAAAAATTCAACTATTTTTAAAATTCAATCACGCAATCAATTACTAAGAAAGAATGCCGATTCCTGATCCACGATTACTAACTTGGGATCTCCGGCAAAGTCAGATGTTCAAGGGAAAAGAATTTCCACCCAAGTCTGACCAACCTTGGGTGTTTTTAGCTCCTTTAGCTCTTGTACAGTTGGGTTAAAAGTTGCTTTCTTTGTTGTGTAAAAATCTTTAACCCCTTTTACTTTCCCATCAAGCATTTTCCCAAAAAAATTCTTAACATTTTCATTGAAAACTTTCTCGACATCAAACTCATTCTTCTCAGAATAAAACTGATCTGAGATTTCAACCTTACCAACTTTCTGTTTAATCTTTTCAAAATTCAGTGATGGAAACTCATCATCATTCACTGAAGGTACTTCTTTCACCTCACCTTGTGGCTCTTCTGGCTTTGTGGAACCAGAATCATTGCCAACTTTCTCTTCAGATTTCTTAACAACCCACACTTGGTTGTTCTTGGCTTTCCTTTTATAAAAATTCTTTTTAGAACATTCACCAACCTCATAAGCTGAATTTTCAAATATTTTGAATTTTTCGGTTGGTGGTTCAACATCAACAACTATTTCTTTCAGTTTTACAGAAACTCCCTGTTTAGTCTTAGCATTTTTCGGACAGTTCCATGCAATGTGACCAGCTTCATTGCATTTAAAACAGGTTCGAGTTTCTTTTGCATGAAACACTCCAGTTCCATTCCTTTTCTTCTCAGCAAGAAACTCCTGGTTTGATTGTTTCCAGAACGGTTTCTTCTGTTCTTCTTCTGCACTTCCTCCTGAAACAAATTCTGTTTTTATTTTAGAATTTTTCTCATTTTTATAATTTTCTGGTGGAATAAAACCTAATCCTTTCTTTTTGTAGCTACCATTATGGTTTGGTTTCTTTTGAAAACCAGAACCAGAATTGTAACCCTTTTTCTTGTTTAATCGTTGTTGTACTCTTGAAGTGTATTTTTTAGGTTTTCCAGTAAGATTTAAATCTTTAATTTCAGAAATATTAATTTCTGTCATTTTGAAAACCTTTTTGATCATTTCAAATCTAACACTTCTTATTGGAAACTCTTTGTCAGAATATAATTTGTCAGAATCATTTAAAGTGTATGCTACTTCGAATGTTTCATCATCCAAATTTGCTTTTGATAACAAAAATTCTTTACTGTAAGACCGTTTAATCGACGATTTGGAACTGTTGACTGACGAAATTGACCCTCCAGACTCAGATTTTGACTCAGACTCCTCATCAGTATCCAACACCTGATCGACCACCTTTTTTATTAACTCAGACTCATGATCAGTGTCAGACGATGTGAAAGTAACGTCAATGTTTTCTGGTAAATCATCAGTTGTATCGGTTTTTAGCTTTATATTGACTGCTTTTTCGACTTGCTCCTCATTTGGTTTTCTGGGAGAATAACCTTCCCAGATCGGAGGCGGACACTTGTTATAGCTAACACTTGGTTTCTTACCAGTATCCTTCTTCTTAGGCTTCTCATCATCATTAAAGGCTTCAAAACCTGCAACAGTTGGATAAATTCGATCAATAAGATAATCAGAACTAGAATAACTCTGTAATAATCGTCTGATTCTCTCATTTTCAATTTTTTCATTCTCCAACTCCCGTTGCAGCTTGGCACATTCTTCGATGTAGTGATTTATCGCTTTCTGCTTTG
This sequence comes from Helianthus tuberosus, assembly GCA_030545235.1. Taxonomy (NCBI): domain Eukaryota; kingdom Viridiplantae; phylum Streptophyta; class Magnoliopsida; order Asterales; family Asteraceae; genus Helianthus; species Helianthus tuberosus. The sequence goes on from CM060400.1 coordinate 60,092,100, forward strand.
TCATCATCACAGAATTCATCATGGTCAATGCGTCTTCTCTTTCAGAATTTGTCTTTTGAAGACCAGTTACTGTTATGTTCAAAACATCATATGATTCTTTCATGTAGTTAAGATTGAACAGTAATTGTTCTTTCATCTTTTGAAACTCAGCTAGCTTCTCATCTCTAGCTGCACATTCCTTGCAAGGTTCCAAACACTTCAAGCAAGGCTTGACGATCTCCATAATCTTTTCAACTTCTATTATCTTCTCAAATTTAACAACTTTCTCAGCTTTAATCACCTTTTCTGCTTCACCTACCTGCTCAGTCTCAACATTCTTCTCAGCAACACTTTCAGACTTCATTTCTTTTTGTTCTTTTGCAACCCGTTTCTCCTTCAGTTTCTCCAAGCGATCTGCAAAATAAAAATGAAAAATTTCAGGAGAAAGATGAGTTTTAGTAACATTAATATATCGTCTTTCTTCATCATCACTGCTGTCGTCAGTTGGTGATTGATCAAACTCAATTAACTTTTTAGTATTATCATCCGAAGAACCTGAATCAACTGGTGTTTGATAAAAAACAACTTCCTTTTATGAACTTTCATCACTTTGTGAACTTTCATCTGCACTATGTGATCCTTCTTCAGATGCAACAGACTCATCCTCCACATTCTTCACAGTCTCACCAATAGACATCATCCATGTGGTAAACATATCTGGTTCTTTCACAATCTTAGCAATGAATGCTTTAAACTCTCCTTTTTCATCCACAAACATATCCCAGCTAAAACCTTTAGGTAACCTTTCGTCATCCTGATTGATTAGGCATGCTTTGCTTTCGGGCGATATGTATTTGTTCAAGTTAAAAATCCACCAAACATGCTCTCTTTGAATCCTCAATCACTTTTCTACCATGAGCCACCTGTGGTTCTTGCTGTTGTTGCTGACCAACTTGCTGATATATGGCTTTCCGGTAGTAGTCATCTTTTCCGAACGGATTCTTTGGATCATTTGCCTCTCTATTCTTACATTCTCTCTTGAAATGACCTTTCTTCCTGCATAAAAAACAAGTAACTTTAGATTTATCAAAACCCAAAGTTGAAACATGTGCATCAAGAAAGTCATTTCTTCCAGTAATCAGTTTAAACTTTTCGGCTCTTCTAAGGACACTAGCTAAACACCATTTGATGTCCATAAGCTCCATTTCTTCAGCGTCTATCTGATCGTAATCCTCTTTTCTGAGCATAGGATTTCCGATCCGCCCTGCGACCAAACCTTCATAAGATAGTAGCACTGAACCAAGTAAAGCCATGTGATCTTTCGCAATCTCTTCAGAAAAACTTTGACCATCTGGAAGATTCAAGGCAATGTTGCATTGTATCACATAACCACTTCCACTTTTTGTACTTTGAGAACTAAAGCTTGAAGTTGTATCTTTTGGATTGACACTCGGGTATGAAGAGAAACCACTGCTACTTTTAGAACTTTGATCAACTTTTTCAGATGAATCTCCAGCACTAAACGCAGTTTGGATTTTCGAGCTTCTTTCAACTTCTGGAACACTGCCTTTGTAATACATTTTTACATCCTGTTGACCACTTGGACTGTTCATCCTCGCGATCTTTTGCTGTTCCAAATCTTGACCCTCAATCTTCTCGATAAACTGAGAAATCGTTAACCCATCATAAACCCCAGTGTTCTTCAAAATCATCAAGTATGTGCCCCATTCCTTTTGTGGTAAAGCGTCAGCTAACTTGTCTACCCACTCTTCACGATCTTTTGTTATACTAAGCATCGACATGGATCGCACCAAGTGGTCGTATCTTTCAATTAGCTTCTTAGTATCTTCCACGGGCAAACTTGTATACAGATCAAATTCTTTCTTGAGAAGTGCCTTCTTGCTCTTGATCATATTCTCACTACCCTCAAACTTGATTCGAAGAGCATCCCAAATCGATTTTGAAGTCTTGTCATGTTGAAGTAACACAAAGATGTCTTCTTTGATAGCTTGCTGAAGTAGACTAATCATCATCTTTTCAGCTCTGTACATATCTCTTTCTTGGTCAGTAAACTCAGATATTGCTTTCTCAACTTGCAGATCAGTACGTGGTAATACATATTTCTTCAGAATGCACTCCCAAGATCTGAGATGGTTAGCTTGAACCCAGTTTTCGAATCTGTCTTTCCATCCGTAGTACTCTTCTATGCTCATCAGTTTCGGGGGCTTTTGTAACGTTCCGGTCTCGTTTTCCAAGTTCATATTATGAGCAATGGAAGCCGGAGTAGTCGGGGATGAGGCGAATGCGTTGTAGAACTCGTTTTCCAAGATTCGGGGTCACGTTTGCAGTTCAAGCTAAATACCAAAGTATGATTTCAAGCGGAATAACAAACAAAGCACTTCAAGCGAAATCTCCCAAATAACCTTCAAGCGAAATCTCAACTATTCGATTTCAAGCGAAATAGCCAGAATATCTTCAAGCGGAACTCTCTAGTTCGCTTCAAAATACCACAATTTTCAAGCGAAACCTAAAACCAGGTTTTTTCAAGCGATACCTTTTATTTCAAGCGAAAAGACTTAGTTCGCTTGAAATGAACACAATCTTTCAAGCGAAACCTGATAGTATGTTCAAGCAAAACCACTTCGAAGGTCCATTTTATCCATTTTTAGTATGAATTTTGCAATGAAACTTTCTAGGGTTTGTCAATATGTAGTTTTACACAATCTGTGAAAATTTGATTCAATTTTGACCGTTAAAACTTCCTGAATTGATGAAAGAAGGTGTAGAAGATAGAAAATGCTATGAAATCCAGTTGTAATCTACAGAACTCCTTCTCCTGAGCTCTGATACCAATTGTAGGATCGTGTATCTGACCCGAATGAGTCTATCAGAGTAGTTTTACTTCGTTTCAGGTGCGGAAAACAAGAAACAAAGGTAGAAACAGCTTAATCTTCACTATAAACACTGATTTGATTGAAATAACAACAATTACAATCAGTCTTCACACCGGCAGCACCTCAGTATGGAATTCACGAATTGTTCGAACCTATACCAACTAAGTTCGCTTGACATGTATTTATAGGCCATGGAGTTTCGCTTGAGAGGAACAAGAACCAGTTCAAGCGAACTACCATGTGTTGGTTTCGCTTGAAACTGACAAGTGTCAGTTCAAGCGGACTGGCCTTCTTCAAGCGAACTAGCCATAAACACACTCTAAATTCTCCTATTTTCTTGTACAACAGGCCCTGATCTAACATATCTAGTACAAGACTCGACACAAGACGAAGTCGACAGATGCATGCACTAACACATCTGTAGCAGATATCAAAAATATGCTGCAACAGTTGTTACAATCTCAAAAGACTTCATCCACTGCTGCATCATCTGCTCCATCCCCCATTGAGCTATGGCACTTGTTTCAACCTATGCTACATCAACAAAGACAGTATGTTGATCAACAACATGAAATTTAGCTTCAAATGTTCAGAAATGTGATGGAAGCTAGGTATAAAGATACTCAAGCTGATATAAAGGCCATCAAAGCTCATCTGCTTCAAACCACTGGCACTTCTCCTCCTACCATTATCTATGTTGAAAACCCTGATGATGCCAAAAAGGGGAAGAAAGGTAAGAAAGGGAAAGATGGTCTACACTTACCACCTGATCCAATGGCCAAACTAGTTGTAGAGATTACCAGGCCAGATGGTTCTAAAAAAGAGAGAATGGAAAGAAAGGGAGAGAAAAGATTTGAAAAGGAGAAGAAGGTTTTGATGGCTAAGGAAGTTCAGGGTACTTCAAACAGAAGAAAGACTACCAGAAAGGTTAGCCAACCCAAAACCACACCTTCCAAAAACACTAAACCCATTCCTAAAATCCCCAAAAATTCCACACCTCAAACCTCCAAGCCAACAGATGTTGAGACACCTGTTGTATCAACAGCTGTTGATGCTTCAGTGGTTTCAACAAATGTTGTTTCAACCACTGCCCTTATCATTTCATCAACCTCCACTCAATCCACTGTTACACCACAACCAACACCACCATCACAAAAACCACCTGCCAAAAAGTAGAAGACAACAGTTGATACATCAACAGTTGTAGTGACAACAGTGGTTGACACACCAGTTGTTTCAACAGATGTTAGTCAATCACCCATCATTTCAAACACCCCTTCTCAAGCCATGATTCTTTTTGCTCTAAAAACTCAAACAAAATCACCTTCTCCCAAAAAGGTGTATACAAGAAAAAGAAAGTTTCAAGTGCATGATGATGACATACCTGCACCAACTCCAATATCATCCACACCTTACAACGTAATCAAACCCCAACCATTCATTCCTCCAAAATTGGCTAACCCAATCACAGATCAAACAACACTGGTAGGATATAATCCTGCTGATGTTGTACCAGTAGCAGCCAGTTATCCACTAGAATTGCATGCTGTAAAGAATGAAAAGAAACAGTTCTACACAGTGGATGAACCTTCAAAAAGAAAATTCCCCTCTCTTGTTGGCTTCAGAGATCCAAACAACATGGATGAGTATTTAAAACTCAAAGCCAGACAAGCTGAACTAAGAGCCAAATATGAATGCAAAGGGGAGGGTGATAATGCCATCTCAAGTCGAATGCAGTTCTTGCCCACCAAAGTTAAACAATTAGAAGACTATGCAAGAGACCTGAGTAAAGAAATGTCTAACCTGCCTCCAGATGCTGATTTACAAAAGGATCTGAGAAAAGACTTCTTGGCATTGATCATGAGTGAAAATTTTTACCCTGCCAAAGCTGAACAATTCCAAGACTGGCCACTCATTGCTCTTATGGTAGAATTTAAAAGAATTGAAAGAATAAAAAAATGATCCAGGTATGAATAGATCAGCACCAAACTGGAGCAAATACAGTAAGAAAATTGCAGATCTTACCTTGGAGTATAGAAGGAAGAGAGAAGAGTTGGTTGCAGCAAAATATGGAACAGCTAGGCAGATTTCAAGATGGTCAAAGCAAAACATTGATCAAACTTATAAAAGGCTGGAAGAGCTAAGAAAGACAGATCCCACTGCTCCAAAGAAACCAGATTACACAAGCAAAACATCTAATAAGCCAAAGCAGCAGGCCCTTACTTCTAAACCACTATTCACATCATCTGACACCAATATCATTGCTTCGAACCAAAGAAAGACGCAAAAACAGACTGATGCAGAAGATAAAGAAAAAGAAGCTAAGTATTTTAAAAAGGCCATCAAAAGAACGGTTCTAGAGGATACTGACTCAGAAAAGCTTCAAGACATTGCCAAAAAGGTTCTGAGCATGCCTCCATCTCCAAACTCATCAAAAACAAAAACCCTCCCAAGAAACCCACTGAACTCAAAAATACTAAAGTGGAAGTCTGAAAAAAAGACCCACGTATTGACATTGCTCAAGTCCAGGGGTGAAGTTAAGCATATATCAAGGGAAAATACACTTGGCCTGAGTGTAGAAGATTTGCAAGATCTCATTGAGCTTCAACTGTGCAGGGATGAGGATGATGAAGATTCCCTGAACTTTGAATTACAATTCAAGGGGCAAATCAGGGAAATGTTGATGAGGCAATAAAGATCCTTAATAATGAAGTGTTTTGGCATCATCTGTTCCAAGGGGATATTGTTGGGATTGAACCCTACAAAGAAATAGTTGATAAAGCCAAAACTGGTTCAGAACAGTGGATCCTTAATAAGCATTTGTTTGTAACAGATTTTTCCCCTTGACAGTGGCTCTAACATCTGATAACTCAAAGTACTACTCTTCACAACTGATGCTGATCCAAAAGACTGATGAAGTTAAAGTACTGAAGCTCAATCTACTGATGTGTCTCAAGTACTGCTGAAGACCAAAGCACTGCTAGAGCTACAACAGTGGAATGAAGAATCAGTGGTTTAGTCTATGCTTTGTATTGTTTTATGTAATCAGTAGTTTGTATAGTCAGTAGTTGTATAGATCAGTGGTTGTAGGTTGTTAGGCGGTTAGATGTCACTTTCATGGTGACGTCAGCCGAAGATGCTCAGTGGTTGTTCTGTACTATAAATAGAACAGTATTCTATATTGTTCTATTAGCTCTTCTTCACCAAGTCATTTCTGTACGAACAATCAAGTGAGCTCAGGCTGAGGGGGAGATTTGTGCATGCATGCATTGTAATTGATCTTTGTAATAAATACAATCATTCGGTTCAATGATAAACATGTTTGCTTAAACTTATTCTTCCATTGATTGTGTGTTAAAAGTTTATTTCATATTTTCGCTGCAATTCATCTATGTTTCATCTTCATTCTTATTAAACAAACACAATCTAGCAAACTCAGATCCTAACAAGACTATGTGTTGTCGGTTAACTGACTTTTGCATTAACTAAGAAAAAAGTGTTGCCATATTAGCGCCAACTCAACAAATTCCATTAAATAAATTTCTCTTGTAGGTTAACTAAACCACAATAATTTAACAATCATTGTTCAATTATTATTTTTATTTAACTAAATGTTTAACGTTAAAATACATTTAAAAATAGAAAAACTACAATATTACAAAATTTAGGTTTTATAATAGATTCAAATTAGATATTTAAAAAACAAAACTTGAAAGTGCATTTTTGAAACTTGAAATATTAAAGGTTTTAAAATTAGTGTTATTTAAAAAAAGAAAGAGCATTTTTAATACTAGAAACTTAATCTTCTTCCTTATTGAAAACTTGCAACTAAATTCAAACACCCAAGTTCAACAAAAAACCAAGCCCAACAAATACCCCCCTTCAACGGCTACCTTTTTCCTCGTCCCTTGCGCCATTCAACAGTTGTTTTCAGCCTTGCAACCCGTTAATGAGTTGATGATGGGAAACTTTCACGTGGCCCATTAACACACCGGCGTAATGTGCCTGCTATTAACGACCTATGTGGCTTCGTCAAAGGGCTCTTCATTAATGGAGAACGAATAGTCTTAGAATGAAGAAGTGGTGGAAAGTGGATCCCACCTGTTTGTCGAAGATTAAGGTGGTGTTTGTTTTTCTAACAAAAAAAATCTGCACAGTTGTCACACCCCGACCACGTAAAACAACAAAACGGGGCGGAAACGTCGGGGAGTGTTGTAACAGAATCATTGTTTCACAACCATGGATTATAAATTTTGTTTTATTGAATTAATGAACTCATTGTTTTATTACAAATCAGATAAATACAAATATTATCTTTCAAGTTTTAAAGTCGCTAAGGCACGAGTCCATCCTATTTATAGCATGTATCAACAATCATCACATAGCAGCACCTAAAACATATGTAAAAATAGGTACGTCAGCATAAAAATGCCTGTGAGATACATAGGTTTTATTAATGCATGATTCATGACTTTGTAAGTTTAAAAGAATGTTTTAAAAATAGTCATGAATCCTTAAAAATGTTTTCTTTTATAAACAAGTGATAAGAAAATAGATGATGTAAAAGAAAGATGCATAAATAAATAATTAAGTAAAATGAATTTGTAAAATAATGTTTTGATAAAAAGGTTTGTAGTATATATGAAAATATACTTTGGTTTTAAGAAAGTCGAATAAGTAATATATCAAAATATATTTTGGTTCCATAATCATTAAACAGATAGTATATTAAATATACTTTAGTAGTCAAAATAATCGTTTTGGTAGTATATCAAAAGTATACTTTGGATTTATAAATAACATATTTAAACTATGCTTTGTTTTTTGAAAATAACATATCAAACTATGTTTTAATGATTAACAAAATACATGTTGGTTTTGTACAGTATAACATATGAGAGCCTATCAAACTATACTTTTGGGAGTATAACTTAATATACAAAAATAATGTGATTTAAGAATTCATTCAGACCTAGTGCATCAAAATACACCTTTGAGACTAAAGGGATACCACAAAGGCAATCCCTATTTGGATGGAGAAACAAATTGGTTTCAGGCATTCCATGACAACAGGAATGGGGTGTCAAATCCTATAGCGCTATATCATACTACCAATCGGTCTGGTGAACATAAAATAAGTACAATTCAACAATTAATTTTATAATCTTTGAAAAATCAAAGTTTAGACCATAAATAACCATTCAGTTTGTAAAAAAGATAAGTACTAATATGTATAATAAATTATACTTTGAAATCATAAACATAACAGATAGGTACACATGCTTCACCCCAAAACATTGAAAACAGTAAAAGAGGGGACTATCCACTCACTTGATGGTGCTTAGAAGCTTGAACAACAACCAAGCAAAGCTAGAAGGAGTACGGAATCAAACCGGACCTAAGTCGGAAGATTGGACAGAATGAGGTCTTGTAAACAAAATGAGTGTTGGAACTCATGTGGTATGGTTTAACAAAGCCTACATTCTAAATCGGAACCTAACCTAAGTGCTTTCGACCCGTTACGACCCATTTAGGCAGCTTATGCTACTTTAACGCGTCGTGAGCGCAAAAGCGCATTCGAGACGTCTAACTAGTCTTATGACAAGTATTATATGCCTAAACATGTTTAATTATTTTGCATAATCAGTTTAGGTGACAAAAGTTAAGTTACATATGCTTAAAATCCAGTTATGCATGAAAAGGGCATTTTCGTCATTTACTTAAGGCATATAAATTACCTATCATACAACTACTTAAACTACGTGACCATAAGGTATAACCTCGGAAGGTTACTCCCTATGCAACTATGGTCACTAATCATGCTTGGTCGGATCCTAATGATCGACCAAACGGGTCGAGTTTGAAAGTCTAAGCGGTGGTTTAGACCGCTTGACTTACGACTCTTAAACAAGCACTAAACTAAAAATGAGGAGCTAAGCATGTTAAAACATGCTTACCTAAGTTAGAAAACATGTTTTCATATCAAAACAAAGTGTTTTGATACCAAGAGTAGTTTGGATGCAAAATACGCGTAAATGCGCATTTTGACCGAAACTACGACTCGTCACTACGCCTAGTCAACATGGTAATCAGTAGGTATAGTCACTATGGACTATAACCATCGTGATTACGCTCACGACTCGTCACTACGCCTAGTCAAAGTGTTTTGATACCAAGAGTAGTTTGGATGCAAAACAAACTTCGTGTTGACCATTGACTGGTCAAAGCTGAAAGTCAAACACTGTTTGACTTTCATGCTAGGAAAGCAATAAAAGAATGAAAGAAGGCTTACAAAAGGTCCTTGCTTGAACTTGATCTTATAAATTCTCAGGTATGAAGTTAATAAACCTCAACTTAGAGAACTTTAGATCAAGTGTGAGGAAAAACAATGAAATGGCCTTGCTATTTATAGTTGTAGTAAGTTCATAGGATCATGACACATGTTTGTGTAACCTCCAAGTAAGAATCATGGCCATACAATTGTCACAAGCAGGTACAAAGCCTTGGGGAGGTGTTAACTTGGTTAACACACCAAGAATTTACCAAAACAGCCCCTGAATTTGCAAACAGATTGCAAAATCTGACTTTCTGGTCGCTGGGCAACTCACACGGCCCGCGTAAGGTTTGGGGGAGGGGCTACGCGGCCCGCCTGGCCTTCCCAGATCAGCAACAGTTTCAAATAATTGCAATTCAGGCCCCTGCACTTGTATTAAGCTCATTTCAGCCCCTTTTGACCCCCGTTAAGCCATTTTCAAGGCTCTACAAAGTGGTTAAAGTATAGAGGACTCAAAATATGCTCGGAAAACTCTCAGATGTCAGCTTGTTTGGCCGTACGGTCACGTTGTTCGGTTATTCATGACGAAACTCAAATGGACGCGAAAACGAACCAAATTAAGCGACGAATGGTATTTTTGCATGCCGATCACTAAAATAAAAATATTTTAGGGTGTAAAAAAATTTTGGATGCCCAGATGTGGTCAGAACGTAAGATATGCGCGAAAATGCAAACTTACGCCGTTTTTTACACTTTTAGTCCCTGTAAGATCAAATAAGCATATTTTCACACACCGAACCACTCAAAGCTTATTTCTAAGCTATGTTTAGGTTATTTATGGTATGTTTAGCTTATGATCATGTTCCGGACTGTACGTTGCCTTACGAAACGACAGACTTTTGCAAGTTGACGCACATAGTCCCTGTGAGTGAATAAACTTGATTTCGCCACACCAAACCTTCCAAAACTTATTTCTAAGTTATGTAAAGGTTATTGAAGATATGTTAAGCCTATTTCACTATTTCGGAGTGTTTGTTGCATTAAACAGGTTGTATTTACGCATTAATTACGTATAACCTTCCAAAAAGCGATTTAAAGCTCGAAATCAAACAAGAATTGATATGTGCAAATGATACACATATTTATACAAATACCAAGTATGAAACACAATATTTCATTGGTTTGGTATTTGTATGATGGTTGAAGTGACACAGGTGTCACAGTCTCCCCTACTTTAGGAAATTTCGTCTCGAAATTTAATTTTAGAGGAAACTTGTGACGACAACTGTGATGGTTTCGCTTTCGAATAAATCCCTCGAACCCTAAGTAAAACTATGGGCCATGTTAGGATTCTTAGCGAAATTGTCAACACTCAAAGTGAAGTCCTTGTGGTAACAAAACATGGAGTTGTGAACTACGGACAGAAGAACGTTTCTTATGAAGACTTATCATAGGAAACTGGTGTGTGCTTGAAATCAGTGTCGGAGAGTGTAAGATAAAATGACATTAGTCAAGGTCCAGGACTTCTAGTAACTTAAATAACGCTATGTTCGCAATGTAATAAGGAACACTTATATATAGGAAGTACCAGCGGCGTATCCACCATGATCCTTTCTACATTGTTCTCGTTTCGTTATTCTCATCACTATAGGTCTTAACACATGACAAAACTTGCTGTGGTTTCTGTGCACTGAATTCCATAATTATGTATGCATCCACAATTACGTAATTCCTTGCCCAGTCTGCACAGTTCATTTCATAATGCGTAGGGAAAAAAATCAATCGAATAAACATGAAGTGACTTGACTAGACCACCAAAGGATCTTTTTAATTAGATCAATGAACAATCTTTTTAATTAGATCAACACATGATCTTCTTAACTAGATCGGCGTACGATCTCTTTAAATTGATCACTTAAGGGATCTTTTCAATTATATCATCACATGATATTTCTAACCAGATTTTCGAATCAATCTGTTTAACTAGACCACTCAAGGGGTCCAATTATAGAATAGTACTTTATAACCCAAGGGACTTAACTACAACATAGAAGTCCATTAAGGATTTAACGTAGTACCTTTTGATATCCTACTATGAATCCCTCATATTGAAATATGGAAGATTCTATGAGGATTTGGATAAATCACATAAAAACACGAAACATAGAGGAGAACACATAAGCACATAATCACATAATTGTTTATCTTGATCTTCATTTTGTTATTTTTCTTGTTAATTGAGCACACGAGTATTCAAAGCACACTAGGAATCCAATCCATGAATTCCGTTTGGCACTTTAAATATTTTCAAGAATCTAAATATGAAGATAGGAAGACCTTAATAGGAATTCGTCTTTGTTTCTTAAAAAGAAATGAGTATTTTAAGATTTTCGGGGAGATCACAAGTGATCATAAATTGACAGAACCACACGAGTAGTTTGTCTTAGTGTCGACATCGAAGGGTTGGATCAAACATTCACACAATCGTATCAGTTTTGTAAAATAAAATTGAAACATCAAATTTTATTTATATAACAACTGAATTGTTCCAACGTCAAATGATAACAGACAAGGAAATACAAAAGACTAATTGTTCACTGCTGCATCGTTGTTCGCGTTTGCCTCATTTATGTTAAACACTCGTCCACGCGCTGGATTTGCGTTAACAAGTCTTGGGCAATTGTTTCTGTAGTTAGTAAGGTCACCACAGTTATAACACGACCCAGGTGGGAACCGTGCTTGAACAGCAGCAGGATTTGCATAACGACAGGTATCGACCAAATGTCCCAATCTTCCATAGCGGGTACATTTGTGACACTACTCTTGCTCCAAACGATGACGGTTGCATTTGTTGCACAAAGGTGCGGTACCAACATAATTTGTTCTCTTACGAGGTTGTGCTGGTTGGTTTGGGGCAACCTGGTTGTTCTGAGCAGTTATCGCGCAGTTTTGAGAAGCCTTACGCTTCTTCTTCTTGGATACCTCGGCCTATTTTTCCTTTGGTTCAACTTGAGCAACCTTGTCAGATGGTCTTGGGTCGCCTTTTCGAAAAAGCTTACCCTTCCTGATATGGGATTCAGTCAGGGTGGCAGACAATTCAATGGCCTGTTTGACAGTAGTAGGGTTGCTGCCAGTAACGATATCCTGAACTAAACCAGGAAGACCATCAATGTACTTCTCAATTGCCTTATCCACAGGCGTGACCATGGCAGGACATAACAGGCTCAATTCCTCATAACGATCAGTATAGGCTCGATGTTCACTACTGTCTTGTTTAAGATTTGTCAAATTCCTGTTCCAAAGCCCTGAGCTCATGACGAGGACATAATTCCTTCATCATTAGAGCCCGAAGCTCTTCCCAGGTTTGTGCCATTGCCACATCAGCACCTCTATCACGCATCACACCGTTCCACAATGTAAGAGCACGCTTCTCGAACGCACTTGATGCAAATTCAACCTTACGCTCATTCAGGCATTGCACATGCCTGAATGTGCTCTCCAAACTTTCGAACCATTGCAGGAGTGCGGTTGCTCCTTGAGATCCAGAAAACTTCAAAGGTTTGGCAGAGTTAAAGGTCTTGAAATTACACTATGTGTTGTTGTTATTCTTGTTATATAACTCATGAATCTGAGTTACTACACCTGGAAGCACTGCAGCCATTTGTTGAGCAACAAGGGCTGCGACTTCCTCAGCAGTAAAAGGTTGAGCATCACGTCGAGGAGGCATTGTCTAAAAGGAACAAGGGATCATGAGAAACGAGTGAGGTCTATGATTAGAAAAACAAAAAAGGTATTGAAAACATCGACAAAATACAAGGAAGGCGATCATTCGTCTGTTACCTCGAACAAACAAACGACACGTAGTGATTAATCAAAGTAAATGGATCATTATAATGTATCACTGAAGACATGCTCGCCTATAAGTGAACACTCACCCCAAGAGTTCCCAGGTAAGAGTGACTGGTCGGATAATGCGGATTTGTACGAACACTCTAGCCTTAGACAGAAAACTCAGGGTACAGGCATTCACCCTTCCAGTTTGCATGTGTTCACATTATTTAGACCCAAACTTTGACGAGATTTTTAAAACTAAGAGGGTTCAAAACCTTATAACAGAGGGTTCAAAACCTAGTAATTAATCATCCTAGAACAGATGATTGAAAGGGAAATTTTATAGGGTTGCAATTAGGCCTGCTATGTTATATGGAACCGAATGTTGGGCCATTAAGGAAGTACATGCACGCAAGATGGAGGTAGCAGAGATGAGAATGCTAAGATGGATGTGTGGCCACACAAGGTTAGACCGGATAAGAAATGATGTTTTTAGGGAAAGGTTAGAAGTAGCTAGTATATTAGATAAGTTAAAGGAGGGAAGATTGAGATGGTTTGGGCATGTGAAGAGGAGGCAGACGATAGAACCAGTTAGAGTGGTTGAAACCCTCGAGGTGGAGGGGAGGAGGAGTAGAGGCAGACCCAAAATTACTTGGGATGAGCGGATTAGGCAGGATTTGCAAAAATTGCACCTCTCTGAGAACATGGTCCATGATAGGAGCTCGTGGAGACGTAGGATTAAGGTTAAGGATTTCTAGGAAAGGGTACAATTGTGTTTTTAGGTGTAGTGTATAGTCGTACATAAGTAACTATGTGTATAAGATGTTTTGTACAGTTGTGTTTCTAGGTGTAGTGTAGGGTCGTAGATATGTAACTATGTGTATAGACTGTTTTGTGTTGTCATATTTGTTCTGTTCTACCATACACTTTTTCGCAACTCATACTACATTGGTAGCTTCATACACATACACACACACCTCATGCTCTATTTATTTCTTTCCTGGGTGTTTTGGAGACGAGGGTCTCTCTGGAAGCAGCCTCTCTATCCCTAGGGGTAGAGGTAAGGTGTGCCTACATCCCACCCTCCCCAGACCCTACAAATAGCTTTGCTATTTGTGGGATTTTACTGGGTAGGATTGATATGATATGATATGATTCGGAATCTGTATTCTTATTGTGGTTGTCACCTAAGGATAGGTGACGGTATTGTTTTAAAACTAAACACAAGATAACTTGTGTTAGGGCCCTAGGAAGGTTATAGTCTAAGTCAAAGCATTACTAATAACCCAATTCCCTATAACCATTGGCTCTGATACCAACTTTTCTGTCACACCCCGACCACGTAAAACAACAAAACGGGGCAGAAACGTCAGGGAGTGTTGTAACAGAATCATTGTTTCACAACCATGGATTATAAATTTTGTTTTATTGAATTAATGAACTCATTGTTTTATTATAAATCAGATAAATACAAATATTATCTTTCAAGTTTTAAAGTCGCTAAGGCACGAGTCCATCCTATGTATAGCATGTATCAACAATCATCACAAAGCAGCACCTGAAACATGTGTAAAAATAGGTACGTCAGCATAAAAATGCCTGTGAGATACATAGGTTTTATTAATGCATGATTCATGACTTTGTAAGTTTAAAAGAATGTTTTAAAAATAGTCATGAATCCTTAAAAATGTTTTCTTTTATAAACAAGTGATAAGAAAATAGATGATGTAAAAGAAAGATGCATAAATAAATAATTAAGTAAAATGAGTTTGTAAAATAATGTTTTGATAAAAAGGTTTGTAGTATATATGAAAATATACTTTGGTTTTAAGAAATTCGAATAAGTAATATATCAAAATATATTTTGGTTCCATAATCGTTAAACAGATAGTATATTAAATATACTTTAGTAGTCAAAATAATCGTTTTGGTAGTATTTCAAAAGTATACTTTGGATTTATAAATAACATATTTAAACTATGCTTTGGTTTTTGAAAATAACATATCAAACTATGTTTTAATGATTAACAAAATACATGTTGGTCTTGTACAGTATCACATATGAGAGCATATCAAACTATACTTTTGGGAGTATAACTTAATATACAAAAATAATGTGATTTAAGAATTCATTCAGACCTAGTGTATCAAAATACACATTTGAGACTATAGCGATACCACAAAGTCAATCCCTATTTGGATGGAGAAATAAATTGGTTTCAGACATTCCATGACAACAGGAATGGGGTGTCAAATCCTATAGCGCTATATCATACTACCAATCGGTCTGGTGAACATAAAATAAGTACAATTCAACAATTAATTTTATAATCTTTGAAAAATCTGAGTTAAACCATAAATAACCATTCAGTTTGTAAAAAAGATAAGTACTAATATGTATAATTAATTATACTTTGAAATCATAAACATAACAGATAGGTACACATGCTTCACCCCAAAACATTGAAAATAGTAAAAGAGGGGACTATGTACTCACTTGAGGGTTCTTAGAAGTCTTGAACAACAACCAAGCAAAGCTAGAGGGAGTACGGAATCAAACGGCACCTAATATGGGTAACTATGTAAATAAACCGGACCTAAGTCGGAAGATTGGACAGAATGAGGTCTTGTAAACCAAATAACAAAGCCTACATTCTAAATCGGAACCTAACCTAAGTGCTTTCGACCCGTTACGACCCGTTTAGGTAGCTTATGCTACTTTAACGCGTCGTGCGTGCAAAAGCGCGTTCGAGACGTCTAAATAGTCTTATGACAAGTATTATATGCCTAAACATGTTTAATTATTTTGCATAATCAGTTTAGGTGACAAAAGTTAAGTTACATATGCTTAAAATCCAATTATGCATGAAAAGGGCATTTTGGTCATTTACCTAAGGCATATAAATTATCTATCATACAACTACTTAAACTATGTGACCATAAGGTATAACCTCGGAAGGTTATTCCCTATTCAACTATGTTCACTAATCATGCTTGGTCGGATCCTAATGATCGACCAAACGGGTCGAGTTCGAAAGTCTAAGCGGTGGTTTAGACCGCTTGACTTACGACTCTTAAACAAGCACTAAAGTAAAAGTGACAAGCTAAGCATGTTAAAACATGCTTAACTAAGTTAGAAAATAGGTTTTGATATCAAAACAAAGTGTTTTGATACCAAGAGTAGTTTGGATGCAAAATACGCGTAAATGCGCATTTTGACCGAAACTACGACTCGTCACTACGCCTAGTCAACGTGGTAATCAGTAGGTATAGTCACTAGGGACTATAACCATCATGATTACGCTCACGTTGCGAAGTTCAAACGAACTTCGTGTTGACCATTGACTGGTCAAAGCTGAAAGTCAAACATTGTTTGACTTTCATGCTAGGAAAGCAATAAAAGAATGAAAGAAGGCTTACAAAAGGTCGTTGCTTGAACTTGATCTTATAAATTCTCAGGTATGAATTTAATAAACCTCAACTTAGAGAACTTTAGATCAAGTGTGAGGAAAAACAATGAAATGGCCTTGCTATTTATAGTTGTAGCAAGTTCATAGGATCATGACACATGTTTGTGTAACCTCCAAGCAAGAATCATGGC
Organism: Helianthus tuberosus; assembly: GCA_030545235.1. Lineage (NCBI taxonomy): Eukaryota > Viridiplantae > Streptophyta > Magnoliopsida > Asterales > Asteraceae > Helianthus > Helianthus tuberosus. The sequence continues at coordinate 60,108,679 of CM060400.1, forward strand.
CATACGATTGTCACAAGCAGGTACAAAGCCTTGGGGAGGTGTTAACTGGGTTAACACACCAAGAATTTACCAAAATAGCCCTTGAATTTGCAAACAGATTGCAAAATCTGACTTTCTGGTCGCTGGGCAACTCACACGACCCGCGTAAGGTTTAGGGGAGGGGCTAGGCGGCCCGCTTGGCCTTCCCAGATTAGCAACAGTTTCAAAAAATTGCACCTGCACTTGTATTAAGCTCATTTCAGCCCCTTTTGACCCCCGTTAAGCCATTTTCAAGGCTCTACAAAGTGGTTAGAGTATAGAGGACTCAAAATATGCTCGGAAAACTCTCGGATGTCGGCTTGTTTGGCCGTACGGTCACGTTGTTCGGTTTTTCACGACGAAACTCAAACGGACGCGGAAACGAACCAAATTAAGCGACGAATGGTATTTTTGCATGTCGATCACTAAAATAAAAATATTTCTGGTGTACAAAAATTTTGGATGCTCAGATGTTGTCAGAACGTAAGATATGCGCGAAAATGCAAACTTACGCCGTTTTTGACACTTTTAGTCCCTGTAAGATCAAATAAGCATATTTTCACACACCGAACCACTCAAAGCTTATTTCTAAGCTATGTTTAGGTTATTTATGGTATGTTTAGCTTATGATCATGTTTCAGACTATACGTTGCCTTACGAAACGGCAGACTTTTGCAAGTTGACGCAAATAGTCCTTGTGAGTGAATAAACTTGATTTCGCCACACCAAACATTCCAAAACTTATTTCTAAGTTATGTAAAGGTTATTTAAGATATGTTAAGCCTATTTCACTATTCCAGAGTGTTTGTTGCATTAAACAGGTTGTATTTACGCATTAGATTGCGTATAACCTTCCAGAAAGCGATTTAAAGCTCGAAATCGAACAAGAATTGATATGTGCAAACAATACACATATTTATACAAATCCCAAGTATGAAACACAATATTTCATTGGTTTGTTATTTGTATGATGGTTGAAGTGACACAGGTGTCACAACAGTCACTTCTGTCCCCGCCGTGCAAATCACGCAAAGACGTTACATTAGAAAATGTCTGCACAAGCTTTTCTTGGTGCAGAATTGGCCCAACCACTTTTAAAATCTTCTAAGGACTATGGAGGGTTACACACCACCACCCACTACCACTGTCCACCAGCCCCATCATCCACCACCACTGTCTACCACCACCGTCCATCACCACCACCCACAATCCACGTCCACCACCCACCGTCCACGTCCACCACCCACCACCCACCACCACCGTCTGTACGCCACCACTAGTTTATTTTAGAATTCTTCATACGTTAAAAACAAACAGTCTTATTCTTGTACACTAAAAACGTTTGGTCCATCTCTTCTTCTGCAATTGTGGTCCGCAGACTGCAAACATTTTACTTCTTAAAAAACAAACTATACCTAAGTACTTAATATGCCACACAACTTTTTTTATTTCTTTTAATGTTTTTTTTATGATTTCTTATTAGTAACAACAATTTTGTCATTTCACACCCACTAACTGTAAGACTAACACACATCAACTTTAGGGACTATCCGAGTAACAACTAATCAAACCACTTGGAACTAGGATGTAATTTTAGAAAGTTGGGAACTAAATATGAAATTTGGGCAAACCACAAGGACTATCCAAGCATTTTTCTCACGAAATTAATTAACACTTCAGTTAACAGGTCATTTTTATCGTTCGTTCAATTAAAAGTTTCTCGGTTTTTGGTTCAGTTATGGTTAACGATTTTAATCAACTAGTTTTACGGTTTTGGAAATTACTTGGCGACTTGGTAATGGTATCTACATAAAATGGACAAGTTTTTTTGGGCTTTGTCCCCAAAGGGACAACCTGGTGGGTAAGTGGTGTGTTTCACAACCAAAAGGTTTGAGGGTTCAAAACTTTTAATTCTGCAAGGTACAGGTAGTGGTATATTTATCCTAGAAGATCCAGAAATTACCATAAAACATAAAAATAAGCTATGTTGGGCTCTCAATAACCAATTTGACTTAGGAGTTGGGACTTGAGATCAGTTTTCTTTCTAGGCTTTGAATAACATGCATTACTTTCTGAGTTGCTGGTATACGACTATATGGTGTGAAGTGGCTCCCCCATCTCCACATCAGGCAATAACGCCTTGAACACCGCCCCGTGAGCGTCAAAGGGGGGCACTAAAAGGGGCACCAAAGGGAGCCTTGTGAGTGCAATCACGATCGCTAAAGGGTTGTAGTTGTGGACCCTATTTTTTAGCCTTGTTGGCCGAATGAAATTCATCCAAATGGAGAGGGGGCACCATGAGGCTTGGATCCACACCATAAAGATTAAATAGCTCGTGTTTCAATACAGATCACAAGTCGCATGTGTAGGATCTATGTTAAAAAGGTTGTATCTTAAGAGTTATATGGTTTTCATTTATATAAAAAGTTTTAGTTATAATACTAAGCAAAGGTAAAATGTCGCCAGGTGGGAGATACATGTTTGAAAAAATCAATTTGCAATGTGGGAGTCATTCGGTTCGATTTCGAGGTCAGTAGAAAATACGGCTAGAAAGCAGATTAGCCACCCAATGGAAAACTATTTTCATAAGAATAAGTGGGACTAGAGAAGGAGATTGAGTTTTTATATTTAGTAAATCGACATATTATCCCATTTGAGATCAAACATAATCCATATTGTCCCGAATTTGTTGAAATTGCCACACCTGAGTATCTAATCTGCATTGATCAAACAGGCATTGGCAGATGATAACTTTTTTTGTATAATCAAGTTAAATGATTTAAATCAAAGTTAGGTTATTCACGAGCATAAACCCTCTACCATAATCAATTACACACACAAGATCAATTTGTTTACCTGTATATATATTAACTCCCATAAACTAACTTCTTGAATTACTTAACTTACAATGATGCACTATTCTTAGTTTCTACAAACTAGACCAAGGGTTAAAGATTTCATTTAGACCAAGCGGATAAATGGGTGGAAATCAGTGTACGTGTGTTCAGTGTTAGGCACGTTTCTAGGTCACCTATGATCCGCATGTATAGCTTGCCAAAAAAAAGTGTTCAAGACATCATGTCTTGATGTCACACCCGCTCATAGCGGAAGCGCGAGGTGTGATCTGATTGATTCTCATTGCATACAATATAAGTGAACATACTAAATGAATAAAACAAGCTCCAATGTCATTGCCATAATCGTTTCAAACGCAACAAAAGTTGAGTATATTGTTTACAAAACCACCAAATGTAAATAAGTTGTTATAACATCATACATCAAAATGCAAGTTTCAAAATGTTAAGGCTTTGACCACTATATTTGTAACGCCCAAAATTTTAAAACCACAAATAAAAATATAAAAACTTAAAACTTTCATTTCATAACATCAAATTTCATCAAAATACCCCTTTACGACAACTTTGACATTTACAACCATCAAAACATTTTAGACCACATTTGTACAAACTAGTAAACCATAACCACTAAAACTAATTTACTTACAAAGGACATTAGGTACAAAATATCATTTTACAACTCAAAAGAGTTGTGACCCATTTGACACCAACAAAACATAATCGGAAGCGCATAGTGGGCATGAGGTGTGGTGTGTTCGATCCAAGCTCGCCATCCTCAAACATGTGATTTACCTATCATACATATCACCAAAGCATTCATTAATTCATTATACTAAACAAAATTCAAGACTTTCATTTACTTATCATTATTCGACCCGTTAACAGAATTTATCATTTTATTAACATCCTTCTGGTATTCATTCTTTCCATACTAGCATCAATTTCATTATACTCATTGTGACACCTGTGTCACTTCAATCATCATACAAATACCAAACCAATGAAATATTGTATTTCATACTTGAGATTTGTATAAATATGTGTATCATGTGCACATATCAATTCATGTTCGATTTCGAGCTTTAAATCGCTTTCTGGAAGGTTATACGCGATCTGATGCGTAAATATAACCAGTTTAATGCAACAAACACTCTTGAACAGTGACATAGGCTTAACATACCTTAAATAACCTTTACATAACTTAGAAATAAGTTTTGGAAGGTTTGGTGTGTCGAAATCAAGTTTATTCGCTTATAGGGACTAATTTCAACAAACTACGAAAGTATGCCGATTCGTTCTGTAACGAACATTCTGGAACATGATCATAAGTTAAACATGCCCTAAATATCCTTTACATAGCTTAGAAATAGGCTTTGAGGTGTTCGGTATGCTAAAATAAACTTTGTTTAGTTAGTTGTATGATAGGTAGTTTATATGCCTTAGGTAAAATGACCAAAATGCCTTTTTATGCATAATTGGATTTTTAGCATTTATAACTCAAACTTTTGTCACTTAACTAATTTTGCAACATATTTAAACATGTTTAGGCATATAACACTTGTCATAGGACTAGTTAGGCGTTCCGAACGCGTTTTACGCGAACAGCGCGTTAAAGTAGCGTAAGCTACCTAAACGAGTCGTAATGGGTCGTAAGCACTTAGGATAGGTTCCGTTTTAGAATGTAGGCTTTGTTAAACCACATTACATAAGCTCCTATACTCATTTGGTTTACGAAACCTCATTCTATCCGATCTTCCGATTTAGGTCCGGTTATTAATGTAGTTGTTATCTATATTAGGTGTCGTTTGAATTCCGTGATCCCTCTAGCTTTGCTTGGTTGTTATTCAAGACTTCTAAGCACCCTCAAGTGAGTACATTGTCCCCTCTTTTACTGTTTTCAATGTTTTAGGGTGAAACATGTGTACCTATTTGTTATGTTCATGATTTCAAAGTATAAATTTATTATACATGTTAGTACTTATCTTTTGACAAACTGAATGATTATTTATGGTTCAAACACTAATTTTTTTAAAGATTATAAAAATTAATTGTTGGATTGTACTTATTTTATGCATTCACCAGACCGATTGGTAGTATAATATAGCGCTATAGGATTAGACACCCCATTCCTGTTGTATGGAATGTCAGAAACCGATTTTTATCCAAATAGAGATTGCCTTTGTGGTATTTCTATAGTCTCTAATGGTGTAGTTTGATACACTAAGATTTGAATGAATTTTAAATCACATTTTTTTGTATATTTTGTTATACTTCCAAAGTATGGTTTGATATGCTCTCATATGTGATATTGTACAAAACAACATATATTTTGTTAATTACTAATACATAGTTTAATATGTTATTTACAAAACCAAACCAAAGCACAGCTTAATATGTTATTTATAAAACCAAAGTATACTTTTGATATACTACTGAAAACTATTATTTTGACAACTAAAGTATATTTAATGTACTATCTGTTTAACTATTTTGGAACCAAAATATATTTTTAATATATTACTTATTCGACTTTCTTAAAATCAAGGTATATTTTTATATATACTACAAACCTTTTTTATCAAAACATTGTTTTACAAACAACATATTTTATACAAACTCATTTTTCTTAGCTATTTATTTATGCATCTTTCTTTTATATCATCTGATTTCTTATCACTTGTTATATGATTTATAAAGAAAACATCATTTTTTTTAGTTCATGACTATTTTTGTTAAACATTCTTTTAAACTTACAAGTCATGAATTCTGCATTAATAAAACCTATTTATCTCACAGGCATTTTTATGCTGACGTACCTATTTTTACATATGTTTCATGTGCTGCTATGTGATGAATGTTGATGCATGATATACATAGGATGGACTCATGCCTTAGCGACTTTAAAACTTGAAAGACAATATTTGTATTTATTTGATTCGTAATAAAACAAGGAGTTCAATAATGCAATAAAACAAAATTATTTAATCCATGCTTATGAAACAATGATTCTGTTACGACACTCCCCGACGTTTTCGCCACGATTTGTTGTTTTTCGTGGTCGGGGTGTGACACTCATTCATCTTTAACATTATGAAAACGTTCAACATATAAACCTTTCGACCCATCCGTAATGGGTTAATACATACCATAGATTTTTGACACACTTTCATCATTTTGGCCCGTTTATAACAAGTCTTTACTTAAGTCATTTCGACATCATATTTTCCATACATTCTGGCCCACTTGAAGCGGGTCATTACGCATTCATTACTATTTCGTTTCATATCCATCTCTCAATACTCAACATATCCAAATCTACCCTGAACGACAATGCAACTTACACTAGACTTTAAATACCAAAGTTAACATTAGTAATTCTACATGAAAGGTAAATAAAGTTCATATGAACTTACCGTGATCTTGCGTTGCTTGCAACTTCATACTTTTATCCTTCATATGATTCCACTACATGTGCATTTTTCTTTATTCATCATAGTGTTACACAACTATACATACATCCATTTTCATTCTACAACATCAATTTAACAAGAATTTATATCTAAACACGATTAATCAATCTAGACATTTCATCGAACACGTTACGTGCGTATCATCAATTAAGCACAATGTACAAGTATCTTAAGCACATTTTCCATAATTCATCCATTGATTCGCATAGCAAATACCCAATTTCATAATTTGACATCCTAACTATGTACATATAGTTCTACATAATTTACCCATCAAAATGCCATCAACACATTTCTTCTGACATCTACATTATGCTAACTTACATATAAAACTTCACAAATCTGGATCATTCTATAACAATCAAGTGGGTTTTACCCCAAATCATCAACATAGACAAAATTAAGCATATTACAACATCTACACATTCATATCAACTAACGTTCATGTTAAATTTTACACTACATTCACGGATTAAACATAACCCACTTAATCAAACATCACTAAAACATAAAATTCAACTTACTTGATGTTAGGAACACTTAGGTTGTAACACCCCGACCGCGTAATACAACAAACCGCGGCTGAAACGTCGGGGAGTCATGTCACAGAATCATTGTTTAACAACACATGGTAATTTAAGTTTTATTTTATTTCATTAATAGACTCATTGTTTTTTATACAAACCAAACAAGTACAACAATTGTCTTTCAGGTTTTAAATTCACTAAGGCCCACGTCCATCCTATGTGAAGCAAGCAAGCAATCAATAATCGTCATATCATAGAACTTGAAACATATGTGAAAAACAGTCAGCATAAAAATGTCAACGAGTACATAGGTTTTGTATGTCAAATTCATGGCTTTGAATCCATATTGCAATACCTCGTCCAACTACGAGAGTTGTCGGGTATGTACCTTGAAATAAAAAAAAACTGTTTGATATTGCAATATGTTTTATCTACTTTACAAGTTGATATAAGTAAAACCAAAACCATTGTGGTCATGAATCTTGACTAAAAACATTTGTCTCAGTAAAACCAAGTAGTAAATCGTCTTTGAAAGTAAACATTGTATGGTTTATATCCTTAAATAAACATCGTTGCGTGACATCGTTTGAAAACATTCATTCAAGTGATCTAGATAACGCTACTACATGTAATATGATAAAAGCACTTATATATCGGAAGTACCAACGGCGTATCCGCCATGCTTTTGTCACATTATGCACGCCTCGTTACCTAATCACTTACCATAAACCAATCGTCCTAATCGTTCAAATTGTTCGTGTTATAAACCATTGTTCAATCGTCCATGTTTTAATTGTGAAATACAACTTTTGGTTGTTCTTTAATGAATAATTCAAACCTGTGTGACTCGACTATACCACCAAAGGGTATCTTAACTCGGCTAGCAAACCACCAAATGGTTTGTTAAAATAACAGATTATGTCGTTACCCTAAAGTATCTACCAAATCAAGTGGATAGCCCGATAACGGGATTTGTCAGATCCTATGGTACCATAACATACTACTGGTCAGCTTGATCATTGTTAATGAATGTCATTCGTCTTTCGACAAACGCCCCAATAAGTTCATTCACATTATTGGAATCGTCAAGTTTTATATGAACCATAGTCTTTGTTTTTGAAAACTTTGTAAAGCATTTAGCACATATGTGTCACCCCAAAACAATTGAAAGCATAAAATAGGGGAGCTATGTACTCACTTGGGATTGCTAAGTATCCTTGAATCAAGTGAAGTATCAAGCTTCGTACGTGTCCAATCGTTTCCTAAGATCGGTAACTATGTTATAGCATTGGTACGTAATCGGAGGAATCAGATAGAATGAGGTCTTGTAAACCGAATGAGTGTTGGAACTCATATGAAATGGTTTAACAAAGTCTACATTCTGATTTGGAATGAATCCTAAGTGCTTTCGACCCGTTATGACCCGTTAAGGTAGTTTACGCTACTTTAACGTGTCATTTGCGCAAAAGCGCGTTCGGATGGTCTAGCTAGTCCTATGATAAGTCTTATATGCCCTAACATGTTTAATAATGTTGCATAATCAGTTGAAGTGTCAAAATTTAGGTTACATATGCTTAAATTGATATTATGCGCAAAAAAGGCATTTTGGTCATTTTCCTAAGGCATATAAACTACCTATCATACAACTAATTAAACTAAGTGACCATAAGGTACAATCTCGGAAGGTTATTCCCTATATAACTATGGCCACAATATATGTTTGGTTGGATCCTAACAATCGACTAAACGGATCGGGTTTGAAAGTCTAAGCGGTTGTCAAGACCGCTTGACTTACGTCCCTAAACAAGCACTAAACTAAATGTGACGAGTTAAACATGTTAAAACATGTTTAACTAAGTTAGAAAACTGATTTGATTTGATACTCGAAAATAGTTTCATCGCAATATGCACAAAATCGTGCATTTTGACCGAAACTTTGACTCGTCACTTCGACTAGTCAACATGGTAATCAGTAGGTATAGTCTCAAGGGAATATAACCATCGTGATTACGCTCACGTTGCAAAGTTCAATTGAACTTTGACTTGACCAAATCATGGTCAAAGCTGAAAGTGAAACACTGTTTGAATTTTAGCTTGAAATGAATAAACAAGACTTGAAAGAACACTTAAAAGTGCTATAGGATGTCAAAATGACTAAGAAAGCTCAGGTATGAAGCCTCTAACAAACTGTGGTAGCCTCAATTCAGGGCTAGAGAGAGGAAGATGAGAAATGAGCAAATTGGAATAAAGAATGAGCTTGGTATTTATAGGAATACTTGAACCTTTAGGATGATTACAAGTGTTATTGAGTTGTTCAAGGCATGATCCTCACCATCCAAGTGTTAGGGGCTGATTAGTGGACTTGGAGAATACTTAACATGGTCCTCAAACAAAGAAACAACCAGCCAAAACCACTGAATTCAGCTGATTTAAACAAAAACTAGTTTCTATCAGCTATAGTTCTCGAGGCCCGTTACCCAGTAGGGTCATTTCTCTCGCGGCCCCGCCAGCCAGGTACAGATCAGAAATTTCAGTTTTGGCAAAAATGGTCCCTTCAGCTCTGAAACTTTTTTTCGACGCGTTTAACCCCTGTTAACCCAATTTCAAGGCTCTACAAGGATGTTAAAGCATAGGGGACTTGAAATATGTCGAAATATCATGGATTTCAGTTCGTCTAGTCGTACGATCGCGTTTTTTCGGTTAATTACGACGAAACTCGAACGAACGCGACAACGATCCAAATTACGCGACAAATGGTATTTTTGCATTCCCATCACTAAAATACAATATTTTAGTGATTAAAAAAGTTTTGGATGTCCGGATATGGTTAGAACGCAAGATATGCACGCATATGCATACTTTCGCAGTTTTGATGCTTTTAGTCCCTGTGATCAAATAAGCGTATTTTCGCATACCAAACCCCTCAAAACTTATTTCTAAGCTATGTAAAGGGTATTTAGGATATATTTAGCTTATGATCTTATTTCAGAGTGTACGTTGCTATACGAATTGGCAGACTTTTGCAGTTTGTCGCAAATAGTCCCTGTGATCGAATAAACTTGTTTTTGGCATACCAAACCCTTCAAAACTTATTTCTAAGTTTGTAAAGGTTATTTAAGGTATGTTAAGCTTATGTCACTGTTCCAGAGTGTTTTTCGCATTAAACTAATTATGTTTACGCAACAGTTTGCATATAACTTTCCAGAAAATGATTAAGAGCTCGAAATCGAACAAGCATTGAAACGTGAAATTGTCAAACATAAATACACAAATCTTGGGATCAAAACACATTGTTTCATTGATATTTGAAATTTTTCTTCATCGTACATTGTTTACAAGAGCACAAATGTTACATAGGTGATCACAATGCTTAGTTCATGCATTCATTTAGCCTTCAAATTTCCTTCCAATTTGACTGATTTTGTGTTGTTAGGGTTTTGTTCTTCCCCTCCCCCCTTATCATGCTCTTCACGTCGCACACACACACACATCCCTGATGTGTGTGTTTTGTGTTAAGATTTTAATTAAATTACTTTTCTAATTGCCTAAGTTTGGCCCCTCAAATATTGAGAATTTTACTGTATGGTTAACTTTTTGTTATCATGCATTCTTAACTTAACATTTTCATATTTATAGATATATTTATATTTATATTTTGGGGTGTTACAAATCTGCCCCCCTTAAAGAAGGTTTCATCCCCAAAACCTGAATACATACCTTCTAACAGGTTTACCCGTATCCCTTCTTAATTAAATACCTAGAATTTCGACAACATGCTTTCATTCGATCATCCAGCATGATGAATCAATCATTATTACTTTAAACCTTGTCTAATACACATGGTAAATCAATCTTGCATGATTCAATGCTATCCTATTACATTAATCCATGATCATCATTCATTTGTTCAAGCTGATTTCTAAAAACTTACTAATTATTCTCGCGTACCTCTAACATTTACTTAGAGAAATGATTATCATAATGTTCATACTTATTCATTCCTGTTTATTCACATAGAATCACAAGACATACATCATTTCAATAGTTGCTAACTATTTAGCTTCCACATATATCCTATTCTTCCTGGGCCAGTATGGAGCAAAACTTCTTTTCATGGCGCATTGCTTGATAATTCCTTTCATGCTTTTCTCGCGATGCCTATATGTGATCTCTACTCGAGACCATTATTTTTTATTGATGGTTTATCATATCTGCATGGTTAACCGCAATTTAATGTATTCGGTTATACAGGTCGGGTGTATACTAACTTACTCTAACTTCCTTACCGTCTATATCTTGGTTACAAGGGCTAACATGTGACAACTCGTAATTTAGAACCCTTCATTCGTATATTGGTGTAACATGCTTGAACGTTATGTGTTTATATATATACTAGTAAATGGAAGTTCGTGATTACCTTGATGTGCTGTGTGCTATTAACGTGTACGTATAAAGAACAGTTCTAAACTAGCATGTATGTAATTAACCGGAACCCGAGACACAAGGACCCGACTCGAGACCATGCGGTCTCGAGTGAACAGTTACTAGTGGGCCGGTTGGGCCGCACCTCCTTAGTCCACCCGAAAGCCCACTTAGAGTGCACCACCTTGTATGAAACCCAAAACCTACACTCATTCTCACACACACACTCCCCTACACTCTCTCTAGAAAACCTTAAACCCTAAAGATCAAACATCATCTCCCCTCTCCTCTCTCTCGGATCAAATCGGCATCAACAAGGAGACTCGGTCAAGCTCATCATCAACACTCGGACACTCCATTTTATTCATCTTCTTTACCATCTTGGTGCCTTTCACAACCGGTTAGTTTTCTAGATACTCACTAGGTGTTTATGTGATTAATGATGCTACTTGTCTTGATGAATAGTATGATGATGTTAATCGACTAACATGTCTTGATTACGGATATATTGCATGATGAGTTAACGATATCTTGTGATTGAATGTGATTTAAACCATTGACTGTTGATGCTCATGAAATCGGCTTGCATATATGTATTAGATAATGTTCATGTTAATCGGATTGTATACTCTTGTGCTAAGAACCGAATGCTTGTTAATCGGCTGCATGAATGTGGAAATCAGATTAGTGTAGAGTCGATTTTTGAGGTGTTATGTGATGATTTGAAACCCTTAGATGAGTATGTTTAAGTGTTTTGATTGTTGTTCATGTTATGATTATGTTAGAGTTCATAGATATTGGTGCTAAAAACCCTAAAAATGATGAACAAGTTTGAATGTGAGTATGAATATTTGAATATCTTATGAACCTTTAAAATATGCCATGTTTAATCCAATTTGTTTGGAAACTAGACAACAAAACATGTTTGTGAATTTTGGTTGGTTAGTACACACTGTCACATGAAACCGAATTCCTATTGGCTAGTACAAATGCCGGCTGTTAGCAGGTATGCCAATCGAGACCTTAGGTCTCGACTCGAGACCATGAAGATGACAACTCGAGATCCACGGTTGCGACACAGGTTGCGAGTCGAGAACGCCTAGCCTCGACTCGAGACCACACCACATCGGCGTGAAAACATCATGACTGGAGACCATGGTTGCGGGTCCGGTTTCGACTCGAGACCACACAGTCTCGACTCGAGATCTACACTCTCGACTCGAGACCACTTGATTATGTACGTTCTGTTTGGGCCTGCATGGTTAAGGGCCTAAGTCATTGGGCCGAATATATGGACTTTACGTGTATTGCTAATTGTGTATGTTGTGCACTGTTGATTGGACTGCCATGAACAATACTTGTATGCAACGTGCTAGTACGTGTAAAAAACATACGTGCATCTCTTAGTTTGAACCTGACATGTATGATAACCATGTTAGGACGTGGTTGACCACTAGCATCTAGACTTGACTTTTCTGTGTATCTGCCGAGCAAACCAAGGTGAGTTCACACCCTTTACAAAGCATGGGATTCCCAGGGGTTGGGAATGGGGTTAAGGAACACGGATTCCTCGTCCTCCTTGGGTAGGACAGTATTGGTTCAGGAATGTAATTCCTCGTCCTCATGGACAGATAACTCGTACTAGACCAAAACTCTATCACGAAGTCCCTCCTCTTTATATTGACTTAATCGCCGGGCCAATGGCGAGCGAGTCATTAGTTAGATAGCGCTATTTAGGTTTGACAAACCTCACACCGTGCCGCAGAGGACGGGCGTGAACTAATGGACTATGGCACGTCGGTGATGATAGACACCGACGCTAAGGGCACATAAACATGACTAACGTCAGTAGTCGATATGGTAACGAGTCTAGTGTATACATGGGGTAGCCCCCACGGCCGAAATGCCAGATAACTAACAAGGGGTAGCCCCCACGGCTGGATTGCCAGAGTAACCGGGAATAAACAAGTCACGTTTTCAACTATGGGGTAACCCCCACGGCATGATGCCAGATAAAGGAAAATGTTTTCAGAACAACTTAAACAAACACCCAACTGTGAACTCACTCAACTTGTTGTTGACTCGTTACTACATGCTTTGAAGGACAATAGGTACTTAGCTGGAGCTTGCAAGGAAGAGAGTCGTTGTGGGACATGGACAGTTGTGTGCCATGTTAAACTATGAAACAATTAAACTTATGTTTTGGTTTTAAACATTATGCTTCCACTTGCAACTTAACTATGTTTTGTTTGGACACCAATTGTATTGGTTGGACTTTTATAATCACTTACATGCTTGTTCAATACGATTGGTGGCTGGATCCTGGTCAGTCACGCCTCCAAGCGGTGGTATTCCGCAGGTGGATTTTGGGGGTGTGACAGATTGGTATCAGAGCCATTGGTTATAGTGAACATGGTTTTAATAAGGGAAAAAGTTTTATTAAAATCAGACTATAACCTGTACAGTGCTCTACGATCCACAATGACGCTTCACTCCACATGCAAGGCTTGACATACTAGGTGATATGATCTATGTATATATTGCCTACTTGTTAGTCACATAGTACATTGCTCATGGTATGCTTGGTTAGTATAACTACTGTTTCTTGAACACGTGCATGCTTACTCTCTTCTGTCATCGTATTTTCGCGAACCCCTCTCACTCACGTTCCTCTTGATATAAAGATCATGTCTGGACGCGTTAACATGACACAAGCCCAGTTGACGGCTCTGATTAACGAACGAGTTGCTGCGGCACTTGCAGCTGCACACGCAGGAGGTATATCCTGCAGTCCAAACTCATTCTAGGATCTTTAGATCCTACCCTCGTGAACCAACCTTTGTGTTAAACTCCATCCTTTCCTTCACCCACAACAGGTCAACATGCTCAGCCACCTGTGTGCACCTTTAAAACTTTTATGGACTGTCGACCTAGTACCTTTTGTGGCACCGAAGGAGCGATAGGTCTCCTACACTGGATTCGCAGGATCGAATCTGCATTTGAAGAAAGTGAAAGCCCTGCCAGTAAACGAGTAGAGTACGCTGTTGGTACCTTGCAAGGGAAAGCGTATTCTTGGTGGAACACACAAGTTCAGATGCTCGGGTTGGTGGATGCGAATGCCACCTCCTGGAGCGATTTCAAGGATTTGATCAAGGAGGAATTCTGTCACCCGAACGACATTCTAAAACTTGAAATAGAGTACTATGGTCTGAAGATGGAAGGATCAGAGATCGAAGCGTACACAAAAAGATCCAACGACTTGGCTGCCCTATGTCCTAACTTGTCACAACCCATTTCTAGACGAATCGAGCTATACCTCAGAGGCTTAGCCCCAGAAATCGAAGGGTCTGTAATTGCGGCCAACTTTTCTACAATCCAACAAGTCGTTCGTTTGGCGCACCAGCTCACTGATCAGGCAGTGGAAGAGGGCAAGTTACCCAAGCGTAACCCTTCCAATGCAAATGCTTTTATTAACACCAAGCATATTTGGGGTGATCACCAAGGTGAGGTTCGTAGCTCTATACAACAGGACCCGCACGGGAAACTCGTGCAGCAGGGGCTGAACTACCAAAATCAAGGGGGATACCTTGGGAATAAGCCGAAATGCCGCAAATGCCATCAACACCACACCGGGTCATGTGCGGGATCGTGCTGCAATCGGTGCAAGAAGACGGGAGATATGGCTAGAGATTGCAGGAGCCCAAATCCTGCAAACCGAAACCAGCAGCAACAGCAGGGTAGCAAAAAGGGGTATTTCCGTTGTGGGGCTGAAGGCCATCTTAAGAGGAACTATCCGCAGATGAGGCAGAAACGCGACAACAACGACAATGGAGCCCGGGGGCGGGTGTTCGTGCTTGGTCAAGGTGAAGCAAGGAATGACCCCAATGTTGTGACGGGTAAGTTCCTTCTCGACGACTTTTATGTTACAGTTTTATTTGATTCGGGTGCCGATACTAGCTACATGTCACTAGAAGTTAGTCGAATGCTTAAGCGTATTCCAACACCTGTGAACAACAAGCACACTGTAGAGCTAGCAAACGGTAAGAGTTTAGAGGCCACACACGTAGTCAAGGGTTGTAAACTTGTTCTTGCTAACCAGACCTTCTCTATCGACCTTATTCCTATCGTCTTGGGTAGTTTCGACGTTGTCATTGGGATGGATTGGTTATCCCAACACCGAGCAGAGATTCTTTGCAACAAGAAGATTATTCGTATTCCTGGTGCCAGTAGTGAACCTCTCATGATTCGTGGCGACAAGAGGGGTGCTGTTGAGAACATCATCTCTCTCCTTAAGGCCCAGAAGTTCTTGCGAAAGGGCCACACTGCCATTTTGGCTCTCATTACTGACACCTCGGAGAAAGAGAAGAAGATAGAAGATTTTCCAACTGTACGCGACTATCCTGAAGTATTTCATGAGGAATTACCTGGCCTTCCGCCTCATCGCCAGGTCGAGTTTCAGATTGAACTAGCTCCCGGACCTGCACCTATAACTCGTGCACCTTATCGTTTAGCTCCATCAGAGTTGGAAGAACTCTCTACGCAACTACAAGAACTCTTGGATAAGGGTTTTATTCGTCCTAGCTCATCGCCCTGGGGAGCTCCAGTGCTATTTGTGAAGAAGAAAGACGGTACCTTCGGAATGTGCATCGACTACCGGGAACTCAACAAGGTGACAGTGAAGAATCGTTACCCTCTACCTCGTATTGACGACTTGTTCGACCAGCTGCAAGGGACGAGCTACTATTCAAAGATTGATTTAAGATCGGGATATCACAAGCTGAGAGTCCGAGAAGAGGACGTCTCCAAAACAGCTTTCAGAACTCGTTATGGACACTGTGAGTTTTTGGTCATGCCTTTTGGGCTGACAAACGCACCTGCAATCTTCATGGACCTGATGAATCGAGTGTGCAAGCCTTACCTGGACAAGTTCGTTATAGTCTTCATCGACGACATCCTGATCTATTCCAAGAGTCAGGAGAAACACGAGCAACATCTACGACATATTTTGGAACTCCTTCGAACGGAACAACTTTATGCAAAATTCTCAAAATGCGACTTCTGGCTTCGTGAAGTCCACTTCCTAGGCCACGTGGTAAACAAGGATGGGATTCATGTTGATCCATCCAAGGTAGACTCGATTAAGAACTGGCCTGCACCTCGTACACCAACGGAAATTCGCCAATTCTTGGGTTTGGCAGGTTACTACAGGAGATTCATTAAGGATTTTTCTAAGATTGCACAGCCCCTTACCACACTAACGCAGAAAGGCATTGTTTATCGATGGGGAAATGCACAGGAGTTAGCATTTCAGCACTTAAAGGATAGACTTTGCAACGCACCCATCCTTTCATTGCCAGAGGGCACAGACGATTTTGTGGTTTACTGCGACGCATCAATTCAAGGTCTTGGTTGTGTACTGATGCAATGGGAAAAGGTTATAGCCTACGCCTCACGCTAACTTAAAGTTCATGAAAAGAACTACACTACACATGATTTAGAGCTGGGAGCTATTGTTTTTGCACTTAAGATATGGTGACATTACCTGTATGGTACCAAATGCACCATTTACATCGATCGCAGGAGTCTCGAGCACATCTTCAAACAGAAGGAGCTAAACATGCGTCAACGACGATGGGTTGAGTTATTAAACGATTACGAATGTGCAATCAAGTACCATCCTGGCAAAGCCAATGTTGTGGCTGACGCCCTCAGTCGAAAGGACACTACGCCTAAGCACGTGCGAGCATTGCAACTCACTATACATTCTAGTCCTCCTTCCCAAATACGGGACGCTCAGGTAGAAGCATTGAAACCAGGAAACGTCAGGGCTGAAGCCCTACGCGGCTCAAGGCAACGATTTGAACAAAAGGAAGACGGTGCCTACTACGTGACGGGACGCATTTGGGTCCCACTCTACGGCAACTTACGAGAGCTTGTGATGAATGAAGCACACAAGTCTCGCTACTCGGTACATCCTGACTCGGATAAGATGTACCACGATATCAAAACTATGTATTGGTGGCCTAGCATGAAGGCCCACATAGCAGCTTACGTCAGCAAGTGTTTGACTTATGCAATGGTCAAGACTGAATACTAGAAACCCTCAGGCCTACTCCAACAACCAGAGATACCTCAGTGGAAATGGGAGCAAATTTCCATGGATTTCGTTACGGGCCTGCCTAGATCTCAGCACGGAAATGATACTATTTGGGTGATCATGGATCGACTCACAAAGTCTGCTCACTTCTTGGCTAACAAGGAAACGGATAAGTCCTCCACTCTAGCAGACGTATATCTTAAAGAAGTTACCTCGAGGCACGGGGTGCCCACCTCTATTATCTCGGATCGAGATGCACGATTTACTTAAGAGCTGTGGCAAGCAATGCACAAATCTTCTGGCTCACGGTTGGACATGAGCACAGCGTATCACCCTCAGACGGACGGGCAGTCTGAGCGCACTATTCAAACCTTAGAAGACATGCTTCGTGCATGTGTAATCGACTTTGGCAACAGCTGGGAAAAGCATCTGCCACTTGTGGAATTCTCGTACAATAACAGCTACCACACCCGCATTAAAGCTGCTCCGTTTGAGGCATTGTACGAGCGTAAATGTCGGTCACCTCTTTGTTGGGTAGAGGTGGGGGATAGTCAGATCACTGGTCCAGAACTTGTGGTAGACACAACCGATCGAATTGCTCAAATACGACAACGCATGGCGGCAGCTCGTGACCGCCAGAAAGTCTACGCCGATAAGGGCAGGGAACCACTTGAGCTCCAGGTTGGGGAGCGGGTATTACTCAAAGTTTCACCCTGGAAGGGTGTGGTTCGTTTTGGTAAACGAGGCAAACTTAACCCACGATACGTCGGACGTTTTGAAATCATCGATAAAATAGGCTGGGTGGCCTACAGGCTGAACTTACCAGCGGAACTCAGTGCAGTTCACAACGTTTTCCACGTGTCGAATCTGAAGGAGTGTCTGTCAGATGAGACCCACGTAGTTCCTCTAAAGGAGCTCACCATCGACGAGCAGTTACGATTCTTTGAGGAACCAGTTGAAATCACGGACCGGGATGTTAAGGTCCTCAAGAACACTAGAATACCTCTCGTTCGAGTTCGTTGGAACTCACGTCGCGGCCTAGAGTTCACATGGGAGCGCGAAGATTAGATAAAACAAAAGTATCCCCAATTGTTCGCAAACGGTACAACCACTACTGAGGCTGAAGCTACGGACAGATCAACGGGGGGTGGATGTGACACCCCGGGAAAACCAGGAAAACCATACAACTTAACTAGCTTCCTCAGTGAGTACTTACCAAATTTCGGGACGAATTTTCTTTCAACTTGGGGATAATGTGACAACTCGTAATTTAGAACCCTTCATTCGTATATTGGTGTAACATGCTTGAACATTATGTGTTTATATATATATACTAGTAAATGGAAGTTCGTGATTACCTTGATGTGCTGTGTGCTATTAACGTGTACGTATAAAGAACAGTTCTAAACTAGCATGTATGTAATTAACCGGAACCCGAGACACAAGGACCCGACTCGAGACCATGCGGTCTCGAGTTAACAGTTACCAGTGGGCCGGTTGGGCCGCACCTCCTTAGTCCACCCGAAAGCCCACTTAGAGTGCACCACCTTGTATGAAACCCAAAACCTACACTCATTCACACACACACACACTCCCCTACACTCTCTCTAGAAAACCTTAAACCCTAAAGATCAAACATCACCTCCCCTCTCCTCTCTCTCGGATCAAATCGGCATCAACAAGGAGACTCGGTCAAGCTCATCATCAACACTCGGACACTCCATTTTATTCATCTTCTTTACCATCTCGGTGCCTTTCACAACCGGTTAGTGTTTCTAGATCCTCACTAGGTGTTTATGTGATTAATGATGCTACTTGTCTTGATGAATAGTATGATGATGTTAATCGACTAACATGTCTTGATTACGGATATATTGCATGATGAGTTAATGATATCTTATGATTGAATGTGATTTAAACCATTGACTGTTGATGCTCATGAAATCGGCTTGCATATATGTATTAGATAATGTTCATGTTAATCGGATTGTATACTCTTGTGCTAAGAACCGAATGCTTGTTAATCGGCTGCATGAATGTGGAAATCGGATTAGGGTAGAGTCGATTTTTGAGGTGTTATGTGATGATTTGAAACCCTTAGATGAGTATGTTTAAGTGTTTTGATTGTTGTTCATGTTATGATTATGTTAGAGTTCATAGAGATTGGTGCTAAAAACCCTAAAAATGATGAACAAGTTTGAATGTGAGTATGAATATTTGAATATCTTATGAACCTTTAAAAGATGCCATGTTTAATCCAATTTGTTTGGAAACTAGACAACAAAACATGTTTGTGAATTTTGGTTGGTTAGTACACACTGTCACATGAAACCGAATTCCTATTGGCTAGTACAAATGCCGGCTGTTAGCAGGTATGCTAATCGAGACCTTAGGTCTCGACTCGAGACCATGAAGATGAGAACTCGAGATCCACGGTTGCGACACAGGTTGCGAGTCGAGAACCCCTAGCCTAGACTCGAGACCACACCACATCGGCGTGAAAACATCATGACTCGAGACCATGGTTGCCGGTCCGGTTTCGACTTGAGACCAGTACATGCATAACTCGAGACCGCATAGTCTCGACTCAAGATCTACAGTCTCGACTCGAGACCACTTGATTATGTACGTTCTGTTTGGGCCTGCGTGGTTACGGGCCTAAGTCATTGGGCCGAATATATGGACTTTACGTGTATTGCTAATTGTGTATGTTGTGCACTATTGATTGGACTGCCATGAATAATACTTGTATGCAACGTGCTAGTACGTGTAGAAAACATACGTGCATCTCTTAGTTTGAACCTGACATGTATGATAACCATGTTAGGACGTGGTTGACCACTAGCATCTAGACTTGACTTTTCTGTGTATCTGCCGAGCAAACCAAGGTGAGTTCACACCCTTTACAAAGCATGGGATTCCCAGGGGTTGGGAATGGGGTTAAGGAACACGGATTCCTCGTCCTCCTTGGGTAGGACAGTATTGGTTCAGGAATGTAATTCCTCGTCCTCATGGACAGATAACTCGTACTAGACCAAAACTCTATCACGAAGTCCCTCCTCTTTATATCGACTTAATCGCCGGGCCAATGGCGAGCGGGTCATTAGTTAGATAGCGCTATTTAGGTTTGACAAACCTCACACGTGCCGCAGAGGACGGGCGTGAACTAATGGACTATGGCACGTCAGTGATGATAGACACCGACGCTAAGGGCACATAAACATGACTAACGTCAGTAGTCGATATGGTAACGAGTCTAGTGTATACATGGGGTAGCCCCCACGGCCGAAATGCCAGATAACTAACAAGGGGTAGCCCCCACGGCTGGATTGCCAGAGTAACCGGGAATAAACAAGTCACGTTTTCAACTATGGGGTAACCCCCACGGCAGGAAGCCAGATAAAGGAAACTGTTTTCAGAACAACTGTAACAAACACCCAACTGTGAACTCACTCAACTTGTTGTTGACTCGTTACTACATGCTTTGCAGGACAATAGGTACTTAGCTGGAGCTTGCAAGGAAGAGAGTCGTTGTGGGACATGGACAGCTGTGTGCCATGTTAAACTATGAAACAATTAAACTTATGTTTTGGTTTTAAACATTATGCTTCCGCTTGCAACTTAACTATGTTTTGTTTGGACACCAATTGTATTTGTTGGACTTTTATAATCACTTACATGCTTGTTCAATATGATTGGTGGCTGGATCCTGGTCAGTCACGCCTCCAAGCGGTGGTATTCCGCAGGTGGATTTTGGGGGTGTGACATAACATAAGGCTTTAACCATGCTAATAGTATGATCGTGTAATCAATACTTACATTTGTGTAACTCATATTACACCCGAGGTATCATACGCAACTATACTTGTCATAACATTCCATAGCTGTCATACATACGTCATTTCTTCTAGCAATTTGTAATGCTAAGGCAATTACCTAACCTTGTACCACAATGGATTAATTCTCACATATATGCTTACTAAGGTTTCATTATGTACGAGATTGTAAGCTTATTACACATGCCATCCCATTCCACGTACGAGTTACATAAAACTTGGTACAACCATTTATTCGATAATCTAGTTTACACTCTACCTAGTAGGGTCGTCTTATAATACGAAGCATGAATCTTAGGTATACAAACTCTACTCGTGAACATTTCTTTAGAGGTTTACTTTCTAATAAGTCCTCACATAGGATAGGTAGCTCGACTAGGGGCATAATTCATTAAATTTTTCATTCATTTACTCAATTAGTCTAAAATTTCATGTCTTAGCGAAATCCTATCTTATTTTCTTTGCAAGGTTTACTTGTGGTAAAATATCTTTTATGCCACACTCCATTCATATTCTTTTTTTATATTCCTCGCAATCCTTGTTTATGTAACATTCCACCTCCCTAATAGTCATGCCTTCTAGTACTCTTATTCTAACTTCCTTCGACGTTAACCTTTCACATTTTCCATACAATTCTTTCTAATCATTCTAAATTTGGTATACTAAGCATGTACTCCGCTTTCTTATCAGTTCCTTACATTCCTTTCCACTACTCATTTTTCCCAATATGCGGGACAACTTTTACCATATTTTAACAACGACATTTAGTAACTCCATCACTATTAGTTGTTTGCTAATCCATTCCATACCTTTCTCCTGTTGCACTTCGAATTGCCCATTAGCTTATGTTTTTCAATCATTTACAAAATTTCCTTTGTACACAATATCTAGTTATCCACCTTACTTCTACTAGTTTAATGATTTACCTCCAAGCCATAATAAATGTTCAACTTCATCAATTGAAGTTCATAACCTTTGGTTATTACCCTTTCCATTCATACAGTATGGACTAACTCGCACATTTGTACTCCCTCGTTGATTTTGGACATACTTATGCAAATGTTGTTCTTGCCATCCCATTTCTTTTATATCCTTTATTAATAAGTCCAACATGTAATTATGTTTACATGTTGGGCCACTTCCATCATTCTTGAAATTAGTTCATATCATTTAAACTTTCAAATTCAAATATACTTACTATCATTTTTCTATTTCTTACAGAATCCCTATCCTTGTAAGTGCTTAAACTCATCCTTCTAGGTCTTAGCCCATTATTCATTCTAATCCTTATGTATTGATCTCTATATCATTAATACGTAATGCATTTAGCGCATAATTCTTCCATCATAATCTTTTATTACCTCAACATTTTTCTATGTATATGTATTTACTTACACTATCACATGATACCACTTTTGTCATATGTTTTCCTCTTACTTGTATAACCCATTTGGGTCTACCATGGTTAACTATCAACATATCCTTATTCATATTCCCACAAACAGCTACAACCTATTTCGTGTACATTCACATATATATCACCTATATATATGTATATACATTCCTTTAGTCCAACATCATGCTTGACCAACCAAGCTACTTGTGCCACTTACCTATTATGTTTATGCTAATCTTTAGTTAGGTGGAGAAAAGTATCTACTCATTTGCTTTCATACATTCCTTCCCACCTAAAGACTCTAACTTTTATCCGTCTATAATCCCTTCTTAAGGTTCTATCCATGCTTACACCTAGATACAATCCTTCCATTCTGGTTGTTCATTCGAGTATTTCATTCGAGTTTGTTTGTTCGGTTTTTGCTTATGGGTTAGAACATCTTCTTCTGTACCTTTCTTCCTTATATGTTGATTCGCCCTCACCTACGGGTTCAACCCGTTCATTTCCACATTTATTTCTTCCATCATGTCATCCTCCATCCCGTCTCATGTGACACGTCTCGTAGCCACCTCCTATATTCAACTTCAAGTATTGTTTCCCAACACTATATTCTACATTCTATTTCATGTGTCGCGTTTTCACAATAATATCTTCCTATAAAATTTTCATTCTACTAACATTCACTTTTCATTTGACAAGACTTTCATCCTTAGGACCATACTATACTCAAAATTCGATCATTCTCTCATGTTCAATACTTTCTACACTTGATCATACTCATCATTCAAACATTTTACTATATTCTTGGTGTAATCATACTCATTTTCCATACATTTTATTGTTCCATTTGTTATCGTTTGTATTCCCTTCCTTCGTCATCTACATTAAACATTCTCTACATTCATTACTTCATATACTTTTTATGTTATCTCAAGTTACCTTCATGCATTCATACTCATATTTCAACAATTTTTCATTTCACTTATACATCATCATCAATGTTGGTCACGTTAGGCCATATCATGCATGCCTTTCATTCATAGGGAAATAGGATCCCTCATCCTTCTTCCTTACTTTCTCGTACCATCCGTTACTCGAAACGTATTCTGTTAACAATTTCTTCATTCTCATCAGCCATCTACTATAACATTCGAGATCATTACCAAATTTCATTCTCTGGTCATGTTCACTTCATTCTAGCATTTTTAATTTTTTCTATACTTTCCTTTCTTTCATGCTAGGTGTTAACGGTCCTTTATGACCACACCACATACTTCTCATCATAGAGTTGATGAATCAAGCTAAAATTTCATTCATAACTTTCCAATCATATACGTCCTTACTTTGAAACATTTCGATATGACCCGATTAACATTTAGAGGATCTTAATTATCATATGTTACCCTTCCAGAAGCTTGACAGAGCTATTGGATTGGCCTAAGGAAATATTCTACAACATATTTTAAGTAATATGTTAATAAGCTTAACATATTTTAATAACTTTCATTCTCTTACTCATTACTATTATACTTTCATTCCATCCATTCTTGGTGTTAACGACCACTTCATGACTACACCGTATACCTTTCGTCATAGGGTTAATAAACCCGGTACTAACTTCAGTTGTATCCTTCCTTTCCTACATATCCTCATTAATCATCATGCTATATTTGGGGTTTATTGGGAACTATCAAGATTCGGGGCTTCATTACACATTACTTTAAAATTTCACTTGCTTGACGTCTTGACTACATTCTAGTTTCAATTCATTCTTTACACGTTATCATCATCAATAGTCGCGATGTATCATATCGATCATGTATAACAACCCTCCTAAAACCCTTAACATGCCCTAAACTTCCTATAATATACCTTCATATTTTTAAAAATCAAATAAAAACAATAATATAGGGTTCTCGCGGGGCGCGGCCCCCTTGAGAGAACGAGTCGCGGGCCGCAACTACATGACACCAGGCGAGCCCGTGAGCTGCCACGTGTCCCTTGTGTGTTAAACCTATACCGTTGATTCACCATGCCTAGAACCTACCCAAGTTCTCTCGCGGGCCGCGTAAGAATAAGAGCAGGAGCTCGCGGGCCGCGAACCGCCTATCTCCAGACCTATATAAGACGTATATAAGGAGGCCTCGACCTCAGTTTCAAATCGTTCAAAACTTTATTTTCTTTTCTCACGTATAGGCAAAATATAATCGGGTATTATACCCCTAAAAATTGAAGCTCTACCTCTTTGTAAGTATTATAACCCCCAGTTACGTATTGGTTACTCTACCCGATTGATCTAGGGCTTCGTAACGCATGTCAAGGCTCTGCCTGACTTAGTTCATTGGAGTTCTGTCTCGGTTCTATAACTAATGTAATTTGGGTTATTTTACTAACACATGGGCATTGTTTAAATTTTATAGATTATAACCAGGAAGTCACCAAGAAGCTATAATATTTTCTAAATCAGCAATGTGAGTCATTCTCTTTTTCTACCAAACTGTTTCACCAAAACCTCAAAATGTTTTAAATAATGATAACAGTGATTAAGTCTATGTATTCTACAATTACTGTCGGTATTTTGGGGTTTTGAATACATTACTTGTTACTATTGCGAATGGTAACATGACCACAAGTTTGGATTGACAGTACCGTGTGGGGGTAGTTGGGTAGATATAAACTTTGTAATCGCTCTCAATACTGTAATGTCACACCCCGACCGCGTAAAACAACAAATCGCGATGGAAATGTCGGGGAGTGGAGTAACAGAATCATTGTTTCACCACACATGGTAATTGAAGTTTTGTTTTATTGATTTAAAATGTTTACATTGATTAAGAGTTTAGGAAGCACCCCATGAATTAAACTGTTTTTCATAGTTTATGTCACTAAGGCCTCGTCCATTCCTATGTTTGCATCATGATCACCTAACAACAGCACCTGAAACACATGTGAAAATAGGTACGTCAGCATAAAAATGCATGTGAGATACATAGGTTTTTTTGATGCAGGATTCATGACTTGTAAGTTAAAAGAAGTGTTTAAAAAAAGTTAGTCATGAATCTTATTAAAAGTGTTTTTTTTATAAATCATACGAAAATCGATAACAGAATCAGATAATATAAAAGAAAGGTGTAAGGTTAAATGAATAACCAAATAAAATGAGCTGTATAAAATATGTCGTTTGTAAATCAATGTCTTGTGAAAATATGTTATTTGTGTAAATGGTAACATGTTCTTGTGAAATGATTTAGATAACGCTACGATATCTAATATCATAAAAGCACTTATATATAGGAAGTACCAGCGGCGTATCCACCATGCTTTTATCATATTACACACGCCTCTCTATTTAAATCACTTACCAAAATAAACCAGCAAATTGTATTGTTTAAACCAACGTCAAAATGTTCATGTATAATCAAAGGTTCAGTATGGCAAGCGAAGGTATCAACTTAAACCATAGGTAAAATGTATAAAACAATGTATTTGAATAAATCATAGTTTAAGTCAAAAATTATGTTTTGCAAATAAAACAATGCTTTACTGATACAGATATTTATGCGGTAATGTTTTACGTCTACATTCAAGCCTTGCAACTGAGTAGACAAACCCTTAACAAGTTAAAGGTTTATCAAAATTATGTATTTCGGATTTAGTCATCCCTTACGTCCAAACAAACCTAGGATTCCAGGGATGGGAGTTGTCAATTCCTATGGTACCACTACATACTACCGAGCGGCATGATCAATGTTAATGAACGTATTAGTTTCGTTAAACAAACCAAATGTTATACCAAATGTAAGCATGTTATAAGAATATAATGTACTAAGTATGCTAAATGAACATACAAAGTAGAAATGTTTAATGTAAATCAATGTGCTACCATGCTCAGTTAACATACACAGCAAAATATAAATGAAATCATGTACTATATGCGTACTAATGAACATAGCAAGTATATGTTATGAAAGAACGAAAAGCATGAAAGTAACAAGTAGACACATGTGTTTCACCCCAAAATGTTTGAAAAACAGTAAAAGAGGGGACTATGTAGTCACTTGATATTGCTTAAAAGTCTTGGAATAAAAATCAAACAACGCTTGAGGGATCACAGAAATCAAACGACACCTAATATAGGTAACTATGTTAATAAACCAGACCTAAATCGGAAGATCGGATAGAATGAGGTTTCGTAAACCAAATGAGTATTGAAACTCATATGATATGGTTTAACAAAGCCTACATTCTAAAACGAAACCTATCCTAAGTGCTTATGACCCGTTATGACCCGTTTAGGTAGCTTATGCTACTTTAACGCTTCATTTGCACAAATGCGCGTTCGAGATGCCTAACTAGTCCTATGACAAGTATTATATGCCCTAACATGTTTAATAATAAGTTTAAGTGACAAAATTTAGGTTACATATGCTTAAAATGAAATTATGCACAAAAATGGCATTTTGGACATTTTCCAAAGGCATATAAACTACCTATCATAAAACTAAGTAAATTATGTAACCATAAGGTATAACCTCGGAAGGTTATTCCCTATTCAACTATGGTCACAAAATATGTTTAGTCGGATCCTAATGATCGACCAAATGGGTCGGGTTCGAAAGTCTAAGCGGTTGTTTAGACCGCTTATCTTACGACCCTATATAAGCACTAGACTAAAAGTGACGAGTTAAACATGTTGAAACATGTTTAACTAAGTTAGAAAACAAGTTTGATATCATAACAAAGTGTTTTGATACCCAAAGATAGCTTCGTTGCAAAATACGCATAAACACGTATTTTGACCGAAACTATGACTCGTCACTATGCCTAATCAACGTGGTAATCAGTAGGTATAGTCACAAGGGACTATAATGTGACACCTGTGCCTCTACAATCATCATACAAATACAAATCCAATGAAATCCTATGTTTCATTCTCGGGATTTGTACAATTTCATATGACATTTATACATATCAATTCTTGTTCGATTTCAACCTCTAAATCACTTTCTGGAAAGTTTTACGCAAACGTAATCAGTTTAATGTGACAAACACTCCGGAATAGTGACATAAACTTAACATACCTTAAATAACCTTTACATAACTTAGAAATAAGTTTAGAAGGGTTTGGTATGGCAAAAACAAGTTTATTCGATCACAGGGACTATTTGCGTCAAACTGCAAAAGTCTACCGTTTCGTATGGAAACATACATTCAGGAACATGATCATAAGCTAAAAATACCATTAATAACCTTAACATGGCTTATAAACAGGCTTTGAGTGGTTCGGTGTGCGAAAATACGCTTGTTTGATCATACAGGGACTAAAAGTGTTAAAAACGGCGTAAGTTTGCATTTACGCGCATATCTTACTTTCTGACCACATCCGGACATCCAAAAAATTTTTGTAGACACTAAAATATTTTATTTTAGTGATCGGAATGCAAAAATACCATTCATCGCTTAATTTGGATCGTTTTCGAGTCCGTTCGAGTTTCGTCATAATTAACCAAACAACTTGACCGTACGACCAAACGAACCGACATCCGAGATATTTCCGAGCATATTTTGTGTCCCCTATACTTTAACGACCTTGTAGAGCCTTGAAAATGGCTTAACGGGGGTTAAATGGGCCAAAAACCAGCTTAAACACATGCAGGGACCAAACCTGTAAATAATCAAAATTGTTGCTGATCTGATGGAGGTCGCGGGCCGCGTAGACAGGCCGCATTTCTTACACGGGGCGTGACAGAAGGCCAAGTAACAGAAAACTGATTGTCAGCTGTTGTTTTGCAAATCAGGCACTTGTATGCAATTTCCTTGTTTTGGGAAGCAAGTTAACACTTCTCCAAGTAACATTAGCTGTCCCTTAACACTTGTATGGCTGGGATTTATTGCTTAGTAATGATCTTACAAGTTCACCACAAGTATAAATACCTCCCACCCTTCACTTGATCAATTGCTCATTCACATTTTGGAACTCAATGTGGAGGAATCCCTACAAAGGAGCCACCAACCTGAGTTCTAAAACCTTCCTTCTAGCCTTTGAACACCTTGTAAGTGTTCTTTCATGGCTTAGTAGTTATTTTCAGCCATTTAGAGCTGAAAGTCAAACTATTTGACCAACAGTTTGACTTTCGGTTTTGACCATCAATTGGTCAAGTCAAAGTTCAATTGAACTTTGCAACGTGATTGTAATCACCATGGTTATAATCCTTAGCAATTATACCCACTGATTACCACGTTGACTAGGCGTAGTGATGAGTCAAAGTTTAGGTCAAAATGCGTATTTGCGCGCATTTTGCGACGGAACTATTTTCGGGTATCAAAACCCTTTGTTTTGATACCAAATTAATTTTCCAACTTAGTTAAACATGTTTTAACGTGTTTAAATCGTCACTACTAGTTTAGTGCTTGTTTAGGGTCGTAAGTTAAGCGGTCTAAACAACCATTTAGACTTTCGAACCCGACCCGTTTGGTCGATCATAAGGATCTTGTAGGGTCGATATTCGACCTGAATGAGTCAGTCTGAGTCAAATCTAGGTCACTAGATAGGCGGAAACAATTTAGTAACTGAGAATCATTGTTAGAATGTGAGTAGAAGCAGAGAAATACACTTTAAACTGGTTTTCCATTGATATTAGACGTTAATACACGAAGAAAATTTGACAGCACTTCGTTGCAGCTTTCTCCAATTCGTACCAAATGAAAAACCCAACTCTCCTATTTATAGGAGATCCATTCCGCACGAAATGACACATCCATTTCGTAGGAAATGGTAAACTTCCATTTCGTGCGAAATGGACATTACAAGTCCATTTCGTGCGAAATGGTTACATACACAAAATAACTTTAACTTTACACTTTACACCCCTATTACAAGCTATTTGACATGACCTAGACTGTAGACGTAGGCGATAGACATTGTGTACCAACAAACTCCCCCTTGGATATTGCCAGAGTCTTCAGTCAGGATGTCTTCAAAAACTTCTTCACATAGACTTGAACTTTTCTTCTCTCTGCTTCGGCTTTCTCTTCAACAAACTCTTCAACCTTTCATTCTCTTGAGAAGCTTTCATCTTTTCTTCAGCTTGCATCTTCATCCATTTACCTCTAAGCTCTTCACATGCCTTCCTTTCTTTTTCAGCTTTCAAAGCCTCCTCTTGCTCTATCTTTCTCCACTAAGACAACCATGCATTTTCATAATTGATTCCTTTTTGAAAACATATAGTTGCAACTTTTTGAAATTGCAATGCCTGGTCTTTATCTTCAGCTCTGTAACCAATCTTGTTTAAGAACAAACACTCTATATCCTTCGCAGAACAGTTAACTATCCACAAAGGATCATACAAGTGAATGTATCTACCTTCATTCTCCACCTTGTATGTAATCACAGCTTCAGTCGACATGCAACTGTACACCCAACATAAGAATCCTTTGTAAAACCCTGTTCCATTTTCGGCAACGGGATATTCTTTATCACCCTGGGCTTCTTTATCTGCAAGATTGTC
Organism: Helianthus tuberosus; assembly: GCA_030545235.1. Taxonomy (NCBI): domain Eukaryota; kingdom Viridiplantae; phylum Streptophyta; class Magnoliopsida; order Asterales; family Asteraceae; genus Helianthus; species Helianthus tuberosus. The sequence goes on from CM060400.1 coordinate 60,138,811, forward strand.
TCTTCAATACCAGTGAATGGATCCACTCTCTTCACTTTCTTTGGTTGATGCAGCTTCCAGTGTTTGAAATCTTTGAATGCTTCGAACTTCATTAATCCCCAAGTAGGCATATCACGCTCTCTGACATGATAAGACAAAGTTCTGACTTTAGGAAGTTCTTCTACATCCCACCATGGCAAAGACATGATATCCTGAATGTACTCGAAGTATTATACACCAAACTCTCTTCGGATAGCATACGCATTAACCTGCGGTAAATATCCCCAACTGATTATATCACCAAGAGAAACTTCTCTGTCTCTTTTGTAAAACTTCAACGGTCTTTTGAATTTTCTCTTAGTATCTTTTCTGAACCATTTCTTTCTTTCTTCGTGACATTCATCCTTTGACATTTTATCAAAACTTTTATTCTTTAAAAATTCTTCAATTCTCCTCCTTAACTCATCTATATTTGCTTGACTGAAGAATTCAGCAAGCGTCAGAAAGTTAGAAGTATCACCATGAACATTCTCAGACTCTTCATCACTACAGTCTTCAACTTCAACTCTGTCATAATTATCAGCATCTTCAACGTATTTGTACTGATACTCTGGCTGCTGATTAATATCAAACTGATTCAGCTCCTCTTTAAAATCAAATTTGAAATTAATATCTTCAATGTGCGTCATCTTGATGATATCAGCCATGGTATATGTATGCAAGTATTCTCCTTCTTCTACATCAGGTTCAAGACGTAGAATCAATTTTTCACTTTCATCAACACTCTTATCATCAACATGCTCCCCCTCACCACTTGCATTCTCAGGCTCTTCATTTGCATCATCTCGAAGATAATCATCAACATTTTCTTCTTGAGATGCTTTAGTAACTTTGATACCTGAAGTACCTTGATCGTCGTCATCATTCCCATCATCATCATCATGACTATTTGCAGAATATACATCATCTGCATCATCTATCAAAGCATCATCATCATCCTCGTCATCTATATCTTCAACATCTTCATCATTATCACCAGATACTGAAGATATTGGTAGAACAGACGATACTGGATCTTCTATTGGTTCAGACACAACCATTGCTTTTTCAATAACTTTAACAACTTTTTCACCTTCAACACTTTTGCCCTTATCTTTCATTTGAGCTTCTAAATCAGCTTTACGTTTCGCTCTAACTTCCTCAATCTTTATTTCTTCGAATCTCTGTTCAACAGGCTTTCCAATCAAATTCTCCAAGACTTTATTCATCATATACATTTCATGTTCTTTCTTTGCATTGTTAGCTTCTAATTCTTTGTTCTTTAACTTGAAATATTGATTTTGCTCATCTCTACGAGCCTTTTCTTCTTCCAACTCTACAATTCGAACTTTCATAATATCAATCTCAGCTTGATCAGCTTCAATTCTTTTCAACAAAGATGAGTTTTCAGCTTCAACAGTCTTTACACGCTTTTCTAGCTTCTTTTCACGATCTCCTAACTTCTTATTCTCAACTAACACCTTATCCACTTTCTGTTGCAGCTTCTTCACAAGCTCATCGTTCACAAAACTAAAATCTCCAATATCTTCAAGAGGAATGTTTTCTGGAATATTCGGAAAATCTTTAAATCTAGAAGATCCAGGAGTCGTTTGTACTGGTGGTTGTGTGGTTGGTGGTGTTTGGAGAATGTGTGGTGATGTTATAATAGGTTGTTCATGAGTTGGTGTAGAGATACGAGGTTGTGGTGATGAATGTGGTGGTGATGGTTGTTTTGGTGGTGATGGATGTGGTGGTGATTGATGTGGTGATGGTTGATGTGTTGATGGTTGTTGTTGTGGTTTAGGTGGTGGTAAAGGTGGTTGACTTGGTTCCTGGATTGGTTTTGATTTCAGCAAGATTTTCAACCTTCTTGCTACTTTAGGAAATACAACACGTTTTCTTGCATTGGATTTTTTCCTACCTCCAGATGATGGTGGTGTTTGAACAACCTGAACATGTTCTGGAGATGGAACATACAAATCATCATCGTCATTACCACTCCTTTTTCTCTTCTTTTGTTTTTCTTTTTCAGAAATTACATTCTTCCAATGTTCAGTTTCATCAACATCCTATTCAAAACTGGAAGAACTTTTCTCTTCTTTGTCACCTTCTTCACCAGCTGCTTTCTCAGCTTCAAGACTTTCAGTAAGAGACTTCAATAACTGAGCAGATTCAGGTGATAAACGACCTTGATCTCTTTCAGCATCAGCTTCAGTTTCATCTTCCTCTGGTTCATCGACCAGCATTGTCTCGACAGTTTTCTTTTGACGTTTCTTTTTTGGTTGTGAAGATGAGCCTTCTTCTGGTTGTACTTTTGGAGTTGTCTTTCTACTCCTTTTCTTCTTATCTTCTTTCAAAAACCACTCATTTCGTGTTTCTTTGAATTCTGCTAACTTTTCAATTCCTCAGCTGCACTTTTCTCTTTCATCTCTTCATCATTTCTCCACTTCAGATGATTAACAGGATCTGGATCTACATAATTAGCACTCTTGATGAATCCAAAGAACTCTGTCTTTGTCTTCAGTTCTGGATGATTTTTGTGATAACTGGATAATACAAACAACTTTTCATTATCCATATGATACAATGCCAATAAATCATTATTTTTATCTTTCTCTAGATCCGGATAAGCATGATCAAGAATCATTTGTACAAATCTTGGATAAATCCAGGTTTTGCTGCCTGACGTAATATTCTCTTTCATGTAGTGAATTTTTTTTTTTTGAAAAATTGTACTTTTTGTTCAACACTAAAGCCGTCACCATGTTCATCTGATAATCTCTCATCACATCATAACCACCTTTTCTGTGACTAAGAGAATGAACAATTGAATGAATGAAAAATTTGTAAGGCTTTGAGAAAAATGCTTTCGAATAGTTTGCACTGTTCAACGGACCACTATATCCCATCCTCAACATACATCCCTTAACCATTCTTTCTGGAAACTTCGTCGGTGAATTTTCATCATCCGGAAAATCTAACACTTCACGGACGAGTTGTTCTGTGATGACAATCTCTTTATCTTTACCATTTAAGCTAACAATCGAACTTATCACTTTACTTTCTTCGTCATACTTAGCATTCTTACAGAAACGTTCAATATGAGGTCTGAACACATTATGTTGATTTGTCAATGCCTTCTGGATAGGTAAAAGCTTCATAAATTCCAGAATATCCTTGAATACGGCCATCTTTGGAAGCTTTTCGTCATAAACACAACAAGTGTTATGTGATGGATCAAATTCAACAGTCGAAGCCTGAAATATAAGACAGAAACACAAGTTATAAACTTTGAACAATTTTCAACATAAAACATGCTTCACACGAAATGACTTTCAAGTGATATGAGTTTCAAACAGAATGGTTGGTTCAAGCGAAATGACTTTTCAAGCGGAATGGCCAGTTTTCAAACGAAATCAACTTCAAACGGAATGGCCATTTCGTTTGATTTTGAAACATTTAACAATGTGCCATTTCGTACGAAATGGCTTATCATTTCGTTTGAATCTACAATGATGAATAGTGATTTTTCAGATGATTAAACCATGATTTGATGATGACATTTAAACCCAATATATGTTCTATGACAGATTCCGAGTACAGGGTTGTGTTTATTATTCATTTTCGTCCATACAAACATCCTAGATCTATGTTCAAAGTTCCTGATCTACCGAGTTCATGCGAATCGATCAAATTGAAACCCTAAATCAGATCTTTAACATATTCCGAACACCCAGATGTCATTTTTGTTCATTATTGATCAATATTAAACCCTAAATCTACGATTCAAAAGTTCATGTTCATCGTTTTTCATACGAAATCGACAAATCTGGTTCAAAACTGCAACAATCTTACCTTTCCCATGTTATAAGTTGAGCCAACCAACTTATAAACAAATTACGAGCAACAGAACAACAAGATTTCTGCTTGAAAACAATGAAATCAGTGATTTCGCTTGAAATCACCTGAGTGGTGTGTCTGAAACGAAATGGTGAAACTGAATGGTTCAAGCGAAATGAAATCCTTTATATAGACATGTCTATTTCGTACGAAATGGACATTGAGACAATGTGACAGCTTCAAGCGAAATGAGCATTTGAAACGATATGGCCATTTCGTGTGAAATGGTCATTTCGTTTGAAATTTCAATTATCAAAATTTTTCAAATTTTTATCTTTTTTATTATTTTTAACTTTTTACCATCACACCCAGTTAACCAAGTCCAAGTTAATGACCCTGGTCAACTGTTTAGCCTGCCAAGTCCAAGTTAATGACCTTGGCTGACCAATTTATGAACTTGCTGACTTTTTGAAACAGATTTAAGTTCAAATTAATGAACTTTTAAACTTTTCGAGCAATTACCAACTTTTTTTACAAACTTTTGCTTATCCAACCCACATGATCCAACTTGTTTAGCACATTAAGACTTTGATCATCAGATCCCCAACGTCCGTTGTCGAAAATAAGATGAAAAATCAAATCTTTTTGGATTTTGGATTTAAGAAACAGTAAACTATACAAACATATTTTTGGTGAGCGTGTTAGGGGATCATATCAGCTGCTGTCAAGCTACAAGTACCGTTAAGCTTTGATTTCATACTAAGCATTAAACAATTCACAGTGATTGCCGATATACTGATCCACTTTAAATTTTCACACAAATTTCAATCTGTTCAGGATACGAATTAGTGTTTTAAGGCTTAACTTATACGCGTGAACCACCTCAGAATATACTCCCGTATCCAGACCACTATATTCAGTCTTACAGGTGAGTGCACACTAATGATATCTATAATTGGGTTAAGTGCGAGACCATGAGAGCTCAGGCTATTACTTCCGCAAAATCAGAGAGATGATGGCTCGACTTTAGGTGGGTCCCCCTTGGGGATCTTCTTTACAACAGCACATGATTAGCATTTTTCATTGTTTCATCATTTTTTATGCTGAGGGGAGGCTTTACGAATAAAGCAATGCAATGTATTATACGAGGACTAGGCTATTGCTCCCGCAAAATCAGAATTCCATGTATAAAACCCCAGATATCAAGACGTACACAGACCTAGTATGTCAGAAATAGAGTCTTTCAAACAGGATTTCAGGGGTTACCTACATATCCGAGAGATGTTCCCCACGTAAAAGCAAGGAATGATTTATGTTTATATCCCGAATAAACTTACTAAATGTGTAAAAACCTATCGGCATATCATCAGCAAGACTGCTTAACACATTTAAACTTTACATTTCTTTAGCGTACTGCAACTGTCTAGCTGATGTACTATCATTTCCCTTTTTTACACAAACTCTTTTTTACTTTTCCAATGATTTTGGATTTTGAGATTTTATCATGTTTTTGTATTTTCTGAAAACTTTCTCCCCGTAAAATCAAAAAAATATTTTTGTGTTTTTGGTTTTATCAAAAGCAGAAAATAAACTGTACAGAAACTTGACAACACGACGCAGATCACTTCTGATCGCCGTCCTCCTCGGCTTCACACTCAACAACCCTCCCAGGAAACAAAATTTTCAACCCGTTCAAATTTAAAAGATAGTTAAATCTCTTTTTATAAAAAGGTTTTGTGTAAAAATCAGCTCTCTGATCATCGGTGTGTATATGATCAATTCGAATCAATTTCTTCTCGTAGCAAACACGGATGAAATGATGTTGAATCTCAATATGTTTTGTTTTAGAGTGATGGACCGGATTTTTAGTTATATTTATTGCTACCTCATTGTCCACAAAGATTGGAGTATCCAAGAACTGCAAACCATAGTCCCTCATCTGCTACTGGATCCAGAGGATCTGAGAGCAACAGCTAGAAGCCGAAACGTATTCAGCCTCACAGGTTGAGAGAGCGACTGTGGTTTGTTTCTTGCACTGCCATGTGACAAGCCGAGTTCCAAAGAACTGGCACCCAGCAGTTGTGGACTTTGCATTCTGCTTACAGCTTTCGAAATCAAAATCAGCATAACCAGTAAGAGAAAAGTCACCAGATTTAGGATACCACAAGCCGGTGCTTGGGCAACCTTTAAGATACCGTAAAATTCTCTTCACAATCATCAGGTGTGACTGTCTCGGGCTAGACTGATATCGGACGCAAAGGAAAGTTGGGTACATGATGTCAGGGCATGACGCAGTCAGATACATTAATGATCCAATGATCGATCGATAGTGCATCTCATCCACCTTTTCACCGCTTTCGTTCGGACATATCCCATGATTTTGAGCCAGGGGGTTGAAATTGGAGATGATTCAGACATGTTGAACTTGTCCAGCACATCATTTACATATTTTGTTTGGTGAATGAAGATTACTTTGGGCATTTGCTCAACCTGAAGCCCTAGGAAGAACTTCATCTCCCCCATCGAACTCATTTTGAACTTCTTTTTCATAACCTTCTCGAACTCTTTACACAGCTCATCATTTGTCGATCCAAAGATTATGTCGTCAACGTAGATCTGCACGATGAGTAGATGACATGCAACCTCTTTTGTAAACAAAGTTCTATCGACCATCCCTCTAGTGAACCCGTTGGCCAGCAGATGTTGGGAAAGCGTCTTGTACCAGGCTCTCGGGGCCTGGTGTAAACCGTAAAGCGCTTTATCGAGAAGATAGACCTTGTTTTTGTGCACTGGATCGGTAAACCCTGGTGGTTGTCCGACGTACACTTCTTCTTTGATTTTTCCGTAAAGGAATGCAGATTTAATATCTAATTGGTAGACTTTGAATCCTTTCCAAGACGCGAATGCCAGGAAGATTCTAATCGCCTCGAGTCTAGCAACGGGAGCATACACTTCGGTGAATCGATGCCTTCTTGCTGACTGAAACCTTGTACTACCAAACGTGCTTTGTTTCGAACAATGACCCCTCTATCATCTCGCTTACACTTGAAAGCCCACTTGGTCTTGATCAGCTTTTGATTTTCTGGGAGATCCACCAATCTCCATACTCCAACTTTCTCAAACTGCAGTAGCTCTTCCTACATAGCATTTACCCAGCTTTCCTCAGTTAATGCTTCTTTATATGTTCTTGGCTCAACCTGCGAAATGAAACATTTCAATGAGAATTCTTCTTGTAAAGGAGCTACAGAAGAATAAAAACATGTAAGAGCTTTGTTGATTTGATCTCGCATTTTCACGCCACTGTGAAGATCTCCAATAATTTGTTCTGAAGGATGATAAGACAAAGTTCTCGGCAAGACTGTGTCAGGTACGCTCACTTTCGATTGCAAGTTTGTGATATCCTGATCACTCGTGTGATCCACAGCTTCTGAAGATGCAATATTTGGTTCCTCGTCAAAAATCAGATCGACTTCTGATTCTGAGTCATCAGATTGATCAAATAATGGAGCTGGTTCAACTGGGGGTTCGTGTACAGTTCCACTTGGACCAGCCTCGTGATCATTTGCACCCACAGCGGGCTGAGAAACTACTAGCGGTCTTGGAACTTGTTCTTGTGACATAGATTGCTGATATTGGTACAATAGTGCTAGTTCCTCCTCACTTGGCTCAGTCGGCAATTGGAATGACTCCCAGAATTTGTCGTAGTCAAAAAGCAATCTGTTTCCGGGAAGTTGTTCCGGAGCAGTAAACTTCTGACAATCAACATGCAGAACTTGTATAATCTTCCCCAAGCATGGAACAAATACTCTCTTCAGTGGACTTGCATAACCTACAAAGAAACCTTCGTTAACTTTAGCACCAAATTTACCATCTGGATCAATAAATGTGCAAGGTGATCCAAAAGGATCTAAGAATTTCAGATTTGGTTTATAGCTATGAAGTAATTCGAAGCAGGTTTTCTTGTACTTCTTTACTGTGAGAACACGACTTAGCGTGTAACATGTTGCAGCAACTGCTTCACTCCAAAAGAATATCGGTAATTTGGAGTCGGCTAGCATAGTTCGAGCTGTTTCGATCAATGTGCGATTCTTTCGTTCTGTAACACCGTTTTGTAGTGGAGTATAGGGTGCGCTGAATTCATGAAGAATGCCTTTGTCATTGCAGAATTCAAGCATACAATTGTTTTTGAATTCTGTTCCACTGTCACTTTGAATTCTTCTGATCGGCAGTTTGTACAGCGTCTCCATCTTTTTTAATAAAATCATCAACGAATCAAACGTTTGCTCTTTTCTTTCAAGACACATTACCCAAGAAAATCAAACGTTTGCTCTTTTCTTTCAAGACACATTACCACAAGACAATACAGATCTCCACTTACGCTCTTCACATTTACCGGTCCAAAAAGATCCATATGGAGTCTTTCTAGCGGTAGTCTTATTGAATTCAAGAGCTTCTTTGGGTGTGACTTTTTCGTTTGCTTCCCCTTTTTGCATTCTACACAGTCATCATTCAGATGGAAATTTTTCAGATTAACACCTTCAACAAGATCATTGTGAACTAAGAAATTCATTTTTCTCACATGAATGTGACCCATCTTACGATGCCACATTCTTGATTCTTTTTCAGTCCCTTTTGTTTTAGTTACAAAACATTTTGGTTTCATGTCTGTTGTTGTTGCGACGCTCATGTCTAGGACATACAAATCGTTTTCTCGTGGAGCGCGCATCAACACCATATCTTCTGGAATTTTAAAACCAGGTTTAATGATCAAACACTCATTTTTTGTAAAATGTACTGTGAATGAATTGTCATAAATCTGCAATATGCTCAACAGATTGTTTTCAAGTTCAACGATGTAGTTCATTTTATCAAACGTGACAACTCCATTGGTAAGAATTCCTTCACCAACGATTCTTCCTCCCTGGTTTCCCACAAATCCAACATATCCTCCGTTAATTGATTTGACATCATAGAGTAGAGCTAACATCCCAGTCATATGCCTCAAGGCACCGCTATCCATGATCCACTTGGAGATTATAGAACGTTGAAGCCCCTGCACACATCAAAGATATTCACTTAAACAATGATACCCAAGATTTTTCAGTATTTGGAACAGTACCAAACATAATATCATGAGCCACGTCAACTTTTGGAATGTTGAAGACAATGTTTGGAACAACAGATTTTGACTTTGATTTTAGATCTCCCTCCTTGATTGGTGGAAATTCTTCAATCAGTTTGTCCAATTCAAATTCAAGTTTTTCGACATCGGTTGCAAAAGCTTTTGATTCAGATTTTAAAACCTTTTCCATTTTCTTTTCTTCAAACGATTGTTTTGGTTTCTCCACCCATGATTGATTTGGAAAAATCTTCGTTTTAGGATAAACCTTTGAAGTCTTTGGAGATTTTGAAGATTCACCAATCTCAAAGGTTGATTTTGGCTTGTCTTCGGACTTCAAAGATTCACCGCGTTTCAAAATACGCACAGGGGGAACCATCAGTGTTTTTCCTTTAACATCATTTGAAGTTTTAGGTTTGGGTTTCTGGAAAACTGATTTTTAAACCTTTTAACACACTGTTTGGCCATGTGACCAATTTCATTGCAGCGATAACAGACTCTTTTGTCGTACTCAACAAAAGTAGATATGTTGGTCTCATCTTTCAACTTTTGAGCTGCATTGAAATCGTCAATTGCTTTCTTACTAAAGATATAATCTTTTCATCTACAGTATTCTTACCCGCCACAAACACATCACTCAAATTTTCTCTTGGCTTAACCTCTTTCTTAGCCATTTTCTTCTCAAAACCGACACCTTTCCTTTTGAAATTTTTACCATGTCTTTTGTTCTGACCATTGTTACCCACCCATTCTTTCTTTCCCGGGTTGTTTGGTTGTTGTTTCACAAAAGATTTTTTCGGTTTTAACAGAAACACATTGTTGTTAACCTCTGAAATGTCAATTTCCACAAGCTTGTAAACCTTTTCAACATTTTCCAGTTTTGCATTCTGAATCGGAAATTCAAAATCAGTATATAGTTTGTCAGTTCCGGTCATAGTGTAAGCCACAATGATCGAATCGTCATTCACACCTTTATATGATTTTGGTATGAACTTGTCCAGAAAATTCCCATCATCTTCAGAATCAGAACTTCAATTTTCAAAATGAGTTTTGGCAGTTTTGAAATCACTGTTATCACTTTCTTCATCCAACACTTGGTCTACAACCGTTTTCACAAGTTGTGACTCATTGTCGGTGTCAGATGAAGAAAATGTAACATCAATGCTTTCCGGTAACTCATTCTCAAAAGTTCTCAACTTGAGATTCAAAGCTGCTTCAACCCCATCTGGATATTTCTATGTATAATGATTCCACATTGGGGGTGGAACATTGTTGAAAGCAGGTTTAGCATCAGGTAATTTAGGAACAATTTGATCAACCACATAAGATGAAGCAATATAACTGATCAATTTCTTATCAACTCTTTCTTTTTCAATACGTATCAATTCAAGTTCTTTTTTCAAAGATGTGATTGTGTCCAGATGAATGTTAATCTCCAACTGCTTTTCCATGATAGTTTCTTTGAACAAATTAATAGCTTTACCATTTTCTAAACTTTCTTTTTGAATTATTTTGATTGAACGTGCTAAAGTGTCATATGTTTCTTTCACATCATTAAGATCAAATTTTACTTCGTCGGTATATTTCTTCAAGTCTTGAAACTGTTTGTCTTTTTCAAGACAATCCATGTAGGGTTTTAAACAGTTTTCGCATGGTGTTTTAGGAATTGGATCAATCTTTTTAAAAATGTTTTCTTCTTTATTAGTTTTAATTTCTGGTTTACCAAACCCGTCAGACTCAGACTCTGATTTTTCTCTTGATTTGATATCCAGATTTTCTGATTTGAACTCAGACTCCTTTTTGACTGACTCCTTTTTTATTGAGTCTATTTCGACATACTCCGTTTTGACAGACTCCGTTTCGACAGACTCTGACTCTTGATTTTTGTCTACCTCTTTTAGTTTGATCATCAGCACCTTGTCAGCTATCTCCTTCAGAGTTTCTTCATGCATCTGTTTAGAAACATCTATGATTTCTTCAATCGGAGCTTGTTCGACGTCATATTGTGGACAAAAACCTGTAGTTTGCTCGTTGAAGAATCCTCCAAAAGAATCAAACATGTTAGGAGGCATTATGGATTTAAAAGAACTAGCAATAATCTCCTGTTCTGATTGATAATAATAAACTTCTGCTGCTGCCTCTTCAAGCTCTACCAGACTTTCTTCACTCATCACTTCACCGACTTCTTCAGTTTCAACAACACATTCTGAATTATCAACAATCTCTGCCATCATAGCAAAACCCTCATCAGGAACATATTTATCCCAACTAAACCCTTCCGGAATCTTCTCATCATCCTGATTAACCAAAAGAGCCTTTTCTGGTTTGTTTTCAATTTGAGGTCTTGAATTGAATGGTTGCTGACTAGTTTTGTGATAGATTGCTTGTCGGTAATAGTCATTTGTGAACGGATTCTGCTGATTGTTTGCTTCCCTGTTTGGACATTCACATTTGAAATGCCCTTTTTCTTTGCATTTGAAGCATGTAACTTTTGCTTTGTCAAATCCAAGCTTACAATCAGGTACTGAGAGACTGTTTCGTCCGGTTATTTCCATGAACCTTTGTGCTCTCCTCACTAAGGTCGCCATACCCCATTTGATATCTATCAATTCCAGCTCCTCTGGATCAATCTGATCGTAGTCTTCTTTCGTCATGTCAGGATTTCTAATTTTTCTGGCAACAAGACTTTCATAAGACTCAAGAACTGAAGCAAGTAGTGATATATGTTGTTTTGCTGTTGATTCTATAAACTCTTGACCATTCTTGATGTTCACAGCTATATTGCACAGAATCCCTTGACCGTGACTTTGATTGTTTGACCCTTAATAACTTTGAGTATAAGCTTGTTCTTGTGAACTCTGAACCATAGGATTTGGTTTGTAGCTTGTAACAGTGAGTGACTGTTGCTTTGTGTGCTTTGAGAAATTCCAGAAGTAGGATCAGCACTAAATGACGTCTGAATTTTTGGACTTGGGGTAGATGTTGCTGATGAACTTCCTTTGTAGTACAATTGAATATCTTGTTGTACATTAGAAGATTTCATTTTTCTAATCTTTTTAAGTTCAAGCTCATGGGATTCAATTTTCTCGATGAACGTGCTTAGATTGAAACCAACATATTCCAAGTTTTTCAAAACCAATAAATATGTGCCCCACTCATCATACGGTAACGCATCTGCCAGCTTGTCAACCCATTCTTCATCTGTTTTTTCAATGCTCAATCGCTTCATTTCTACAACCAAATGACAATATCTCTCGATCAACTCTTTTGTTGACTCGCCCTTGATAGCAGTAAAAATATCAAATTCCTTTTTCAGCAATGATGTCTTGCTCTTTATCATCGAAACACTTCCAAGAAACTTGACTTTTAGTGAATTCCAGATAGACTGCGAGTCACTTTGATTTTGTAGCAAAACCAAAATATCTTCTTTGATTGCTTGTTGCAAGATACTCATCATTGTCTTTTCGGCTTTAAAACTATCCTGTTCAAGTGGAGTTAACTGATGAAGTGCTTTCTCAATACCCGCTCCATTCGTCGGAGGTACATACCTTGACTCAATTTTTATCCAACACTCAAAATGATTTGCCTGTACCCAGGTTTTAAACCTCTCTGACCACCCTGAATATTCGTCAATGTTCATTAACTTTGGTGGCTTTTGCATTGTACCAAGCTCATTTTCCATGTTTACGTTCTGAATAATACTTACTGGTGTTTGAACTGCTGTCATTCCCCCTCCGGAAAACATTTTATAAAATTCTTGGTTATCCATTTTAAACTTTGAAAATTTTTCAAAGTTTTTGAAAAAATTACTTTTCAAGCGAAATGACTTCCACACGGAATGGACTTTCAAACGGAATGGACACACAAACGAAAGGGACTGTTTCAAACGAAATGAGTTCAAACGATATGAACTTTCAAACGAAATGACACTTTCAAACGAAATGAAATACCATTTCGTGCGAAATGAGAAAAAAGGTTCCTTTTCGTGCGAAATGATCAGGCAATACAGATTTTCAAGCGAAACGGTCCATTTCGTGCGAAATGGATAAGTTTTTCAAACGAAATGATACAATTTCACACGAAATGATGTTTTTGATACTTTTTGATCATATTTAGTCCGAATTAAGGTCTGAAACTTTGAAGGATTGATTAATATGGTGTTTTACACGTTATATCCAAATCTCGGTCCATTTTGTTCGTGGAATTGTTCAAAAATCCAAGAATGAATAGAAGTAGAAAGTTCTAAACCATTCAAAGCACTGATTCAGCCGATTTGACTCATCCTGAGCTCTGATACCACTTGTAGGAACGATATTCGACCTGAATGAGTCGGTCTGAGTCAAATCTAGGTCAATAGATAGGCGGAAACAATCTAGTAACTGAGAATCGGTGTTAGAATGTGAGTAGAAGCAGAGAAATACACTTTAAACTGGTTTTCCATTGATATTAGACGTTAATACACGGAGAAAATTTGACAGCACTTCGTTACAGCTTTCTCCAATTCGTACCAAATGAAAAACCCAACTCTCCTATTTATAGGAGATCCATTCCACACGAAATGACACATCCATTTCGTACGAAATGGCAAACTTCCATTTCGTGCGAAATGGACATTACAAGTCCATTTCGTTCGAAATGGTTACATACACAAAATAACTTTAACTTTACACTTTACACCCCTATTACAAGTTATTTGACACGACCTAGACTGTAGACGTAGGCGATAGACATTGTGTACCAACAGATCTGACAAAACTTATTTAGTGATCATAGTTGCATAGGGAATAACCTACTGAGGTTATACCTTATGTTCACTTAGGTTGGTTAGTTATCCATTAAGTCGATTATATACCAATAGAAAATGACCAAAATGCCCTTTTGAAGCATAAATTCATAATTTACATATGTAATTAAGTTTTTTGACATCTATACTGATTTAGTAACATATTTAAGCATAATTGGGAATGTAATACTTGACTTAGGATATATATAACCATCCGACCTTAGTAGGGCTGTAAACGAACCGAACGTTCAGTGAACAGTTCGTGAACCGTTCGGCGGGAAGTTCGTTTATGTTCGTTCGTTTAATAAACGAACGAACATGAACAAGAAATTCCGTTCGATTAGTTAAATGAACGAACATGAACAGAGGTCTCGTTCGTTCGATTGTGTTCGTGAACGTTCGGTAAGGTGTTCATGAACGTGTTCGTGAACATTCGTTGATTTGCGTTTGTTTATGTTCATATGTTTGTGTTTTAATTGATGATCTTTGTACTTTCTTATATTTTATTTGTACTTTTTATATTATTAAGAGTTAACTGCCATTTTCGTCCCTGTGGTTTGGTCACTTTGGCCATTTCAGTCCATTTTTCAAAAATGCGCCATTTTCCTCCCCGACGTTCTGGAAAGGTGCCATTTCAGTCCAAAAATCATAACCCAGTTAAGTCAGTTAGTAAACAAGGACTGATTGTGTAAATTTGTAACATAAAGGACTGATTGTGTAAATTTGTAACACCACCACCGCTAGCCCTGCCACCACCACCATTCCGCTGCCACCACCGCCACCACCGCCACCACAGCCACACCGCCACCACAGCCACTGCCACCACCACCACCACCACAGCCACACCGCCATTCGAAAGCTTCCGAAACAAGATCATCTTCAACGTTCATCTCCTGCAACTTCTGTTCGAAACATAACTTCCCGAAAAACCGATTCTGATTCCGCTCACCGCAATCTCCACACCGTTTGACCAACTTTTTAAAAAAAATATTTTTAAGAGTTAATTCTACGGTCTTTATACACTCATCAGGTACATACTATCATAACTAACATTATGCATTAATAACTGACGTTTGTGAAGGCATTAACAAACGGTCACGTGGAATGAACAGAATGAAGACGGTGGGTGGGGATTTCACATAGAGGGTCACAACACAATGTTCTGCACCGCCCTTAGTTACATTTGTATGCGTCTTTTAGGAGAAGGGCCTGATGGTGGTCTAAATGGTGCATGCACCAAAGCCCGCAAATGGATTCTTGATCATGGCAGTGTTACATACATTCCATCATGGGGCAAAACATGGCTTTCTGTAAGACATTTTCGTAATCTTATTTATTACCTTGACTGTTTAGAAGATAAAAAATAAGCACAAAAGTATCCATGGATTTTTAGGGGTGTAAAGTTGATCTGTTTGTGAAGTACTTGAAATTGGCTTGCCAAAAGCTCAAATTGAGCCGAGTATAAACGAGCCCGAGCCAACAGTGATGAATGGAGATTGCGGTGGCGGACAGTTGCCTTATGTCGAAACAACAGTGATGAATGGAGATTGCGGTGAGCGGAATCAGAATCGGTTTTTCGGGAAGTTATGTTTCGAACAGAAGTTGCAGGAGATGAACGTTGAAGATGATCTTGTTTCGGAAGCTTTCGAATGGCGGTGTGGCGGTGGTGGCGGTGGTGGCGGTGGTGGTGGCAGGGCTAGTGGTGGTGGTGTTACAAATTTACACAATCAGTCCTTTATGTTACAAATTTACACAATCAGTCCTTTATGTTACAAATTTACACAATCAGTCCTTGTTTACTAACTGACTTAACTGGGTTATGATTTTTGGACTGAAATGGCACCTTTCCAGAACGTCGGGGAGGAAAATGGCGCATTTTTGAAAAATGGACTGAAATGGCCAAAGTGACCAAACCACAGGGACGAAAATGGCAGTTAACTCTATTATTAAACTTTTATTTATTTTATTTTCCTAACAATTAAACTAGGAAACTCACTTTCACCTTGTTTATGCATCATTTCCCTTTCATTTCTCATTATTTACATCCACGAATACAATCGACCTCCGTTCCACAACAAGGGATTCACGTTCTAGTACTACTCTCTTGGCCATCTA
The DNA here is from genome assembly GCA_030545235.1 of Helianthus tuberosus. NCBI lineage: Eukaryota > Viridiplantae > Streptophyta > Magnoliopsida > Asterales > Asteraceae > Helianthus > Helianthus tuberosus. Next base: position 60,154,686 of record CM060400.1, read on the forward strand.
TCTTTATCCTTCGTCGCGTTGGCCAAATTTATTTTTGTTCGTTTGTGTTCGTGAACCGTTCGCGAACACGCTCATTTCCTTAATGAACGAACACGAACATAAAATCTCGTTCGGTAAGTGTTCATGAACTGTTCGTGAACACATTTATTCCTTAACGAACGAACACGAACAAGGCCTTGTTCGTGTTCGTTCGGTTCGTTTACAGCCCTAGACCTTAGTTTTACGCAAACGACGTGTTATAGTAGCTTTAACTACCATAACGGGTCGAAACGGGTCAAAAGCACTTAGGTAAACTTCCAAATCAGAATGTTAGGTCTATTAAATCATGCCATATGAGTTCCAATACTCATTTGATTTATAGAACTCCATTCTATCCTATATCCTGATTTAGGATCCGATTATTTAACAAAGTGATTCCATACTAGGTCCCACTTGATTCCTTGATTCCTGAGCTTTGTTAGGACACTTAATCATGGATACTTGCATTCTCAAGTGTGTACATAGTCCCCTCTTTTATTGTTTTCAAATGTTTTGGGGTGAAACATGTGTGCCTATTCATTATTTTCATGATTTCAACTATATGATACACATGCATAGTACTATCTTTTAACGAATTGAACTATTATCCTCGACTTAAACACTGATTTCCAAAGTTTGTTACGACTATTTGTTTGTTCATATGTTTACTTATACATTCATTAACAATGATCAAGCCGATTGGTAGTACGATATAGCGCTATAGGACTAGACACCCCATTCCTGTTGTATGGAATGTCGGATACCAATGTTTTAACCAAATAGAATTGCCTTTGTGGTATTTCTATAGTCTCCAAAGTGTAGTTTGATGCACTAAGGTTTGAATGTATTACCAAATCATGGTATATAGTATATTTCGGTATACTATTAAGGCATATTTTGATATGCTACCAACGTGATACTGTTTTGCTAAAGCATAGTTTGATATGCTATTGTTTACCAAAGTATAGTTTAATATACAACCAAATCATGAATTAGGTATATTTTGATATACTACCAACACGATACCGTTTTACTGAAGTATAGTTTGATATACTACCAAATCATGAATTAGGTATATTTCGATATACTACCAACATGATACTGTTTTACTGAAGTATAGTTTGATATACTACCAAATCACGGTTTAGGTATATTTCTATATACTACCGACGTGATACTGTTTACCAAAGTATAGTTTTGATATACTACTGACTCTGATATTTCACAAACTAAAGTATATTTTGATATACTACTAAAGCATAGTTGATATGCTATTTTCAAACAAAAGCATAGTTTAATATGCTATTTTCAAACCAAAGTATAATTTGATATACTACCGATGCTTTCATTCTTAAACCAAAGTATACTTGAGATATACTACTAAATCTATTATTTCATTAACCAAAGTATATTTTGATATACTATCTATTTAACTATTTCAAAACTAAAGTATACTTTGATATACTATTTATCCGATCTTTTCAAAACAAAAGTATATTTCTGCATATACTACAAACCTTTTTATCGAAGCAATGTGTTTTCAAAACCAACCTTTTTTTAAGGATTCATGGCTATTTTTATAAACGCAAAACCCTTTTTCTTGTACTATCCAAAGCCATGAATCTAACTCACAAAACCTATGTTACTCACAGGAATTTTTATGCTGACGTTTTATTTTCACATATGTTTCAGGTATTACTACTATGTGATGATTGTTGATGCATGCTACACATAGGATGGACCCGTGCCTTAGTGACTTTAAAACTTGAAAGATAATTATTTGGATTTATCTGGTTTGTACTAAGACAATGAGTTCATTAATGAAAGAAAATAAATACTTAATCACCATGTGTTGTGAAACAATGATTCTGTTACGACACTACCCGACGTTTCCGCCATGGTTTGTTGTATTATGCGGTCGGGGTGTGACAGAAAAGTTGGTATCAGAGCTCATGGTTATAGGGAATTAGGTTATTAGTAATGCTGTGACCTAGACTATAACCTTCCTAGGACCCTAACGCAAGAAATTTGCGTTTATATTCTTAATACAATACCAATCACCTATCCTTAGGTGATTAACAAAAACAAAACACAATTCATTCTCTCGAGTTATAATTTTTCAAAACATCACAGCAAGTCATCTATCCTTAGATGATTTATTTTTAGGCTTTTAAGCCTTTGGTGTTTTCAAAATCTGGTCTAAGTTTGGGTCTTTATAATGTGAACACATGCAATCCGGAAGGGTGGGTGCATGTACCTCGAGTTTTCTGTCCAAGGCTAGAGTGTTTGTACAAATCCGTAGTATCGGACCAGTCACTCTTACCTGGGAACTCTTGGGGTGAGTGTCCACTTATAGGCTAAAGCATGTCTTCGCGATACATTATTATGACCCATTTACTTTGATTAGTCACTATGTGTTATTTGTTTATTTGAAGTAACAAACGAATGATCACAATCCTTATGCTTTGTCGATATTCTTTCAAGCATTCAATTTTGACTACCCAATATCATCTCACTCATTTTCCCTCACGTTTCTTTGCTCTTTTAGAATGCCTCCTCGACGTGATCAAACTCAGGATGCCGCCATGGCAGCCTTAACACTCAGCAAATCGCTGCTGCACTCCCGAACCTTATTACCCAGATAAATCAAGTGAACAATAACAATAAAAATGTTCAGTGCAACTATAAGACATTCAACTCAGCTAAGCCACTTACATTTACTGGGTCTGAAGGAGCTACTGGGCTCCTATAGTGGTTTGAGAGTCTCGAAAGCACGTTTCGTCATGTACAATGCCCAAACGAGCGAAAAGTTAAGTTTGCGTCGAGTGTATTCCAGAAAAGAGCACTCAAATGGTGGAACGACATAATGAGGGATAGGGGTGCCGATGTGGCAATGGCACAAACCTGGGAAGAGCTTCGAGCTCTAATGATGAACTAATTATGTCCTCGTCATGAGCTCAGGGCTTTGGAAAGGGAATTTGATGATCTTAAACATGACAGCGGTGAACATTGAGCTTACACTGATAGTTATGAGGAGTTAAGTCTGTTATGTCCTACCATGGTTACGCCTTTGGATAAGGCGATTGAAAAATACATCGATGGCATCCCTGACCCAGTTGAGGACATTGTTACTGGTAGCAACCCTACTACCGTTAGACAGGCCATTGAACTATCTGCTACCCTGACTGAATCTCAAATCAGAAAGGGTAAACTTTTTCGAAGAGGCGACCAGAAAACATCTGACAAGTCTGCACAAGAAAAACCAAAGGATAAACAGACTCAGTCCTCCAAGAAGTCAAAGAAGCGTAAGGCTTCACAAAACTTCGCAGTAGTTGCTCAGAATAATCAGGTTGCACCAAACCAGCCAGCACAACCTCGTGCTAGGAAAAACTATATTGGTACTACACCTTTGTGCAATAAATGCAAACGTCATCATTTAGATCAAACATCGTGTCACAAATGTACCCACTGTGGGCGATTGGGACATTTGATCAATACATGTCGTCATGTTATCCAAAACCAAAATGCTGCAAATCATGCTGCTGCTCAAGCACCATATCCACCTGGATCGTGCTACAACTGTGGTGATCTTACTCACTATCGGAATAATTGCCCAAGACTTGTTAATGCAAATCTAGCTCATGGACGAGTATTTAACATAAATGAGGCAAACACAAATAACAATGCAGCAGTGAACAATTAGACTTTTGTATTTTCTTTGTTATTATCTATGACACTTGGAACAATTCAGTTGTCATATAAATAAATTTGTTGTTTCAAATTTACTTACGAAACAAATGCAATTGCATGTATGTGTGACATACCCCTACGATACCGACACCAAGGAACCGTGTCCCTTGCAAGACAAACTACTCATGTGGTTCTTTCATTTTTGTGATCACTCGTGATCTCTCCGAAATTCCTAAGTACTCGTTTCTTTTAAAGAAACAAAGTACAAGGTACAAGTTACAAATTCTTAAACAGATATTTGAAGTACCATTTCAAATCCTTGATTTGATATTTAAAGGTACTTTCATAAGTCCTTAATTAGACCCATGTTATGTGACTATGTACACGATTATCAAGTATATTTTTGCTTCGTGTGTTGCCTTAACATACCTAGTACATGGATTTCAAAACATTTTCACCACATAAATTCCAAATCCTTATAAGATCTTCCTATTTTCATAGTTAGATTCTTGAGGATGTTTGAAGTACTAATTGAAGTCCTTAATTGGATTTCTGATGTGCTTTAAATGCATATATACAAGTTAATGAATGAGCTGATAACCAAGTTAACGATTATGTGATTGTATGTTTTTGTGTAATTCTAATGCTCGTTATCTAAATCCTTGAAGAATCTTCCGTATTTTTATATGTTAGATTCTCAGAAGGATACTCAAAGTACTATCTTAAATCCTTAAGGGGTTTTTCTATGCAAATAATCAGACCCTTGGATTTCCAAAGTGCTGTTTCAGAATGATTATTTGGTTCAAAGTTAAAAAGACCCTTTGGTGGTCTATTTAAAGAGATCGTACATCGGTCTAGTTAAAGAGATCCTTTAGTGGTCTAGTCAAGTCATTACATGTTTGTTCGATTGATTTTTCCCCTACACATTATAAAATGAATTGTGCGGACTGTGCAAGGAATTACGTAATTATTGATGCATACATAATTAGGAAATTCAGTTCACAGAAACCACAACAAGTTTTGTCATGTGTTAAGACCTATAGTGATGAGAATAACGAGATGGGAACAATGTAAAAAGGGCATGGTGGATACGCCGCTGGTACTTCCTATATATAAGGGTTCCTTATTGCATTGCGAGTGTAGCGTTATTTAAGTTACTAGAAGTCCTGGACCTTGACCAATGTTATTTTATCCTACACTATCCGACTCCGATTTCGAGCACACACAAGTTTCCTATAATAGTCTTCATAGGAAACATTCTTCTATCCGTCATTCGAAACTCCATATTTTGTTACAACAAGGACATCACTTTGACATGAACAAGGTGTTCTTGAGCTTCGGAATAATCATACATCTATTATTTGGAGTGAAGTTTAAATCTTCGGATCTGAACTCATTCTTATAAACAACAGATGAGTACAATGAACAAATTCGCTGGAAATCCAAACATAGCCCAGAGTTTTACTTAGGGAACGGAGGATTCATCCGAAAGCGAAATAATCACATCTGCTTTCACAAGTTTCCTCTAAAATTAAATTTCGAGACAAAATTTCCTAAAGTAGGGGAGACTGTGACACTTGTGCCTCTACAATCATCATACAAATACAAATCCAATGAAATCCTGTGTTTCATTCTCGGGATTTGTACAATTTCATATGACATTTATACATATCAATTCTTTTTCGATTTCGACCTCTAAATCGCTTTCTAGAAAGTTATACGCAAACTGTTACGCAAACATAATCAGTTTAAGACGACAAACACTCCGGAATTGTGACATAAACATAACATACCATAAATAACCTTTACATAACTTAGAAATAAGTTTAGAAGGGTTTGGTATGGCAAAAACAAGTTTATTCGATCACAAGGACTATTTGCGTCAAACTGCAAAAGTTTTCCGTTTCGTATGGCAACATACATTCAGGAACATGATCATAAGCTAAACATACCATTAATAACCTTAACATGGCTTAGAAATAAGCTTAGAGTGGTTCGGTGTGTGAAAATACGCTTGTTTGATCATACAGGGACTAAACGTGTCAAAAACGGCGTAAGTTTGCATAAAAACGCATATCTTACGTTCTGACCACATCCGGACATCCAAAAATTTTTGTAGACACTAAAATATTTTATTTTAGTGATCGGAATGCAAAAATACCATTCGTCGCTTAATTTGGATCGTTTTCGCGTCCGTTCGAGTTTCGTCGTAATTAACCGAACAACGTGACTGTATGACCAAACGAACCGACATCCGAGATATTTTCAAGCATATTTTGTGTCCCCTATACTTTAATGACCTTGTAGAGCCTTGAAAATGGCTTAACAAGGGTTAAATGGGCCAAAAACCAGCTTAAACACATGCAGGGACCAAACCTATAAATAATCAAAACTGTTGCTGATCTGATGGAGGTCGCGGGCCGCGTAGACAGACCCCATCTCTTACGCGGGGCACGACAGAAGGCCCAGTAACAGAAAACTGATTTTCAGCTGCTGTTTTGCAAATCAGACCCTTGTATGCAATTTCCTTGTTTTGGGAAGCAAGTTAACACTTCTCCAAGTAACATTAGCTGTCCCTTAACACTTGTATGGCTGGGATTTATTGCTTGGTGGCCACATAAACACTTGTAATGATCTTACAAGTTCACCACAAGTATAAATACCTCCCACCTTTCACTTGATCAATTGCTCATTCACATTTTGGAACTCTAAGTTGAGGAATCCCTACAAAGGAGCCACCAACCTGAGTTCTAAAACCTTCCTTCTAGCATTTGAACACCTTGTAAGTGTTCTTTCATGGCTTAGTAGTTATTTTCAGCCAACAGTTTGACTTTCGGTTTTGACCATCAATTAGTCAAGTCAAAGTTCAATTGAACTTTGCAACGTGATTGTAATCACGATGGTTATAATCCTTAGCAATTATACCCACTGATTACCACATTGACTAGGCGTAGTGACGAGTCAAAGTTTCGGTTAAAATGCATATTTGCGCGCATTTTGCGACGGAACTATTTTGAGGTATCAAAACCCTTTGTTTTGATACCAAATCAGTTTTCCAACTTAGTTAAACATGTTTTAACATGTTTAACTCGTCACTACTAGTTTAGTGCTTGTTTAGGGTCGTAAGTTAAGCGGTCTAAACAACTGCTTAGACTTTCGAACCCGGCCCGTTTGGTCGATCATGAGGATCTGAACAAACTTATTTAGTGATCATAGTTGCATAGGGAATAACCTACTGAGGTTATACCTTTTGATCACTTGGGTTGGGTAGTTATCCATTAAGTCGATTATATGCCCATAGAAAATGACCAAATTGCCCTTTTGAAGCATAAATTCATAATTTGCATATGTAATCAAGTTTTTTGACATCTAAACTGATTTAGTAACATATTTAAGCATAATTGGGCATGTAAGACTTGACTTAGGACATATATAACCATCTGACCTTAGTTTTACGCAAACGACGCATTATAGTAGCTTAAACTACCATAACGGGTCGAAACGGGTCAAAAGCACTTAGTTAAACTTCCAAATCAGAATGTTAGGTCTATTAAATCATGTCATATGAGTTCCAATACTCATTTGATTTATAGAACTCCATTCTATCCTATCTCCCGATTTAGGATCCGATTATTTAACTTAGTGATTCCATACTAGGTGCCACTTGATTCCTTGATTCCTGAGCTTTGTTAGGACACTTAATCAAGGATACTTGCAATCTCAAGTGAGTACATAGTCCCCTCTTTTACTGTTTTCAAATGTTTTGGGGTGAAACATGTGTCCCTATTCATTATTTTCATGATTTGACTATATGATACACATGCATAGTACTATATTTTAACGAATTGAACTATTATCCTCGACTTAAACACTGATTTCCAAAGTTTGTTACGACTATTTGTTTGTTCATATGTTTACTTATACATTCATTAACAATGATCAAGCCGATTGGTAGTACGATATAGCGCTATAGGACTAGACACCCCATTCCTGTTGTATGGAATGTCGGATACCAATGTTTTAACCAAATAGAATTGCCTTTGTGGTATTTCTATAGTCTCCAAAGTGTAGTTTGATGCACTAAGGTTTGAATGTATTACCAAATCGCGATATATAGTATATTTCGGTATACTATTAAGGCATATTTTGATATGCTACCAATGTGATACTGTTTTGCCAAAGCATAGTTTGATATGCTATTGTTTACCAAAGTATAGTTTAATATACTACCAAATCATGAATTAGGTATATTTCGATATACTACCAACATGATACTGTTTTACTGAAGTATAGTTTGATATACTACCAAATCATGAATTAGGTATATTTCGTTATACTACTAAAATGATACTGTTTTACTGAAGTGTAGTTTGATATACTACCAAATCACGGTTTAGGTATATATCTATATACTACCAACGTGATACTGTTTTACCAAAGTATAGTTTTGATATACTACTGACTCTGATATTTCACAAACTAAAGTATATTTTGATATACTATTAAAGCATAGTTTATATGCTAACCAAAGCATAGTTTAATATGCTATTTTCAAACCAAAGTATAATTTGATATACTACCGATGCTTTCATTCTTAAACCAAAATATACCTGAGATATACTACTAAATCTATTATTTCATTAACCAAAGTATATTTTGATATACTATCTATTTAACTATTTCAAAATAAAGTATACTTTGATATACTATTTAGAGTTAATTGCTCGGATAGTCCCTGTGGTTTATCATTTTTTCACCTTTAGTCCCCAACTTTTCAAAATAGCATGTTTGGTCCTTGTGGTTTGTTTATATGTTACTCGGATAGTCCCCGGTTTAAATGACAATTAGTTTTCTCAGTTAAGTTTGTATGAAATGTCTTAACTACCCTTTATACATATCACCACCGTGCTCTTTAAAGTTCCCAATCTTCAGAAAGCTACATATTTGGAAGAACGTGGATTCAATCACATCATTTTTCATGAATTAAAATACATTAAAATCTTAACAAGATTCAAGTTTTAAACCAAGGATAAGAACTTGTACCATTAACAATTGAAGAAATGAGGCATGTACAATCAAGTATATGAACCTGAAGAAATTACTTACCTAAGTGATTGAGAAACATAGTAAATGAACTGTTCTGAGCAACCTCGTTCGGTGTAGTCAACCTACATAAGCATCAAAATCATTGACGAGTGTGGTGCGTTTGCAATCATATTCAGGCGACTCCAAGACCAAGCAACGGGTTTCCGGAAACCTGCAACTCGTTACAAATTGGTCGTCGGAACTCAGATGTGCCATCTGGTCAATAAATCTGCCACTGTTGCCTCACTAGTAACCACCATCACCGCCGTACCCAACCTGCAAATGCGTCTCCCATGTCGATCTTTACGAATTCGTCTCCAATCCCATGTCAATCTGTTTGGTTTTCTTCAATAGTTGCAGGTTTTGACCAAATCCGTCTCCAATCCTTTGAACCCCTTGCAAAACCACAATAAGAAGGTGTTGGCCCATTGGGTAATGGTTGGGGTGGGCCCCACTTACTTGATTATATGTACATTTATTTATTAGTATTATTAAAATTAAGGGCAATATAGTAATTTCATCCAAACTTAACTGAGAAAACTAACTGTCATTCAATCCGGGGACTATCCGAGTAACATATAAGCAAACCACAGAGACCAAACATGCTATTTTAAAAAGTTGGGGACTAAAGGTGAAAAATGACAAACCAGAGGGACTATCCAGGCAATTAACTCTACTATTTATCAGATCTTTTCAAAACAAAAGTATATTTCTGCATATACTACAAACCTTTTTATCGAAGCAATGTGTTTTCGAATCCAAACTTTTTTTAAGGATTCATGGCTATTTTTATAAACGCAAAACCCTTTTGTTGTACTATCCAAAGCCATGAATCTAACTCACAAAACCTATGTTACTCACAATCATTTTTATGCTGACGTTTTATTTTCACATATGTTTCAGGTACTACTACTATGTGATGATTGTTAATGCATGCTACACATAGGATGGACCCGTGCCTTAGTGACTTTAAAACTTGAAAGATAATTATTTGGATTTATCTGGTTTGTACTAAGACAATGAGTTCATTAATGAAATAAAACAAATCTTTAATGACCATGTGTTGTGAAACAATGATTCTGTTACGACACTCCCCGACGTTTCAGCCGTGGTTTGTTGTATTACGCGGTCGGGGTGTGACATATAACCATCATGATTACGCTCACGTTGCAAAGTTCAAACGAACTTTGTGTTGACCATAAACTGGTCAAAGTAGAAAGTCAAACACTGTTTGACTTGTATGCTTGAAATGCATAAAAAAACATGAAAGAAACTTACAAAAGGTCCAAGCAAGGAAGTATTTGATTCAAAATACTCAGGTATGAAGCCTAGACTTCAACTTAGAGCAGGTTTGAATCAAATGGGCAACTTGAAATGAATGAAATTGTTGGGTTTATATAGATTTTCAAGAACCGTTAAGATTGTTTCTCGTAATTTGAGCTTTGATCTTGGCCCTCCATGTGTTACCCACTGTTTTGTATACCATGGGACTTCAAAAGTCAGTTCATAGAGTGAGAAAACCATGTCCAAAACCCAGGAATTTGCTGTTGTTTGCTGAAAACAATTTTCTGCACATCTGGGGGTCTCTCGTGGGCCGCGAAGACAGGAACAAAGGGCTTCGCGCCCCTCCTAGACCTTAGACCAGCAAACTTTTGAAATTTGGCAGAAAAGGCCCCTAATGCTTAAAACTTGATTTTCGATGTGTTTAAGCCCCGTTAACCCATTTTCAAGGCTCAATAATGAAGTTAACGTATAGGGGGCATGAAATATACTTGAAAATATCTCGGATGTCGGTTCGTTTGGTCGTACGATCACGTTGTTCGGTTAATTACGACGAAACACGAACGGACGCGAAAAACGATCCAAATTACACGACGAATGGAATTTTAGCATGCCAATCACTAAAATAAAATATTTTAATGATTTCAAAAATTTTTGGATGTCCGGATATGTTCAGGACGTGAGATATGTGCGTAAATGCAAACTTATGCACTTTTTGACGCTTTTAGTCCATGATTGACCAAATAAGTTTATTTTCACATACTGAACCCCTCAAAGCCTATTTCTAAGCTATGTAAAGGATATTTATGGTATGTTTAGCTTATGATCAAGTTCCAGAAGGTACGTTACTATACGAATCGGCATACTTTCGCAGTTTGTCAAGTTTAGTCCCTGTAAGCGATTTAACTTGTTTTTGCCATACCAAACCCTTCAAAACTTATTTCTAAGTTATGTAAAGGTTATTTAAGGTATGCTAAGCTTATGTTGGTGTTCTGGAGTGTTTTTTGCGTTAAACTGATTACGTTTACGCATCAGTTTGCGTATAACTTTCCAGAAAGCGATTTAGAGTTTGAAATCGAACAAGGATTGAAATGGAAACTTATCAAACATAAATAAACAAATATAGGGATCAAAATACATTGTTTTATTGATAATTGAACTGTTCAGAGTTCGTATGATGATTAGACAAGCACAGGTGTCACATGTAAAATTATAAAAACCTGTTTTGATTAAACTGGGATGCACTCGCTAGTATTTCTTGCTGATAAAATATTTTTAAAACGCGTTTCAGGTAACTTAATGTGAAGCTAATAGAAGCCAGCTGGAGAGCAATAAAGGCTTGGAAAAGTGGCTATAAAAGTTACCTAAATAAAAAGAAGTTTTGTTTCAATAAATTAGGGTTTATCCCTATAAACATATTATAATGAAAACTTGGGTTTTATCCCATGTATTTATTATTTATAAAAGAATGGTGTTTTACTCTGATAAACTATTTCCTAACTACGGTCCTGATATTTAATTTCCTCTGCCAAATTAATAAACATCGATACCACCGGTTATGTGCATCTCGCGGCCGCCCGCCCCTCGGGGAAAGGGGTCGGGGGTTATGACAGGAGGTGGTATCAGAGCTACATCCACTGGTTTAAGCCAATAAAGTGTTCTGCTGACACTTAAATTCTGTGTTAGGAAATAATTATGTGTAAATATGTATATTATTGTTTTGTGTTATTTGACAATCTGTTAGTTTACAGTATGAGTGAGCAAGGTACATCTGACGCTTACCGTCAGTTAGCTAGTTCCCCAAAGAGTGAAGGAACCTCATCACAGCCTACTCCTTCGGGGTACTCTGTTGATACTGAGGAAGGAATTTTCATCTTTAAGGCGTAATCCGAGGAACCATTCCCTCCGAAAAAGTGAGGATGGTTTAGTAGGGGAGCACATGAGAGGAGAAAGAGGATGAAGAAATTATAACAACAGAGAGCGTTAGCAAAGGCCAATAGAGAAGGGAATGCCCAAACCCATGAAGTAGTTAATAGACAGTTGGCAGATTTCCATATGCTAGCCACCACCGCAGCAGATCCAAACCTTGATCAAATAGCTGAACCACAACCATTGCCATTATTTCCAACCCAACCAATGAAGTTAGAACCTAACCAAGAAAACCAATTCCCCATACCAGCATTTGACCAAAACGAAATACCTAGAATCCCAGCACCTGATCCTCTAGAGTATGATCCATGGGAAGATGACAACAGGGTATATCAGGAACTCTATCCTCAGGAAGAACCGATACCAAATCCCATAGCACAGTATACCGACCTTAATCCTTTAGATCCGTTTTGGAACGATGACATATATATTCGGAGTGTATTAAGCAACTCATACCCATATGGAGAACCCATACCTTGATACCCTAATCCAGTACCAGCACCACTACCACACATGAGTGAAGAGAATGTGCAGGAACTTCACACATATGGCGAAGAACTAGTAGAAGAAGGAAATAGAATCCGATAAATAGGAGAGAAGCTCGTATGGAAGTATGACGAGCAAGAAATGCAGTTTTGGATGAACGACACCTAATATATATATAATGTGTGTAGTTTGAATTTTTTTTTTAACTAAAATAGAAAACCTAATATCTATCGATGCATAACTACTAGTGTGTTTGTTTTTCAATAGTAATTTGTAATCGATGCATATAAATATATAAAAAAGAGTAAAGTCGTAATGTTCAACATTTTTTTCAATTTGTTTGTGTGAGTGTTTGCATTAAATGTTATTCTATGATATTAATACTTGATAAATGTTTACAGTCCAGATGGACAATGAAGTAAATCAGGAAAACCCAAATAATGATAATAATGGGAACCAAGTAGATAACAGTGCCATTCAACATATAGTAGCACAAGGAATTATAGACGCTATGCCATATATTATCAAGACTGTTAAAGAAGCAGAAAATAATAAAACTATAAGTGGAAGTAAACGACAACTTACTGAACCAAGTCACAGCGTGAATAATGGGCCGCTAATCCACGTACCTATTCCAAAAGGAAGAAGAACCATGTCATATGGTTGTTCTTACAAAGAATTCTGGTCTTGCAAACCAATAAAATTCTCTAGCAATGAAGGAGCCATTGCAACTTTACGTTGGATAGAAAAGACAGAAGCAGTCTTAAAAATAAGCAAATGTGCAGATGAAGATAAGATTATGTTTGTTTCTAATCTTTTTAAGAATGCAGCTCTAGAGTGGTGGAATACCATTCTCCAGTCTAGAAGAAGTGATAAAATTTATAATATGGAATGGACCGACTTTTAGGACATAGTCGAAAGGAAATTCTGTCCTCATGAAAAAGAACAAATCGCTAATAAGTTCTTATATCTTAAAACGAATGGAATAGACTGCAAAGGTTACACAACCATATTCTTCGAAAATGCTAGAATAGTACCAACCCTAGCCTCACCAGAACCCGTATTAATCTCCCGTTACATCTGGGGATTAATTAGTGAAATCAGACACGTAGTCAAAGCAGTTAGACCACAAACCATAGAAGAAGCAGTAGAACCAGCCAATACCTTGACTGATGAATTAGTATGTACGCAAGAAGAGAATCAGAGAAAGAACATAGCCCAAAGACTTACCCAAGAATTTCGTTATGGAAATACCTACCGTGGGAAAAGTACAGGTTCTACTTCTTCACCTTACTATAACTACTGCAAAAAGAAGCACTCAGGAAAATGCTCAATATACTGCAACTTCTACAAAATGTCTGGATATAAAAACTTTCTAAGAACCCTTAACATGACCCAAAAACGTTCCGTATATACACCGTATGTGAGAAACGAGCCCGAAATGCCCTTGTATTTATAAAAATCAAGAAAAACGAAGTTTAGGAGTCGCTCGCGGGGCGCGACCCCCTTAGCTCCGTCTTTCACGGGCCGCGACTGGCTTGGATTTCCGGTCAAGGCATACCGCCACGTGGCAGGTGACTCATCAAAGCTAGCCCCTTGACTCGACCAAGCTATACTCGACACGTGCTCTCTCACAGGCCGCGAGAGAGTTAGCTGAAGTCTTCGCGGGCTTCAAGCCGCCAATGAATATGCATATAAATAGGATGGACCAGCTCATTTGGAATTCGTTCAAAATTTCTGAATTCTCTCAACTTTCTGTTAGTAGAAATTATACCCGGACATAATACCCCTAAAAAACGAAGCTCTGCTGTAACCACCGTGAAATTTCAATTCAATTTACAATGTAATCCATCTTAATCAATAATATCAGTTGGCCATGTTATCCATCAACATCCATCAATTGGCATATGTTTATCAAAAAAAATGTTGTTTTTTTTTTCTCGGTTGTACTAATCAGAAAAAAAAAATCTGATATAAAAATTTATAAAAGGTCATATAATATTTTTATAAAATGTGAATTATAGTTTTAAGAGATATAAAATTTAACAAATATTGATTTAGTTTAAAAAAAAAACTAAAATGGGCCATTTAGTTTTTCTTGAAAAGTTGAACTATTGAGTTAAATGATTTTGGTCTAAAAACAAAACAGAAAGTACAGGGACTTATAGTAGCAAATTGAACAAAATTTTGAAATGTGCAGAGAAATACTTCACGCGCCATTATTGTTCGATGTCGGCAACTTTTTGACTCACCGGATTCTCCTATATCTCACACAAAAATATCATTATCGAGTTTCTAAGTTTAAATCACGCACCTAGTCGCCTTAACGAATCAAGTAAACGCGTTTTAGCTGTCCGTATCTTTCCATTTATACCAAATCATAATCAAATCGGATCTCTTCCCTCTTAGCGATTATTTCCAATTAAGAAGTGTCGGTCGAAATTTTATATTTATACCACGTCTAACCTTCAGTCCGAAACACTTACACTCAAAAAAACCACTTCCAACTTTCTGTCCGAAGTCGTCCGAACCACTACACTTTTGCCGGAGTTCTTATCTTGCCGGAATCCTCTTATCGTCGCTAATAAACGCAACTAGTAAGTTCATTCTGTTCAGTTTTATCAATAGACCAAAATGCCCTAAGATAATGGCATGATTTGTGGTCTGTTAAGATCGAATTTGGATGAAGGGCTTGACTGATCATACTAATTTGGGGATAGGGTATAACAGACTAAAAGTTCAAAAACAAATAAAATTCGTTTTGCTTAAAATCTGCTAGTGTTGTAACTTAATAGTGATTGTTTGATAATATTCCAAACCCAGAAGGAACACGGGTCGAGTTGGGTATCCCTTTCTTATTTTTTTGGGTCTTTATTTTAATTTTTTTGTTTTTGGTGATGTATTCCAACTATTTTATTTATATTTTTTTTCTTTCTCGGTGAACTTTACAAATGAATCTGAGGTTTTAATTGATCAGTTAGCATATCATAGTTAAATTGTTACTAGTTTGCTTTCTTTAAATTCACTTAATATGAGTTAACAAATAAATTGTATTATGTTAAATCATGTGAGTACATCGAGCTTTAAACAAATAGTTAAAACAAATAAATTAAGGTATTGTATTATGTTAAATATGTAATTTGTATTATGTTAAATCGGTAAACGAAAACTGACCTATGTGTTGGGTACCTACATAATAAAAATCGACACATTAATGCTAGAATTACTTTCAGTTTTATATAAACTAGTTAGAGTGTCTCGAATGCAACGGTCTGCATTTACTACATGCATCCTAGTCATCACTGTCACATCAGCTTTTTACCCATCTTTTCCACATGCACTCTCTCTCTTTTATTTAACTCCAACTCATCATTTCCACATTCCACATGCATCCTCTCTCTTCTCTATTTGAACCCACTTTCTCCACTTTCTCTCTATGCACTTAAGTGCACTTCACTACATGCAAGACCCATTAAGTGCACTCCACCCCAATACTTCCCATACAAATGCACATGCCACATGTGTAAATGCAACCCCCAACAAGAAGCGTTGGGGGCAGTCTTATATACACTATTTCTACAAACTCTACACTTTTGTTTAAAATAAAAATGATTCTAAACGGTTTATGAAATAAAAGAAATTATTATTGTATTAAATCAACTTTATAGAATGATGTGTATTAAGTGATTTATTACAAATTCAGTTGTCATTTGTTTAAAACAACTAAACAATAGACCATTTTAATCCATGGATCAATTATACACATTACATCATATGTTATTAGTTATGTAAAATAATTTCCACTTTAAAAATAATTAAGTTATAAGCTGATCATTTTTTTTTTCTAATCGAAATGATTGCCCATTTACCTAAATTATGAATTGTTGTTTGTTAATCGTTACAAATTTCTCATGTTTATGTCTATTTATTTATTTAATTTCAAATATATCACGCGAAAGCTTGTGAGGATGGGCAAGCGGTACTGAAAGCAGAGTCAAAGAAGGTGGAAAAGCACGCGAAAGCTTGTGAGGATAATCAGCATACCTTTGTCCCCATGGCGTTTGACACGTTCGGCTCCTTGGCGCCGGAGGCAGTTCGGTTATTGTCTAGAGTTCAGCGTGTGGTCCATAGCAACTTTTCGACCCCCCAGGGTGGGGCTTTGTTTTTAGTAGATTAGGGTTTTCTATTCAGAAAGGGATGGCGGCGCAGTTTGTTGCTCGTCTACCTGCTATCCTTATTTAATTTGCCCTGATAATTGGAATGAAATAAAAATGTGTTTCTTAATATATATATATATATATATCATATTAATGATTTTAAACGAATGACTAAAAATTATCTCTAACATAAATTGACGACGAGGATCCCCGCTTGGGCTCCTCGTCTGGACTCATCGCCCTAGATTGGTGACTGGGCTCGAGCCCACTTGGGTCTTTCTCGGTATGTTTAGTTGGTTCGAGTGGTCTATTTCCTGATAAGCCCATTTCTTGGACCGGCCAATTAGGGCTATGGCCCAAACGTCTCACTATATAAAGAGAACTCCCTTCTCCAAGAAGGGGCAGAATATATTTTTCCCCACAAAAGAAGGTTATCTCCTTCCATCTCATATATCTCCTTCTCTCTCTCTCTCTCTCTCTCTCTAAATAGCACTCTTTACTTGCACTTATAATTATCTTCTCCATACAAGATACTGACTTGAGCGTCGGAGTGCTCTCGGGGTAAACCCCCTCGGGCCCTCTAACTAGATTTTCATGTGGCTGCAGTTCAAGACCCGACATCCTCCAAGAGAGCCGTCACCGCGACAACGAGAGGACGAACCTGAACCGGAGCTCACCGAATCTAAGGTTAGTACCGCCAAACCCTTTGAACGACTTCAGGGATTTGGGGATTCGACATTGGCGCCATCCGTGGGACCAAGTGCAAGCATGCAACGGTCCCTTCATACAAATGGCTAGATCTGCCTCTCCGCGACCGTCAGATCTGCATTTTGACTCCGGTCACCAGGTTCTAAATCTCTACTACCTTTGTCATAACCTGTGGAAAACGTATTGCTATGTTTATTTACAAATCTGGGGTTTTTTGGGTTGCATATACCGAAAGATAAGAATCTATGAAAAAGATTCATTTTAATATGTGCTTCGGGTTCTCGTACAGAACTAAGAACTCAAGACCCCTAAGTAAAAAAAAATGAGAGAATGATAGGCATTATGAATACACACTTCGTATTTTGTCATGCAAGAACCATGACTTTGGGAAAGGCATTATGTGAAATAAAATTAGTTGGTGGATAAAAATTGGTACCAACTCTTACCGCACGATGTCAATAACTTGTCTTTCTTTAACTTCCACCCTAATGGACTTTCAAATTCTAATATTACAACTCACTGGCTCTTTTTGCCTAATGTAAAAAGGATATTATAATAACTAAAAGGAGCCAAATACCATTTACATTTTGCAAAATAAAATTTGTAAGAAGAAATGGTAGTACACTTGTTTCTTACGGTACAACTTGTAAAAGCATGCTTTGACCTCCAACTTGGGAAACTCTTTTAGTTATGTATTTTTGCAATACAACTCTCTTGGTAAAAGCGATAACTCAACTTTCTAGTTGAAAAACTGAACTACACACAAAAGTAATTAGTGTGTATTAATAGTGAAAAGTAACAAAAAAAAAAAAAGAGGGTGATGGAAAGAGAATAAAAATTTAGTTCAAATACAACTAGATAAAATGTGGTCTAACTTATGTATTGTTGTTTGTTAATCGTTACAAATTTCTCATGTTTATGTCTATTTATTTATTTAATTTCAAATATATCATATTAATGATTTTAAATGAATGACTAAAAATTATCTCTAACATAAATCAACATTTTTTTAATAACGGATAACATTTTGTTTCCTTTAACATATCAATTAAAATATTTAACCTTAAACCCTAAAATTCCCAAATTGGGTATAGAAGCCCTACACCTAGCATGCTTTAGACATTAACTTAGGTTTGTTTCCAACTAAACTTTATCATATAATTGGTAGGGTAGCATTTGAGATTTCTCCCAACACCTTACATACTTGTACTTGGTTTGGTTTTGCTTGCACCCAAAGATGAGTACACAGTCCCCTTTTTACCTCTTTTTGGGACGATACATATGTTGCACTAAATTTTGCTTAAACGTTATACAATTCATTTTTTTATGGCTTATGTGATCACTATTTGCTTTGTATGAAACTTGTTTGGTTTGCTTCAACTTGTGCATTCATTAACTCCGTACAAGCCGTCCGGTAGTATATTATAGCGCTATAGGTGTGAAGACCCATCTCCACTTCCATTTAGTTTTGCTTATTTTACACATTTTGCTTATTTTGCTTTTTGGGAAGTGGAGGATGATAGAATCCGTTAAACATGTCAGCTTAGGTTTGAATGTGCCACCCGTGACCCATACTCGTTAAATGCAATATGCTTAGTGTTCTACTTGTGCCATATGAATTGTAAGTAAAATATTTTGTTACATGATTTACTATAAAACCTATGTTGCTCGCCAGCTTTTAGCTGACCCATGTTTTCTCACATATGTTTCAGGTGGTAACAATTGATGATGATTTGCAAGCTTTCTGTCACTTAGGATCATGTAACTTTTGCCTTAGTTAAACTTTAAAATGATTATTATGTTTTGTTTTGTTTTGGATAACTTGTTTCGTTGTTTGTTTGATTTGGTTGTTGAACATGAATTTTACTTAATATAATATTTGAACTTTAATTAGTGCCATGTGTCTTTGAGCATCCTATCATACGTGGCACCCTGACGTGTTCGTCTTCGGTTGGGGTGTTACATCTGCCTCGTTGTAAGTATTATAACCCTGCTGTTACCCTACACGATCGATCTAGGGCTCCGTAACGCAAGTCAAGGCTCTGCCTGACTCAGTCGTTGGAGTTCTGTCTCGTGTTACTCTCGATTGATTTAGGGCTCCGTAATGCATGTTAAGTCTCTGTCTGACTCAGTCATTGGAGTTCTGTCTCGAGTTGTACGGTTAATGTGATTTGGGTTATTTTACTAACCCGTGTACATTGTTTAATTTTAATAGATAATAACCAGGAGAATCACCAGGAAGCTATAGTAGTATCACCTAAGTCAAAAAAAGTAAGTGCATTCACGTTTCCTCACTATTTGTGAGTACTTTTCTTTTTGTGAGTCAAATGCTTTACCAAAACCTCAAAAATTTTCAAATACAGTTACAGTGATTAAGTCTTTTGTAATTCTATAATTGCTTCCAGTATTATGGGGTTTTTATACAGTACTTGATAACCTTCACAATTGGGCGCGGATATCCAATGTGTGATATGACCATAGTCACAGATCCGTCGAGTGACACGTACTGACCGAGTAATTGTAGTATTTCTCTCGTTTGATTGTATGCAAAGTTTGTTTTCATCTTAATTCCGCTGCACAACTTTTTCATTTCCATCTTATTCCACCACCTTTTGTAGCCACTGCTGGATCATCAAAGTCCCCGACAGTGGTTAGCTCAGATGATACACATTTGTAGCCTTCACCAACCAATGCCATCATACCATACCAAGGAGATTTAATCTTCTTGCGATCTCATCCACCTGATCAAATTATTGGCAACATAAATGAAGGGGTGCTCACAAGAAGCCAAACCCAAAACATTTGTCTTTTTGCTGGTTTTCTATCACTCCATCAGCCAGTCAAGTACCAAGAGGCACTGAAAGACAACAGCTGGGTAGAAGCCATGCAAGAGGAGCTCCAACAGTTTAAAAGACAACAAGTATGGGAGCTTGTACCACTGCCAGAAGAGGTTAGTCCCATTGGCACAAAGTGGGTCTTCAAGAACAAAACTGATGAAAGGGGTATTGTTGTCACGAATAAAGCCAGGCTTGTGGTTCAAGGTTACAGACAGGAAGAGGGGATTGATTATGATGAAACATTTGCCCCTGTTGCAAGATTAGAAGCAATTAGACTGTTCCTGGCCTTTGCTGTCAACCACAAGATGAAGGTGTTTCAAATGGATATCAAAAGTGCTTTCCTCTATGGTACAATTCAAGAAGAGGTATATGTTTGTCAACCTCCAGGTTTTGAGGATCCATTTTATCCAGATCATGTCTACAGGCTAAACAAAGCCTTGTATGGCCTGAAATAAGCACCAATGGCCTGGTATGAAACTCTTTCCAACTTCCTACTCTCAAATGGTTTCAAAAGAGGTACCATTGATAAAACATTGTTTTTAAAATGGAGAGGGAAGGATTTAATGATTGTCCAGATTTATGTGGATGACATTATTTTTGGAAGCACATGTAACTCAATGTGTGAGGAGTTTAGAGAACTCATGACAGCAGAGTTTGAAATGAGTGCAATGGGTGAGCTGCAATGCTTTCTTGGTCTCCAAGTACAGCAATTACAAAATGGAACTTTCATTCATCAAAGCAAATATGCTAAAGAACTTTTAACCAAATTTGATATGAATGATTGTAAACCATGCAGCACACCCATGGCAACAAATAAGCTGGTCATGTCTGATGAAAAGGATGAGTTGATTGACCAAAACACTTTATAGAAGCATGATTGGGTCTTTATTGTACCTAACTGCATCTAGACCAGACATCATGTTTGCAACATGTGTCTGTGCAAGAAGTCAATCAGCTCCTAGAAAATCAAATCTCATTGCTGTAAAAAGGATCTTCAGATACATAAAAGGTGCTCCCACACTTGGTATCTGGTATCCAGCTAATGGGAACATCAAGCTTTCAGGTTTCTCAGACAGTGACTTTGCTGGATGTCACACCACAAGGAAGTCCACATCAGGAGGGTGCCAGTTTCTAGGTGATTGCTTAGTTTCATGGCAAAGCAAAAAGCAAGCAGCTGTTTCAACATCCACTGCTGAAGCTGAATACATTGCTGCTGCAAGCTGTACAGCCCAACTCCTGTGGCTTCAAAATCAGTTACTGGATTTTGGTATCACTGCCTTAAAGACACCACTCGTGTTGGATAGCCAGGCAGCAGAAAATATCATCAAAAATCTAGTTTCCCATTCAACTACCAAACACATCGACATCAGACATCACTTTGTGAGGGATTGCTATGAAAAAGGTTTGATTTCTCTGCATCATGTTCCAACTAAAGATCAGCTGGCAGATGTGCTAACAAAAGCACTTGATACAGCCACTTTTGAAAGCTTGGTCTCTAGAATTGGGATGCTGAACATGGAATAACAAGCAACATCTTGTTTTTCTATGAATAAAAGCAACAAAATGTTTTCAGAAAATCAAAACTCCATCCTTAAAAATAGCTAAAAATGATATTTTTCATTAAAATCCTTAAAAGTCTGCCATTAACCACTGATTGTTCAAAAGTCTGCTCTACTTCAAAAGTCTGTCCACTGCTGAAAGTCAACCCCTGTTCTCTCATTCCTTTGATAAACTCTGTTGTTCAAAAGCAGTGTATTATCCACTGATATGCTATCCACTGATAGTGAAAATCATCCACTGCTTTCATACCACTGCCTTCATTAGTCACTTTCATAAAAGTACTGTCCTTCACTTTCACCAGGGGTTGTCACGTGGACAGTACATATTGGTCAGACCTTTTGTAACGGCTGCCACCTCAGCATTCACTTTCTTCCCTATAAAATCCCCCACTCACCACCAACACAGGGTTTTACTGTCGAATTGAATTCTTAAAAATTATCTTCTCAAAGCAGTTTTTCTTTTCATCTCTCACAAATTTCTTCGATCATTCATCTTCAAAATGACAAAATCGAAGTCTTCTTCAAAACCCTCTTCAAAATCATCTTCGAAAACAGTCTCTCAAAAGGAAATCTCCACTGAAATTCCACATAAACCATCTCACAATCTCCTGGGTCTTCTCACAAAACCAGGAACCACAAATGTTTTCGATTCCATCATTGATATTATGGCAAAATCAAAGTACAAAACTTTGTTCACCGCCGATGCACCAATCTATTTGGCAACCCAAAGGGAGTTTTGGAAGAATGCAACCCTTGAAAAACAAGGAGACACTGCAACCACCATAAACTCTTCTATAAAGGGTAAATCTGTCCAAATCACACCACAATCCATTTCAGAGGTCTTTCAACTCGATGATCAAGAAGGTAAAATTTCTTTCACTAAAAACAAGTTGCAAACTGACTTCATTGAGAGAGGGTATGAAGCCACAATGATGAAGAAAATTACCTTAGAAAAAGGTTATTTTCCTTCTGCAACCAGATTTGTATTTCATACCCTCCTATTATGTGTTTCAAACAAAACCACTTATTTCAATGAAATCCCTTTAAAGATTCAAAATCTGGGATATGCAATTCTTCAAGGAGAAAATGTTAACTATTCTCGGGAAATTTTTAAAGATTTGGTTAATAATGTTGAAACAAAATCATTTTTACTGTTTCCAAGGTTTTTAAGTTACTATTTCGCAAAGAAATTCAGTAAGGATGATTTAGCTGTAATAAACCAAGGTGATCCTACTCAAATAAACAGTTTAACAACTGAAACTTTTTCAAGGATGTTAGCACCTTGCAAAACACAAGCAGAGGTGCCTGAGCAGACTTTAGCAGTTACAACTGCTCCTCAGGTATCTGCTGCTGAGCCCACTGCTCAAGGTGATCAAAGCAGCAGCACAACTGCTTTGAAACCCACACCTAAAATCTCCAAAAAGCCAAAAAGAAAAACTCAAAAACCCACAAAACCCATCAAAAAGGCAACTCTGGAGGATGAGATACCAGAGCTTCTGCCTGTGACAACACAAATGTCACAAGAAACCACTGCTGCTACTTCCTCACAGCAGTTGGTACAAATATCTCAACCTATAACCACAACAAGAACAGGTTGTACAAATAGGGTCTCCACATCATGATGCTCTGGAAAGACTCGTTTCTATCATCCACAGCTCAATACCCGGGGCAACACCACTTTCTACACCACCCTTCACATCCACAATTCCCCCACCAACTAAACTGCTGTTGGATGCAATTGATTTGAACCCTGCATTAACCAGTCCTTCTCAATCACCTATCAATGAGAATATGCCTCAACCACTGACTGGGTCTGCTGTATCAATCTTTGCTAACCCACCAACACAACCTAAGGAGGTTACACCCCTTGAGTTACAAGTAACTCTTGGTGGTAATCCAAGTGAAGCAGCCACTACAATTGTTACACCCACTGGGTTACATTTGGACAGTGGTTACATTAATAAGACTTCCTTGGAGGCAATTCCTTATATAACACCTCTGCCAACCACCAGTGGATTTATTTATCCTACTGGAACCATCAAAAGGTTGTCAAGTGTTGAAGGAAGAAGACCCCAGTACCAAGACAAAGGGGCATCAGTGGTTAATGTTTGGAGTATACTTCCTACATCAACTACTGATAAAACCACTGCTAGTGGGAAATCAGATGATCCCATTAACTTGGGTGATGATTTAAAGTACCAGAAATTGACGGATCGTATTGAAAAACTTGATAACTCTGTTGCAGAACTCAAAGATATGCTACAACAGGTGTTACAAGTACAAAAGGTACAATCAACTGCTGTTCCATCTCAAGCACCTGCTCCACAAATGTCATCTGCTACAAATGAGCTCTGGAATTTGTTTCAATCTTTTTTCCATCAACAAGCACAATTAGCAGATCAGCAACATGAGAAACATGTCCAACAGCTGAGAAATGCAATGGAGTCAAGGTTCAAAAACACTCAGGCTGATTTAAAGGCTCTCAAAACTCAGATCCTGCAAACCACTGGCACTGCTCCTCCAACTGTACTTTTCATTGATCAACTCCCAGACGATAATGCCAAAAAAGGGGGAGAAAATTCAGGAGTGGAAGAAGAAAGGAATAGATGATGGTCTATACATTGAACCTGAAAAGGATGCTATGACCAGAAAAATTCCTGTGCCAGATGGTAGTAAGAAGGTTGATGCTACTCAAGAAGCACTTGATGAAGGAGTAGCAAGTGTAAAAAGAGATAGAATGGCAAAGGATGTTTCAAGGTGGAATGAGGAGAAAAGAGCTTTCATGGAGCTGTATGAGCAGGGTTGTTCTGGTTCTAAAGATTCTAAAAATCTGAAGACAAAAAGAAAACCTAAGTCCATCCCATCCAGATTTCCAAAGCCTCCAAAACCACCATCCAAAAGCCATCAGCATAAAACCTCCACTCAAACAGCTGTTGTAACTCCTGCTGTATCAACTACTGCTGGTACTTCAGTGGTTTCAACATCTGTTCCCACTTCAACACACACTACTTCAACACACACCAAAATCACTACATTACCATCACCACTGTCACCACCAAAAACAATCTCACCACCATTTCCACCTGCTGACAAAAAGAAGAAGACAACAGATGTTATAACATCTGTTGTAATGACAACAGTGGTTGAAGCACCAGTTGTTTCAACAACTGTTAGTCAGACACAAACCACTGCCACTCAATCTACTACCACTGTTCCATCTCAGACATCATCAGTCTCTCCTAAACCAAAAAGGAGAACGCTAATTTTAAACGATGATGACACATCTCCATCACCAACATCTTCAAAATCCCTGTCACTTGTCACTATTCCAAAACCCATACCTCTCTCTTCAGCTCAAATTTTAAAGCCATTACCTCCTGCTGGTGGCTCATTTCCTCTGGAACTCATTGCAGTCAGAGAAGAAATCAAATCTTTTTATTATGAAGATAACCCAGCCAAAAGGAGTTTGCCATCAATTGCAGGATATCCCAGGCCTAACAATATTGAAGACTACTTGAAATTCAAGGCCAAACAAGCAGAGGATATTGCAATAAAAAACAGAAAAGGGAAATCTGATAGAGAATTTCAACAAAACTATCAGTTTTTACTTTCACAGGTCAATGCTATGGAGCGTTTTGCTAAAAATGTATGTCAGCAAATTTCAGAAAGGGCAGATGAGTCTCTGAGAAAAGACTACATTGAAAACATCATGACCTACAAGAAATACAAGGGGGGAGAAACACATGTACAAGAACTGGACCATTCCTGAGCTTGAAAAAGAAGCAGCCAGGATTCAAGACATGATCAAAAATAAGGTCAAGCAGACTCCTCCTGAAAAATTCAAACAATTTGAAGCCGAGAAGATGTTAGAGTTGAGGAGAATGAAAGAGGAGCTGATTGCAGCTGATTATGGGTCAAAGAACTCTGTGACAAAGTGGGGAGAAGATAGAGTCAGGGCAACCTATAAAAGATTAGAGGAACTTAGAAAGAAAGATCCAAGAGTTCCACAAAAGCCTGACTATTCTAAAGCAGAGGTCTCAAAAAGACCACCAAAGCTGCAAGTCAAAAGAACCACTGCTCCAGCTGGTGCTGCCATCTACAAAAGAAGGAGCAAAAACCAGTTTAGCATGGACACAATTCAAGATCTATTAGCTGGAGATGCCATTGTAAAAGCAGGCACGAAAGTAATGATAAAAGAAGATCTTGAATTGGAACAATCTGCAAGTGCTGCTCAGCCAGCTATGAACAGGCCAGCCTCACCAAATACTTCTGCTAATAAACATCTCCCAAGAAACCCACCAGGCTCAAAAATACAAAAGTGGGAAACTGACAAATAGACCTGCGTATTGACTTTGCTCAGGTCTGGTGGAGAAGTGGAGAAAATATCAAGGGAACAAGCTCTTGGCCTGAGTCTTGAAGATTTGCAGGATCTCCTTGATCTTCCACTTAGCAGGGATGATGAAGATACAGATGCCCTAGACTTTGAATTACAATTTAAAGGTCAGATAAGGGAACTGTTGATGAGGCAATAAAGTCTTCCACAAATAATGAAGAGTTTTGGCATTATCTGTTCCAGGGGGAGATTGTTGGGATTGAACCCTATCAGAGGAACAGATAATTAAAGCCAAAACTGGATCAGAGCAGTGGATCTAGAATAAGCAGACAATTACAGTTGGTTCATACAAATCTCTCCCCTTGAAAGTGGTTTCATATCTGCTGACCTCCTATCTGCTGATCTTACTAAGTGCTGACCTACAACTGCTGCCTTGCATTTACTGCCCAATGTCAAAGACTGATGGAAGAACAAAGCTCTGCTGACTCAATCTACTGCCTTGAGTCAAGTACTGCTGATCCAGACAAGCACTGCTGGGTTCACAACAGTGGAAGGATGCAGCAGCTGTTTAAGTGTCTTTTATTTATAGAAATGTAATAGCAGTAGTTAGTACATCAGTGTTTGTATAGATCAGAGGTTAGAATTTGTTAGGAGGTTAGATGTCACTTTCATGGTGACGTCAGCTAAGATGCTCAGTGGTTTGCAAGTGCCTATAAATAGTTCAGTACTTTGTACTGTTCTATTAGCTCTTTTACAACATTGTCTTCTTTGCACGAACAAACTACTGAGCTCTGGCTGAGGGGGAGTTTGCATTCATTCATCAATCATTGTAATCGTTGTTGAAACAAATTCAATCTTTCGATTCTCTGTGTAAAGATGTTTGATTAAAGTATTTCTCTCGTTTGATTGTATGCAAAGTTTGTTTTCATCTTAATTCCGCTGCACAACTCTTTCATTTCCATCTTAATTCCAAACGAAAATACAATCAGAAACAAACTCAGATCCAACATAGCCAAACTTCAACAAGATTGTCTGGTATAGACAGCAAACGGAGAATCCATTAAGATAAGTGAGATCTTGCAGGAAGCAAGAATAGAAATCCTGAACCTTCATTTCTTTGCTAATCTTTACCCAATGAATCTAGCCGCATTCGATGTTGTATTAGGAATGGATTGGTTGGTAGCCAATCGTGCCAGTATTTTATGTGATCAAAAGTCAGTACAAGTAAGTACACCAACAGGTGAAAAGACCAAAACTAAAGGAGATAAGCCAACCAGATCGACAAAGTTCATCTCTGCGATGAAAGCCGCAAGTTATAAAAGGAAGGGAGGAGTAGTATATATGATTTCTGTAATCATTAATAATAAAGGAAAATAATTAAAAGATATTCCAATAATATCTAAATCCTCAGATGTTTTCCAGAAGAGTTACATGGATTACCGCTTGATAGAAAGGTTGAATTTAGGATTCACCTGATACCAGGAACGACACCGATTGCCGAAGCACCATATCGATTAGCACCAACAGAGATGCAGGAACTGAAGAAACAATTGGACGAACTTCTTGACAAAGGCTTTATACAACCAAGTTCATCACCATGGGGAGTACCGGTGTTGTTTGTTAAGAAGAAAGACGGATTAATGCGTATGTGCATTGATTACCGAGAATTGAACAAGATTACGATTAAGAATCGGTACCCATTACCGAGAATCGATGATCTGTTCGATCAACTTCAAGGAGCTCGATTCTTTTCTAAGATCGATTTACGCTCAGGATATCATCAACTGAAAGTACAGGAAGAGGACATTCCTAAAACTACTTTCAGAACAAGGTACGATCATTATGAATACCGTCATGCCATTTGGTTTAACCAATTCCCCAGCCGCATTTATGGACATAATGAACATGATATGTAAACCATACCTGGATAAATTCATAATTGTCTTTATAGATGATATTCTTATTTACTCTAAGAGTAAAGAGGAACATGCAGCGCATCTGCATACACTTCTGACATTATTGAGAAAAGAGAAGCTTTATGCTAAATTCTCAAAATGTGAATTTTGGTTACAAGAAGTACAATTCCTTGGACATCTGGTTAATCATGAAGGAATTCATGTGGATCTCACAAAGATCGAGGGGATTACTAAGTGGAAAGTCCCTGAGTCGCCAACAGAAGTAAGAAGTTTTCTTAGACTGGCAGGATATTATAGAAGGTTTATCCGAGATTTCTCTAGAATAGCCATTTCATTAACTAAATTGACCTGCAAATCAATTAAGTTTGAATGGGGACCAAAACAGGAAAAAGCTTTTAAGATTCTTAAGCAAAGGTTAACCAACGCACCTATACTCGCATTACCAGAAGGAACTGAAGACTTTATAGTCTATTGTGATGCGTCTAAGTTAGGATATGGACGTTTGTTAATGCAACATCAAAAGGTTATTGCTTATGCCTCTAGATAACTTAAGAAACATGAAGAGAATTACACAACCCATGATCTAGAGTTAGGAGCCATAGTTTTTGCCCTTAAGATTTGGAGACACTATTTATATGGAAATAAATTTGTTTTCTTCACAGTTCATAAGAGTTTAAGATACATTTTTGGGCAAAAAGAATTAAATATGAGACAGAGACGCTGGATGGAAGTTCTTAGTGATTATGATTGTAATATCCAATATCATGCTGGGAAAGCTAACGTAGTAGCTGATGCTTTAAGTCGAAAGTATCATGAAAAGCCGAAACGAGTACGTTCTCTCAGGTTAAATCTACAAGTAGATTTAAATGAGCAAATTAGAGAAGTACAGAAAATAACATTCAATCAAGGACGATGTTGAAGGTTTAAAAGGAATGATTAAGGAATTAGAAAAAGGAACAAATGGAATTTGGAAGTTCCATAAGAAAAGAATGTGGATACCTAAACAAGGAAACCTACGCCACAGAATTCTAGAACAAGGTCACAAGTCTAAGTATACGATACATCCCGGAAGTGATAAGATGTATTAAGATCTAAGAAAGAATTTCTGGTGGATAGGAATGAAAACGGATATAGCAAACTACGTTGCTAAATGTCTAACTTGTTCACAAGTTAAAGCTGAAAATCATAAACCCTCAGGATTATTACAACAGTTAGAGATGCCAATATGGAAATGGGAATTGATAACAATGGACTTTTTTACCAAATTACCCAAGACAAGAAAAGGAAATGATACAATCTGGGTGATTGTAGACAGATTGACCAAATCTGCTCATTTCTTACTAATGAAGGAAACTTTCAGTATGGAATAGTTAGCCAAGCTATATATATAAATGAAATAGTTTCATTATATGGAATTCCTTTATCTATTGTATCTGATAGAGATAGCCGTTTTACTTCTCATTTTTAGACAAGTTTCCAAAAAGCACTGGCAACCAGGTTAAATCTAAGCACAGCCTATCATCCACAAACGGACGGACAAAATGAAAGGACAAATCAAACAATGGAAGATATACTTAGAGCCTGTGTAATTGAATTTGGAGGAAATTGGGACGACCATTTGACATTAATAGAATTTTCCTACAATAACAACTATCATACTAGCATTAATGCTGCACCATTTGAAGCACTTTATGGACGAAAGTGCCGAACTCCGGTTTGTTGGGCAGAAATTGGAGAAAAGCAATTATCTGGACCCGAGATAGTGCAAGAAATAATAGATAAGATAATTCAAGTAAAGGAAAGACTAAAAGCAGCACGAGCTCGTCAAAAGAGTTATGCAGATAACAGACGAAAACCTTTAGAATTTCAAGTAGGAGATAAGGTATTGTTAAGAGTTTCTCCATGGAAAGGAGTAGGCAGATTTGTTAAGAGAGGAAAGCTGTTAGGAAACTTTATTTGTAAGTATTGAAGAAAATCAAATTCAGCTTGATCTATGAAGAAGATAAAAGTCCTGAAGATCAAAACAACAACAAGAAGACCAGATAGGAGAACTGAAAAGAACATCTACTTCAAAGAATCATAAGTTAATCAAGGACTGAAGAAGATTATCAGAAAAGACTTTTCTAATGGATCTGATGATATTTCTGATGAAATATCATCAGTTTCTGGCAATTCTGATCATCAGATTTTCTGATGATTTGTTCACCAGAATTTCTGATGAAGTGGTTATTAGAAATTATGATAAACCGCACTTGTCTAAAAATCAGTTCTACCATGCTACAATAACCGAAGCAACTTGACATTATTGGATATCATGATGACAAAGGCAACTTGATTATTGAATTCAATGAATATGTCAAGAAGCTACTTTTTGCAGGACATATACATGAATAAACAAATGTTTATTCATGTGTTCAACCCGTCTATAAATAGAAGGCTCATCAAGTAAAGAATAATGAGTTAAGCTTAGCATTCAATACATACTACAAAATCCATTGTCCTTTCACCACAGAATTACACAAGTATTCGTTTGTAATAGATAATAATCTCACAATCACCTTGTAAACCATTTTGTTTCAAAGTGATATAAACTTGAAAATTCTGTAGGTCTGGTTTCTTGGAAGTCTGATTTCTATTTCCGCACACTATTATCACATTTGTTGAAATCACTTGCCATATTACGTGAAAAGAAGTTTTTAAGTCCAAGTATGGGACCAACAATTGGTATCAGAGCAGATGGAATAAATTATTTTCAAACGATCAATCGCTCATTTTTCTCTAAACATGGCAAACTTTCAAACATGGAATAATGCTTTCAACATTGGTTCAATGTCTAAACCTCTGACCTTGGTCAGAGAGGAATACCCACAATGGAAAATCAGGATGGTCAATTTCCTTAATGGACATGGCCGAGCTCTGTTTCAATCCATTGAAAGGGGTCCACATGTACCAACGACTGAAATACCAGCTATTCCAGCAACTTATCAATCACCAGGAATCCTTGCCTCCCGGGTTCCCAAAAGTGAAACACTTTAGAGCCCAGAAGACAAGGATCTGGTGTCTACATATTCTCTCAGGTTGATGCATGTGCATCTGCCAAAGAGATATGGGATCAATTGGAAAATCTTTGTGAAGGAGGGGAAATGATGAAAAGAAAGAAAAGAACTAATTATGTCTCCTCTTATGAGAGATTCAAAAGTTTACCAAATGAAAAACTATATGAAACATATCACAGATTCGCAAAACTTTTGAATGAGCTAAAGAAATTTGGTATTATAAAATCAAATGATGAAAGGAATATAAAATTTCTGGATGCTTTACCTAGAGAATGGAGAAGTCTAACCATGACTTTGTCCTCCACCTTAGAACTAGGCAATATGGTCTTCATGTGTAATACCCCGAAAATGGGTTTGGTAATCAAACCACGTTAATACTACAGGACGGGTAAAATACAGTTAATGGTAAAACTTACCTGGTTAATTTTAGGATTTAAATAAATAAATCTAATATTTATTAAAAGGATGAGAAATACTTTGAGAAAGCAAAGTATATAAAAGGCCCGAGATTTAACGGGTCTTAAAATAAAACGGGTTGTGAACAAGATAAAGTAACTAGGAAATAAATGACCTAGTACAAGTCTTGTAATTAAATGAAAGAACAAAATATCAAGTTATAAACCAAACTAAAGTTGAGGGGCATATGTTGTTAAATTTGAAACTTAATAACATGAAACAAAATTAAAACACACCAAACACCCATTTAGGGGTGTCTGGTCGATCAAGAAGCAGGGGGCGACAAGGGGATTCTTCACCCAACCCAAATTCTCATAAAAACCACAAATTGAGGGTTTAAATCAAGTCCAAATCGATTTTCAAGCACAAAATTAATGATCACCTAGTTGAAAGGATCATAAGGTATGTAAAATTGTGATGTTTTGATTCATCTTGAATTCTAGGTTAATTCTGAAAAACTGAAATTGAGCTTAAATATGTCATGCATGGATGAATCTTGAAGTAATTGATGTCTAGGAGTAAACCCTAGTCAATAACATGTTGGATTAGTGGATAATCTATGAAAATCATGATAATCCATTGACAAGTTAAATGGGTTTTGTAAAATTAAGATGAACACAAGAATCATGACTACCAAAAATGGTGTTACTTAATTTCTACGAAATGATTCTGAGATTAGTATGCATGCTTGACATAATGGAATCAATATGTATGTTTATATTGGGCAAAAATATCAAGTTATGAACTTGGTTTTAAATATGTAAAATTATACCTGTTAGGTGTTCGTTAAAATGCCTAAATGAAAGATAAATGTTGACAATCGGACAAAAACGCATGTTTGATGGATATGGCAAATTGTGCGTTAAGACTTATAAAAAGGGTTCTAAACAGATTGTGAATTGAACTCTTTAGGCGAGGAATCCGGATCGTCAAGTGGACAAGCCGGTGGAAATACGCGTTTGAAAAGGATGCTTAAAAGGTACGTAACTACGATTCCGTTACGTTATGCTTGATTTCGTATTTTCGCTAGTAGACTTTAAATTAGCATAATACATGAAATTGGCATTTAGTTGAAGCGACGAAGATCACTAGGTAAATAAACGGGTCAAAAGGTGAAATTATCACCCTTTGACAATATCGACTAATGGTTTGTCAGGTTACATGTTTATAGGAATAAATATCAAATGGATACGCATATCGCTATTGCTTAGCGGCTACTAAGTCAAGGTATTGAAACGGGTCAATATATTGATCCGAGCCAGGTATGTATAATGATTCAACTCATCATGTAGAACTTGAGATTCTATAAGAGTTAGACAAGGTTAAAATATAGTTATTCGGTTATCTTTTAGGTAAACTGAATAAATTGAGTCATGATTATGGTGTTCTAGAAGCACATGGGTTTATAAACAAGATTATAGTTAAAAGGTCGGATTTTGGGTCAAACAAGTATTTAAAAGTTCCTTTGTAGTAAAGAAAGGATGAAAATTGACCAGAACGACCCTTACAAGAGGTTCAGAAACGAGTTTTATGATTAAATAAATGCTTAGAATAAGAAAAGATAGTGAAAGATGTAAATTCTTGGGTCGAATGACTTTATATGAGCCTTTGCCGTAAAAAGATAATCCGAGCGGTAAAATTCGAAACATATAGATATCCACATTAAATCCAACACACATATAGTTGTGGTGGAAGATTACTTGATAAGAAATGTAGGAATAAGATGCTAGAAATGTATGAAAGCGAGTTCAAGTTCTAAAGTGCTTAAATACCCTTAACGAGTAAAAATAAGCATACGAGCGAAAACGTATTTAAATGGTGTGAGAAACCTGTGATTAGAACCTAACATGGTAGATAACATTAATTTGTAGAGGTGCATGTGAAATAAGGATTAAACAATTATGTTTGTTTGATAAAATGCATAAACGGGTTAAAATTCGGTAAAACGGCAAGGAGTCGAAGGCTTAGAAGTCTAAAAAAATTATTATGTAGGATGTTGGATTTTAACTCCATTTGATGGAGGATCAAATTACAATCATGTAGGAAGAAACGGTAGGTCAAACAGACAAGCGGATTGAAAGATACGGAAGTTTTCGTGTCAAAAACGGCAAAATGGGAGGGTCTGATACAGGGGCCACCGTAACTTACGGTGGGCACCGTAAGTTACGGTGGGGGCTGAAAGCATTACGGCAGTTACCTCCTGCCTTACGGTGGGGGTATTTTATACCAGGGGCCACCGTAACTTACGGTTCCCACCGTAAGTTACGGTGGAGGCCAGTTTCAAGTCTTTGTTTCTGGGATCAAGATATCAATGTTGGAATTTCCTGATTTCCTTGTTTAATTCGATTATTCGACCCAATCTTCCTTGTTGTACTAGTTATTTAATTAGCAAAACTGACTTTTAAGTTGGTTTTGATCACAGGTGAATCTCGAGAGTCCCGGATGAAGATCAAGCATCGAGCAAGAACCGAACACACGTTAAACGAAGCTTCCGCAATGTTGTTTCGTCGTTATTCTAAAACGATGAATTAAATTACACTATGTTGTTTTGCTTTCAAAGTTTAGAAAAGTTTTAATAAACTCGTATTTGAGCATGAATGTTTAAATATAAATACTCAGTAATCTGTGATTATTTACGGGAATCGCTAAATAAATTTATGGGTGTTACAAGTTGGTATCAGAGCCCGGGTTTAAGGGATTCAAGTATGGTGGGGAAAACCATGCTTGGACTTAAACCTTACGCTCTTGATAAAGATTAGTGTTCGATTCAAGGCTTGATCGCAAATCCGGTAAGTACATGTATGTTAAAGGTTTAGCATGATTAAAGTGTTGTAAACAACACATAGGGTTATCGCGTAATACACGCTACTCCAATTAAAATGATTGATATAGTTAATGAAATTACGTGCGTTAACACGTATAGTAGAAAGCCTCGTATTATAATGCGGGCGATTATTGATGTCGACATTACTAACCTCTGTGAATGTTTTAATTGAAGGACACTCGCATCTGAAAATGACGAGAATTGAATCAATTATGGATATGACGTAGGAACGATCCGAGGTATGACAAGCAGAGCATACTCATCAAGGACCTAAATCGCGTAGTGATCGCGAACAAGGTTAACGGCAAAAGAAGCCCGTTATGGCAAGCATTACCAGGTGCACATTTTAAATTTAATCGTAGAAATAGCAAAATGCAACAAACATGTAGAGAATGATTGTTGCATATGTAAATTAAAAGCTTTGAAAACCTGAATAGAATACCTATCCAGAATATTATTTCCAAGAAAATTAAATAGAGACGTTACTTACATGGGGTGTAATGTGAAAATTATAAAAGGTCATGTATATCAGGTGTTGATCGCTTACTCTGGCCAAGTAAGTAGTGAACACGTGGTACCATGAACTTTTATGATGGACATATTTACATCCGATGTAGTAAGGGCTGGGTGAATGGGACGAGTTAAAAGGTTACTCAAATGAATCAAACAAGTAAGATGTTTGATACTAAACGTAAACGTAAGTCGGAGGACGGAAGCGTATTACGTTAGGAGAACGAGCCCGAGAGAAGGGACAAGGATCAAGGTAAATGAAAATACAAACCGACTAATGGGAATGCTAAGGCATAGGGATAAAGGTTTGACTGTCACAAGTGATGGACTTCACACGGACAAGTCGAACAAATTAAATGAAGAATAAAGGACACAATTGAATAAAAGCAATGGATTTCGCTAAGACAACCAAATAAGTTAAAACAAAATCTAAAATCATATCAGAATGATTACTTTGATAATGACTTCGATAAGGATACCCGATAGATGGGTATGATTTTAAGAATATGCGTAACCCAATAGACGGGAACGCGGATTAGAAAGTCAAAAGACTCGGATTATGGGTCATGACTAAAAGATGATAAGATTTTGCAAACAGAAATTTTTTATAATTGTGTTCAACTATTTTAAGATGAAGAGGTCAAATAAAGAGTGAAGTTTGACATTCCTAAGTGAGGAAGTTTCACACAAACAAGTTAAACGAGACTAATAAAGAATAACGCTTGAAAATGAAAGTAAGCGCAAGCTGAATAATGAAAGCGCGAAATATCAATGAACCTATGTGATAGGTCGTGAAAGAGTATAGAAAGGAAAATGCAAACCAGTGAAACTGGAGTGTTAAAACATTAAGATAAAGAACACGGGTAACGGTTTGAAAGGAAATAGAGGCGTAAACTGAATAGCGATAAGAATGAGACGAACCGACGTGTAAATAACGGAAGAAGTCATATAGTCAGAAGAATAATTTAAAAGAAAACAAATGTAGCCTTAGACTACGGTCAAGGTAAAACGAAATGCAAAAGCGAAAATAAAAGAATTGAAAGATAAAAATGGTACATTGACACCGTAAATACATATATATATATATATATATACAGTTGAATAATGACATGGATAAAAGACGGGCTACGGGATCATCCTAACCTACGGGATCATAAATAGTGTTAAAGTCTACGGGACCAAAAAGACCATCGGGTCACAGATAGAAAGAAACGAATTGTAAAGGTCTCACCTTAGAAAGGATAAAAAGGTGAAAATCTAAATAAATAGCCTATGAGGCTAAGTGAAAGAACCTACGGGTCATAGGGGTTAAGTTTGGGAATTTGTTATAATTCCCCGCATTAAATAATAACGGAAAGGACTAGATTCTCGGAAGTAACATTCCTAGAAACGGGAGAAAGACGTACGACAAAGAAGAAACGTAAACTAAGAATTTAGTTTTTAGTCAAAAGTAATGTTTTAACAAAACATAAATGGTACAGAGTGACCTAGAAAATTTTAAACACAAAAGGCCGGAGATGGCAAATAGCATACCCGGGTAACGGGGTATGAGGTAACCGGTGACTAACAAGTCTAACCGCCAAAATGAATAAACAATAAAGATAATGGATACAAGCTGAAAAGTAACGGCCTGCGAGGCCTTACACATGAAAGACTTACACGTCAATATAAATAGAAATGTTAGATCGAAAGGAATGAATGCATGCCTTGAAAAACGAAACTAAGTTCGTTTAATCCAAATTAAAGGAACTATGTAAACAAGGTTTCGAGGACGAAACCTCTTTAAGGGGGGTAGACGTGTAACACCCCGAAAACGGGTTTGATAATCAAACCATGTTAATACTACAGGACGGGTAAAATGCAGTTAATGGTAAAACTTACTCGGTAAATTTTAGGATTTAAATAAATAAATCTAATATTTATTAAAAGGATGAGAAATACTTTGAGAAAGCAAAGTATATAAAAGGACCGAGATTTAACGGGACTTAAAATAAAACAGGTTGTGAACAAGATAAAGTAACTAGGAAATAAATGACCTAGTACAAGTCTTGTAATCAAATGAAAGAACAAAATATCAAGTTATAAACCAAACTAAAGTTGAGGGGCTTATGTTGTTAAATTTGGAACTTAATAACATGAAACAAAATTAAAACACACCAAACACCCATTTTGGGGTGTCTGGTCGATCAAGAAGCAAGGGGCGACAAGGGGATTCTTCACCCAACCCTAATTCTCATAAAAACCACAAATTGAGGGTTTAAATCAAGTCCAAATCGATTTTCAAGCACAAATTAATGATCACCTAGTTGAAAGGATCATAAGGTATGTAAAATTGTGATGTTTTGATTCATCTTGAATTATAGGTTAATTGTGAGAAACTGAAATTGAGTTTAAATATGTCATGCATGGATGAATCTTGAAGTAATATGATGTCTAGGAGTAAACCCTAGTCAATAACATGTTGGATTAGTGGATAATCTATGAAAATCATGATAATCCATTGACAAGTTAAATGGGTTTTGTAAAATTAAGATGAACACAAGAATCATGACTACCAAAAATGGTGTTACTTGATTTCTATGAAATGATTTTGAGATTAGTATGCATGCTTGACATAATGGAATCAATATATATGTTTATATTGGGCAAAAATATCAAGTTATGAACTTGGTTTTAAATATGTAAAATTATACCCGTTAGGTGTTCGTTAAAATGCCTAAATGAAAGATAAATGTTGAAAATCGGACAAAAACGCATGTTTGATGGATATGGCAAATTGTGCGTTAAGACTTATAAAAAGGGTTCTAAACGGATTGTGAATTGAACTCTTTAGGCGAGGAATCCGGATCGTCAAGTGGACAAGCCGGTGGAAATACGCGTTTGAAAAGGATGCTTAAAAGGTACATAACTACGATTCCGTTACGTTATGCTTGATTTCGTATTTTCGCTAGTAGACTTTAAATTAGCATAATACATGAAATTGACATTTAGTTGAAGTGACGAAGATCACTAGGTAAATAAACGAGTCAAAAGGTGAAATTATCACCCTTTGACAATATCGACTAATGTTTGTCGAGTTACATGTTTATAGGAATAAATATCAAATGGATACGAACATCGCTGTTGCTTAGCGGCTACTAAGTCAAGGTATTGAAAAGGGTCAATATATTGATCCGAGCCAGGTATGTATAATGATTCAACTCATCATGTAGAACTTGAGATTCTATAAGAGTTAGACAAGGTTAAAATATAGTTATTCGGTTATCTTTTAGGTAAACTGAATATATTGAGTCATGATTATGGTGTTCTAGAAGCACATGGGTTTATAAACAAGATTATAGTTAAAAGGTCGGATTTTGGGTCAAACAAGTATTTAAAAGTTCCTTTGTAGTAAAGAAATGATGAAAATTGACCAAATTGCCCTTGTAAGCTAATTCGAACGAACGACCCTTGCAAGAGGTTCAGAAACGAGTTTTATGATTAAATAAATACTTAGAATAAGAAAAGATAGTGAAAGATGTAAATTCTTGGGTCGAATGACTTTATATGAGCCTTTGCCGTAAAAAGATAATCTGAGGGGTAAAATTTGGAACATATAGATATTCACATTAAATCCAACACACATATAGTTGTGGTGGAAGATTACTTTATAAGAAATGTAGGAATAAGATGCTAGAAATGTATGAAAGCGAGTTCAAGTTCTAAAGTGCTTAAATACCCTTAACGGGTCAAAATAAGCATACGAGCGAAAACGTATTTAAATTGTGTGAGAAATCTATGATTAGAACCTAACATGGTAGATACCATTAATTTGAAGAGGTGCATGTGAAATAAGGATTAAACAATTATGTTTGTTTGATAAAATGCATAAACGGGTTAAAATTCGGTAAAACAGCAAGGAGTCGAAGGCTTAGAAGTCTCAAAAAATTATTATGTAGGATGTTGGATTTTAACTCCATTTGATGGAGGATCAAATTACAATCATGTAGGAAGAAACGGTAGGTCAAACGGACAAGCGGATTGAAAGATACGAAAGTTTTCGTGTCAAAAACGGCAAAATGGGAGGGTCTGATACAGGGGCACCGTAACTTACGGTGGGCACCGTAAGTTACGGTGGGGCTGAAAGCATTACGGCAGTTACCTCCTGCCTTACGGTGGGGGTATTTTATACCAGGGGCCACCGTAACTTACGGTGCCCACCGTAAGTTACGGTGGAGGCCAGTTTCAAGTCTTTGTTTTTGGGATCAAGATATCAATGTTGGAATTTCCTGATTTCCTTGTTTAATTCGATTATTCGACCCAATCTTCCTTGTTGTACTAGTTATTTAATTATCAAAACTGACTTTTAAGTTGGTTTTGATCACAGGTGAATGTCGAGAGTCCCAGATGAAGATCAAGCATCGAGCAAGAACCGAACACACGTTAAACGAAGCTTTAACAATGTTGTTTCGTCGTTATTCTAAAACGATGAATTAAATTACACTATGTTGTTTTGCTTTCAAAGTTTAGAAAAGTTTTAATAAACCCGTATTTGAGCATGAATGTTTAAATATAAATACTCAGTAATCTGTGATTATTTACGGGAATCGCTAAATCAATTTATGTGTGTTACATCATGACTTATTTAGCATTATGGTCCCTAGAGAAGAAGAACTATTTGAAGAATCAGTTCAGAGAGGGGGATCTTTAGCTTTAATCTCTAACTCACAAAGAACACCTCCCAATAATCCAAAACCTTTAAACAGTCAAAATATTGAAAATTCTGATACATCATCCGATTTTTCAGCTTTTGCTGAAGCAATTGCACTGCTCACCAAAACTTTTGAGCAGAGGTTGAGGGGAGGAGCCCAAAGATACCAGAAAAGTGATAGAGGGAGAATGGAAGGAAGATCTAGCGAAGAAGTTAGATCAAAGGATTAGGGAAAGGTTGAAGTTATGTGTTACAAATGTAAACAAAAGGGCCACTATGCATCAGAATGCAAAACCAAGAAACTGAAAGATGTTGCATACTATGAGAAAAAAGCTGGAAGAAGCAAAGAAGCAACAACAAGTCAGTTTGATTGCAGGGACAGATACATGGCTGTCTGATGAATCTTCTGAAGAAGAAGAAGAAGAAGAGATGGCTAAGTTGTGGTCAATTCTGTGATAAAGGTTTTCAGGTAACTTTTTTACCAGAAAAATGCTTGTTAATTGGCATGGATGATAATAAGATATATTTAAGTGGGAAAAGAATAAGACAATCAATCTACTATTTTGATTTCAACGAGGAAAATGAACATCCAAAATTGTGTTTATTTTCAAAAATTAACAAAGGTAGTAGTTGTTTGTGGCACAAAAGGTTAGCCCACTTAAACTTTAAAAATTTAAGCAAATTGACAAGCAAAGGACCGGTAAAAGGATTACCTCTCATATCCTCTAAGAAGGATAAAATTTGTGTAGCTTGTGAAATGGGCAAATCTAAAAGAAGCTCACACAAAACAATTTCTGAATCTTCAATAACACAAAATTTAGAACTTTTGCATATGGATCTTTGTGGACCCATAAGCACTGAAAGCTTTTCTGGAAAGAAGTATATACTTGTAATTGTAGATGATTTTTCCAGATACACATGGGTAGAGTTTTTAAGAAAGAAAAGTGAAACTCCTGATCTGATCATAAATTTTGTCAGAAAATTTGAAAATCTGTTAAAACTGACAGTCAGAAGGATCAGAACAGACAATGGAACATAATTTAAGAATTCAAAAGATGAGAGCTTCCTTGTAAGCAAACGAATCTCTAATGATTTTTCTGCTCCAAGATCACCCCAACAAAATGGAGTGGTAGATAGGAGAAACAGGACCTTAGTGGAATCAACCAGAACAATGCTTGCTTATGCAAAGTTGCCCACTCATTTTTGGGCAAAAGCAATAGCAAATGCTTGTTTTACCCAAAACAGGTCCATAATCAACAAAAGACACAATAAAACACCCTACAACATTATCAATGGGAGAATTCCAATTGTAAAATTTTTGCACACATTTGGTTGTAAATGTTTTGTTTTTAATGATTTTGAAAGTCTTGAAAATTTTGACAGAAAAGCAGAAAAGGGTATTTTCTTGGTTATTCAATGTCCTCAAAAGCGTATAGAATTTTTATACTTAACACAAGGACAATCAGAGAAAGTTTATATGTATCTTTTGATGATTCATCAGAGACAGAAGTTTCTAATGAATATATGAAGGAAATAAACTTTTCTGACAAACAAGAAAAATATGAACATCTCTTTGAAATGACAATAGAAAATTTCCTAGAACATGATCAATCTCTTACAACTAAATCAACAGATAATTCATTTGCTAACCATGCCGAACAAATGGAAAATGTATTAGAAATCTTGAATTGGAACAATGAAAATATATCTGACAATCAAAATTCTGATACATTCCATACAAATGGGGCACCTCTTCAGGTGGAAACTTCAAATCCATCAGAACCAACAACTTTTCACAACAAGTTAAGATGGATAAAAGGACATGTTCATTCTGACATCATTGGAAATCCAGAAGATGGTGTAAGAACAAGACCTTCAACGGCACATGAGTGTGCATTTGCTGGGTTCTTAAGCAAAATAGAACCTAAGACTGTCAAAGAAGCTCTTAATGATTCAGACTGGATTCAAGCAATGCAAGAAGAGCTTGATCAGTTTGAAAAGAGTAAGGTATGGGATCTGGTGCCTAAGCCAAATGACAAATTTGTCATAGGCTCAAAATGGGTATTTAGAAACAAATCAGATGAAAATGGCATAATAACCAAGAATAAGGAAAGGTTAGTGGTCAAAGGTTATTGTCAACAATAAGGTATTGACTATGATGAAACCTTTGCACCAGTGGCCAGATTAGAAGCAGTAAGAATCTTTCTTGCTTATGCTGCATCCAAAGACTTCAAAGTATATCAAATGGATGTGAAATCTGCATTCCTAAATGATAAGATTGAGGAAGAAGTTTATGTGCATCAACCTGAAGGCTTTGTTGATCCTAAATTTCAAAACCATGTTTACAAATTAAACAAAGCCTTGTATGGTTTTAAGCAAGCTCCAAGAGCATGGTATGAAACACTTTCAAACTTTTTACTCAATTCTGGCTTCACAAAAGGTACTATAGACACAACTCTTTTTCTTAAAACACACAAGGGTCACACTTTGTTAGACAAAATTTATGTTGATGACATTATTTTTGGATCAACAAATGAAAAGTTTTGCAAAAAGTTTCAAAAATTGATGACCAACCACTTTGAAATGAGTATGATGGGTGAGTTAACCTTTTTTCTTAGGTTTACAAGTCAAACAAAGAAATGATGGAATATTTTTGAGTCAATCTAAGTATGTAAAAACAATTTTACAAAAATACTCACTTGAAAATTGCTCAATTTCAAAAACTCTCATTGCTACAGGGAACAAACTTGATTCTGATAAAGAAGGAACATGTGTAGATATTAAAACCTATAGGGGAATGATAGGATCATTGCTATACTTAACTGCAAGCAGACCAAATATTATGTTTGCAACATGTTTTCTAGCAAGATATCAATGCAATCCTAAAGAGTCTCACTTGAAAGCAGTAAAAAGGGTTTTTAAATATTTAAAAGGCATATCAGAACTTGGTCTCTGGTATCCTAAGGATACAAATCTTGAACTAATTGCATACACAGATGCAGATTATGCAGGGTGCAAGATTGATAGAAAAAACACATCTGGTGCATGTCAAATTTTGGGAGAAAAGTTGGTTTGTTGGGCAAGCAAGAAACAAAATTGTGTTGCCACATCAACAGTTGAATTTGAATATGTAGCAGCAGCAAGTTGCTGTTCACAAGTACTATGGATGCAAACTCAGTTGAAGGATTATGGATTAAATCTGACAAAGACACCCATTCTATGTGATTCAAATAGTGCAATTGCAATTACAGAAAATCCAGTTCATCACTCTAGAACCAAACACATAGATGTCAGATATCACTTCATAAAGGATCATGTGGAAAAAGGTAACATAGAGATGTATTTTGTTCCAACAGAAAACTGAATTCCTGACATTTTTACAAAACCTCTTGATGAAAAGAGACACAATTTTATAATCAGCAAACTTGGCATAGTTAACATAAAAGATGAAGATGTTTCAGAAAACAATAAAACTGAAAACCAAATTGATGATAATCAAGGAACATGCAAGAATTCTGAAGATCAAAGAATGAAACAGCAGGTTTCTAATAAAGAAATCCATCAATCTGATGGAATATCAGAAAATCTGATAAATTATCAATGAATCTGGTAATTTATCAGAAATCTGAAGAATTATCAGAAAATCTGATGAATCATCAGAAATTATGATAAAAGATCAGAAACTTTGTTAAAACATCAGAATGATCCCTGATTATTCGAACAAATTCATGCATGTCACCATCTTTATTCATATCTCATGATTGTATAAATTTTTTTTCCGGTTGTCTTTCAAATTGTCTTTTCAAATTGTAATTATCAGTTTATATTTTTATATATATATATTTTTTCTCTCTTTAGTATAGGGCTGATATTGTCATAGACAGAAAATTTTCTAGGAACTCGTTAATGGTAGTTAAACTTTCTCTCATTCATTCATTACACTTCATCAATATAAACGAGATAGATGCCAAACCATACTCAACCTGATCATGGGAAGTCGTTTGAAATACGCTCTCACAGCCCACATCATGGTCTACCCAGACATTCTTCAAATGTTCTGGCAAATGCAACATTGTTGATGTATGAGGGTAGAGTTCGGACTTCTATCGAAAGTGTTGTGCTTAACAAAAGAATACTGGTAACTGAAGATATCATCAGGACGGTTCTGCAACTCAATGATGATAATGAAGTTGTTATGTTCACAAAAGCACAGATAGATGAAACCTTGAAGCAGATGGGTTACAATCATGCAAACCCACGAGGGGCAATCAACAAAAATGGCTTCATCAAGCCATGGCAATATCTGGTTACACAAATGGGAGCATGCTTCTCAAAGAAGATTGTCAACCATCAAGAAGTCTCTTATAGATTGATGGAACCTGTACGTGCACTTGTGCAAGATATACCTTACAATTTCTCTTATTATTTAATGAAAGATATTGCAAGCAACCTATGGTCTGGCAGGCCATTCTTGGTTTATCCTCGTTTTCTGATGAGGGTAATCACGAGTCAGCTAGGCTTTGGAGGTGTTCCTGCTGGTTTCCCTAGGGCTGAGATAAGACTTCAACAAAACATGAATCTCAAGATGCTCTTACCCACTAACCAGAATTCTAGTCTGGTGACTGAACTGTGGTTGCTCTTTGAGATAATTCATGGAGAAGGGATGGACATTGACTAGATCAAGTTTTTTTTGTTGTTATAGCATGTTAATATGTTAATATAGTATGTTACTATAGTTGCTCTGTTTTCTGGTTCATTGTTTGGGGGAAGCAAAAACAAAGACTTGGGTAAAGATATATGAAAGAGGGTTAAAAGTTCACAAAAACAACGTATGATCATCAGAAACAAAACATTTGTCACAATATTCTAAGTTTCTGATGAGATAAGATCAAAAT
Organism: Helianthus tuberosus; assembly: GCA_030545235.1. NCBI lineage: Eukaryota > Viridiplantae > Streptophyta > Magnoliopsida > Asterales > Asteraceae > Helianthus > Helianthus tuberosus. Next base: position 60,199,116 of record CM060400.1, read on the forward strand.
CTGGTAATACAAAATTAAAATTCTTTTTCTGATTTTTTTTCTGTTAAAACATCAAAATAATATTTTTTAAAATGTCAGAAAAAGTCAATTATCATTTTTCAAAATTTTCCAAGAATTTTGACTTTGAAGAAAACAGAAAGAACATGGATGCTACCAGAGAGTTATTTGTAAGTTAATCTACAAACCTTATCTCATTCCCTCTCATCTCAAAAAAAGTAGGGGGGGCACTAGAATATCCTTTGTCAAAAGAGAAATTTCAAAATCTGTTGAAGAAGCTCACAAGCCAAGGAAGAATTTCACTCAAGAAACATTTGTTGAAGTCTTTCAAGATCTGCTAACTTCTGTTGACTATATTCAAAAGTCAACAGAATCCAAAACAGAAGTAAACACAAGGGTGTTGTACTTCTGATGACATCATCAGAAAAGACTCTTGACTTTGAAAAAGGAGGAATATTATGAAGATAGCTAATTGGACCATCAACAAAATTTGGGTCTCACAAAAATAAAAAGGTGTCATGTGACAGATAGTATTCTCCAATCAACATTCAGCTCCATACAAATGAAATGATTGAAGAAACTACAAGTTGAGAAGGCATAACAGGATTACATGATTAATTTTCACTAAAAACCTTGAAACCCACGATCTAACGGTTACTTTTTGAACCATATTTCACATCACATGATCCAACGGTAACAAAGGTAATGAGTGATCCTTTAACCATCATTATAAGCCACATTTCATATCTCCTTAACTCCCACAAATCAACCAACTTTCTCCTCACAAAAACCTTACAACTTGAAATCCTCTGTTTTCTTTCCAAAAGCCAAAAATTCCAAATTTCAAACCACTAAAGCAATAGCAGAAGTAAATCTCAACATCCCAATTGTTTAACTTGATGTACCATTCATTGAAGATGTAGAATTTTTACTAATAAAAGAAAACAACTTGCTGATGAATACAGAGCATTCAGAATATGATGAAAGATGTCAACTCTTGATAGAATTTCTCTTAAAATGTCCAATCTCAAGAGCATTAACCAAAGGAAAAGAAGTACCAGAAAGATTATTGTAGCAGTTCATTCACACTTTCAGTGAAAATGGAGAAAATCAAGTCTCTACTCATGTTTGGGGTAATGTTTCAGTAACATTAACACCTGCTAGAGTAAGAGAATGGCTAGAACTTCCAATTTTCGACAACTACTGTGAAGCACCAGAAAGAGAAGATTTGATAAGTTTTCTCATTGAACTTGGATACAAAAACAAGAAGATTAAAAAAATTGGAGCAGTCAGAAGAAATGAAATGCCAGCATTTTGGCAAGTGATGATGGAAGTATTAAACAAGTGTCTCACATCAAAAATAGGGAGAGCTGATCAAGTAAGTCAAGCAATTCTGACAATCCTGTATGGACTCATACATGGGTCCAAACTTGATTATGGAACAAAAATCTTCAATTTAATTAAAAGATCAATTCTCACTAAAAATGGGAGAATCACTTCACATCTACCATATCCAAGGTTCATTTCAATCTTCATTTCTGAAACTTTTGATGAAAGAAATATAGAGATTCCTAGTTTAGAAGATGTATGGAGTTCAAACACAATGAAACCTTGGAGTGCAAATCATGGATGGGCATCAGATAAAGATGTTCATGTATTACCAGAAAGTATGTTGTGTTTAATTGCATCAGACTCTCCATACAGACTACAACATGAAGAATTTCTTAAATCACCAGAATCACCAACAAAAGAACCCAGCAAAGAAGTCTATAACTGCTCTTCCTCACCAGAAGAAGAAGAGGTTGAAAAGTCCTTTACATCAGATACATGACCTAAAAAAAGAGGAAATTCTGATGATAAGAAACTCACTAGAAAATAAGAAAGATTTTGAACCTGCTGAAAATCAACAGAATTTTGATATTGGAACTCATTCTGAGTTTGAAGTTCAACAAGAAACAGAAGAACAACATTATGAAGAATCTCATGTTGTTGGAAGAACTCATAAAGAAACTGAAATGCATCACTTGGAAGTATCTCAGATTGCTGAAACAACAAATGACCAACTAAAGTTCTGCACTTTGGTGAATCTCAAATTGCTAGTACAAAGTCTCTCTTGAACAGAGTTTTAATTGATACTTCTTTAAAAAAAAACTCAGAAGAATCAATTAATGCTTCCTATAAAGTTGAATATAGAATAACTGCTGATGATGAGGATGTTACTAGTGTGTTACATCTCAACTCTGAATCAGAAAATGAGGAAGATGTTGGGATCTCAATAGATAGAGATCAGGAAAATGATCAAGGATATCTGGATAAAGGTAATCTCTTTACCTCAACAACTTACGGAGAATCATTCAGGCAGCACCATTTGAGGCATCACGCGGACGCAGATGCCGGTCACCTCTGTGTTGGGCGGAAGCCAAATTACCGGCCCAGAACTTGCATTTGACACAACGGATAAGATCGCCCAGATCAGAACAATGCATGGCGGCAGCTCCAGACCGTCAGAAAGGCTACGCGGATAAGCGTAGGAAACCTCTAGAACTCCTAGTCGGAGGTTGAGTTCTTCTTAAAGTACACCCCTAAAGGGTGTGGTACGTTTTGGCTAATGGGACGAACTTAATCCACGATATGTTGGACCGTACGAAATTGCCGAAAGGATCGGTAAGGTAGCTTTGCAGACTAAACCTGCCTGAAGAGCTGAGTGCGGTACACAACGTCCTTCACGTGCCTAGTCTAAAGAAGTGTCTGTCAGATGAAACATTCGTTGTCCTTTTTAGGAACTCGTGATCTGCAACAAACTACGCTTCGTTGGGGAACCGGTTGAGATCAAGGATCAAGAAATCAAAACCCTCAAGCATGGTATAGTATGCTAACAGACTGAGTTCGTTGGATCTCGCGCTGTGGCCCAGAGCTTACCTGGGAACGGGAAAACTAGATGATGCGCATGTATCCCCAGTTGTTTACAAACATTACTTCCAGCGCTGAGGCTACCGCTAAATTTCGGGGATAAATTTCAAACCAACAAGGGGTGATGTATCGCCCTACTAAAACGTTTAAACACACTAGCTTGTCAGTGGCTGCGCGCTAAATTTCGGGACGAAATTTCTTGAACTTGGGGATAATGTGACACTTTGGGTCTTCCTGTACGTTACTTGGATGTTATAATTAAATTTGTGAAATTCTATACTATGTGAAATACGTATGAACTCTGTGGATCTTGTGCTACATAATTTTTCATGCTATGTGACTATATGTGCTATGTGGCTTACATGTTCGTTCTGTGGACTTTCATGAAACTGCTTGTATCTACGCATAGAAATGGAAATCTAAGTATACATTTAGAGTGAATCGCATGACTTTTTCTTAAATTTCGAGGACGAAATTCCTGTAACATGGGGAGAATGTGACACCCCGTACTCTCGATCCCAATCATCGAGAGGAGAATATTCGAGTTTATTATTATTATTACTATTGTTGTTATTATTATTTACTAAAATAATAATTTAGATTACTGATATGTTATTATTAAATAACCAAGCCAGTACACTTGAGCGAAACGCGTAGTTGTTTAAACGGGTTCACGCACTTGGGCTAGGCCCGACCCAACTAACTAACCAAAGCCCAAACCCTAGACCCATATAATACCACTTAAACCCCTCACCCATTCATTTTATCAAAAACCCTAATCTCTAAAAACACATACAGTCGCACAACACTCAACCCTCTGACCCCTCATTTCTCCAGTCACCGGATTACCCACTGGCGACGAAATCTCGGCCGGTTCAAGCCGCAATCCCGACACTCCCTCCTTCTCCAACGAGCACACACAACCCTCCCTCCTTTCATTACCCTCATGCACACATCCCAACCCCTGTTTTACTTCGATCAGACGGCCGGCCACCACCAACCAGTGGTGGGGTACGGTGGCACATAGCGGAGACGCAGAGAGAGAGAGAGAGAGAGAGAGAGAGGATCAGCGGTGGTGGCGCAGCGGTGTGGAGCAGTCCGGGAGCCGTATTCCATTTCGGGTCACTTCGAGCCCCTTTGCAGCTCGGGTTTGGGGGTTCGGTGCCGATGGAGGTGATTCCGGCTAACGGCGCCGGCGACAGAGAAGACGACAGCAGCATGGGTGGTGGTGGAACCTCTTGGCAGCGGCACACAGACCTAGTTACGTCACAAACCCTCGGTCAGTGAATTATACGATTGAAATTTGCTTTGTATATTTATGCTTCTTGACCATGTGCATAACTCTGAATTTAGAATGAATAAGATTTATGTACTGTACAAACAATTGAGATGGAATTTGGGTGATTTTTGAATTATATATATATAGCAAAAGATGAAGTGTTAAATGAATAAATAACTAACAACAGTTTGCTTGTTTGGTATGTTCATAAGATTGATCTTGTATAATTAGTGTTCATTATGAAGCTTGGCTGTGTACTTGTTATTATTTGGTAGTTTAAGGGTATGAGAGTTTGATGAATATTGTCCATTGATTTTGACCAATGATTGTTAATTACCTGTTTGTTTTGAGTCATTTTGAAGGGGTGACTATTGTTAACTGATGATTAATAATGATGATATGATTCTTCTCGTAAGATTGTTATATGATATAAAGGTGTTTGATGATGTTTAGGGAGCATGATAGAGTGATTTTTGTGATAAAATGGCTGCATATGTTTTGGGTGGAATGTAGTGATAAATCAGTATTAGATAATGGTTGAGTAGATCCGTTTAGAATTATGAACGTGATGAACAGTTTGAATATGTGATGAATATTTGAAAAGTCTATTGATTGATCTAATTTGATATGGGTAGAATGTTGAAAACATGTTAGTAGATTTTGATTGGGCAGTACATACTCATGAAATTTGATTGGATAGTACCTGCTTATGAAATCTGATTGGGTAGTACTGATAAGAAAATTCTAAAAGCATCTGCATAGTCTATGAGTCGAGACCTTACGGTTGTGACTCGAGACCATTGAAGGACAACTCGAAACCAGACAAGGCGCTCCAGGAGTCGAGACCAGCACGGTTGCGACTCGAGAACCCATGATCTCGACTCGAGACATCTACGGTTGCGACTCCAATGTTCACAACTCGAGCCGAGCTATTGCAACTTAGAATCCAGTGGTTGCGACTGGACTACTTCACTGAGTTATTAGGCCGCACAAACTTCTGTTATGGACTGTGTGTCATTGTTGCTGTTTAACTGTTACTGTTTAACTGTTTATATGCTAGCATAGGCCCAATAACGTATATGCTAGTATGACTTATGTGCTATGCGTTAGATACGTGTAATTTTATACGAGACGTTACTTGCATACGGACCTAATAAATACGTATAACCTTAATAGGGTATTTTGACCAACCTAACACAAGTAAATTGTCTGCCGAGCAAACCAAGGTGAGTTCACACACTAAAAGCATGCGTCCTAGGGAGGGACACGAACAAACTAAAGAATACTTTTAAATTACTATTTCCTGGGGAAAATGCGAATGGATACTTTTAAATTACTATTTCCGGGGGAAAATGCGAATGGGTACTTTTAAATTATTATTTCCGGGGGAGATACGTTTGGATATTATTTATATATCACAACTAGCAAAACTAAACGAATCTCTATCATATAAAGTCCCTGCTTACAGTACCGATTAATCGCCGGGGGCGAAAGGGTTATTAGTTGATAGCGCTATTAGGTTTGACAACCTCACACCGTGACCGGGGGAGATCGGGCGTGAACTAGTAGACCTTGCATCTTGGTCAATGACGATAGACATTGACTCGGGGCACAAAATCTTCTCGTCAATAGTTTCGGTAACGCCAATTTAGTAGCTTTCATATGGGGTAGCTCCCCATGACATGATTATAAATGTTTTATCTAAACAACTTACGTTTTCGAAAAGTTAAAATTGGACAACTCGTGAACTCGCCTACATTATGTTGATACCCTACTGCATGCTTTGCAGGTTGCTCGATATAGTTTAGGACGGACATTGCAATCGGCTAGAGTGCGTGGTTTGTAAGGTCATAACTAATAAACTTGTGGTTTTAAATTACGATATGTATTCCTTTCCTTTCCGCTGCAAACTTAAACTATGTTTTAAAAATAAAAATATAAATTGGTCGCTAATTATACCATTACTTATAATAATAACCAAACGGATTAAAATAATTAGTGGCTGGATCCTGGTCAGTCGCACGCCTCGCGGTGGTACTCCGCATGTGGAATTTGAGGGTGTGACAGATTGGTATCAGAGCCATTGGTTATAGTGAACTAGGTTTTAAATATAAAATATTTGGGTTTTGGAAAAAAAAATGTTTTATATGAAAACCAGACTATAACCGTTCCTTAATGAAAAACCACCACGAGACACCACACTCCGGATTGCAAGGTTCGTCAGACTCAGGTACTCACCTTGTAATTGTAAATTATTGACATTACTTGTGCATAACTCGGTGTGTAGATGTGTATATATATATATTTGGCTTATGTGCGTAAATATGTAGTTGTGTAATTAGTACTCGACGCTGTGAATTATACGAAAACTACGCAAACTTGATGTGCGCTAAGAAGGAGTGCATTCTCCTAACCTCGATTCGAAGCCACGACACACTTAAGGCAAGGAACCAGTTATTCCAAGTCCACGCCCACACATTTCCTGACGTCATCCCTAGGCTATGATGAATCGACGTGGGAAACGTTCACACGACATACATGCTTACAGGAAAGGCCTGCTACGAAGCACATAGAGAAGTTACGAGAATGAATCGACGAAGGGGAGCCACCCCTATCTCATGGGATATTAGAAGGAACGAAGACGTCATTCGCATCCTTTTTACTCATATATTTCTTTTCCCGACTTAAGTGGTGAGACTCATTCCCTCATCCGACCGATCACCTGGATTCTTGAAGCGTTCTAGTAAGTCTACACTTTTCGGGTTTCTGTTTGCACATCTCGAACACGAAAAACATGCGTGGTGTATGTTTCTCATTGTAGTGCCAGCAATCGTATCACCTTTCCATCGACCACGAAGTTATTTCCCCTAATTCCTCGTTACATGGTAAAACGCTATTCCAGTCTGACCTTATACCTTAGCACACTCTAAAACCCAGCAAATCGATATCTTTCTTACCAATCAGTGTATTTGAAAAGCGTGACATGACGAAGATGTGGACCATGCAACCCACCGATGAGCACGGTGACCTAGACGCTTACCTTATCCTTCATTTGCCAGAGCCGTAATTCTTTGAAGACTTTTCTGATTCCTATAATCCTTTCGCTAGCTTTCGTACGAATCCACGTTTATTGCTTCTTTATCACGACGTCCACGTTTCCTCGTATAGAAACCTTGACTATATCTCTCTTTAGTTTGCTGAATTCAACAAACTCGACCTTTGGCCAACAAACTTTTTAGCCCTTGAAATTTAGCAACGAGTTACTTCAATCGTACTTCCTCGAAAACCTGTTTTCGCAGTTTCACATCGAAACCCCTCGACGACGCAAGCGCTACTTCAAACTCATTCACACGACAACCCACTCGAACTTGATTTTCTACCGACCTGAGAAATCACATCCTGCCAGACGCCTCAGTAGACCCTGAAACCTACAGAACCGCACGACGACCATCCCTCCCTAGCTACTTCATTTCGCGCCAATCACATCGACGTAACACCCCTTATCTGCAAGCAACGTTCTTTATTCTAAATGCCCATAGTTTGTGTATGACCAGCTACCTCACCAACATCAGATAAATCCCTGTTGCCGATCCCAAAGCCTTTATGTTCTGTCTCAAGTGAACGCCTCGATTTCGATTTCCCCTTTCATATTTTCGTGTTCATGGTGCTATGTTTCAAAAATCTTATGATCCTTATCTTATGTTATTCTTTGCAAATCTCTGTTGGATGAATTACTTTTTACAAACGGTTACTCATTGGAGCAATGAGCCAAGGATACCCCGAAGGTTAAAGGTATCGTAGGCACTGTCCCTTGGACTCGATTCGATCAACATCTAGTTACGACACTCGAATTTATTCCATCCTGTCAAAATTCAACGCTTGTTCCTTTCGACGACATCTGAACCTACTCCAAAAAACCCGAGGTAGTCCGAACGACTCCTCCGCTTTACCCTGGTACTTCTACGACTCAAACCGCTTTGCGCTAAGTTTTAAACGCACGACTTTTGACGTAGCAAGGCCCGCTTTTCTCGATCACTTGCGCCTCTCGACAACTCAAGGTTCCCAAAAGGGGGCTACTCTATGCATGTTTCTGGATTGGGATCCGTAGTCCTTGCGCTCAAAATGTGGAGACATTACTCGTACGGTACCAACTGCACGATTTACACCGATCACGAGAGTCTCCAGCACAGACTGAATCAAAAGGAGTTAAACACGCTACAGCACTGACGGGGTCGAATCTCTAAACGATCATGAATGCGCCATCAGGCATCATTCGGACTGGGCTAATAAGAGACAAAACCTAAGCATGTGAGTGTGTTACAGTTTACTATTCCTTCGAACCTCCTGACCAAACCTAAGACGCTCCTGTAGAAACTCTGAAAGCAGAAAATTCTTTGGCTGGGTCCTTGCGTGGCATGGAAAAGGCCGCTCGAACTCAAAGGAGACTGCACTCACTACTCTATGGAACGTATCTGGGTTCCATCTTACGGGAATCTCCAAGAGCTTGTGTTGGGCAAAGCACACAAGTCTACATGGTTCATCCCGACTCTGACAAGATGCATCACCACCTCAAGGTCCATTTGGGGGATCATAAATCGTTTGACCAAGTTTGCACACTTCCTTGTGAACAAGGAAAATGGCAGGTTTTCGAAACTTGCAGCCGTCTACTTGTTAGAAGCAGTTGCTAGGCACGGGGTGCCAACCTCTATTATCTTTGATCGAGACCCATGTTTTGCATCCGATTCGTCGCAGGTTGTGCACAAAGATCCTTGGCTCACAGTTAGGCATGAGCACTGCTTATCGCCCGCAAACTGATGGTCAGGCCAAACGCACCATCCAAACACCCAAAGGCAGACTAAGAATATGTGTTATTGATCTTGGATACGAGTGACACTTCCCTTTTGTAGAATTCTCTTCCAACAACTGCTACCACACTAGCATTCAGGCAGCACCATTTGAGGCATCACGCGGACGCAGATGCCGGTCACCTCTGTGTTGGGCGGAAGCCAAATTACCGGCCCAGAACTTGCATTTGACACAACGGATAAGATCGCCCAGATCAGACAAATGCATGGCGGCAGCTCCAGACCGTCAGAAAGGCTACGCGGATAAGCGTAGGAAACCTCTAGAACTCCTAGTCGGCGGTTGAGTTCTACTTAAAGTACACCCCTGAAGGGTGTGGTACGTTTTGGCTAATGGGACGAACTTAATCCGCGATATGTTGGACGGTACGAAATTGCCGAAAGGATCGGTAAGGTAGCTTTGCAGACTAAACCTGCCTGAAGAGCTGAGTGCGGTACACAACGTCCTTCACGTGCCTAGTCTAAAGAAGTGTCTGTCAGATGAAACATTCGTTGTCCTTTTTAGGAACTCGTGATCAGCAACAAACTACGCTTCGTTGGGGAACCGGTTGAGATCAAGGATCAAAAAATCAAAACCCTCAAGCGTGGTATAGTATGCTAACAGACTGAGTTCGTTGGATCTCGCGCTGTAGCCCAGAGCTTACCTGGGAACGGGAAAACTAGATGATGCGCATGTATCCCCAGTGAGTTCACACACTAAAAGCATGCGTCCTAGGGAGGGACACGAACAAACTAAAGAATACTTTTAAATTACTATTTCTTGGGGAAAATGCGAATGGATACTTTTAAATTACTATTTCCGGGGGAAAATGCGAATGGGTACTTTTAAATTATTATTTCCGGGGGAGATACGTTTGGATATTATTTATATATCACAACTAGCAAAACTAAATGAATCTCTATCATATAAAGTCCCTGCTTACAGTACCGATTAATCGCCGGGGGCGAAAGGGTTATTAGTTGATAGCGCTATTAGGTTTGACAACCTCACACCGTGACCGGGGGAGATCGGGCGTGAACTAGTAGACCTTGCATCTTGGTCAATGACGATAGACATTGACTCGGGGCACAAAATCTTCTCGTCAATTGTTTCGGTAACGCCAGTTTAGTAGCTTTCATATGGGGTAGCTCCCCATGACATGATTATAAATGTTTTATCTAAACAACTTACGTTTTCGAAAAGTTAAAATTGGACAACTCGTGAACTCGCCTACATTATGTTGATACCCTACTGCATGCTTTGCAGGTTGCTCGATACAGTTTAGGACGGACATTGCAATCGGCTAGAGTGCGTGGTTTGTAAGTTCATAACTAATAAACTTGTGGTTTTAAATTACGATATGTATTCCTTTCCTTACCGCTGCAAACTTAAACTATGTTTTAAAAATAAAAATATAAATTGGTCGCTAATTATACCATTACTTATAATAATAACCAAACGGATTAAAATAATTAGTGGCTGGATCCTGGTCAGTCGCACGCCTCGCGGTGGTACTCCGCATGTGGAATTTGAGGGTGTGACAGATTGGTATCAGAGCCATTGGTTATAGTGAACTAGGTTTTAAATATAAAATATTTGGGTTTTGGAAAAAAAATGTTTTATATGAAAACCAGACTATAACCGTTCCTTAATGAAAAACCACCACGAGACACCACACTCCGGATTGCAAGGTTCGTCAGACTCAGGTACTCACCTTGTAATTGTAAATTATTGACATTACTTGTGCATAACTCGGTGTGTAGATGTGTATATATATATATTTGGCTTATGTGCGTAAATATGTAGTTGTGTAATTAGTACTCGACGCTGTGAATTATACGAAAACTACGCAAACTTGATGTGCGCTAAGAAGGAGTGCATTCTCCTAACCTCGATTCGAAGCCACGACACACTTAAGGCAAGGAACCAGTTATTCCAAGTCCACGCCCACACATTTCCTGACGTCATCCCTAGGCTATGATGAATCGACGTGGGAAACGTTCACACGACATACATGCTTACAGGAAAGGCCTGCTACGAAGCACATAGAGAAGTTACGAGAATGAATCGACGAAGGGGAGCCACCCCTATCTCATGGGATATTAGAAGGAACGAAGACGTCATTCGCATCCTTTTTACTCATATATTTCTTTTCCCGACTTAAGTGGTGAGACTCATTCCCTCATCCGACCGATCACCTGGATTCTTGAAGCGTTCTAGTAAGTCTACACTTTTCGGGTTTCTGTTTGCACGTCTCGAACACGAAAAACATGCGTGGTGTATGTTTCTCATTGTAGTGCCAGCAATCGTATCACCTTTCCATCGACCACGAAGTTATTTCCCCTAATTCCTCGTTACATGGTAAAACGCTATTCCAGTCTGACCTTATACCTTAGCACACTCTAAAACCCAGCAAATCGATATCTTTCTTACCAATCAGTGTATTTGAAAAGCGTGACATGACGAAGATGTGGACCATGCAACCCACCGATGAGCACGGTGACCTAGACGCTTACCTTATCCTTCATTTGCCAAAGCCGTAATTCTTTGAAGACTTTTCTGATTCCTATAATCCTTTCGCTAGCTTTCGTACGAATCCACGTTTATTGCTTCTTTATCACGACGTCCACGTTTCCTCGTATAGAAACCTTGACTATATCTCTCTTTAGTTTGGTGAATTCAACAAACTCGACCTTTGGCCAACAAACTTTTTAGCCCTTGAAATTTAGCAACGAGTTACTTCAATCGTACTTCCTCGAAAAGCTGTTTTCGCAGTTTCACATCGAAACCCCTCGACGACGCAAGCGCTACTTCAAACTCATTCACACGACAACCCACTCGAACTTAATTTTCTACCGACCTGAGAAATCACATCCTACCAGACGCCTCAGTAGACCCTGAAACCTACAGAACCGCACGACGACCATCCCTCCCTAGCTACTTCATTTCGCGCCAATCACATCGACGTAACACCCCTTATCTGCAAGCAACGTTCTTTATTCTAAATGCCCATAGTTTGTGTATGACCAACTACCTCACCAACATCAGATAAATCCCTGTTGCCGATCCCAAAGCCTTTATGTTCTGTCTCAAGTGAACGCCTCGATTTCGATTTCCCCTTTCATATTTTCGTGTTCATGGTGCTATGTTTCACAAATCTTATGATCCTTATCTTATGTTATTCTTTGCAAATCTCTGTTGGATGAATTACTTTTTACAAACGGTTACTCATTGGAGCAACGATCCAAGGATACCCTGAAGGTTAAAGGTATCGTAGGCACTGTCCCTTGGACTCGATTCGATCAACATCTAGTTACGACACTCGAATTTATTCCATCCTGTCAAAATTCAGCGCTTGTTCCTTTCGACGACATCTGAACCTACTCCAAAAAACCCGAGGTAGTCCGAACGACTCCTCCGCTTTACCCTGGTACTTCTACGACTCAAACCGCTTTGCGCTAAGTTTTCTACGACTCAAACCGCTCTGTGTTGGGCGGAAGCCAAATTACCGGCCCAGAACTTGCATTTGACACAACGGATAAGATCGCCCAGATCAGACAAATGCATGGCGGCAGCTCCAGACCGTCAGAAAGGCTACGCGGATAAGCGTAGGAAACCTCTAGAACTCCTAGTCGGCGGTTGAGTTCTACTTAAAGTACACCCCTGAAGGGTGTGGTACGTTTTGGCTAATGGGATGAACTTAATCCGTGATATGTTGGACGGTACGAAATTGCCGAAAGGATCGGTAAGGTAGCTTTGCAGACTAAACCTGCCTGAAGAGCTGAGTGCGGTACACAACGTCCTTCACGTGCCTAGTCTAAAGATGTGTCCGTCAGATGAAACATTCGTTGTCCTTTTTAGGAACTCGTGATCAGCAACAAACTACGCTTCGTTGGGGAACCGGTTGAGATCAAGGATCAAAAAATCAAAACCCTCAAGCGTGGTATAGTATGCTAACAGATTGAGTTCGTTGGATCTCGCGCTGTAGCCCAGAGCTTACCTGGGAACGGGAAAACTAGATGATGCGCATGTATCCCCAGTTGTTTACAAACATTACTTCCAGCGCTGAGGCTACCGCTAAATTTCGGGGAGAAATTTCAAACCAACAAGGGGTGATGTATCGCCTTACTAAAACGTTTAAACACACTAGCTTGTCAGTGGCTGCGCGCTAAATTTCGGGACGAAATTTCTTGAACTTGGGGATAATGTGACACTTTGGGTCTTCCTGTACGTTACTTGGATGTTATAATTAAATTTGTGAAATTCTATACTATGTGAAATACGTACGAACTCTGTGGATCTTGTGCTACATAATTTTTCGTGCTATGTGACTATATGTGCTATGTGGCTTACATGTTCGTTCTGTGGACTTTCATGAAACTGCTTGTATCTACGTATAGAAATGGAAATCTAAGTATACATTTAGAGTGAATCGCATGACTTTTTCTTAAATTTCGAGGACGAAATTCCTGTAACGTGGGGAGAATGTGACACCCCGTACTCTCGATCCCAATCATCGAGAGGAGAATATTCGAGTTTATTATTATTATTACTATTGTTGTAATTATTATTTACTAAAATAATAATTTAGATTACTGATATGTTATTATTAAATAACCAAGCCAGTACACTTGAGCGAAACGCGTAGCTGTTTAAACGGGTTCACGCACTTGGGCTAGGCCCGATCCAACTAACTAACCAAAGCCCAAACCCTAGACCTATATAATACCACTTAAACCCCTCACCCATTCATTTTATCAAAAACCCTAATCCCTAAAAACACATACAGCCGCACAACACTCAACCCTCTGATCCCTCATTTCTCCAGTCACCGGATTACCCACTGGCGATGACATCTCGGCCGGTTCAAGCCGCAATCCCGACACTCCCTCCTTCTCCAACGAGCACACCCAACCCTCCCTCCTTTCATCACCCTCACACACACACCCCAACCCCTGTTTTACTTCGATCAGACGGCCGGCCACCACCAACCGATGGTGGCGTACGGTGGCACATAGCGGAGACGCAGAGAGAGAGAGAGAGAGAGAGAGAGGATCAGCGGTGGCGGCGCAGCGGTGTGGAGCAGTCCGGGAGCCATATTCCATTTCGGGTCACTTCGAGCCCCTTTGCAGCTCGGGTTTGGGGGTTCGGTGCCGATGGAGGTGATTCTGGCTAACGGCGCCGGCGACAGAGAAGACGACAGCAGCATGGGTGGTGGTGGAACCTCTTGGCAGCGGCACACAGACCTAGTTACGTCACAAACCCTCGGTCAATGAATTATACGATTGAAATTTGCTTTGTATATTTATGCTTCTTGACCATGTGCATAACTCTGAATTTAGAATGAATAAGATTTATGTACTGTACAAACAATTGAGATGGAATTTGGGTGATTTTTGAATTATATATATATAGCAAAAGATGAAGTGTTAAATGAATAAATAACTAACAACAGTTTGCTTGTTTGGTATGTGCATAAGATTGATCTTGTATAACTAGTGTTCATTATGAAGCTTGGTTGTGTACTTGTTATTATTTGGTAGTTTAAGGGTATGAGAGTTTGATGAATATTGTCCATTGATTTTGACCAATGATTGTTAATTACCTGTTTGTTTTGAGTCATTTTGAAGGAGTGACTATTGTTAACTGATGATTAATAATGATGATATGATTCTTCTCGTAAGATTGTTATATGATATAAAGGTGTTTGATGATGTTTAGGGAGCATGATAGAGTGAGTTTTGTGATAAAATGGCTGCATATGTTTTGGGTGGAATGTAGTGATAAATCAGTATTAGATAATGGTTGAGTAGATCCGTTTAGAATTATGAACGTGATGAACAGTTTGAATATGTGATGAATATTTGAAAAGTCTATTGATTGATCTAATTTGATATGGGTAGAATGTTGAAAACATGTTAGTAGATTTTGATTGGGAAGTACATACTCATGAAATCTGATTGGATAGTACCTGCTTATGAAATCTGATTGGGTAGTACTGATAAGAAAATTCTAGAAGCATCTGCATAGTCTACGAGTCGAGACCTTACGGTTGCGACTCGAGACCATTGAAGGACAACTCGAAACCAGACAAGGCGCTCCAGGAGTCGAGACCAGCACGGTTTCGACTCGAGATCCCATGATCTCGACTCGAGACATCTACGGTTGTGACTCCAATGTTCACAACTCGAGACGAGCTATTGCGACTTAGAATCCAGTGGGTGCGACTCGAGACCTCATAGTCTCGAGTCGAGACCACCCGGTTTCGACTGGACTGCTTCACTGAGTTATTGGGCCGCACAAACTTCTGTTATGGACTGTGTGTCATTGTTGCTGTTTAACTGTTACTGTTTAACTGTTTATATGCAAGCATAGGCCCAATAACGTATATGCTAGTATGACTTATGTGCTATGCGTTAGATACGTGTAATTTTATACGAGACGTTACTTGCATACGAACCTAATAAATATGTATAACCATAATAGGGTATGTTTGACCAACCTAACACAAGTAAATTGTCTGCCGAGCAAACCAAGGTGAGTTCACACACTAAAAGCATGCGTCCCAGGGAGGGACACGAACAAACTAAAGAATACTTTTAAATTACTATTTCCGGGGGAAAATGCGAATGGATACTTTTAAATTACTATTTCCGGGGGAAAATGCGAATGGGTATTGATATTCGCTAATTTACACATAGTTTAGTCCCCCGTTTTACCCCTATTTTATGCGTTTTTGGCCGTAAAACCGTCATTCGGATACTTAAATATCTACACTTTTGTTTACAGGCCTAAAACAGCATACCAGACAAGATGATAGCGAAAACGAGGACTTTTCGGACAAAACGACGAAGCTGCGGACATTCTGTTAAGGAAACTGACCTGGGCCTGTGGAACGGTCGTGCGACCTGATGCACGACCGTGCATCTCCGACAAATGCTGATCAACCCGGCATTGAACGAGGGTGCGACTAGGCGTGCAAGGCATATAAGGTCAACCCGGTGATGCACGGACGTGCCTTCTGAAGAACGACCGTGCGTCTACGATGATCCAACCTGATCTCGGTGATGAACGCCCGATCCAGCAGCTCGTGCAACAAGAACCCGGAACTGAACGACCGTTCCATCCGAAGAACGGTCGTGCGATATCGTATCCGGTCAAAGATCTGATGACGTATGCAGTATGGTGCCCCATCCCTAATAATTGCTTAAAGTGCACGGTCGTGCCATCTGAAGAACGACCGTGCGACAGCGAAAAAATATAAAAATAGAACAGAAACATTCTGTTCGACATTCTGGAATTTTGGGAGCTTCACAGGCGAATTTACAGGCTCCGGAGGCTTTGCTTTTGACCCGGATTCAAGCCACATTTTGCCGTTTAGCTCCATTACTACCCGGATCCTTAGTCTAGTACTTGTTTATGGTTTGGTTTTCTAATCTTTCCATGATTTTGTTAATCTTTCAAGTACTTAGATTAATGTTTATGTATTATTGTAGCCTTTGGGCAAAAACACAACAATCCCTTGCTAGATTATAACCATTAGTTTGTTAAACTTTGTTTGTAATGACACTTTGAAGTATTTTCTATGTTAATCTTTGTTGATTAGTTTGCAACCTTGTTATTGATATTGAATTCTTGATTATAAGTAATTATGTTGGATGATTGGTATTTGGTTAGTTAAGATAGTTGAAAAATGAAGCTTAATTATTCTTGTATTAGTAGACTTTGAACTTGGTTAACTAGTTTAGCTTGGTTTAAATGTATGCATCATGATACTAGAAATGGTTAGTGATTTAATAAAATGTAATTATTCTTAATCAAGAGAGCTTGCCGTCACGTAAGGACCTTAACGGGTTAGATGGTGTCGTTATAAATTCTTGCCATGATTTGTTAGCTTAGTAGTTTAGGCCAAAATTGCTTTCTTGGTGAATTATTGTGCAAGATTTGTAAAATGAACTTGGTTGTGATTTAATCTAGTTTATGCTTATCTCGGTGGTTGCATTGTGTTTATCGGTGTCTCTTTCCTTGATTAAGTGCGGTTAGAAAACTCCTAACGGATGACTAGCTTATTTTTAAGAGATTTTCATAGACATTTATCAATTGCACATTAAAGAACAATTTTAGGTGGTTAAAGTGTGTTTATCGTTTTAGCTTTCTGAATGATTGTCATGTTAGGATTCCCGAAAGGGATACTAATTGTCTTAAATTGGAAAATTGATCGAATGCTTCTAGTGCCAAAACCGACTTAGTTGACATGCTGTGGTTGTGTATTTAGCAAGGCTTTTTATCTATTATCTATTATGTTTTTATTATGTATTTGTTTATGCTTACTTTAGTTTAGTTTAAATCAAACAAACCTATGTTTTTACCGGTAGTTTAGTGAAAAAGGTCTAGTATTATTTCTTCGCCCATTTCCTTGGATCGATACTTGGTTCTTACCGATACTTTATTACATATGTGACGGGGTACACTTGCCTCTTTCGTGTGTGTTTTGATGTAAAAGTAATAATCACTTTTATAAATTTAAAACCAAATCGTGTGTAAATTCATTGCAAAATTATGTATATATACGCACACGTCAAGTTTTTGGCGCCGTTGCCGGGGAAATGGCGAGTTTTAGGAACGACCCGAGTCATTAAGTTATCGGTGTATATACTTGTTAATATTTGTGTATAATTTCTTGATTATTTATTTGTTTATTTATTTGTTAATATTTCTTGTTTTTATTTCATTTATTCGTTTTCCAAGTCATTTTTGGTACACTTGTAAATTTTTATTCCATTTATTTATTCATTCTGGATTTATTTATTTATATATTCTTTGATTTTTCGGCTTCGGGAAACCATTTTTGTATTAGCCGATTCATTTATTTTTATTACGTTGATTTTTATAAAATTTCGGGCCCATTTTCGGATTTTTATAAAATTTTCAGCCCATTTATAATAATATTCTGCTGAAAAAAAATGGTGTTATTATACTAATATACTATTCATTGTGTCAAATTTTCGTTTTCAGGTTGATGTTCTCAACACCCGCTCCCGATCCTATTGAGCCGTCAGACGAGCCTGAACGAGATCTGAGGAGACGTCTTCGTGAGAAATCTCGTGCGGTTGGGCTGCTACTCGCATCTGGTGAGCAGGAGCAGGTGGCAACCACTGAAGCCGAAGGCTCAGGGGCAGCAGAGAACGCGATCATGGCAGACGATGAGCGACCGTTGAATGAGACGAATCAGCCTGGAAGGGCAAGCCTGGAGCCGAGGATCCTTCAACCTACTATTGATGTACCTACTTTTGAAATTAGATCTAGTATTATAAATATGGTATAAAACTCAGTACAGTTTGACGGACTTGAGCACGAGGATCCCGGGAGGCATATTGCTGCTTTTCTCCATGTTTAAGAATACAGGTGTTTCGGAGGATGCGATTCGGTTGAGGTTGTTCCGTTTTCGTTACGTGACAAAGCTAGAGCTTGGCTTATGTCACTTCCAGCCGGGTCCATCAGGACCTGGAATCAGTTGGCGGAGCAGTTTATGCAGAAATATTTCCCACCTGAGAAAACGAACAAGCTACGGAACTAAATTGTATCTTTTCACCAGGACAAGGGTGAGTCGTTGCATGCGGCATGGGAGAGATTCAAGGATTTGTTGATTGATGTGCCACATCATGGCTACTCCAAGAGACAGCCGGTTTTAACGTTCTATCAGGGGCTCAGTTACAACATACAGGAGCGATTAGACGTGAACGCGGGAGGCGATCTGGGAACTAAGACGCCGAATGAAGCGTATGATATTATTGAGAAAGCCGCGTTGAAATCCAGCTCGCGTCGGGAAGGAGACAGAGGCTGGGCATCATCATCATCATCTCGCGCAGGAATCCATGCTGTAGACGACTATACGACCATTACTGAACAAATCTCGGCTCTCGCATCGAGATTCGACAGGTCCCAGATGATTGCGCATGCGGGTTCGGGTTCGGGTTGTGACCAGTGTGGAGTGTCACACTAGCCTGGGGCATGTTTTTAGGGAGTCGTATACGAGGGCCACGAAGAGGTAGATTTCGTGAGTAATCAAGTAAGGCCGCAGAACAACCCTTACAGTAACACCTATAATCCCGGTTGGAGAAATCACCCAAATTTTGGGTGGCGAGCGAATGCAGGCAATCAAAATCCTTTGGGATTTAATCAGCGCGCTCCAGCGCCACAGCAAGGTCAGGGTCAGCAGTTCCAGCAATTCAACCAACCTTACCAGCAGCGTCCATTTCCATATCAGAATCAGGGCACTGGGAATAGTTCCCAGCAGCAGGCCCCTCAGTCTAGTTCTACGCTGGAGGATATGATGTCCCAGCTTCTTACTAGCTCCTCGAGCGCGAATCAGTTGGCTGAAAAATGCTACCAGCAGAGCGAGGATTGTTTTCTCTCTCATGAGGGAGAAATGAGGAGTCATAAGGCCTCGATTCAGAATATTGAGAATCAGGTTGGTCATGTGACAACCCTCACTAAACCAGGTATCCGTACGACTTAATTAATAATTAACTGCTGCTTAATTACTGTGCTTGCTTGAACTTGTGAATAAACTGCTACTTGAATACTGATACATGTACTTACGTGCATCATACTTTACTTGCTGTCATAACATTATTTACATGCTGAACCTTAGTGACAAACATGATGCACAAAAGCACAATAGCACTATAAACGGATAACCTATTGAGCATGCTGATAAAGCCAGCATCAGGCAGACACTGCCTCTAAGGCCTGTATGAGCCAGAAATATTTTGCTACACTAGTGGTGAGTGTAGGGATACAAGGGTTGTAGAACTGCGTCTCTAGGAATAAGTTACAATGACTGGATGTGCCTAAAACGTACTCTAAGTACAAAATTCAGCACTTTACATAATAATTCAGCTTTTGCTAACTAATAAAGTGCCAAAACATGAGAAAAATATTACTAGACACTTTCCAAAGTGTCAGAAGTGAGTTGTGTCACTAAAAAGGGTATTAACGACACTTTAAAGCTTTGTTAACACTTTAACGGATTACTATCCAACCGAACAACCGGACTTTACCCGGAACATGAAAATATTGTCATTTTCATTGTTTATCTTTTTCTGAGCCTGTTAGGGTCCCTGAATACCCTAACACCTGTTGTAACACACTACACACTAGTAACCTGGTTAATCCCTAAACTTAACTAGGTTAACCTAACTATATACTTAACCTCTAGTTGGAATCGGACCAAGACCCCCCCCCCCTTTACAAACCGTCCCCAAGAGGGGGGACATACCTTGTCCTTGTGATGATTATTTTAATCTTGGTGCTTAGTATCTAGATAGCACATAATCCTATGGTTAATAACCTTGAGTTTGGTCTATAAGTATAAGCTTAAACCCACATGATCTTCACAACACTTAACAAAAACCAACAACTCTCTCTCCCTCTCCTAAAGCTCTCGGCCGAACACACCCCACCCCCATCCATCACTTTCGATTTTTGATCTTGCCTTTCCAAGCTCATACAAGTGATAAGGATCGCGTATAAGGAACTTTGGTGCAATCGGAAGGCGAAGGACCTCACTACATTGCTTTTATCCACGCAATTTTCGCTTAGATTCTTCCCTAGCCTCGAGCTAGTAGTAAGTTGCTTAAATCACCTTCTCGAACTATTTTAAAGTAGTTAATATGATATGTAACGGTTAAAAGACGCAAACATACAAGATGACACACAAAAGTCTACCAAAAATGCTATAAGTGATGGTTAAAAGCTCATATGTTGTGTAAATCATGTAGTATTTGATTTGTGTGATTATTTGGACCCGATCTATGATGTGGTAGCTCGGATCATCATTTAACCCGGATTAGTCATGACCTTGGATCATGAAACAAGGTTGTTTTGGAAGTAACAAGGGTTAAAGGATGAACTCTACCACACATAAATCATGAACTTGTGTAAAAGCGATTTTGTTTGCAAAATAGTGTTTAAGACTAGTAGATCTACGTATCTACAAGCGGTATTTTCAAAGGACCACGTGTCAAGAGAAAACATACTTTAAAGACGGATCTTACACTAACACGAATGGTTTTTAGAACACACAAGTGTGTAAACACTTGTGTAACACAAAGTTTCGACAAAATAACTATTTTTGGAAAAGATGACGAGAAGTTGTAAAGATGGAATTTCTTTAAAAACGAGGTTTTTACAAAATCGGATTGTTTTATATAAAGATCCACTAAAAGTAATGGGATTTACTTCATAGTTTGGATAAATCACAAGTTCATGAAATTGATGCGATTTATATACATATTTTGACTAGTTTGTGGTTTGAACATTGTTTTGATTGAATAAGAAGATTTTTGGTTTGATTTATAAAAGAAAATGATACGCTTGAAAGCGTGGCCACCTCCAGTTACAGAGGAAAATCTGGCGAAATTTTTCTAAAAACCTAACACTTAGAATTATTTTCACTATAAGTATTAGAGATACTTGTCGACTTGTTTTCAAACTATGAATTTCGCCACGACTTTATTTACAAAATATCGGAGGTGGGATTTCACAAAATAAAACGTGATACATATATATATTTAGTATATATTTTTCACAACATCACTTGTATAAGTGTTTATGATTATTTTGTGAACTACGTAAATATTATTTTTAGGGTAAAAATAATATTACTAAGTATTATTTTGGGAAAATCACATGTATTAAAATATAATATTTTTGAGAAGAATATTTATATTTTGGAGTTAGAAATAAAATATATTTTAAGTGATACTTAACAATATATTTCGAAATTATACGAACACACATGTACTAAATCCCCCATCCTTGGGAAGGAAAGTGACTACCAAGTATATACAGAATGTAAACACGAAATAGTTGCCTAACTATTTCCTAAAAACTTAAACCATAAAGCTAAGGCACGGCCGTCCGTCTAATAGAGTTAGTACGTGTAGGTCGTCACACAGCTGCTTGATTTGGAGACATACTTGGTAGAGACGCACCACTGTGAGTTAATGTCCCCCTTTTCTCTTAACTGTTTTCAGTTTTATACTTCGGGGGTGAAATACATGTTACATACTGCTACGGACAATTACGAATGGTATGGTCAGCTAAGGAAGGAACTGTTAGGTTATGTGATTGGGTAGGTGAAATCTTAAGAACATTAGTCCTCGTAGTACGATCGAGGGATACAAGTGATAGGTCTATTTGAGCATAACAAACCCCACCCATGCGCCCTAAGGTTGGACCATGTGGTGACCTTGTCTTAACACCACCCATGCGCCCTAAGATTGGACCATGTGGTGACCTTGTCTTAACACCACCCATGCGCCCTAAGGTTGGGCCATGTGGTGACCTTGTCTTAACACCACCCATGCGCCCTAAGGTTGGACCATGTGGTGACCTTGTCCTATCCCCTCCCATGCGCCCGCTGGTTGGACCATGTGGTTACACATTAACTGATATGTTTCCTTATTTGCTTTCATACCAGAGTTTACAAAACATTCATACTTACAATGATTATAAAGGTTTATTCGCGCGCACATACTAAACACATGAACTCGCTCAACATTATTGTTGATTTTTCAACTTACATGTATTTCAGGGAATTAAAGGATCTGGCGCGGTATGACACGTTTTCCGCTGCACTAGTTACGAGGTCATCCGGGTTTGGGGAATGTGACTCTTTCCTGGACAAGTCACAGTCCTTAAACTGTGTTTATGTCATGTTGATGTTTGTGTTTGTTAAAACAATGTTATTGTATTTGGATTTTAAAACTTAATTAAATGGGTGATCTTGCATGGTTTTATTTCATATAGCTTTGTTATGGTTAAGCTATGGTATTAAGAAGTCACACCAAATTAACCACGCTTCCGCAAAGCCAGGGTGTGACAGGTCAGCTGGCACAGATGATGTCAAAGAGACCCCAGGGTGGTCTTCCGGGTAATACCGAACCAAACCCGGGCGGACACCGGGATTGAGCTCCAAACCCCGCACACATCATAAGTGTGGGGAGGAGAGAGTCTTGCTATCGACTCGCCGACAAAAATTTAGCTTTGAGTCTTGCTATCGACTCGTCGGAAAAAAAATTAGCATGAGTCTACGCTACTGACTCGCCGAAAAAAATGTAGCAGGAGCGTCTTTGGCGCTATAAGGGTAAAATAGTCCTTTTTTGTATTTTTGTAGTTTTAGCGTAATTTAGGTTAGTTAGGTAGTTTACATTAGTTTGTTTAGTTTTCGTACGTGCCGAGCGAAGGTTCTGTATTGCAATATTGTTAGAACAGTTGGTGTGTCGAAAAAATGGCGAAAAACGGCCGAAACAGTTGCTGGAAATGGCTTCTGCGGAAAAATTCTGATCTGCACCTGATGCACGACCGTTCCTCGGGTCGCACGACCGTGCGTTTCCGAGGGCCGGCACGGTGGATCGCACCCCCGGTGCATTTCCGAGAAAAGTTTATACGGTTTGGGCGATGTCGGCGACGCACGACCGTGCCACACGGAGAACGACCGCGCGTCAGGCTGAGGGCAGTTTTGTCATTTGGCACTATAAATACCCTCATCTGCAGCCCCCATTCACAACTCGCGAAACCCTAGTCGCTGCAGGCCGTTCCAGAGCGATTCTTCATCATTTTCGCACGGTTTTTCGCACGATCTCACACCCTTCTTCGCACGGTACGTTCCTAGTTGTAGATTCCTTGTTTCCTTGCTTTCTAGGGTAGATTTCTTCCGATTCTTCAACGAAATTTTTAGGGTTCTCTTCATAAACAAATCGAAACCCTAACCCTTGTTGAATCGAAGTATCGTGAACACCCGGTTGACTTTCAGACCCCTGTTAGCCCAATACTTGTTGAAATTTTGCAAAAATCAGGTTGTTCTAAGTACAGGGGTCGAAATCTGCAGACACTGTGTCGCACAGACGTTCCTTAGATGGAACGGTCATGCCATTCCGGCTTGTTCACGATATCTGCTGTTTGTTCGGTGTTGCACGGTGGTGCCACAGATCGCACGCCATGCAGTTCCGGCATATTTGGGCATTTGGTACTCGTCGTCGGTGATGCACGGCCGTGCTTCTCGTCGCACGACTGTGCCATATGCCCAGAACCGTTAGACAGTTTCTTCATAATTTGCAGCTCGGCTGTTTTCAATTCAAATCTCTCCTGTTTCTGTCTTTCTAACAATGTTCCCCATTACAGATGGATCACCCTTTCCTTCAGTTTGACCCCGACATTGAGAAAGAAGCTTTGTGCATCCCGAGGCGCGACGCCTTGTGGGAAAGGCGGGGACAGTTCGGAGTCCCACGATGGTTGGACTGGGAAGTCATGCGTGAACTCAATCAGTATGACAGACTAGACGACATGATGAGTCGCCCGCTTGCGAATCTGGTCGGTTGCAACCGACCCGTTTACCAGGAGCTGACTATAGAGTTCTTTGCATCATATTCCTATGAAAAGCCGGCTGCTTATAGAAGACCTAAATTTCGCTACAAGAAGCGGGTAACTTTTAGGTTATGTGGGCAATGGCATAGTTGGTCGGTTGGTCGTTTGGGAAGGAGGCTAGGGATTTATACTAGGGACGACATGGATGATGAAGATGTCTTCACTGAACAGTTCACCTTCCCTTCTGATGCAGATCGGGATGCATTTTGGGCAGAAAACGCTATTGGGGAGCCCTACAACATGAGGATGTCAAAGGCCTCACGACTCCGAGACCCTCTGGTGCGAGTGATGCACCATGTATTCAGCCATTCGATATGCAGTCGCATGGACAGTCTCGGTAACTGTCCCACACCTGACTTGATCTTTTTATATGCGTTGGTTGACAAAGCACCAATCAACCTGGGCGCACGCATGGCTGAGTATTTCGTCAAGAGCTCGGGGCGGACGCCGAACAGTGAGATACATGGCGGTCAGTACGTGACCGAAATAGCCTACAACGAAGGCTATATGACTTAGGAGGTTCTTCAGGGTCTCACTTTGATTACTAAGGGGGTTCATGTCGATATCCGGTCACTGAAGTTCATGGGGGTGATTGTTGAGCTTGATAGGGGAGATAGGTTGAGGGGATTGAATAACGAGGTCTGGGACCCGTTGCCTCCAGATGAGGAGGAAGATGAGGATGTTGAGATGGGAGAGCAGGGTCCGCAGCAGCAGCACCAGCCGCCGACACCACTACACTCGCCGCAGCACCATGCATTTCATCAGCATGAGGATTGGCCCACGTTCTACCAGCAGTTCCAAGATATGCGTGTGACGCAGGAGCAGCATGGTACTTACTTCGACGAGATTAGATCTAGCGAGGACCAGATCCGGGCTAACCAGGACGAGATTCGGGCCAGTCAGGCTCAGATTCGGGCCACACATGACCAGCTTCGGCAGAGCCAGGATACTTTATATCAGGGGGTTAGTGCGGGATTCTCATATCTTTTCGGGGAGATGCATCACGCATACCCCGACTACTTTCAGCACCCTCCGGAGTTCCCACCGTGGAACCCCCTGGTTTTGGCGATGCCGGCCCGTCCTATACGAGACATGATGATGATGATGGAGATGAGTAGTTGGCGGTGGTGATAGCAGTTGGTGGTGTTTTCTATTTCAGTACTTTATTTACTTTTGGGTGGTTTTTTTGACTATTATTTAAAACACCCCGGTTATGTATTTCAGACAATTTCCTTTGTGTTTTGTTTGGATTTTAGTATTTATGTACATTATGGTTGTTTTGTGATTTTTCTGTTTCTGTTATGTTTTGGGTGCACATGTGACATACTCGCAGGTTTTATCTATCGGATCTTGGACCGGAGCACGTACCAGATACAGCTTCGGAAGTCTCGTGGCAACAACATCATCTTGAGGGGAGTATTTTTTATCCCTTTCTCTATATTTCGGGTCTCGCATTGCGGACAATGCGAAGTTCAAGTGTGGGGAGGGGGTTAACTTTGTTAACTTAACTTTGTTTATCCTCTTATTTAAAAAAAAAAATCAGAAAATCAGAAAAATCATTCAAAAATACTTGTATTTTGTATATATTTTTGTAAATAAACCGGTTAGTTGTGTTTTAGAAAGCTTCGGACTTGATAAAAACCCGACAAGCAAAATATTTTTGAAAAAGGAAACCGGAAAGCGTGACAAACAAAGAAAGACTTACATGATAGTTTTCGCACTTTTACCCATTCCTTCCGTTACGTGAGCATATTTGAGCCTATTGTTATATATTTGTTCATTTCGGATATAGGAGTGAGTCGGATGTTATGTGCAATTTAGAACTTGTCACTAGTATGCTTGTCAAGACCATGAACTTGTGAATTTGTGTAAAAATGATAGAGGCACTTAGATTACCCCTTTGTTGTGTACCTTGTTCTTTGTGTTGTGCTTCCCGTTCACCTTATATTACCCTTTAGGATTAACCTTGTCGAGCCTTCCCGTTCACCTTTGTTTACCCACATTATCGCCCACTTAACCAAATTTAGCCTTTTTATATTTTTAACCCTTTTTATTGTTGAAACTCGGTTAAAGTAATAGTTTAACTAGCTTGTTATTGTTTATTTTTCATTGTATAGTTTTGTTTGTAAAAAAAATAAAAAAAAACAGAAAATAAAACACCCTAAAATAGGGTGAAGTTGATAGAAATCGAGCAATTTTGAATGCTTAAATGTTAAAATTTAGTTGATTAGCTCGATTGCGCTTTAGTCGCCTTTTTAAGGCGTTTGTATGTATAGTTGTATTATTTTCTTGCTAGTTAAACGCTAAAACCGAGTTTTAACCATTTTCGCCACTTTAAATGTCCACTTCCATACCCTTCGCCCAAGCCTAACGTTATAATCCGTAAAGACCTCTTGATTTACACTTGTTTGCATGTTAGTTGGTAGAGACGAGATCTTATGACAAGCTTATGATATTGCACATTTCATTGACTAGGCGTTGAGTGTTTACACATACACATTTTATGTATGTTTCATAAATAAAATCGAGTGTGTGAACATTGTGAGTCGTGTGAAGATTAACATGTGAGTCAATTAAATGTGAAGTCACGGCTTTTTGGTTGTCGCTTTTTAATTGCATATGCTTGTTGGGTTTGAGTCTTTTGATGTTGTCTTTCAACAAACCGGCTAACCGCTTATAGTAGTTTTCAATAAAATAGTGTGTAAATTATCGTTCTTGTTTGTATATGTCTTTTATTGCTTTTTAGTTTAGCTTGCTTGAGGACAAGCAAGGTTTAAGTGTGGGGAGATTTGATATTCGCTAATTTACACATATTTTAGTCCCCTGTTTTACCCCTATCTTATGCGTTTCTGGCCGTAAAACCGTCATTCGGATACTTAAATATCTACACTTTTGTTTACAGGCCTAAAACAGCATACCAGACAAGATGATAGCGAAAACGAGGACTTTCCGGACAAAACGACGAAGCTGCGGACATTCTGTTAAGGAAACTGACCTGGGCATGTGGAACGGTCGTGCGACCTGATGCACGACCGTGCATCTCCGACAAATGCTGATCAACCCGGCATTGAACGAGGGTGCGACTAGGCGTGCAAGGCATATAAGGTCAACCCGGTGATGCACGGACGTGCCTTCTGAAGAACGACCGTGCGTCTACGATGATCCAACCTGATCTCGGTGATGAACGCCCGATCCAGCAGCTCGTGCAACAAGAACCCAGAACTGAACGACCGTTCCATCCGAAGAACGGTCGTGCGATATCGTATCCGGTCAAAGATCTGATGACGTATACAGTATGGTGCCCCATCCCTAATAATTTCTTAAAGTGCACGATCGTGCCATCTGTAGAACGACCGTGCGACAGCGAAAAAATATAAAAACAGAACAGAAACATTCTGTTCGACATTCTGGAATTTTGGGAGCTTCACAGGCGAATTTACAGGCTCCGGAGGCTTTGCTTTTGACCCGGATTCAAGCCACATTGTGCCGTTTAGCTCCATTACTACCCGGATCCTTAGTCTAGTACTTGTTTATGGTTTGGTTTTCTAATCTTTCCATGATTTTGTTAATCTTTCAAGTACTTAGATTAATGTTTATGTATTATTGTAGCCTTTGGGCAAAAACACAACAATCCCTTGCTAGATTATAACCATTAGTTTGTTAAACTTTGTTTGTAATGACACTTTGAAGTATTTTCTATGTTAATCTTTGATGATTAGTTTGCAACCTTGTTATTGATATTGAATTCTTGATTATAAGTAATTATGTTGGATGATTGGTATTTGGTTAGTTAAGTTAGTTGAAAAATGAAGCTTAATTAATCTTGTATTAGTAGACTTTGAACTTGGTTAACTAGTTTAGCTTGGTTTAAATGTGTGCATCATGATACTAGAAATGGTTAGTGATTTAATAAAATGTAATTATTGTTAATCAAGAGAGCTTGCCGTCACGTAAGGACCTTAACGGGTTAGATGGTGTCGTTATAAATTCTTGCCATGATTTATTAGCTTAGTTAGTAGTTTAGGCCAAAATTGCTTTCTTGGTGAATTATTGTGCAAGATTTGTAAAATGAACTTGGTTGTGATTTAATCTAGTTTATGCTTGTCTCGGTGGTTGCATTGTGTTTATCAGTGTCTCTTTCCTTTATTAAGTGCGGTTAGAAAACTCCTAACGGATGACTAGCTTATTTTTAAGAGATTTTCATAGACATTTATCAATTGCACATTAAAGAACAATTTTAGGTGGTTAAAGTGTGTTTATCCTTTTAGCTTTCCGAATGATTGTCATGTTAGGATTCCCGAAAGGGATACTAATTGTCTTAAATTGGAAAATTGATCGAATGCTTCTAGTGCCAAAACCGACTTAGTTGACATGCTGTGGTTGTGTATTTAGCAAGGCTTTTTATCTATTATCTATTATGTTTTTATTATGTATTTGTTTATGCTTACTTTAGTTTAGTTTAAATCAAACAAACCTATGTTTTTACCGGTAGTTTAGTGAAAAAGGTCTAGTATTATTTCTCCGCCCATTTCCTTGGATCGATACTTGGTTCTTACCGATACTTTATTACATATGTGACGGGGTACACTTGCCTCTTTCGTGTGTGTTTTGATGTAAAAGTAATAATCACTTTTATAAATTTAAAACCAAATCGTGTGTAAATTCATTGCAAAATTATGTATATATACGCACACGTCAAGTTTTTGGCGCCGTTGCCGGGGAAATGGCGAGTTTTAGGAACGACCCGAGTCATTAAGTTATCGGTGTATATACTTGTTAATATTTGTGTACAATTTCTTGATTATTTATTTGTTTATTTATTTGTTAATATTTCTTGTTTTTATTTCATTTATTCGTTTTCCAAGTCATTTTTGGTACACTTGTAAATTTTTATTCCATTTATTTATTCGTTCCGGATTTATTTATTTATATATTCTTTGATTTTTCGGCTTCGGGAAACCATATTTGTATTAGCCGATTCATTTATTTTTATTGCGTTGATTTTTATAAAATTTCGGGCCAATTTTCGGATTTTTATAAAATTTTCAGCCCATTTATAATAATATTCTGCTTTTATTCAGCTGAAAAAAATGGTGTTATTATACTAATATACTATTCATTGTGTCAAATTTTCGTTTTCAGGTTGATGTTCTCAACACCCGCTCCCGATCCTATTGAGCCGTCAGACGAGCCTGAACGAGATCTGAGGAGACGTCTTCGTGAGAAATCTCGTGCGGTTGGGCTGCTACTCGCATCTGGTGAGCAGGAGCAGGTGGTAACCACTGAAGCCGAAGGCTCAGGGGCAGCAGAGAACGCGATCATGGCAGACGATGAGCGACCGTTGAATGAGACGAATCAGCCTGGAAGGGCAGGCCTGGAGCCGAGTATCCTTCAACCTACTATTGATGTACCTACTTTTGAAATTAGATCTAGTATTATAAATATGGTACAAAATTCAGTACAGTTTGACGGACGTGAGCACGAGGATCCCGGGAGGCATATTGCTGCTTTTCTCCATGTTTGTTCCACGTTTAAGATTACAGGTGTTTCGGAGGATGCGATTCGGTTGAGGTTGTTTCCGTTTTCGTTACGTGACAAAGCTAGAGCTTGGCTTATGTCACTTCCAGCCGGGTCCATCAGGACCTGGAATCAGTTGGCGGAGCAGTTTATGCAGAAATATTTCCTACCTGAGAAAACGAACAAGCTACGGAACTGAATTGTATCTTTTCACCAGGACGAGGGTGAGTCGTTGCATGC
Source organism: Helianthus tuberosus (assembly GCA_030545235.1). Taxonomy (NCBI): domain Eukaryota; kingdom Viridiplantae; phylum Streptophyta; class Magnoliopsida; order Asterales; family Asteraceae; genus Helianthus; species Helianthus tuberosus. Next base: position 60,229,333 of record CM060400.1, read on the forward strand.
GGCGTGGGAGAGATTCAAGGATTTGTTGATTGATGTGCCACATCATGGCTACTCCAAGAGACAACTGGTTTTAACGTTCTATCAGGGGCTCAGTTACAACATACAGGAGCGATTAGACGTGAACGCGGGAGGCGATCTGGGAACTAAGACGCCGAATGAAGCGTATGATATTATTGAGAAATCCGCGTTGAAATCCAGCTCGTGTCGGGAAGGAGACAGAGGCCGGGCATCATCATCATCATCTCGCGCAGGAGTCCATGCTGTAGACGACTATACGGCCATTACTGCACAAATCTCGGCTCTCGCATCGAGATTCGACAGGTCCCAGATGATTGCGCATGCGGGTTCGGGTTGTGACCAGTGTGGAGTGTCACACGAGCCTGGGGCATGTTTTCAGGGAGTCGTATACGAGGGCCACGAAGAGGTAGATTTCGTGAGTAATCAAGTAAGGCCGCAGAACAACCCTTACAGTAACACCTATAATCCCGGTTGGAGAAATCACCCAAATTTTGGGTGGCGAGCGAATGCAGGCAATCAAAATCCTTTGGGATTTAATCAGCGTGCTCCAGCGCCACAGCAAGGTCAGGGTCAGCAGTTCCAGCAATTCAACCAACCTTACCAGCAGCGTCCATTTCCATATCAGAATCAGGGCACTAGGAATAGTTCCCAGCAGCAGGCCCCTCAGTCTAGTTCTACGCTGGAGGATATGATGTCCCAACTTCTTACTAGCTCCTCGAGCGCGAATCAGTTGGCTGAAAAACGCTACCAGCAGAGCGAGGATCGTTTTCTCTCTCATGAGGGAGAAATGAGGAGTCATAAGGCCTCGATTCAGAATATTGAGAATCAGGTTGGTCAGCTGGCACAGATGATGTCAAAGAGACCCCAGGGTGGACTCGAGACTGTTGGTCAGCTGGTACGTTTGTAAGTTCATAACTAATAAACTTGTGGTTTTAAATTACGATATGTATTCCTTTCCTTTCTGCTGCAAACTTAAACTATGTTTAAAAAAAAAAATTAAATTGGTCGCTAATTATACCATTACTTATAATAATAACTAAACGGATTAAAATAATTAGTGGCTGGATCCTGGTCAGTCGCACGGCTCGCGGTGGTACTCCGCATGAGGAATTTGAGGGTGTGACAACATTATTATTATGTGTGCACCCACAATAATATTGTGATTTGCATGCTCATCTCAGTTCCCCCTAACTCATGTCAAATGGTTCCTCAAACTCAGATGTCAAACGGAGGTTGTCAAAGTAATAAGATCACAAAAATCCAAGGACTATGGCATACTATCAACGCATCAAAAGGTAAGCAAGTAATCCATGCCATCATGCTATAGTGACGAGTGTGTGTTCGTATGTCACGTCATAAACAAATGTGTACTAGTCATGTAATGTATGCAACAAGTGAGAAAGACGAACCTTGCAATCTGGAGCTGAGTGTCATGGTCGTATTCACGTATTCAGAACTGTTCGATTATAGTTTGGTTTAAAAAAAAATGTTTTGAAACCAAGTTCACTATAACCAGTGGCTCTGATACCAAACTGTCACACCCCCCCCCCCCAAATACCACATGCGGAAACCCCCGTGAGGCGTGTGACGTACCAGGATCTAGCCACCAAACACGTTGAACTCATAACAAAATTTGAAATAAAAACTTTCATTAACATAATACATTACAAAAACATTAAATGTAATACATTGGGTTCAGCGGAAGCATAATACATGTTTAATTAAAACCCAAGTGTACGAGATCATTTAGTCTCTTTTCAAGTTTCCATGTTCCTCAACCCATGACCACTCCAGCATCCCAGACAGCAAGTTCCATATCCACACACATCAATAACCTGCGAGCATGCACACTCGTGTATCAGACAACGCTGGTGAGTTCATAGTTTTATGAAAACGTTAGTTACCAAGTGTGTAGTTACGTTCGTTGATTACAATTCCGAAAGTAATGTTGATAATATCTCGATACTGAACAAGACGGCTCCTGATGTATGTTTTGCCCTTTCCCCAGTGCTCCTATCAAAGCACTGGGCCCGACTGGGTAATTAGTTCACAACCGTCCTCCCCGGTACGGCTTGAGGGTACCAAACCTAAGTAGCGCTACCAACTAATACCCCGTTACCTCCCCGGTAACAAAAGATGGGACTTAAGAAATAGAGAGTGAGAATATTATCCAACATCCCAGTTTTACCCAAAAGATTTATCCCTCCCCGGGATACCCACTGACTGTCCCAACCACCAGGACGCATGCTCAAAGTAGTGAACTCACCTTAGATTGCTCGGTATGTTACATTGCATTACCCGTTCCAAGTTGGTCAACCAAACCCTACCGTGGTTACCAAAGACCATTAGTTTCATAACCAGCTAAATCACGTATTCGTTACATATACTATACAAGTAACGTACAAGAGACACGCATAACATACGAGCCATAACATGTTGATCATACAATATAGCAACCAATTATCATAATGAAATCACATCGCGGATATTTGGTTCACATACAAGTTTACATCACAATTATCTGTCTTATAAAATTACGTATCAGTCCATAATATCCAAGAACTTGCACATAATGGGAATAACCATCACATAGCACATTGTTGGCACTCATGCCTTACACATTCCTATCAACAGTTTCACAGTATAACACGTTATTCGCTACCGTGTGTGACCCATTTAATTTAAGGGGTCCCAAGAGTGCGAGTGCGTAACATAGATGAGGCCTAGTTCAGTGTTCGTTCCAAGAGTTATGTATGCGGCCCAGCAAGCAGTAATCACCTAATCAAGTGTACGACTTTACACTAGTGTGCGATCCACGTAAACTTGTGCGACTCGCCTACTGTGTGCGTGTGTGTTTCAGCTTTGGGCCCGTGGCCTACTGATTTGTGTGAGGCCCAATGAATTGTGCGACTCAGCCATGTTGTGCGACAGGTGTGTGTGGTTTGACCAATTCAACCCTCACCATAATTCCCATAATTATCCCCCTCCCACTAACTTCGGTTAGTTATGAAACCAAACAGTTGGGCATCTTTCAAATTCTCACAAGCCAAGGTAGTTTCCCAACATATTATAATCGAACCCATCATCCATCATCTCAATTACAATAAACACAATGTTCCTCTTAGTTCGCATGTAGTGCCCAGGAAACAAGAATCGTTGATTTATTCATGATAATCATAATAACCATTTTCCAATTATTTATGGAACATCCACTCAACAATAGCTTATTAACAATATTAAAATCAACCATCCACTCAGATCTAATCATCGTAGTCAACACCCAAAACAATTCTTGACATTTATAATAATCATGTGATCATTATCATGGCAATCATTCAATTAATGCAAAACTTATCATTCAGATCCGAGTTTCATATAAACAAACTGGCTTCATTGCTATTCACATAATCATAATTATTCCCATGTACATAATACCATAGTTCATCAACTAATAGCATCACCAACCATCGAAAATACACAGCACAACTAATTAATCTCATATGCCTTTGCATGAACATCTAGCAATCATTACGCGACACACGATACAACCGTATACAAAACGCATGCAATACAGAAATCAACAGTCATCCTGTCAAACGACTCTATACTACCAGTTTGATTTTAAGACGAGAAACACAGCCATGATTCACGAGTTAATTCAGTGATTAACGAAACTAACAACCAGTTGTTTACTAACCACGATATGTACAATGGGGGGGATGGGGGGGGGGGGGGGGTCCTCTTGGCTGCCGTCGATCGTCCTTCTCGCCGCCATCGATCATCCCTTTTGCTGCCGCCAATCGCCGAATAGAACCAGGACAGTTAGGGTTTGCCAAAAACGTGTTTTGTGAGATGTAACAAAGGGTTACGTGACATTTGATTATATTACCATTTAATCACAAGTGGGCCGGTGGTCTAGAAATATCAAATAATCACAAGTGGGCCGGTTAGTCCATGTTGGGAATTTAGTGTATATTTAATCAGTTTGGTTTTCTAATTTAGTGTATATTTAATCAGAGTTGGTTTTCTAAATCAGTTGAACGACGCACAAAACGTTTAACAATTTCATGTATATTTAATCAGTTAAACATACGTAATCACGTAGTGGTGCACGAAATAGACGGATAAGCATAGAGGTACACGCTAAAAGTTGTGGGATTTCAAACAATGCTAACCTTAATTATCCGGATAAGTTGTGGTGCACGAAATAGACGGATAAGCATAGAGGTACACGCTAAAAGTTGTGGGATTTCAAACAATTTCATGTATATTTAATCAGTTAAACATACGTAATCACGTAGTGGTGCACGAAATCGACGGATAAGCATAGAGGTACACGCTAAAAGTTGTGGGATTTCAAACAATGCTAACCTTAATTATCCGGGTTGTCACATGCACGAAATACATCTCTTACAAAAAGAAATCGAAGGAGGGAGATGTAATAAAAATGGCAAAGAAATTTTGAAGAATATGTTTTAATTTCATCATATAATTTGTTTTCAGAATAGTAGCTACTTGTTTGATTTGGAATTTTTTTTCCACTATTTGAAATTTTTTGTTTCACAAGATAGTTGTTTTTCTTACAATACTTAGGGGGAAACTGTTAGGAAACTTTATTTGTAAGTATTGAAGAAAATCAAATTCAGCTTAATCTATGAAGAAGATAAAAGTCCTGAAGATCAAAACAAGAAGAAGAAGACCGGATAGGACAACTGAAAAGAACAACATCTACTTCCAAGAATCATTAGTTGATCAAAGACTGAAGAAGATTATCAGAAAAGGCTTTTCTAATGGATCTGATGATATTTCTGATGAAAAATCATCAGTTTCTGGCAATTCTAATCATCAAATTTTCTGATGATTTGTTCACCAGAATTTCTGATGAAGTGGTTATCAGAAATTCTGATAAACCCCACTTGTCTAAAAATCAGTTGTACCCTGTTACAATAACCGAAGCAACTTGAGATTATTGGATATCATGATGACAAAGGCAACTTGATTATTGGATTCAATGAATATGTCAAGAAGCTACTTTTTTGCAGGACATATACATGAATAAACAAATGTTTATTCATGTATTCAAGCCGTCTATAAATAGAAGGCTTATCAAGCAAAGAACAATGAGTTAAGCTTAGCATTCAATACATACTACAAACACCATTGTCCTTTCATCACAGAATTACACAAGTATTCGTTTGTAATAGATAATAATCTCACAATCACCTTGTAAACCATTTTGTTTCAAAGTGATATAAACTTGAAAATTCTGTAGGTCTTGTTTCTTGAAAGTCTGATTTCTATTTCCGCACACTATTTTCACATTTGTTGAAATCACTTGCCATATTACGTGAAAAGAAGTTTTTAAGTCCAAGTCTGGGACCAACAAAAGCTAAGCCCCAGGTATGTTGGATCATTTGAGATTATTAGAAGAATAGGACCCGTAGCCTATCGGCTACAACTGCCAGAGGAAATGGTAGGAATACATGATGTCTTTCATGTATGTAATCTCAAAAAGTGTTTAGCAACCAAATCATTAATGATACCTCTTAAGGACATAGAGGTAAATGAGAAACTTAAGTTTGTAGAGAAACCCATTCAGATTGAAAATAGAAAGATCAAGAATCTCAACCATAAGAGACTAGTTCTGGTCAAAGTAAAATGGGATTCCAAGAGAGGACCAGAATACACTTGGGAGCTCGAGTCAGAGATGCAAAAGAAATACCCACACCTGTTCCAGTAGACCTCAAGGACAAGATCTAAAACAAGGTGGGGAGGATATAACAACCCTCCTAGAACCCTTAACGTGACCCAAAAACGTTCCGTATATACACCGTATGCGAGAAACGAGCCCGAAATGCCCTTGTATTTTTCAAAATCAAGAAAAACAAAGTTTAGGAGTCACTCGCGGGGCGCGACCCCCCTTAGCTTCGTCTTTCGCAGGCCGCGACTGGCTTGGATTGCCGGTCAAGGCATACCGCCACGTGGCAGGTGACTCATCAAAGCTAGCCCCTTGACTCGGCCAAGCTATACTCGACACGTGCTCTCTAGCAGGCCGCGAGAGAGTTAGCTGAAATCTTCACGGGCCGCGAGCCGCCATTGAATCCGCCTATAAATTGGATGGATGAGCTCATTTGGAATTCGTTCAAAATTTCTAAATTCTCTCAACTTTCTGTTAGTATAAATTATACCCGGGCATAATACCCCTATAAAGCGAAGCTCTGCCTCATTGTAAGTATTATAACCCTACTGTTACCCTACACGATCTATCTAGGGCTCCGTAATGCATGTCAAGGCTCTGCCTGACTCAGTCATTGGATTTATGTATCGTGTTACACCCGATTGATTTAGGGCTCCGTAATGCATGTCAAGGCTCTGCCTGACTCAGTCATTGGAGTTATGTCTCGAGTTGTACGGTTAATGTGATTTGGGTTATTTTACTAACACATGTGCAATGTTTAATTTTAATAGATAATAACTAGGAGAATCACCAGGAAGCTATAGTAGTATCACCTAAGTAAACAAAGTAAGTACATTCACGTTTCCTCACTATTTGAGAGTACTTTTCTTTTTGTGAGTCAAAATTCTTTTTCCAAAACCTCAAATATTTTCAAATACAGTTACAGTGATTAAGTTTTTGTAATTCTACAATTGTTGCCAGTATTATGGGGTTTGTATACAGTACTTGATAACCTTCACAATTGGGCGCAGATATCCAATGTGTGATATGACCATAGTCACAGATCCGTCGAGTGATACGTACTAACCGAGTAATTGTGTAGATATACCCATTGTAATCGCCTTTAATAATGTAATGTGTAACAACTGATGCTTTACAAAATGGAATGTACTTGCCAGTATTTCTTGCTGATAAAATATTTTTAAAACGCGTTTCAGGTAACAAAATTTGAAAGCCAATAGAAGCCAGCTGCAGAGCACTGAAGGCTTGGAAAAGTGGCTATAAAAGTTACCTAAATAATAATGAGTTTTTATTTTCAATAATTAGGGTTCATCCCTACAAATGTATTGTCAAATGAACTTGGGTTTTATCCCAAATGATTTGTTATGAAAAGTTTGGTGTTTGACTCTGATAAAAATATTTCCTAACTATGGTCCTGATGTATTCCGCTGCCAAATAAATAAACACCGATACCATCTATCTGATCTCGCGGCACCCGCTCCCAGGGTAGGGGTTGGGGGTTGCGACACTTGACACAAGGAGGAAGACTGCAGAAAGAAACCCAGCAATAGGCTATGTTTCAATTGTTGAGAGACTGGGCATATCAAACCGCAAAACTACTAAGAATGCTAGAGCATTTGTTCTGACAGCTGAAGAAGCCAAGATGATTTCAGATGTGATTGCCGGTACGTTTTTAGTTAATGATTTTTTTGATAAAGTATTATTTGACTCTGGTGCAAACCAAAGTTTTACCAATACTTCTTTTTGCAAACTTCTCAATCAACCATTAACTGAACTTCAACAAAATTGTTTGGTAGAGACCGCAAATGGAGAATCCATTAAGATTACTAAAATCTTGCAGGGAGTAAGAATAGAAATTTTAAACCATAATTTTATTGCTAAGTTTTATCCAATGAATCTGGCTAGATTTGATATCATATTAGGAATGGATTGGTTGGTAGCCAATCATGCCAGCATCCTATGTGATCAAAAGTCAGTGCAATTAAGTACACCAAAGGGTGAAAAGATCACGATTAAAGGAGACAAGCCAACCAGGTCCACAAAATTCATCTCAGTGATGAAAATGGCAACCTATGCAAGGAAAGGATCATTAGTGTATATGATTTCCATAATCATTAACACTTAAGGAAAAGAATTAAAAGATCCCGTAGTATCTAAATTATCAGATGTTTTTCCAGAAGAGTTACCAGGATTACCGCCAGATAGAGAGGTTGAATTCAGAATTCATCTAATACCAGGGACAACACCAATTGCCAAAGCACCTTATCATTTAGCACCAACGGAGATGCAGGAATTGAAGAAACAGTTGGATGAACTTCTGGAGAAAGATTTCATACAGCCTAGTTCATCCTCGTGGGGAGCACCAGTCTTGTTTATCAAGAAGAAAGACGGATCAATGTGTATGTGCATTGATTACCGGGAATTGAACAAGGTTACGATTAAAAATCGGTACCCATTTCCGAGAATCGATGATCTATTCGGTCAACTTCAAGGAGCTCGATTCTTTTCTAAAATCGACTTACGCTTAGGATATCATCAGTTGAAAGTACAGGAAGATGACATTCCTAAAACTGCTTTTAGAACAAGGTACAATCATTATGAATTTACAGTCATGCCATTTGGTTTAACCAATGCCCCAGCCGCATTTATGGACATGATGAATAGAATATGTAAACCATATCTAGATAAATTCATAATTGTCTTTATAGATGATATTCTTATTTACTCTAATAGTAAAGAAGATCATGCAGAGTCTAACATCTGTGCTTGTAATCATTGTGAAAAGTTCTATTATCAATAAAACAATGTTATTTGATCCCAATGTTTGTTTGGTTGTGTTTTACATTTTTCATGTTTTGACTTTTATTCAATTTCAAACTCTATATCGCTTTCTGGAGAGAGTTATACGCAAACTGGTGCGTAAACGTAATCAGTTTAATGCGACAAATACTCCGGAACATCAACATATACTTAACATACCTTAACCTTTACATAACTTAGAAATAAGTTTTGAAGGCTTTGGTATGTCAAAAACAAGTTAATTCGTTTACAGGGACTAAACTTGACAAACTGCGAAAGTATGCCAATTTGAACTATAACGAACATTCCGGAACATGACCATAAGTTAAACACACCATAAATATCCTTTATATAGCTTAGAAATAGGCTTTGAGGGGTTCGGTGTGCTAAAATAAACTTTTGAGTCATTCAGGGACAAAAAGCGTCAAAAAGTGCACAAGTTTGCATTTTCGCGCATAACTTACGTTCTGAATACCGCCGGACATCCAAAAATTTATGTAAGCACTAAAATACTTTATTTTAGTGTTTGGAATGAGAAAAATCCATTCGTCGCGCAATTTGGATCGTTTTTCGCGCTTATGCGCATACCGTCGTAATGAAGTGAACATCGCGTTCGTACGACCAAACGAACCAACATCCGGCATATTTTTGAGCATGTTTCATGCCCACAATGTTTAGGCATCCTTGTGGAGCCTTGAAAATGAGTTAACGAGCCTTAAACATGTCGGAAATGGCCTGAATACGCAACGGGGACTGAAAGATAAACATTTGAAAGTGTTTGCTGATCAGGGGGACCCTAGCGTGACACCTAGCCCCCTTGGCGTCACGCTAGGCCTCTTCTGATCAGCAAAAGCCATTTAAACACATGTTAACAGCCCTTAAACCCTCCAAAGGCCAATTCCAAGTGTCAAACTCTTATGGTGGAAGCAAAATGAGCTACCACAACATTCCAACAAGTGTAGGGATGTGATCATTCCCTCTTCTCCAAGAAACGATCCTAACGGTGAACCGAAATCTATAAATACCCACCACATTTTCACTCATTCCTCACAAGAATCTGATTTGAGAAGCTCTAAGTTGAAACCTTTGTTTCATACCTGAGCTACTTGAATCAAGATTAGCATTCGGGGACCCTTTGTAAGTGTTCCTTGGTTCTTTTATTGCTTTTCGAGTCCGAAAGTCAAACTTTGTTTGACTTTCTGCATTGACCAGTTTATGGTCAATGCGAAGTTCGTTTGAACTTCGCAACGTGATCGTAATCACGATGGTTATTGTCCCTTGTGACTATGCCTACTGATTACCACGTTGTCTAGGGTCGTAAGGGTAAGCGATCTAATAAATCGCTTATACCTTCGAACCCGACCCATTGGGTCGATCATTAGGATCCGACCAAACACATTAGGTGACCATAGTATATAGGGAATAACCTTCCGAGGTTATACCTTATGGTCGCTTCGTTTAAGTAGTTGTATGATAGGTAGTTTATATGCCATAGGTAAATTACCAAAATGCCCTTTTTACGCCAAAATTCATTTTAAGCATATGTAACATAACTTTTGGTATCTAAACAGATTTGGTAACAATATTAGATATGTTAAGGTATATTTTACTTGTCATAGGACTAGTTAGGCGTTCCGAACGCGTTTCACGCGAACGACGCGCTAAAGTAGCATAAGCTACCTAAACGGGTCGTAATGGGTCATAAGCACTTATGTTAGGTTTCATTTAGTATGTAGGCTTTGTTAAACCATATTACACGAGTCTCGATACTCGTTTGGTTTACGAACCCTCATTCTATCCGATCCTCCGATTTAGGTCCGGTTTATTAACATAGTTACCTATATTAGGTGCCGTTTGATTCCGTGATCTCTAAGCATTGCTTGGTGGTTATCTTAGGACTTCTGAGCAATCTCAAGTGAGTACATAGACCCCTCTTTTACTGTTTTCCAAACTGTTTTGGGGTGAAACACATGTGCCTACTTGTTACTTTCGTGCTTTCCTGCTTTTACATCATATACTTGCTGTGTTCATTAGTACATTTATAGCACATGATTTCATTGTGTTCATGCTACGTATGTCCATTGTGTGCATACTTAGTACATTGTTTTACATTACATTTCATGCTACGTATGTCCATTGTGTGCATACTTAGTACATTGTTTTACATTACATTTCATGCTAGGTATGCCCATTGTGTGCATACTTAGTACATTGTTTCACATTACATTTCATGCTATGTATGCCCATTGTGTGCATACTTAGTACAATTGTTTTCATCACATGTTTACACTTTGGTATGACATTTGGGTTTTTTAAAATGGAACAATACATTCATTAACATTAGCTACGCCGTTCGTTAGTAGGTAATGGTACCATAGGAATTGACAACTCCCGTGTTGGATCGTTGTTTGACCCGATTGAGTCGATCAGAAGAGTTTTAAGTCCAGTTCAAAGGCGGAATCAGAGAACTAGACACAAACACAGCTTGATAATCTAATATATGTCTCTTATAATGCTTTAACAATGATTACAACCTTGACAGAAAACCGGCAGCACTTCGTTACAGTTCTGAAGGATGCGTACCGAATAAATGACCAAGTGCACCTTATATAGTAGAGCTGATTTCGCTTTTATGACCATGTTAATATAAGCGAAATCACTTGTTTCCGATTTCGCTTATATGGACATGTCCATATGAGCGAAATCACTCCCTTATCCTTTAACGATCGTTTCTCGAATCTCGTGCACTGGATATTCTAACCTATCCTATTACAACTCATGATACAAGACGAAGTCAATAGACATAATGCACTAACAGACTCCCCCTCGGATATTGACGAAGTCTTCAGTGACTAATCTTCAATAATGACACATCTTCAGTCTTGATCATTCTGTCTTTTCTTTCAAGTTGTAACATTGTAATCATCCAACAATCTTTCTCTTCTCCTATCAGCTTCAGTCTCCCCCTTTCGTCAAGCTTCCGTGCTTTGGGATCGATGCCTAGCTTTCCATCTACAAGCTTCTCTTTGCTTCAAACTTGTCTTCAGACTCCCCCTTAGACTCTGCTCTCGGGATCGTAATCTGGACTATCTGCAATCACTCAAACATTCATAAATACAATGTTTTCATATTATCAATCAATCTTCTCTAATCCACTCCCCCTATCAACAAACTTTATAGATTTGGCAACATTAAAGAATCCAACTCCCTCACAGTTAATCATCCAAGTTCAAGTTAATGACCTTGGAGATATCACAAACTGTTTTTGAAATTTTTGATTTTAAATCAAGTTTCAAATTAATGAACTTGTTTTATTTTCAGAAACACAATCAGCTTACTTAGATTTTGAAACTCAGCAATTCAGATATCGGTTGTCGAAAATAAAGCAGAAATCAAAATTTTTTTGTATTTTCTGAAAATATAAAGTAGTAAAGAAATATGTACAAACATATTTACAGACAATATTTTTGTTTGAGTATGCATCAGAGGATCATATCAGATTATGACAAGTCACAAGTACCGTTGAGCTTAAAAACACTTTAAGAATTAAACAATTCACTTAGATTGTCGATATACTTGTCCACTTAAATTTTTACACAAAGTTCAATCTGTCCAGGATACTGATTAAGTATTTTAGAGACTTAAACTTATACGTGTGTCCCACCTCTTGAATATACTCCCGTATCCAGATCCCAATATTCAGTCTTACAGGTAATTATAACACAAATGATATCTGTAAGGGGTTAATAAATTATGAAGAATCATGAGAGCTCAGGTCAGAACTATCGTTCAGCAGAGAGATCATGACTCAACTTGGGTGTGTCCCCTTTAGAGGATCTTTTTTTACAACAGCATTGCTAAGCAATTTTATTGTCTTATCATATATGCTGAGGGTGATGCTATGTTTCAAGCATTTGCGGAAAGTATTATTCGGGGCCTAGGTCAGAACTTCCATTCAGCAGAAGTCCCGGAATAATACCCCAGATATCACTGAGTATAAAAACCTAGTATATCAGAAAAATGAATCTTTCAAACGAGATTTCAGGGGTTACCTATATATCCAAGTAGTGTTCCCCACAAAGTAAGTAAGTAAAGATTTAGGTTTATATCCCGAACAAACCAACTAAATGTGCAAAAACCTACCGGCACATCATCAGTGAGACTGTTTAACGCTATATAATCATTACAATTCTTTAGCATACTGTAACTGTCTACTGATGTACTATCATTTCCTCTTTTTACGCAAAAACTCAAAATTTTGAATTTTATCATGTTTTTGACTTTTTCAAATTTTCAAATGTTTTTGTATTTTCTAACAATATTACTCCCCCTAAAATGCAAAATCATATAAAGAAAATTTGACAACCAATACTGATAGCTTTGTCTCGCCATCCATTTTCTGCATCTCATGCTCTGTTTTGCAGAAAATATAACACTTTAAGCAGAAAAGATAACGTACCCCCATGATTTACAACACATTGATATTTTACAGTTTGAAAACCGTTTTTCAATCTGATGAAAGTAATCATGTTTGTTCAGCCATGAGGGTTTCGGCATATTCAATCAACACATATTTTTGTAATTTTCTATTTTTGACAAAAAATAAAAACAAACATATTTTTGGTTTTTCAAATTTTTCAATTTTTAGGGTTTTTGAAATATTGTTTATTTATTTACAGAAAACATATAAACTTCCTGTTTCAACCAACACAGGATCCAGCAGCCCCCTCTCCTTGTTGTGCCAGGCTGCTCCAACCTCCATTCTCACAATCTTTGAATTCCATGAGCACCTGCACAAACAAACTACTCAATTACTTGAACAATTTAGCCCAGGTCTGTTGAACCTTAGGCATTTCAACACAATAATTTTCATTCAATGCTGGAAATTCTTTGTCATTTTTCACAAAAACTTTCTCAATTTTAACTTCAACTTTCTCATCTTTTACCAAATCAACTTGTTTCTTAACAGACCATGTCTGACCTTTTGGTGTACCTCGTTTGTAAAAATGTGAAACTTTTTGAACATTTTGATTTTGAACAACAACTCTTGGTTTCCAAAACTCTTGGGGTTTTGTCATATCAACAGTTGTTTTCCAACTTTTTGTTGTTCTGAATCTGGGTGTGTGAGAATTCCAGGTCTGTCTTGAATCAAACCTATACGGGTTTGACTTCCAATTTTGAGTCGAAGCAAACTTGTTTGTGTTGTACCTCCAAGTTTTTTTTGAGTCAAATCTGGTTGACCTTTGTCTCACATTCTTAGATTTTTGTTTCTCAGCATCAATTTTCTTTTTGTCAACATTCACAGGTTTTAGATTAGGACACTTGTGTGCAAGATGTCCTTTTTGATCACATTTGAAACATGTTCTCATGGACACATCTTTGACCCGTGGTTGTTGCTTTTTCTTTTGAGCGAAGAACTCATCATTAGACTGTCTCATTTTGAGTTCTTTTTCTTTTTCTAAACTGTCTCCTTGAACAAAACTCAATTTTGCCTGAAAATTTGGCATTTCATTTTTGTTTCGATTCTGTTTCTTCTTATAACCCAACCCAGCCTTCATGTTCTTCTTTTTGAAACCAGGTTTGTTATGCGAACCTTTATGACTCTTACCAACAAACTTTGAAATCTCAGACTTCTCAATCTCAACCATTTTGAATACTTTATCAACCTTTTCTGAAATCGCATTCTGAATCGGGAATACAACATCTAAGAACAATTTGTCCGATCCAATCATGGTATAAATCAATCCTTTTGAATCATCATTCAAACTTTTCTTGGATTTTGTGTTTTTCAGATAACCATCATGAAGATTTCCTTCATCTTCATCCTGTGATTCAGATTTACCTGTATCAACTGACTCTTCTTTCAACACACTTTCAACGACTTTACCTACCACCTCTGAATCATGAGAATCATCAGATTTGGAATAGGTTATGTCAATGTTGTCTGGCAATTGATCTACCATGTTGAAAGCTTTTTCGACCTTTTCCTCATCATAAAATGCAAATTTTCCCGGTGGTGGAACTTGATGAAACTCTGAGCCAATGCCTTTCTTATTCTGCTCAGACTCACCATCACCCGGTTTTATATTGAAAATTCGTTCAAGCACATATGACGACACGTGGTAACTCTTTAACTTGTTGTTATCCTGTTCTAAATCAGCAATCTGTCGCTTTAACTTAGCAACATCCTCAATATAGGAATTGACAACATCTTGTTTTATAGCATACATTCGTTTAAGTTCTTTGGTTGTTTCAGAAAGATAATTCATTCTTGATTGAGCATACTTCATTTCATCTTTTACTTTTTCATATGACTCTTTCGTAATATGATATGATAATTTCATAGAGTCATATTCCTTTTTCATTTCTTGACAAGCAATTTCTTTTTGTTCACATTCATTTGTCATTTTCAAAACATTTTCTTTCAAAACTTCATTTTCTTTCTCTAATTTGTTACATTTTTCTGAAAGTTTTTCATCATTTTCTTTAAAAAAACTTTTCTTTTTCTAACATTTCTTTGCATTTTTCTTTGAAAATCTTTTCAATTTTTGTGAACTCAAGATCTCTTGTTCTAAATTGCTCATCTTTTTCAGTACAAGCTCTGCACGGTTCCATGCATTTCTTGCACTGGTCAATCAGTTTCAAGTTTTCAGAATCAGAATTTACCTCAGTGATTGGCACTTCGGTGTTTTCAGCAACCTCTGTCTGCTCATCAACATTCTGCTTTTCTTCAACACCGACTTCATCACCAACATTATCAGCTTCCTCGTTCTCATTCTTTTCTTCTTTCTCTTCTTTCTTCACCTCTTCTTCAATCTGCTGTTCTTCAGTAACAACTTTCTTAACCTCTTCATTCACAACAACTTCTTCACTTTTGATTTCTTTCACAGCTTCAACTTCAACAGTTTCTGTGTTAACCTCTTCAGCATTCTTCTTCAAATTGTTCACCATTTCTTCAACATTCTTCTTCATTCTCTCCTCATCCCTTTTTCTCAGACACGATAACATAGCATATCTGATCTCCTTTTCAAATCTCTTAACGTATGTGTCATCTTTCAATACATTTCTATAGTATTCAGCTCTCAACGGAACTTTGAGAAGAACATCATCGAAAATTATGTCTTTCTTGGGAACAACTGGTTCTCCTTCTCTGTTATAATAACATTCTCTCTTTTTATCCCATCTTTTGCTACCGAAAGCCATCTCATACTCCTCTTGCATATCATCCATTCTGTTGTAGACCACATTTCTTTCTCTGTAAGTCTTCTCACTCAAGATCTCTTCTCGAGTTTTTTCTTTGATCTCAACTTTTTCTTCATGGATTTCAGCAGTGTCTTTGTCTTTGTTTTCAACTTGAATCTCAGCAACAAAAACAAACTTTCTTTCTTCTGTCATAGCTCTCCCATTAGCTGTTTTACGAACATTCTCTAAACGGTCTTCTTCTGGACAAACTGTGCTCCAGTTAAATCCTTCATCAGGATAGATTACTGCATATGCTCTTGACTTTTCTTTTGGTTTATCTTCAATCAACTTTGGCTCTTCTCTGCTTCGATGGTAGATTGCCTTTCGGTAGTAATCATCATTGAAAGGATGTTCATTTCCACCAACTGCAGAATTAGTGCATTCTCTCTTGAAATGACCTTTTTGCTTACATTTGAAACAGGTCACTTTGGATTTGTCGAATCCAAGCTTTGTTGATGCACCTCCAAGCGATTGTTTTCCGGTAATCTCCATATACCTTTGAGCTCTGCGAATACAACTAGCTAAACACCAACGGATGTCAATGAGCTCTATCTCTTCCGGATCAATCTGGTCATAGTCTTCTTTGGTCAATACGGAGTTTCCAATTTTGCCAGCTACTAGACCTTCATATGACTCCAGAACAGATGCAAGAAAACTCATTTGCTGCTTCGCTGCATTTATGCTCATTGCAGGAGAATTCTTCAGTTTAAGAGCAATGTTGCACATAATTTCTTCAGATTCATCAGAATTTATCTTTGAAGATGAATGATATCCAGAATGATGACTTGTTGACGTTGTTGGTGGTTCTTTCATCTTTTCACCACTAAATGCTGTTTTTGGTGAACCAACTCCTTTATCAGAAGGCACACTGCCTTTGTAGTACAAGCCAACGTTCTGTTGATATGAAGAATCAGTCATCTTGTTTTGCTTTTGTAGCTCCAGATCATGACTTTCAATCTTTTCAAACAAAGCATCAAGAGTAATTGTATCATACAACGCATCATTTTTCAAAATAAAAACAAACGTTTGCCACTGATCAGCTCGTGGTAACGCTTCAATCACTTTGTCTATCAATTCCTCTCTTGTTTTATTTATCTCTAATCTTTCCAATTCAATTTTAAGATCACAGAATCTCTCAATCATTTGCCTCACCGACTCTCCTTTTATGTTATCAAACAGATCAAATTCTTTCTTTAATAAAGCGATTTTGTTCTTTTTAATCTGTTTACCCCCTTCAGCTTTAACTCGTAAAGCTTCCCAGACAGACTTAGATGACCCATCATGAGTTAGTAAAGCAAAAATATCATTTCTGATTGCTGACTGGATCAATGCTATCATTCTTTGTTCAGCTCCGTATTCAGCTTTATCTTCTCTGGAAAACTTCTTGAATACAAGATCTTCGCCTTTCTCATCTTTTGGTTTTTCATAACCATACTCCAGGCAGAACCAGCTTTCATGAGCATACGCTTTTGCTCAGTTGATGAAACGTTCTTTCCACCAGGTATAATCTTCAATGCTTTCCAGAGTTGGTGGCTTTGAGTGAGTTCTGTAAAAGTTATCATGCTTGATGTTTTCGTTGATCGCCTTCGTGATGGTTTTTGGTGTAATATTTGTAACCTCAGACGATTCGGTTGTGAACGCGTTGAAAAATGTGTTGTAAAATTCCTCAGCCATGATGCAAACCTGACAAACAAACAAACAAAATCAGTTTAAATGAACTGTATACGTAAAAGTGTGAGAGCAAAATTGATCTAGGACTCGTGTCGAAGATTCGCGGGTTCGATCCAAAATTGTAGAAGTGAGAACACTGAAAGAATGAGACTTGATAATTTCCGACAACTACAAGTATCAATATGATATGATTGGGCCACAAATGATATTAAAACTTGGGCCGACAACACTTATCAATTCTTATGCAATTTTTACTATTGGTGAACACTTGCCGACAACTTCAATACCAAATCACATTAACCGACAACTATGATTGGGCCAAAACTTGCACTATACCGACACCTCTTAAATGTATATCAAACTGATTGGGCCTCCGTTTAAGACTTCTTGGGCTGACATCAACTTTAATTTGGTTGATATATTTTTAAATGCTACACATGCATTGGACCGTTCACTTTGATCAGACTGACACAATACACAAGTAATATCAACTGATGTGGTTCACAAAAGCGAAATCAGGTTGACTAATGAGTGAAATCAGACCATGTATGTCCCTAAGAGCGAAATCACCATGATCATAAGAGCGAAATCACTGATTATGTGACACAAGAACGAAATCAGCAACAACTATGACCAAATGAGCGGAACCACACTTATAAAATCCACATGAGCGAAATCATCTTGACAAATAAGCAAAATTAGGTGTCAAATAAGCGGAATCAGACTTGACAAAAAAGCGGAATCAGACTTGACAAATAAGCGGAATCAGATGTTCAGATAAGCGAAATCAAGCACAATATGTCAATGTCCGAATAAGCGAAATCAGGTCCGAAGCCAATTTGATCCATTTTTAGTCCGAATTTCAATGTCAAACTTTCCAGGGTTTGTTAATGTCCAATTTTACACACACTGTGAAATTTTGATCCGGTTTTGACCGATAAAATTTTCTGAAATGATGAAAGAAGGTGTAGAAGTCAGAATGTGATTGAAATCAAGCTAAACTCTTCTTAACCTGCTCTGATACCACTTGTTGGATCGTTGTTTGACCCGATTGAGTCGATCAGAAGAGTTTTAAGTCCAGTTCAAAGGCGGAATCAGAGAACTAGACACAAACACAGCTTGATAATCTAATATCTGTCTCTTATATTGCTTTAACAATGATTACAACCTTGACAGAAAACCGGCAGCACTTCGTTACAGTTCTGAAGGATGCGTACCGAATAAATGACCAAGTGCACCTTATATAGTAGAGCTGATTTCGCTTTTATGACCATGTTCATATAAGCGAAATCACTTGTTTCTGATTTCGCTTATATGGACATGTCCATATGAGCGAAATCACTCCCTTATCCTCTAACGATCGTTTCTCGAATCTCGTGCACTGGATATTCTAACCTATCCTATTACTACTCATGATACAAGACGAACCCATTGGGTCGATCATTAGGATCCGACCAAACACATTAGGTGACCATAGTATATAGGGAATAACCTTCCGAGGTTATACCTTATGGTCGCTTCGTTTAAGTAGTTGTATGAGAGGTAGTTTATATGCCTTAGGTAAATTACCAAAATGCCCTTTTTACGCCAAAATTCATTTTAAGCATATGTAACATAACTTTTGGTAACAATATTAGATATGTTAAGGCATATTTTACTTGTCATAGGACTAGTTAGGCGTTCCGAACGCGTTTCACGCGAACGACGCGTTAAAGTAGCATAAGCTACCTAAACGGGTCGTAATGGGTCATAAGCACTTATGTTAGGTTTCATTTAGTATGTTGGCTTTGTTAAACCATATTACACGAGTCTCGATACTCGTTTGGTTTACGAACCCTCATTCTATCCGATCCTCCGATTTAGGTCCGGTTTATTAACATAGTTACCTATATTAGGTGCCTTTTGATTTCGTGATCTCTAAGCATTGCTTGGTGGTTATCTTAGGACTTCTGAGCAATCTCAAGTGAGTACATAGACCCCTCTTTTACTGTTTTCCAAACTGTTTTGGGGTGAAACACATGTGCCTACTTGTTACTTTCGTGCTTTCCTGCTATCACATAATATACTTGCTATGTTCATTAGTACATTAATAGTACATGATTTCATTGTGTTCATGCTACGTATGTCCATTGTGTGCATACTTAGTACATTGTTTTACATTACATTTCATGCTACGTATGTCCATTGTGTGCATACTTAGTACATAGTTTTACATTACATTTCATGCTAGGTATGCCCATTGTGTGCATACTTAGTACATTGTTTCACATTACATTTCATGCTATGTATGCCCATTGTGTGCATACTTAGTACAATTGTTTTCATCACATGTTTACACTTTGGTATGACATTTGGGTTGTTTAAAATGGAACAATACATTCATTAACATTAGCTACGCCGTTCGTTAGTAGGTAGTGGTACCATAGGAATTGACAACTCCCGTTCTGGACATCCTGGGTAGGTTTGGATGAAAGGAATGACCGAATTCGATACACATAACTTTGATAAACCTTTAATTTGTTTAAGGGTTTATCGCCACAGTCTCAAGGCTTGGATGTATGCATTTCACAATACCGCATAAATGTTTGTATCAGTATAGCATGCATTTGTTCCACAAAACATAACTTTGATTTAAACCATGTTTTACTTCAATACCTTGTCTTTGTGCATTTTACATATGGTTTAGTTGATATATTTCACTTACCATACATGATATTTTTGGGTACACATTACATGATCTACATTAAACATAAACATTTTGACATTGATATACACATTTAGTGGTTTACATTGGACATAGACATTTCGATATGGTTTACACATTAACACATGACAATTCATTTATACATAAACAATTTACATTGGTGGTTGGTTTGATTAAGTGATTTGAGTAACGAGGCGTGTGTAATATGATACAAGCATGGTGGATACGCCGCTGGTACTTCCTATATATAAGTGTTTGTATGACATTACATGTCGTAGCGTCACTTAAATCATTTCAATATTTCACATATTACGTTTTACATAAACAACTTTTTTTCACTAGACATTGATTTACAAAACAACTTATCTTATACAAACTCATTTTACTTGGTTATTCATTTAACCTTACATTATTCTCTTATTTATACATATCATCGCTTTTTGAATCATTTACAAAACAAAACAATTTACAAGGTTCATGACTGACTTTTGTTAAACAACTTTTTCTAAACTTATAAGTCATGAATCCTCTTTTCACAAATCCTATGTATCTCACAGGCATTTTTATGGTGACGTACCTATTTTCACATGTGTTTTCAGGAGCTATTGCGTAGGATGATGATCATGACACTAGGGCGGACCGGTGCCTTAGAGACTAAAAATGAAGATAAACTAGTTTATATATGTTATGAACTCTTTGTTTCCTGTTTAAGACAATATAACACTCTTGTTTAATAAATAAAATATAACTTTGTATGCCATGGTTGTGAAACAATAATTCTGTTACAACACTCCCCGACGTTTCCGCCACGTTCTGTATGTTCTACGTGGTCGGGGTGTGACAAAAAAGTTGGTATCAGAGCCAATGGTTATAGGGAATTAGGTTATTATCTTGTGTTTAGATCTTAAAACATGTACATCACCTATCCTTAGGTGATTATCAAAACAAAAACCAAATTTTCCAAAACGATTTTTGAAAAACAATCATCTGTTTTTGGATGATTTATTACAAGGTTTTGAACCCTCTTTTGTAAGGTTTTGAACCCTTCCAGTTTGACTAAATTTTTGGCCTTGTGCCTTCAAATTTTCAAAATCTCGTCAACGTCTTGGGTTTTAAATAATGTGAACACATGCAAACTGGAAGAGTGAATGCCTGTATTCTGGGTGTTCTGTCTAGGCAAGCACTTCGTATATATCTCATCAGACGCGAGACCAGTTGTGCTTACCTGGGAATTCTTGGGATGAGTGTTCACTTATAGGCGAGCATGTCTTCGTGATACATTATTTTTGATCCATTTACTTTGATTAGTCACTGTGTGTCGTTTGTTTGCTTGGTAATGCGGACGAATGACCACCATCTTTGCTTTTGTTGATTTTGTTTCATCTCATTCTCTTCATCCAATCATTTCACTCGTTTCCTTTCATGTTTTCCTCTTTTAGAATGCCTCCTCGACGCGAAAACCAGATAGCGACTGCCGAGCTGGTAGAAATCATTGCGCAGCAGATGGCTGCCCAATTCCCAAATCTCTTTGCTCAATGGCACCAAGCCAACAACAATAACAATGCTCCATGCAAATACAAGGATTTTAACTCGGCTAAACCACTCAAGTTTAGTGGTTCTGAAGGAGCGACTGTTCTTCTTCAATGGTTCGAGAGCATTGAGAATACTTTCCGCCACGTGCAGTGTCCGGATAATCGCAAGGTCGAGTTTTCTTCGAGCGTGTTTCAGAAGAGGGCTCTCACATGGTGGAACGGGGTTATGAGAGACCGTGGTGCAGAAGTTACTCTAGCACAAACTTAGGCTGAACTTAGGGCCCTTATGATGAGGGAATTCTATCCTCGCCATGAACAGCGAGCGTTGGAGAAAGAGTTTGATGACTTGAAGCAAGATAGTGGCGAGCACAGGGCATATACTGATAGGTTTGAGGAGTTGAGTTTGCTATGCCCAACAATGGTTACCCCACTCGACAAGGCTATCGAAAGGTACATCGACGGCCTACCTGACTCAGTGCAAGACATCATTACTGGTAGTAACCCTGCCACACTCCGTCAGGCTATCGAGTTATCAGCGACATTGACTGAGTCGCAGATTCGGAAGAATAAGTTACACAGGAAGGGTGACAAGGGCAAGAAACAGACATCTGACAAAGAAGTTAGGGAGAAAGGTCAAAACAAGAATGGAAAGGATTCTGGTTCATCAAAAAGGGCAAGAAAGCGTAAGGCTTCCCAAAACTATGCTGTCACTGCCCAAGCTAACCAGGCAGCTCCCAACCAACCCGCACAGCCTCCAGCAAAGAAGCCTTATTCAGGGAATGCACCTTTGTGCAATAGATGCAACAATCACCATCAGCCACAACATCAGTGCCGCTTCTGTAATAACTGTGGGAAGTCGGGTCATCTTGCCAATGTTTGTCGATTTGCTCAGAATCAGGCAGTCCAGAACCCGGCTCAACAAGTTGCTCAGCCTCCTGCTCAGCAACATGGTCAAGCTGCACGACCACACTACCCACCAGGTGCTTGTTATAACTGTGGGGATCTGACCCACTACCGTAACCAGTGCCCAAGATTGGCGAATGCAAACCAGAATCAGGCTCAGGCTCGAAGGCGAGCTTTTAACTTAAATGCCCAAGAGGCGCAGGCAGACGATAATGTGGTGAACGGTACGTTCTTTATTAATAATCAGCCTGCAACTGTTCTTTTTGATTTGGGTGCCGATAAGAGTTTCGTGTCTTTATCTTTTGAGCCATTACTTCGCGTGTCTAGAACGAAACTAGGTAAACCTTTGACAGTAGAGGTTGCTAGTGGTGAACCCATTATTCTTGATTCTATTCTTCACAACTTCCAGTTGAACCTTAACGATCATCTTTTTCCTATTGACCTCACGCCAATGCAACTTGGAAGCTTCGACGTTATTGTGGGTATGGATTGGTTATCTAAGCATCGCGCAGAGATAGTTTGTTCTGAGAAGATCATTCGTGTGCCGCTTTCGACAGGCGAGATCCTACAGGTTCAAGGTGAGAAACCGTCTGGTGGTCTCAAGCTCATGTGTTGTTTTAAAGCTCGGAAGTATCTGCGGAAGAACTATGTGGCTTTCTTAGCACATGTTACAGTAGATAAAGGCAAGGGTAAGCCTATTTCAGATATTCCTGTCGTTCGGGATTATTCTGAAGTTTTCCCTGAAGACTTACCTGGTCTACCCCCAGCACGCCAAGTCGAGTTCCGCATTGATCTCGTACCTGGTGCAAATCCTATTGCCAGAGCTCCATATCGTCTTGCACCATCTGAGATGCAAGAGTTGTCTAGGCAGCTTCAGGAGCTCTCTGACAAAGGTTTTATCCGTCCTAGCTTTTCACCATGGGGTGCTCCCGTTCTTTTTGTCAAGAAGAAGGATGGATCCTTTAGGATGTGTATCGATTATCGTGAGCTTAACAAACTTACCATCAAGAATCGATATCCCCTACCGCGCATAGACGATCTCTTTGATCAGTTACAGGGCGCTTCTTATTTTTCGAAGATTGATCTACGTTCTAGGTATCATCAACTTCGGGTGCATGAAGAAGACATTCCCAAGACAGCGTTCCGCACTCGTTATGGGCATTATGAATTTACAGTCATGCCATTCGGTTTGACTAATGTTCCTGCTGTTTTCATGGACTTAATGAATTGGGTCTGCAAACCTTATTTGGATCAGTTCTTCATTGTTTTTATTGACGACATCTTGATATACTCTAAGACGCGAGCTGATCACGAGCAACATCTTCGTCTTACTTTGGAACTCCTAAAGAAAGAGCAACTTTTCGCCAAATTCTCCAAGTGTGAATTCTGGCTTAAAGAAGTTCAATTTTTAGGACATATCATCAACGAACAAGGTATTCATGTAGATCTCTCCAAGATCAGTGCGATTAAGGATTGGGATACGCCTACTACTCCCACTGAGGTTCGTTCTTTTCTTGGTCTAGCGGGTTATTACCGCCGCTTCATTGAGAACTTCTAAAAAATTGCAGTTCCTCTAACTGCTTTAACTCAGAAGAACAAACCCTTTGACTGGGGTTTCAAACAAGAGGAAGCTTTTCAACACTTGAAGCAGAAACTTTGCGACGCGCCTGTTCTGACTTTGCCTGAGGGCAATGATGATTTCGTCGTTTATTGCGATGCATCTAAACTGGGTCTTGGCTGTGTTCTAATGCAAAGGAACAAAGTCATAGCATATGCATAGAGGCAGTTGAAGATACATGAGAAGAACTACACCACTCATGATCTTGAGTTGGGTGTAGTTGTCGTCGCTCTAAAGATCTGGAGACACTATTTGTACGGTACAAAATGTGTGGTCTTCGCGGACCACAAAAGTCTTCAGCATATCTTCAACCAGAAAGAACTCAACATGAGGCAACGACGTTGGGTTGAGCTTTTAAATGACCATGACTGCGAAATTCGCTACCATCCTGGTAAGGCGAATGTCGTAGCTGATGCATTGAGTCGTAAGGAACGTACTAAGCTTCATTGTGTACGTGTTCAATCTGTTATTCAAGCTCGATCTGATATCCAAGCACGCATTTCTCAGGCTCAACAATCTTGTGTTTCACAGGGTTTGATGGATAGGGAATTTCCCTATCATATAACACCTGATCTAGAACTGAAGGACAATGGATCGTACTACTTCATGGACCGTTTGTGGGTCCCAAGCCAGGATGATCTCCGTACCTTGCTTATGGATGAAGCCCATAAGTCTCGTTATTCTATTCATCCGGGCTCAGATAAGATGTATAAGGATCTTCGTATTCATTATTGGTGGCCTGGTATGAAGAAAGACATTGCCTTATATGTATCAAAATGCCTTATTTGTCTTAAGGTTAAGGCTGAACATCAGCGTCCTTCTGGTTTATTGGTGCAACCAGAGATCCCAGTTTGGAAATGGGAAAACATTACTATGGATCTCATTACTAAACTTCCACGCACAAAGAAAGGTCATGATGCCATCTGGGTAGTTGTTGATCGTCTTACTAAGTCAGCACATTTCTTACCAATTCGTGAGGACTTTCCTGCTGATAGACTTGCTAAAATCTATGTGGATGAAATTGTAGCTCAACATGGTGTTCCTTTGAACATCATTTCTGACAGAGATGCTCGTTTCACTTCTCATTTTTGGAGAACCATGCAATCTGCTATGGGAACCCAACTTAATCTGAGCACAGCTTATCATCCGCAAACGGATGGTCAATCTGAAAGAACAATCCAGACTCTGGAGGATATGCTTAGAGCTTGTGTGATCGACTTTGGTGGTAGTTGGGATTCACATCTTCAGTTAATTGAATTCTCCTACAACAACAGTTATCACACCAGCATCAAAATGGCTCCTTTCGAGGCTCTCTATGGTCGAAAATGTCGTTCACCAGTCTGCTGGAATGAGATCGGCGAGGCTCAACTTACTGGACCGGCCCTCATTTTAGAGACAACTGACAAGATAAAGAAAGTTCGTGATAACCTTCAGACAGCTAGAAGCCGTCAAAAGAGTTACGCAGACCCAAAACGCAAACCCTTGGAATTTCAAGTCGGTGATCAAGTATTACTTAAGGTCTCACCTTGGAAAGGTGTGATCAGATTTGGAAAGAAAGGAAAACTTGCACCTAGGTATGTTGGACCATTCAAGATCGTCGAAAGAATCGGTAAGGTAGCCTACAGACTTGAGTTACCTCCTGAACTTGGAAATGTTCATCCAACTTTTCACGTGTCCAATCTCAAGAGGTGTTTAGCTGATGAGAACCTCCACATACCGCTTGACGAGATTCGTGTTGGCAAAACACTGAAATTTGTTGAGAAACCTGTGGAAATCATGGAACGTGAAGTCAAGTGGCTCAAACGCAAGCGCATTCCTTTGGTCAAAGTTTGCTGGGAAGCTAAACATGGACCCGAGTTTACTTGGGAATGCGAAGATCAAATGAAGGCGAAATATCCGCATCTTTTCCCACGAGTTTCCTCTACCACAAGTAGGGGAGACTGTAACATCTGTGCTTGTAATCATTGTGAACAGTTATATTATCAATAAAACAATGTTATTTGATCCCAATGTTTGTTTGGTTGTGTTTTACATTTTTCATGTTTTGACTTTTATTCAATTTCAAACTCTATATCGCTTTCTAGAGAGTTACACGCAAACTGGTACGTAAACGTAATCAGTTTAATGTGAAAAATACTCCAGAACATCAACATATACTTAAAATACCTTAAATAACCTTTACATAACTTAGAAATAAGTTTTGAAGGCTTTGGTATGTCAAAAACAAGTTAATTCGCTTACAGGGACTAAACTTGACAAACTGCGAAAGTATGCCAATTTGAACTATAACGAACATTCCGTAACATGACCATAAGTTAAACACACCATAAATATCCTTTTTATAGCTTAGAAATAGGCTTTGAGGGGTTCGGTGTGCTAAAATAAACTTTTGAGTCATTCAGGGACCAAAAGCGTCAAAAAGTGCACAAGTTTGCATTTTAGCGCATAACTTACGTTCTGAATACCGCCGGACATCCAAAAATTTATGTAAGCACTAAAATACTTTATTTTAGTGTTTGGCATGAGAAAAATCCATTCGTCGCGCAATTTGGATCGTTTTTCGCGCTTATGCGCATACCGTCGTAATTAAGCGAACATCGCGTTCGTACGACCAAACGAACCAACATCCGGCATATTTTTGAGCATGTTTCATGACCACAATGTTTAGGCATCCTTTTGGAGCCTTTAAAATGAGTTAACGAGCCTTATACATGTCGGAAATGGCCTGAATACGCAACGGGGACTGAAAGATAAACATTTGAAAGTGTTTGCTGATCAGGGGGACCCTAGCGTGACACCTAGCCCCCTTGGCATCACGCTAGGCCTCTTCTGATCAGCAAAAGCCATTTAAACACATGTTAACAGCCCTTAAACCCTCCAAAGGCCAATGCCAAGTGTCAAACTCTTATGGTGGAAGCAAAATGAGCTACCACAACATTCCAACAAGTGTAGGGATGTGATCATTCCCTCTTCTCCAAGAAACGATCCTAACGGTGAACCGAAATCTATAAATACCCACCACATTTTCACTCATTCCTCACAAGAATCTGATTTGAGAAGCTCTAAGTTGAAACCTTTGTTTCATACCTGAGCTACTTGAATCAAGATTAGCATTCGGGGACCCTTTGTAAGTGTTCCTTCGTTCTTTTATTGCTTTTCGAGTCCGAAAGTCAAACTTTGTTTGACTTTCTGCATTGACCAGTTTATGGTCAATGCGAAGTTCGTTTGAACTTCGCAACGTGAGCGTAATCACGACGGTTATAGTCCCTTGTGACTATGCCTACTGATTACCACGTTGTCTAGGGTCGTAAGGGTAAGCGATCTAATAAATCGCTTATACCTTCGAACCCGACCCATTGGGTCGATCATTAGGATCCGACCAAACACATTAGGTGACCATAGTATATAGGGAATAACCTTCCGAGGTTATACCTTATGGTCGCTTCGTTTAAGTAGTTGTATGATAGGTAGTTTATATGCCTTAGGTAAATTACCAAAATGCCCTTTTTACGCCAAAATTCATTTTAAGCATATGTAACATAACTTTTGGTATCTAAACAGATTTGGTAACAATATTAGATATGTTAAGGCATATTTTAATTGTCATAGGACTAGTTAGGCATTCCGAACGCGTTTCACGCGAACGAAGCGTTAAAGTAGCATAAGCTACCTAAACGGGTCGTAATGGGTCATAAGCACTGATGTCAGGTTTCATTTAGTATGTAGGCTTTGTTAAACCATATTACACGAGTCTCCATACTCGTTTGGTTTACGAACCCTCATTCTATCCGATCCTCCGATTTAGGTCCGGTTTATTAACATAGTTACCTATATTAGGTGTCGTTTGATTCCGTGATCTCTAAGCATTGCTTGGTGGTTATCTTAGGACTTCTGAGCAATCTCAAGTGAGTACATAGACCCCTCTTTTACTGTTTTCCAAACTGTTTTGGGGTGAAACACATGTGCCTACTTGTTACTTTCGTGCTTTCCTACTTTCACATCATAAACTTGCTATGTTCATTAGTACATTTATAGTACATGATTTCATTGTGTTCATGCAACGTATGTCCATTGTGTGCATACTTAGTACATTGTTTTACATTACATTTCATGCTACGTATGTCCATTGTGTGCATACTTAGTACATTGTTTTACATTACATTTCATGCTAGGTATGTCCATTGTGTGCATACTTAGTACATTGTTTCACATTACATTTCATGCTATGTATGCCCATTGTGTGCATACTTAGTACAATTGTTTTCATCACATGTTTACACTTTGGTATGACATTTGGGTTGTTTAAAATGGAAAAATACATTCATTAACATTAGCTACGCCGTTCGTTAGTAGGTAGTGGTACCATAGGAATTGACAACTCCCGTTCTGGACATCCTGGGTAGGTTTGGATGAAAGGAATGACAGAATTCGATACACATAACTTAGATAAACCTTTAATTTGTTTAAGGGTTTATCGCCACAGTCTCAAGGCTTGGATGTATGCATTTCACAATACCGCATAAATGTTTGTATCAGTATAGCATGCATTTGTTCCATAAAACATAACTTTGATTTAAACCATGTTTTACTTCAATACCTTGTCTTTGTGCATTTTACATATGGTTTAGTTGATATATTTCACTTACCATACATGATATTTTTGGGTACACATTACATGATCTACATTAAACATAAACATTTTGACATTGATATACACATTTAGTGGTTTACATTGGACATAGACATTTCGATATGGTTTACACATTAACACATGACAATTCATTTATACATAAACAATTTACATTGGTGGTTGGTTTGATTAAGTGATTTGAGTAACGAGGCGTGTGTAATATGATACAAGCATGGTGGATACGCCGCTGGTACTTCCAATATATAAGTGTTTGTATGACATTACATGTCGTAGCGTCACTTAAATCATTTCAATATTTGACATATTACGTTTTACATAAACAACTTATTTTCACAAGACATTGATTTACAAAACAACTTATCTTATACAAACTCATTTTACTTGGTTATTCATTTAACCTTACATTATTCTCTTATTTATACATATCATCGCTTTTTGAATGATTTACAAAACAAAACAATTTACAAGGTTCATGACTGACTTTTGTTAAACAACTTTTTCTAAACTTATAAGTCATGAATCCTCTTTTCACAAATCCTATGTATCTCACAGGCATTTTTATGCTGACGTACCTATTTTCACATGTGTTTTCAGGACCTATTGCGTAGGATGATGATCAAGACACTAGGGCGGACCGGTGCCTTAGAGACTAAAAATGAAGATAGACTAGTTTAATTATGTTATGAACTCTTTGTTTCCTGTTTAAGACAATATAACACTCTTGTTTAATAAATAAAATATAACTTTGTATGCCATGGTTGTGAAACAATAATTCTGTTACAACACTCCACGATGTTTCCGCCACGTTCTGTATGTTCTACGTGGTCGGGGTGTGACACAGAGCATTTGTTTATATTTCTAAATTTGCTGAGAAAAGAAAAGCTTGATGCCAAATTTTCAAAATGTGAATTCTGGTTAAAAGAAGTGCAATTCCTTGGGCACCTGGTTAATCATGAAGGAATTCATGCAGATCCCACAAAAATCGAGGCTATTACTAAGTGGAAAGTCCCTAAATCACCGACGAAAGTAAGAAGTTTTCTTGGACTAGCAGGTTATTATAGACGTTTTATTTAAGATTTTTTCTAGAATAGCCATTCTCTTAACCAAATTGACCTACAAATCAATTAAGTTTGAATGGGGGCCAAAACAGGAGGAAGCCTTTAAGATTCTAAAGAAAAAGTTAACCAACGCACCTATGCTTGCGTTACCAAAAGGAACTGAAGACTTGATAGTGTATTGTGACGCTTCTAAGTTAGGTTATGGATGTGTGTTGATGCAACATCAAAAGGTTATAGCTTATGCCTCTAGATAACTTAAGAATCATGAAGAGAATTATACCACCCATGATCTAGAGTTAGGAGCCATAAGTTTTACCCTTAAGATTTGGAGACACTATCTTTACGGTAGCAAGTTTATTGTCTTCACCGATCATAAGAGTCTAAGATATGTTTTTGGGCAAAATGAATTAAATATGAGACAGAGACGCTGGATGGAGATTCTTAGTGATTATGATTGTGATATCTAGTATCATGCAGGAAAGGCTAATGTAGTAGCTGATGCTTTAAGTCGAAAGTATCATGAAAAGTCAAGACGAGTACGTTCTCTCAAGTTAAATCTGCAAATAGATTTAAATGAGCAAATTAGAGAGGTACAGGAAACAGTAATCACGGACGATACTGAAGGATTAAAAGGAATGATTAAGGAATTAGAACAAGGAACAGATGGAATTTGGAGATTCCATAAGAAAAGAATGTGGATACCCAAACAAGGAAACCTACGCCACCAAAATTTAGAAGAAGCCCATAAGTCTAAATATATGATACATCCAGGTGATGATAAAATGTATCAAGATTTAAGAAAGAATTTCTGGTGGATGGGAATGAAAAAGGATATAGCAACCTACGTTGCTAAGTGTCTAACCTGTTCACAGGTTAAAGCTGAACATCAGAAACCTTCTGGTTTGTTACAGCAACTAGAAATGCCAATATGGAAATGGGAATTGATAACAATGGACTTTGTTACTAAATTACCCAAGACACGAAAAGGTAATGATGCAATCTGGGTGATTGTAGATAGATTAACCAAATCTGCTCATTTCTTACCTATAAAGGAAACTTTCGGTATGGAACAATTAGCCAAGTTATATGTAAATGAAATAGTTTCATTACATGAAATTCCTTTATCTATTGTTTCTGATAGAGATAGTTGTTTTACTTCTCATTTTTGGACCAGTTTCCAAAAAGCAATGGGAACCAGGTTAAAACTAAGCACAACTTATCATCCTCAAACAAACAGACAAAGCGAAAGGACAATTCAGACAATGGAGGATATGCTTAGAGCCTATGTAATTGATTTCGGAGGAAATTGGGACGATCATTTACCATTAATAGAATTTTCCTACAATAACAGTTATCATACCCGTATCAATGATGCACCATTTGAAGCACTTGATGGACGAAAATGCCGAACTCCAGTCTGTTGGGCAGAAATTGGAGAAAAGAAACTATCTTGACCAGAGATAGTACAAGAAACAACGGACAAGATTATTCAAGTCAAGGAAAGACTAAAAGCAGCACGTGATCGTCAAAAGAGTTATGCTGATAACAGACGAAAATCGTTGGAATTTCAAGTGGGAGATGAGGTATTGTTAAAAGTTTCTCCATGGAAAGGAGTGGTCAGATTCGTTAATAGAGGAAAGCTAAGCCCTAGGTATGTTGGACCTTTTGAGATAATCAAAAGAATCGGACCAGTAGCTTATCAGCTACAACTGCAAAGGAAATGGCAGGAATACATGATGTATTTCATGTATGTAATCTCAAGAAATGCTTAGCAGATGAATTATTAATGGTACCTCTTAAGGACATAGAGGTAAAGAGAAACTTAAGTTTGTAGAGAAACCACCGCAGATTGAAGATAGAAAGATCAAGAATCTCAAACATACGAGATTAGTTCTAGTCAAAGTGAAATGGGATTCCAAGAGAGGACCATAATACACTTGGGAGCTCGAGTTAGAGATGCAATGGAAATATCCATGCTTGTTCCAGTAGAACTCGAGGACGAGATCTAAAACAAGGTGGGGAGGATATAACAACCTTCCTAAAACCCTTAACATGCCCTAAACTTCCTATAATATACCTCGTATACGAAAAATAACCTTAATATACCTTTATATTATTAAAAATCAAATAAAAACAGTAATATAGGGTTCTCGCGGGGAGCGACCCCTTGAGAGAACGAGTCGCGGGTCGCGACTACATGACAATAGTCGAGCCCGTGAATTGCCACGTGTCCCTTGCGTGTTAAACCTACACCGTTGATTAACCATGCCTAGATCCTAACCTAGTTCTTATGCGGGCTGCGTAAGAATAAGAGCATGAGCTCACGGGCTACGAGCCGCCTATCTCCAGACCTATATAAGGAGGCCTCGACCTCAGTTTCAAACCGTTCAAAGCTTTCTTTTCTTCTCTCACGTATAGGTAAAATATAATCGATATTTTACCCATAAAAAGCAAAGCTCTGCCTCGTTGTAAATATTATAACCCTCGGTTACGTATTGGTTACTCTACCCAATTGATCTAGGGATCCATAACGCATGTCAAGGCTCTGCCTGACTCAGTTCGTTGGAGTTCTATCTCGGTTCTATAACTAATGTAATTTGGGTTATTTTACTAACACATGCGCATTGTTTAAATTTTAATAGATTATAGCCAGGAAGTTATAATATTTTCTAAATCAGCAATGTGAGTCACTCTCTTTTTCTACCAAACTGTTTCACCAAAATCTCAAAACGTTTTGAATTATGATAACAGTGATTGAGTCTATGTATTCTACAATTACTGTCGGTATGTTGGGGCATTGCTTGTTACTATTGCGAATGGTAACATGACCATAAGTCAGGATTGACAGTACCGTGTGGGGGTAATTGGGTAGATATAAACATTGTAATCGCTCTCAATACTATAAAATTATAAAAACATGTTTTGATTAAACTGGGATGCACTCGCCAGTATTTATTGCTGATAAAATATTTTTAAAACGTGTTTCAGGTAACTTAATGTGAAGCTAATAGAAGCCAGCTGAAGAGCACTGAAGGCTTGGAAAAGTGGCTATAAAAGTTACCTAAATAAAAAGAAGTTTTGTTTCAATAAATTAGGGTTTATCCCTATAAACATATTGTAATGGAAACTTGGGTTTTATCCCATGTATTTATTATTTATAAAAGAATAGTGTTTTACTCTAATAAACTATTTCCTAACTACGGTCCTGCTATTTAATTTTCGCTGCCAAATTAATAAACACCGATACCACCGACTATGTGCATCTCGCGGCCGCCCGCCCCTCGGGGCAAGGGGTCGGGGGTTGCGACATCATGAGCTTATGATCATAGCAATTAGCATCTTTACTCTTCCTTATGTACGGTTCCGCATTAATTATTTATTGTATTTGAATCACATGATATGTTTAAATTCATGCATTCTCATTGAATATTAAGCTATGCTTAGGGTTTAATAAGAATCTTTAAAATTTGGAGGTCTAATAAAATTTCCGTTGCTGCCAGAGTCCACCGTAAGCTACGGTTACTCTACCGTAGCTTACGGTATTATTATTTTTGAATCTGGGCCTCCACCATAAGCTACGGCGGTCAACATAGCTAACGGTGGCAACAAAAGTTCTACGGTGATCAGCTGTTGTCCTACGGTGAACATTTGTTACCCAGTACCTATCGTAGCTTACGGTAGCTACCGTAAGCTACGGTGGCGCCCAGTTCATGATGGCTGGAAATTCCATTTTGGAGCCATTTTGGTCCGTTTTCAAGTATGACTTCAATCAAGACAGTTCCTGAGGTTTTAAAACACGCTTTAAACTAATATTTCTACATATTCATTTCTTTCTAACATTTCCACAACATCATCAAATCAAATCATAATTCACTAAAGAATTCTTCGAAAGGTTTTATCTCTTCTTGCGTCTTGGAGCGAACACACACATTCATACGAGCTTTCAGTTTGAGTCCGAACACTCTAACGTGTTCGAATCTCTCAAACCTTGGCTCTGATACCAACTTGTAACGCCCAAAATTTTAAAGATTAAAACCACAAATAAAAACATAAAAACTTAAAACTTTCATTTCATAACATCCAATTTCATCAAAATACTTCTTTACGGCAACTTTAACATTTACAACCACCAAAACATTTTAGACCACATTTGTACAAACTAGTAAACGATAACCACTAAAACTAATTTACTTACAAAGGACATTAGGTACAAAATATCATTTTACAACTCAAAAGAGTTGTGACCCGTTTGACACCAACAAAACATAATCGGAAGCGCATAATGGGCATGAGGTGTGGTGTGTTCGATCCAAGCTCGCCATCCTTAAACATGTGATTTACCTATCATACATATCACCAAAGCATTCAATAATTCATTATACTAAACAAAATTCAAGACTTTCACTTACTTATCATTTTTCAACCGGTTAACAGAATTTATCATCTTATTAACATCCTTGTGGTATTCATTCTTTCCATACTAGCATCAATTTCATTATACTCATTCATCCTTAACATTACGGAAACGTTCAACATATAAACCTTTCAACCCATCTGTAATGGGTCAATACATACCATACATTTTTTACACACTTTCATCATTTTGGCTCGTTTATAACAAGTCTTTACTTAAGTCATTTCGACTGTTACACCCCAACCACGTTAAAACAACAAAACTGTGGCGTAAACATCAGGGAGTGTCGTAACAGAATCATTGTTTCACAACACATGGATATTGAAGTTATGTTTTTGTTGAATTATCAAGTGTTTAACATTGTCTTAAAGTAAAACAAACGAGTTCAACATATTGTCTTTCTTGTTTTATGTCACTAAGGCCTTGTCCATTCCTATGTGAGCATGCATCATAATCATCATCAAACAACAACACCTGAAACATATGTGAAAATAAGTCAGCATAAAAATTCCGGCGAGTACATAGGTTTTGTGAGTGTGTCAAATTCATGGCTTGTATACATAATGCAATACCTCGTACGACTACTAGAGTCAATAATTGAAAACCTTGTATCGAAAAGTGTTTGGTATTGCAATATAATTAACCAACTAAAACAAATTGGTTATATGTTTGTGAAAAACCTCGTTGCCATGAATCTTGACTAAAACATTTGTTTTTGTAAACCAATAGTAAATCGTCCTTGTAGAAAACTTGTATGGTTTATTTCCTTTAGTAAACATCGTCGCGTGACATCATTTGAAATCAATCATCCCAGTGAACTAAATAACGCCACAGAATGTAATATGATAAAAGCATTTATATATAAGAAGTACCAGCAGCGTATCTACCATGCTTTTATCACATTACACCCGTCCCATGATCTAACCACTTAACATAAACCAATTGTTCAATTCGTTCAAATCGTTCCAATCGTTCAAATCGTTCAAATTATTCAAATCGTTCCAATCGTTCAGATCGTTCCAATCGTTCAAATCGTTCGTGTTTTAATTGTGAAAACTAACTTTTGGTCATTCTCGTTAAATACATTCATACATGTGTCCTGACTCGCATATACCACCAAAGGGTATAATCGTTTAACAATCCACCAAAGGGTTTGTTAAAATTCATTAGGTTCTGTCGTTACCCACATTACCCCATAACCTTGGCGATAGTCCGATAACGGGATTTGTCAGATCCTATGGTACCATAACATACTACTGGTTGGCTTGATCATTGTTAATGAATGCCATTCGTGTTATGTATTAACGCACTAACAAGTTCATCCACATTATTGAAATCATTGGGTTTAATATAAACCATAGTATTTATTTTGAAAACTCAAAATCGTTTAGCGCATATGAATCACCCCAAAACAATTGAAAGCAGTAAAATAGGGAAACTATGTACTCACTTGAGATTGGAAGTATCCATGATTAAATGAACTAACAAGGCTCGGGAAACCAAGGAATCAAGTGGCACCTAGTATGGAATCACTATGTTAACAATCGGGGCCTAAATCGGGAGATCAGATAGAATGAGGTCTTCTAAACCAAACAAGTGTTGGAACCCATATGAAATGGTTTAAGAAAGCCTAGATTCTAATTTTAAAACCTATCCTAAGTGCTTTTGACCCGTTATGACCCGTTAAAGTAGTCTACGCTACTTTAACGCGTCAATTGTGCAAATGCGCGTTCGGATGGTCTAACTAGCCCTATGATAAGTGTTATATGCCCTAACATGTTTAATAATGTTGCATAATCAGTTTAAGTGTAAAAATTTTGGTTACTTATGCTTAAAATAAAATTATGCATAAAAAGGGCATTTTGGTCATTTTCCTAAGGCATATAAACTACCTATCATACACCTAATTAAACGAAGTGACCATAAGATATAACCTCGGAAGGTTATTCCCTATATAACTATGGTCACATAATATGCTTGGTCGAATCTAATGATAGACCAAACGGGTCGGGTTCGAAAGTCTTAGCGGTTGACGAGACCGCTTGACTTACGACCCTAAATAAGCACTAAACTAAAAGTAACGAGTTAAACATGTTAAAACATGTTTAACTAAGTTAGAAAACTGATTTGATATCAAAACAAAGTGTTTTGATACCCGAAAATAGTTTCATCACAAAATGCACATAATCATGCATTTTGACCGAAACTTTGACTCGTCACTTCGACTAGTCAACATGGTAATCAGTAGGTATAGTCGCAAGGGACTATAAGCATCGAGATTACGCTCACGTTGCAAAGTTCAAACGAACTTTGTCTTGACCAAATCATGGTCAAAGCTGAAAGTCAAACACTGTTTGACTTTCTTGCTTGAAATAAATAATAACCCATGAAAGAACACTTACAAGTGTCCTAAGCTTGGAAAAATGACTAAGAAAACTCAGATTTGAAGCCTCCAACAAAGTGTGGTAGCCTCAATAGAGCAGAGATGAAGAAGATGGAAATGAGCAAGTTGAAATTCTTGAAAGGCCTTGCTATTTATAGGAATTCAAGAACCATTAGATCAATGCCAAGTGTTTTTGAGTTGATTAAAGCATGATCATGATCATACACTTGTTAGGCACTGATTGGGGGACTTGGAGAGCACACAAACCAGCCCACAAGATTCAAAAACCAAGACTAAAATCAAGTGCAGCAAGCTGATTTGAAGATTATGGATTCTGATGAGCTTGAGATAGCTTACGGATCGTAAGAGCTCTTGCCGTACGGTCCGTATGGGACCTGCAGACCAACAAGTTTTGAAAAATGACAGTTTTAGTCTCTGAGTTTGTTTTGTCGCGTTTTGGCACTTCTAACACCCGTCAAGCCCATTTTCAAGCTCCATGATGAAGTTAAAGTATATTTAACATAAATTATGCTCAAAAAGTCATGAATGTCGGTTTGTTTGGCTGTACGGCTACGATTTTCGGTTAATTACGACGGAATCATAACGGACGCGAAAACGATCCAAATTGCGCGACGAATGGTATTAATGCATTCCCATCACTAAAATACAATATTTTAATGATAACAAAAATTTTTGGATGTCCGGATATGGTCAGAACGCAAGATATGCACGTATGTGCATAGTTTCTCAGTTTTGACGCTTTTAGTCCCTATGATCAAATAAGCGTATTTTCGCATACTGAACCCCTAAAAACTTATTTTTAAGCTATGTAAATGGTAATTAGGGTATGTCTAGCTTATTATCTTGTTCCGGAGTGTTAGTTTCTACGCGAATCGGTAGATTTTTGCTGTTTGACGCAAATAGTCCCTGGGACCGAATAAACTTGTTTTTGACATACCAAACCATTCAAAACTTATTTCCAAGTTATGTAAAGGTTATTTAAGGTATGTTAAGCTCATGTCACTGTTCCAGAGTGTTTGTTGCATTAAACTGATTACGTTTACGTAACAGTTTCGTATAACTTTCTAGAAAGCGACTAAGAGCTCGAAATCGAACATGAATTGATATGTGTAAAGGTCACATGTAATTGTAGAAATCCTGAGAATGAAACACAAGATTTCATTGGATTTGTATTTGTATGATGGTCGTAGAGGCAAAAATGTCATAGTCTCCCCTACTTTAGAAAATTTTGTCCCGAAATTTATTCGAAGGAGTCTATCTGTATAGTTATGTTAAACAATTGTCTTGCATGGAATCTAGGGTGTTAACTATTTGTATAGACTAACCCATCAAGGATCTTCACGTAAGGTATAACTTTAATATTGCCTAGTGTGACATCTGTGTCTCTTTGACCATCAAACAAATACCAAATCAATGAAATATTGTGTTTCATACTTGGGATTTGTATAAATATGTGTATTATTGGCACATATCAATTCTTGTTCGATTTCGAGCTTTAAATCGCTTTCTGGAAGGTTATACGCAAAATGATGCGTAAACGTAATCAGTTTAACGCGACAAACACTCCGGAACAGTGACATAGGCTTAACATACCTTAAATAACCTTTACATAACTTAGAAATAAGTTTTGAAGGGTTTGGTGTGGCAAAATCAAGTTTAATCGATCATAGGGACTATTTGCGTCAAACTGCAAAAGTATACCGAATCGAATGATAACGAACATTTCGGAACTTGATCACAAGCTAAATATTCCCTAAATATCCTTTATATAGCTTAGAAGTAGGCTTTGAGGTGTTTGGTGCGCAAAAATAAACTTTTTGATCAATAGGGACTAAAAGCGTTAAAAAGTGCATAAGTTTGCATTTTCACGCATATCTTACGTTCTGAATATATCCGGACATCCAAAAATTTATGTAATCATTAAAATATTTTATTTTAGTGATTGGCATGGATAAAATTCCATTCGTCGCGTAATTTGGATCGTTTTTAGCGTCCGTTCGTGTTTCGTCGTAATTAACCGAACAACGCGACCGTACGACCAAACGAACCGACATCCGATATGTTTTTGAGCATATTTTAAGTTCCCTACACTTTAACTTTATTATAGAGCCTTGAAATGGGGTTAACGGGACTTAAACGTGCCAAAAATGCATCGAAATCCAAGTTTCGGGCTTGCAGGGGCTTTTTTTGACATTCTGTGAAACCTGCTCTGGCGGGGCGCGTAAGATGGACCCTTATCTTATGTGTGGCGCGAGGTCTTTCTAGACAGAAACAATGTATTTGGTCCATTACAGCTGTTTTGATGGTTTTAAACCTCTGATTTCAATACCATTTGATGGTTATTATGTTCCCATTGTATTTTAAAACCTTGGGCCCAAGTGTAAGGTCATGATTCAAGCACGGATAACGAGAAACGATCCTAACGGTTGTGGATTTCCTATAAATACCCAACCCCAATTCACTTGTTCCTTACAATTGATCTGAATTTCTCTAAGTTGAGGTTCCAAAACCTCATACCTGAGAACATTTAGATCAATATCTTTATTGCTTGGACCCGTTGTAAGTTTTTTCGTTCTTTTTTAAGCATGAAAGTCAAACAGTGTTTGACTTTCTGCTTTGACCGGTCAATGGTCAACACAAAGTTTGTTTGAACTTTGCAATGTGAGTGTAATCACGATGGTTATAGTCCCGTATGACTATACCTACTGATTACCACGTTGATTAGGTGTAGTGACGAGTCATAGTTTCGGTCAAAATGCGTATCTATGCTATTTTGCAACCAAACTATTTTAGGTATCAAGACCCTTTGTTTTGATATCAAACTTGTTTTCAAACCTTGTTAAACATGTTTTAACATGTTTAACTCGTCACTTTTAGAATAGTGCTTATATAGGGTCATAAGATAAGCGGTCTAAACAACCGCTTAGACTTTCGAACCCGACCCGTTTGATCGATCATTAGGATCCGACCAAACATGTTTTGTGACCATAGTTGTATAGGGAATAACCTTCCGAGGTTATACCTTATGGTCACTTCGTTTAGTTAGTTGTATGATAAGTAGTTTATATGCCTTAGGAAACGTTATTAGACATGTTTTGATATCAAACTTGTTTTCAAACCTTGTTAAATGCCCTTTTTGCGCATAAATTCATTTTAAGCATATGTAATCTAAATTTTTACATTTAACTAATTAGGTAACATTATTAGACATGTTAAGGCATATAATACTTGTAATAGGACTAGTTAGGCGGTCTGAATGGGTTTTACGCGAACGACGCGTTAAAGTAGCGCAAGCTACTTAAACGGGTCGTAATGGGTCGTAAGCACTTAGGTTAGGTTTCGATTTGGTATGTAGGCTTTGTTAAACCATATCATATAAGTTCCAACACCCATTTGGTTTACGAAACCTCATCCTATCCGATCTTCCAATTTAGGTCCGGTTAATAATGTAGTTACCTATATTAGGTGCCGTTTGATTTTCGTGATCCCTCTAGCTTTGCTTGGTTGTTATTCAAGACTTCTAAGCATCCTCAAGTGAGTACATAGTCCCCTCTTTTACCGTTTTCAACTGTTTTGGGGTGAAACACATGTGCCTACTTGTTACTTTCGTGCTTTTCATGCTTTTATATCATATAATTGCTATGTTCATTAGTACGCATATAGTACATGATTTCATTATATTTTGCTATGTATGTTCACTTAGCATGCTAACACATTGATTTTCATATATTACATTTTGTTGCATATGCTCATCCAGCATATGGACACATTGTTTTACATTTTGAACTGTTTGAACCGTTTGGAGCTGTTTGATCTATGTGAATTATTTGAACTGTTGGAACCGTTTGGAACTGTTTGATCCTTGTGAACCGTTTGGAACTGTTTGATTTATATAAACCGTTTGGAACTGGTTGATTGATGTGAACCGTTTGGAACTGTTTGAACCGTTGGGTTAGGGAAATGATTAGGTAACGGGGCGGGTGTAATGTATTAAAAGCATGGTGGATACGCCGCTGGTACTTCCTATATATAAGTGCTTTTAACACATTATATATCGTTGCGTTATCTAGATCACTTTGGCAAATGTTATCAAAACAAAGTTATATTACAAGGTTTTTCTAACAATATAAACCATTCGACTTTTATTACAAAAACAATTTTCGATCTGGGTCTACATCAACAAATGTTTTGGAGTTAAAATTCATGGCATCGAGGTTTTATAAATTATAACAAATCTGTTTTAACTTGGTTATTTCAATTCATAATATAAACATTTTACAAAACTAAGTTTTCTAATATCGAATAACAAAGTGTTTGAGTTATTTCAAAAGGTAAGACGAGCCATAAATCTGACACTCACATAAAACCTATGTACTCGCCGGCATTTTTATGCTGACGTATTTTCACATATGTTTCAGGTACCTTAGTTGATGATGTTTGATGATGTTATTGGTGCATGCTCACATAGGAATGGACAAGGCCTTAGTGACTTAATAACAATGGAAGTTAATTTGTTCGTGTTTTGTTTCTAGTTTCAATGCAATGTAATACATTTAATTCAATAAAACAGAACTTTTATCCATGTGTTGTGAAACAATGATTCTGTTACGACACTCCCCGACGTTTCCGTCGCGGTTTATTGTTTTAACACGGTCGGGGTGTGACAGAAAAGTTGGTATCAGAGCTCATGGTTATAGGGAATTAGGTTATTAGTAATGCTTTGACCTAGTCTATAACCTTCCTAGGACGCCAACGCGAGTTTACTTGAATTTAGTCATAAAACAATATTGTCGCCTATCTTTAGGTGACAACCACAACAAGAACACAAATTTCGAATCTGCTTTGAAAACTAATCATCTGTTTTAGGATGATTTATTATAAGGTTTTGAACCTTCAAAGTTTTCAAAATCTCGTCAAAGTTTGGGTCTTATTAATGTGAACACGTGCAATCAGATACCTAATGAAGAACTGGCAGCTATCATTACGCAGCAAATGGTTGCTGCACTCGCAAACATCATTGCTCAATGTAACCAAGCCTTCAATAACAACAATAATGCCCCATGTAACATCAAGACGTTCAACTCAGCTCAGCCATCAAAGTTTTATGGGTCTCAAGGAGCGACTGCACTTCTGCAATGGTTCGAGAGTCTAGAGAGCACCTTCAGACATGTTCAGTGTCCGAACGAGCGAAAGGTTGAATTCGCATCTAGTATCTTTGAGAAACGAGCTTTAACATGGTGGAATGTTGTAATGAGAAATAGGGGTGCCGAGGTAGCACTGGCTCAAACCTGGGAAGAGCTTCGAGCTCTAATGATCAGGGAATTCTATCCTCGTCATGAGATTAGGGCATTGGAAAGAGAATTCGATGATCTTAAGCAAGATAGCGGTGAGCATCGAGCCTACACGGACCGTTATGAGGAGTTAAGGTTGTTATGGCCTAACATGGTTACGCCTTTGGATAAGGCAATCAAAAAGTACATTGATGGCCTCCCTGACTCAGTACAAGACATTGTTACTGGTAGCAACCCCACTACAGTTAGACAGGCCATTGAGCCATCCGCTACCTTGACTGAATCTCAGATCAGTAAAGGTAAACTTTTTCGAAAGGGTGATAAGAAACTAACCGATGAATTGAAACCAAAGGATGAGCAGACTGAGTCCTCCAAGAAGTCCAAGAAGCGAAAGGCTTCTCAGAACTTCGTCATGGTTGCCCACAATGATCAAGTTGTCCCCAACCAACCAGCTCAACCCCCTGCTAGGAAGCCATATAACGGAACTGCACCCTTGTGCAACCAATGTAGCCTCCATCATCATGCCAGTGTTAAGTGCCGCAAATGCCTAATTTGTTTACTTATAGGTCATACAACAAGGGTTTGCCCAGCTGCAGCTGCACCAAATCAAGCTGGCAACAATCCTGCTCAAGCTCGTTTTCCACCGGGGTCTTGCTACAACTGTGGTGAGATGGGCCATTTCCGAAAGAATTGCCCAAATCTTGCTAATGCAAATCTAGCCCAGGGATAAGCATCTGACCGACTGGAAGACAACACTGTTTAGAAATAATCAAGCTTTGTATATTTTTTTTTGTCAAGGTCTATGAAACAGTTGTTATTGTTGTTTATAAATAAATCTTTTATTTACATTGCAATGTAATTATGTGGTTGCATGTATAAACAACATATCCCCTACAATACCGACAATCAAGGAATCGTATTCCTTGAAGAACAGACTGCCACCAAAATTCTTCCATTTTATGATCTCTTGCGTTTTCCACGAAAATCCTAAGTACCCTTTTCTTCCAAGGAAACGAAGTACAAGGCGCAAGTTACAACTCTGGACGAATACCCAAAGTACCACTATAAATCCTTAATAGGGTACCTAAGGGTATTTCAGTAAGTCCTTAATTGTTGTCTACCTTAATTCGAATATTACGTTTCCTTGTAAACGAAATTGATGGGATTTTAACATGTTTATCAAAGCAATTTCATCCATATGAAATAAAAACGCAGTGGAATTAATATTTAAAACATGTTACTTTTAAGATATAAATTTCATTTATAAGCAAAATCCCAAAACCCGGATCCATATATGAAGATGCATACTATCAAACACAACCATAGGATGTTTAGAAAACTACCTTCTTGGAGTACAAGGATGATGAAACGGATGATGCTTCTTGAAATGGTTGTCCTCAAGAGTAGAAGACCTCAAGCTTGTATACCCCAAGCTTCCAACAAACACCTTGAGATTAGCTAGGATTTTAACACCAAAGATCAAAAACCGAACACTTGAAAAACACCCTCTTATGACCGATTTTTAGAGAGCAAGAACACAAGTCTTCCATGGCTCATTTGGTCATCCAATTTATTTATAGTCTAAGAGAGAATATTGCCACCACCAACTCCCAATCAAAACACATGCAAGTATGACAACATGCAAGCCATTTCATTGGTCCTTCCAATCAAAACACATGCAAGTTATGACAACATGCAAGCCATTTCATTGGACCAAGAAGAGATTTGTGAGTTCCCATGTGGGGGGGGGGGGCTAGCTTTGTTTTTTTTTTAACTTTTATAAAATTCAAGTCTTTGTTTATATATTTATAACTTTTGTGAATATAACACTACATAAATGCAAGACTTTATTCAACCTTTTAAAATGTTATTTAACCCATTAAATAACAAAATAAAATATTCTCTCAAAATAAATTATCCATATAATTTATTGGTTTCTCAAGTGTAATTATTTAGAATACCAATTTTCTAAATATTGTAAGTGTTAATATTTATTTGTTTGATCATATCACAAATAAATAATATAAGTGTTTATCTAGCTTGTTATTGGGTATGACTCGACTTGGATCATAACGTACTAGCCACATCAATTTAATATGTGTCTTGGGCATACAGAGTCCAACAATCTCCCACTTGGACAAGATACGTAGAAGATTGATGCAAGTAGTAAATGACCCCTAACTACGGTTTACTACCCCCAATACGTATGACTATATTTGCCATTCAATAACATCATCCCTTTCAAGTCCCTTACTTGAACATGATTTAGGTGAATCTATCATTTATCCTTTCGTTTCAGATGTCATGTTAAATCCAGAGACATAGAGTGATCACTCTCTGTTGATTTAACTTTATCAGGCCTTAGACATCTTACTCTCAACGAATAAGAGGAACAAATCCCTTCTTGACTACATACGTCTCTCACAATCATCTTGTACCACACCTGGGTTTAGCCTTGTGTACTGCCTTATTACAGACAGCAAAGAACTAGGTCAAGGTATAATACTTGGTGAATATCAAGACCCAATATGTATCTCAGGTCAGAGGATACTATGATATTCGCCTTTACTCAAAATTTACTTATGATCAATCACAAATGATTCCATGC
Source organism: Helianthus tuberosus (assembly GCA_030545235.1). Lineage (NCBI taxonomy): Eukaryota > Viridiplantae > Streptophyta > Magnoliopsida > Asterales > Asteraceae > Helianthus > Helianthus tuberosus. The sequence goes on from CM060400.1 coordinate 60,273,944, forward strand.
AGTAATATTTGAGAGCGAGTCAGTCCAATATTTGTATCCCACAAATATCTATGAACTTTGGTAGCAACACTTTGCTCTATATTCATATCTAATGAATATCCACCAATCCAAATTCATAATAGTCTTACATTCATATTTGTTCCCACAAGTATGATCGACTACGGACATTTAGAATAATTAACTTATTCACGGATTTAAACATGCTAATATGAAACATAACTCAAAATACCATAAAGGAGTTAAAATAACAATTGTTTCAATATCCAAATACAAAAGACAGATCAAATCCAATCACTAGAATATCGAAGTCCTAAGGCACATGTATGACCCTCATGTTTTGCCCTGTCGAGGAGCTTCGTGAGTGGATCCGCAATGTTTTGATCGGTGTGAACTTGGCGGATACATATCTTTCCTTTTTCAACTTAATCCCTTATGTAGTTGAATCTCCGCTCGATATGTCTAGTCTTTTGGTGCGCACGAGGTTCCTTGATTTGAGCAATCGCACCCTCATTGTCACAAAAGATCTTTAGGGGGTCTTGAATGGTAGGGACCACCCCTAGGTCGGCTATGAATTTCTTCAACCATGCAGCTTCTTGGGCTGCCAATGAAGCGGCGATGTATTATGATTCTGTAGTGGACAATGCTACCACGTCTTGTTTTGATCTCTTCCAAGAGACTGCTCCTCCATTTAAAATGAAGACATACCTCGATTGTGATCGAGAATCACTTCGATCGTTTTGGAAACTCGCGTCCGTGTAACCCTTTACAACGAGTTCCTCCTCACCAGATCCATATATTAAGAACATATCCTTAGTCCTCCTAAGATATTTCAATATGCTTTTAACAGCCATCCAATGACTGTTACCTGGATTCTGCTGGTATCTACTCGTCATGCTCAAGGCGCATGAGACGTCCGGTTTGGTGCATATCTTTGCATACATGATGGATCCTATAGCTGACGCATATGGGATTCTTTTCATTTTCTCTTGATCATCCTTTGAGCTTGGACATTGAGATGAATTCAATATTGTTCCCTTTTGAATAGGTACAAAACCTCTCTTAGAGTTCTCCATTTGGAACCTATTCAAGACTTTGTCAATGTATGCACTTTGATTTAAACCTATCAAGCGCCTTGATCTATCCCTATAGACCTTTATTCCCAGAATGTAGGCGACTTCACCAAGATCCTTAATGGAAAAACAACTTCCAAGCCAAGCTTTTACACCTTCCAAGGTTGGAATGTCATTCCCAAATAGTAGAATGTCATCGACATACAGTACTAAGAAAGTGATGACGCTCCCACTAGCTTTCTTGTACACACAAGCTTCATCGCCGTTCTTGATGAATCCAAAATTCTTAATTTCTTCATCAAAACGGTGATTCCAACTTCTAGATGCTTGTTTCAATCCATAGATTGATTTCTTTAACTTGCATACTTTGTCAGGATGTTTTGGCTCGACAAAACCTTCAGGCTGAATCATATAGACATCTTCATCAAGATATTCATTAAGAAAAGCCGTTTTGACATCCAATTGCCAGATCTCATAGTCATAATATGCAGCTATGGCAAATAATATCCTGATTGACTTTAGCATCGCCACAGGCGAGAAGGTCTCATCATAATCAATCCCTTGAGTTTGAGTGAAACCTTTTGCTACAAGTCTTGCTTTGTAAGTATCCAAGTTACCATGCATATCTGTTTTCTTCTTGAAAACCCACTTACTTCCAACTACTTTAGAGTTAAGTGGTGGCACTACCAATTCCCAAACTTGGTTATCATACATGGATTGCATCTATATGTTCATGGCTTCAAGCCATTTGTCACAATCGGATTTTGACATTTCATCATGGTATGTGGTTGGTTCATCTGAATCCACCACATAGCATCCATCCATGAAAAATCCATATCTTTCTGGTGGACTACTAATTCTACCAGATCTGCGAACATTTTGTGTGTTCTGATCAACCTCTAGATCATTTTCCACAACCTCTTGTTGAGTGCTAGTATCAACCAAACGTGTATCGTCTTGTGGTTCTTGATCCTCCTCAAGTTCCACTGTTCTACCACTAGTTCCTTCCATAAGGAACTTAGCTTCTAAGAACTTACCCTTTCGAGCAACAAATACCTTTTGCTCGGTTGGGTCGTAGAAATAATTTCCTATATCATCTTTAGGATATCCTACAAAGATACACTTAGTAGATCGGACTTCCAATTTATTTGGAGTGAATTGCTTAACATAAGCTTCACAACCCCAAACCCTTAAGAATGATAATGATGGAGGATTTCCATGCCATATTTCAAAAGGTGTCTTTTCCACTTTCTTGGTTGGGGCCATATTTAGTATACGGACTGCGGAGAGCAAAGCGTAACCCCAAAACGATAGAGGTAATGTGCTTCTAGCCATCATTGATCGAACCATATCTAATAGAGTTCGATTTCTCCTTTCGGACACACCATTGTGTTGTGGTGTTCCTGGTGGAGTAAGTTATGAGATAATCCCACAACTCTTAAGATGATCTTGAAAAGCACCACTAAGGTATTCACCTCCTCTATCGGTGCGAAGGACTTTAATTGTTTTCTTGAGTTGATTTTCTACTTCACTTTTGAAGTCTTTGAACATTTCAAATGCTTCATCCTTGTGTCTTAGTAAGTACACATATCCATAACGACTATAGTCGTCGGTAAAGGTAATGAAGTATCTTTCACCATTCCAAGTCATCGGCTTAAAAGGACCACATACATCTGAATGTATGATACCTAGTAAGTCTTTAGCCCTTTCAAAAGTTCCACTAAAGGGTGTCTTGGTCATTTTGCCTTGTAAACAAGATTCGCATACATCAAATGAATTATTTTCGTTTGTGTTCAGAAGACCATTTCTTTGAAGTGTATGCATGCGATTCTTGCTTATATGTCCAAGGCGACAATGCCAAAGGTAGGAATCACTCAAATCCATTTTGAGTTTCTTGTTGGTTAATTGGTACATTGAGCTATCGTATGATGCGTTATCATGATCTAATTCATAAATACCATTTAAAGATATAGCTTTAAAATAAAACACATCATTCATAGAAACATAAATGTCTTGGTTAACAAATTCAAATTTAAAACCACATTGTCTTAAAAGGGAAACAGAAATTTTGTTCCTAGTCAAACTAGGATCATATAAAACATTCTTCAAAATACCTTCCAAACCACTTGGAATCTCTAAAACGTAGTCTCCTTGAGCTTCGACTTCAACTTTTGCTCCGTTGCCCATAAAGAGACTAGTGTCTCCCTTCTTGTAATGTCTACTTCTTCTGAACCCCTGCAACGAATTGCAAATATGAGTTCCACATCCGGTATCTAGTACCCATGTGTTAGAAGAAATAACATTAAGCCCAACATGTATCATAAAGATAGTACCTGAGGTTTGCCCTGCATCCCTCTTGTTTTTCAACTATTTGAGATAGGTCGGACAATTTCTCTTCCAATGTCCTATCTCACCACATTCAAAACATGGGTCGTTCGTAGCAACCTTTTGCTTCTTCTCCTTCGGTTTGGTGGGTTCTGCTTTAGCTTTTCCCTTTCCTTTTCCCTTGACGTGTTCCTTTCTTTTAGTATAGGTTGCTTTAGAGTCGGGGTGGGGCCTCTTCTTGTTGCTCCTTCAGTGATCGCTAGGATGGGTAAAGCCTTTTTGCCCATTCCTGCTTCGGCCGTTCTGAGTATTGCATGAAGCTCACCAATGCTCTTGTCCTATCCATTCATGTTGTAATTCATTACAAAGCTCTCAAATTTCTTTGTTAAAGAGTTGAGGATCAAATCCGTAGCCAACTCTTTAAAGACGGGACAATTTAGTCTTTCGAGGCGATCAATGTGGCTTTTCATCTTAAGGACATAAGATGATACCGATTGGGTTTCCTCCATTCGACATGCATGAAGCGCCCGAACAGTTTCGAAGCGTTCTACCCTTGCCTGTTGTAGGAACATTTCCTTTAACTGGGTAATCATGTCGTATGCCCCATGGTGTTCAAAATCCTTTTGGAATTTCGGGAATCATAGTTCCCAACATGAGGCATGAGGCTTGCATGGAGTCCTCGGTATACTTAACCCAATCGTTGTAGGTTTCCACATCTTCCACGTTAGGTTCATCGGGAATAGGATCGTCCAACACATAGGATATCTTCTCTTGCTTGAGAACGATTCTCAAGTTTCGAAACCAATCCATGAAGTTGTTATGGTTGAGACTATCATTTTCAAGGATGGTTCTTAGTGATAGGTTTCGGACGATTTGGTTAATCGGGTTTGCATTGTTAGCGGCCATCTACAAAATTTAACAAGTTCAATTTTAGTATTTTCGATATTATTATATTTTAATCATTAATACCCTTTTGTGTCTTAAAGACAATTAATAATTAAAATCTAGAATCCAACGTTGCATTTAAATATTGGTTAGGTGACCTTTATCCCTCTATTTAAATTAACAAGGTAGTCAACGTTTGACAATTGCAACTCTTTGCAATTTCTAGTCATATGGGACTGGTTAAACATCTTTATGTTTAGTTGGCATGTTTAATCCCATCAACACCTTTGTTCCCCATGCTTCGGTGACCCTAAGTTCATGGTTTCCAAATCAAGTCGTCCAACTTACACACACGTGTGAGTTTATACACATAAGTGGTTAGGTGACATTTATCCCACAAACATGGTAAAGCCATCTCGAACATACAAATTCCCTCAAATGTGGTTAGGTGACCTTTATCCCACAATAAGAGTTCACAAGTGTTTCGAGTGTTGTATAAAAGGATGGTGTTTGACTTGTTTTATTAAAAGGGTTTTGAATATTTCAAAATTCTAGTTTAGAAAATATTATGTAGCATACATTTGCATGCATTCAAATCAATGGTACTTTAGTGAAAACAAATTTTCAAGGTTCTGTTTAATAAAACCTTTATTAAACATTTTAATGATTTTGTCAAGAACCAATTTTACGCTTGTTGTTGATTATTAGTTTGTTAAGTCATGCATATCTACATATCATCTAAACAACAAAATAAACAACCAAACAAGCACATCATTCACAACAATAGGTGCATAACCATAGCCAACTATTTTGACAACACTTGTTGGCCGAAACAAGTGTGCCAAAAGGTCCTTCCTAAAGGGTGAAAAGTGACACAAGTAATGCGTTGATTAACTCCACTTGATCCCGCATCCAAATGCTTCAAGTCTCTTTCTTGTGTTGTGATTTCTCCACCTTCTTTGAGCTTCCAAAAGTCTTTTATATTCAGCTCCAAACTCTTTTGGACTTCAAAAATGTGTTTTGGTTATCGGGTTAAAATCCCGTTGAGAACGATGAAGTTCTTTGGACCGAATATTATGGTCCAAACCAAAACCGCATTTTTTGTACATCTTCTTTTACAAAATATATCCTAATACATTTTTTCTAGTAAAATAAAATGCACCTAATCTATTTATTTTACATACCAAATGAAAATAAATAAATTACATATCTTCTAATGGAAGAACAAAATAATAATTATTACAACTCATTGAAATAATAAATAACAACACAATCATTCAACACAAGGTCATGGCTAGGTCATATGCACCAAAATATATATCCAAATATATATATATCTTAATTTCAAGAAGCATAAAAAAATGGTTCCCTTTTATAAACATTTTCGGGTATTTTCAAAAAACCGAAAAGGTAAGTTTTGTCCAAACAAACAAATCATCCATATGTAATAAATTTTTCAAGATTCTCTTATGCATGTAAGAAAATAATCTTGAAAAACAAAGGGTTAACCATGTTAAACTTTTCGGCCATAGGGTTTTATTCAAACCCGAAACCCGAAATTTTTAATCTATTGAAGTATGCACTCATATAAGCGGCTCTAGATGCCATTGATGGGATTTTAACATGTTTTTCAAAGCAATTTCATCCATATGAAATAAAAACGCAGTGGAATTAATATTTAAAACATGTTATTTTAAGATATAAATTTCATTTATAAGCAAAATCCCAAAACCCGGATCCATATATGAAGACGCATACTATCAAACACAACCATAGGATGTTTAGAAAACTACCTTCTTAGAGTACAAGGATGATGAAACGGATGATGCTTCTTGAAATGGTTGTCCTCAAGAGTAGAAGACCTCAAGCTTGTATACCCCAAGCTTCCAACAAACACCTTGAGATTAGCTAGGATTTTAACACCAAAGATCAAAAACCGAACACTTGAAAAACACCCTCTTATGACCGATTTTTAGAGAGCAAGAACACAAGTCTTCCATGGCTCATTTGGTCATCCAATTTATTTATAGTCTAAGAGAGAATATTGCCACCACCAACTCCCAATCAAAACACATGCAAGTATGACAACATGCAAGCCATTTCATTGGTCCTTCCAATCAAAACACATGCAAGTTATGACAACATGCAAGCCATTTCATTGGACCAAGAAGAGGTTTGTGAGTTCCCATGTGGGGGGGGGGGTAGCTTTGTTTTTTTTTAACTTTTATAAAATTGAAGTATTTGTTTATATATTTATAACTTTTATAAATATAACACTACATAAATGCAAGACTTTATACAACCTTTTAAAATGTTATTTAACCCATTAAATAACAAAATAAAATATTCTCTCAAAATAAATTATCCATATAATTTATTGGTTTCACAAGTGTAATTATTTAGAACACCAATTTTCTAAATATTGTAAGTGTTAATATTTATTTGTTTGATCATATCACAAATAAATAATATAAGTGTTTGTCTAGCTTGTTATTGGGTATGACTCGACTTGGATCATAACGTACTAGCCACATCAATTTAATATGTGTCTTGGGCATACAAAGTCCAACAGAAATCGAATTTTTGGAAGATCATCCTATCTTTTCAGATAGATTCTTGAGGACGTTGAAGTCCATCGACTGGGTTCTTGGTGTACCTTGAATACCCATGTTCAAATCGAAGACAAGCTAATAACAGTTAATAACCAAGAAAACAATTCGGTGCTTATGTGTTTATGTGTTGACCTAATCAAAGTTGTCTCAAGCTTGTTCAAATTCTATCCCTTTCACATTATAAAACAAACTTTGATTACTATGCAAGGAATTACGTAATTATGGATGCATACATAATTATGGAATTTAGTGCACAAAAACCACAGCAAGTTTTGTCATGTGTCTAGAATTAACTCTATTCATTTCCATTTCTGATGAACCACCCGTTGAGGAAAAATGAACTAGCTATTCATTTTTCACTTCTGAAAGAATATCCGTTGAGGGAAATGAATATCCTTTTTGTTTACCCCTTCATTTCCATTTCTGAAGAATACCCGTTGAGGAAAATGACTCCGCCCGTTCATTTTTGTTTCTAAAGAATATCCGTTGAGGGAAATGAATATCCTTTTGATTATTCCTTCATTTCCATTTCTGAAGAATACCCGTTGAGGAAAATGACTCCGTCCATTCATTTTCATTTTTGAAGAATATCCGTTGAGGGAAATGAATATCCTTTTGATTATTCCTTCATTTCCATTTCTGAAGAATACCCGTTGAGGAAAATGACACCGTCCGTTCATTTTCATTTCAGAAGAATATCCGTTGAGGGAAATGAATATCCTTTTGATTATTCCTTCATTTCCATTTCTGAAGAACCCGTTGAGGAAAATGACTCTGTCCGTTCATTTTCGTTTCTAAAGAATATCCGTTGAGGGAAATGAATATCCTTTTGGTTATTCCTTCATTTCCATTTCTGAAGAACCCGTTGAGGAAAATGACTCCATCCGTTCATTTTCGCTTCTGAAGAATATCCGTTGAGGGAAATGACAGGATTATGCCTTGCATATCTTTGATGGGTTACTCTACGCAAATAGATAACACCCTAGATTCCATGCAAGACAAATATTTAACACAACGTGACAGACAGACTCCTACGAATAAATTTCAGGACGAAATTTCCTAAAGTAGGGGAGACTGTGACATCTGTGTCTCTTTGACCATCAAACAAATACCAAATCAATGAAATATTGTGTTTCATACTTGGGATTTGTATAAATATGTGTATCATTGGCACATATCAATTCTTGTTCGATTTCGAGCTTTAAATCACTTTCTGAAAGGTTATACACAAACTGATGCGTAAACGTAATCACTTTAACGCGACAAACACTCCGGAACAGTGACATAGGCTTAACATACCTTAAATAACCTTTACATAACTTAGAAATAAGTTTTGGAGGGTTTGGTGTGGCGAAATCAAGTTTATTCGATCACAGGGACTATTTGCATCAAACTGCAAAAGTATATTGAATCGAATGATAACGGACATTCCGAAACTTGATCACAAGTTAATTATGCCCTAAATATCCTTTATATAGCTTAGAATTAGGCTTTGAGGTGTTTGGTGCGCAAAAATAAACTTTTTGATCAATAGGGACAAAAAGCGTCAAAAAGTGCATAAGTTTGCATTTTCGCGCGTATCTTACGTTCTGAATATATCCGGACATCCAAAAATTTATGTAATCAATAAAATATTTTATTTTATTGATTGGCATGATAAAATTCCATTCGTCGCGTAATTTGGATCGTTTTTCGCGTCCGTTCGTGTTTCGTCGTAATTAGCCGAACGACGCGACCATACGACCAAACGAACCGACATCTGAGATGTTTTTGAGCATATTTTAAGTTCCCTATACTTTACTTGATTATAGAGTCTTGAAATGGGGTTAACGGGGCTTAAACATGCCAAAAATGCATCGAAATCCAAGTTTCAGGCTTGCAGGGGCTGTTTTTGACATTCTGTGAAACCTGCTCTGGCGGGGCGCGTAAGATGGACCCTTATCTTACACGGGGCGTGAGGTCTTGCCAGACAGAAACAATGTATTTGGTCCATTACACCTGTTTTGATGGTTTTAAACCTCTGATTTTAATACCATTTGATGGTTTTTATGTTTCCATTGTATTTTAAAACCTTGGGCCCAAGTGTAAAGTCATGATTCAAGCACGGATAACGGGAAACGATCCTAACGGTTGTGGATTTCCTATAAATACCCAACCCCAATTCACTTGTTCCTCACAATTGATCTGAATTTCTCTAAGTTGAGGTTCCAAAACCTCATACCTAAGAACATTTAGATTAATATCTTCATTGCTTGGACCCGTTGTAAGTTTCTTTCGTTCTGTTTTAAGCACAAAGTTCGTTTGAACTTTGCAACGTGAGTGTAATCACGATGGTTATAGTCCCGTGTGACTATACATACTGATTACAACGTTGATTAGGTGTAGTGACGAGTCATAGTTTCGGTCAAAATGCGTATCTATGCGTATTTTGCAACCAAACTATTTTTAGGTATCAAGACCCTTTGTTTTGATATCATACTTGTTTTCAAACCTTGTTAAACATGTTTTAACATGTTTAACTCGTCACTTTTAGAATAGTGCTTATATAGGGTCATAAGATAAGCGGTCTAAACAACCGCTTAGACTTTCAAACCCGACCCGTTTGGTCGATCATTAGGATCCGACCAAACATGTTTTTTTACCATAGTTGTATAGGGAATAACCTTTAAGCGAACGACGCGTTAAAGTAGCGTAAGCTACTTAAACGGGTCGTAATGGGTCGTAAGCACTTAGGTTAGGTTTCGATTTGGAATGTAGGCTTTGTAAAACCATATCATATGAGTTCCAACACTCATTTGGTTTACGAAAGCTCATCCTATCCGATCTTCGAATTTAGATCCAGTTAATAATGTAGTTACCTATATTAGGTGCCATTTGATTTCCGTGATCCCTCTAGCTTTGCTTGGTTGTTATTCAAGACTTCTAAGCATCCTCAAGTAGGTACATAGTCCCCTCTTTTACCGTTTTCAACTATTTTGGGGTGAAACACATGTGCCTACTTGTTACTTTCGTGCTTTTCTTGCTTTTATATCCTATACTTGCTATGTTCATTAGTACGCATATAGTACATGATTTCATTATGTTTTTCTATGTATGTTCACTTAGCATGCTAGCACATTGATTTTCATATATTACATTTTGTTGCATATGATCATCCAGCATATGGACACATTGTTTTACATTTTGAACTGTTTGAACCGTTTAGAACTGTTTGATCTATGTGAATTATTCAAACAAAAAGCATACGTAGTTTCGCATGAAGCGATTGATTGTAATTAGCACAAGCTACAAGTTTATACCGACGCCACAAGGTGTCGTAGTGAATGAAATATTTCAACAATAGCGGTGACCGAACAAATATCACCTGGGTTTTGCATGAAGCGCTCGATCAGGATTAGCCCAAGCTACAAGTTTATACCAACGCCACGAGGTGTCGTAGTGATCGAAATAATTCAATAATAGTGGTGACTGAACAAGCATCACCTTGTTTTGAAATCAAGTGAGATATTCAACGAAGTAAATCTGAATAGCTGTTTCAAACAATTCTCATAGGATTTTCAATTGAAAAGGAAACAAATAAACAATGTTTTCGAGCGAAGTTGAAAAGCAATAAATATCACAAAATGTTGGCTCGATGGTGAAAGAACCATTAAGCGGTACACCGGAATATTTAACACGAACTTGGGTACCATTATCTTAACACACAATTGCATTAAGACTGAATTGATACAACAAAACGAACAAGCAGATTTAATATCAATAAAAAAATAAATAATTAAATCCGTGCATGATGTGAGCAACGAGATTAGCGCAAGGTTCAAACTTGTGAAATACGCCACCACAAGGTGATCGTGATCAAAGAAACGATACAATGAAGTCGAGGACCAAACAAGCCTGTTATGGTTCAAAGCAAATGAAGTGCTTGTTGGGATTATTTCGAATATGATGGCCTCAATCCATCATATGGAATCTTGAATCGAATATATATTACGAGCAAGTTCAATCAATTGAACTTGGTAGAAACACAATCCAACAATAAATTCATGTATCAATAAAATAGTATCGACATGGCCACAATGAAAAACCATGTATACCACTCAAAAGAAAATGAGTTTTCCAAGAAATTTTTCGACTCGATATCAAAGAGTCAACTCCTTGCAATAATGCGGTTCATCTAGATCACAATGCAATGCAAAGGTCAAGTATAGTGAAACGATATATGGAATGTTGATAAAACAACCATTCGAATTGAAATCACATGCGTAACAAACAATGCATGCGTGTCTTGTGAATTTGTTAAGAAATGAAACAATTGAGTGTTCGCTATCATGAAATAAAATATTCGTGATACAATGACCATTAGGAGGAGTAGAACTGTGAGAACACACTCACTATATGCAAAAATTCGAAATTTCAACAAAAGAAATTTGAGGATCTTACCTGGAATTTCGTGTGATAGCCGATTGTTAGGTGACACTACCATGGAATGTCGAACATTGCGTATTTTTCATAAATGAAATAGGGGGAATATGAAGGCATGTGACTTCTTTTGTAGTGCCAACAACTTTGAGTCTCTTTAGACTAAGTACCGACTATTGTGAAATCTTGTTCTAACGTACCTCAGCAAGATTCATGTCGTTTGCAGGATCACGTGGCAAAGTGCTGCATTGCAATCGGTAGTTCTCCCGTTGTCGGGATTAGCATTGTTGTTATCGTGCCCAATCATGTTTTCCAAAGGCCCTGCCTCGAAAGTCGTATGTGATGTACTCCGACGTCCGCTGACGTATAGTTTAAGTTTCATGTATACTTGTACACTAGCTTTTCGTTCTGTGTAGAATGTGATGTGCTCCGACATCCGTTGACGCATAATCTGAGTTTCATGTATTCCTGTGCACTAGCGTTCCGTTCCACGTAGATTACCTGCTCGGGTACTTAAAATAGCATAGACAACATAGATTATGGCGTTTGCCCGAGTTAATAGTCGCAGTTTCTATGTAATGACCTTTAATGGATTTTGACATAAATTCTCCAAAGGTCCTAGATGCATGTTATCCAAAACTCTCAAAGTTTTGCTTAATGTATGAATCTGTTTCGTGAACCGTGCATCAACACAACACTTATGTTTGTTTAAAACCAAAATTGTTGACTCATTGTTTTTAGCAACGATTGGAACCCATATTCGAGTCTTAGGCATTCTGTATGCGTTCAATTCTTGATATCTAAGTCCCTAGAGGATAGTGAGGTTAAAGCTTAGGTATCTTTACAGAAACCTAATTCGCTGAAACCTATAGCTCTAATACCAATTTGTTACACCCTGAAATATCAGAGCATTGGCGTGTCTGGACTGGTATCTTCATTGCACAGCGGAAGCAAATAAGCTAAGACTTCAAAAAATGAACGCCCACTAAGTACTCGAATCTCCAATGGGTTCTCCTATTCCAACCGTTCCATAGTTTCTTTATACAACCTGAGAAAGAACATGCGAGAAAAATCAACATAAAGTTGAGCGAGTTCATAGTTTGTTTGTTTTGTATCAAATGCGTTTTAAAACACTTGAAATCTTGCATTTGAAAAACTAGTTTGTGAGATCTCAATATCTCTAAGCATTTGAAATGTCTTCTTTGTATATCGGTAACGAAATGTTTTCTTTTATGTTTATAAACCGATACATGCAACTACTGAGTTTGTAAACCAGTAATGAAATGTTTTCTGTCGTATGTGTAAATTGGTATTGAAATGATTTCTCTTATCTTTGTAAACCGGTATTGAAATATTTTCTGTTATCTTTGTAAACCGGTATTGAAATCATAGTATGTAGGATACCTATGGAATCTAAGGATCAATCAGTGTGTAGCTAATACACTAACATATGCCATAAGTAAGTAAGTAACCAAACTGAGACAACTTTGTTATCATTTGGGATCACAAAAGTACTCATAAAGGGTTACCAAACCCGAAGTGGGGCGCGCCTCAAACTTGATAGATCTATACCTTTTGCACCTTGGTCACTACGTGATTAATGGTTACTAATGTCATCCTCCTACTTATGCACAGTGATCTGTTATCATCTAATTCCATAGCTACATACCTAGTGTTATTGGGCCTTTGCCCATACGTCATTGAAACTCATGCATGTTTCAAAAACCTTGTATTGTTGTAAGAACCGGTAAGTTTAGCTTAAGCCTTTTCGTAAACCATTTGAGTTCGTTGAAATCCAGTTGCGAAATAGTTTAGAAACATATGATTTTTGTTTATCGAAACATTGTGTTGTTGCAAAACTTGCATGTCTTTCCACCCCCGAAAACATTTATAAAAATGTAAAACAGTAAAAAGCGAGGGTTATGAACTCACCTTGATATTCCTGTGCAAAGACAGCTTAACGTAATTCCGTGATGTCATTCCAAGTGTGAACTCGCTAGCATGCAACTAAAGCATTCCTAATAAAGGAATAATTATAAGTTTCTAATTAAACGTAGCTAAACTACGTGTCCGAGCTCTATCGAATCGTTAACTCAACGATTCTAAGGTAGTGTTAAGATTTTGATTTGAAATAACCGAATTATGGTTATTCGATCCCATTTAAGGCCAGTGATACATACTAAGTCTTAGGAATACTTAGTGTTCAATAGGTTAAGGATATATATATTTATATAAAAATATAAATATATTTATGAATCGTATTAGTCGTCTCGAAAGGTAGTACGTGTATGTAATAAAATATTCGAATAAAAATAACACACGCTATAGACTCGTATAATGTATTAATTCGTTTCCTGGCTAGTCGTTAGATACGTTGACGGATCATACAACGACTCATCATAGTGTCCTATAAGATGTAGACATATATATGTATATATATGTAGGTAAACGTGAAAGTATACGTATATGAACGTCGTGTCTCGTGGATAATTATCTAAAATAATTATATAGTTGTTGCTTGTTAGGCTCGGCTCCATTTGTTTGTTATCAAAACGGCGCGGATAATAATATGTTGAAATCGTTCGGTATGAACCATTTTCCGTTTAGGCGTTCGCAATAAATATATAAATATTTATATTTGTTTTATGAAAGATTTCCGAGTTTCTAGGCGTTTGTATTAAATAGAAACTTCATATTTATTTTATGAAATTATTCAAAGTATTTCGAATTATCGGCGTTTCGAAATAAATATAAATAATGATATTTATTTTAAATGAAATATGGGTTATTTTTCGTTAACTTATAACGTCGTAAAAATAAATATACTTCGCTATTTATTTGTATAAGAATTTCAATTAGCGTCATTTTAAAGATTGAAATACGATTTGTAATTCGGGTTTTTAATTAAAAACGGACAGAGTTTTCTCTGTTTTTGGACGATCCCGACACTATAGTGTCGATCTATTTTCAAAATGCAACAATCACGCAATAATAATATATATCATTTCCGTCAAGTTCGCAAAGATAAAACGAAACAATTTACTATATAACGATGGTTCGAGCTCGGTTCGCGTGTTCTAACAATCAAAAAAATAACGTGAACTAGTTCGCTATAAACTTTACCGCGTCGTGCGTTGACTGGTTTTGACTTCAGTTGATCGGTGTTGACCGAGGCCCAAAACTGATGTCCGAGCACTGAGTTGACCCGTTGGACCGTCGCCGGAAAGCAAACAGGTGTCTCCGCCGTCCGTCGCCACCCTCTTTCTCTGTTCTCTCTCTCTCTCCCCCTCTCCTCTCTCTTGTTTCCTTCTCTCCTTCTTTTTTTGACCTCGTCGTCGGTACAAATTAGGGAATGAGGGTGGTTATGTGGGTGTTGTCTGATACAGGAAGAAGAAGATGGGGGGTCTCACCCGACGGAATGAACCGTCGGCTCCTCCTCTGTGGCTCACCGATTTAATTAACAAGAGGGAGATGAAATGGGGTGGGGCTGGTTGGTGTTTGTTTAGGGTTTGAAGGGAATGCGAGCATGGATTTTGTGTGTGTGTGTGAAGTAGGAATCGAGAAGGAAAGAGGCAGACTATATGTCTGTGTTTTCTTTTGTTTTGAGGGTTAGGGTTTTGAAATGTAGGAGATGGAGAGGGATCAGGGGTGGTGTGCGTGTGTTGTTCTGTGATTGCAAAAGTTAGGATATGATTTAACCACATATTTATACCTAGGTTAAATTGTGTTTTAAGTGGGCTTGGGCCCAAGGCCCACAAGCCTAATCCCGTGTTTTAAGTGGCCCGCTAGTTCCTACGAACCCGTATTCGAAACCCGAGCTCTGCGAAACATCGTAAATTAAAGTTTTCGAGTCAAAACACTCAAAATTACATCGTATATTGATATTTGAAGCGTCCGTTCATCGTTTGCGTTAAAACGCGTAAAGTTGACTCGGTCGTCGTTCTTAATCCATTTTTCGATCCGTTTTAAACTACGGATAGTAAAATTTAAAACGGATAGTAAAATGTGGCAACCGGTAGTTTACGCCCTTAATTACGTAATTTAAAGGCGATTAATGCGATAATGAATAGTTTTTAAGACGTAGATTAACTCATTTAGGCCCTTGGAGTGCCAGGAACATTTATTCGACGGTACAGTGTGCATATGACGATCTGCGGAGATATTGCGTAATATTAAACGATAACGAAACAAAACCGTACAAAATACTGACAACGCCAACAAATACGGATTTTCTACGAATATTTTATATTTATGAATTTAATGTGGTGAATTTATTTCGCTTCCGAACATCGCAAAACGCAAACAGGAACTAGAAACGTGACTGTAGGAAACACACCGGCAACGAAACGGAAGCATCGGAGGTGCGTATTATTTTAAAACTTAAATTTTACGATATATTTTGTTTTGAAATTAAATTTTAACTAGTATAGTCGAAACCGGATCAAAAAACGGATTAGAATGATCAACGTCGTATTTTACGCGATTTAACACAACCGACGAACGAAAGCGTCAAAACCGACTTCCGACGTAAATTTTACTCGTTTTCGACCTTAAATATATATGCTACTATTTTTCACGAGACTCGGGAATGAAAGCGGGCCTTGAAAACGGGATCGGGCCGCTCGAAAACATTGGAAACGGGCTTGTGGGCCCTGGGCCCAAGCCCACAAGACCCTAACTATATAAAGGGTTTTAAACCCTCTCTCTCTCTAGAACAACACGGCATCAGGCCCGACGAAGGAATTCGGCGACCGGCGACGGCGGTACGGCGGCGGCGGTAACTTTCCGGCGAACTTTTCTTCAAGCCTATACCCTACCCCCACTAAAACGAACCTCCCCGACGCGATGGTGACCTCCGTTTTTGAAGAATCAGAGCCGTTTGAGCACACGCGCAACTCCGGTGAAGTTCCGGTCAAAATTCCGGCAACTTAGTTTTGGAATTCTAACTCCGTGCGCGTCTAGATCGGAGCCTTGTGGACCCCCGGTACAGTTTCATTGAAATCGGAACTCCGACGACATTCCGGCGTTTTTAGTGGAGGTGGGAGTGACCGGGTGGCCGACGGAGTAACGTGATAATGACGGCGGTGGTGACGGTGGTCGGGGTTCGGACTCCGGCGAGTGGCGACGGTGATTGAGTCCTGACCAGGTGTCTGTCGAAACAAAGGTGCTTGGTTCGAGATGTTTTATGTTTGGTTCAAGTTCTACTTGGGTCAGAGTTGGGTGAGGAGCTCGGGCGGTTCGGTTGACTCAGTCAGCGAGTCAACTCAATCAGCGAGTCGACTCGGGACAGACGAGTCAACTCGGTTTGGTTTGGGTCAGTCGGTTCGAGTCAGCCGGTTCGGGTCAGACGGTTTGGGGTGGCTTATGTAGCGGGTCGGGTAGACTCGGTCAAACTGAGTCAACTCAGTCAACTCAGCGAGTCAACTCGGTCAACCCGGTTGACTCGGTTAACTCAGCTTTTCGACACGAGATTTTGGCATAGTCTTGGCGCGAAAAATAATTACGTTACTTTATAATTTTTATATTACGTGATAACGAGCTCGAACCGACATAATTATAGTTTACGTTTTATGAAATATATGGCAAATTTGATATACTGTTTGAATCTTAATAGAATTTTGAAAAAATAACGACAACTTGTGTTGTCGGGGGGCGTCCAAAAACAGAGGAAACTCTGCCCGTTTTTTCGAGAACATCCGTAAAAACAAAACGCGTTCTATTATAAAACAAAGCTATCGGATTCGAATAATCCTTTAAAAAGGCGATTACAAATATATAACTTCTTACCACAACACTTTACAAATTACAAAAAAGGACGATTGGGAGAATTATTTACAACGATAAATATAGTTATTTTAAACTTCAAAATTCGACAATTCTTTTGCAAGATTAATATAACTATTTGTATTGTTTCAAACGCCGATAATACGACTTCTTTTATAAAAATAAATATAGCTTATGTATTTATTTCAAATACCAAACAACACAAATTTGTTTTATAAACGAATATAGTTTACACATATGTTTCCAATATCAAGCAACAAGATTTCGTTTTGTAAAATAAATATAGATTATATATTTATTTCAAATATCGTACGATACGAATTCTTTTATAAAAATAAATATAGTTATATATTTATTTTTCAGACATAACAACTCGACGCTTCTTTTATAAAAATAAATATAACTATTATAGTTATTATAAGTGACCACACCCCGGACACCATATGAAGTAAATATAACTTTCTATATTTATTTCAAAACGCCTAAACGGCACACTATAAATCATATATATCGCGTACGAGTTTGTTACAAGATATTTTCATACAAATATTTGTTACATACACTACGACTTCTCGGAACGACTAACGCGAACATATCGATATATTTATATATTTTGATATAAATATTTATTTATTTTAAAATATCCCGAGAATCAAGTCTTTTCAAGACTTATTAGTTATTATCGACGATAAACGATACCTACCAAATAAGACCTAATCGTTTCCATTAACTTAACAACTTACCGTTGAATCGTTCGGTTAACGATTCGGTAGAGCTCGGTGACACGTAGTGTAGTTACCGCATTTATTTAGAAACTTATAAGATATTCCGTGTTAGGAATATTGTAGAATGCACGCTAGCGAATCTCATCTTGGAAACGACATCGCGAAGTCGTAATTAGCTAGCTTTGCACAAGGCAATTCAGGTGAGTTCATAACCCCCACTTTTTACGGTTTTACATTTTTGTAAATGTTTTCGGGGTGGAAAGACATGCACGTTTTGCAGAAACATACAAAGTTTTCGATGAACAAAGATTGCATACTTTAGACAAAGCACGTTTTGCAAGAACATACGAGGTATTTGAATGAATGAAAACTCATATTTCTAAATCATGTTACGAACGGATTTCAAGGAACTCAAATGGTTTGCGAATGAATCATACAAAATATACCGGTTTTACAAAACAAATGCGTATTAACGAAATGTGAATGATTTTCATGACTAGGGATGGGTTCGTCTAGTTATAATAATGGGACTGGGTTGGTCTGCGTTTGAGAAACGGGACACCCAGTGAGTACATGTTACAAAATGCTTACAAACAAATACAATTGGTATCGTTAGCTAGGGAAAGTACAGTAGATCATGTGAATGGGTAGGCGCACTCTTAAGACCATTAATCCTCGTGTTAGGACCGAGGGGCATGAGTGATAGATCTATTTGGGTGTAGCGAGCCCACACCCATGAGCACCGCGGATTGGCCCATGAGGTGACTATGTTTTACAGCCGGAGGCCCGGTACAAAATATGCTAGGTTTGAGCCTTCCCACACCGTTGCACGCATATTAATGGCCTTGCAAACCATTAATTGATCTGTTTCCTTGTTTGCTTTCATACCGGGATTTTACAAATTACATACCATGTTTTATACAAATTCAAAGCATAGGATTATGCGGGCATGAAGTCAAAGTCAGGGTGGGCATTGACGGTTATACAAACTTTATAGTTACAAGAGTTTACAAATACATGGTTTTACGAACATAATGCGTTACAAATACAAAGTTTCCATATAACTTGACAAGAAAATGATTTCTAAATTCGTTTTCTCAATAATATTTCACAAACCGGTTATTCAAAAGATTTATTTTAAATCTTTTCCAAAACAAACTATGAACTCGCTCAAGTTTATGTTGATTTTTCGCATGTTTCTTTCTCAGGTTACTTTTCAAACAATGGAACGGTTGGAATAGGAGAACCATTGGAGATTCGAGTACTTAGTGGGCGTTCAATTTTCTAGAAGTCTTAGCTTATTTGCTTCCGCTGTGCAATGAAGATACCAGTCCAGTCATGCCAAACTCTGATATTTCGGGGTGTGACATAGAATCAAACGAATAATCTAGTGATAACTTTGACTAGACCACCATAGGGTCTCTTTAACTAGATCAACACGTGATCTCTTTAAATTTGGAATAGTACTTAAAAATCCATAGGTCTTTAAATTTGCATAGAAGCCCATTAAGGATTTAAGATAGTACTTTTGGATATCCTTCTAAGAATCAATCATATGAAAGTATGGAAGATTCTACAAGGATTTGGATAGCGAGCATTTGGATCACACATAAACACATAATCACATAATTGTTAACTTGGTTATCAACATGTTATCAGCTTGTTATTAACGTGTTATCAATCTTGTTATCACTTGTTATTAACTTGTCGTCGATTTGTACATATGCATTTAAAGTACACCAGGAATCCAATAAATGGATCTCAATTAGTACTTTAAACATCCTCAAGAATCTATCTATAAAGATAGGAAGATCCCATAAGGATTCTGTTTTGTCCTTATTGAATCGTAACATACGTATTAAAGCAGACAAAGAATCCAATTAAGGACTTTGATTTTGCGCTTTAAACATCCACAAGGATCTAACTATGAAGATAGGAAGATCCTATAAGGATTTGGAATTTGTGTAGCGAGAAATTATTTCGAAACCTTGTACTAGGTATGCTAAGTCAACATACGAAGTGAAGTGTTCATGAAATCAAGGTGCTAGATATGTTAAGTCAATATATGCAGCAAAAAGGATCCTTGAAATCAATGTGCTGGGCATGCTAAGCCAACATACGAAGTAGAGTGTTCGTGAAAATCGCGTACTACGTATGCTAAGACAACATATGAGCATATTGTCTTCGAAATTTATGCATGGGATCTTTGAAAATATGTTTAATGTTTTTGAAACCTTATGTAATGTTTTTGAAATCGTGTACTAGGTATATTAGGTAAACATGTTTATAAAATGTTTTAAAACCATGTGGGATGATTTTGAAATCATGTATGAGGTTTTTGAAAACATGTATAATCTTTTGAAATCATATGCTATGTAAAATATCGTGAAACCAGGAAGATATGATATGTATATTGCGTAAGACCAATTAAGGACTTACGGAAGTACCCTTAGGTATCCAATTAAGGATTTAAAGTGGTACTTTGGGTATTCTTCCAGAGTTGTAACTTGTACCTTGTACTCTGTTTCTTAGAAGAAACGTGTACTTAGGATTTTTGTGGAGATCGTGAGCGACCACAAAAATTGGAAGAACTACTAGAGTAGTTCGTCAAGGGACACATTTCCTTGGTGTCGGTATCGTAGGGGTATGTCATCCATAAATGTAACCACGTTTGTTTTTGTACATCGAAATGCAAATAAAATTTTGTTTATAAACCAAACTAATCATTTCAAAGTCTTGGATAACAATAGGAATAAAGCATAAAGTTCAATTGTTTCAAAGCAGCATCGTCTTCCAGTTAGCCAAATGCTCATCCACGGGCTGGATTTGCATTAACAAGCTTTGGGCAATTATTCCTAAAGTGGCCCATCTCGCCACATTTGTAGCAAGAACCAGGTGGAAAACGAGCTTGAGAGGGTTGTCAACAACTTGATTTTGTGTAGTTGTAACTCGGCAAACCCTAGTTGTGTGACCAAAAAGACCACAATTTAGGCATTTGCGACAACGTACATTGGCATGATGATGAAGGTTACATTGGTTGCACAGAGGTGCAGTTCCATTGTATGGCTTTTTAGTAGGAGGTTGAGTTGGTTGGTTAGGGGCAGCTTGATTGTTATGAGCAACTACAACGAAGTTCTGTGAAGCCTTACGCTTCTTTGACTTCTTGGAGGATTCGGTCTTGTTATCATTTGACTTTTCTTGTGTAGTCTTGTCCGATGGTTTCTTATCTCCTTTTTGGAAAAGTTTACCCTTCCTGACATGAGATTATGTCAGGGCAGCAGATAGTTCAATGGCCTGTCTGGCTGTGGTAGAGTTGCTACCAGTAACAATGTCCTGAACTGGGTTAGGGAGGCCATCAATGTATTTTTCAATCGCCTTATCCAAAGGCGTAACCATGGTAGGACAAAACAGACTTAGTTCCTCATAACGGTCAGTGTAGGCTCGATGCTCATCGCTGTCTTGTTTAAGATCGTCGAATTCCCTTTCCAGTGCCCTGAGTTCATGACGAGGACAGAATTCCTTCATCATTAGAGCTCGAAGCTCTTCCCAGGTTTGAGCCAATGCCACATCAGCACCCCTGTCTCTCATCACACCGTTCCACCATGTTAATGCTCGTTTCTCAAAAATCACTAGATGCGAACTCAACCTTTCGCTCATTTGGACACTGAACATGTCGGAATGTGCTTTCTAGGCTCTTGAACCATTGTAGGAGAGCAGTTGCTCCTTAAGACGTAGAAAATTTCAGTGGTTTAGCCGAATTGAACGTTTTGTAGCTACACTGAGCATTGTTATTGTTGTTATCATTATTTGCTTGGTTTATCTAAGTAATAAGGTTCAGAATCACAACAGTAATCTGCTGAGCGACTAGGGCTGCGAGTGCAGCATCCTGAGTTTGATCGCGTCTAGGAGGCATTCTAAAAAGAACAAGAAAACATGAGAAACGAGTGAGATTAACATTTGGATAAACAAAATAGGTATTGGAAATTTCGACGAAACATAAGGAGGGTGATCATCTGTTTGTTACCTCGGATAAACAAACGACAGGTGACTAATCAAAGTAAACGGGTCATACTAATGTATCGCGAAGACATGCTTTAGCCTATAAGTAGACACTCACCCCAAGAGTTACTAGGTAAGAGTGAATCTTACGATACTACGGATTTGTACGAACACAATAGCCTTAGACAGAAAACTCAAGGTACAGGCACCAACCCTTCCAGATTGGACGTGTTCACTTTATAAAGACCCAAACTTTGACGAGATTTTGAAAACTTTGAAAGCTAAACGCCTAAAACAAATCGTCTAAAAATAGATGATTGATTTTCAAAACAGATTTGTAATTTGTGTTCTTGTTGTGGTAGTTACCTAAAGATAGGTGACGATATTGTTTTAAGATCTAAACACAAGATAACTTGTGTTAGGGTCCTAGGAATGTTATAGTCTAGGTCAAAGCATTACTATTAACCTAATTCCCTATAACCATGAGCTCTGATACCAACTCTTCTGTCACACACAGACCGCGTTGAAACAACAAAACCGCGGCAGAAACGTCGGGGAGTGTCGTAACAGAATCATTGTTTCACAACACATGGATATTGAAGTTATGTTTTATTGAATTATTAAGTGTTTAACATTGTCTTAAAGTAAAACAAACGAGTTCAACATATTGTCTTTCTTGTTTTATGTCACTAAGGCCTAGTCCATTCCTATGTGACCATGCATCATAATCATCATCAAACAACAACACCTGAAACATATGTGAAAATAAGTCAGCATAAAAATGCCGGTGAGTATATAGGTTTTGTAAGTGTGTCAAATTCATAGCTTGTATACATATTGCAATACTTCCCGACTACTAGAGTCAATAATTGAAAACCTTGTATCGAAAAGTGTTTGGTATTGCAATATAATTAAGCAACCAAAACAAATTGGTTATATTTTTGTGAAAAACCTCGTTGCCATGAATCTTGACTAAAACATTTGTTTTTCTAAACCAATAGTAAATCGTCCTTGTAGAAAACTTGTATGGTTTATATCCTTTAGTAAACATCGTCGCGTGACATCATTTGAAATCAATCGACCAAGTGAACTAAATAACACCACGGAATGTAATATGATAAAAGCATTTGTATATAAGAAGTACCAGCGGCGTATCTACCATGCTTTTATCACATTACACCCATCCCGTTATCTAATCACTTAAAATAAACCAATCGTTCAATTCATTCAAATTGTTTAAATCGTTCCAATCGTTCAAATCATTCAAATTGTTCCAATCGTTCAAATTGTTCAAATCGTTCCAATGGTTCAAATCGTTCCAATCGTTCAAATCGTTTAAATCGTTTGTGTTTTAATTGTGAAAACTAACTTTTGGTCATTCTCGTTGAATACATTCAAACCTTTGTTCTGACTCGCATATACCACCAAAGGGTATAATCGTTTAACAATCCACCAAAGGGTTTGTTAAAATTCATCAGGTTCTTTCGTTACCCACATTACCCCATAACCATGGCGATAGTCCGATAACGGGATTTGTCAGATCCTATGGTACCATAACATACTACTGGTCGGCTTGATCATTGTTAATGAACGTCATTTGTGTTATGTATTACCGCACCATCAAGTTCGTCCACATTATTGAAATCATTGTGTTAATATAAACCATAGTATTTGTTTTGAAAACTCAAAATCGTTTAGCATATATGAATCACCCCAAAACAATTGAAATCAGTAAAATAGGGGAACTAATTGCAAGTATCCCTAATTAAATGAACTAACAAGGCTCGGGAAACCAAGGAATCAAGTGTCACCTAGTATGGAATCACTATGTTAACAATCGGGACCTAAATTGGGAGATCGGATAGAATGAGGTCTTGTAAACCAAATGAGTGTTGGAACTCATATGAAATGGTTTAACAAAGCCTAGATTCTGATTTGAAAACCTATCCTAAGTGCTTTTGACCCGTTATGACTTGTTAAGGTAGTCTACGCTACTTTAACGCGTCATTTGCGCAAATGCGCATTCGGGTGGTCTAACTAGCCCTATGATAAGTGTTATATGCCCTAACATGTTTAATAATGTTGCATAATCAGTTTCAGTGTCAAAATATAGGTTACTTATGCTTAAAATGAAATTATGCATAAAAAGGGTATTTTGGTCACTTTCCTAAGGCATATAAACTACCTATCATACAACTAATTAAACGAAGCTACCATAAGGTATATCCTCGGAAGGTTATTCCCTATACAACTATGGTCACATAATATGCTTGGTCGGATCCTAAAGATAGACCAAACGGCTCGGGTTCGAAAGTCTAAGCGGTTGTCGAGACCGCTTGACTTACGACCCTAAATAAGCACTAAACTAAAAGTAACGACTTAAACATGTTAAAACATGTTTAACTAAGTTAGAAAACTGATTTGATATCAAAACAAAGTGTTTTGATACATGAAAATAGTTTCGTCGCAAAATGCACATAATCATGCATTTTGACCGAAACTTTGACTTGTCACTTCGACTAGTCAACGTGGTAATCAGTAGGTATAGTCGCAAGGTACTATAACCATCGTGATTACGCTCACATTGCAAAGTTCAAATGAACTTTGTCTTGACCAAATCATGGTCAAAGCTGAAAGTCAAACACTGTTTGACTTTCTTGCTTGAAATAAATAACAAAGCATGAAAGAACACATAAAAGTGTCCTAAGCTTGGAAAAATGACTAAGAAAACTCAGATTTGAAGCCTCCAACCAAGTGTGGTAGCATCAATAGAGCAGAGATGAAGAAGATGGAAATGAGCAAGTTAAAATGCTTGAAAGGCCTTGCTATTTAGAGGAATTCAAGCACTATTAGATCAATGCCAAGTGTTTTTGAGTTGATCAAAGCATGATCATGACTACACTTGTTAGGCGCTGATTGGGGGACTTGGAGAGCACACAAAACAACCCACAAGATTCAAAAACCAAGATTAAAATCAAGTGCAGCAAGCTGATTTGAAGATTCTAGATTCTGATGAGTTGGAGATAGCTTACGGACTGTAAGAGCTCTTTCCGTACGGTCCGTATGGGACCTGCAGACCAACAACTTTTGAAAACTGACAGTTTTAGTCGCTGAGCTTGTTTTGTCGCGTTTTGGCACTTCTAACACCCGTCAAGCCCATTTTCAAGCTCCATGATGAAGTTAAAGTATATTTAACTTGAATTATGCTAAAAAATGTCACGGATGTCGGTTCGTTTGGCTGTACGGTTGTGTTTTTCGGTTAATTACGACGGAATCGCAACGGACGCGAAAATGATCCAAATTGCGCGACGAATGGTATTTTTGCATTCCCATTACTAAAATACTATATTTTAATGATTAAAAAAATTTTTGGATGTCCGGATATGGTCAGAAAGCAAGATATGCATGTATGTGCATAGTTTCGCAGTTTGACGCTTTTAGTCTCTGTGATCAAATAAGCGTATTTTCGCATACCGAACCCCTCAAAACTTATTTCTAAGCAATGTAAAGGGTATTTAGGGTATGTTTAGCTTATGATATTGTTCCAGAGTGTTTGTTTTTACGTGAGTAGACAGACTTTTGCAGTTTGATGTAAATAGTCCCTGGGATCGAATAAACTTGTTTTTGACATACCAAACCCTTCAAAACTTATTTCTAAGTTATGTACAGGTTATTTAAGGTATGTTAAGCTTATGTCACTATTCTAGAGTGTTTGTTGCGTTAAACTGATTACGTTTACGTAACAGTTTGCATATAACTTTCTAGAAAGCGACTAAAAGCTCGAAATCGAACAAGAATTGATATGTCTAAAAGTCACATGTAATTTTACAAATCCCGAGAATGAAACAAAAGATTTCACTGGATTCGTATTTTTATGATGGTCGTAGAGGCACAAATGTCACATCGACATCATATTTTCCATACATTCTGACCCACTTGAAGCGGGTCATTACGCATTCATTACAATTTCATTTCCTATCCATCTTTCAATATTCAACATATCCAAATCTACCATGAACGACAAGGAAACTTACACTAGAGTTTAAATACCAAATTTAAAATTAGTAATTCTACATGAAAGGTCTATAAAGTTCATATGAACTTACCGTGATCTTGCATTGCTTGCGACTTTGAATGGCCCGTGCCTTCTTCCTTCTTCGTGCCTATATGTTTACAACTTCATACTTTTAGATTTCATATGGTTCCATTACATGTGCATTTTTCTTTATTCATCATAGTGTTACACAACTATACGTACATCCATTTTCATTCTACAACATCAATTTAACAAGAATTTATATCTAAACACAACTAAATCAATCTAGACATTTCATTCTACAAAATCAATTTAACAAGAATTTATATCTAAACACAACTAAATCAATCTAGACATTTCCTCGAACATGTTGTGTGCGTATCATCAATTAAGCATATTGTACAAGTATCTTAAGCATATTTTCCATAATTCATCCATTGATTAGCATAGCAAATCCCCAATTTCACAATTTGACATCCTAATCATGTACATATAGTTCTACATAATTTACCCATCAAAATACCATCAACACATTTCTTCTAACATCTACATTATGCTAACTTACAATTAAAACTTCACAAATCTTGATCATACTATAACAATCAAGTGGGTTTTACCCCAAATAATCAACATAGACAAAATTAAGCATATTATAACATCTACACATTTATATCAACTAACGTTCATGTTAAATTTTACACTACATTCACGGATTACACATAACCCACTTAATCAAACATCACTAAAACATAAATTTCAACTTACTTGATGTTAGGAACACTTAGATGATCATAATGCTTAGTTCATGCATTCATTTAGCCTTCAAATTTCCTTCCAATTTGACTGATTTTGTGTTGGTAGGGTTTTGTTCTTCCCCCTTCTCCTGCTATTCACGTCGCGCATACACACACACACACACACATCCCTGATGTGTGTGTTTTGTGTTAAGATTTTAATTAAATTACTTTTCTAATTGCCCAAGTTTGGCCCCTCAAATATTGAGAATTTTACTTTATGGTTAACTTTTTGTTATCATGCATTCTTAACTTAACATTTTCATATTTATACATATATTTATATTTTGGGGTGTTACAATATCACCGCAAGGAGGCGGTATATAACGGGCAAACCCTTCAAAAGGTGGCACGGAGTCTTGACACTTGCTTTCGTGACTTGAAATTCCCCCGCATTGTCCACTAATTTCCTGAAATACATGTTAAGTTGAAAACATCAACAAAAGTTGCCGAGTTCATGCATTTTAGTTGTATAAGATGAATTCGTAAAATGTGAGATGATTTTAGATGAAAACGGTATGTAAAGTGTCAATGAAATCGTTGATCATTAATGTTTTGCAAGGACATTAATATGTGTGACGACATAGGAAGCAATCCAAACCTAGACGATTTTATGTCGATTACCCTCGACTGTGACACAAATGCACTCTTCTACGTGGGTCTAAAACCAAGAGTGGGGCTCTCCAAAACCCGTTAGATCTAACCCTTTGTTCCTCAGTCTAAACTAGATTAATGGTGCTTAAGTACAACCCTATTCGCACATGATCTAAGTTGTTTCATTCCCTAGCTTATCATACCGTTGTACATGTATTTCCCCCATTAGTTGTAAAATTGAAAAGCATTTAAAATGAAAAGGGGACATGAACTCACAGGATTGCATTTCGTAAAAGCTTGTAATCTCATGAGCGGTTCTCTTGATTAGTATCACGACCAACAAATGTCCTAGATTTGTTAGACACTTCGGTCTTGTAATGTCTTATGTACAAGTGTTCTATTTTGAATATTTATTAAGACTTGTATGGAATTGTTATTCATTGAATTATGCTTTAGATGAATTATTTGATAAACTGTTAATATATATTTACCAAATATATATATTCTTGTATCTTGTGGGTTATGTTAACGGGTGTGGCCCTCTTGACTTCGTGTCTCGCACGAGTAAGTTGTATGTGTCTACAACACTCGTAGGGTCGTGCCCCTCTTGTAGTCGGGTCTCCCCCATTTGGCTCGATAGATGGTAAAAAATGTTTTGGTCAAAAATTACCTAAGCAATTTAGTGATCAAATTAGTTAAGTGAGGTAGTGTGCTAAAATTATGTGTGAAAAATATGTTAACCAAGTTAGTTATAAAAACAGTTTCAGGATACGGCTCAAGATATAGAGTTGTATCTATGATCAAACAATGAGCGGAAAAGTAAAGGTTGACACGTGATGTACGAGGAAAGCCCTTGATCAATCTAGATCGCCGGCACAAAACCTCGGGAGCTGACAATCGCAGCTGCCTTGTTCTTCTATTGCTTCAAATATCAGGATACAGTGCAGGATGTAGAGCGAATCAACTAGGTGTTACAATGTGATTTGAATACAAGTGTTTGTGTGTAGTGTTTGCAGAGAGCTTGAGAGAAAGTGTTTGAAAATATGCAAGTTGCGTGCCTTAATCTGATCCGCCCCCATCTATTTATAGTAAAACAAATGTAACAAACTATCATAAATAACCGGGATCCAGCGAATATTCCTCAGTCTAACGTTGTAGACCTGGTCTTTCGAGTTCAACGTCTCTCCCATAACAAATACGTCCGAGTCTTGAGGAGACGAAGTCCATTTGACCGTTGGCAAGTCCCAGTCTTTAACCTACACATGATTAATTCGATCAACCTCAGGATATCGCCCAAGATGTTAGCAATATCCTCGTCCAGCATCCTGGTCACAAATAAACAATAAAAAGCAGGATATTGGTCAAGATATGTATGGCTAGAAAATGACCCATAACAATTGTCCCCAAATATATCGGTTGGTATACCAATCCAACGGATATATTTTAAAAGTTTTATCCCGTAATTCAAGGCATTTAAAACGAAGCGACGGTCAAGATCACATCATAACCTCCAACGCGCTTTTAGCTCAATGGAGATCCACAATGCCCCTATATCTTCTCTCTTCTTGTTTGAAAAGCAGATATCTCCAACAGAGTCTCCAGGTAATTCCCCATTTCTCATTCACTTTCTGTCAATTTTTCTTGCCTTATTCGTAATGGCTGCCGAGACCTTTACCCAGCAGAATCTCCTCAAAAATCCTGAAAAGGAGGTCTGCGCTTTCGACAACGCAGACATCGCGGCTTTGA
The DNA here is from genome assembly GCA_030545235.1 of Helianthus tuberosus. NCBI lineage: Eukaryota > Viridiplantae > Streptophyta > Magnoliopsida > Asterales > Asteraceae > Helianthus > Helianthus tuberosus. The sequence goes on from CM060400.1 coordinate 60,302,933, forward strand.
GAGCTTCCGGTGCTTTCCCTGATAACACAGTCTTTAGATCGTTCGATCGGTCAATTCAATCGGATGTTTCTTCCACATATTGGGTCTGCTTTCCAGCATACCCTTTTTCGCTGGGTCTTCGATACCCCTTCCCTGAATTCATGATGCAATTCTTCCGAACCACCGGCATCTCATTTGCTCAAACCATGCCCATGGTTTGGAGAGTATTAATCGTACTTAACCAAATAAAAAACCTTCACTGCCCCGACCTCTGCATCGAGGATCTGCCTATTACTTATCGCCTCCGATCCCACAGCTCTAGCCGGTTCTTGCTTTTTTCGACCTCTAGCAAACCCCTTATTCTTAAAGCCACCAAAAACGAAGATGGATGGCAACACAAATTTTTCTTTGTCAAACGAGACTCCATTGCTGAGGGTTCCAGCCTTCCGGTGGAGTGGTTAACCACCGGTAGGGTCATAAATGTTCTCATGTACCTTTAGATTTTTATCTTTTACTAATATCCTTCTTTTTGATTCTTATGCAGTGAATTTCAAGGAAGTAGCTCCCCCTACCGCTGAATCAGAGGAAAGAATCAAAACTGTTTACCAATTACCTGCAATAGACAGGAGTTTCACCACACACGCCCCGAGTTCCAGTCAATACTCGTCATCTGAAATGTCTGGTAAGGATTACTTCTAAAATAGTTAGTTAGTATAACATCATAATAATAATAATAATAATAATGTAAAAAATTTTCCTTTATGCAGCACCGACCAAGATCCCTGAAGTCTTTAACCTCGACGAGTTGGACAGTTATTCTGATCAGGTTCAGGTCAAGAAAGAACCTAGTCCCAGGGCCACAACCTCATCCAAACCCAGTGGTTCCAAAGCCATTGTCATCAGCAAACCCTTGCCAACTACCAAGCCCCGGAGCTCCAGCTCTCGTAAAAGGAAAGAGCTCGATTCCGCCGTCATTTCTGACACTTTTCCCTATGAGAAGCACGGGTTCATTGAAGCTAGCGGGTTTATGACTTCCTTTCTTAACCAGATTAGTATTCTCAAACCACATCCTGCAGCAAAGATTTATCAATATTAATACCTGTCCTCTTACTTTCGTAGGGTCTTGAGCGTCTGGTTCATCTATATCAAGAATCCTGCGGGCTTAACAAGACGCTTGAATCCAAGTTAAAGGAAGCAGAAGTCACGATCTCCGATCAAGGCATTATTGCAGCCGCCAAATCTCGTCATTACGAGGAGAAGTTCAAAGCTATGATTCCAGAACACCAGACTGCTCTCAACAAAGCTACTCTTCAAGCCCAAGCCGATCTTGAAGCTGCCCATGTGCAACATGAACGGGATATGGTCACCTACCGGGATAGCCTTAAGAGTTCCGTCGTCACTTCTCTTCTCCAGGCCAGGATGAAGATGGCACATGAAGCCAAAACACTAGGTTTTGAATGCCCTTCTTGGGACGTTGGTGCCTGGGAAACGAGACTAAAGAATCTTGGCGGCATTTCTACCACACCAGCTGCTGAAGGATCTTCCAAAGTAGCTGAAAAAGCTAACGATGCTGAGAGGAATGCTGAGGTTGATCCTGAGACGAATGCTGCTGAAATTACCGCGAACGAAGATAGCACTGCCCCCTAAACCTTATTTCCTTTTGTTTGAACAATTTTATGTCTTACGAACAATTTTTATTTTCTGCATTAAAACAATTTGATAACCGAAGGAGGATGGGTCCTGGGTTTCAGGATGAAGCCTTTGGTTATCAGCTAGTACCGTTTATTTCCAGTAATTTCATCTTTCATTTTTCTTGCTATCACTTTCTGTCTTTCTTATTATAGACCTTAGTTTTGCAACATATAGTCAGTGATATATTACCAAAACTTTTATTAATCCAATCACCTTTAGAGAAAATTAAAAGATAGTTCATTTTAAAACCTGTTATGACGATACTAACTTAATTAAAGTTTAGTACCAGTTTCATATATCTTAATCAAATATCCTGAAAAGTATTTTGAAAATATATTTTGAGAATATATCCCGAGAATTTATCCTAATCAGGATATTTAACCTTTTACCAAACATAGTATTGTCAAAAACTTAAACGATGTTTATAAAGGAAAGATCATACCAGGAATAGGGTATAACCCTATTATCAAACCTCAATCCCTTTGCAACTTTTCCAATGAAGATGTCCCCTGTCTGAGACACTTAGTGCGTTAGTTCTGAGCCTTATCCTTTGAGCTTTACACCATTGCCTTAGTAGGAATGTCCCCTATGTACAATGCCTTCAAATACTTAGAAATCTTCTGGATATCAGTTCCCATTGTATAGACAATTTTTCATGTTACAGGGGTAAAACCCAAGAATGTACTGGAGATAAATCCCTTGAATTCTGGGGGAAATCCCAAATTTTCGTGCGCTACATGCGGGAGTGTATAAACTCCAAGACTTAGAAAGGTGAAAACCTTTAAACCTTAGAGAGTATGAAAATACCCTTTCGTGAGAGAGGGTGATCAATCCTCATATACCTTTAGGATTCAGGATATAGCCAATAGTGACGAAATTGTTAGCCACTTTTACATGGACTGGTCCCGCCACCCTGAACTATCCCTGAATAACTTGCGCTCCAGGCGGAGTGTTTAAACCCAATTCGGAAGAAAGGTGAATACCTTTAAACCTGTGAAGGGATCGGGATCCCTTATACGTGAGAGAGGGGGCCAATCCTCTAATCTTCCGAAGTATCCTGAGTGAGCATCCTAGAGCTATATCCTGAAGCATATACTGCAAAACATCCGTAAACTAAGGTGGTTGTTAGCTTGGCTAACACCCCTCCGATGCTTAAGTTAGTATTGGGTTTCAAAGAACAAATCAAATCAAACATATTTAAAAGAGATAGAATTCATACCATCTTGAGATAGAAATTACATTCTATTCTTACTTGAAATAGAGCTTTAAGTGTATTGCATTCCAGGATCTTGGTAGCATATCCCCTTCCATATTCTTGAGTCTATATGCTCCTTTCCCTGCTTCTGACTCAACTTCATATGGTCCTTCCCATTTTGGAGCTAGCTTACCATTGGCAGGATTAGTGGTATTTTGAAAAGCCTTTCTTAGCACCCAATCTCCAACTCTGAACCTTCTAATCCTTATATTCTTGTTGTATGTTCTGGATATCCTTTGTTGATATGCCGCCATTCTTAGCCGTGCTACATCTCTTGTCTCATCAATAGTATCCAGCTCCTGGCATAGGACTTCAGAATTCTGCTCAGGATTCCAGAGGTTGGATCTTGCTGTGGGTATCACCATTTCTGTCGGGATCACTGCTTCTGCTCCAAATACTAAGGAAAACGGGGTTTGACCAGTTGCATTTTTTACCGTCGTTCTATCAGCCCACAAAACAAAGGGTAATTCTTCTGCCCATCTCCCTTTCTTGGCCCCTAATCTTTTCTTCAAGTTGTTGCAATTATCTTGTTTGAAGATTCAGCTTGTCCATTTGCTTGAGGATGTACAGGAGTAGACGTAATCATTTTGATTCCCCAACTCTTGAAAAAGTCAGTAGTCCTCTTACTTATAAACTGAGAACCATTGTCACAGATTATCTCGGCTGGTACTCCGAATCTGGTCAGGATATTTCTCTTTATGAAGGATACCACTTCTTGATCCCTGAGTTGGACAAATGCCTCGGCTTCAACCCATTTGGAGAAATAATTTGTCATTGCCAACATAAAAACCTTCCCTCCTGGAGCCTTTGGAAGCTTTCCCACTATATCCATCCCCCACTTCATAAATGGCCAAGGGGAAATAATAGGATATAATGGTTCAGCAGGCTGATGCAGTATGTTACTATGTCTTTGACATGCATCACATCTTCGAACATATTCTGTGGCATATTTCCTCATTGTCGGCCAATAATATCCTGTCCTTAATACTTTTGAGAATAATGATCTGCCCCCAGTATGGTTACCACAATCCCGTTCATGTATATCTTGAAGTACTTCTTTTGCTTCAGGATCCTCCAAGCACCTCAAATACGGTCCTGCAAGAGATTTCTTGTATAAAACATTATTTATAATAGTGAACCGTGAAACCTTCATCCTAAATGCCTTAGGATTTTCATTTCCGGGGATATGTCCTTCCTTGACATATCTCATGATTGGAGCCGTCCAGGATTTAGGATCCTCTTCAGGATACCCTGCGCCAGGATCCTGAATACCCACTACTTCTTTATCCTGAGGATTCGTTGTAGGATACAAGATATGTAATATTGGTATTTGGGTTCCTTCCGGTATCCTTATCGATGATCCCAGATTTGCAAAGGCATCTGCTTCAGCATTATCTTCCCTTGGTACATGTTCAAGTGTAAAAACATCGAAACATCCTGCTAATTTTTTGAGAATATCGAGGGATTCGATTAATTTCTCACCCTTAACTGCATAGGATCCATTAAAATGGTTAGTGATTAACAAGGAGTCAACATACACTTGCAAATTCTTGATAGTCATATTCCTAGCCAACTCTAATCCTGCAATTAAAGCCTCATACTCTGCTTCATTATTAGTAGCAGGAAATTCACATCTAATAGCCTGGGGTAATATGTCCCCCTGTCGCGATTTTAGTAGTATACCTAATCCTACTCCTCTTACATTAGATGCACCATCAGTATATAACGTCCAGGATCCTGAAGATTCTCCTAACTGTTGAACTTCTAGGTCTACTTCCTTCTGAATGTCACTACTGAAATCAGCCACAAAGTCAGCTAAAGCTTGAGACTTTATGGCATTTCTAGGTTCATATACTAAATCATAAGCACTTAACTTTACTGACCACTTAGCCATTCTGCCTGACATCTCAGGTTTCCTAAGCACGTTTTTAACAGGCTAATTGGTTTTAACATGGATCCTATGTGTCTCAAAATAATGTCTAAGCTTTGTCGATGCCATAACTAGGGCTAATATCAATTTTTCTAAATGAGAATATCTAGTTTCAGCATCTAGCAGACTTTTACTAACATAATAGACAGGATATTGCTGACCTTCATGGTCTTTTATAAGAACGGCACTTACAGCATTCCCTGATACAGCGAGGTATAAGGATAGTGGTTCACCGTTTTCAGGCTTCATCAATAGAGGTGCAGTCGAGAGATATCGCTTCAAATCCTGCAAGGCTGCTTCATGTTTTGCTCCCCATTCGAACTTCTTATTCTTCTTGAGGATATCATAGAATTCCTTACATTTTTTGGAGGATCTTGAAATAAATCTGTTCAATGATGCTACTCGGCCTGTTAACCGTTGAACATCCTTCATATTCGAGGGTGATTTTATATCCAGGATAGCTTTAATCTGCTCCGGGCTTGCCTCTATCCCTCTCTTCGTCACCATATATCCTAGAAACTTTCATGCCCCCACTCCGAAATGGCACTTAGCAGGATTCAGCTTCATGTTATACTGATCCAAGATATCAAATGCTCCCTTGATATCCTGAAGGTGATCCTCAGCCTTTTTAGATTTCACCACCATATCGTCAATATATACCTCCATGGTGTCCCCCATCTTATCTTTAAACATCATGTTCACCAATCTCTGGTTTGTTGCACCTGCTTTTTTCAAACCGAAAGGCATAGCAGTATAGCAATAAATACCTGTTGGTGTCATGAATGCAGTATCCTCCTGGTCCGAAGGCTCCATTTGAATCTGCTGAAATCCTGAGGATTCATCCATGAAGGTCAACATTTCATGCCCTGCAGTAGCATCCACCATTGCATCGATGTGAGGAAGAGGAAATGGGACTTTAGGACAAGCCTTGTTCAAGTCTGTGTAGTCTACACAGACTCTCCATTTCCTATTTTTCTTCTGCACTACGACCACATTTGCCAACCATCTTGGGAACTTGACTTCTCTGACCATTTTAGACTTTAACAATCTTTCAACTTCCTCTTGGATGATTATATTTCGCTCAGGAGCAAACTTCCTTCTTTTTTGCTGAACAGGTTTGAACGACCTGTCAATTCCAAGCTTGTGAGTGATAATGTCTTTGGATATGCATGTCATATCCTCATGCTTCCATGCAAACGTTGACATCCTGCATTTCAAAAAGTTAGTTAATTGCTCTTCAATATCCTGAGGGATATTGGTTCGTACGAGCACCGAGATATCAGAATTATCCTGAACCAGGATAACTTTCTTCACATCCTGCTCTGAAGCCTCCAAGGTATCCCGGGCCCGCATCTTTAATTGCTATGCTGGATTAGTCTTGGTTGAGGATTTCATTGAGGATGAGTAGCATTCATTCGCCTCCTGTTGATCACTATCAACTTTAACGACCCCCCAAGGGGTTGGAATTTTGATACATTGGTGATAAGTCGAAGGCACAGCCTTCATATCATGGATCCACGGCCTGCCTAGTATGATGTTATAGCAGGATAAGGAGTCCATCACACAGAAGCGTTGTATCAAGTTAACCCCTTCAACGTATACTGGTAACTTTATCTCCCCTACGGTATTCCTAGCTTCTCCACTGAAACCGACGAGCACAGTGGACTTCGAAGTAATGTCCATCGGAGATACATTCATCCTTTTCAATGTTTCCAGCTGAATTATATTGAAAGAACTACCGTTGTCCACCAATATCCTGCGTACAAAATGGTTAGCCACATATAATGTTATTACCAAAGCATCATGGTGAGGATCCTGAACAGTATCCCTGTCATCACTATCGAAAGTGATCACTTTATCAGTTGTGAGGGTAGTCATCCTGACTGGTTTGTCTCCCCTCTCACTCTTAGCTTCCTTTGCATGTCTCTTAGCCGCCGAATACGAAGTCCCACAAATGTCGGATCCTCCTGAAATAAAGTTAATTATCTTGGCATCTGCTGGGGGTGATGCTGCACGTTCAGGATCCTTCTCGGGATCCTGCCCTTTATTCTTCTTTCTTCCCAGCAAATCCTTCAGATACCCTTTGCTTAAAGCAATGCAATCCTCGGTCATATGTCCGAAGTCTTCATGGAAGGCACACCATTTGGATTTATCCTTCCAATCAGCTTTCTGCTGGTTCTTTCGAGGCCACCTAGCTTTGTCCCCTAAACCCTGCATAGCATACATTAACTCAGGTATATTAAGAGAAAAGCAGTATTCAGACAAGTCAGGATATTCTTCAGGATCCTCGTCTTCAACAGCATTCACTTTCTTATTATCATTTATGCCATATGGCTTGGAGCGATATGGCTTATATGAGGATTCTGATTTCCTGTTGGTTGATTCGTAGGTTGAGGTAGAATTCATCCTCTCTTGCATCTTCTTGTCATCTTCCAAACGGATATATCTCAAAGCCCTGTTACGAGCTTCGTCGAGATTCCTGCAGGGATTCATTAGAAGATCCTGATAAAACTGAGAATCCTTTTGTAACCCCATCTTAAAAGCTTGCACAGCTGTTGCAACATCAAGATGTGGGATGTCCAAGGATTCTCGACTGAACTTGTTCACATAATCCCTCAAGGATTCCTGAGATCCTTGAGTTATCCTGTAGAGGTCACTGGTTAGTTTCTCAAAACTCCGACTACAAGAAAATTGACTGTTAAATAAATTAACCAAATGAGCAAACGAAGTAGTTGAGTGAGGAGGGACGTTTAATAGACATTTTAAGGCTGATCCTGTCAAAGTAGAACCGAATCCCTTGCATAAGCATGCTTCCTTGAGATCTGGAGGGATAGGATTGATTTCCATCCGTTCCCTATACTGGGCAATATGCTCCTCAGGATCCGTAGTCCCGTCATACAGTTTCATGTTGGGAGTCTGGAATCTTTTTGGGATTTCAGCATCACAGATAGGATACGCAAAGCGGGATATCCTGTGGCTGTCTTGGGATACTTCCGGAATTGGTTGGACCACTCCAGGTACACTGGATATCATGTCCTTCAATTTCTGGAGCTCCCTGGTAAATGTTGACGTCATACCTGCATCCTGCAAAGACCCATTGTTGTTAGTAGCAAGAATATTATTATTTGACACATTACCAGTTTGAGGATTTTGGCCATATCCTGAAGCATATCCTGAACTCCTCACAGTCAACATCCTGACCGAGGAGGGTATCTCAGGGGTATGATTCTGAGAATGGCTTGGGACGATATTCCCCCTGTTATCCTCAGTGTAAACCGCGAAACTGAAGTTCAAAGCCCTGGGCTGTATAGGAGTGACAGTTTCTTCAGTAGGTCTACTCGAGCTAGCTTTTAAGAGTTTTATTTCTCTTAACAGCATTTGGTTAGTTTCCTGTTACTGCCTCATTTGTTCCTGCACACTTCCAAATAAAGTTAGAATTTCATCATTAGAGGCTAAAACGGGAGCAGATCCCTGAACACTCCGAGTAGGGATAACATCTTGAGGTTGTGAAGAAAATGGCATCCTTGGAGGAGGTGGTGGAAGCACCGAACCGGTAGTAGCAGAGGTTGCAGCAGACATAGTGGAGGAGCTCATGTTTGATCTTGAGGCCATTGTAAACAATGTGGCAAAAAGTTTCGAAAACAGAAAACCGATTAATGATTTCACAAAAAAATTTAGTAAAGAGAGCACCACTTGCCCCACGGTGGGCGCCAAATTGTTTTGGTCAAAAATTACCTAAGCAATTTAGTGATCAAATTAGTTAAGTAAGGTAGTGTGCTAAAATTATGTGTGAAAAATATGTTAATCAAGTTAGTTATAAAAACAGTTTCAGGATACGGCTCATGTTGGCGCATGGAATGTCTGTTGACTTCATCTGCATTACGTCTTAGGTTAAGATAAGTCAACATAGGAGCTAGTATGTCAAAATTAGGTTTTATGTTGATAGGTCCGCTTTTGTGAACATTTGTTTGTATAGGTTCGCTTATGTGTCAAACATGTTTGCTTATAGGTCATCAGGTTGGTTCGCTTATTTGTCAATGTAATAGGTCCGCTTATATGGACATTGTCCATAAAAGCGAACCATAAGCTAATAGGTCCGCTTATATGGACGTCCATATAAGCGAACCTGATCACACTATATATAGGGTCATATGAGCGAACCTGAGATTATTATTCGTGTATGTTGGAGCGGATCATGGTCATTGCTTAGGTGTCGGAATTCTGTCAAATTGTATTCTGAAAGCAATAAAAGAGAAGAAATTGAATGAAACAGCTGTTGTAACTTTGCGTGCATTGTTTCCGCCTTTACACGTAAAGATGAACTGCCTTGACTGACTTTTCAAGGTCAAAGAACGGTCCAACAAGTGGTATCAGAGCTCAGGACGAGGAGTTCATACTACTACAGCTTGATTCTACCGAATTCTCTGATTTCTACTCTCTTTCTTTCATATTTTTTTTCAATTTGAAGTGGTTCCTACGGTTGGAATTGTCTGATTTTTTAGTATAACGTGCGGAGCATACTTTTAACACACCTTAGAAAGTTTCAGGTTAAAACTCGGCTTAAAAATGGTTAAAATTGGGTAAAAGTTAGGTCCGCTTTTACGGTCATTCGTAGGTCCGCTCAAAATAACCATTTAGGTCCGCTTATTAGGTCATGTTTGTTGTAGATTCGCTCTAGAGGTCCGCTCATTCGGACATCATTAGGTTCGCTTTTGTGGTTCGCTCTTGAGGTTCTCTTTTACAGACAACAGTTAGGTCCGCTTATTTGAACCTTGTAGATTCGCTTGAACGGACATTGTAGATCCGCTTATTTGGACAATACCTGGTCTGCTCATTCAGACTTTATCTGGTCCGTTTATCCGAACAATACCTGGTCCGCTTATTTGTCAGATACTATTTCGCTTATCTGTCAAGACTGAATTCGCTCATAGGGACAGTGTTGATTTCACGTGAAAACTTTCATTGAATCATTTGTTTTTTATTGAAAAATTGATAGACTCTATGTGCTTTGACTGAATACATTCAAACGGTCCAATTAAAATCAATTGTCTGCCATTTTAAATCGAATTGCATGTGAAACAATAAAGGGAGGCCCAATCAGGTGAATGTTGTGCATGTGATCTGAAGTTATTTGCGGTCCAATGAGAATATAATATGCATTAAATCTTGTCAGCCCACTTTTAGTGAAGGTCCAATGAGAATCGATTGATCATATAACTTGTCGGTCATTTTTTTAAAAATCACAAGTATTTGAACGGCCCAATTACATTCTTTAATTGTTCAAAAGGCCCAATCGGATTTTTTCCCTTGAAATGGGTGGCTAGTGGTTTATTTGGTTCAATCAGAGTAAAGTGTGTCTTATTTTGCTCAAGTATACATTGTGTGCTATTTCGCTCAGAGTGTCATATTTTGCTCGAAAGTGAACATTTTTTGTGTCAAGATCATTTCACGACAATCGAGTGTTAGTATATTTCAGATTATTGGATATAGTTTAAGCTGATTGAGTTTGTTTGATTGTTCTTAGGTGTTTGAAGATGTCAAGCAGTGAGGTTGATCCTGATAGATATTGGAAAGCAGATTATGCAAGATGGGAAATTGGAAAATTAAACGAACCATTCAAAGAAGCCAAGAGAGCAAAAAGATGGAATGAAGAGTTGGAATGTTACATGGATCCACGGGGTAATCCAGTTGTTGACCCATCAAAAGTGGATTTCAAAGCGGTAACAAATTTGATTCCAAGGCAAGCTACTTTCAACACACGAAGGTTATCTGATAAAACATATCTGCCTGATTTGGAGAAGAAGATAAGAGAGGTTTGTGAAGCAAGTCTACCGAAGGTGGTAGAAATGAAGAAGCGAAAAGAAGAAGAATTGAAAAAGATGGTTGAAGATTTGAAGAAGAAAGCTTTAGAGGAAGTCAAAGTGGAAGCAGTAAAAACTGAGAAAGTGAAAGAAGCTGTTACGGAAAAACAGCAGGTACTTGAAGAAGTAATTTCCGAGAAAAAAGAATCTAAAAAGAATGGATCTTCAAGTTCTAAAATTGTGTGCTCGAAATGAGAAAAATCAGAAGCAGACAATGTGAAACTCTTGAAGGATGTGGAGAGTTTGACATTGGAAAACAAAGCTTTGAAAGACGAGAAGAAAGCTGATTATGAACAGATTCTGGAGTTGCGCTTGAACTGTGAAAAACTAAAGACTGAAAATATCAAATTGTTGAGTAGTTTGGACAGTTTGACATTGGAAATTAATAATTTGAAAGAAAAAAAAAAGGATTTTGGAAAAATTGAAAATGAAAACATTTCTTGGATAAAATTGGAAAATGAAGCGTTAAAAGAAAAAGAAAAAAAATTTCAAAGTCAAATGAAGGTTTTAGCTGTTATTTTTAACAATAATCTTGCAAAACAGATTGAAATAAATTCTCATCTTCAGAAAATCATTCGACTTGAAAATGAAGCTAAAATTGCTCGGAACAAAATTTCTAAGTTAGAGAATAAATTGAAAGGTTTTGTGACTTCGGCACCATATTTGTGTCCAAAACCGATCAATTCTGTTCTAATAAGTGACAATGTCACAAATTTTGACAAAGTCAAAATTGAAGATTGTGATGAAATATCTGATGATGAAAAAGAAAAGAAAAGAAAAATATTTTTAGATTTACAAGAAAAATTTAAAAATACTGTTTTGCAATCTACTGAAACAGGTGAATGTTCTAAACAAAAACATGTTAAGAAGAGTGTAGAACAAAAACAAAAAGATAAAAATGAAAATAAAAGCTCATCAGACAAGTCATCCAATCATTATCAAAAATCACAAAAATTTAAAAATGAAAACTCACAAAATGTTGGTAATAAGTGGTGCAGTTTTGACCACAGTGCTCAAAAGCCAAATCCAGCATTGAAAAGGAGAAATGACTATAACCAAGCCAAACAATGTTATGATCTGAAGGTTTGGACTGATAGAAGAGGATGGTACGATAACAGAGTGTGCCACACCTGTGGTGTGAAAGGACACATTGCTGTTAACTGCCAGAATTGGAATTATGAAACAAGAAGATGCTATAATTGTCATATCAGAGGTCATATTGCCAGAGATTGCTCGAGGAGATCAATGGGAAAATCGAGGGTTGAATCTTAAAGAATGGCAAAGAAGCCAGTCAACGTCAAGCCCCATGAACAGAAGGTTCTAAAACCTAAAGTTCAGGATCAGACAATTCAAGAAAAGAAAGTTACATTTTCACAGGGGCAGAAAGACAGACTGTGAAAGAAAAGGAAGAAGGCGAGAGAGTATCTCGAGAAAATTTTGTCTTCGGGTTCACCGGATAGATTGAATAAAAGTTCTGATGAATCAACTCACTCGACTGCAAAGCCAAGTAAATTGAATTCTTCAGATGCAAATCTGAGGACAAAAGAGAAAAAGGAGAAAAAGAAAGTTGTCGGCGATGAATCTGGCTCATCAAAGTCAGACAAGCCACATTCAGGCAATGATTCTGGTTCGTCTAAGCCAGAAGAGCCTGTTGTTGAGGTAAAATCTGAGAATTCAGGTTTAACAAGGGATGATGTAAATTTTCCATCATTGTTAAACAAGAATTTAAAATCACCCAAGGCTGGTCAGGTGTAACACCTGGGTCACTACGACCATCAAACAAATACCGAACCAATGAAATATTATATTTCATACTTGGGATTTGTAAAAATATGTGTATCATTTGCACATATCAATTTTTTGTTCAATTCCAAACTCTAAATCGCTTTCTGGAAGGTTATACGCGCACCAATGCATAAATATAACCAGTTTAGTGCAACAAACACTCCGTAATAGTGACATAGGCTTAACATACCTTAAATAACCTTTACATAACTTAGAAATAAGTTTTGAAGGCTTTGGTATGGCAAAAACAAGTTAATTCGCTTACAGGGACTAAACTTGACAAACTGCGAAAGTATGCGAATCTGAACTGTAACAGACATTCCGGAACATGACCATAAGTTAAACACACCTTAAATATCCTTTATATAGCTTAGAAATAGGCTTTGAGGGGTTCGGTGTGCTAAAATAAACTTTAGGGTCATTCAGGGACTAAAAGTGTTAAAAAGTGCACAAGTTTGCATTTTTTCGCATAACTTACGTTCTGAATACATCCGTACATCCAAAAAAATTTATGTAAGCACTATAATATTTTATTTTAGTGTTTGGAATAAGAAAAATCCATTCGTCGCGTCATTTGGATCGTTTTTCGCGCTTATGCGCATTCCGTCGTAATTAAGCGAACATCGTGTTCGTACGACCAAACGAACCAACATCCGACATATTTTTGAGCATGTTTCATGTCCACAATGTTTAGGCATTATTTTAGGGCCTTAAAGTTGGCTTTACGGGCCTTAGAAGTGTCGGGAATGGCCTTAAACACGTGCAGGGACTGAAACTGTAAATTCTGAAACATATTGCTGATCAGACAAGGCCAGGCGGCCCGCCTGAGCCTTTGTGAATCCTGAAGCGGGCCGCATGGCTCCTTCTGACCAGATTAACTGCATTTAACAGCAGATTCCAGCTATTTAATCCACAACCACACACTCACACTTGCTTAGTCAGCTGATAAGAACCCATTTTTAGTCACCACAAATTGCCAACACATGTACGGGTGGGATTCGAGCACGGTTTCCATGAAACGATCTTAACGGTTCGGGTAATCCTATAAATACCCATCCACCCCATTGCAAAACTTACAAGAATTTTGATTTGAGAAACTCTAAGTTGAAACTATTGTTTCATACCTGAGATTTTTGAATCGAAATTAGCATTCGGGGACCCTTCGTAAGTATTCTTTCGTTCTTTTATTGCTTTTCGAGTCTTTTTGAGTCTGAAAGTCAAACTTTGTTTAACTTTCTGCGTTGACCAGTTTATGGTCAATGCGAAGTTCGTTTGAACTTCGCAACGTGAGTGTAATCACGTTGGTTATAGTCCATTGGGACTATGCCTACTGATTACCACGTTGTCTAGGGTCGTAGGGTAAGCAATCTGATAAATCGCTTATACCTTCGAACCCGACCCAGTTTGGTCGATCATTAGGATCCGACCAAATACATTAGGTGACCATAGTATATAGGGAATAACCTTCCGAGGTTATACCTTATGGTCACATCGTTTAAATAGTTGTATGATAGGTAGTTTATATGCCTTAGGTAAATTACCAGAATACCCTTTTCATGTATAATTGGTAATTAAGCATATGTAACCTAAACTTTTGTCACATAACTGATTATGTAACATGTTTAGGCATATAACACTTGTCATAGGACTAGTTAGGCGGTCCGAACGCGTTTCACGCGGACGACGCGTTAAAGTAGCATAAGCTACCTAAATGGGTCGTAAACACTTATATTAAGGTTTCATTTAGTATGTAGGCTTTGTTAAACCATAAGACACGAGACTCTATACTCGTTTGGTTTACGAACCCTCATTCTATCAGATCTTCCGATTTAGGTCCGGTTTATTAACATAGTTACCTATATTAGGTGCCGTTTGATATCCGCGATCTCTAGCATTGTTTGGTTGTTACTCAAGGACTACTGAGCAATCTCAAGTGAGTACATAGACCCCTCTTTTACTGTTTTCCAAACGTTTTGGAGTGGAACACATGTGCCTACTTGTTACTTTCATGCTTTCCTGTTTTCATATCATATACTTGCTATGTTCATTAGTACATTTATAGTATATGATTTCATTGTTTTACATTACATTTTATACTATGTGTGCCCATTGTGTGCATATTTAGTACATTGTTTTACATTTACATTTTATGCTATGTATGTCCGTTGGTTACATACTTAGTACAGTGTTTTCATCACATGCTTACATTTTTGTTATGACATTTGGGTTGTTTACAATGGAACAATACATTCATTAACATTAGCTACGCCGTTCGTCAGTACGTAGTGGTACCATAGGAATTGACAACTCCCGTTCCTGAAATCCTGGGTTTGTTTGGATTGGAAGGAATGACCGAATTCGATATACATGATTAAGATAAACCTTTAAGTTGTTTAAGGGTTTATCGCCACAGTCTCAAGGCTTGGATGTATGCATTATAACAATACCGCATAGATGTTCGTATCAGTATAGCATGCATTTTCCACAAAACATAGCTTTGATTTAAACCATGTTTTACTTCAATACTTTGTTTTTGTGCATATGGTTTAGTTGATACATTTCACTAGCCATACAGATCATTTTGGTTACACATTACATGATTACATTTGACACATAAACATTATTGAGATTGGTTACACATTACATGATTACATTTGACACATAAACATTATTGACATTGGTTACACATTACATGATTTACATTTGACACATAAACATTATTGACATTGGTTACACGTTACATGATTTACATATTGACATAAACATTTTTGACATATTATTCAATACGTTTGGCAATTAGTTTAAACATAGACATCTTACATTGGTGGTTTGTTTGGGTAAGTGATTTGAGTAACGGTGCGTGTGTAATATGATACAAGCATGGTGGATACGCCGCTGGTACTTCCTATATATAAGTGTTTGTATGGTATTACATATCATAGCGTTATTTGAATCATTTCAATTTAAGATATATAACATTTTATACAAATAACATACTTTTCACAAGACATTAATTTGCAAACAACTTATTTTGTGCAAACTCATTTTTACATGGTTATACATTTAACCATGCATTATTCTCTTATTTATACGTATCATCTGAACTTATTGTTTTTCAAATGATTTACAAAGACAAAGCAAATTACAAGGTTCATGACTAAACATTTTCTTAAACAGAAGTCATGAATCTTATTTTCACAAAACCTATGTACTCGCCGGCATTTTTATGCTGACGTACCTATTTTCACATGTGTTTCAGGAAACGAAGCATAGGATTGATCAAGATACACTTAGGCGGACATGGGCCTTAGTGACAATAAAAGATGCAAGACTAGTTATTTATGTTATGTTTCTTTGATTGTCAAGACATTGTAACTCGTGTATTTAATAAAGCGAAACTTAAATTTCCATGGTTGTGAAACATTAATTCTGTTACAACACTCCCCGATGTTTCCGCCACGTTTTGTATGTTCTGCGTGGTCGGGGTGTGACAGAAAAGATGGTATCAGCGCTCATGGTTATAGGGAATTAGGTTATTAGTAATACTTTGACCTAGTCTATAACCTTTCTAGGACCCTAACGCGAGTTTACTTGCGTTTAGTCATAAAACAATACTGTCACCTATCCTTAGGCGACAACCACAACAAGAACATAAAATTCAAAACCGCTTTGAAAACTAATCATCTGTTCTAGGATGATTGATTACTAGGTTTTGAACCCTCTATTGTAAGGTTTTGAACTCTCTGTTATATGGTTTTGAACCCCTTTGAGTTTTCAAAATCTCGTCAAGGTTTTGGGTTTTAAATAATGTGAACACGTGCAAACTGGAAGGGTGAATGCCTGTATTCTGGGTTTTTTGTCTAGGCAAGCACTTCGTATACATCTCATCAGACGCGAGACCAGTGGTGCTTACCTGGGAATTCTTGGGATGAGTGTTCACTTATAGGCGAGCATGTCTTCGCGATACATTATTTTTGACCCATTTACTTTGATTTGTCACCATCTCATTTGTTTGCCTTAGGTAACAAACAAATGATCACAATTTTCATTCGTTACCATTCTGTATTGATTATCCAATAACCTTTCACTTGCTTCTTCCTATGTCTTTCATTTTCTTCTAGAATGTCTATTCCTCTCAGCACTGGTCAAATGTCCGAGCGAACAGCCAAATTTGTCCAGCATATAGGCGAAGTGATTCAGAAGACTGTGGATTTAGGCATTGCCATGGCTCGTCTCAACAATGAAGTCTCTCGTCTCGACAATGAAACCACTCAAGAGCCATCGAAGGCGGCAGAAGTCAAGCCTGCACCAAGATCAAGGAAGCGTAAGGCTTCAAGGAAACCCGCAATAGTTACACCTAATCAAGCGGGACCTAGCCAACTGACAGCACTACCAGTCAGGAAGCCATACAACGGAATTGAACCCTTGTGCAACCAATGTACCCTTGTGAAACATTAATTCTGTTACAACACTCCCCGATGTTTCCGCCACGTTTTGTATGTTCTGCGTGGTCGGGGTGTGACATCAGGCTTGGGTGAATCTTTTCATATAGAAAAACCTGACTTGCCGGAGTTCCCAGGTTGGTAAGCGTGGAACATGAATCGGCACATTTCTTGAGAAATTTCACTCTGGTGATTTTTCGCCTTACATGTGGTAAATCAGGGACATTAAGTTGTACTTGATTTTCTACAAGTGTTTGTGTTGATAGAATCTTGAACTGTTAAATCTTTCAAAATGGTTAAAGAAGAACAAAGTGATGAAGTAATCCCCTAACCAACAAGTGGTTTGTTAATTCAACAAAACTAATTTTCCGAAAAAAACATTTGATTAAAACAAACTTAAGTGTTTTGAAATCACAATGGGAAAATAGTTTGTTGTCAGGGGGAGTTCTAATTGTTTATGCCAAGTGGATGGCGAATTGAAGCGATTTGATATCAGTTTGTCACGTTTCTTGTATAGTTTGGTTTCAAATTTTCCCAGAAAATCAAAATTGAAACATATTTTGATTTTAGGGGGAGAAAAATTTTAAAAAAATTAGAAAATTTGAAAATGCCAAAAACATTGAAAAAGCAAAAATGAGTTTTGTTGTGAAAAAGAGGAAATGATAGTATATCAGTGGACTATCACAACATGCTAAAGAAATGAAATGTCAAATGTGATAAACGATCTCACTAAAGATGTGACGATAGGCTCAGCTAGACTAGTAGATTTGTGATAACGATACAAACTTAAATGAAAAAGCCTAGTTCTAGTGGGAAACATGGTTGAAAGCATAGTATTTAGTTTTGTCCTTCTTGACTGTGTACCTACTCAGTAATCGCTGAATGTCGAAAGACATAAAAACCGGTCAGTTTGTGAACTTTCACAACTTGCTGAAAAGTCACTGTGATTTTGTGCATTTCATTTTGCAAAGACTTAAACTTGTTTTATTTCTTTATTTTGTTTAAGCATCGGACATCCTCTGCGTATACGTGAGTATCGACCTGGATGTTGTTGCCTAAATGTTCTGCTTTATTTTCTTTGGTGTTTCGTTTAAGCTTTGGATCACCTCTGCGTATACGGGAGTATCGACCTGGTGGTTAAAGCCTAAACAACTTCAACTTATTTTTATTTTCTTATTTTGTTAAACATTGGACTTTCTCTGCGTATACGGAAGTATCGACCTGATTGTTAATGTTTAAACATTCTGCGTTGTTTTTTACATATCACAGTTGATGAAAGTTTAAAGGCATTACTTGAGTTAGTGTATTACATGATGAGGGGATATGCTGAGATCGTGGGGTCCATAAGAATTTAGTGCAAAGTTAATATACCTTAAAGTACCGGTAAGCATGTCGAAAATTTTTAGATTGAGCTTAAGAGGACAAACATATCGTCAATCTATGTGAATCGTTTAAAACATAAAATGTCAAAAGCTTAACGATGCTAGTGATTTGTCTCATAATCTGATATGATCCTCTTACACAAACTCACAAAAATATTGTTTGTATATATTTGTTTACTGCATTTCTTTAAACTCAAAATTCAAAAAGATTTTCGACAACTGATGTTGAAGAGCTGATATTCAAAATTCCAAGTGCTAAACTTGATGAACTAGAGGGTTGGGAGAATATATTGAAAACTTTGAATGTTATATAAAATTGTTTTGAAAGATTGTGTGTTTAGTTAATCAAGGTCATTCATTTGAACTTGATGTAACTAGTATGTTTGTTGAATAAATGTTGTCTACCAGTAAGTTTATTAAATTCAATTGTTATAAATTTGTGAAACTTATGTTGAGGTAGAGGATGTGCAGGGTAACAGGTTTTGGATTTCATTATTCCCATGGAAGCTAATTGTCAAAGTTTGAACCAGATATCTCAGATTCTAGCATATCGAGAGGGGGAGTCTGTGAAAGGGGGAGTCTGGATCAACAGTCAAAGGGAAGATGGAAGTTAGAATCAGGTTGTGATTCTAAACCTGTGAAGAATGCTTATGATGTGAAGATAGAGAGTTGGAGAAAAGACCAAGACTGAAGACTCAGAAACTGAAGACTTCGTCAACATCCAAGGGGGAGTCTGTTGGTGCATGGAATGTCTGTTGACTTCGTCTGTATTACGTCTTAGGTTAAGATAGGTCAACATAGGAGCTAGTATGTCAAAATTAGGTTTTATGTTGATAGGTCCGCTTTTGTGAACATGTGTTTGTATAGGTTCGCTTATGTGTCAAACAGGTTTGCTTATAGGTCATCAGGTTGGTTCGCTTATTTGTCAATGTAATAGGTCCGCTTATATGGACATTGTCCATAAAAGCGAACCATAAGCTAATAGGTCCGCTTATATGGACGTCCATATAAGCGAACCTGATCACACTATATATAGGGTCATATGAGCGAACCTGAGATTATTATTCGTGTATGTTGGAGCGGATCATGGCCATTGCTTAGGTGTCGGAATTCTGTCAAATTGTATTCTGAAAGCAATAAAAGAGAAGAAATTGAATGAAACAGCTGTTGTAAGTTTGCGTGCATTGTTTCCGCCTTTACACGTAAAGATGAACTGCCTTGACTGACTTTTCAAGGTCAAAGAACGGTCCAACAGCTCATGATATAGAGCTGTATCTATGATCAAACAATGAGCGGAAAAGTAAAGGTTGACACGTGATGTACGAGGAAAGCCCTTGATCAATCTAGATCGCCGGCACAAAACCTCGGGAGCTGACAATCGCAGCTGCCTTGTTCTTCTATTGCTTCAAATATCAGGATACAGTGCAGGATGTAGAGCGAATCAACTAGGTGTTACAATGTGATTTGAATACAAGTGTTTGTGTGTAGTGTTTGCAGAGAGCTAGAGAGAAAGTGTTTGAAAATGTGCAAGTTGCGTGCCTTAATCTGATCCGCCCCCATCTATTTATAGTAAAACAAATGTAACAAACTATCCTAAATAACCGGGATCCAGCGAATATTCCTCAGTCAAACGTTGTAGACCTGGTCTTTCGGGTTCAACGTCTCTCCCATAACAAATACGTCCGAGTCTTGAGGAGACGAAGTCCATTTGACCGTTGGCAAGTCCCAGTCTTTAACCTACACGTGATTAATTCGATCAACCTCAGGATATCGCCCAAGATGTTAGCAATATCCTCGTCCAGGATCCTGGTCACAAACAAACAATAAAAAGCAGGATATTGGTCAAGATATGTATACTTAGAAAATGACCCATAACAAAAATAATATCTATTTTTAACTAATTCATGCAAATGTATACTTTTACTCACCATATATTCTTGTCTTTGACGCCTTTGATCAAGTCAAAGTAAATGTCTAGTTGTATTTACTTTCTCAAATAACTGTTAATTGATTTCTTAAGTATTACACATGTGTATAATCCCAAGTGTGGGTATACTTGTATATGAATATTTGTGTATTTAGACAAGTATTCTCATAATTGTGTACAATACTTGTATGATGGTAATTTTTACCAAGTGTTGGTGGTATATGTTGGCTTGTATTTGTAAGTATAGGAATATGTATTTTCTTGTATTTATTTATGTAATTCACCTCTTGTTAGAGATATATCTTTCCGGAATTATTAATCTTGTATAAATATTATCCGAAATCTTGTATTCCTAATATATATATATATATATATATATATATATTTGATGTGTCGATATGAATATATTTCTTAGGCTTGGTAAATGTAGGTATTACTGTCTATCTTAAAAATAATCAATTTTTAAGATTAGTTCAAGAAAATATTTATACCTTCTTAGTTTTCAACCAAAATAATGTATTTTTAAGATGTTGTGAAATTCATATCTTTTTATACTTCAAAAATAATACTTTTAAAATTTGACCAGAATGTAACCCATCTTGTATGCTTATAAATATATTTGGTCACTTGTTCGGTTTTGAAAATGTAGTTTACCAAGCCTCGTTATAATATATATTTTAGTCCGAAATACTAATATAGTCCGTTTAATTGTCCGAGTCGTTTATAGATTGTATCCAAGGTATGAGTATGTGTATTCTTGTGAGTCTTTACTTGTCAAGGTGCATTGTATGGTACTTATTTGTATCATTATTTTCAAGTTCCTAGTTTGTATATATAACTAATACAAACAATATACACATAGCACATAATGGTGATGTGCTATATGTATATATATATAGTATTAGCTTCCAGAGAAAATAGTCAAATGTGTGAAAACTGTGAGAACGATTCTTAGTCACAAGATCTTTCTGACTTGTGTTTGGGATTGATGCGATGACATTTTTGTAAAATACTAGAAACCTTACAACAAAAAGGGGGTAAAATGGGAAGATCCGAACAAGGGTGTACGTGCTAATCACATGTCGTTTCCCCCATAATATTTAAACGTTAATAACTTTTTTTTCGTGATTATTTCTTTAAAAAAAATTTGTTTCATAAAATCCAGTGTTTTATCTTTCAAACGAGTATACTATTGATATAATTTTCGAAAAAATGAACTGGGTATTTTTATGACGTTTTCAACTTTGTTTTTATATGACATTTTCAACTAGGGTTTCATGGTATTTTTTTTATGAACTATGTATTTTTATGGCGTTTTCAACTAGTTTTTTATGGCATTTGTCACACCCCGACCACGAAAAGCAACAAATCGTGGCGGAAACGTCGGGGAGTGTTGTAACAGAATCATTGTTTCATAACACATGGATTGAAGTTTTGTTTTATTGAATTTAAATGTATTACATTACATTGAAACTAGAAACAAAACAAGAACAAATAGACTTTCATTGTTATTAAGTCACTAAGGCCTCATCCATCCCTATGTGAGCATGCACCAATATCATCATCAAACATCATCAACTATGGTACCTGAAACATATGTGAAAATACGTCAGCATTAAAATGCCGGCGAGTACATAGGTTTTATGTGAGTGTCTGATCCATGGCTAGCTTACATGTTGCAATACCTAATTAAAAACCTTGTTTTGAAATGTATAGTATTGTGACATATTTAACTAACTCAAATCAAGTTGGTTATACTTTATGAAAATCTCGTAGCCATGATTCTTAACCCAAAACATTTATTTTATTAAATCAAATTGTAAAACATCTCGTTAATAAAACTCGTATGGTTTACATCTTTTAGAAAAACCTCGTAATATAACCTCGTTTCAATAACCTTTACCCAAGTGATCTAGATAACACAACGATTTATAATGTGTTAAAAGCACTTATATATAGGAAGTACCAGCGGCGTATCCACCATGCTTTTAACACATTACCCCCGCCCCGTTACCTAATCACTTCCCTAACCCAACGGTTCAATCAGATTCAAATGGTTCACATAACAATCAGATTCAAACGGTTCACATAAATCAAACAGTTACAAACGGTTCACCAAATCAAACGGTTACAAACGGTTCACCAAATCAAACGGTTACAAACGGTTCACATAAATCAAACGGTTACAAATGGTTCACCTAATCAAACGGTTACAAACGGTTCACATAAATCAAACGGTTACAAACGGTCACCTAATCAAACGGTTACAAACGGTTCACCTAATCAAATAGTAATATAAACCATAGCATTTGTTTAAAAGACTTGAAAACATTTGGCACATCTGAATCACCCCAAAACAGTTTAAAACGGTAAAAGAGGGGACTATGTACTCACCTGAGGATTCTTAGAAGTCTTGAACAACAACCAAGCAAAGCTAAAGGGATCGGAATCAAATGGCATCTAATATAGGTAACTATGTTAATAAACCGGACCTAAGTTGGAAGATCGGATAGGATGAGGCTTCGTAAACCAAATGAGTATTGGAACTCATATGATATGGTTTAACAAAGCCTACATACTAAATCGAAACCTATGCTAAGTGCTTTCGACCCGTTACGACCCATTAAGGTAGCTTACGCTACTTTAACGCGTCGTTCACGCAAATGCGCGTTCGAGACGTCTAACTAGTCCTATGACAAGTATTATATGCCTAAACATTTTTAAATATGTTGCATAATCAGTTTAGGTGACAAAAGTTAAGTTACATATGCTTAAAATCCAATTATGCATGAAAAGGGCATTTTGGTCATTTTCCTAAGGCATATAAACTACCTATCATACAACTACTTAAACGAAGTGACCATAAGGTATAACCTCGGAAGGTTATTCCCTATACAACTATGGTCACAATAAATGCTTGGTCAGATCCTAATGATCGACCAAACGGGTCGGGTTCGAAAGTCTAAGCGGTTGTCTAGACTGCTTATCTTACGACCCTATATAAGCACTAATCTAAAAGTGACGAGTTAAACATGTTAAAAAATGTTTAACAAAGTTTGAAAACAACTTTGATATCAAAACAAACGGTTTTGATATGCAAGAATAGTTTGGTTGCAAAATACACCTAAACGCGCATTCTGGGCGAAACTATGACTCGTCACTACGCCTAGTCAACATGGTAATCAGTACGTATAGTCACTTGGGACTATAACCATCGTGATTACGATCACGTTGCGAAGTTCAAATGAATTTCGTGTTGACCAACTCGTGGTCAAAGCAGAAAGTCAAACACTGTTTGACTTTCACGCTCGGAAAGCGATAAAAGAATGAAAGAAGCTTACAAAGGGTCCAAGCAAGGAAATCTTGATCAAACTACTCAGGTATGAAGTCCTTAAACTCCAACTTAGAGTAGCTCAATCAGATTTTGTGAGGAACAAGGATAAGGGTGTGGGGTATTTATAGGAAATTCACAGCCGTATGGATCATTCCTCGTAAACCGTGCTTCAATCTGGATCGTACACGTGTGCCCATGGCTTTAGAATACCATGGGTGCCCCAAAATAGCCCCTAGTATTGATAAAAACCATGTGCAAATGACAAAACCCAGCTGCTGATTGAATCAGCTTGTTTTTGCTGGTCTGGGGGTTCTACGTGCCCCGCGTAAGCAGACACCTCAGGTCTACGTGGCCCGCATAAGGGCACTTTCTAGAAATATCAGAAATGCTGCAGCCCAAAAACTTGATTTCGATCCATTTTTGACACGTTTAAGCCCCTTTAACCCCATTTCAAGGCTCTAAAATGAAGTTAAAGTATAGGGAACTTCAAATATGCTCAAAAATATCTCGGATGTCGGTTCGTTTGGTCGTACGGTTGCGTTATTCGGTTAATTACAACGGAAGTCGTAACGGACGCAAAAACGATCCAAATTAAGCGACGAATGGAATTTTATCCTGCCAATCACTAAAATAAAATATTTTAATGAGTTAAATGCTTGGTTGGTCCCTGTGGTTTTCAAAAATTGCAGACTTGGTTCCAATGGTTTACTAATTACACGCATGGTCCCTGTGGTTTTCAAAAATGCACTCGGTTGGTCCCTAGCCCTAACATCAGTTAAATTTCTTAGTTAACTATGTGTGAAATGACTATATTACCCCTGAACAATTAAAAAAATTAAAAAATATATATATAAAGAAGACTCTTCTTCTTCCTCCCCCTCTCTCTCTAAAAACCCACCACCCACCTTCATATTCAACAATCACCATCAGTAACATCATCTTGTATCATCGTCATCATCATCGACGGAAAACCTCAGCACCGCCGTCACCGGAGATCAGGGGGCTACGGGTGTGCTTGTTGGAGATGAGGAGACACTGGAAATCGAAGTCAAAGCTCACCACCACCGTCGCCGTAGCGGCGGATCCAGCTGGTTATTCACCGGAGTTATAAAACGAGATGGAGAGATGGGGTTGCAGGTTGTTGTGGGCGACGATTTCAGGAGAAAAAGGGAGGAGTGGTTGTGGGGTTGCAGTTATAAAACCTGCATCAACCGTAACCCTAACCACCCCAAATCCTCCTGCTCCGCCACCCACTGCCGCACCGCTAACCTTGATTCAACCCACCGGAGGACCTTGATTCAACCCAACACGGCCCCGTCACAGGAAAATCGCTGGCGGTGATGTCGGAGCTGTTAATTGAATCCAGATTCGATCGATTAGAGGCGGTGGGTCGAAGGTGACGACGGTGAGGGTGCTTGTGACAGTGGTTGTGGTGGGTTTAAGGTGGTGGTTTTACGGTGAAGGTGGAGGCGGTGGGTTGAAGGTGACGGCGGAGGTGGTGGGTTGAAGGTGACAGCGGTGCTGGTGGGTTTATGGTGGAGATGGAGGCGGTGGGTTGAAGGTGTCGATGGAGGTGGAGATGGCGGTGGTGCTGGGTCAAAGGGAAGGTGGGTATGTGCAGGATGTGTGGATGAAGATGCATCCGACAACGAGGAAGCTCCAGTCGTCGTGGTTTAAATCTCGGTTTTCACTTGCAGGTTTGGGGAAGATGAAACCCTAAATTCCTTCGACAACCACTCACACACGCACATTCAATTGCAGGTTTGTTTGGGGAAGATGATGTGGTCAAAGGGATTATTTAAATTATAAAGAGAGTTAATAAGCAAGGGTATTTTGGTCATTTAACATGGACTTAATTGAGAAATTTAACTGATGTTAGGGCTAGGGACCAACCGAGTGCATTTTTGAAAACCACAGGGACCACGCGTGTAATTAGTAAACCATTGGGACCAAGTCTGCAATTTTTGAAAACCACAGGGACCAACCAAACATTTAACTCTATTTTAATGATTACATAAATTTTTGGATGTCTGGATATATTCAGAACGTAAGATATGCGCGAAAATGCAAACTTATGCACTTTTTGACGCTTTTAATCCCTGTTGATCACATAAGTTTATTTTTGCGCACCAAACACCTCAAAGCCTATTTCTAAGCTATGCAAAGGATATTTAGGGCATGTTTAACTTATGATCAAGTTCCAGAATGTTCGTTATCATTCAAATCGGTATACTTTTGCAGTTTGACGCAGATAGTCCCTACGATCGAATAAACTTGATTTCGCCACACCAAACCCTCCAAAACTTATTTCTAAGTTATGTAAAGGTTATTTAAGGTATGTTAAGCATATGTCACTGTTCCGGAGTGTTTGTTGCATTAAACTGGTTATATTTATGCATCAGTTTGTGTATAACCTTCTAGAAAGCGATTTAAAGCTAGAAATCGAACAAGAATTGATATGTACATATGATACACATATTTATACAAATCCCAAGTATGAAACACGATATTTAATTGATTTGGTATTTTTTTGATGGTCGCAGAGGCACAGGTGTCACAGTATCCCCTACTTTAGAAAATTTCATCCCGAAATTTATTCGTAGGAGTCTGTCTATGACTTTGTGTTAAATAACCATCAAAGATATGCAAGGCATAATCCTGTCATTTCCTTCAACGGACATTATTCAAAAGCGAAAATGAACAGACGGAGTCATTTTCCTCAACGGGCATTCTTCAGAAATGGAAATGAAGGAATAACCAAAAGGATATTCATTTCCCTCAACGGACATTCTTCAGAAACGAAAATGAACGGACGGAGTCATTTTCAACGGGTGCTTCATCAGAAATTGAAATGAATAGAATAATCAAACGGGTATTCATTTCCTTCAACGAACATTCTTCAGAAACGAAAATGAACGGACGGAGTCATTTTCAACGGGTGCTTCCTCAGAAACAGAAATGAAAAGGATAATCAAACGGATATTCATTTCCTCAACGGACATTCTTCAGAAACGAAAATGAACGGACAGAGTCATTTTCAACGGGTTCTTCAAAAATGGAAATGAATAGAGCAATCAAGGGATATTCATTTCTCACAATGGACTTTCTTCAGAAACGAAAATGAACGGACGAAGTCATTTTCCACGGGTGTTTCATCAGAAATGGAAATGAATCAAAAGGATATTCAAACGGATATTCATTTCCTCAATGGACATTCTTCAGAAACGAAAATGAACGGACATGAAGAAACACTAACTAAATGGTCAGAACCGCGATAGTTAGGGGGTTTGAATCCGCATAAAAGGTTAGCTCTCTCTCGGTTGATTCAGTTGCAATGGAATTTCTTCTCCGGTGATTCTGCAAAAAAGAACATCGTTAGCCTCGTCAAGGTGAGAAGAGGGTTCTCTCCTTGACCCGACTCCGGCGTGAGAATAAGTATTGGTATCGGAGAAGATAAGTATTTGAGAAGTGAGAGTAATCTGAGTTTATACCTGAACAGTTCTCTTATTTATATCCGGGAGTTTGGGAGGGAAAACCTGTTATTGAAAAGATGACGGAAGATGCTAACGCCGTAGTGGTTATCTTTTCTTCCGTTAAGTTCTTTGATCCTTTGTTAAGTTGTCTCGATCCGATGTGAGTGCACACGGATCGTGGTTTGATCTATGGCTGGGGAGTTGCCACGTGGAAAGTGATTAAGTGGAGATTACTCTCCAATTGCATGCCTTTGTTGTGATTTCAGAGTTGCTTATGGTGATGACACGTGTCCAGACGGTTATAACCGTCTGGGTGGTGTACGATTGTATTTCCTTCTAGATTATTGTTGTAATCTGGTGTGACACCTTACCGTGTGGACGCAGATGAATACCTCCCTGGTCTGGGCAAAATAATATCCAAGTCTGGATATTTAGGCGGAGGTATCTGAACAAAAGGTTTTGATCCTTTGTTAATTTGGGGAAGGCGCAAGGATTCATGTTATCCTTTGGGCGCGCGATTATAAGTTACTGATTGTTTTCTTCCTTCTGTAAGACCCGTGCGCGGCCGCACAAGGTTAATAAGGTTAGAAAGGTTGGTTTGTGGTATGGTCTCGAATCCTCTTTTCGAGGTTTTTGGGACCTTACCCCTTCAAGTCCCCCCAGTCTAGTGTTGTACTTATGCAAGTAAGTGGAGCACTGGACTTATGAGAGGGAAAATGTTTTTGGGCGCGTCAAAATAAGAAAGCTTCTATGAGAAGATTTATGTTGTTGGAAAAAGGAAAAAATCTTTGTAATCATGCTCTGACACGTGATGACGTCAACTGGCAGTAAGAATGGGTATTTTTCTTTTTGTCTTGAAATTCATATTGGTGCTTGTCAGACCTCATTAATGAGGATATGACCCTGGTTCCTGTAGCGCCGTTCGGATGTGACATAATTCTGACAATTAATGATGAGCAGGGTTCTTGTTTTTCGAGGTTGAGTTTTTGTTTTGTATATATATGTATTGGGATGCTTTTTTAGTTTTAATTTGGAGAAGATGAAAGGAAAAAGTACCGTTCGCTCCCGGCGTCTTTCAGATATCTTAAGGATTCGAGAAGCTGCTGAAGCTCTTTTGTTACTTGCTAGTTCTCCACCATTGATGGCTGCCGGAGAAGAGTCTATCCCTGTTGATCCTTCTATGGTGGCTTGTTCTGGTGATAAGGTTTTCCAGCAAGGGGAAGTTGTTGCTAGCAGTGGTGCTGTGCTGGATGCGAATCGTCTTGCTGTTCGTTTTGCGACGATTCGGAGGAATGATTGCCGGTTGGTATACCATCGTCGGAAAAAACCTCCGGGGGAAACGAATGTTTGAAGACGAACCTGTTGTTGGTTAGGTTTGGGGGTTGTTTCATCTCTTCTTTTGATCGTTTGTACTAGCCTGTTAGCATAAACTCTTTTTTGAAGATCACGGGTGTGATCGGTGTTAATGTCTGTTGTTTAATCATCTTGCTATCTTGCAGAAGCAAGGTTTTTTGTGTGAATATTTTAGTTTCTGGAACTAAAATTGTGAAGATCATTGTCATGATCTTGTTCCTGAAGTGTTTTGTTACACTTGGTGATATATCGATACGTGTTTGAATTACAATATGTTGCATGTTCTTAATTGCTTTTTGGATAGGTAAGGCGAATGAGAGATGGTATTGTGCTCATGTTTGAACGTTTGTCTGAAAGGCGTAGCAGCTTGCCTTGTTTTTAGACTGTTCATGAGGTATACAATGTTTGACCATATTGTTTTCGCGTGAACCCAAAAAATTACATGCAATTTGTAATAAACAGTGACATAAGTAGGAAAGATGTTTGTATTGATAAGAGCGCAAGGCTTTGTGATACAAGACATAATAAAGAAAGACATTGCCTGTATATTCTTTCTGCTTTTGAGGACTTAGTTCATATGTAACACCTGCGCAACTGTTGTGCGTTCCAGGTGCGGGGGACGAGGGCCCATCGATCCTTTTTAGGGTGTATGCCCCTTTGCCTAAGACCTCGTTAATGACGTATGGTCCTTCCCATCTTGGCGCTAATTTGCCCGACTTTTCTGCGTTTGACGCCTCATTGTCGCGCAATACAAAATCGCCGGGGACAAATGTGCAAACGCGGACGCGCGCATTGTAATATTTCTCGAGCTTGGATTTGTACCTTGCTTCTGCTATCGCGGCGTTCTCGCGCCTTTCTTCCAAAAGATCCAAATCCATTCTTCGCTCTTGTTCGTTGTTCTGAGTTTTCATGGCTATCATGCGCGGTGATGGTAAACCTATCTCGGCTGGAATGACGGCCTCAGATCCATAGACTAAACTGAACGGAGTCTCGCCGGTGCTAGTCTTTGGCATTGTTCCATGCGCCCAGAGGATGCTGGGAAGTTCGTCAACCCACCCTCTGCGCGCTGTCCCGAGTCGCGTTTTTATGCCGTTAACGATCTGTTTGTTTACACTTTCTACCTGTCCATTCGCTTGGGGATGCGCAACGGAGGCGAAGTTATGCTCGATCTTCATTTCTTTAAACCCTTTTTGAAGATCTTCTGTGGCGAAGTTTGTACCATTGTCGGAAATAATGCGCAATGGTAATCCGAATCTGCAAATGATATGTTCCCATATAAATTTGCGGATTACCATTGCTGTTGTTGAGGCCAAAGCTTTAGCCTCCACCCATTTTGTGAAGTAATCCACCGCGACGATGATGAATTTTACCGCACCTGGCGCGTCAGGAAATGGACCGACAAGATCGATGCCCCACTGTTGGAATGGCCAGGCGGAAGTAACAGGAATTAGTGGATTTTTAGGTCGGAGTGTCTTTGGTGCGTGACGTTGACATGCCTCGCATCTTCTTAACAGTTCGACTGCGTCCATGTGCATTCCTGGCCAGTAGTATCCAGCGCTCATTATTTTTGCCACGACCATGCGCGGTCCCGCGTGTATCCCAAATAATCCTTCGTGGATTTCTCTGACAAGGTACTGGGCGTCTGTCTTATCGACACAGCGTAGTAATGGGCCCATGAATGATTTCCGGTATAGGACGCCATCGGCCATTTCGTAATTTACTGCCTTGTGTTGTATTTTCCGAGCTTCTGCCTTTCCTTCCGGTAACTTTCCGTGTTGAAGGTACAAGATAATCGGAGACATCCAAGATGGATCTCCCATTTCTATAACGTTTACTTGCTTGAGATGAATGGAAGGGTTGGATAATACCTCTATGCGTACTTCCTTTGCTAAGTGCTGAAAGCTGGTAGCAGCTAACTTACTTAGCGCGTCAGCATGTTTGTTCTCGCTTCTGTTTATGTGATTAACTTTGAATGTTTGAAATTGGCTGATTAACATCCGCGCTTGTTCAAGGTACAATGCCATAGCTTCTTTTGCATCGTAATTGCCATTAACTTGCCCGGCTACCAGTTTTGAATCGACGTTAGCTTCAAGATTTCTTGCCCCCATTTTCAATGCTAAACGAAGACCTGCCAAGAAGGCTTCATATTCGGCTTCATTATTCGTACTTTTGAAATCTAATCGTATAGCATATGTGAGCTCGTGGTTGTCTGGGCTGATTAATCGGAGGCCTGCTCCTACTCCATCATCATTGGAAGCACCATCTGTGTGTAAGGTCCAGACTCTATCGTCGAAAACAGGCGTTGGGTTCTGGATTGCCTCACATTCTTGTATTTTATCAATAGGAACTTCAGTGGCGAAGTCTGCTAACACTTGCCCTTTGATTGCGGGTCTTGGTCTGTAAAAAATGTTGTAACCTCCCAGTTCAATTGCCCATTTGGCCAGTCGTCCCGCTATGTCGGGTTTGGATAAGATCTGGCCTAGGTGGTAATTGGTAAGAACTGTGATGACGTGACCCGAAAAATACCTGCGTAGACGTCAGGATGCATGTACTAGTGCTAGGACTAGCTTTTCTATCATTGAGTACCGAGTTTCTGGGCCGGTAAGCATTTTGCTGATGTAATAGATTGGAGTTTGGATGTTCTCGCGTTCCACCATCAATACAGCACCGACCGCTACTTCCGCGGCAGATAGATATAAAATTAGTGGCTCTTTTTCTTTTGGTGCTGTCAATCTTGGCAGCTGAATTAAACATTCTTTCATTTGTTTGAATGCGGTTTCCGCTTCAGATGTCCACTGAAAGTCAGTTTTCTTTGCGCAGTTTCGTAGCGTACTGATGAATGGATAAGACTTTGCTGCGTGATTAGCCAAAAATCTGTTCAAAGCCGCTAAGCGTCCAGCGAGCCTTTGCATTTCTTTAACTGTTGCGGGTGACGGCATTAGCTGAATAGCCTGCACCTTTTCTGGATTTACTTTAAAACCATCTTTTGTGACGATGAATCCCAAAAATTTTCCTTCTTCCATGCCGAAGGAGCATTTAGTTGGGTTGAGTTTTAGGCTCACGCTGCGCAAGGAGTCGAATGTGCGCTGAATATTATCAAGCATTGTGCCTTCCTCATGGCTCATGATGACGAGGTCATCCATGTATACCTCGACAGTCTTGCCAATATCATCTTTGAAAATTGTGTCCATTAGGCGTTGATAAGTTGCGCCTGCGTTGCGCAGGCCGAACGGCATTTTGGTATAACAGAAAATGCCTTTATCTGTGCGGAACGCCGTTTTGTCTTCGTCTTCTTCTTTCATCTGGACCTGATGATAACCCTTGTAACAGTCAAGAAAACATTTCCATCTGAATGATGCTAGAGAGTCGACTTTCTTGTCTATCTCTGGAAGCGCGTAACAATCTTTTGGGCATGCTTTATTCAGGTCTTTGAAGTCGACGCACATTCTCCACCCGCCGCTATGTTTTTGTACCATCACTGGGTTGGCTACCCATGTATGGTATTTTACCTCGCGCAAGATTCCCGCATTAAGTAACTCTGCTACTTGCTCGTCCATTGCTTTTGCTTTTTCGTCACTGAAACTGCGCTTCCCCTGAGCAACAGGTTCTACTGATGGCTTGATGTTTAAACAATGTTGCGCAATGTCGCGTGGGACTCCAGTCATGTCTGCTGGGCACCAGGCAAATATATCTTTGTTGTTAGATAATAATTCTTTTAGTTGTATGCGTGTTGCTGGTGAAATGGCTGGTCCTAGCAGAATGGTCTGCTCTGGGTACTCGTTGTTTAGAACCCATTTCTTTGGTTCATTTGGTGTCGAAGGTTTGACTACCTTTGCTGGTGGTTTGTCGTCTACGAACATGACTTCTTTGCTTGAATAGAGTATTGCAACTCCAGTTTCTGTCGGAAATCCGCAAGCAGCGTGCGGAATGGAAGTGATCATGCTAAATTCCCTTTGTGACCTTCTCCCGAGCAAGACATCATGACGTGATGTTGCCGGCATGACCATGAAATTGACTGTAACTGTTCGTGAGTGTTCGCCATCGGATAAGGTCACCGGGAAAACAATTTGCCCTAATGGGAATACAGCTTCATTACAGAATCCGGTGAGAGGAAAATCGACCGGCTCTAAACGTGCTTTATCTTCTGGATCGAGTTGTTTAAAGCACTGTTCGTATATGATGTCCATCGAGCTTCCTGGATCTATGAACATATAGTCAGTTCGGTAATGACCGAAAATACCAGTGATAATCACTGGTCGTTCTTCCTGAGGGCCCCCAGGAACAACGGGGAACGCCACTTGCTGTTCTCTCCAATGTTGATCATAGTTTCGTTTATTAGGTCTTCGTGATGGACCTCCATGAATCATGTGTATTTGTTTTTTATAACTGCTATATTGGCTGGATTGGATGTCCTCCCTACGTGGTGTTGGTGGATCCAATACTGAGGTATTAATTTCTTTTCCAGATCTGACGTTTGACAAATCAGATCTGGCGATTTGAATAACGATTGTGTTTAAAGCAGCTTGGCATCTGCTAAACCAATGTTCTGGAGATTCTTCTAGCTGTAAATTGTTTCCGACGTTTGGTCGAGGACCAAGTTGCCGGTGAGATGACGAATTTTCTGCCATGTGCAAAAACAGAAAATGGAATGAACTGAATCGAATGAGATAGGAACTGGAAAAACTGAGAAAACGGTGGGCGCCAATGAAGAAACACTAACTAAATGGTCAGAACCGCGATAGTTAGGGGGTTTGAATCCGCATAAAAGGTTAGCTCTCTCTCGGTTGATTCAGTTGCAATGGAATTTCTTCTCCGGTGATTCTGCAAAAAAGAACACCGTTAGCCTCGTCAAGGTGAGAAGAGGGTTGTCTCCTTGACCCGACTCCGGCGTGAGAATAAGTATTGGTATCGGAGAAGATAAGTATTTGAGAAGTGAGAGTAATCTGAGTTTATACCTGAACAGTTCTCTTATTTATATCCGGGAGTTTGGGAGGGAAAACCTGTTATTGAAAAGATGACGGAAGATGCTAACGCCGTAGTGGTTATCTTTTCTTCCGTTAAGTTCTTTGATCCTTTGTTAAGTTGTCTCGATCCGATGTGAGTGCACACGGATCGTGGTTTGATCTATGGCTGGGGAGTTGCCACGTGGAAAGTGATTAAGTGGAGATTACTCTCCAATTGCATGCCTTTGTTGTGATTTCAGAGTTGCTTATGGTGATGACACGTGTCCAGACGGTTATAACCGTCTGGGTGGTGTACGATTGTATTTCCTTCTAGATTATTGTTGTAATCTGGTGTGACACCTTACCGTGTGGACGCAGATGAATACCTCCCTGGTCTGGGCAAAATAATATCCAAGTCTGGATATTTAGGCGGAGGTATCTGAACAAAAGGTTTTGATCCTTTGTTAATTTGGGGAAGGCGCAAGGATTCATGTTATCCTTTGGGCGCGCGATTATAAGTTACTGATTGTTTTCTTCCTTCTGTAAGACCCGTGCGCGGCCGCGCAAGGTTAATAAGGTTAGAAAGGTTGGTTTGTGGTATGGTCTCGAATCCTCTTTTCGAGGTTTTTGGGACCTTACCCCTTCAGGACGGAGTCATTTTCAACGGTTGCTTCATCAGAAATGGAAATGAAGGAACAGGATATTCATTTCCCACAACGGACTTTCTTCAGAAAAGAAAATGAACGGACGGAGTCATTTTCAATGAGTGCTTCCTCAGAATCGGAAATGAATAGAGTTAACTCTAGGCACATGACAAAACTTGCTATGGTTTCTATGCACTAAATTCCATAATTATGTATGCATCCATAATTACGTAATTCCTTGCACAGTCCGCACAGTGCATTTTATAATGTGTAGGGGAAGAAAATAAAACCTGTGATGAGTGTGACTAGACTACCATAGCACCACATGACATTCTTAACCAGATTTTTGGATCAATCTGTTTAACTAGACCACTCAAGGGGTCTAATTATGAATAGTACTTTATAATCCAAGGGTCTTAACTATTACGTAGAAGTCCATTAAGGATTTAAGGTAGTACCTTCGGATATCCTACTATGAATCCCTCACACGAAGATATGGAAGATTCTACGAGGATTTTGATAACGAAAATTCGGATCACACAAAAACATAAAAGAGACTAACATAAGCACATAATCACATAATTGTTTATCTTGACCATTAATTTGTTATCTTTGGACACGGGTATTTAAAGCACACCAGGAATCCAATCCATGGATTTCATTTGGCACTTTAAACATCTTCAAGAATCTAACCATGAAGATACGAATATCTTAATAGGAATTCGGCTTGTCCTTATTGAATCGTAATGTACGTATTGAATCATACAAATAATTCAATTAAGGCTCCGATGAACGATATCCATCCACAAGGATCTTAATTATGAGGATAGAAAGATCCTACATGGACTTTGGAATTTGTGTAACGAGAGGCGTTTTGACACCTTGCACTAGGCGTGCATAAGTCGATACACAAGGTAGAAAGTTCATGAGGTTGAGGTACTAGATATGCCAAGGCGACATATGAAGCAGAATTTGGTGGTTGTGTACTACATATGTTAAGTCAATCATACGGGTAGGGTTGACTTGGGGTTGGTTTGGACCACCTTGGCTTGGGTTGAATCGACAAGCATTTGCCAAGTGACCGAGTCGTCCATATGATGCACACAGACGACACTGCAGGTAAGCTCGGTGAGGTGCATTACACTTGTTGCACATCGGCGCAGTACCGGCATAAGGTTTCCTTGCAGGAGGTTGAGCAGCAGCAGGATTCGCAAAAGCTTTGCTTTGGATAGCAAAGCGGCACATGTTAACCAAATGTCCCCATCGTCCACCGTGGGTACATTTGAAACAAGGTATTTGATTCGGATGATGACGGTGTATTGATTACACTTAAAGCGGTTCTCTTATACGGCTTCATTCCTGAGGCGAGTCATGGTGATAGCTAAATCAACGGTCCTCTAGAGTACGACGCTTATTCACTGGGCAATTGTAGCACCTGGTTCGGACATTTGAGTGTTGTTGCGATGAAGAGGCATCTTGAAGATAATGGAAGGAATAAGAGGAAACAAGCGAAAGATAATCAAAAGAGAATGTAAACGCATGAAAATTGTGACCATTTGTTTGTTACCAAAGGCAAACAAATGAGACGGTGACTAATCAAAGTAAGCGGGTCCCATTAATGTATCGCGAAGACATACTTTAGCCTATAAGTGGACACTCACTCCAAGAGTTACCTGGTAAGAATGACTGGTCCGATTATGTGGATTTGTACGAACACTCTAGCCTTAGACAGAAAACTCAGAGTACAAGCGTCCACCCTTCCAGATTGCACGTGTTCACATTATAGACCCAAACTTTGACGGGATCATGAAAACTTTGAAGGTTCAAAACCTTATAATAAATCATCCTAGAACAGATGATTAGTTTTCAAAGCAGATTCGAAATTTGTGTTCTTGTTGTGGTTGTCACCTAAGGATAAGTGACGGTATTGTTTTAAGATCTAAGCATAAGAATCTTGTGTTAGGGTCCTAGGAAGGTTATAGACTAGGTCAAAGCATTACTAATAACCTAATTCCCTATAACCATGAGCCCTGATACCAACTTTTCTATCACACCCCGACCACGAAAAGCAACAAATCGTGGCGGAAACATTGGGGAGTGTTGTAACAGAATCATTGTTTCATAACACATGGATTGAAGTTCTGTTTTATTGAATTTAAATGTATTACATTACATTGAAACTAGAAACAAAACAAGAACAAATAGACTTTCATTGTTATTAAGTCACTAAGGCCTCATCCATCCCTATGTGAGCATGCACCAATATCATCATCAAACATCATCAACTATGGTACCTGAAACATATGTGAAAATACGTCAGCATAAAAATGCCGGCGAGAACATAAGTTTTATGTGAGTGTCTGATCCATGGCTAGTTTACATGTTGCAATACCTAATTAAAAACCTTGTTTTGAAAAGTATAGTATTGCGACATATTTAACCAACTCAAATCAAGTTGGTTATACTTTATGAAAATCTCGTAGCCATGATTCTTAACCCAAAACATTTATTTTATTAAATCAAATTGTAAAACATCTCGTTAATAAAACTCGTATGGTTTACATCATCTAGAAAAACCTTGTAATATAACCTCGTTTTAATAACCTTTACCCAAGTGATCTAGATAATGCAACGATTTATAATGTGTTAAGAGCACATATATATAGGAAGTACCAGCGGCGTATCCACCATGCTTTTAACACATTACCCCCACCCCGTTACCTAATCACTTCCCTAACCCAACGGTTCAAACATATTCAAAGGGTTCACATAACAATCAGATTCAAACGGTTCACATAACAATCAGATTCAAACGGTTCACATAAATCAAACAGTTACAAACGGTTCACCTAATCAAACGGTTACAAACGGTTCACCTAATCAAACGGTTAAAAACGGTTCACATAAATCAAACGGTTACAAACGGTTCACCTAATCGAATGGTTACAAACGGTTCACATAAATCAAACGATTACAAACGGTTCACCTAACCAAACGGTTACAAACGGTTCACCTAATCAAATAGTAATATAAACCATAGCATTTGTTTAAAAGACTCGAAAACATTTGGCACATATGAATAACCCCAAAACGGTTTAAAACGGTAAAAGAGGGGACTATGTACTCACCTGAGGATGCTTAGAAGTCTTGAACAACAACCAAGCAAAGCTAAAGGGATCGGAATCAAACGGCATCTAATTTAGGTAACTATGTTAATAAACCGGACCTAAGTCGGAAGATCGGATAGGATGAGGTTTTGTAAACCAAAGGAGTATTGGAACTCATATGATATGGTTTAACAAATCCTACATACTAAATCGAAACCTATCCTAAGTGCTTTCGACCCGTTACGACCCATTAAGGTAGCTTACGCTACTTTAACGCGTCGTTCGCGCAAATTCGCGTTCGAGATGTCTAACTAGTCCTATGACAAGTATTATATGGCTAAACATGTTTAAATATGTTGCATAATCAGTTTAGGTGACAAAAGTTAAGTTACATATGCTTAAAATCCAATTATGCATGAAAAGGGCATTTTGGTCATTTTCCTAAGGCATATAAACTACCTATCATACAACTACTTAAACAAAGTGACCATAAGGTATAACCTCGGAACGTTATTCCGTATACAACTATGGTCACAATAAATGCTTGGTCGGATCCAAATGATCGACCAAACGGGTCGGGTTCGAAAGTCTAAGCGGTTGTTTAGACCGCTTATCTTACGACCCTATATAAGCACTAATCTAAAAGTGACGAGTTAAACATGTTAAAACATGTTTCACAAAGTTTGAAAACAAGTTTGATATCAAAACAAACGGTTTTTATACCCAAGAATAGTTTGGTTGTAAAATACGCATAAACGCGCATTCTGGCCGAAACTATGACTCGTCACTACGCCTAGTCAACGTGGTAATCAGTAGGTATAGTCACTAGGGACTATAACCATCGTGATTACGATCACGTTGCAAAGTTCAAACGAACTTCGTGTTGACCAACTCGTGGTCAAAGCAGAAAGTTAAACACTGTTTGACTTTCACGCTCAGAAAGCGATAAAAGAACGAACGAAGCTTAGAAAGGGTCCAAGTAAGGAAATCTTGATCAAACTACTCAGATATGAAGTCCTTAAACTCCAACTTAGAGTAGCTCAATCAGATTTTGTGAGGAATAATGATGAGGGTGTTAGGTATTTATAGGAAATTCACAACCGTTAGGAATATTCCTTGTAAACCGTGCTTCAATCTGGACCGTACAAGTGTGCCCATGGTTTTAGAATACCATGGGTGCCCCAAAATAGCCCCTAGTATTGATAAAAACCATGTGCAAATGACAAAACCCAGCTGCTGATTGAATCAGCTTGTTTTTGCTGGTCAAGGGGTTCTACACGCCCCGCGTAAGCAGACACCTCAGGTATCGAATTTTATCATGCCAATCACTAAAATAAAATGTTTTAATGATTACATAAATTTTTGGATGTCCGGATATATTCAGAACGTAAGATATGCGCGAAAATGCAAACTTATGCACTTTTTGACACTTTTAGTCCCTGTTGATCACATAAGTTTATTTTTGCGCACCAAACACCTCAAAGCCTATTTCTAAGCTATGCAAAGGATATTTAGGGCATGTTTAACTTATGATCAAGTTTCGGAATGTTCGTTATCATTCGATTCGGTATACTTTTGCAGTTTGACGCAAATAGTCCATGCGATCGAATAAACTTGATTTCGCTACACCAAACCCTCCAAAACTTATTTCTAAGTTATGTAAAGGTTATTTAAGGTATGTTAAGCCTATGTCACTGTTTCGGAGTGTTTGTTGTATTAAACTGGTTATATTTACGCATCAGTTTGCGTATAACCTTCCAGAAAGCGATTTAAAGCTCGAAATCGAACAAGAATTGATATATACATATGATACACATATTTATACAAATCCCATGTATGAAACACGATATTTCATTGATTTGGTATTTGTTTGATGGTCGCAGAGGCACAGGTGTCACAACATTTTTCTTAACTGAGTGTTTTTGTGGCATTTTTAACTAGGTTTTTCATGGTGTTTTCTAAACCGGGTGTTTTATGGGGTTTTCAATCGGGTATTTCATGCCGTTTTTCTGAACTAGGTGTTTTTTGACATTTTTATTTTGACATTTTTATGGCGTTATCCGAAAACTCCATAAAAACACCCACTTTCAAGAACACTCATTTCATGTATTTATTTTAATTTCAAAAGTATAACAATAGCATACTCGTTTAAAAGATAATAAGACACTTGATTTTATGGTGTGATTTAAAAAAAATTATTCACGTATAAAAAAGTTACGGGAGTTTAAAAAAGATAGTGTAATATGCATGTGACTTGCATGCATGGTCTTTGGCATGTGAGTGGCATGTGCATGAGTTTTTTTACAATATCACCCTTAATGTAAATTAACACCAGTGCCACGTATCAACACTTAAATTGTTTTCAATGTTTTCACACTTTAGGCGTTTTCTTCAAATCCGGCCTCTATATGTATATGTATACATATATTAATTACCAACTTACTTATGCTTTAATGGTTGTACTTTGTGCTTAATATTTTTTTTTGCTTCTTAAGTTTGATAGTGACATGTATAACCCCTCAACTTTAACAAAGTTATGTTTTTTAAAATTTTCATTATTTACCATATTTGTTTCATTTTCTTCTTTAGCTTCTCAACTTTGGTAGTGACATATTTTGACTCTCAACTTTAATAAGTTTTTTTTAATAGATTTCATTAATTACCCTTAGGCCATGTGTAGTCATAACGCCCCTTTGTGGGCGTTATGCGACACGTGGCGTGACACGTCAGCAAGGGGCTTTATGGGGCGTTATGCAATTTGAGGTCGTAGTCATAACGCCCCCGCCTAATCATTACTCACTGAAATTCCGGCTTCTTCTCCGGCCTTCTTCTCCGGCCAAACGCACTAAAAGTCCGGTTATGGGACACAAACACAAAAACAGAGCATTTTATCTATGAGGGGAAAACCAGAAAAAAAAAAATGCAGGGACCAAGTTCTCTGGCAACAGTCTTCTTCTCCGGCAACCAAGTTCACCGGAAAAAATGGTGATGATGCAGGGACCAAAGTGTAAAATGCAGGGACCAAAGTGTAAATTCCGGCTTGTTGTCCGGCCTTCTTCTCCGGCTTCAGGTCTTCTTCTCCGGCCTTCTTCTCCGGCTTCAGGTCATCTTCTCCGGCTGAAATTCCGGCTTGTTCTCGGTCTTCAGGTCCGATTTGCGTTATCCAAGGTTTGAAAAGCACCCCCATGGCGCCGCGATAAATCTCGCGCCTCCCCCAAATTTTTGAAACATGGTGCCGATGGTTTTGTTGTTCCCGGCGTTTTTGGGGCGCTATGCATGCTTTGGGCGGTATATGGAGCCCCACTACGTATGCTCTTACATATAATTTTTATTTCTTTATTTTCAATTTTGGTTAAATACAATTTTTATATTTATATGTGTTACGCTTTACCTGAAACAACCATTTTATTCTTTTAGTCAACTTTTTGGTGATGGGTTTTCAACACGGAGATTCTTAAGACTAGTTATATATTAATTATTAACTTTGTTGTGCAACGATAGTTGTACTTTGAACTTTAACTTTGTTATGCAACAATGGCATGTACATTGTGCTTCTATTTGGTGCATTAAGGGTAGTGTCTTTGGCATTGTGGTTTATATCCATGATATATTGTATAGCTTTGTTTTTTTATTACTTTTAATCCTAATACTTTTTTTTTTTTACAATTTAACCTTAACACATTTTCACTTTCAACATTCGTCCTCTATACTTTTTATCTTTTGTATTTTTTATGTTTTACGTTTCGGTATATATTTTGCGAGTTAACACGCCGTAACGTGCGTGTGTGGTTCAACGTTTTTACGCCTATTTTTCCCGTTTAACCGCCTCTTCGCAATGTGCAAATCTTAGATTGATTTTATTGTTGTTTTCTATCTTTTAACTTTAGCGTGCGTGGTTCAACTTTTTTCTGTCTACTTTTCTTTCGGTTTTATTTCTTTCATTTTTATAAGAACTTTTTCAGTGTTGATGGTCACTCTCAGTGATATAGCATTTATGCTAATTGACACAGTTTTACTCCTTCCTCACAAGTCAGGGGACTTACTACTAGTTATAAATAAGGTAAAGTGCAATTTGCGTCCCCGAGGTTTTGTCCAGGTTGTCTTCCGACT
Organism: Helianthus tuberosus; assembly: GCA_030545235.1. Lineage (NCBI taxonomy): Eukaryota > Viridiplantae > Streptophyta > Magnoliopsida > Asterales > Asteraceae > Helianthus > Helianthus tuberosus. The sequence continues at coordinate 60,344,150 of CM060400.1, forward strand.
CTTGTCTTTCATTATTTGCCCGCTGAGAGCCTAGCGTGGTTATTTCATTGCCACATGTCCCCTGTCGTTCGTTAACAGTTAAGTTGACTGTGAAAAATTGGGTAAAAGACTATTATGCCTTTTTTTCTTATTACGATATGCGACCCTGTAGTTTCATTCTAATGACAATCACCCACCACCACCACCATCACCTCACCACCATCCCCTACCGGTGTTCATCCTTGCTATCTTCCAACATTCAAATTCTCATCCATTTTCAATCAAAAGGAGCATTACTTAATTCTTATATATCACATAATTGTCATCCTAAAAGAAATATCATATAAAACTTGACCAAGGAGGTTGGGTGGCCGATGATTCTCTTCAAATTTCAACAACCCCTGTGTTTTGTTCTATGAGTCTACTGAAGCTATTGATGTAAACAACCAAACATACATACTACATACCAAAGACCTTCTTGTCTATAATCATTTCTATCAAACACCTTCATCATCATCCCTTAACTGCTTACCTTTTAACTTTAAAGAGGCTGTGATGAACTTTAGTCTGTTCGAGTGGATGGGAGCAGAGTTTGAGATTACCTACATTTTGGCAGGGCACTAAATCCAAATGATTATATGAAAGATTCTTTCACATTGCAACCAATTGATTTGTACTTTTATCTTTGAAACTTGTATTTGTTGATTTTTTATTAATGTACGTAACTGGTATGTTGCATGAAAGGAGAGAAGAGGAAGATTGGTGGTGGTGGTTGTTACGTCCGCTTATTCATATTACTAAAAACAACCACTTATCAAAATCTATACCTTGTAATTAACATTCTTTATAAACTTTTTTAACAAAATTTGGGCATGACCCGTTTGTAAAACAAGCATACCCCCTGTTTTTACATATAATAAAACATCATCCATCAACGACCCTAGTTACATTAAACTACCCAAAACAAAAACAACAAGTTTTTAAGTTTAAGACTTCTAACAAGATAGAACCAAATAACAAGACATAGACCCAAAAGTATGCATTTTAATTAGCGGAAGCGTTCGGTATAACAAGGCATAGACATGTGCTCGTTCCAAGCTCCGGATCGCCTATAGTGAGGTTTTACCTACATTCAACAACAAGGATTTTAAAAGTTAGTCATCATACTAGTTATATATAACCCTTTCGTTTTAATTCAATCCATTTATGAACATCCATCTTTCTTACGCATTAGACTACCCAAATACTTGGGTTTTGCATAAACACTCTCAATGAGAGTTAAGCATACATAAAACTACCCAAATACTTGGGTTTGGCATAAACACTCTCAATGAGAGTTAAGCATACATATCCAACCCGTTTAACCGGGTTGATTGCTTTCACATAAAATTCTTCATTCTATCCGTACAACGGATTAAGCTTCTAGCATTTAACATAGCATACAATACCACCCGTTCAAAACGGATGGAAGCTTATTCATGATCGACTTGTTCACTAGAACCGGTCGACTTGCATAACTTATCACAATCCTCATAATAGCCAAACCCGCAAGGGTTTGCTAGTTAGTTACTAATCACCGTTACATTTTAATAATATCTAATATGATGTTATAACAAGATTATAAATAAGATATTTGTATGCAACGAAACATACCTCGATCTTGTACACCTCCCGCTTTGCTAGTGTTCGAGCTTTCTTCCTTCACGCCTACATTGCATCATTCGTTTACTTAGTTAAATCAAGTCATTCCATCATTTTCTTCTCATACTACATATATAACCCTCTCTTAAGCATTTTATCAAACACTTGGTGGGCATTGTATTTACAAGCATAATGTACAAGTATTCATAGCATGGATTTTACTTGATTAACTTTCTAGTTTGACAAGAATGGGTTAAATTCCTATCTTTCCTTCATCTTATGATAATTTTGTCTAATTTCTTTATCACATACAAGACCATGCATTTATTCACAATTATAAGCATATTATAGACATCATCATGTTCATCTAAAATCTTACAACAAGTGGGTTTAAACCCTAACCCACTAAAAAATCGAAATCAATGAAATTCTCAGTCTAATATGAATTCCTAACTTACAATTTCACAAGGTTTCCACCTAATTTCATGTTTGGGTTAAAACCCACTTTCCACTATTCATTAAAAACAGAATTTTCGATTTACCTTTTGATGAACAAGCTTAGATGGTTGAAAATTCGAGTACATGCACTGATTTGGGCTCTTATTATCTTCCTAATCTTGAGATTTCTGAAAGTTAGGGTTTTCCCCCCTTTGGTCTTGCTTCTGGTCGACTACAACACACATCATGTGTTTATTTTTTTTTGTGATTTCTCTAATTTAGTGGAACTTATATCACATTAAACAAGTTCAGCCCCTATAGTTACAAGTGTTGATATTTCTCACCTTAACTTTCATTATTTTTAAATTAACATCTCATTTTCTTAACTTGGTTAATTAAGTTTTTATCTAATTTATAAATTAGACACTTAAAGTGGCATAAATGTATATCGTATTTTTGGGGCGTTACAAGTCTACCCCCCTTAAAAGAGGTTTCGTCCCCGAAACCTGGACACATATCTATTTAAACATTGACATACTGAAGAGAAAAGGGTAGTGTCTTCGCATCTCATCCTCCGATTCCCTTGTAAGTTCCGATCCCTTCCGAAATTTGTGTAAAATATGTGGCCTCCCTTTTTGAATGCCAGGTATTGAGTATTATACACTAATTGTTATATTAAGCCCCTCATGCACCTCAAATTTTTCATGTAGACACAAAACTTAACTTTCTTTGTATAAAACCCCATCCATGAGACCCTTACGTTTTATAACTTTTAACCAATCATGTCATTTGCTTTTTAAATAAATCTCACCTAAAATAGGATGTTACAAATCTTCCCCCTTTAACAGGTTTCGTCCTCGAAACCTTACTAACCATAGGAGTTTAGACAATTCACAATCTGAAGACACTATTTGTGTCAACATCTAATTATATATGAGGGAACTTATAGATCAAAGACAAGGTTAGATTACTTACCTCATGTGATCGTTTGTATCCCCATATTACTTCTCTTAACAACTCTTTTATTTATTTATTTTTATCCACATTAATATATCCAACCCTTGGCTCGTTGGGTCCAGTACACAGTCCACAATAAACATCCTTTGTGTTTGCATATACACGTCCGTTAGTATCATTCATGTCTTGCTTCCTAGGGAATATAAAACCAATATCATGTATCCTCAACTACAAGTTTTCCCTAAGAATATGCGCCCATAATATTAAACGACTTAGCATAGCACTTCTGAGCCGCCTTTCGAAACACCTTTTTATCTTTTAGAGGGTTTTTTTTTTTTTTTTTTTTAAGATTTACCCCATTGCTCCATGGCTTATCCAGGTAATACTCAACTAATCGCTTCTTTGACCCGTGAATCACCTTTTATACTAAATTTAAAATGAGGGAACAAAACTTTACTAGTGAAGATGCACGTAGTCTTCTTTTAAATGGATATCAGGATGTCTTACCAAAAGAATTTCAAACATGAGGTCCAATTAGATTATTACTGAAATGAACTTTCGTCGTAGCATGCAGGATGTATCTCATTTCTGGAACACATGGACCCAATTTTACATTTTTTTTTTTTTTTTTTTTTTTTTTAGAATTCAGGGCGTGTTTACATTTTTATTTATTTATTGTTTTTTTTTTTTTTTTAAAGAAAACCTCTTCCATGCTACCTAAAACAATATCTCGATGAGATGAAAATGACCACAAGCCCCTCATCGATTTCAACATTATCAATTATTACTTGCTATCTCCTCGTCTTCATTACCACTAAGATCCTTTATCTCAATTTTACAAACAAGTTTAAAGCACACTTTTACACATTTGTAACATATCAAATACTTTAAAATTTTCATTTCTAATAGCTATTTATCAAAAATGTTTTTTTTTTTTTTTTTTTTTTTTTTTTAACATGTTAACATCATACTAACTCCAATCTATGCGCACATACCTTAAAATTCTTAACAGAATTAATCTAAATGTTTAGCTTATGTAAGAATACAGCAATTATTTGCATTACTTGATAATTAAATACCAAGGAGCGTTTACCTTTGTTTAAGGTGAACCCACTTTAATATTTAGCCAGCAAGATCACTTACACAATTGTGATCTTCTATTGTTACTATTTTTTTTTTTTTGTAACCATCGTTATTCTTTATTTCGATTCCAATCACCTAATGTAAAACCTTAACATTTCATCTAGTATAGATTAAATTCAACAATAGTTTGGTCACGATATACTTGGTACATCCACGTGTATATTGGACCTCAAGATTATCAAATTTCCGTTTCACATATCAGTCAATCTTGTAATTAGCATAATTCGAATTACCAGACAAAACACTGACTTAATTTCTCATTAATATCATTTAAAAATACTTATACTTATCAATTAAGATAATCATCTACCATTAATATAATTTGTATGTAATTCGAAATAAAGAGTTATGTTCAACTTACAAGTGAGACTCCAAGCCCACATGAAATGCGCTTTCCCACATGAGACCGTCTCTATTTCTTCTTATTGTTCTTTAGGGTCACCGTCTTTAAATTAGATCTTTTGATTCCCATTACGCAGGCTATCCCATGCAAAGTCCCCGGTGTTCAGCCCGTATAGATCACCACAGACAGTAAGACCACCACATAATAACCACGGAGGATTAATCCACATAACTGGATGGTCACCCACTATGCCTCTTACAACCATAGGATCTCCACATCTTGTTACTCTTATATCGAATAGTCACTCACAGTCTCACACTTTTGATTCCTACAACGAAATAGTCATTCACACCATGTTATGAAGTCAAAGACTTCTAAACATCTTATACAAAGTTTTTTTTTTTTTTTTTTTTTTTTTTTGACCAATTCTCTTTTAATGGACTCTTTAGACCAAAACACACTTTTACCAAGCCATAAAGACCAAATCATACTTTCACACTTTGTAGGTCATAAGCACCAAATCACACTTTAATAAGTCATAAAGACCATACACACTTTAACCACACTTTAATAAGTCAAACATTTAACTCCTTTACGAAGTCAAACACTTCATTATTCTCACTTATGAAGTCAAAGACTTCATGTAAATGTTTACGAAGTCAAAACACTTCGTTTTACTTCCTTACGAAGTCAAACTTCATTTTACTTTCTTACAAAGTCAAATACTTCCTTTAACTACTTAGTCAAAGACTTTTTTTTTTTTTTTTTGACAGGTCAACTTTATTACGAGACGGTCAGCCTTACGAAAAAACGCAGGACCGCCATTGTAACCACAATCAGACCACGAACAATATCCTTGGCTTTTTTTTTCTTTTATCCCCGTTAAAACTTTTATGCAGTTCGAGAATGTCCAGCAAAGAGAAGGCGAAAATAGGCTGCATTTTGACCCACTCGCTTAATCTACTCCATACCCGATGGGCGGTAGGGCATGCCGTGAAAAGATGGTCCACGGATTCAGCCTCCTCATTACAGAAAACACAGAGATTCGATTCCACCGGAATGTTTCTTTTGATCAACGCACATTTAGTCGGTATGCGATCCAATCCCGCCCTCCAAGTGAAGATGTTACATTTAGCCGGAACCCACCTACACCCCTTGGCCGAAATAATACAAGCCGACGTTTCTGGATCTAAAGACAATTCCTTGAACGAATGAGTCGAGTAAATACCAGAAGCGTTCTGGGTCCATTCCCACTTATCTTTCACCTCGAAAACATGCATGCCGGCTAACAAAACCTCACAACCTTGCAGCTCTGCCACTTCCACCTGAGAAGCCGGTTGACGTAACCAATCCCAAATAACCGAGCCCGAGTCACCCGAAATCAGGTAACCGATCTCTAATTCGACAGCCTTTATCTTTTTCGAAGGCAAACAAAGCGGGCCATGAAAGCATTAGCGGTCCGTCCCCAATCCAATGGTCTACCCTTGGTCTTACTTTCTTATGAAGTGAAACACTTCATTTTACACATTTAGGAAATCAAAGACCTCATTTACTTAATTGCTTCCACCTTGTTATTTGTAATGCTATAAAGTCAATCTTAGAAAATACATAAGTGCACCATGTGTTACTACACGGGCCCTTGCATTGTAATCAACAGTATGTTCTTAAGTATTCTTATCCTTACTGTATAGCATCCCAAATAAAGATTCTAAGTTTTAACATATCACCTTATCACTCCTTTCAAGCTCGTGTATTTATTGTCAGTCAAGTCTCGGTTCATAATTGTTTTTAAGATCAAGAGCACGGAAGGTTTGAGTTTAAGTAACAACATTTTCATCGTGTCAAAGTACCTTAGTCTACATTCATCATTTACTTCAATATATTTCAAACTAGCAATCAACATTCGTTTTTTTTTTCATTACATGCCATTCCATACCAAACATTAGACTTTCACTACCTTTATCTATCATTCTTGAACCTACATAGCTTATTATATCTTATAATAACTTAACGGGGCTATAAAATAGTCCTTCGGAAAGTACGGGGGTCCAGATCATGAAAAACTGAACAAAATAGCAGGTTAACACAGTTGGTCGCATCGGCGACGCAACAGGTCGGCGGCGCCCTTCTGGCTGTCGATTCGCTGCAGATTTTCGTTTCAGCTGTTTGACCATTTTTTTTTTTCCGAGTCCGGTTTCGACCTTACGGGTCCCGTAACTCTCCGTATACCCCCCATTCTTTTTCAATTACCAAGCTAAAAATTTATGCTAGTATCACATCATACCTACTTATCTTTACCGAAATTTAAACTTTTACCTCATTTGCGGCCTTGGAGCGAACACACCATCGCGCGAGCTGTCAGTTTGAGTTCAAGCACTCTGACCCGTGCTTGAATCCCTCAAACCTTGGCTCTGATACCAACTTGTTACGTCCGCTTATTCATATTACTAAAAACAACCACTTATCAAAATCTATACCTTGTAATTAACATTGTTTATAAACTTTTTTAACAAAATTTGGGCATGACCCGTTTGTAAAACAAGCATACCCCCTGTTTTTACATATAATAAAACATCATCCATCAACGACCCTAGTTACATTAAACTACCCAAAACAAAAACAACAAGTTTTTAAGTTTAAGACTTCTAACAAGATAGAACCAAATAACAAGACATAGACCCAAAAGTATGCATTTTAATTAGCGGAAGCGTTCGGTATAACAAGGCATAGACATGTGCTCGTTCCAAGCTCCGGATCGCCTATAGTGAGGTTTTACCTACATTCAACAACAAGGATTTTAAAAGTTAGTCATCATACTAGTTATATATAACCCTTTCGTTTTAATTCAATCCATTTATGAACATCCATCTTTCTTACGCATTAGACTACCCAAATACTTGGGTTTTGCATAAACACTCTCAATGAGAGTTAAGCATACATAAAACTACCCAAATACTTGGGTTTGGCATAAACACTCTCAATGAGAGTTAAGCATACATATCCAACCCGTTTAACCGGGTTGATTGCTTTCACATAAAATTCTTCATTCTATCCGTACAACGGATTAAGCTTCTAGCATTTAACATAGCATACAATACCACCCGTTCAAAACGGATGGAAGCTTATTCATGATCGACTTGTTCACTAGAACCGGTCGACTTGCATAACTTATCACAATCCTCATAATAGCCAAACCCGCAAGGGTTTGCTAGTTAGTTACTAATCACCGTTACATTTTAATAATATCTAATATGATGTTATAACAAGATTATAAATAAGATATTTGTATGCAACGAAACATACCTCGATCTTGTACACCTCCCGCTTTGCTAGTGTTCGAGCTTTCTTCCTTCACGCCTACATTGCATCATTCGTTTACTTAGTTAAATCAAGTCATTCCATCATTTTCTTCTCATACTACATATATAACCCTCTCTTAAGCATTTTATCAAACACTTGGTGGGCATTGTATTTACAAGCATAATGTACAAGTATTCATAGCATGGATTTTACTTGATTAACTTTCTAGTTTGACAAGAATGGGTTAAATTCCTATCTTTCCTTCATCTTATGATAATTTTGTCTAATTTCTTTATCACATACAAGACCATGCATTTATTCACAATTATAAGCATATTATAGACATCATCATGTTCATCTAAAATCTTACAACAAGTGGGTTTAAACCCTAACCCACTAAAAAATCGAAATCAATGAAATTCTCAGTCTAATATGAATTCCTAACTTACAATTTCACAAGGTTTCCACCTAATTTCATGTTTGGGTTAAAACCCACTTTCCACTATTCATTAAAAACAGAATTTTCGATTTACCTTTTGATGAACAAGCTTAGATGGTTGAAAATTCGAGTACATGCACTGATTTGGGCTCTTATTATCTTCCTAATCTTGAGATTTCTGAAAGTTAGGGTTTCCCCCCCTTTGGTCTTGCTTCTGGTCGACTACAACACACATCATGTGTTTATTTTTTTTGTGATTTCTCTAATTTAGTGGAACTTATATCACATTAAACAAGTTCAGCCCCTATAGTTACAAGTGTTGATATTTCTCACCTTAACTTTCATTATTTTTAAATTAACATCTCATTTTCTTAACTTGGTTAATTAAGTTTTTATCTAATTTATAAATTAGACACTTAAAGTGGCATAAATGTATATCGTATTTTTGGGGCGTTACAGTGGTGGTGGAAGGAGCTTGTGATGGTGGTGGTGGTAGGAGATGGTGGAAGTTGTACAAAGTGAGAGAGGGAGAGAGATAGATAGATGGATGGAAAAGAGAGAGAAAATATATAATATTTTTGTTTCTTGTTCTTTTAACACTCTTTTTAAAATATTAAGGTAAAAGGACAATTTTACCCCTTTTTGATAGTGCACAGAAACTTAACTTAACTGTTGACTAACGACAGAGGCATGTGGCACTGAAATAACCACGTCAAGGTCTGAACATGCAAAAAACGAAAGACAGGGAGTCAGACGAAAATCTTAACCAAAACTCAGGGAAGCAAATTGCACTTTAGTCTAATAAATATATTAAATCAAATAAGATTTTACAGTAAAGTAAATGGTTTATTATTATTTTCTTATATTTTACTTTTAATTTTAATAATACCTTATCATTATTTTCTTTTTTATACTTTTAATTGTTTTAGAGAAGAGGAAAATTGGTGGTGGTGGTGGAAGGAGCTTGTGGTGGTGATAGAAGATGGTGGAAGTTGTATAAAGAGAGAGATCAAGAGAGAGATGGAATTGAGAGAGAGATAGATGGAATAGAGAGAGAAAATATATAATATTTTTAATACACTTTTTAAAATATTAAGGTATAATGACAATATTAGACCATGGGGTATGGTGGGGGCGGAGGTTAGGGGCATGAGTTGACACGTGGAGTTCGAGCCCTTCACCGGTAAGTGATGTGTCCGTGGGGTATTGCGGGGCGTGGGTGAACCGCGTGGCTTGGCAGTTTATTAAAAAAAAATTCCCAATAATTAAAAAAATACCCACAACATTAAAAAAAAGCCTAAAATTTTATTAAATTCTTAAAAATTACATAATTCCTAAAAATTACAAAACAACCTAATAAAAAAGGATTAAAAAAAAACTAGAGGGTTAGGTAAATTTTAAAAAGAGCGAGCTTGTCGAACGGCTTTCGCTCCTTGCCGCGAAACTCAATGTTCGCCACCGCCACCTGGTTCTCGTGGCTTAACTCATCGCTCGGAACGGCTTCATAGTAGGCTTTGAAACGATCAAGCTTCGGCCGTAGCTCGCACCATTTATGTTGGCACGCTTTTAAGTTGTGCCGGTCGTTTCCAACGTTATGTCGGTAGCTTGCAAAAGCTTCCGGCCAATAACGCGTTTCACCGGGTTGTCGACCCTTCATTGCGTCAACGACGCTCGTGACGAGAGCTAGCTCTTCTTCGTGTGTCCAAGAGGCTATCGATCAAGTGGGTTGGGGTAGCGGGTTCGATCAAGGGTTGGGGTAGCGGTGGACAGTGTTTGGGTTGGGGTAGACGGTGGGGTTGCGGTTATATATATAGTTGGGTGGTGACTGTTGGGTTGGGTGAACCGCTTGGCTTGGCCAAACGGTTAGATTTTGAATTTTAAAATGTCTCGCTATGACCTAGCCAACAAGCGAATAGGAGCCGGCCACATAGGATCGCTAGCCTGCCCCATGCCCGGCTTTAAACTCCCACCTCTTAGGCCACGCCCAAACCCAAGCCCACCCGGGGTGGTGGATTGGGCGTTTTCAGCCAACCCACGCCCCATAACCCAGAGTCTTACCCCTTTTTGACAGTTAACAGTAACTTAACTGTTGACTAACGACGGGGGCATGTAACAATGAAATAACCACGTCAGGGTCTCAACGTGCAAATACGAAAGACAGGGAGTCAGACGACAATTTTGACCAAAACTCAAGGAGGCAAATTGCACTTTAATCTTATAAGTATATTAAATCAAATAAGATTTTACAGTAAAGTAATTTTTTTATTATTATTTTCTTTTTTTACTTTTAATTTTACTAATACTTTATCATTATTTTCTTTTTTATACTTTTAATTTTTTTATGTATTATATTATCATTATAATTAATTTTATTAATCATTTTGTTAATATAGTATTTTTTATTATAATTTTTTTAATCATAATTTTTTCCGTTTATAACTATATTCAAACAGGTTAAATATTAGTTGATTTTTTTCTTCATCACGGGGAATGGAACCAATACTGTTTGAACAACGTCGTTACCGGTACCATGTTAGTTTTTATATTTTCTCGACATAGCGGATAAAGTTCGTTAAAATGGAGTTGTATATGCTATAGAGTAGTCTTTTTTTGGAACCTCCGTACGACAATGTTACCGTGACAAACTGAATTGGGTGACAAACTGAATTGGTGTTGGTATCATATCGAATCAAACTGATAATGACTAAAAGCCCGTTGTGAAGCACGAGTAATTCTAGTAATTATATTAATTAAGAAAACAATACTAACGGCTATCAACGAGTAGACAACAAAACATTCTAGCATGCAAGCATACTCACTTCGAGCATCTTGAACCAATTTAATATAACTAGCTTTAACTTTTTGCTCCTAAGAGACCAGATCGAACAAATCTAATCTAATAAAACTAGCTTAACTTTTTGCTCCTAAGAAACCAAACTGTACACGAAAAGAGCAAATGCAATGGTCCGTAAAATAAGCATACAGTTGTTTTACAATTCAACATTGAAAAGAGAGGTTGTCATAACATGTTCTATGCCTAAGTTGTTACCTACATACCCTATAATCAAATATTAATATTAAATCTTTTTGGTGAACCAAGATTGAAGATTCTCATGTGCCTTAAGACTCACCTCCTCCACAATAAAGGTAGCATCCCTCTATAAAATCTGTGAGACCCAATTTTGCTTACCAGCCATCTGCAAACTAATTGACACTGATCATTCTGCTTTTAGCTAGAAATTATCATTTCTTATCCTTTAAAGAAATGGGAGGGCACAAATCTCAGAAGAAGTCCTTTTTTTCTTCTTTATTTGGCATATTTAGTCGTAAGAAGAGCCAAAGAGGACGGAGTGATACATGGGACGACACAATGAAGGCGTACAAAGTGTATCCAAGTGATCAAGACAGAGCTGGCCGTTGGGCTGATCCTCGTATCGACCGCAAAGCTTCTGCTTACATTGACACTACCACAAACAAATGGAACCATGTTGCGGTATCTGGCTGTTGATTTCATGACTTCGATGAACCCGAGAATGAATGGAACGTATAAGTACGTTACTAGCAAGTGTTTCAAATGCATATATCCAATAAACTGATTTGTCTTGTTCATATATTTGTTTTACGTATTATCATATTAATTTTTTAGTTAAAGGGTACCAAGATACATATATATATGTATCCATGCCTACATATATCTTGCTTTAAGGATACCATGATATATCAAAAATCCTTAAAAAACAAAGTTTTCTAGTCTGCAATTCGGTGAGGCTGAGAAAGTGCATCCAAAGAGATGTTTTCATGGTTTTTATGTGTTCAGGCTGAGGATAATATAATTAAGACATTCAGTCACAGAAAAATCAACTCGATCATCCTATTTAAGGAGCCGTAGCTAATATTCATATAAATATGGGTTCTTCATTATCATCGTATGTTTCCATGAGTCCTATATCAAACAGAACATCTCATAAAGAAAAAAAAATGCAAATAAGGGTCATTAATAAATTTCAGTTCCATTTATTGGTTTGAGTTTCTTATTTGTTATCACTAAACAAAAGGAGATTGTTTGGTTCATCTATGCTGTTAACAGATTTAATGATGACAATTTCCCCTTCTACTTCGAAATAGTTGGTTACGTTGATCACATGTTGATGAGCATACGCACATTGGAAACGACAAACACCATTATGCCATTTTAAATGTTTAACATGAGTCAGAAAATTGAAGTGTCTTTCACTAAGTGAGCATAGCGTAGGGGAAAGGTTTAGTGTAATAAAGTCATGGCGAAGCTTTAATTTTTTTTTTTTTTTTTTTTTTTTTGGGGGGGGGGGGCGAAAACGTATATACCCAAAAAATTCTATACGAAAACTACATACATAACACTACTGGCAGAAAAGTTCGGGGGGTCGGACACCCCTCCCAGCCCCTGGTCATCACGTAGTCATCGTAAGCACAATTTGCACTCAGACTTTAAATTCTTTTCAAGCTGGCTACCAAGAGAATCACCTAAACGTAACCGATGTCAAAGAATGTGATCTAAAGGATCTAAAGACTAGGATATGGTTTGTGATAATTGAGGCTCCTAGGATATATAGTTTAGGATCGAATACAAAGACTGCAAAAATAAGAAGTCATATAAAGGGTATCAAAGGGACTCTGATTGACCGCATTCAAGTGACATTGGAATTGTCTCGTTAATCTACGATGTGAGATTTTAGGTTTTTCACTTTTGGATTTATTGGTTGTAGATTTTAGAATTTTTGTTTATTATCATTTTATCTTTTATTTATCATTGTTTTTTTTTCTATATTTGTGTCATTGTATCTTTTTTGCAATTTATTGTGTCTTTTTTCCTTGACATTGTGTTATATTTTACTCGACATTGTGTTATCTTGTGCGATTTATTGTGTCTTTGTACACTTCTTATTTTTAGATTTTTTTAGAATAACTTAACCCACTAATATATCTAACGAGTTGACGCTAAGTTGTCAAATGTTAGAAGCAACTTGATTGTAGGTCGAACGAACGTCGTAGCCTATCTGATATACTAGGTACCGTATTTTTTTGGAAGAGATATTTATCTACGAAGCGAACGACGTAGGCTATTAAAGAAATGCATGAACTTTGGTTAGATGATTATCTTATCACGCGTGAAGAGTTATTTATCTACCAGGCGGATCATAGTTGTGGCTTACCAATAACATGAAATGATGTTGATGCATCTTTGTGGATACGGCTCGTTCGGTTCGACATCGTTACCAGATGAAGACCGAAACTCGATATGCTCCATCGAGTTTCGGATCGATCATGTCCCTATTTGCTGCTGTTTGCTCATGTTTCTCAAGTCTGCATGGTCAGCCTCTTTCAACAAGCATATGAAGAGCAAAGTATGAAACCCACGAAGAACCTTTCTTCGTGGGTATAGTTGCTTGCTGATCTAAATTCCACGAAGAATCACTCCTCTGACGAAGACTCTATGCAATGAAGACGAAATGTTCGTCCAGGATTCTTGTCGACGAAGAATGTATAAGGGACGAAGACTCCTTTGGACGAAGGATTGCATGTCGACGAAGACTATATATGATGACGACTCATTTGGACGAAGGATTGCATGTTGATGAAGACTATATATGACGAAGACTCCTTGCTTTCCACGAACACTCCTTGCCACAAAGAATCAAGGAATGTTCATCCATATATGCCCAGCAAAGAATCACCATGCAAAGAATGAAGGTTCGTCCATTCATATCGACGAACAATGGCTCATTGGATGAAGACTGATGGTTCATGGGACAAATCAATTGTTCGTGGATGTACTGATTCGTGTTGTCTATTTAAACAGCTTATAATAGACACAGAAAGGTAGAGAAGTGAGACTGAGAGACATAGAACACACAGAAGTAAGAGCACATTGAGAGAACACCAGTGAGTTTGTGTGAGCTTTTCCTGTATTATAATCTTGTAACAAAACTCTCTGGAATCAATACACTTTGAGATTTAAACGTTGAATCTTGTTCTTGTCTTGTATCTCGTGTTCTCTGCTCGGTTTAACTTACCGGTTGGATTCCGCACAACCGGGTTTGTCGTATAACAAGGATAAGGATACTAGATCCTCCGATAGTGGACCTACAAGTTGTATCAGAGCTAAGGCTCTCATCCTTGTTAAAACCGAGCTGTGTGTCGTTTTTCGAACATCTTTCTTGAACCTTTTTTTCAGAAAAGTATGGTTGTTTTATATGTTTAATGGGCTAAATATCTGAAAACCGGTTTGTTTGTTAAGAATTTTCATAAAAACCTTATTAATCTCATGAAAAGATTAGGTTTTTCTTAAAATTTTTGGCAAAGTTGTGTTCGGAAAACTTTCCGGTGAAATTGGTTTTGGCCGAAATAGGTGACCGGAATTTTGTCTGTGGAAAGATAAATTTCAAACATATTCTGAAAAGGGTGAGTTTGGTGAACCCGACGTGAACCGAACACGCAACCTTCTGATACCAAACTCCCCCTTGGATGCTGCTCGTGAAGGTTCGCTCTTCATGTTGTAGGATCTTCAAAGGTCTTCACGTTTCGCAAATAGGGAGTGTATCAACAAACTCCCCCTTCAATGATGCTCGTGAATCTTTTGATCTTCAATACTTCAGATCCTTTTTGGTGTTGATGAGTAGTCAACTGCAACTCGATCATCTTGATCCTCTGATTGCATCAATGTAGTGTCTTCATTCCAAAGCTTATAATTCAATACGTTCTCTTTTCCTTTAGCTGGTTCGGATGCCACATCTGCACATACAAGAAAGCTAAATGCGTAATGAGAAAAACCGCTTGGAATATAGTTAACATAAACAAATGACACACATTTGACCAACTCTCAATCAACTACCGACCAACAACAGTTTGAAAGTTTAAAAATATTAAACAAGTTTAGATTTTAACTGTCACAACATGTTAACTTCGACCGTTTATTAAGGTGCAATTGTTTTAGGTTTCAATCAGGTTTCAGCTGGAAAAGACTCGAGATCCAACATCGGGCAATTGAAAATAAAACAGAAATAATTTTGTTTTGGGTTTTATAAAGTTTATATTAAAACACACCTAAAATCTTTTTGGTATTTTTGCATATTTCAAATGTAAAGACTGAAAGCAGTAAATAAATATAGACCGAGATGCAGAAACGGAGAAATGTAAATAAATATTTAAAGACATTGTTTTTGCGACTTTCGAGGGTCTGAGATGCAGAAACGGAGAAATGTAAATAAATATTTAAAGACATTGTTTTTGCGACTTTCGAGGGTAAGAGAATCATATGAGTCTACGGTCATGCCAAAACACTCTTGTTGTTCAATTAGTTGACATTTAGATAAGCATCCTATAACGATTATCGGTATTGTTGTCCACATAAGCTCAACTTATCAGATGTACTCGCGGTTAGGGGATACGTTAAGGTATGATTTATGCTTACCGACCAGTGTTCATCCACACATGACACATTCCCGTATCAAGGTATGCACAAGAGTTCATATTACTGGTGAGTATACCATTTATCATCTGTTTTCAACATATATGATGTGAGATACTCCCTTATATTTGATGAATAGAAGCCCTATCTTATAAAATCACTTATTGATGAGGAACTTGATATTCGATGCATGAAGGGCACAAGAGCAAGTCCGTGAACAGGTTATTAGCATCGTACCGAGAAAGAGACGAACTTGACTCTTGGATAAACTGTTATATTTTATCACTTATTGATTGGGACATGTGATTGTTTATCACTTATTGAGGTCGTATGCATCATGTATTATACACATGTTTGTATGATATGTACACGTATGTATGGTATCATGAAAAATCTAGACTTGCGTCCCCGTTGTTTTCGGAAAAAGAAACAACCATGATACCTAGATGATAAACAGCATAAAGACCACGTATCTCAGAACATCGACAATCTATCAAACGAAATTTCGGTACCAAGACCATATGCCAATGAGCGGTTCCCACACGGTCTTCAGTCGATTTAGGTTTATATCACCCTGCACTCTTTAAAATGATTGCGAGCCTACCAATACATCTTATATAGAGCTGCTTATCATTTTTCATTTTAGGGTTAAAGAGGTTTCGACAGGCCACAAATGTACTATCATTTTCTCTTTTTCTCGCCAGGAAACTCATTTTTGTTTTTCAATTCTTTGTGTGTTTTTGAAATTTTTTGATATTTTTGTATTTTTGATATTTTTCAATGTTTTTGTATTTTTCGAATTTATTCCCCCGAAAATGCAAAAAGTACGAGAAATTAGAAACAAAAATAGATATCTACAAAAACAATTTCCCGATGTGGATTAATTCATGTTTTACCTCAATGCTGTTTACCAAAATTAATTTTAATCAGAAATGAAATATTGAATTTTTGAAAAAAAAGTTGGCATGTCGGTAATCGGTGTAGACCAAAACAACATTGACGAGTTTCATTTTGAAACGATCACGTGTGAGGTGATATTCGAGATCAACGTGTCTGGTCAAGGAGTGATGTACGAGATGTTAGTAATTAAATAAAAACAGCTTAAATATCGACAAGGATAGGAGAGACTAGAAATTCAAAACCGTAATATTTCAACTTCTTCGTGCATTGGTAGGAATCTGAGTGCTCTCCTAAACTAGATATCCACTCGGTGTGGACTTCAAAGTCGATTTTGCAGCTACTTCAATTAACTGAGAAATCCCTTCATAACAACAAGATCAGCAACCTCCGGGTCCGGCTGGTAAGAAGCAAGGGAGCATGTGGAAAAACTTGTACACATCATCATTGGTCGGTCCATACATGATGTCTTCCAGATACTTTTGCACCAGCAAAGGTCTTTATATTTCTCCTTTAGAAGTAGTGTACGGTTGTTCAATCCATGCCAAGGTATCCGCACACCTGGTTAGTTTGATCAACAAACACATTTTCTTCAATCACACCGTAGAGAAATGCACACTTCACGTTCAACTCGTAGACTTTGAACTTCTTGTGGAAGAAAATGCCATGAATCTTTGAAAATCTTCAGACGTGCTGCAGGCGCGTACATTTCAATTTAATATATCCTCTTGACCCGATCAAAACCTTCAACAACCAAACTTTGGAGTGTTTTTCATTTTGTCAAAGTTTTCAACTTCATTCAACCACATTCTTTCATCATCATTCCTTCATAGGACTTTTTTATCTTCTTTTCTTTTTCCCTCTCCATCAATGGCAACAATATTCTCCTAGATGTAACAATATTTCGGAGTCTTATGTCGCCGATCTTGTGCATGGACGCACCACTATCAACAATCCTAAGACTATCAATAGTTCCTCCCGGAACATCCTGCACACTCATTCGGTGATTAGTTGGGGAGGGGGACCCAAGCCTTCATAGACTTGGGTCGTCCGTCATCATTGAGAATTGTGACATCTATTTCCCGATGATTCGGAATTGATGTAGCTCCCCATGAAACAGTTACTGGTTTTGGTTTCCAGATCTATTTTTGTTTTTCATTTTTAACTTCTAACTTAACAGACTGTGTTTGGATAACCTCTGGTTTTAAAACCTTTTCAATTTCTTTTCTTTGTTTCTTTTTCTGTTTCTTTTCTCGTTATTTAACAAGACGAGGGTCCTGTTTTGGTGAAACGGATCTTGTATGGTAACTGTTACCACGGGGGGCATCAACTTTCGCCTTTCCTTTTGTGAGATATGGATAGTTTCTAACAATGTGCCCATACTTGCGACATTCAAAACATGATCTCCGCTTACCAAACCTCGGAGTGTCATAACTGTAAGAGCTTGATGATGACCTTCATGATCTTGAGGTACTTGGTCCTACATCACAACAGTTTGTGTGCTGTGTATAGTTGTTTTGACTGTTTCTTTTCAAATTTTTATTTTGCATAACAAATCTGTGTTTGATTTGTTTTCAAAAGATTCAATTTTATCAGTCCCCCGAGACTTCGCAAAGTTTATCTTTTGACACTTTTTCTTGTTTTGGCTTTGTTTGCCCTTTCTTTTTCCTTGATTATCGTGATTTTGCTTTTGTCGATCCGTAAGTTTTTTATTTCCATATTGTTCCCGAACTTCGGCTTTTGGGATAGGAGCACACTGAGTTACTACCACTCTTGGGCTCGTCTTTCCCAAAAACTTACTGGTTGAATCCTCAAACACTTTATCAATCAAGGATTGATTAACATTTTTGATGTGAAAATCTTTGTTTGACTAAACTTTGTCGGAACCAATCAACGTATAAAGCAAGTTCACGCTTTCACAACTCTCAGCAGAAGATTCAATTGGTTTGGCTGTAGCAGTCACAGACGATTTTGCAGGTGGATCACAAAGAATGTGATTTTCGAGAGGTTTGTTTTCCTTTTTTGTTACCGTTTCTGACTATTCAGGGTTAGTATCCTCGGATTCATCATCTGACGAATCAGCATCCTCAACAATGACTGGAGGATCCTGATTTTGTTCAGTTGTTGACACTTTTGTATCTGCTGATTGATCCGAATCTGAGGGCACTTCCTTTTTGAAACCGCGTCCAGCTGTGAATTCCTGAAGGTCTAATGGAACTGAGGGCTCAAAGTGAGGTTTATCCTACTCATCAGGCATTACGGTATAATTGTGTCTATACGGTGGAGGACACTTCTTATATCCAATGCACGTGACATCATTTTTCTTCTTCTGTATGTTAATGATGTGATCCAGCACATACCTAGAGTTTGAGTAACTATCTAACCTAAGCTAGATCGCCTCATTTTCACACTTCACACATGCCAACTCCTTTTGTGCTTCCTCGAGCCTAGTGATGTAATTATTTATAGTAGTTTGTTTTCTTGAAACTGATTTTACTGGCTCGTTTTATCTTTCCTTAATGTGTCAATTACTTTCTTAAATTCTTTTCATGATTTTTATGGAACAAGTTGGCCTCTGTGCATTTCGCAAGATCCACGATCAAACTTTGATTGTGGATAAATGTCACGTCATACTTGCTTTGCAAATCATCATATTTGCTTTGCAAATAAGACAATTTGCTCTGCAAATCAGACAATTTAGCACTAAATTCAACACAACTATCACACTTATCAGAACTTGGTTTATCGACATATACCTGACTGGAATCACTCTTAGATATTGATACACTTGCCTCAGAATCAACAACCTCCCTCGATGATTCACATTTAGATCCATCCTCGCTTGAACTTGAACTTGAACTTGTACCATCCTCAACTGAGCTACCGCCATGTTCAGAACTGTCATCATTTCCCGAGGACTCACCATTGCTGACATTCTTGACAATTTCAGCATAAAACGCCGTTCTTGTTTGACCACTGTTCTCCAACTGAACTGTTGGACCACAATCTATAGTAGATTCACCCCATAGATTGACTTTTGATGGTGGAGGGTTATTTGAAGATGTGGGAGACTGAAGCCAAGATGGCACTAAACCCTTACGTGTATACATATTATCCCCAATTGGTTGTGGTGTTCCATACATATCGGTGCTTGAGACAAAAACCATTTGTAGCTAAGCATGTTGAGCAGGTCTTGTAGCAGAGGCACCTGGTTGAAGTTCACTATACATAATTCTTGTAACAGTGCTAGTACCTCCACAATTTCCATAATATATCTCAGGATCAGGTTTCCTACCCCACAAGTCTGAACTCATGGTGAAGTGAAAACAAACAACTTAAGAGGCAATGGTGAACCTTCTGTGATACAAATGTGAACGACGAACTTCCACGAAAAATGATAGACAACTAATAATTTGCCACAAAAAATGAATGGCCCACTAGAGTTACCAGGCCGAAACCGAATAACAGGCCCATGAATAGCTTCCAAGTTACAAACCCATGAAGAATGATATACTCAATTTTCTGAGCCCACTGTATTTCGTGGGTTACTTATTCGTAAGCCCACTAATGACACAAGCCCATAAAATATGTATTACCAGACTAAGTATTTCGTGAATGTAAAAAGCTTTTGTTTTGAGAAAAAGGCCCAGACGAAAAACTAGGAGCCCAATAAGTTTCAAAGTTTAGTTTTTCGTTGAATTTGAAAATGTGTTTCACAAATATGGGAAGTTGTGAAGGTTGGTGAAAGACGATGACATGTTGTCAGATTAAACCATATCTTATCTTTGAAAAGAAAAGGAAAGTTGGTAACCTTTACAGGATATGGCTTCACATATGTTGTCAGATTAAACCAACATCGGAAAATCATTTTTGTAAATATTTATTTGTGTTTTCTTAATTTCTGGTACTTTTTTCATTTTAGGGGGAGTAAAAACGAAAAATACAAAAACATTGACAAATTTTAAAAATACAAAAACATCAAAAAAATTCAAAAACACAAAAAACAATAGAAAAACAAAAATGAGTTTCATGGCGAGAGAAAGAGAATATGATTGTACATCAGTGGTCTGTCGAAACATTTTTAAACCTAAAATGAAAAATGATAAGCAGCTCTATATAAGATGTATCGGTAGGCTCACAATCATTTTAAAGTGTGCATGGTGATATAAATCTAAATCGACTAAAGACCGTTTGGGAACCGCTCATTGGCATATGGTCTTGGTACCGAAATTTCGCTTGATAGATTGCCGAGGTTCTGAGATACATAGTCCTTATGCTGTTTATCATCTGGGTATCATGGTTGTTTCTTTTACCGAAAACAATGGGGACGCAAGTCTAGAGCTTCCATGATACCAAACATACGTGTAAATATACTACAAACATGTATATAATACATGATGCATGCGACCTCAATAAGTGATAAACAATCACATGTCCCGATCAATAAGTGATAAAATATCACAGCTTTTATCCGAGAGTCAAGTTCGTCACTTTGTCGGTACGACGGTACTAAGCTGTTCAAGGACTTGCTCTTGTGCCCTGCATGCAAAGAATATCAAGTTCCTCATTAATAAGTGATTTTATCACATAGGGCTTGTATTCATCCAAAAATAAGTGAGTATCTCAAGTCATATACGTTGAAAACAGATGATGAATGGTATACTCACCAGTAAGATGAACTCTCGTGCATACCTTGATACGGGAATGTGTCGTGTGTGGATGAACACTGGTCGGTAAGTATAAATCATACCTTAACGTATCCCCTAATCGCGAGTACATCTGATAAGTTGAGCTTTAGTGGACAACAATACTGATAATCGTTATAGGATGCTTATCTAAATGTTAACTAATCGAACAACAAGAGCGTTTTGGCATGACCATACACTGATATGATTCTCTTACCCTTGAAACTCACCAAAAATATTATCTGTAAATATTTATTTACTGCTTTTCATTTCTGCATCTTCGTATATATTTATTTACTGTTCTCCGTCTTTACATTTCAAATATTCAAAAATACCAAAAAGATTTTAGGTGTGTTTTAATATAAACTTTATAAAAGCTAGAAAGATTTTATTTCTATCTTTTTTCGATTGTACCATGTTGGATCTCGAGTCTTTTCCGACATGAAACCTCTCGAAACCCAAAACAATTGCATCTTCATAAACGGTCGAAATTAACAAGTGTTGAAAGTTAAAATCTAAAATCGATCAAATTTTTACAACTTTCAAACTGTTGTTGGTCGGTGTTTGATTGAGAGTTGGTCATATGTGTGTCGTTTGGTTATATTCCAAGCAGTTGTTCTCATTACCCGTTTAGCTTTCTTGTATGTGCAGATGCGGCATTAGGACCAGCTAAAGGCAAAGAGAACGTGTTAGAAGACGTGTTTTGGAATGAAGATAGGACATGGATGAAATCAAAGAATCAAGATGATCAAGTTGCAGCTGACCACTTCTCATCACCGCAAGGATCTAAAATTCGAAGATCAACGTTTCACGAGCATCATTCAAGGGGGAGTTTGTTGATACACTCCCTGTTCGTGACACGTGAAGACTCTGAAAGATCTGACGACAATGTGAAGAACGAACCATCATGAGCAGCGTCCAAGGGGGAGTTTGTTGATACATTTTATGTGGAAGGGACTCGGTTCGGTTCGACGACGTTCGATGTGAAGATCGAAGCACGATTTCCTCTGTCTTGATTCAGAACGATCTTGACTTCGTAACGTGTTATGGATGTGAAATATGTTTGCTGTTGATGGTGTATTATCTGCAGACATGCATGTTGCAGCCTCCCACGAAGAATCATAAGTCTTCGTGGGAGTCACCTTCTACGAAGAATTAAAGAGGACGAAGTCTAATCAATGGGGACGAAGAACACTCCTGGACGAACACTCGTTTTGGACGAAGACTTCTCACAACGAAGGCTACACCCTCACGAAGACTCTGTTTAAACGAAGACTCTCTGCTTGGACGAAGACTCGCTTCTTGTGACGAAGACTCCTAGTCACAAATTCTCAAAGGTTTGTCAATGATGATGGTTCGTCGCACAGGTCCACGAAGAATGGATTCTTCGTGGGCCTGATGAATGTTCGTGAGTCCAGGTTCCATTCTTCGTTGGCATGTGGATAAGGTTCGGCCATATAAGCAGCTTGCTGAACAGATTAGAAGAAAACACACACAACTGGTGAACACAACTGAGAATACAGTTTGAGTGAACTTCAGTGAGTTTGAGTGAACATCTTTTTTATTATCTTGTAACAAAAAAAACTCACCCTTTTCATAATATGTTTGAAACTTATCTTTCCACAGACAAAATTCCGGTCACCTCTTCCGGCCAAAACCAATTTCACCGGAAAGTTTTCCGAACACAACTTTGCCAAAAATTTTAAGAAAAACGTAATCTTTTCATGAGATTAATAAGGTTTTTATGAAAATTTTTAACAAACAAACCGGTTTTCGGAGATTTAACCCATTAAACATATAATACAACCGTACTTTTCTGAAAAAGGTTCGAGAAAGATGTTCGAAAAACGACACACGGCCCGGTTTTAACAAGGATGAGAGCCTTAGCTCTGATACCACTTGTAGGTCAACTAGCGAAGGATCTAGTAACCTTATCCTTGTTACACAAACAAACCCGGTTGTGCGGAATCCAACCGGTAAGTTAAACCGAGCAGAGAACGCAATACACAAGACAAGATTCAAAGTTTAAGCACACTTGTATTACTTCCAGAACAGTTACAACACAATGTTTTACAGGAAAAACTCACCAACTCCAACTGGTATTTTCTCTCTGTGTTCTCTCTTATGTGTCTATCCTGTGTTGTGTATTCAGATCTGCAAGCTGCCTTTTATAATCAAACCTTATCCACATGGCCAACGAAGAATGGAATTGGCACCACGAACATTCAACAGGCCAACGAAGATTCCAATCTTCGTGGACCATTCCAACAAACCTTTCATCAGCTTCCGAACATTTAGTCTTCGTTGATCATGATACTTCGCCGCATTAAGTTGGACGAACCTTGAGTCTTCGTTGGATAGACACTTCGTGGATATATATGGACGAACATTGATCATTCTTCGTGAAAAGTGCAATCCTTCATCACATGCAATCCTTCGTCACATTGATTCTTCATCATGCATGGAGTCTTCGTGGCCTTGTCTGTAGTGTATACATATTCTTTGTAATGCCCATGTAACTTCAATTCATGTGTTGATTATAATATCTATGTGACATCATCATCATGATGTCATGATGGTGTCATCTCGCATGATCTTCGTTCACGAATGGCCGGGTTGTATGACGGAGGAACGTCCGACGTCGGTCTCGAACCGAGCCGAACTGAGTCGAGCCGAGCCGAACCGAACCGAGCCGCATCCACACAAATATGCGTCAACAAAGGAACCGTGCGTGAGGCACTTGGTACCATAGTTTTTTGACACCCATATCATTTTTTAGTGGTTATGGCGAAAACGTATGTCGATTAACTTTAAAAAAGAACCGAAACATATGTTGGGTTAGTCTTGATGTTTCGGGTCGAATATGGGTCATGTTGGTTACGGGTCAGAAAGTGGATCATCCAAAGCTTAAATAAAACGTGGATGTTGCATGGGTTGATGACTTAAGCATTTATTTGTAGTTTTATAGTTTTATTTAATTTAATTGTTTACTAGTCACATTGGTATAGTTTGACCAATTCATTTAGAAAGTGTACGTTAGAATATGTAGCTGGGAATTGGGATAGTGGGTTGTACCGGTTCCTTTGGTGGACTAGTACTGGTTGTTGCTATTTTTATGGTTCCCACGTGAGTTTGTAAGGCTATATATATATAGCCAGTTGTTAATGAATAAATGTACCAGTAGTTTTTCATTCTTTCACATAGAAACATAAATTGTGTGTTGTGAGAGGGTGAGTGATCTTGAGGGCCTGATCCAACATTTGGTATCAGAGCGGAGGTTGAGATACGAGTGCCGGTTTGAGAGTCGATTTCGAGAAAGGGGCCAGCCCTTGGCTGCAGCGCTGAAGAACAAGAAGATTTAGTAGTAGCAAGGGATGGTTAGAAGAAAGAAATAGAAGTAGATCATGGCAAGTTGGGTGGTGAAATAAGTTGTTGGCTCTGTCGAGAAAAGAAGCAAACAACTAAGCAAGTGATGCACACCACCAAGCCAATGATTGTCGAAAGAAAGTGAAGACTGAACAAAGAGACCGAGCCAGACAAATAAAAACCGGTGAAAGGAAGACCGTTGACTCGCCGGAAGAAAGAAAGCATCGGCGATTGCAAGACCGTCGTCGCTGGAGAAGAGGAACCAGTGATAAGAATACCGCCGTTGGAAAGCTTGTTCCAACGGGAGACATAGAAGACCGAAAACCGTGACCGCTGCCGGAAAGAAAGTTCCGGTGGGAAACAGAGATGGCTGCTATAGACCGACAAGCCGCAAAAGACCGAAAGTGTGAACCAAAAACCGAGACCGAGACCGAAGGGGTTCACATCAGACTGAAAGAAAGAAAGAAGAGGCGCCACACGAAAGAAAGAAAGAGGCCGGCGTCGCTTAGCAAGAAAGAAAGAAGGCCTTGCAAGAAAGTAAGAAAGTAAGAAAGATACCGGTGCGGTAAGAAAGAAAGTGCAAGCATCGGCTAGAAAGAAGAAAGTGTGAGTGTCGATTAGAAAGAAAGAATGAAATCGACAACCGAAGAAAGAAAGAAAACTGAAAGTTAGCAAGACCGGACCCGTGTGGTTCGTAGCAAGATTGAACGTTGTGTTCGAATAGCAAGTCGGCAAGAACGGATTCGAATATAGCATGCAAGAGTGATTCGAATTAAGCTAGAAAACCGATTCCGGTTTTAGCATGGAAAGCAAGAATGAATGCAAGCAAGAATCGAGCAAGTAGAAAGAAACGACATCAAGATTAAGGGGGTGAATGTTGGGTTAATCTTGATGTTTCGGGTCGAATATGGGTCATGTTGGTTACGGGTCAGAAAGTGGATCATCCAAAGCTTAAATAAAACCTGGATGTTGCATGGGTTGATGACTTAAGCATTTATTTGTAGTTTTATAGTTTTATTTAATTTAATTGTTTACTAGTCACATTGGTATAGTTTGACCAATTCATTTAGAAAGTGTACGTTAGAATATGTAGCTGGGAATTGGGATAGTGGGTTGTACCGGTTCCTTTGGTGGACTAGTACTGGTTGTTGCTATTTTTATGGTTCCCACGTGAGTTTGTAAGGCTATATATATATATATAGCCTGTTGTTAATGAATAAATGTACCAGTAGTTTTTCATTCTTTCACATAGAAACATAAATTGTGTGTTGTGAGAGGGTGAGTGATCTTGAGGGCCTGATCCAACAACATAAAGACCTAACAAATCTTATTAAACTGAAAATGATGGAAATTAATCAGAATCAATCATCAAATGTAGGAATCCATATTAGAACACATTAACACAATAATCAAAATATTTGTAGAAAACGATACATAAACAAAGCGTTAACTTGATCTTAGGGAAGACACGTACAATATTTAGATAGTGTTGTAATTTATTTATAATGCAAATTTTACCCTAAAATAACCATGTTGTCAGCAAAATGAACCCATAATTTCCAAACAAAATGCATTACCTTATGAAACAAAAAAAATAATTACGTTTGATCTAACAGCCGTATTTGAGAATTGGTTATAGTGAATCCTCTACAACAAACTCATAATATGAATTCAAAAATTGGAATGCGTAACTGAGAATTGGTTATATTGATTCCTCTACGGTCGTTTTTTTTTCATTATTAGCAAACCAAATCTGAATGATAACACATATAATCAAAACAAAAAAACAGAACATATAAAACCTGAAGTAATCAAGGTGCCGAATGTCTTTCACACCGAACGAACCAAAATCGATTACCAAAATACTACACAAACAGAAAGTACAACCGTTTTAAAAAAAACCCACAATCGCCAAAACCACTGCTTCGGTCTTTAACCCTCCAAACCAACGTTTCGTTGAATTCAACGACGCTGCCAATAACCTTCAAGATTTCCGCGTAGAACCAAATCTCTTGGTAATTGATTCATGATTTCATTGAACAGATTACTATATACAAATCTCTTGAAGAAATATTTCTTTATAAGAGCATTCACATCCAGCCCCCTAAAATTATACATATATTCCACTAAAAAACAACTCCTATATCAATATATTTCCACTAAAAACAAATACTTTTTCTCTCTTCTTTTCAATTAAATAATATTTTTATATCTTTATCATTACATTTTTCTCTCTCCTTCACTCACAACCACTTTCAATATATATTAAAAAATTATAGTGGGTGAACAATGTCCCCCAAATATACAATACAGATGAATACAGATGAACAATAACATTTTCTCTCTCCTTCACTCACAACCATTTTTTATACTCTTTATATTTTAAAAACCCCAGACTCACAATTTAGTTCTTTGGATGCGAATGCTCTAAGGCAAGCAATCATCAACCATTTGGGCATTCAACCCTCAATATTTCTTCAACGTAAAATTGCTTGATAAGTTAACACCCACATTCTACAGTCTACCCTAGTTGCAAACCAACGGCTAACATCCTGATCGTATTCGCAATCCCCTATACACACCAACCCAAGGCGATTGATTATCTAATCACGAAAAACACATAATATGAATTCAAGAACTGGAAGAATAAAAATTGCTATTGGCAATCATGCATCCAAATCTAAGTCAAGATTAAGTGGCAGATTATTAACTGATTCGTCAAGGAAGGCAAGTGAGCATTTATATTCATAGGAATGTGGAAATTGCTTACTTGATAATGGCAGCGGTGAAGATTGGTGGCGGTTTGTGAAGAAAATAAAGATGGTAGCTGTTAGTTTGTAATTATGGAAGAATGTGGTTGTGAATGTGTGAAACTTTGAAGGCGGTAGGGTTTAAATTAACGTGTATGTAAAGTAAAAGTAATTGATGGTAAATAGATTAAAAGAAAATGGTAAGTAAATGATTAAAAAAGTTGTGTTGGTTAATTGTGTTTGAGAAGTGACCATAGGTGTTTTTTGTAGTATTATAAAATGAATAGGTGTAAGTAAAATAAACCAAATGGTGTGACTTTTAAATAAATGAGATATGACTCAAGTTTTTTGGGTAAAGATAGAACTCAAGTTGCCAATTGTATAAGGGTATAATATAAATGCCTTAATGACTTGAAGTTCTTACAAAATTAATATTTGAATTATAAAAATTTTAAAACTCTATTTGTCAAATGAAATCAAATATAACAACCCACTCTATATTGGTCAAGGATAAGAGTCATTCCATATTAATAATATATATTAACGGATGCCAACTAAAAAGTGACAAAATAGAATAAGGAGGGCTTAAACTTTGAAATGGCACAATGATATAAGATGGAAAAGATTATACACAAACAAAATTTTCACTAAAATACAATTTTCTTCAATGAGAACTATGTTTGATGGTTAAATTACATATGTGGTGTTTATGAAAGGAGTGCAAGTGTGTAGAATGATAAGAATGGTATGGAAATCAAGAGTATGGCAGATGTATGAGACATAGGCTATTGATTTCTTGGTGATTGGCCGTTGTCTCAGGGTATCACATATATAAATACAATTTGGCGGTTGTTTGGCGCCATTTTCAACCGTCATAACCATTGGTTATGTCGGTTGATTCATAATTGCCATACTAAACCATTCTCACAAAATATTACTACAAAATCATACGATGTTTAATTATTGGAGTGATACATAAGTTGCATAACAATGAACATTAATAAACATAATACTAAGTCTAAGTTTATGTTTATGTAATCTAATACACTCCCCTCAACTAGACTTAGTTTAGTGTTGATCTTGGAAGTGTTTTGTTACTTTCATCCAATGCTTTTGTGGCCTCAGTGAAATTAAATCTTCATATCTTGAAAAGCTTCTTCGCATCATTCTAGTTTCTACTCATAAAAAATGCATAATTCTTGTAATGTTGTTCTTCAGTTGGGGCAACCTCTTCCATCCTAGTTGGATCCATTGTAGATACTTGTCTCTCAAATTTTGGGCCATGATCATCAATTATCATTGTGGATGATGAATGATTTTGAATGTGTCGTCTTCATGTTTGATGTTCTTGGTAAGTAAACTCAAGAACATCCAAATATTTGGGATTGATTAGCCTTATGACATAGTTATCATGCCAATCCAATCTCGATGTTTTGATATAAGGACCCATAGATCTTTGACCCGTTCATTACCCCCTTCCCTTTTTTACCATAAGCTATAAATCCATTAATTCAATCTTCCTTCCATTATCTAATCTAATGTTGGAGGAATTGGTCTTGCTTCACTTATTCTATGATATTCGAACAGAAACCATTGCAGCATTCTGTCGAACTTAAGATTTAGGCTAAATCTATATAGATGTGTTAAGTTTGTGTCTTCCAATAATTCTAAGGCATTAATAATCAACTCCTTCCAATCAACATCTTGTGTAGATATTGACAGTGATATAATTTGAAAAGATGATTCCAAATAATAATCCTTATGTGAATGCAAATGATACATGTCCTTATATTCTTGTGTGAACAGTCTTTGCTTATCCATTTTAAATTCTTCTTTTTCTACTAATTTATTTTCCTGCAACGCCTTAGATAAGATTGGCTCGTGACATAGG
Source organism: Helianthus tuberosus (assembly GCA_030545235.1). NCBI lineage: Eukaryota > Viridiplantae > Streptophyta > Magnoliopsida > Asterales > Asteraceae > Helianthus > Helianthus tuberosus. The sequence goes on from CM060400.1 coordinate 60,373,426, forward strand.
GGTTTGATCTTCTAAGTGTTTCCTTCAATTAAGATAACGTAGCCTTGTAAACGAAGTTGTTCAAGGCTTAGTATGTTTTTATCTAATCCAGGAGAATAAAACACATTAGATATTCTTATGAATTCATTTTTCGATCCTAGTTCTATGATACTTATACCCATTATAAACAGAATATTTGATTCACCCATTCTTGCTTCATCACCAAAAGAATTCTTTATGCGTTTCAACTGTGAAATATCACCGGTGTGATGAATCTTGTATTGTGTGTTGACATACCGAACATCAAACCATAAGCCACCTTCTGTGCCATTGACTGTGTATTCTTCAGCTTAATTAGCATAGTTGAAGTTTGTTGTTTGATCATTTGTGCCATTGTTAATTGCCTATGGTATAAGACTTGTTTGATCTTGTAAAATTCCATTAGATGCCTCGGTTCTCGGCAGTAGTAGCATAGTTTTTGGGATAATTTGGATCTCTTCTTTCAGTATTACATTTTGCAGCGGATGAACGTGTGAAGATCGGTTTAGGATCTTTTAGATTTCGCTCTGATGCCACTATGTTGGGTGGTTAAATCATATATGTGGTGTTTATGAAAGGAGTGAAAGTGTGTATAATGATAATAATGAAATGGAAATCAAGTGTACGGCAGATGTTGGGTGGTTAAATCATATATGTGGTGTTTCAAGCTATCGCATATATACATACAATTTGGCGGTTGTTTAGCGCAAGTTTCAAACGTCATAATCATAACCTTTGGTTAGGTTGGTTGATTCGTAAGTTCCGTACTAAACTGTTGTCACCTAATAATAATACATAATCCTATGATGTTTAATCATTCGAGTGATACATAAGTTGCAAAATAATGAACATTATAAAATTGAGTGGTCAATAGTTATTGGCATTGAATGTATCCCTTGTATTGACATTTAAAAAAATAAGCTCATAAGATAGACTTATCGGACCATTTGATATCCATATATAATAATCAGGTGTTATCTTTTTTGTCATGGTTGCAATTAGCTATTGTATATTTGATATAATCTTTTAAAATAATTGTTGTGAGGAACAATCTGCAGAAATCTTCCAATAACCATGGGTGAGAGTTGTTAGGATCTGAGTTTGATTGTTGTGACAGTTAAGATGAAAATAATGAATGAAGATAAAACAAAGATGAAATATGCAGCAGAATAATTAACTTTTCAATCACAACAATAGAGACATTGCTTTCATCAACATGATTTTATAAATTTGCAATCACAAGTTATTGTATGCATGAAGATTTACAACTCCCCCTCAGCCTAATCACTCCTTGTTTGTTCGTACAAAAATGTCAAGTGGAAGTGATGAATAGAACAGTACAAGCACTATTCTATTTATAGTACAAACAAAACATCTGAAGTAGCTAAGCTGATGTCACCTAGACAGCAACATCTAACAGCCTAACAAACTCATAACATCTGCTAGAGCTAAGCACTGTTACATTAATAATAAAGATAAACTGCGTTGATCATCATCTGTTGAAGATCCTCTATTGGACTTCATCATCTATTGATCCACAGTAGGCCTTAGCTTGGTCAGACTTTAGTCTTCTCAGCAAAGAATGATCAGACCTTTGCTTCAACAGACTTTGTCTTCATCAACAGCGGTTCTCTTTGGCAGACCTTTAACTTTAGCAGACTTTAGAGAAAGCAGATGTTGAGTCTTTGCCATTGGGAGGAGCAGATCTTCAAAGCACTGTTATTGGTGATCAGAGGTTGTTGACTATTTCGTCTTTCCAATCATCTGTTCTTTTGTGGGGTCCACTAGATCCAACAATCTCCCCCTAGAACAGATGATGCCAAAACTCTTCTTTATTTCTGATCTTTATTTCTCATCAACATTTCCCTGATTTGGCCTTTAAATTGTAATTCAAAGTTCAAGGAAACCATATCTTCAGAATCCCTTTCAAGTTCAAGGTTCAACAGATCTTGGAGGTCACCTGTATTCGGACCATATGCATCCTCCATTTTTATCCTTTGAACTTCACCATCTGATCTAAGCAAAGTCAATTCGTCGGTGTCTGAAGATGACTTCCACTTTAGAATTTTTTAATCGAAAGGTTTTTGATGTGTGCAAAATGCAACATATAAATTACATCAATTGTGGCATAAAACTAACCCTTTTTAGTACTAATGTTGGAAAAAGTGTGTTTTTGTCTTCCTTTTGTATTTTCAAGATTAAATGAGCTCAAATTAACAAAAGAAGCAAAAAGGCAGCTAAATCTAACATAAATATAAGGAAAGGAACAAACGTGGCATGCCCGACCTCCCCGAAAGCATTTTCCCAAGCAAAACAAGAGAGCAGAAGGCTGAACACGCCCCGTGCTCAGTGAGCACGGGGGCGTGCCCAAGTGTCAGCATAAAAGACAAAGTTGTAGAAGCTCTCATCGCCCACCACGGGGCCGTGCTCAGCGGACACGGGGTCGTGGTCAACTATAAGATTCGCAGAATCTAGGCAAATCTTGATAGTACAGATATGCTTCTGCACACGGGGTCGTGCCCAGCGGACATGGGGCCGTGGTCAACTAATAAAGACAAGAGCAATTAATGAAGAAAGAGAAGGATTTGGACACGGGGCCGTGCCCACTGGACACGGGGCCGTGCCCGAGCTTCTGTTTAGCCTATAAATAGGAGTGCTTGGCTCAAGCTCAAACCATCCCTTGGCATACCACCTCTCTCACACTTCACCCACCACCCACCACCACCATAACACCATCATCCACCACCATCATCCATTGTCCATCATAGAGTGTGTGAGTCGTCTCGGGATCCAAGATTGATCGTAAGAGTTCTTGACAATCAAGGCCATGTTTGCCTAAGTCTCTTACATCACTTGGTGAAGACAAAGTGTCTAGTGTAATACTTTTTATTTTTAATCTTTTCGCACTTTTTAATTGGTTATGTATTAATGATTTTAATAACTACTTTCTTATGTTGAAGGTGATTCTTCCTTATCGTTTGTCCGTGGTGTCTTGGCATTATTTTACTGTCTATATAAAATAAAAGATTTTCACCATTCATATCTCCACGGTCTATATGGAGGTATGTTGGCTACCTGGTTGGGGGTTAAGGGAACGGTTTGGTAAGAGTCTTTCCATAGTTCAGTTTATAGATCCTACAAAGGACCTGGGTCAAATTTAGTAGGACCTCCTTCAATACTTAACGGTATTGGATGGCGGGGGTCCGAACTCTTTGACCCCCTCATAAGTTAAACTACTATTAATATTTTAACCCGGCTACTTAGGACTGTATCCCTGCTGACTCAGACTACTTAGCCGAGGGTAACACCGCCTTCAAAAGAGGGGCCTACCACAATATGCATTAATAACTTAATTAATTATCTTTCAATAATCCGACCCTTTAGGATTGTATCCTTGCTGACTCAAACTACTGGGTTGAGGGTAACGTCACCTCCAAAAGAGGGGCCTACTACAATAACTAAGATAATCTCTTAAATAGTTCAAAAGTGCGGAAATAATTAAAGGTTACACTAAACACGAGTCGGAGCCAAGTGATTCATCTTGTCTATCTGTTTTTCTTTTATTTTTATTTTTCAGCATTTTAGTTAGTTTTTATTTTCTTAGTTTAAAACATTTTTCTAAACTTTTGATTTGATTAGACGTTAAGGATAAACCGGTACTAAAAGCTCTTGTGTCCTTGGACGACCTTGGTATCTTACCAACACTATACTACGCTCACGATGGGTGCACTTGCCCATATGTGTGTTTAGTGTTAGTAAATATCGTGTTTTATAAATTTAAAACTTGGCTAAAGAAAGTGTAAAAGGGCTTAATCTTCTATCTTACTCACTTGCCCAATTGTGCTCTATTTGTTTGTATGGTTTATGTTGGAGGATGTGATCAAGGTAATCCTGTCTCAGTTCCTTATCAAGCTCAGCTTTTATTAGCTTCTCAGACATGGACTTGCTCAGGTCCTTAGCATAATCTTCTATCTTACTCACCTTGCTAAGTTCTAGTAACAAGATCCCCAGAGCAGTCATGTCATCCATCCCTTTACACTTCTCCTTTCCAATATACTCAGCATGTCTTGCTTTCAACTTCAAATATTCATCTAAGTTTTTAGCCTTCCGATATCCCTAGAGAGATGGGAAGGACAATTGTGATATATCCCCTGATCAATAAAAAGATTCAATTTCACCTTTAATTGCATGAATCTCCAGTGGATACTGAGCAGTCAATGGAATGATTTATGGTTGTGGTTGAATGGGTGGAAGTGAAGTGGATCTAAATGGAAATGATGAGAGTGGTGTGGCTTGAATAGGGGCAGATGATAAGAAGATTGGTGGTCGAACCTCCTCATCATCTTATTGCACAACAAAGTTTTTCTTTTGCATGTGAATTTGATTTTAGGTGAAGGTGGGTGTGTTGGAATTCTTGGTGGTGTGGGCAGTGGTTGTGTTGTTGGTGGTGTGGGAAGATTATCATGGCAGTGGTTTGGGAAACATCTGTTGATACATCTGTTGTACCAGTATCTGTTGGTTGATTTGGTGGTGTTGGTTTCTTTTGAGGTGGTTTTTGTGGCGAGGGTTTTGTTTTGGCTGCAGCAGAGGATACACTTCTTGTAGGCATAGCAGTGGTTTTAGGAGTGGTGGTGATTGGTTGTCTAACATTTCTTGTTGACTTTCTCCTTTTTGAAGTGCCAATGTCCTCATTTTTCCTCTGCTCGGCTTATTCGTGTTCAATTAGGCTAGAAGCTTTGGCTTCAAGTGTATCTTGCCTTCTCTGTTATTCCGAGGCAGTCACTTCGACTATCTTGTTCAGGGTCTCATCAACCCCTTTTTCACTTCTAGCATCTGTTGCTTTAGCAGAGGTTTTGGTTGCAAGAACAGACTCTAACTTTTGTTGTTGCACCTTGGATGGTCTTGTTTTTGATGAAGGCTGCAACTTTCTTAACTTGTCATTCTCCCCTTTTTTGGCATTATCTTCCACTTGTTCTTGAAGTATAGTTGGAGGGGAAGAGCCAGAGTTCTTTAAAAGATGTTCCATGATGGCCTTGATGTCAACTTGTGTAACTTTATACCTATCCTCAACCATATTTCTCATCAACTCCATGTGAGTATTATGGTTAATATCAGCCAAATTCCTTTGAGTTTGGATATTTGGTTGCACTGATTTCCACAGCTCATTGGCAATTTGCTGAGTTGAAGGTTGACTTTCAGAATGCTTCAACATTTGTTGCATCATGCTTTTCATTTCTGCCATTGAAGATTCCATATATGTCATTCTTTCCGTCAATTCCTTGTATCTTAATTCATCACCTAACTTATTAGGATCATCTGAATCCCTACCAGAGGTAGTTTGATTTGGTCCCATAACAGAAGAATTCTCCAAATTATCAGAACCAAATGCCCCTTTGTCTAGGTACTGGGGACTTTCAACTAGAATAGAGGTTACAATTGTACCCACAATAGTTGTTGCCTTCAAGGAAGTCTTATAGATGAAAGCACTGTCCAACTGAAAAACTATTGTTTCACCGGTTCTAGTGGCTGCTTCACTTGAACTACCACCAAGAGTTACATGTAACTCATGGGGTGTAGCCTCCTCAGCTGTTTGTGGGCTAGCAAGTTGATTTTTCTCAGACTCAGTCCTTTGTGAAAGTTTGCTCTCTTTAATTGGTGATTGAAAGGGACTGATTTGTGTCTGAGTTATATCAATTGCATCAAACAGGGGTAAGAATGTTGGTGGAATTGGAGTGGAGGGTTGTGGAGTTGAAAGAGAAACAACCCTGGGATAGGGGCTTAGAAATAGAATTACAAGTGAAATATATGCCTCTTGATTTGGTGTCCCTGTGCTTAGAACTTGATCCTTTTGTGAGGATTCAAGAGGAGTTTGGATGGGTGGAGATATTTTCAAATGTTGTGAGGAAGTAGCAACAATAGTTTCTAGTGGCTTTTGCTTTGCCACAAGGTTATCCTCGGCAATCTCATCTTCCAAAGGTGCCTTTTTATGTTGCTTCTCTTTGGTGGGCTTTTTGGATGTGGGGGGTTTCTTTTTGGATTTTTCTGGTGTGGGTTTTACAACACCGGTTGTGGTGTCTTGATCACCAGGAGAAGTGGCCATAATAACGGAGGTTTGAGCAACAGATGTAGACTCATCTAAAATAGGCTCATTCCTCTTTGCTTGTGTGTTTAGAAACTTTTGACTCTTTATCCTGCATTGTGGGAAAAGTTTCATTTGGAAAGCTTCACCTTGTTGAAAATCTTTTTGAGACACTTGTTTTTTAAGGTAATAACTTAAAAGTCTGGGATACATAAGAAAAACATTATTTGATCCCTTTTAACAACATTCACATTTGCCACCAAGTCTAAGAACAATGCCTGGAATAGCTTATCATCTATTTTTGTCAAAATGGAATTTCCCAAATATTGTACTTTTTGTGGAATCTCAGTGAATGAGGTGGTCTTGGCTGAGATACATAAAAGTAGGGTGTGGAAAAATATTTCATTTTAGTAGGAAATTTTGGTTTAAAAATTGTAACTCCTGTCAGTTGACCATCATACCCTCTTTCTATGAACACTGTATGAAGTTCCTGTTTTTCAAAAGAATTTTTACCTGCCTGGTTGTTCAAAGCATATACTATGGATATGGAAGATGGCGGGGATATTTGAACAATGGTGCCTTCTACCTTTAACGTTATACCAAAGGGCTTTTTATTTTGTGATTGAATTTCAGCATTAGCCTAGAATTGTCGGAGGGTATCCACATATATTAGTGCATTGGCAGTTAGTATGGTTTTGTATTTTGATGACGTCAAAACGTCAATTATTGAGTGAAAAGCTTGATTTTTGTCGGTCTTCTCAAAGTAAGGAAGGTAGTTATGAGGGATTTTTATTTGCATAGCCATGATCGGAGATGGGAGGTGAGGAGTTTTGAAGAAGATGGTAGTGGAAACCGCTTTTTATGAATTTTGAACTCAAATCGCAGTGTAAGCTCTGTTTGGATGGAAAAGGGGTATTTATAGAGGGATAAAAATGAAAGCTGATGTGGCATCTGTTTGAAAGATCTGATGGAAAACATTTGTCAACGTGGCAACCTCTGTTTGTGGCAATGGATGACAGTTGTTAGATAACCTCTGTTGGAAGGCAACATAGGTTGGGAATAGTGGATATGAACAATGGCTGATTTTAGTCTATCAGAGGATAGACATCAGAGGTAAGGATAAACAGAGATTGTGAACAATGGCCAATGTGAAAAGAGGATACCTTTCAGCAGGGGATAAAGATTAGCCAAACGGAGGTTTTAGAAATAGTGGTTTGGAACAGACTTTAAGGATTTTTGAAAAACTTTCAATCAAAGCTATTTTTAAGGATGGATTTTTTATTTTCTGAAAACATTTTAATGCTTTTTATTCATGGAAAATAAAAGTTTGCTTTTAATCCATGTTTTGCATGCCAATCCTAGATATCCATCTTTCAAAGGTGGATGTGTCTAATGCTTTTGTCAACACATTTGCCAACTAATCCTTAGTTGTAACATGATGCAGAGAAATCAAACATTTTTCATAGCTATCCCTCACAAAGTGATGTCTGATGTCAATGTGCTTGGTTGTTGAATGAGAAACTGGATTTTAATGACGTTTTCAGCTGCTTGACTATCCAACATGGGAGGAGTCTTTAAGGCAGTCACACCAAAATCCAGTAACTGATTTTGAAGCCATAGGAGTTGGGCTGTACAGAGCTGCAATATATTCAGCCTCTACTGTTGATGTTGAAACCGTTGCTTACTTTTTGCTTTGCCAAGAAACCATGCAATTGCCTAGAAACTGACATCCTCCTGAAGTGGACTTCCTCCTGAAGTGGACTTCCTTGTAGTATGACAACTAGCAAAGTCATTGTCTAAATAACCTGAAAGCTCAATATTCCCATTAGCAGGGTACCGGATACCAAGTGTGGGAGCACCCTTTATGTATCTGAATATCCTTTTCACAGCTATTAGATTGGATTTTCTAGGTGCTGACTGGGATCTTGCACAGACACATGTTACAAACATGATGTCTGGCCTTGATGCAGTTAGGTACAATAAAGACCAAATCATGCTTCTGTAAAGTGTTTGATCAACCAAAGCATCTTTATAATCAACAGTGACCAATTTTGTGGTGGTCATGGATGTACTACATGGTTTACAATCATTCATATCAATTTTTGTTAACAGTTCTTTAACATATATACTTTGATAAATGAATGTACCATTTTGAAATTGCTTAATTTGGAGACCACCCATGGAACTCATCTCAAACTCTGCTGTCATGAGTTCCCTAAACCCTTCACACATGGAATAGCATGTGGATCCAAAAATGATGTCATCCACATAAATCTGGACAATCGTCAAATTCTTTCCTTTCCATTTTAAAAATAATTTTTTATCAATTGTACCTCTTGTGAAGCCTATGGATAAGGAAAGGTGGATTGAGTTTCATACCAGGCCCTTGGTGCTTGTTTCAAGCCATACAAAGCTTTATTAAGCTTGTAGACATGATTTGGATAAAAGGCATCTTCAAAACCACGGGGTTGGCATACATATACCTCTTCCTGGATATTACCATAAATGAATGCACATTATATATGCACTTGATACACCTTGATTGTGGTTGACAAAAAAGGCCAAAAATAATCTGATGGCTTCCAATCTTGCTACAGGAGCAAATGTTTCATTATAATCAATTCCTTCTTCTTGTCTAACGCCTTGAACCACAAGCCTAGCTTTGTTCTTGACAACAATGCCCCTTCATCTGTTTTGTTCTTGAAGACCCATTTTGTGCCAATTGGACATACATCCTTAGGCAATGGTACATGTTCCCATACTTGTTATCTCTTGAACTGTTGGACCTCTTCCTGCATAGCCTCTACTCAACTATTGTCTTTCATTGCCTCTTAGTACTTGGCAGGTTGTGTGAGTGATAGAAAACCAGCAAAAAGACAAATGTTTTGGGATTGACTTCTTGCGAGTACCCCTTCACAGATGTTGCCAATAACTTGGTCTGATGGATGACTTTTAAGGTAGATTAGATCTCCCTTGTATGGAATGATGGCATTTAGAGGTGATGGCTGTAGATGTGAATCATCTGAGATAACATCTGTTAGCAATTTTGAAGAGTCAACTGATGTTTGGAATGGAGGTGGAGGTATGGGTGGAATAGGTGTAAAAATGGGTTGACTTTTGTCCACAAAGGATGGGCTTTTGTCAGCAGTGGATTGACTGGATGAGGCGGCAGAGGTTTGAGGATCAACAATTGTTGAGGTTCAAGCTTTGTAAGACTTCACGAGTGGGCGGTACTGTTCGTCTCGGGAGAAGTAAGAAACCGCTTGAATCCCTTATCTATAAACTACTATTAAAACTTTAAACCGACCCTGAGGGACTGTATCCTTGGTGACTAATACCAATGGGTTGAGGGTAAAGCTCTCTCAATAATAACTTACTTAATTATCTTTCAATAATCCGACCTTGCAGAACTGTATCCCTGCTGACTCTGACCATTAGGTTGAGGGTAACGCTATCAGGAACGGGGCCTACTACTATAACTTAAAGATAATCTTTTAAAATGCCTAAAGTGCGAAAATCATTAAAGGATACATAAAAGAGGAGTTGTAACCAAGTGATTCATTCTTATCAATTTGTTTTCCTTATATTTTATTTTTAATTTATAGTTTATCTTTTTACAACTTTCAAAACATTTATCAAAATTTGATCAGATTAGACGTTAACGATAAGGCGGTACTAAAAGCTCTTGTGTCCTTGGAAGACCTCGGTATCTTGGCATCACGATACTACGTCCACGATGGGTCCACTTACCTTAACATGTGTGTAAAGTGATAGTATTATATCGTGTTTTATAAATTTAAAACTTGATTCGCAAGTTAAAAGAGCTAAAATATATCTAAAAATTATAACCTCACACACACACGTCAAGCTTTTGGCGCCGTTACCGGGGACACAAGGATTTTGAGAAAGCTTAAAATTAACGGCCTAATCATTTTTTTCTTTTCTTTTTATGTTTTTCTTCCTTTTCCCCTATTTTTTACTTTCTGCAGGAATAACACGGGTCGTGTCAAACCTACAATATTTGGGAAGAGATGTTTTCTTGTTATTGGAACAGAGACACAGGGTCGTGTTACAGGAGCACGGGACGTGTCAAACTTCCAATATCTAGGAACTTGAAAACAGAAACTTTTTTTGGACAGCACTGGCCATGCCAACACCAGCACGGGGTCGTGCTATTTTTCTGACCAGACATTCTTTTTGTTTTTGTTTGCAGAAAATCACACAATTCCGTATAATTCACAGGAGATACAGTTTGGTGCATGACCTCCACCTCCGACAAAGACATAAAAGTACCGCTTGACGAACCTGAGCGCTTTTTGAGAAAAAGACTCCAAGCCAAAAGTTGACAAAAAGCCTCGAACCAAAACCCCCCTATGGCGGATCAACACACTCTCATGGATTACCTACGACCTACGGTTGGTAATCTTGGAGCCGCTATTAACCCTCCTAATGTAGATGCTAACAATTTTGAGCTTCGACCACACTTAATCCAAATGCTCCAAAATTCCGCCACTTTTCATGGCCTATCCGTTGAAGATCCCCATTTACATATTACCAACTTTTTGGAAATATGTGACACCTTTCGGATCAATGGAGCCACCAATGATGCTATTCGACTCCGTATTAACACCTACAAATATTTCCCTCCCGCTAAAACCGCCAAACTCATGACCGAGATTAACACCTACTCACAAGAAGACAAGGAATCATTGTACGAGACATGGGAAAGATTCAAGGAGCTTTTAAGGAAGTGCACATATCATGGTCTTGAATGTTGGCAACAAGTGTCCACATTCTACAACGGACTCTTGCCACAGGCAAGGCAAATCCTTTATTCCGGCTCCGGGGGACTCCTTGGGAATCAGCGTCCCAAGGAAATCTATAATCAAATTGAAGAACTTGCTCAAAAAATTTTTCAATGGCACACTCCTAGGGGCTCAAAATCGATAGCCCCAGACGACCACAAAGTGGATGAAACCACTTCTTTGCAAGCCCAAATCGAAGCCTTAACCACTAAAATAAAGAAACTTGAATTAAACAAAACAGCTTCGGTTATGGCTTGCGAAGGGTGCAGTGCCCCCCATGAAAACTGGAGTTGTATAAAAGATTTAGAAAATTAAACGGAAGTGGTAAATTACCTAAATAACTGGCCACGACCATAAGGAGCTCCAAGTAACTCCTTCACTCTCGAGTGGCGTAATCATCCCAACTTTAGTTGGAGGGAATTGGGGGTTAATAACCAACAAAATCAAAATCAACGCTCTAACTTTCAAGAACAACCTCGAAATGAGCAACAAGGTTTCCAACCACAACAATCAGGAGGAAGAGAAAGACTCAAGGATCTCATCCGAATCCGATAAAAGGTACTCGTAAAGGTTCCTATAAACGGAAGCAGAAATTAGAAATCAACGTGCTAGTGTTCAAAATATAGAAAAACAAGTAATCCAACTCGCCTAAAATTTCGCCGAGAGACCACAAAGAACCTTACCTAGTAACACCGAAACAAACCCAAAAGCCCAAGTAAACATAATCACCCTAAGAAATTGGAAGGTAGGACCTGAAATTGAACCAACCCCACAACAACCTGATCCAATCCCAACTAAAACACCCATTGCCAATAACCAAGAAAATACTCAACCCCAAAACACCGAAACAACCAAACCACCCCCAGTCCCTTATCCAGGTCGTTTACTTCGGCAAAAGACCAACGAGCAATTCACTAAGTTCGTGAGCCTGCTTAAACAATTTCACATCAATCTCCCTTTTGTGGAAGTCCTCACTCAAAAGCCAAAACATTCCAAGTTCATGAGAGACTTCCTCACTCACAAAAGGAAGATTGAATCCATTCAACAAGTCACCCTGAGTGAAGAATGCTCGGCGACACGCCTCAACAAGCTCCCCCTAAAGAAGATTGAACCCGGAAGCTTCACCATTCCTTGCTTTATTGGTGGATCACCAATAAGCAATGCATTATTCTATTGTCGGCCTCTATGTTCAACCGACTAGAGTTAGGTAAGCTACATCCTACAAGGATGAGGATACAACTTGCGGATATATCGGTAAAATACCCTCAAGGTGTCATAGAGAATCTATTGGTAAAGGTCGGAGAATTTGTTTTTTCGGTCAACTTTGTTATCTTAGACATGGAATAAGAGAACCGAAATCTCGCTGATATTAGGAAGACCTTTCGTTGCCCCCGCACGGGCTATAGTGGATATGAGCGACGGGAAATTAACATTGAGGATTGGTGAAAAGGAGATCAAGTTTGAAACGGGATAGCGAGCATATGATGATCCGGTCAAATACCTCAAAGCGATTGACTCAAGCCTAGACAACGCCCTTCAACGATACAACTCGGGATGCGAGTCTTCCCGCTCGGATAACATTTGACCGACTTTGGGTCTAGCCAAGGACCCTTATAAACGTGGCGCACCATGGAGGCATTCCATGGACTATCCCTTAGTTAAGTAGTTTAAATCTTAGTTTAATCTTTAGTTTAATGTTTTCTTTTAAGTTTTATCTTTATAGGAATTAAGCACGCTCAAAAGAGGATGAGGGGCAATAAAAAATGGAACCCATGCACGTAAACCAGAGCCTCCCTCCTCAAAAACTGCAAATCAGTGCCTGCAGCACGGGGCCGTGTCCACCAGGCACGCCCCCGTGCTCAACTGTCTGATGTCCAAAATTTTCTGCCAAGAAGGTGGCACGAGCCGTGCTCACCCAGCACCCCCCCCCCCCCGTCTCCACCATACTGTAAGTCTTCTGTTCAACATTGTTACTAGCACTTTGGCCACGAGGTCATGTCCCTATAGCACGTCCCCATGTTGCAAGTGCTAGTAACCATAAAAATTGTTATTTTTACACACTTTTTACACATTCATTCAAAATAAATCCTATTTGGGACACATTAAGGACAATGTGTAATTTAATTTGGGGGGGGGGGGGGGGATGATAAAAGCTATAATCGTTTGTGCTAAAAAACAAGCCTTACACAAAACATGCCTTGGAAAACTGCTAATCACCCAAACTTTTTCAATTTTTTTTTATTTTCTTTTACTTATCTTGGTTTAGTTAGGTAAAATAAGTTCTAAAAATTATGTTTTTACTAATTTACACCTGAATGCGTCGTGATAAAAAGAACCAATTAAGAAAATTATAAAAACAGGCATAACAAATCTTTGAAAAATTTGATTATATATACATTTTTACACTATAACCCCTTTTTACCACAAAAGTGAGTTTTGAGCATTTACCGAGCATATAAATACACATCTATACTAATTGCTCAAGTTTCGTTTCTTGTGTGAATAGCCCGTTTGGTTCTTACAAATCTAGAACTTGCCAAATCAATACATTCCAAGTCCTTTCCGACACAAATCCAACTAAGTAAATGATTGAGGCATTAAGATCAACCCATTTTTCACTTCAAACCTTTATTTTTCTTTCTTTAACCAAAAAAATCCCCCTAGATAAACCCCTCTGAGCCTTAACCGTTTCATTTCTAAACCCGTAAAATACATACTTTTGCAAAAAACACCCACATCTACAAACTTTTTTTCACACCCTTTTTATTTTTGTAAAAATTTTGGTTATAAAAATTACAATTATGGCTCAGTTTCAACTTTAGTAACAAAAAAAAAACACCAAAGTATCTTTTGCTAAGCCACAAAAGCATTGAAAAAACCGATACCTTTTACACCTTTCGCCATTTTTACCAAACACACCTACACGAACCATAACCTACCCTTTAAAGCGCTCTTGATATTTACAAGGATTAAATGTCAAAACGGAGGAGGTTTGATTGGTTGTCAAACCTATAAAAGAGGTACGTTCCAAATCGGTCACGAGCGTTTTCACTTAAACAACTTCGGCCAAGTGTTGAGTGACCACTTGTAAGGTGTGTAATTTTGTATATAATTAAATGGAATTTTATGCCCAAAAAATATAGTTTTCTTAATTTGTGTTTTAAACAAATCATGATGAATAATATTGTAAATAAAATAAAAACAAAATAATTTTAGAACTTGGATTCCCGACACTCGAAAGATAAGCCAAAAACCTTATCTTCTACCTATTCTGTTTGGGTTTGTAAGCCACATTATAGAGTTTTGCTTGAGGATAAGCAAAGATTCAAGTGTGGGGTATTTGATGTGTGTAAAATACAACATATAAATTATATCAAATACGGCGTAAAATTAACCCTTTTTTAGTGCTAATGTTGGAAAAAGCTTGTTTCTTTGTTACCTTTTAACTTACAGGGACAAAAGAGCTTAAACGCACAAAAGAAGCAAATTAACAGCAAAAACCAACATAAATACAAAGAATGAGGATTGAAACAACTCGCCAAGTCCCCATCCACATCCACACCAACAAATAACAAGATCATTGGCTCTGACACAGGGCCGTAATCCCCCGGCATGGGTCGTGATCAGTCAAGATTCTCTACAGAAGAAAAAGACAACAGCAAAGGACAAACCAGACCACCAACACGGGGTCGTACTAAGGCAACAAGGGGCGTGGTCAACTCTAAGATTCGTAGAATCTGAGATAGTACAACAAGTACAATGGCCACGAGCCGTGCCGTTGACACACGTGGCCATGTTAGTACAAAGAACTGACACTGCAGTGAATGAGGAAGAGAGAGAAGGATGGCCACGGGGCCGTGCCAGGCGGGCACGGGTTGTATTGGGTCCACTCCAATACATCCATTGGTAAACCACTACTCTCATACTTGCTACCACTCTACCACCACTACAACACCAACACCCACCACCATCATCCATCTTCAATCATTTAGAGTGTGTAGTAGTCTCGGGATCAAAGATTGACCGTAAGAGTTCTGTCAAACAAAGGCCATGCTTGGCTAAAATGTTACATCACTTGGTGAAGAGAAATCTTTTATGTATTACTTTTTGATTTCCAACTTTGGCTCTTTTTACTTAGGTATGTACTAATGACTTTAATAACTAATTTTTATGTTGAAGGAGAATCTATTTAACCATTCTTCATGTGTCTTTGATTCACACATTCGTGTCTTTACGGTCTATATAAAGCGCGTTAACTACTTGGAAGGGGGTTAGAAGGGTGGTTGGGTAATTCTATGTCTCGTTCAGTGTATAGACCTTGCAAGAACCTGGTTCAAGCTTAGTAAGACTTCACGAGTGGGCGGTACTGTTTGCCTCGGGAGAAGTAAGATACCGCTTGAATCCCTTATCTATAAACTACCATTAAAACTCTAAACCGGCCCCGCAGGACTGTATCCTTGCTGACTCAGACCAATGAGTTGAGGGTAACGCTGCCTGGAAGGGAGCCTACCATTTTTCTCATTAATAACTTACTTAATTATCTTTCAATAATCCGACCTTGCGGGACTGTATCTCTGCTGACTCAGACCAATAGGTTGAGGGTAACGCTGCCTGGAAGGGGGCCTACTACTATAACTTAAAGATAATCTCTTAAAATGGACAAAGTGCGGAAATCATTAAAGGATACATAAAAGAGGAGTTGGAACCAAGTGATTCCTTCTTGTCTATTTGTTTTTCCTTATATTTTATTTTTGTTTTTTAGTTTAACTTTTTATAGCTTTCAAAACTTTTTATCAAAACTTGGTTAGATTAGACATTAACGATAAGTCGGTACTAAAAGACCTTATGTCCTTGAACTACCTCAGTATCTTGCCATCATGATACTACGTCGACGATGGGTGCACATGCTCTAACGTGTGTAGAGTGATAGTATTATATCGTGTTTTATAAATTTAAAACTTGATTCGTGACTAAAAAGAGCTAAAATATATCTAAAAAGTATAACCTCACACGCACACGTCAATATACTAATGTATATTCATCATTAAATCCTTGCCATTGATTTACTCTTATGTGTGTGTGTGTATATATATATATATATCTAAATATGTATGTATATATAGATATATGGGGAAGGTTTAAATGAGAACGCTAAATATTTCGAGAACCTTGAGAACGATTGAAAAAAACCGCAATAACTTGTTCCAAAACAATGTTAGAAATTTAATCTACACGTTTAAATTTACATGAATTCGTAAATAAAAAAATTTACTCGTGTGTAAATTTGTTTTATTTACACATGTGTAATAAATCTGACAAGAGAGATTTGAGAGGAGCAATGAATTATTTGATGTGGAAAATTCTTTTTTTTTTTTTGATGTTGTATTTTAATTACAATGAGGTTTGTATAAAAAATGGTTTTGCTCATATTTTTATTCGTTCTCACGTTTCTCGCAATATTTAACGTTCTTGAGATAACCCTCCCCCATATCTATATATTAATAAATGAGATGATTTGGGCCATTTGTCTTTGAATGGTGGAGCCATTTTGTTGATGTGGCATCCTTTGGTTTATTAGACGTTGATTTTGGGAGGGAATTGATGTAATTCTCCATAAACAAACCAACTTTCACAAACCAAAAACCAAAGAAATACCCGGGATCCGGAAAAGTGTGTGCCGGTTTCCGGGTTTTCCAAATTACCCAATTTGAATATGGATCCTTTAAATTGTTTTGACTCAATTATTGTGCATACCAATTCCTAATCGGTGATCTTCTTTCTCTCTGTTATCTCTCTTCTACCTACCATCTCCGATCACAACCCTAAATCAAGAAATCCTTCACAAATCAAAGGTAAAGTACATGATCCAAGCGAAATACTCTTTGTTTATGTTCTTCGATCATGTAGGAACTTATTTTTTGTTCAAAACCCTTTCCGCAGATGCTAATGAATTTTGTTCTTCTTCTTTTTTTGTAGATCATTCCACTTATTCTTCAGGTATGTAAAGTAGATTAGATTGTTATGTATTTTAAATGCTTAATCGCACTTTTTTTTTTTATCATTTTTCTGTTTTTTTTTTTTGCTGATTGTATGATCGTTTTCAAACCCAAACGAGTCGATCAGAAGAGTTTTTGCTCAATACGAAAGGCAGAAACAGACGTATCAAGTTCAATTCAGCAAGATATACACTTTAAACTGTCTAATGATTAATTTGACAAAGTTTTACAGCGAGTAGACACTTCGGCAGGACTTCGGCTCTCAAACCGGAATGTTATGACTCACTCAAACGAAATCAGGAAGCACCTATTTATAGACTAGGTAATTTCGCACGGACCATCTCATGCGAAATTAGATTTCACACGAAATCTAATTTCATGCGTAATTATGATCTAATTTCGTACGAAATTACCTATGTGTAATTTCGTGCGAAATTACCCACAAACACATTTTTCTCGTTTTGCGTGCCCTGATCTATCAAATACAATACAAGACTCGATACAAGACGAAGTCGACAGACGGATGCACCAACAGAATCACCCTCGAATCTTGACGAGTCTTCAGTGTCGAGTCTTCAATCTTCAATCTTAATTAGCCTTCCTGACCTCTTCAGAAGTATCTAATAATGTAAATCATCCTCAATCTCTCTTTTCTCTTTATCTCCAGAATCTCGATCTGGCTCAATCTCACTCTAATTCTCATGATCAGATCTCTTGATTTCTTAAGCTCATCAGCATCATCAGCTTGCAGGATCTGTGCTTGGCTCTACAATCCTCTATCCCAAGAACTGTAGCTAGCTATCATCCTCAGACTCCCCCTTAAGTTGTACTTGGGATCGCAGTCTGGCTCACATTCTGCTCAGGATCGAAACATGGCTCTCTCTAAACACAGACTCTTCAGGAATTGAAACCTGCTTACCTGCACAATCTCTACCTCACAATAAATTTCACAAATTTAAAATTTTATAAATTTATTCTCTGCTTACCACTTATAGTCACAAACAACATTTACAAGTATTATACAAAATGATTTAACATTGTTAATTTCTAATGAACCACTTGTAAGAAAAACTTTTCAAACACACTTTCCCAAACCTGTTCATCATGTTTAGCACTTGGAATTTTGAAAATTAGCTCTTCAACATCAGTTGTCGAAAATCTTTTTGTATTTTTCAAAATTTATGCTAAAACACACTGAAAATCTTTTTGGATTTTTGAACTTGAAAGAAAATACAATAAAGAAATATTTACAAACAATATTTTTGTGAGTTTGTGTAAGAGGATCATATCAGTTTTTGAGACAAATCATCAACACCGTTAAGCTTTAAACATTTTAAGTTTTAAACGATTCACTTAGATTGTCAGTATACTGATCCACTTAAATTTTCACACAAAGTTCAACTGTTTCGAGATATGAGATTAGTGTTTTAGAAACTTAAACTTATTCGCGTATCCCACCTCAGAATATACTCCCGTATCCAGATCCCAATATTCAGTCTTACAGGTGAGTATACCTAGATGATATCTGTAAAGGGTTAAATGCGAGGGCCGTGAGAGCTCAGGCTATTGCTTCCGCAAAATCAAAGAGATGACGGCTTCGACTTTTGGTGTGTTCCCTTTAGAGAATCTTTTCTTCAACAGCACATGATTAGCATTTTGCAATGTTTCATCATTTTTTGTACTGAGGGTGATGCTATATTTCAAGCAAGCAGAAAGTATTATACTGGGACTAGGCCATTGCTTCCACAAAATCAGAAGTCCCGGGATAATACCCCAGATATCACTGAGTATAAAGACCTAGTATCTCAGAAAGAGGGACCTTTCAAACAAGATTTTGGGGGTTACCCATATATCCGAGAGATGTTCCCCACGATATAAGTAAGTTTGAAATTTAGGTTTATATCTCGTCACAATCTACTAAATATGCAAAAACCTACTGGCACATCATCAGTGAGACCGTTTATCACATTTTGACTTTCCAATTCTTTAGCATGCTGTGAATATCCACTGACGTACTATCATTTCCTCTTTTTCACAACAAAACTCATTTTTGATTTTATCATGTTTTTGGCTTTTTCAAATTTTCAAATGTTTTTGGATTTTCTAAAATTCTTACTCCCCTAAAATGCAAAATCATTTAAAAAAATTTGAAAACAAATTGTACAAGTAAAATGACAACCTGATATCGAATCGCTTCAATTCGCCATCCAGTTGACATAAACAATCAGAACTCCCCCTCACAACAAACTATTTTCCCATTATGATTTCAAAACACTTAAGTTTGTTTTAATCAAATGGTTTTTTCGGAAAATTAGTTTTGTTGAATTTACCACTTGTAGGTTAGGGTTTAGTTCATCACTTTGTTTATTCTATATAATATGAATTAATCCCCTTTATTTAACCACTTGAAAAAATTAACAGTTTTAAAATACAAACATCAAATACCACTTGTAGAAAATCAAGCACAACTTAATGTCCATGATTTACCACTTGTAAGTAACAAACTAATAACCACTTGTAAGTCGAAATATCACTTACGTGAATTTCTCAAGAAAGATGTCGATACCTGCTCCACACTTACCAACCTAGAAGCTCCGGCAAATCTTGATTTTTCAATCATCATAATAGGTTCCATCCCAGTCCCAAACCTGGGATGACCCAACTTTACCTGGTTTCTTTGTTTTCTTCTCATAAAATTCCTTTACCCCATTGACCTTCCCATCAACCATTTTTCCAAAAATATTTTGAACTATGGGGTTAAATGCTTTTTCAATATCAAATTCTTTCTTTTCAGAGAAAATAGATTTGAAATTTCAATTTTACCAACTTTTTGTTTAAAATTTTCAGCCCGCAATAGTGGAAAATTGACATCATCCATTGGCGGAACTGATGTTTCCAGTTTTAACTCAACCTGTGGCTCCTCCGACTTTGTGGAACCAGATTCATCGCCAGAAAATAGCTCCTCTGATTTTGACGAATCAGAATCATTGCTAGAACTATCATCAGATTTCTTAATAAGCCATTTGTGGTTATTAAGATTTGCTTTTCTCTTGTAAAACCTTTTTGAACATTCACCAACCTCAAAGTTCGAATTTTTGAAAACTTTAAATAGTTTAGTTGGTGGTTCATTCTCAACCATCTTTTCTTTTAGTTTAAGAAAAACTCCCTGTTTTGTTTGAATTGCCTTTGGACAATTCCTGGCAATATGACCAATTGTTTTACATTGAAAACAGGTTCTCGTTTCCTTTCTCTGAACAACTTCCTTCTTCATTTCATCTTGCGTCTTAGCAAGGAATTCTTGATTTGTCTGTTTTCTGAACAATTGCTCCTTTTCTTCTTCAGATGATTTTCCTGTAACAAAAACAGTTTTTGGTTTATAAGTTTTTTTTCTTTTTTATGATTTTTCGGTGGAATAAAACCAAGACCTTTTCTTTTGAAATTACCGTTATGGTTTGGTTTCTTTTGAAAACCTGAACCAGAACTGTAACCTTTTTTTCTTGTTTTCTCTTTGTTGTACTCTTGAGGTGTATTTTTTAGGTTTTTCAGAAAGATTTACATCTTTTATTTCAGAAATATTAATTTCTGTTAATTTGAAAATCTTTTTTATCATTTCTGGTTTAACACCTCTTATTGGAAATTCTTGATCAAAATATAATTTGTCAGAATTATTGAAAGTATATGCCACTTTGATTGGTTCGTCATTCAAATTAGATTTTGATAACAAAAACTCTTTATTGTAAACCCGTTTCTCCTTTTTGACTGTTGGACTTGACTTTTCAGATTTTGACTCTAAATTTGACTCTGAATTTGACTCTGACTTTGACTCCTCGGTTTCATCTTTATCCAACACATGATCCACCACTTTCTTTATTAACTCAGACTCATGATCAGTATCAGAAGATGTAAAAGTGATATGAATGTTGTCTGGCAAATTTTCTAAAGACTCAGACTCCCACTGTAAATTGGTTGCCTTTTTTACTCTTTCTGAATTTGGATTTCGTGGAGAATATCCATTTTCAAGCGGGGGTGGACACTTGTTGTAACTAGCATCTTGTTTCTTACCAGAAATCTTTACTTCAGTATCCTTCATCTTTTTAGAACTCTTGTCTTCAGATACTTCATTTTCATCAAATGCCTTCATGCCTTCAACGGTTAGATAAATCATGTCAATAACATAAGAAGTACATGAGTAACTTTTTAACAATCTATTAACTCTTTCTGTTTCAATTCTTTGGGTTTCCAGTTTCTGTTCCAGCACAACACACTTCTCAATATAATTCTTGACAACTTTCTGCTTTGTCATAAAAGCTCCCTGAAGTGTCTTCATAGCTGTTGCTTGTTCACTGCTTGATTGATTGTACTGATTCATTGCTTTATTCAAAACATCGTAAGATTCTTTCAATTTGTTCATGTTATGAATCAAAGTACTATTCTGCTTCTTTATTGCTTCACAGTTTTCACATATCACCGGAATCTTTTGTGCATCAGCTTCAGCTTCAATTGTGAAAACTGGAATGTCTTTGACCTTTTTCCTTATCACTGGAACTTCTTCATAATCACTGCTGATAGGTTTTTTAACTTTCTTCTTTTTCTTTTTAACTTTTTCATCATCACTGTCACTCTCTTCCATCATTCTTAAGTGCTTTTCCATTCTTCTTGCACAATAATCATCATCATTATCACTGTCTTCAGCAACTCTAGCAACAAAAGCTTTGTGATTTGAAGTTTTGTTAGGATCATAATAATCCCAACTGAAATTTGCCCAGCTAAACCCTTCTGGTAATTTTCATCATCTTGATTTATCAGACATGCTTTGCTATCAGCTGACACATATTTGTCCCAACTGAATTCTTTTGTTGACTTTTTATCATCTTGATTCACCATACAAGCTCTCTTTGATGAATCTTCGATTGTCTTCCTAGCATGTGCAGTTTGTGGTTCTTGTTGTTGTTGAGAAACTTGATGATAAATTGCTTTCCGATAGTAATCATTGTTGTTGAACGGATTTTGAGCTCCACTTGCATCGCGATTTGTGCATTCTCTCTTGAAGTGTCCTTTTTTCCTGCAACGAAAACAAGTAACTTTAGATTTATCAAAACCTAAAGTAGAAATATTTGCATCACGGAAATCATCTCTTCCCGTAATTTGTTTAAACTTTTCAGCTCGTCTCAACACACTTGCTAAACACCACTTTATGTCCATCAATTCCATCTCCTCAGCATCAATCTGATCGTAATCCTCTTTTGTCAACATTGGATTCCCGATCTTTCCTGCAACTAAACTTTCATATGATTCTAATATAGTTCCCAATAACGACATGTGACCTTTTGCAACCACTTCCGAGAAATTTTCACCATTTTCAAGATTCAAAACAATGTTGCATTGTAATCTCTTGCCATTCTTGGTCGTTGAAAAATTTGGATCAAATGATGGATATGAAGAAAAACACGTTTTGTTGTTTGATCCTTGAGATGATCCTCCAGACGAACTCTTAGCATTGAATGCAGTCTCAACCTTTGGTGACATGTTTGTCATATCACTAACACCTCCTTTGTAATAAAGACCTATATCTTGTTCACCATCAAAATCTTTCATTCTTGAGATCTTCCTTTGTTCCATCTCCTGAGCTTCAAGTTTTTCAATGAATTTATTCAGTGTCAAATTACTAAAATCTTTCTTATTTCTCAACATCATGAGATATGTGCCCCAAGTTTCATGTGGCAATTCATCAACCAACTTTTCTATCAACTCTTCATTATCTTTAGTATTGCTCACTCCCTTCATTTGGACTAACAGATTGCAATATCTTTAGATGATCTGCTTTGTGCTCTCAGTTCTCAAACCACCAAATAAATCGAATTCTTTCTTGAAAAGTGATTTTTTATTCTTAATCATCTCTTTACTATAGACAAACTTTGATTTTAATGCTTTCCAGATAGAGTATGCACTTCCATTGTGTTGTAATAAAACCAAGATATCTTCTTTAACCGCTTGATGCAATAGACTGATCATCATCTTTTCATTTTTGTATTTCTTTCTATCATCAACACTTAGATCTTTAATAGCAATCTCCTCTTCATCATCATTCAACGGTCTAATATATTTCGTTTCAATACATTCCCAAGCATCAAAATAATTTGCTTGAACCAAATTCTCAAATCGTTCCTCCCATCCTTTATACTCCTCAATATTCATGAGCTTAGGTGGTTTTTGCATAGTGCCCGTTTCATTTTCCATGTTCAAGTTCTGAGTAACAGATGCCGGAGTAGTCGGGGTAGTAGCAAATGCGTTATAAAATTCCTCTTCCATGTTTCGGTAACAATTTTCACAAAACAGCCTTTTCAAACAAAATTACTCCTTCAAACGAAATAACCACTTTGGTGCGAAATACCCTCTCAAGCGAAATAACCTTTGGTGCGAAATAACACTTTCAAATGAAATAGGTAATTTCGTACGAAATACTCAAACGAAATTACAACTTGATGCGAAATAGCTAATTTCGTGTGAACCTCACAAACGAAATTACAGTCTGGTGCGAAATTAGAACCTTATTTCGTGCGAAATACTGCTGATGTCATCATCTCGAGCTGTTTTGGCCAAAATTGATCAGGTTTTAAGCCATTTTAAGATCTAAAACTTTCTAGGGTTTGTTAAAACACTATTGCGCGTACAATGTGAGAAATTCAAGTCATTTTAACCGTGAAAACAAGTTTAATTTTGAAAAGAAGGTGTAGAAATCAGAAATTGCAGCTGAATTGGTAAGAACTCTTCCTCCTGAGCTCTGATACCACTTGTATTAAAAACATTTTTTTAAACAATTTTTCATCTCAAAACACCTCTAACAACCCAGTTGTCATGCGAAATTAGATTTCACACGAAATCTAATTTCATGCGTAATTATCATCTAATTTCGTACGAAATTACCTATGTGTAATTTTGTGCGAAATTACCCACAAACACATTTTTCTCTTTTTGCGTGCCCTGATCTATCTAATACAATACAAGACTCGATACAAGACGAAGTCGACAGACGCATGCACCAACACTGATGATGATTTAAATTTTTCGAATCTAATCTGTTTAATGGATCTATTCTTGATGTCTTTGAAAGAGTGATGCTCTTACTGATTTTTTTATTTTGTTTTTTGTTTATTTATGATAAACCCTAATTTTTATGCATCTGTAGGAGTCTGAATCTTCTTTGAACACAAGAGGTAAGTTTAATGTTATCTTTTTTTTGGTGTTTTTTGATCCGGTATAATGATAGTTTCCATTTTTTATGCTAATGTCTATAATTATTAAGTTATTTTGTTTATTTTTTGTCAAATCTAACTATGATAAACCCTAAATTTTATGCCACTGGCGGAATCTGAATCTTCGTCGAACATGTTATAGGTAAGTTTAATTTTATTGTTGTTTTGCTATTTTTTGATCCGGTATAATTTTTTGTTTCATTGTTTATGCTCATCCCTTATAAAGTTAGGTTTCATTGTTTATGCTCCGTTTTTTGTTACAGTCTTTTGTTGTTAGTAATTGTTTTGGTCAAAAATTACCGAAGCAATTAAGTGATCAAATTAGTTAAGTGAGGTAGTGTGCTAGAAATATGCGTGAAAAATATGTTATTCAAGTTAATTGTAAAAACAGTTTCAGGATACGGCTCAGGATATAGAGCTGTATCTGTGATCAAACAATGAGCGAAAAAGTAAAGGTTGACACGTGATGTACGAGGAAAGCCCTTGATCAATTTAGATCGCCGGCACAAAACCTCGGGAGCTGACAATCGCAGCTGCCTTGTTCTTCTATTACTTCAGATATCAGGATACAGTGCAGGATGTGGTGCGGATCAACTAGGTGTTACAATGTAATTCGAATACAAGTGTTTGTGTGTAGTGTTTGCACTGAGCTAGAGAGCAAAAGTGTTTGAAAGTGTGTGTGAAAAATTGCGTGCCTTAATCTGATCCGCCCCCATCTATTTATAGTAAAAGAAGTGTAACAAACTATCCTAATAAACCGGGATCCGGCGAATATTCCCCACTCGAACGTTGTAGACCTGGTCTTTCAGGTTCAACGTCTCTCACACGACAGATACGCCCGAGTCTTGAGGAGAAGAAGTCCATCTGACCGTTAGTAACCCACAGCTTCTAACCTACACGTGGTTAATTCAATTAACCTCAGGATATCGCCCAGGATGTTAGCAATATCCCAGTCCAGTATCCTAGTCACAAATAAACAATTAAAAACATGATATTAGTCAAGATATGTACGCTCAGAAAATGGCCCATAAAAATTGTCCCCAAATATATCTGTTGGTATACCAATCCAACGGATATATTTTAAAAATTCTAACTCGTAGACCGAGGCAATTTAGATGAAACGACGGCTGAGGTGACCTTGTGCCATTTTCAATGCAATATTTACTTTTTACTCCCCTATACTCAGCCTATAATTAGCTGAAATATTTCTTTTTGTTATGATTATTCTCCAAGCGATTTTCAGGTAACTATTCTTTTCTTCATCCTCTGTTTTCTTTCCAGGGTTTCTTTTTGTTTGCTTTAATACTCTCCATGGCATCACAGACAAGATCTCGTTCGGATGAACCAGTCCCAACCCTCGTGAGTCAAAACCTCATACGAGAACCAGAAAAAGAAATCTGCTGCTTCAACAATGCCGATATTGCTGCCCTCAAGGATTCCCGTGCCTTTCCTGCTGGAATAGTCATTCGTCCTTTTGATCGGGAGATCCGACCAGACGTGTCATCAGACGAGTGGGTCTGTTTTTTCGCCTACCCCTTTTCCTTGGGACTCCGGTACCCATTTCCACCTTTTATCTCTCGTTTCTTCGACCTCACCGGCCTTAGTTATGCCCAAACTATGCCAATGGCCTGGCGAGTTTTGATGGTACTGGATCAAATCAAATCAGATCTCACCATTGCCCTGACCTGTGTATTGAAGACCTTCCTATAGCATACCGGTTGAGATCCCATGGCGACAACCGTTTTCTTTTGTTTTCCACCTCCAAAAACCCTTTAGTCCTTAAGGCCACCAAGAACAAAGACCGATGGCGGCGAAAGTTCTTTTTCGTGAAAAGAGATTCCATCGACAAGGGTTTCGATCTACCGATTAGATGGTTAACCAAGGGTAGGATCTAGGGTTTTAGGAATATCCCCAAGTATATCCTCAAACTATATCCTAAACTTATATCCTGATGTTTTATGCAGCAAACTTCAGAGAATTAACACCCCCAAGCGCGGAATCCGAGTCCAGGATCAAAGAAATATACCGACTTCCTGCTAGAGAAAGAACCTTTTCCCTGTCTCTTGCATATTCAAGCCAAAAGTCGAGTTCAGAGATGTATGGTAAGTATATTCTCAATAATTACCTTTATCCATTAAACCGATTATCTTTCAGAGGTATTATAAGTTTTAAAAATATCTTCCCTTGTGCAGTACCAGTTGTCAACCTTGAAGGATTTCAACTCGATGAGTTGGACAGTTACTCCAGTCTTGTACCTGCTAAACAAGAATCCAAGCCGAAGTCGTCTGCCGCACCAAAGCCTACCTCTTCAAAGACTACTACCGCTCCTAAAGCTCCTCCGGCATCCAGGACCCGGGCCTCTAGCTCCCGGAAGAGAAAGGAAATGGATTCTCCTGCCACCTCCGAGACATGGATTTAATGAAGCCACTTCATTCCTCAAGCAGGTAAAAATTCCCTTCCGATATCCTGCACATGTATGTTAATCCTTATCCTGGTTATTTTACATTGATACCTGTATCTTTAACTGCAGGGCTTGGAACGTCTCATGCACTTGTATGAAGACGCATGTGGGCTTAACAAGATGCTGGAGATTAAGCTCGAAAAAGCCGAAGCCACTATAGCCGATCAAGGAACAATCGTGGCCGCCAAGTCCCAGCATTATGAAGACAAATACAAAGCAATGACCCAAGAACACCAAGCTGCCCTCCACAAAGCCAATGAGGATGCTCAGGCCAAATTAGACACCGATCTTCTTCAATACCAGCAGGATATGAGTTCATATCAGGACAACCTCAAAGCATCCGTTGTTATCTCCCTTCTCCAAGCTAGGTTAAGGATGCCTTATGAGGCCAAGAGCTTGGGTTTCGAATGCCCCTCCTGGAATGTAAAGGCTTGGGAAGCGAAACTACAGGATCTTGGAGGTCATCCCGTCGCTCATCCTGCAAAGCATGCTGGTGAAGAGCCTTCTAAGGCGGCAGAGGAAGTGGCTAATGCTGTTGATGATGATGCCGAGAAGAATCCTGAGGATGATGCTGGTGCAGATACTGGGAAAGAGGCTGCTGATCAAGAAGGTGCCGCTCCTTAGGCGGCAAAGTGGGCGATGATGGATATACGTGCCAAGGCCGGAGCCCACTTTTTTAAATTTCATGGTTGTGGTTTGTGTAAACAATTTACTTTTCCTGTCGTTGAACAACTTACATTTCCTGCACTAGAACTATACGATGACCAAAGGAGGATGGGTCCTGGGTTTCCGGATGAAGCCCTTGGTCATCGTTTAGTATAACCTCTTTTGAATATCGTAGCGGTTGAAGGTGGACAGGCCCCGTTTTGAGATAGAACCTTCAACTGTTACATAAGTATGGTAAAGACTAATTGTGCTTTTGGTGGATGGGCCTCGGTTTGAGGTGAATCCAAAAGCACAACTTTTGAAATGTTAATAATATAACTTACTTTTGACTTATTTGTTGTTGCCTTTTAATTCCTGTCACACATTCCTTAATGCAGATTTTAGCTTTGCAAAATTTTGTACAACTATTTTTCAAAAATATCCTGATCAATATACTTAGTGATATACTATGAAAATTTTTATTAAATAGAACTTCTAAAAATTCAATCGACTTTATAGAAAACTTTTTAAAGAATAAAAGATAGCCCACTTTCTAAAACCTGTTTTGACAATACTTGTTTGATCAAGGTTTTAATTTCAAACTATTATCAGTTACAAATATTTTAATCAAATATCCTGAAAAGTATTTCGAAAATACATTTTGAAAATATATCCCGAGAATTTATCCCAATCAGGATGTTTAAGCTTTTGTCAAACATAGTTTCAAAAACTCAAATAACGTTTTCAAAGGAAAGATCATACCAGGAATAGAGTATAACCCTATTCTCAAACTTCAATCCCTTTGCAACTCTTCCAATGAAGATGTCCCCTGTCTGAGACACCTAGTGTATTAAGTCCGAGCTTTATCCTTTGAGCTTTACACCATTGCCTTAGTAGGAATGTCCCCTGTGCATGAATACTTAGAAATTTTCTGGACATTAGTTCCAATTGTATAGACATTTTTTTGTGTTATAGGGGTTAAACCCAAAAATGTACTGGAGACAAATCCCTCGTATCCTGGGGAAAATCTCAGATTTTCGTGCGCTACAGGCGGGAGTGTATAAACTCCAAGACTCAGAAAGGTGAAAACCTTTAAACCTTAGAGAGTATGAAAATACCCTTTCGTGAGAGAGGGTGATCAATCCTCATATACCTTTAGGATTCAGGATATAGCCAACAGTAACGAAATTGTCAGCCACTTTTACATGGACTGGTCCCGCCACTTTGAACTATTCCCGAATAACTTGCGCTCTAGGCGGGGTGTTTAAACCCAATTCGGAAGAAAGGTGAATACTAAACCTGTGAAGGGATCAGGATCCCTTATACGTGAGAGAGGGGGCCAATCCTCTTATCTTCCGAAGTATCCTGAGTGTGTATCCTGGTGCTATATCCCGAAGTATATTCTGCAAAACCATTAAAAGCTAAGGTGGGTGTTAGCCTGGCTAACACCCCTCCGATGCTTAAGTCAGTAATAGATTCAAAATAGCAAATAATATCAAAAGTTAATAAGAGCTACAGAATTCATACCATCCTGAGTTGGAATTTAAGTTCCATACTCACTTGAAATATAGTTTCAAATGTATAGCATTCCAAGATCTCGGTAGCATACCCCCCTCTATATTCTTGAGCCGGTATGCTCCTTTTCCTGATTCTGACTCAACCTCGTAGGGTCCTTCCCATTTCGGAGCCAACTTTCCGTCAGCGGGATTAGTAGTATCCTGAAAAGCTTTTCTTAACACCCAATCTCCAACTTTAAACCTTCGAGTCCTTATATTCTTGTTGTATGCTCTGGATATCCTTTGTTGATATGCTGCCATTCTTAGCCGTGCTACATCTCTTGTCTCATCAATAGTATCCAGCTCCTGGCATAGGACTTCAGGATTCTGCTCAGGATTCCTGAGGTTGGATCTTGCTGTAGGTATCACCATTTCCGTCGGGATCACTGCTTCTGCTCCAAATACTAAGGAAAATGGGGTTTGACCAGTTACACTTTTTACCGTCGTTCTATCAGCCCACAAAACAAAGGGTAGTTCTTCTGCCCATCTTCCTTTCTTGGCCCCTAATCTCTTCTTCAAGTTGTTGACAATTATCCTGTTTGAGGATTCAGCTTGTCCATTTGCTTGAGGATGTACCGGGGTAGATGTAATCATTTTGATTCCCCAACTCTTGCAGAAGTCAGTAGTCCTTTTACTTATAAATTGAGATCCGTTGTCACAAATTATCTCAGCTGGTACTCCAAACCTAGTCAGGATATTCCTTTTTATGAAGGATACCACCTCCTGATCTCTAACTTGAACAAATGCTTCTGCTTCAACCCACTTGGAGAAATAATCCATCATTGCCAACATGAAAACCTTTCCTCCTGGAGCCTTTGGAAGCTTTCCCACTATATCCATACCCCACTTCATAAACGGCCAAGGGGAAACAATAGGATACAGCGGTTCAGCAGGCTGATGTTATATGTTACTATGTCTTTGACATGCATCACATCTTCGAGCATATTCTGTGGCATCTTTCCTCATCGTTGGCCAATAATATCCTGTCCTTAATATTTTTGAGAATAAGGACCTGCCCCCAGTATGGTTGCCACAATCCCCTTCATGTATATCCTGAAGTACTTCTTTGGTTTCGGGGTTCTCCAAGCACCTCAGATATGGTCCTGCAAGAGATCTCTTATACAAAACATCATTTATAATAGTGAATCGTGATACCTTCATTCTAAAGGATTTAGGATTCTCATTCTTTGGGATGTGTCCTTCCTTGAGATATCTCATGATTGGAGCCGTCCAGGACTTAGGATCCTCCTCAGGATACTCCATATCAGGATTCTGAATACTTATTACTTCTTTATCCTGAGGATTCGTCGCAGGATATAAGATATGTAAGATTGGTATTCGGGTCTCTTCCGGTATCCTGACAGATGATCCTAGATTTGCTAAGGCATCAGCTTCAGCATTATCCTCTCTTGGTACCTGTTCAAGTGTAAAAATATCGAAATATCCTGCTAATTTTTTGAGAATTTCGAGATACTCGATTAACTTCTCTCCTTTAACTGCATAGGTTCCATTAAAATGATTAGTGATTAACAAGGAGTCAACATATACTTGCAAATTCTTGATATTCATATTTTTATCCAACTCTAATCCTGCAATTAAAGCCTCATATTCTGCCTCATTATTAGTAGCAGGAAATTCACACCTAATAGCCTAGGGTAATATGTCTCCCTGTGGCGATTTTAGTAGTATACCTAAACCTACACCTCTTACATTAGATGCACCATCAGTATGTAATGTCCAGCATTCTAAATTTTCTCCTAGCTGCTGTACTTCTAAATCTACTTCGTTTTGAATGTCACTACTGAAATCAGCCACAAAGTCAGCTAAAGCCTGAGACTTTATGGCACTTCTAGGCTCATATACTAAATCATAAGCACTTAATTTTACTGACCATTTAGCCATCCTACCCGACATCTCTGGTTTCCTAAGCACATTTTTAACAGGGTAATTGGTTCTAACATGAATCCTATGCGTCTCAAAATAATTTCTAAGTTTTGTTAATGCTATAACTAGGGCTAATATCAACTTCTCTAGATGAGAATATCTAGTTTCAGCATCTAGTAAACTTTTACTAACATAATAGACAGGATATTGCTGACCTTCATGGTCCTTTATAAGAACGGCACTTACAGCATTCCCCGATACAGCGGGGTATAGGGATAGTGGTTCACCATTTTCAGGCTTCATCAATAGAGGTGCAGTTGAGAGATATCGCTTCAAATCCTGCAAGGATGCTTCATGCTTTGCTTCCCATTCAAACTTCTTATTCTTCTTGAGGATATCATAGAATTCCTTGCATTTTTTCCGAGGATCTTGAAATAAATCTGTTCAATGCTGCTACTCGGCCTGTTAACCGTTGAACATCCTTCATATTCGAAGGTGATTTTATATCCAGGATAGCTCTAATCTGCTCTGGGCTTGCCTCTATCCCCCTTTTCGTCACCATATATCCTAGAAACTTTCCTGCCCCCACTCCGAAATGGCACTTAGCAGGATTCAGTTTCATGTTATACTGATCCAGGATATCAAATGCTCCCTTGATATCCTGGAGGTGATCCTCAGCCTTTTTAGATTTCACCACCATATCATCAATATATACCTCCATGGTGTCCCCCAGCTTATCTTTGAACATCATGTTCACCAATCTCTGGTATGTTGCACCTACATTTTTCAAACCGAAAGGCATAGCAGTATAGCAATAAATACCTGTCAGTGTCATGAAGGCCGTATCCTCCTGATCCGAAGGCTCCATTTGAATCTACTGAAATCCTGAGGATGCGTCCATGAATGTTAACATCTCATGCCCGGCAGTAGCATCCACCATTGCTTCAATATGAGGAAGAGGAAATGGGTCTTTAGGACAAGCCTTATTCAAGTCTGTGTAATCTACACAGACTCTCCATTTCCCATTTTTCTTCTGTACTACGACTACATTTGCTAGCCATCTTGGAAATTTGACCCCCCTGATCATTTTGGACTTCAACAATCTTTCAACTTCCTCCTGGATAATTGCATTTCATTCAGGAGCAAACTTCCTTCTCTTTTGCTGTATAGGCTTGAACGACCTGTCAATTCCAAGCTTGTGAATAATAATCTCTTTGGATATACCTGTCATATCCTCATTCTTCCATGCAAATGTTGACATTCTGCACTTCAAAAAGTTAGTTAATTGTTCTTCAATATCCTGAGGGATATTGGTTCCTACGAGCACCGAAATATCAGGATTATCCTGATCCAGGATAACTTTCTTCACATCCTGCTCTGAAGCCTCCAAGATATCCTGGGCCCGCATCTTTAATTGCTATGCTGTATTAGGCTTGGTTGAGGATTTCATTGAGGATGAGTAGCATTCCTTCGCCTCCTGCTGATCACTATCAACTTTGACGACCCCCAAGGGGTAGGGATCTTGATGCACTGGTGATAAGTCGAAGGCCCAGCCTTCATGTCATGGATCCATGGCCTGCCTAGTATGATGTTATAGCAGGATAAGGAGTCCATCACACAGAAGCGTTGTATCGAGTTGACCCCTTCAACATATACTGGTAACTTTATCTCTCCTACGGTATTTCTAGCTTCTCCACTGAAACCAACGAGCACAGTGGACTTCGAGGAAATGTCTATCGGAGATACATTCATCCTTTTCAACGTTTCCAGCTGAATTATGTTGACGGAGCTACCATTGTCCACCAATATCCTGCGTACAAAATGGTTAGCAACATATAATGTTATTACGAGAGCATCATGGTGAGGATCCTAGACAGTATCCCTATCATCACTATCGAAAGTGATCACTTTATCGGTTGTAACGGTAGTCATCCTAGCTGGTTTGTCTCCCCTTTTAGTCTTAGCTTCCTTTGCATGCCTCTTGGCCGCTGAATACGAAGTCCCACAAATGTCGGATCCTCCTGAAATAAAGTTAATTATTTTGGCATCTGCTGGGGGTGATGCTGCTCGTTCAGGATCCTTCTCAGGATCCTGCCCTTTATTCTTCTTTCTTCCCAGCAAATCCTTCAGATACCCTTTGTTTAACAGGTAACTTATTTCTTTCCTTAGAGCAATTCAATCCTCGGTCACATGTCCGAAGTCTTCATGGAAGGCACACCATTTGGATTTATCCTTCCAATCAGCTTTCTGCTGGTTCTTTCGAGGCCACCTAGCTTTGTCTCCCAAACCCTGCATAGCATACATTAACTCAGGTATATTAACAGAAAAGCAGTATTCAGATAATTCAGGATATTCTTCAGGATCCTCGTCTTCAACAGCATTCACTTTCTTGTTATCATTTCTACCATATGGCTTAGAGCGATATGGTTTATACGAGGATTCTGATTTCCTGTTGGTTGATTTGTAGGTTGAGGTAGAATTCACCCTCTCTTGCATCTTTTTGTCATCTTCCAAGCAGATATATCTCAAAGCCCTGTTACGAGCTTCGTCGAGATTCCTACAGGGATTCATTACAAGATCCTGATAAAACTGAGAATCCTTTTGTAACCCCATCTTAAAAGCCTGCACAGCTGTTGCAACATCAAGATGTGGGATATCCAAGGATTCTCGACTGAACTTGTTCACATAATCCCTTAAGGATTCCTGAGGTCCTTGAGTTATCCTGTAAAGGTCACTGGTTAGTTTCTCAAAACTCCGACTACAAGAAAACTGACTATTAAATAAATTAACCAAATGAGCAAACAAAGTAATTGAGTGAGGAGGAACATTTAACAGCCATTTTAAGGCTGATCCTGTCAAGGTAGAACCGAAACCCTTGCACAAGCATGCTTCCTTGAGATCTGGAGGGATAGGATTGATTTGTCACACCCCTATCTACGGCGGAAGCACGAGGTGTGATCATGAAAGGTTCTCATTGCATACGAAGAGTAAACATGCTACATGCTCGTAAAAATAACATTCAAATACCATAATTTGAAAACATACGTTAGCGTTTACATCGCTAAGTCGCATAAAACATTGTCTTAAAAGTTTACAACTTTATTCAAAGTTAAACACAAGCGACATCCACGAGCATAAGCTAGACCACGCGCACATCCATCCTAGTTACCTGAAATACATGTGAGTTTTGGAAAAACGTCAACATAAAGTTGGTGTGAATTCATGCAGTTTTGTGTTTCATGTTTGTATACTTTGTATGAAAACATAGTTTGTGAGTAAATCAAGTTTTCATATGTAAATCCAGTTTTATGTGTACACCACGTACATATGTATAATTCAATTTCTTCTTGAGTACCTCACGTACTTCAGGTATAATTCAATCTCTTCTTGAGTACCCCACGTACTCAAGTGTTCATCAATTTTAGTATGGTATGAATTTCATGTAATTAAAATATTCCTGTAAATATCAGGATTGTTAATGGGTTGCAAAGCCATTAACATGTGACACGTCATAGGAAGCCACCAATCCTAAGTCATTTAATTGGTATATTCTGAGACACAAAAGCACTCCTCGATTCTCGCCCCGACCAGGAGTGTGGCTGCCAGGCACCCGTTAGATCTAACCTTTTGTTCTGCGGTCTAGGTATATTGTTGATTAATGGTGCTTCTGTACCCTATTCGTGACACTATTTCTCATAACGCCTCCTACTTGGTTCTCGTTCTCACCAAGCGCGTTTCTTGTTATCATTTCTCATAGCGCCTTATACTTGGTTCTCGTCTCACCAAATGCGCTTCTCATATTCATATATTTCGTCACACTTGGTTCTCGTTCTCACCAAGTGTACTTCTTGTATTTATATCATACCATTTATAAATATTGTACTTTTGTACATGTATTTCACCCCCGAAGTTATAAAAACTGAAAACAGTTAAAGAGAAAATGGGGAGCATGAACTCACAACTTTGCGTTCCTAGCGTCGTAAACTCCACCGGGTTTGCTTAATTAACGTCGTAACCTATACGCGTTTTCTTAACGTTAGTCACTAGACTTGCGTCGCACAAGTACAATCACTCTCTTTTGTATATATTCTTGTGTTAAAAATGTTCTACATTTTTAACTACGTGTTTTACTTATATTATTTTCTCCAAAAATAAATATAAGTCTTTTGTGTTTTGCACTTTGCACCCGAGTTATGTTTCTTGTATGTTGTATGTGTATTTTTATATTTCTACTCCTCATGAGTATTTAGTGTATTTTTAAGTCTTAATACACTAGCACGTATAACACATACTATATACACTTAACACACGAGTTGGTGATCAAATAATATATATTTTTCTCTCAAAAATATATACTTATTATCCATTTTTACTCTTGAAGAAATCCTCATTTCTTATCATCAAAAATCAGGGAAACCTTAGTAATACACTTAAACACATTTTTAGGGAATAAGTTTCTCAAAAACTTATATTTTTCTAAGTGTCAAAATTTATAAAAATTTTGACAGAGTTTCCCCTAAAAATGGAGGTTTCCCACGTTTTCAAAACGTGTGTTTATTTTCTTTTAAATCATCATCAATCATCAATAATCAGCAACAACAATTATCAACAATAATCACTACTTTTCCCCACTTCATGAACTTGGATATTTACCAAGATTGTGTAGTATCTTACTAGCACATTTAGTAAGTCTTGTTATCTTTAAAAATAAGTTTAATTTCTTAAAAACTTTATTTTTAAAGAGTATGAAGTTTTACAACTTCTAGTCGGTTTTTACGAAAATTATTTCTTTGTTAAAACCCTTGTTACACAAGTATCCATACACTTGTTTGTTCACAAAAACCACTTTTGTTTGTGTAAGACCCGGTTTAGAACATGTGATTTCTTTAAAGTGTGGTTCTTCAAAAATACCACTTGCAGATACATAGATCCGCTAGTTTTAAACACCAATGTACAGGTTAAATTACTTTTACACAAGTAAAATGTTTTACACAAGTTCATGTCTCTAGTGTGGTAGAGTTTCGCCTTTTAACCCTTGTAGTAACCAAAAACGAGCTTATGTGAAGATCCATGATCTTACAAAGTCGGGTTAAACGATGATCCGAGCTACCACATCATAGATCGGGTCTCAAAAATCTCATATTCCAAATACTACCACTTTTACACAACACATGTGTTATTAACCACCATTTTAGTATTTTTACTAGACTTTAAAGCTTCAAAATGTAAGTTAACGATATTTAACCGACAATATTCCTTTTAACCACCTTAGATAAGCTTAAAAACAAGTTTTAAGTGTTATACCTCTAGCTCAAGGCTAGGGAAGAATCCTGACGAAAAAGAGGTGGATAAAAGCTAACGGTAGAGGTCCTTCGTGTTCCGCTTGCTCCGAGGCTCCTAATACGTGACCCTTGAAGTGTGTATGATGATGGAATGATGAGAACTAAAACCGAAAATGGGTGGATGTAGGGGAGGGGGTTCGGCCGAGAATAGGAGGGAGCAAGAGGGAGTGATTAAGTTGGTGATTTGTGATGAAAGATTGATGTGTGTAATCTCTAGTATTTATAGGCAAATTCATGTGCTATTACCCAATGGTCCATGTGTAGTTTAGATATTTAGCAAAGTTAGTTTATGCAAATCTCGAGTGTACAATCTTGTCCCCCATACATGGGGACGGTTATAAGGTGGGGAGGGGGTTAGTTCGATCCAAACTAGGTTAGTTAGGGTGGTGGTGGTGTTAAGTAGGTTAGTTAAATATTTAACCTTGTTAATAATATATAGCGTGCTATGACGGGTGTTAGGGTAATCAGAGACCCTAACTGGCTCAGAAAAATATAATTAGTGAAAATACTAATATTTTCATGTTCCGGGTAAAGTCCGGTTGTTCGGTTACATACCGATTCGTTAAAGTGCTAAATTACACCTTTTAGTGTCTAATAAGTGTCTTTTTGTAACACTATCGGTTCCCAACACTTAGGGAAATATTCTGGATAATAAAACGACATTTCTGCATAATATTTATATGTTCAAATGCTGATTTATTACTGATTTGTATAAATTTTGCACTTAAAGTGCGTTTCGGGTGCTTTTTAGTGCATATTTTTGCTTTCTTATTGCATATATATTAAACCCTTGTATGTACTCTTGGGTTTTAATGCATTCTTGCTGTCGGACCTACACCTAGGCTCCAATTTTTATTGTCTGGCTGCCTTCTGCAGTTCCGTTGACACATAGTGTCTTACCGGTGAGTTTACTATTATTCTGACGCAACGCTCATGTTTATGCATAAAGCAATATTTTGTAGTATACAACGTGCATGAATTCACTTGTTTATTACGTGTTCAGCCATTGCTGACAATTAAGGGCATAATTGCAGTCATTAAGCAATAATTAAAGTGTACGGAAATTACCGGTTTGTGCCAGTTGTCACAGTCTCCCCCCGTTAAAAGAATTTCGTCCCGAAATTCAGACTGAACTAACTCTCGCTGGAGTCTTCTTGAATGGGTGGGGATACTTTTTCTTGAACTGGTCTTCACGTTCCCATGTGTACTCGGGTCCGTGCTTAGAGCTCCAACGTACTTTGACAAGTTTCACACTGCTCCTCCTGATCTTGTTGACTTTCCAGTCGGTAACCTCAATGGGTTGCTCTGTAAATCGGAGGGCTTCATCAATATGCACTTCATCCATCGGGATGATCACGTTTTCTTGTGTTGGACTCTTCTTCAGGTTGGATACATGAAACGTATCTTGTACTCCATTAAGTTCTTCCGGTAACTCCAACTTGTATGCCACGGTACCAATTCTCTTCAATATTCTGAATGGTCCGATATATCGTGGATTCAACTTTCCACGCTTTCCAAATCTGACTACGCCCTTCCATGGTGAGACTTTTAACAACACCTTGTCTCCCACCTTGAAATCTACCGATTTTCTATTTGGATCCGCGTAGCTCTTTTGTCGCTCTCGAGCCGCCTTAATGCGCTCTCGGATCTGCGCAATCTTGTCGGTTGTCTCTTGTACAAGTTCCGGACCAACCATACGTTTATCTCCGGCATCTGCCCAACATAAGGGCGATCGGCATTTGCGGCCATACAGAGCTTCGAACGGCGCGGCTTTTATGCTCGTATGATAGCTGTTATTGTAGGAAAACTCAACTAAAGGTAGATGAGTATCCCAGCTGCCACCTAGATCCATGACACATGCGCGAAGCATATCTTCTAACGTTTGTATTGTCCGTTCGCTCTGGCCGTCTGTTTGCGGATGGAATGCCGTGCTCAGATCCAACTGAGATCCAAAGGCTTCCTGAAATGATTGCCAGATTCTTGAGACAAAGCGTCCATCTCTGTCTGAAATGATTGAGATTGGCACTCCATGACGTGCCACAATTTCTCTTAAGTATATCTCTGCCAGCTTTCCAGTGCTATCCTTCTCTCGGATTGGTAGGAAATGCGCAGACTTTGTTAATCGATCAACTATTACCCATATCATATCGTGCCCTCTCGGGGTCCTGGGTAATTTCGTTATGAAGTCCATCGAGATTTGTTCCCACTTCCACACGGGAATCTCTGGTTGTTGCAGTAGGCCGGACGGTTTCTGATATTCCGCCTTAACCTTAGCACAGGTTAGGCATTTTCCAACATAGACAGCAACGTCGCTTTTGAGTCTCGGCCACCAATAGTACTCCTTCAAGTCTTGATACATTTTGTCCGATCCTGGGTGGATCGAATATCTCGATTTGTGGGCTTCATTAAGGATGACTTCTCGTAGGCCACCATAGAGTGGAACCCAAATACGCTTCTTGAAGTATAAGGCTCCCTCTTCGTTTGGCACCATGTATTTCAATGCACCCAGGAGGTATTCAGCTTTACGATTCTCTTCTTTAAGAGCTTCTTGTTGTGCATCACGAATGCGTGCTGTGAGGTTCGTTCGAATCGTCATTTCCAATGCTCGAACCCTTAGGGTCTTAACCCTTTCTTTTCGGCTCAACGCGTCCGCTACAACGTTCGCCTTTCCAGGATGGTACTTAATCTCACAGTCATAATCATTTAGCAGCTCGACCCAACGTCGCTGGCGCATATTCAATTCCTTCTGATCAAATATGTGTTGCAAGCTTTTGTGATCTGTGAAGATTGTACATCGAGTACCATATAAATAATGTCGCCAAATCTTCAAGGCGAATACCACTGCACCCAGCTCCAGGTCGTGAGTGGTATAATTTCTCTCGTGAACCTTCAGTTGTCTTGAAGCATAAGCGATGACTTTTTGGCGTTGCATGAGCACGCAACCCAAACCTTGTCGCGAAGCGTCACAGTATACCACGAAGTCTTCAGTGCCTTCGGGTAACGATAGTATCGGTGCATCGCAGAGCTTGTTCTTAAGTAGCTGAAAGGCTTCTTCTTGTTTGTGACCCCAGTCGTACTTCTTGTCTTTCTGAGTAAGGGTCGTTAGCGGTTGAGCTATCTTCGAGAAATTCTCAATGAATCGCCGATAGTAGCCCGCTAAGCCCAAAAATTGACGAACTTCAGTTGGGGTCTTGGGAGCTTCCCAATTCTTTATTGCTTCAATCTTGGACGGGTCTACATGAATGCCTTTCTCATTCACCACGTGACCAAGAAATTGTACTTCACGAATCCAGAATTCGCATTTTGAGAACTTTGCATAAAGTTTCTCTTTCTTCAGTAGCTCCAAGATGGTTCTGAGATGTTGCTCGTGTTCTTCTTTCGTTCGCGAGTAAATCAGGATATCATCGATAAATACAATCACGAATTTATCGAGATATGGTTTGCATACGCGGTTATAAAGACCGCTGGTGCATTCGTCAGCCCAAACGGCATTACCAGAAATTCGTAGTGCCCATAGCGCGTTCTGAATGCAGTCTTTGGCACGCTTTCATCTTGGATTCTCAGCTGATGGTATCCAGATCGAAGGTCGATCTTGGAATAGTAGCTTGATCCTTGCAGTTGATCAAACAAGTCATCAATCCTCGGTAGCGGATACCGATTCTTGATTGTGAGCTTGTTCAGTTCCCTGTAATCGATACACGTCCGCAATGATCGATCCTTCTTCTTCACGAACAATACTGGAGCTCCCCAGGGTGAGAGGCTTGGCCTTATGAATCCTTTATCCAACAACTCCTGAAGTTGTGTAGATAATTCTTGCATTTCGGATGGTGCAAGTCGATAGGGTGCCTTGGCTACAGGAGCAGCTCCTGGGACCAAGTCTATACGGAATTCGACTTGTCGTTGCGGAGGTAATCCTGGCAGATCTTCGGGAAAAACATCAGGAAATTCATTCACCACAGGAATGTCTTCGAGTTTTGGCTCCACAGCCTTCTTGTCTATAACGTGTGCTAGGAAGGCGACACATCCCTTCCTCAAGCACTTCTGTGCCTTCATACAGCTGATGATTCGAAGAGGCGCGTCTCGTTTTTCTCCATGCACGATGAGAGTTTCATCATTCGCTAGAGGGATGCGAATGATTTTCTCATGACAGATAACTTCAGCTCTGTTTTTGGACAACCAGTCCATTCCGACCACTACATCGAAGCTACCCAATTGAATAGGTAAGAGGTCGATGCTAAAATTCCGTTCGCCAAGTTCTAGTGTGCAGCCTCTAACAACTTCGCTCGATTCAACGAGTTTACCATTGGCTAGTTCTATGGAATAAGGAATTTCTAATCTACTAGATTCTATTCCGAGTATACGTTTAAATTCCACAGACATGAAACTATAATCGGTGCCAGTGTCGAATAATATGGATGCAATGTGATTGTTAATGAGGAACGTACCGTTGACCACATTAGGGTCCTTGCGTGCGTCCCTTGCTCTAATTACAAATGCTCGGGTCTGAGCATTGTTTCCCCTTGGGCAACTTTTCTTGAAATGATCCATGCCTCCACAACCAAAGCATCCTTGGCTTTGCCCAGCTCCACGGCTATTCCGGTTACCATTGCCATTCTCATTCCCATTCCTTCCGTTTCCCCAACAGTTTTCTGCTTGGTGACCCAATCTACCGCATTTGTCGCACCTTGGAATGCGACAAGCTCCTTTATGATGAAACTTACATTTTTGGCATTCAGGCATGGAGCCTTGGTATGCCTTGGTTGAAAGGGTCTTCGCCTCCTGAGACGGGTTAGCGTCACGCTTTTTGTTGAAACCTTCGTTGTTGCGAGTCGCTCGATTCAGATTCGAACGCTTTCTCTTTTTGTCACCGGACAACTCATCATGTGTCTCGGTCTTCTTTGCTGGGTTCAACGATAACTTCTTCTTACGAACACAATCTTTGGTCAGGCTGACAGCCAGAGTTACAGCCTCAGTGATTGTTTGTGGTCTGGCTGACGTCACCATGCCACGAAACTCTGAGGCCAGTCCCCAAATGTAGCGTTCGACACGCTTGAATTCGGGAGTCACCATGTAGGGAAGCACTCTGGACAGATAGTGGAATCTTCGAGTATAACTATCAATATGAGCACCTTCCATAGTCAAGTGCCAGAACTCCGTTTCCAATCCTTGGAGTTCAGCACGAGAGCAATACTTCTCTCTCATCCTTTCCTTTAGTTCCTCCCAGGTTAGACCATACGCGGCATTATTGAGCAAGGTTTGGGCTTGCAAATTCCACCAAGTCAGAGCTCCATCGACAAACAACCCGGTAGCAAAGGTGACTTGTTGATCCGCGGTACACCTGCTCATGCGAAAAGTAGCTTCAGTCTTCTCCGTCCAGCGCACAAATGCTACTGCACCTCCTGTGCCATCATAGTTCATCGGCTTGCAGTCGAGGAACTGTTTAAATGTGCAGCTTCGAAATGCGCTGTTTCCAGATGAATCTCCATTCCCATTATGTCTAGCGTTGCTTGGTCTTTCACTGTCTTGAGTACGGTTTGCCTCGTACTGGGCGATAGCAGCGGAGACCCTTTCTTCCAGTAGAGCCTCCAGCTCTTCGGCAATTCTTGGCAGTGGGGGAGGAGGAGGTTGGTCACGAGCGTTCACAGCTTTCCTGGGTGTCATGTTCTGACAGAACATAACACAGCAGGGTTAGGTATTTGTTTGATATCGTCACACTAGACAGTAGTATCATATATTCACAGGTATATATACCACATAAGTGACATCAAACAATTATTACTCTAGCAGAGTACTTAGTAGGCTTGTACTGAGGGAATCTACACGTGACAAGACTTGCTGTGGTTTCTGTGCACTGAATTCCATAATTGTGTATGCATCCATAATTACGTAACTCCTTGCACAGTCCGCACAGTTCGTTTCATCCTCGTATTTCTTCCTTCAGATAGGCCATCGCTTTCGGATAAAGTCACGTATACTTGTGACATTCTACTTCTAGTACATGCTAATTATCACACATAATTGCAAGTAATTTCTAGTCAACGACAAGTGCTACTCAAGTGCACTTTAAGTCTCGTAGTGTCTTTTCTAGACTCATGTAGACAGTTTCAGGCAGTGGATGTCGCGGGACGTTTTATGCAATGAAAACTCTTTGAAAATTGTTTTCGTGAAAGGATCCTAGAGATTGTAGACTAGACTCGAGAAGGAATCCTGGTTCACTACAATCGCAGCTCTGATACCAATCTGTCACACCCCTTTCTACGGCGGAAGCACGAGGTGTGATCATGAAAGGTTCTCATTGCATACGAAGAGTAAACATGCTACATGCTCGTAAAAATAACATTCAAATACCATAATTTGAAAACATACGTTAGCGTTTACATCGCTAAGTCGCATAAAACATTGTCTTAAAAGTTTACAACTTTATTCAAAGTTAAACACAAGCGACATCCACGAGCATAAGCTAGACCACGCGCACATCCATCCTAGTTACCTGAAATACATGTGAGTTTTGGAAAAACGTCAACATAAAGTTGGTGTCAATTCATGCAGTTTTGTGTTTCATGTTTGTATACTTTGTATGAAAACATAGTTTGTGAGTAAATCAAGTTTTCATATGTAAATCCAGTTTTATGTGTACACCACGTACATATGTATAATTCAATTTCTTCTTGAGTACCTCACGTACTTCAGGTATAATTCAATCTCTTCTTGAGTACCCCACGTACTCAAGTGTTCATCAATTTTAGTATGGTATGAATTTCATGTAATTAAAATATTCCTGTAAATATCAGGATTGTTAATGGGTTGCAAAGCCATTAACATGTGACACGTCATAGGAAGCCACCAATCCTAAGGCATTTAATTGGTATATTCTGAGACACAAAAGCACTCCTCGATTCTCGCCCCGACCAGGAGTGTGGCTGCCAGGCACCCGTTAGATCTAACCTTTTGTTCTGCGGTCTAGGTATATTGTTGATTAATGGTGCTTCTGTACCCTATTCGTGACACTATTTCTCATAACGCCTCCTACTTGGTTCTCGTTCTCACCAAGCGCGTTTCTTGTTATCATTTCTCATAGCGCCTTATACTTGGTTCTCGTCTCACCAAATGCGCTTCTCATATTCATATATTTCGTCACACTTGGTTCTCGTTCTCACCAAGTGTACTTCTTGTATTTATATCATACCATTTATAAATATTGTACTTTTGTACATGTATTTCACCCCCGAAGTTATAAAAACTGAAAACAGTTAAAGAGAAAATGGGGAGCATGAACTCACAACTTTGCGTTCCTAGCGTCGTAAACTCCACCGGGTTTGCTTAATTAACGTCGTAACCTATACGCGTTTTCTTAACGTTAGTCACTAGACTTGCGTCGCACAAGTACAGTCACTCTCTTTTGTATATATTCTTGTGTTAAAAATGTTCTACATTTTTAATTACGTGTTTTACTTATATTATTTTCTCCAAAAATAAATATAAGTCTTTTGTGTTTTGCACTTTGCACCCGAGTTATGTTTCTTGTATGTTGTATGTGTATTTTTATATTTCTACTCCTCATGAGTATTTAGTGTATTTTTAAGTCTTAATACACTAGCACGTATAACACATACTATATACACTTAACACACGAGTTGGTGATCAAATAATATATATTTTTCTCTCAAAAATATATACTTATTATCCATTTTTACTCTTGAAGAAATCCTCATTTCTTATCATCAAAAATCAGGGAAACCTTAGTAATACACTTAAACACATTTTTAGGGA
This sequence comes from Helianthus tuberosus, assembly GCA_030545235.1. Classification (NCBI taxonomy): domain Eukaryota; kingdom Viridiplantae; phylum Streptophyta; class Magnoliopsida; order Asterales; family Asteraceae; genus Helianthus; species Helianthus tuberosus. The sequence continues at coordinate 60,417,235 of CM060400.1, forward strand.
ATAAGTTTCTCAAAAACTTATATTTTTCTAAGTGTCAAAATTTATAAAAAATTTGACAGAGTTTCCCCTAAAAATGGAGGTTTCCCACGTTTTCAAAACGTGTGTTTATTTTCTTTTAAATCATCATCAATCATCAATAATCAGCAACAACAATTATCAACAATAATCACTACTTTTCCCCACTTCATGAACTTGGATATTTACCAAGATTGTGTAGTATCTTACTAGCACATTTAGTAAGTCTTGTTATCTTTAAAAATAAGTTTAATTTCTTAAAAACTTTATTTTTAAAGAGTATGAAGTTTTACAACTTCTAGTCGGTTTTTACGAAAATTATTTCTTTGTTAAAACCCTTGTTACACAAGTATCCATACACTTGTTTGTTCACAAAAACCACTTTTGTTTGTGTAAGACCCGGTTTAGAACATGTGATTTCTTTAAAGTGTGGTTCTTCAAAAATACCACTTGCAGATACGTAGATCCGCTAGTTTTAAACACCAATGTACAGGTTAAATTACTTTTACACAAGTAAAATGTTTTACACAAGTTCATGTCTCTAGTGTGGTAGAGTTTCGCCTTTTAACCCTTGTAGTAACCAAAAACGAGCTTATGTGAAGATCCATGATCTTACAAAGTCGGGTTAAACGATGATCCGAGCTACCACATCATAGATCGGGTCTCAAAAATCTCATATTCCAAATAATACCACTTTTACACAACACATGTGTTATTAACCACCATTTTAGTATTTTTACTAGACTTTAAAGCTTCAAAATGTAAGTTAACGATATTTAACCGACAATATTCCTTTTAACCACCTTAGATAAGCTTAAAAACAAGTTTTAAGTGTTATACCTCTAGCTCAAGGCTAGGGAAGAATCCTGACGAAAAAGAGGTGGATAAAAGCTAACGGTAGAGGTCCTTCGTGTTCCGCTTGCTCCGAGGCTCCTAATACGTGACCCTTGAAGTGTGTATGATGATGGAATGATGAGAACTAAAACCGAAAATGGGTGGATGTAGGGGAGGGGGTTCGGCCGAGAATAGGAGGGAGCAAGAGGGAGTGATTAAGTTGGTGATTTGTGATGAAAGATTGATGTGTGTAATCTCTAGTATTTATAGGCAAATTCATGTGCTATTACCCAATGGTCCATGTGTAGTTTAGATATTTAGCAAAGTTAGTTTATGCAAATCTTGAGTGTACAATCTTGTCCCCCATACATGGGGACGGTTATAAGGTGGGGAGGGGGTTAGTTCGATCCAAACTAGGTTAGTTAGGGTGGTGGTGGTGTTAAGTAGGTTAGTTAAATATTTAACCTTGTTAATAATATATAGCGTGCTATGACGGGTGTTAGGGTAATCAGAGACCCTAACTGGCTCAGAAAAATATAATTAGTGAAAATACTAATATTTTCATGTTCCGGGTAAAGTCCGGTTGTTCGGTTACATACCGATTCGTTAAAGTGCTAAATTACACCTTTTAGTGTCTAATAAGTGTCTTTTTGTAACACTATCGGTTCCCAACACTTAGGGAAATATTCTGGATAATAAAACGACATTTCTGCATAATATTTATATGTTCAAATGCTGAATTATTGCTGATTTGTATAAATTTTGCACTTAAAGTGCGTTTCGGGTGCTTTTTAGTGCATATTTTTGCTTTCGTATTGCATATATATTAAACCCTTGTATGTACTCTTGGGTTTTAATGCATTCTTGCTGTCGGACCTACACCTAGGCTCCAATTTTTATTGTCTGGCTGCCTTCTGCAGTTCCGTTGACACATAGTGTCTTACCGGTGAGTTTACTATTATTCTGACGCAACGCTCATGTTTATGCATAAAGCAATATTTTGTAGTATACAACGTGCATGAATTCACTTGTTTATTACGTGTTCAGCCATTGCTGACAATTTAGGGCATAATTGCAGTCATTAAGCAATAATTAAAGTGTACGGAAATTACCGGTTTGTGCCAGTTGTCACATGATTTCCATCCTTTCCCTATACCGGGCAATATGCTCTTCCGGATCCGTAGTCCCATCATACAGTTTCATGTTGGGGGTCTGAAATCTTTTTGGGATTTCAGCATCACAGATAGGATATGCAAAGCGGGATATCCTGTGGCTGTCTTGAGATACTTCCGAAATTGGCTGGACCACTCCAGGTACACTGGATATCCTGTCCTTCAATTTCTGAAGCTCCCTAGTAAATGTTGACGTCATACCTGCATCCTGCAAAGACCCATTGTTGTTAGTAGCAAGAATATTATTATTTGACACGTTACCGGTCTGAGGATTCTGGCCATATCCTGAAGCATATCCTGAGCTCCTCACAGTTGACATCCTGACCGAGGAGGGTATCTCAAGGGTCTGATTCTGAGAATGGCTTGGGACGATGTTCCCCCGGTTATCCTCAGTGTAAACAGCAGAACTGAAGTTCAAAGCCCTAGGTTGTATAGGAGTGACAGTTTCTTCAGCAGGTCTACTTCGGCCGAATTTCAAGAGTTGTATTTCTCTCATCAGCATCCGATTAGTTTCCTGCTGCTGCCTCATCTGTTCCTGTACACTACCAAACAAATTCAGAATTTCATCATTAGATGCCAAAACAGGACCGGATCCCTGGGTACTAGGAGCGGGAATAACATCCCGAGCTACATGGCTTTCAGCTCCGTGGGATGAAGCTTGTATTCTTGGAGGAGGAGGAGGTAGAAGCACCGAACCAATTGTTGCAGAGGTTGTAGCAGACATGGTGGAAGAGCTCATGTTTGATCTCGAGGCCATTGAAAACAATTTAGAAAAAAGTTTTGACAAAAGAAAACCGAGTAATGATTTTACTAAAGTTTTTAGCAAGAATAGCACCACTTGCCCCACGGTGGGCGCCAAATTGTTTTGGTCAAAAATTACCGAAGCAATTAAGTGATCAAATTATTTAAGTGAGGTAGTGTGCTAGAAATATGCGTGAAAAATATGTTATTCAAGTTAATTGTAAAAACAGTTTCAGGATACGGCTCAGGATATAGAGCTGTATCTGTGATCAAACAATGAGCGAAAAAGTAAAGGTTGACACGTGATGTACGAGGAAAGCCCTTGATCAATTTAGATCGCTGGCACAAAACCTCGGGAGCTGACAATCGCAGCTGCCTTGTTCTTATATTACTTCAGATACCAGGATACAGTGCAGGATGTGGTGCGGATCAACTAGGTGTTACAATGTAATTCGAATACAAGTGTTTGTGTGTAGTGTTTGCACTGAGCTAGAGAGCAAAAGTGTTTGAAAGTGTGTGTGAAAAATTGCGTGCCTTAATCTGATCCGCCCCCATCTATTTATAGTAAAAGAAGTGTAACAAACTATCCTAATAAATCGGGATCCGTCGAATATTCCCCACTCGAACGTTGTAGACCTGGTCTTTCGGGTTCAACGTCTCTCACACGACAGATACGCCCGAGTCTTGAGGAGAAGAAGTCCATCTGACCGTTAGTAACCCACAGCTTCTAACCTGCACGTGGTTAATTCAATTAACCTCAGGATATCGCCCAGGATGTTAGCAATATCACAGTTCAGTATCCTGGTCACAAATAAACAATTAAAACCAGGATATTAGTCAATATATGTACGCTCAGAAAATGGCCCGTAACAGTAATAAAATTTATATTGTATTAATTTTCAATCGATTAAAGAGTATGTAAATTTTTAGTGTGATATGTTTTTACAGAATATTGATTGTGTTTCTAAAAATAAATAGTTTTTAACTTTTTTTTAAACTGTTCCTTTTTATTTTTGATTTTGAAGTTTCTCCCGTCACTACATTAAGTTTGTTTCTATAAATACTTTACCGTATAATTTTAAAAAACCTTCGTATTTAATTTTCATATATGGATCAGATTAACAACAGTCCTTCATTTTTAAAGCTTATTGAGGAAGATGACCCAATATTTTTGGTACGTTTATTGGTTTTTTAATTACTAATCATATTTTAAGTAAACTGATGTTTGTATTTTTTTTATTTTGTTTTAAACTCATAGCAAATACCTAATGACTTTGCTTCAATGATGTGGGGAGACTAACCACCTTACAAGGAATCTGTTAAGATTATTGATGGCAACAATTTAAGGTTTCTAAGACTGAAAAAACTGATTTGGGCCCTGTTCTTTCTGATGGCTTCACCAAAGTTGTTCGGGATAGTTGTATAAGAAAAAATGACTATCTTATGTTTCTTTCATTTGGACCATCATCATTCTTTCTAATGGTGTTTAAATCATTTGTTCATCAAAACTGCTTTATATCCAAAATCACACCTGACGAAGACGTTATTGTAAGTAGTATATATTATACAATCAGTATGTTGAATAATGTTTTCTTTCTGTATATTGGTTTTTAAATTAAATTTTAATTATCACTACCTATGCAGGTCATGGCTGATGAATTTTGGAGGCTATTTTATCAGAGAAATTTCAAAGGTGGTCAATCAACTCTTTATTTAGGAGATAGATTTTGGAATGTTAAGATGGACGGATTAACTGACAGATTTGTTTTTACACATGGATGTTTTGAGATGGTAAACGATCTTGCCTTAGACAGGCGATCTACCTTTGTCTTTGCAATGGCTGGAAATAAAATTTTTGAGCTTTCAGTCTTTAATCATCAAACCGGTATTGAAATTCAGAACAACAAGGTTGACTTAGTTGTTTTGGATGACTCGATCTGTGGTGATGATGGTTATGATTTTGTTATTACGGTTAGAATTATACATTTACACTATTATTTAGTTATTAACGCGGGCTTACAAGTAGATCTTATATTTAACACATTGTTATTTTTGATTTCTTTTGTAGTCCGAACATAAGGAGAAGTATAGTACTGCCGGAACTGATGTTGAGGAACGTGTTGTTGTGGAATGTGAAGACGACAAATTTTAGCTGGCAAGTTTTGAGTCTGTGTTCAATGTAAATCCGTATATTTTAATCTAATTTATGAAAATTTATCATAAATATATTTGTTGTGTATTTATACATTTTTTTTGTCTATCGTTAATTGCGTAGGATATTGATGATTCGAAGTTTGATAAGTTTTTCTCATCTTTACTTGAAATGGAAGACCTTAAGAAGAAGGTAATTTTTTGTCATTGTTTTTTTTCCTTATTTTATTAAATTTAATCATTATTCCTACTATATTGTTAAACATTTTTTTCCCTTAAACGTAGTTCAAATGTGATTGGGATAAAAAAAACTGAACTGAAAGGCAAAGCAAGTGTTGTTTGTGATGAAAATCAAAGTTTAAAGGTATGCGTTCATTTACTAAATTATGAGCGTTTGTAATTAACTGAATTGTTTTAGCTTTATTTTTTAATTTTCAAATGTTAATGTTTTATGTTTCTTTGGATGATCCGAAGGGGAAAACAAATGTTGTTGTTGATGAAAATATAAGTTTAAAGGTTTTTGTTCAGTTAGTTAATTATAGTTTTGAATTTATTTGGATTACTTAACATTTTTTTATTTATACGTTTACCTTTATTCACGACAAAATCAAGTTTGAGATGGATCTGGACCAATTTTTGATACTGAAGAATAAGTCACATGTATATCTACTTACTTAACTATTATATAATGCAATGTATTAATTCATTCTATATTAATATTTGTATTGTTTTTTGTTTTTTAGGTTGATCCTACAAGAAAAACAAATTTATTTGATTGTTTTTATTGTTTTTTGTTTTTTAGGTTGTATATCTATTTTTTTTTCTGAACCGAGTCTGTCCTCCATAGTTGTTTCTGATGTGAGTATTTTTTATTCGATATGTTTTCCAATAATGATAGTTACTTATGTATTTATTTACCTGTTTAGACCATGCCAAAATATAAAGTTGATGTTGGTCAATTTGTTGTGCCAAAAAAGAGGAAGGTGTAGTATCATATATAACTTTTTTACTTTTATTTTTATTTCTTATAAAAACAACTAATTATTATTTATTTGAACTTATTAGGCCATTCGGAAATCTAAAGCCGTTATGTTGGTGTCCGATGAGTCTCTTATCGCTCATCGTACACGTTCAAAGTTTACAAACAAAAATGAATATGTGGTTGTTGATAAGATCACGGCTGCTGAAACCACATCTGTTAGTCGTAAACGTTCTGCATTGAAAAGTTCAAAAACAGTTTCATTCATCGAGTTCACCAAAGTAGCCGAAGACAGAATGGTATGTGTTTTCATATTATTAAATTTCATATATTTTATTCAAGTAATAAGCATATGTTATATGTTAGATTTACAATTTTTTTTTGTTACTTTCAGCGTTTACCGTCTACTGTTTCCGATGAGTTGTCGCTTTTTGTTCACAGCCTCCGTGATGTTTCGATCCAAAACCTTAGATGTGAGGTAACAAAAATGAAGACGATAGCGGAAAAGAATAGAGATGGTTACAGGTATGGTTTTTCAAAGTGGTCGTCTTTCTTGAAATCAAATCACATCTACTTCGGCGCAACTCTTTTCTTTAAGTATGTCAAGTCTTCGCAGCTTTTGATGTTGACCAAAGTTGTACACAAGACGACAAAGAAAAGAGGCCGTGCGTGACTGTTTGCATTTGTGGTTGTTAGTTGGTTTTGTATATGTTTTGGTGATCTGGTGGTTATTAGTTAATAGTGGGTTGACAATTGTTTGCATAGTTTCTACTTGATCTTAGTATGCTCCAAGTTGGATGTCAGTTATGTTTTTGTTTGGACAATTAGTACTTAAACACACCATCTTTTGTAAGAAAGTTAACAAGTTGTTTTATGTTTTAATTTAGAACATATTTTTGGTACTACTCTTTTTGCCAATTTTCTTATTATCTTTGCACAACCAATTATATTACTGTTTTAATATCCATGCATCCAACGCAAACATCCGAACCTCTAAATATATTAATTTAATACGGATATATAATTGTTTTCAATACCAATGTTAGTTTGTTATATTTTGAGTAAAAATACAACAATTGAATATCTTATAGATGTGAAGACATAACAGTCAAATTACCAAATAAGTTGATGTTTGAATTTTTTTGTTCACTTATTTCTAGATGTATATCTTATATTTTTATTAACTTATTATTTATTTTAGGAAACTTATACATATTTGTAACAATTAACAAAACCATGATAAGTTAATTATGTTAAATTATTTGCTCGATTTTTTCTATTTGTAATTTCAAAAGTTTTGTAAAGTAATATTTCCATTTATAATGCAGTAACATAGAAAAGTTCATCATCATACTCAGTAAATCCCACCAATAGCAAAGCAAAGGTAGGGTCTGAGGAGGGTAAGATTTAGACAGCCTTACCTCTACCGCGTAGGAATAGAGAGGCTGCTTCTAGTGAGACACCCAGCTCGATGGTAGTTTTGCATCAAGCCTTGGACATAAGGCACATAACAATCAGCAATCGGGACAAAGATCGATTAGTGCATGTACCCTTTTGTCTTTCAGCTATCAACGTCACCACATGATGCATGATTAACTGTCATCAGCTTTTAACGTTATTTTCATGAAATTCGTAAAATAACGTTAAAATTAGTGCACTTTCACTTTTGCCCCCCGATGGCCTACACATATATACATTATATGTGCATACCGTAAGCGGGGCGTAATAACATAGAAAAGTTATTTTAGATAAATTTGTTTCTTTATTAATTGACAATCATATTTAACTAAAATGGAAACTACAATAGAATGACAATTCATTTTGATTTAGATGTTTTATTTTTCTTTGATCAAAATATATATAATATTTGTTTTGTTTTATGGCATTAGACTTTTAATTAATTATTTAACAATCATTTGTTGAGTACTAATAAAAACTTCTTTTTTTTTATTGTCACAGTTTTCTATTTCAAAATGAGGTTTTGTTTTGATCAAAGTTGGGTTATGCAGGTAAGTGTCACTTCTCATGTTGTTCGTATTACAAGGAACATATATTTGTTTATTTCCAGTATTAAATGTTTAAACATCTAACTTTTTTTAAAGTCTAAATATGAAATACTATTGACAAATCAAGCCTGTATTTTTATGTATATATTTACACGATTATAATTTTTTATTTATAAATATGTATATATGTAAATTTATGTTAGTGAATTATACACTTTCCTTATTCATCAAAATTTTACATATTTTTTATTTTTATTTGGAAAAATTGTTTCAAAAAATATGATCTTAGAAATTTTCATATAAATACATGTTTATTTGTTCTTCATTCATAAATTTATTCCAAAGAATAACTTTTCTTTTTGTTGAGTAACTGTTTGAGATGTAAGGTATGGAAGACCAAGGTGAAATTACTTTTTTGAATGATATTGACGCTCTTAGTACAAACTACACTATCAAAGTGAAGATTATTAGTTTGTGGAGAAAGAAGATGAAAGGTAACGAAAGTGAGACATATTGTATCGATTTGATACTAATGGATGAGATGGTAAATTATTTAACTATTTATTTTTTCATCTTTGTTGTTTTTATATGATTTAAAGCTCATGTTAACAGTTCTTTTTGCATGTTATTTTTTATTTATTTACAGGGTACCAAGATTCAAGCTTCTTGCTTACATAGTCTGTTTTCAAAATTCGAGAGACATCTTAATGTTGATGAATACCTTATAATAAAAAGGCCATATCTTGCTGCGAACACTGCATCTTTCAAGATTGTTCCTACCAATCAAAAGCTATCTTTTTATTACCATACATTTGTCGAAAAGTGCAGTAAATGGGATGGTCCACAGTTCGTTTTCGATTTTGTTGATTTCAAGGATGTTGTGTCACAGAGATACAAGGAGGGTACAAAAATAGATATTATTGTTAATTCTTACAAAATCCCTCCATCACAACATTTCTTTCACATTTTACTTATTATATTGTGTTTACTTTATATTAACATGTTTTATGTTTTAATCTTAGATTTCATCGGTTACGTTGTTGTTTGCTATAAGATTGAGGACACTAACAAAAAAGATGGTACTAAAGGAAAACACCTCAATCTTAAGCTTCAAGATCTTAAGTAATACAATTTACATTCTTTTTTTCTTTATATTTTAGAAATTTTACCTAATTTTGTTAATCTCAAATTAATTGCCTATATTCTTTTTTAGAGATGTTGAGGCTGATTTAACTCTTTGGGATGATTATGCCAAGGACATGTGTTCGTACATGGTTAGTCAAGATCGTGAAGCGTATGTTGTCATCACTGTTCATTTTGGTGCTGTTAAAACCTACAAAGGTATCTTATCGATTCTAAGATTAATTTTGTAGAATATATTTATATATATAGTCTATATATATATATTATATGTTATTTGTCATAAAACAATTTTGTGTTTTTGTATATATGATGTGTTGTTTATTTATGTTACTTAATAACAGGTAAATGGGGGATTTCTAATAATTTTGAAGGTACACGGCTTTTCATTAACGACAATTTTGATCAGGTGCTAACGTTCAAGGAAAAGTGAGCAAACATAATTGTTTTAATTTTTGTAATTGTATCAGCTATATTTTTATTTGTAGGTTGTTGGCCATTTTATATTATGGTTTCTTCAATTAATTTTTTTAGGTTTATTGCAAAACTTACTGCTTCAACCGAGTCAAGTAGCCATGTTGGATCGTATGTGATATGTTCTGTTGAAGATGAATTTATGAACAGTGATGTTTTTTCACCAATTGCTTATATTGGCTCAATCATACATGTTATTTAAAACAATTCATATTTTATATTTTAACTACTAACAGAATGTTAATACGCTTTCATTTCTTTAACTATTTAAACAGCCAAAAAAAGTTGTTATTGTTGGAACTATTGTAGCAACTGTTTCTGATAAGATTTGGTATTATAATGGATGTAACTATTGCAAGTCCAAAGTTAAGCAAAAGTTTGAAACATACGATAAGGAGGATGGTACAAGTGATGCTAGAGATCAGAAGGTGTACCAATGTTCCAACAAGGATTGTCAAGGAAAAGATGTTTTCCCGATGTCGATGTAAATAACTGTTATTCATACTTCTGTTGTTGTTGATTCAACAACTAACATTTTCTGTATTAAATGGTTTGTCTTTGTTTGTTAACTATATGAATACGCTTTTAATGTTTAAAATACCAATTCGGGTTCAATAGTCAACTGGTACGGTGACACTTACATTGTTTGATCATGAGGCGTTAAAGTTTGTTGGTAAAACCACAAAAGAACTTATAGAAATTCAGGACGAGGTAAATATAATAGTTTGTTACATTTTTTATAATATTTTATTACATATATATCCTGACCACACATGAGATATTTTCAATATAGATACTCAAGTCCAATGAGGTTCCAAGAGCATATCCTGTTGAGTTTGAGACATTGCTTAACCTCAAGTGTGCTTTCGTTATTAGAGTAACAGACTTTAATATTACAAATGCTGTTGAGAATTAAGGTATATCAGTTGTTACCAATGATGATGCTGATATCTTGGATTAGCTAAATAAAAAATGGAAAATTGATAAAGTAGGGGATTGTTATATTAAATGTGTTTCACCTTTTTATTCCTTTAAATAATCCTTATAGAAATTGTATTTTGATTTCCATTTTTTTACAACTTGATGCCTCTGATTTGTTTGCTATGAGTCCGTCTAATTTCCAAGATGCTGGCGGTGAAACTGCAAAGGTTTGACCTTTTAAAAACTATAATGATATAAAATTAAAAATACTTTGGTTTTGATTTTTTTCTTTTTTTATAAAGGATGGTGTTTCTTACACTGGAGATAACTCTACCCCTGTTTCTAAAGATTCTGTTGCTGACTTGAATCAATCATCAACTGATTTGAAGGGTAACCTTGGTGATGTTTATGCGATTGAAGACGGACTGGGATCGTCGGCAAGTAAACCTCGCATAAGTGGTGGTAGCATTTGTTCTGATGAAGATATTGCCAAGAATTTATAAACGAACTAAGTGATTATTACAATAACAAACATTTGATCCTTTATGTTAGACGGTTTGCTTTGAATTTTTTTGGTGGTGCTTTAAAACATTTATATGGTTTGCGTATTTAATATTACATCTTTAGTTATGTATTGTGTTGTTTGGTTGTAAATGATGTTTACTTATGTTTCTTATTGAATTAGATATCCTACAAAAGTGGTATGTTTTTTTTATGTTTACTAAAAAATATGTTGATACTTATGTGTCTTTTGTTTGAAATTATAGGAAATACCCTATGATTTTGCGACATTATTGTGGGGAGAACAATTGCCGTATGGTGATTGTGTTAAAATATTTGATGCTGACAAATTATGGGTTGTCAAAATTGAAAAAGATGTGTTGGGTCCTGTTTTAGGTGATGGCTTTGTTAAAATCGTTAGGGACAGTGGTTTACAAAAAAATGATTATCTGTTGTTCAACACTCTTGGACCATTTACGTGGTATCTCGATGTCTTTAAGTCATGTGTTTTGGATAACTCTTTTATCACTTCCATTAGAGCTGATGATGATTTCATTATAAGTACTATATATCAAATAATCCCTTTTTTATGCCAATTTTTTTTGCATATTTTGTTTAACTTAATTTGTAAGAACTTTACAGCTTATGGTGGACAAATTCTGGGGACAGTTTTACGGCAGCGGTTATAAAGGTGGATCAGCAAGTCTTTATGTGGGTGATAGGTTTTGGAATGTGAAGATGGAGGCGTTGTCCGACAATTGTGCTTTCGCTGATGGACGATCTAAGCTGATTAGGGATCTTGCATTAGATACCCGGTCTAATTTTATTTTTACAATGGTTGGATATGAGACTTTTGAGTTGTCGGTATTTAATCATGAAATTGGTACTCAAATATATTTCAAGAAGGTTGATGTTGTTGTGTTGGATGATCCTATTTACGAGGATGATGGATTTGATCTACTACTTGCGGTTAGTGTTATTACGCTTATAGTTAATTATTTAACTAATACGAGCTTATTAGTTAATCTTGAAGTTAACATGGTCTAAATTTTTGAATATTATGTTTTTGTAGTCGAACACAAAGAGAAGGTGATTACCAATGAAAGTGATGTTGATGAAGATCTTGCTGGTGATGTAGTTGGTGAGGCTATGCGGCTTTCATCTTCCTGTGATGCCTACCGGTCTCATGTAAGTGTTCACAACGTTCCTTATATATTATATAACGCTTTTAATTACTTGGTTGTATATTTATATGCTTATTATTCACTTTAATGTAGAATGACCCAAAAGGGAAGGCAAAGATTGTATTTGGTCACGAGACTATATCTCCAAAGGTTGCTTGTTATATACTAACTTAATTCAATACTTATTTTCAATACATATAATATACTTTTTATTCTATTACGTGTCTTTGTTTCCCAAATTTTTTTATACCAAAAAATTTATTTCATGTATACTAATTGACATTACAATTATATAATCATTTTAATGAATAAATTTATTTTTTATGGTAATATGTTAAATCTTTTATGGTTTTGTAGGTTTATCCTAAAGTCAAATCAAAGGTTGTTGTCGGAGATAAAGGGCTTTTGACAAAGGTTCGTTATGATCCGATAATATAATTTGATGTTTGTTTTCAATAAATAGAATTTATAATTTGCAGTTTCCTTTGTTAATGTGAAAACCCAGTTTCATGTGGTTTTCTATAGTTTTTTGATACAAAACAACACATTACATGTATAAAAACCTGCTTAATTATTATATAATTCGTAAACAACCATGTATTGTATTGTTGTACACTTTTTCTTATTTATAAATTTTATATATCAAAAGTTTACATTTCTATATAATTTTTACACTTATTGTGTGTTATTTAATTCTTTAGGCTAAACCAAAGCGTAAGGCATTCAGATCCTTAACTTCCAAAGCTCATGATGTTGACCGTAAATGCTCTACATCAAAAAAGTTCAAAAAAACTGCTGTAATTGAGTTCACCAAGAAAGCAGGAAGCAGACTGGTAAACTTTATAATATGAATTTTTTCCTTAAAATTTTATAATACAAGATACATAACTTATTAATCAATCAGATAATTAATGTTATGTATGGCAAATAAAAGTGTTTACTCAAACCATATGTAAAATGCACAAAACAATGTATTAAAATAAATCATAGTTTAAATCAAAAGTTATGTTTTGTAAAATAAATGCATGCTTTACTGATAGAAACATCTATGCGGTAATGTTAAACGTCTACATCAAAGCCTTGCGACTGAAGGATAAACCCTTGAACAATGTCAAAGGTCTACCAATAATGAATTCGGATTCGGTCATTCCTTACGTCCAAACAAACTTAGGATTTCAGAAATGGGAGTTGTCAAGTCCTATGGTACCACTACCTACTACCGAGAGGCATGATCGGTGTTAATGAATGTATTTATGACCCGTTAAACAAACCAAATGTCATACCAAATGTAAGCACGTTATATTAAAATAATGTACTTAAATATGCTAAGTGAACATACAAAGCAGAAATATAAAACAATGTGTCAATATGCTGGATGAACATATGCAACAAAAATGCAGTGTAAATCAATGTGTCTATATGCTGGATGAACATATGCAACAAAAATGTAATATATGAAAATCAATGTGCTAGCATGCTAAGTGAACATACATAGCAAAACATAATGGAAATCATGTACTATATGTGTACTAATGAACATAGCAAGTATATGTCATGAAAGCACAAAAAACATGAAAGTAACAAGTAGGCACATGTGAATCACCCCAAAATATTTGAAAATAGTAAAAGAGGGGACTATGTACTCACCTGAGAATGCTTAGAAGTCTTGAATAACAACCAAGCAAAGCTGGAGGGATCACGAAAATCAAACGACACCTAATATAGGTAACTGTGTTAATAAACCGGACCTAAATCGGAAGATCGGATAGGATGAGGTTTCGTAAACCAAATGAATATTGGAACTCATATGATATGGTTTAACAAAGCCTACATACTAAATCAAAACCTATCCTAAGTGCTTACGACCCATTACGACCCGTTTAAGTAGCTTACGCTACTTTAACGCGTCGTTCGCGTAAAACACGTTCGGACCGCCTAACTAGTCCTATGACAAGTATTATATGCCTTAACATGTCTAATAATGTTACCTAATCAGTTTAGATGTAAAAATTTAGGTTACATATGTTTAAAATGAAATTATGCGTAAAAAGGGCATTTTGGTCATTTTTCCTAAGGCATACAAACTACCTATCACAAAACTAAGTAAACGATGTGACCATAAGGTATAACCTCGGAAGGTTATTCCCTATACAACTATGGTCACAAAATATATTTGGTCGGATCCTAATGATCGACCAAACGGGTCGGGTTCGAAAGTCTAAGCGGTTGTTTAGACCGCTTATCTTACGACCCTATATAAGCACTAAACTAAAAGGGACAAGATAAACATGTTAAAACTTGTTTTACCAAGTTTAAAAACAAGTTTGATACCAAAACAAAAGGTTTTTGATACCCAAGAATAGTTTGGTTGCAAAATACGCATAAACACGTATTTTGACCGAAACTATGACTCGTCACTATGCCTAAATAACGTGGTAATCAGTAGGTATAGTCACAAGGGACTATGACCATTGTGATTATGCTCACGTTGCGAAGTTCAAACGAACTTCTTGTTGACCATTGACTGGTCAAAGCAGAAAGTCAAACACTGTTTGACTTTCATGCTTAAAACGCATAAAAGATGAAAGAATACTTACAAAAGGTCCAAGCTTGAAGATTTGAACTCAAATTGCTCAGGTATGAAGCTTGAGAGCTTCAACTTAGAGCAGAATGAGAAAAAATATGAACAACCAAATGAATCAAGGTGGGTATTTATAGGAATTCAAGAGCCGTTAAGATCGTTTCTCGAACCTTAAGCTTCAATCTGGACCTTACAAGTGTGGCACACTGTTTTGAATACAATGGGGGCCTAAATACTAGTCCATAGAATGAAGAAACCATGTACAATAACCCAGAAACCATCTGCTGTTTGCCAAACTGAGTTTTGCTATTCTGGGCAACTCTCGCGCCCCGCATAGGCTGAGGCCTGCTCTTACGCGGCCTGCCACCCAGTCCCATATCAGCAGAACTTTGACAGAATTACAGAAACAGTCCATGCACATGTTCTATGTCATTTTTGACATGTTTAAGGCCCGTTAAGACATTTTCAAGGCTCCACAATGATTCCATAGTGTAGGGGACATGAAATATGCTCAAATACATATCGGATGTCAGTTCGTTTGGTTATACGGTTGCGTTGTTCGGTTAATTACGATGAAAAACGAATGGACGCGAAAAACGATCCAAATTACGCGAAGAATGGGATTTTATCATGCCAATCACTAAAATAAAAATATTTAATGATTACATAAATTTTTGGATGTCCGGATATATTCAGAACATAAGATATGCGCGTAAATGCAAACTTGTGAACTTTTTGACGCTTTTAGTCCCTGTTTGACCAAAAAGTTTATTTTTGCACACCAAACCCCTCAAAGCCTATTTATAAGCTATGTAAAGGATATTTATGGTATGTTTAACTTATGGTTAAGTTCCAAAATATTTGATACCAAACGAATCAGCAGACTTTTGCAGTTTGACGCAAATAGTCGCTGCGATCGAATAAACTTGATTTCGACACACCAAACCCTCCAAAACTTATTTCAAAGTTGTGTGAAGGTTATTTAAGGTATGTTAAGCCCATGTCACTGTTCCATAGTGTTTGTCGCATTAAACTGATTGTGTTTATGCATCAGTTCGCGTATAACTTTCCAGAAAGCGATTTAGAGCTCGAAATCAAACAAGAATTGATATGTGGAAATGACACACATATTTATACAAATCCCAAGTATGAAACATAATATTTCATTGATTTGGTATTTTTTTGATGGTCGTAGAGACACAGATGTCACAGTCTCCCCTACTTCAGGAAATTTCGTCCCGAAATTTATTTAGAGGAAATTGTAAGAGCTCGAAACATGAAGTTGAAAAGATAAAACAACACTGGTTAGGGTTCTGAACTTTTAGTAACTTAAATAACATCATGTTTGCAATGTAAGAGGGACACTTATATACATGTATATGAAGCGCCATTGGTACGTCCACCTTACCTCCATTACATTGTTCACGTTTCGTTATTGTTGCCACTGTCGGTTCTTCCACATGATAAATCTTACTGTGGTTTCCGTGCACTGAATTTCATAATTATGTATGCATCCATAATTACGTAATTCCTTGCATAGTCTACACAGTGCATTTTATAATGTGTAGGGGAAGAAAAATAATGAACGAACCTATGATGATTGTGACTAGACCACCCTAGGGTCCTTTTAATTAAATCATTAAATGATCTCTTTAAATAGACCACCAAGGACTCTTTTCAGCTATATCATCACATGCCATTCTTAACCAGATTCTGAATCAATCTTTTTAACTAGACCACCCAAAGGGTCTCTTTTGAATTATGGAATAGTACTATATAATCCAAGGGTCTTAACTATTACGTAGAAGCCGATTTAGGATTTAAGGTAGTACCTTTGGATATCCTACTATGAATCCCTCATATGAAGATATGGAAGATTCTACGAGGATTTGGATAACGAAAAAATTAGATTACACAAAAATACAAAACATAAAACATAATCACGCAAACACATAATTGTTTAACTTGATCTTTAATTTGTTACCATTTTGTTAATTTGTTTGTTAACTTGAACACGAGCATTTAACGCACACCAGGAATCCAATCCATGGATTTCATTTGGCACTTTGGATATTTCAAAAATCTAATTATGAAGATAGGAAGATCTTAATAGGAATTTGGCTTTGTCCTTATTGAATCATAA
Organism: Helianthus tuberosus; assembly: GCA_030545235.1. NCBI lineage: Eukaryota > Viridiplantae > Streptophyta > Magnoliopsida > Asterales > Asteraceae > Helianthus > Helianthus tuberosus. The sequence continues at coordinate 60,434,077 of CM060400.1, forward strand.
TGTACGTATTAAAGCATAGAAAGAATCCAATTAAGGGCTCTGTTTTGAACGAAAATCATCCACAAGGATCTAATTGTGAAGATAAGAAGATCCTATGTGGATTTTTTTTTTGGAATTTGAAAAGCGGGAGATGCTTCGAAACCTTGCACTAGACGTGCTTAAGTCGATACACGAGGTAGAATGTTCATGAAGTTGAGGTGCTAGATATGCCAAGGCGACATATGAAGCAGAATTTGGAGGTTGGGTACTACGTATGTTAAGTCAATCATACGAGCAGAATGTTTTTGAAAGAAATGCATGGGGTTCTTCAAAAATGTGTTTAATGTTTTTATAACCTTACGTAATACTTTTGAAATCATACGGTAGATATATTAGGTAAATATGTTTATAAATTGTTTTTAAAATCATGTGAGATGAATTTTGTAATCATGTATAAGGTTTTTGAAAACATGGATAATGCTTTTGAAATTATGCACTTGATATATTAAGTAAATATACTGTGTTAAAATTGTTTTCAAACTATATGAAATATTTTGAAATCATGAAGGTTGTTTTTGAAAAACATATACTATGTATGTCGTTATGAAAACTAGAATATAATGATATATATATATATGGGTATATCATATAAGACTGTTGAAGGACTTATGAAAAGTACCCTTAAATATCCAAACAAGGATTTAAAGTGATTACTCAAAATGTCACTTATATTCTGTACTTCGTTTCTTAGAATGAAACGAGTACTTAGAATTTTCGAGAAAATCATGAGCGATCACATGAATGGGGGAACTACAAGAGTACTTAGAATTTTGTAAAGAACATAGTTCTTTGGTGTAGGTATAGTAGGGGTATGCCATACACACATGTAACTACACTTGTATATCAGAATTGTAAACAAAGATTCATTTATAAACCAACTACGTTGTTTCAAAGTTCAGGAAAAAGAAACAAAAGCATAAGATTTAAACTAATCCAAAGCAGCAGCGTCTTCTAATCAGCCAATATGCTCATCCATGGGTCATATTTGCATTGACAATCTTTGGTCATTTGATCCTAAAATAACCCGTCTTGCCATGAAGCACACAGACGACACTGTAGGTAAGCCAGATGACCGATTCGCCCACATGAAGCACACAGATGACCGAGGTTGAGCAGGGTTGACTTGGGGTTGGTTTGGACCACCTTGGCTTGGGTTGAATCGACAAGCATTTGCCAGATGATCGATTCGCCCACATGAAGCACACAGACGACACTGTAGGTAAGCTACATGAGGTGCATTACATTTGTTGCATATCGGTGCAGTACCGGCATAAGATTTCCTTGCAGGAGGTTGAGCAGCAGCGGGATTTGCAACAGCTTTGTTTTGGGTAGCAAAGCGGCACATGTTAACCAAATATCCCCATCGTCCACAGTGGGTACATTTGAAACAGGGTATGTGATTCGGATGATGACGGTTTCATTGATTGCACCATGGAGCAGTTCCCTTGTACGGCTTCTTGGCTGGTGGTGCTGCCACCTGGCTAGGTCCTGCTTGTTTTGTTGCAACGGCTGGAGGATTCTTTGAGGTTTTACGCTTCCTTGATTTTCGTGAATGCTTGGCTTCTGTTTCCCTTGGTGATTCTTGGGTGGCTTCATCCTTGAGACGAGAAATGGCGATAGCTAATTCAGCAGTCTTCTGGATTACCACGTCTATTCGTTGGGCAATTTTGGTAGCCTGATCGTACATTTGACTGTCGTTGCGATAAAGAGTCATCCTAAAAGTAATGGAAGACATAGGAGGAAACAAGTGAAATGTTATCGGATAATCAAAAAAGAATGACAACGCATAAAAATTGTGATCATTTGTTTGTTACCTAAGGCAAACAAATGAGACGGTGACTAATCAAAGTAAGCGGGTCATATTAATGTATCACGAAGACATGCTTTATCCTATAAGTGGACACTCACCCTAAGAGTTCCCAAGTAAGAGTGACTGGTCAGGTTATGTGGATTTGTACGAACACTCTAGCCTTAGACAGAAAACTCAGAGTATAGGCATCCACTCTTCCAGATTGCACGTGTTCACACTATAAGACCCAAACTTTGATGAGATTTTGAAAACTTTGAGGGTTCAAAACCTTATAATAAATCATCCTAGAACAGATGATTGGTTTTCAAATGGGATTTGAAATTTATGTTCTTATTGTGGTTGTCGCCTAAAGATAGGTGACGGTATTGTTTTAAGATCTAAACACAAGAATATTGTGTTAGGGTCCTAGGAAGGTTATAGACTAGGTCAAAGCATTACTAATAACCTAATTCCCTATAACCATGAGCTCTGATACCAACTCTTCTGTCACACCCCGACCGCGTAAAACAACAAACCGTGGCGGAATCATCGGGGAGTGTCGTAACAGAATTATTGTTTCACAACACATGGTAATTGAAATTTTGTTTTATTAAATTACAAGAGGTTACATTGTCTTAAAAACAAAGAAACATAACATATTTAACTAGTCTTGCATCTTTTATTGTCACTAAGGCCCTCGTCCAATCCTATGTTTGCATCATAATCATCAAACAACAGCACCTGAAACACATATGAAAATAGGTACGTCAGCATAAAAATGCCTGTGAGATACATAGGTTTTATTAAAATAGGATTCATGACTTGTAAGTTTAAAGAAAATGTTTAACAAAAGTTAGTCACGAACCTTAAAAATGTTTTCTTTTATAAACCATACGAAAATTGATAAGAAATCAGATGATGAAAAAGAAAGATGCATGGTTAAATGAAAACCAAGTAAAATGAGTTTGTATAAATATGTTATTTGTAAAACAATGTTTTATGGAGATATGTTATTTGTGTAAAATGTAATATGTCTAATTGAAATGGTTTAAATAACGCTACGATATGTAATATCATAAAAGTACTTATATATAGGAAGTACCAGCGGCGTATCCACCATGCTTTTATCATATTACACACGCCTCGTTATTTAAATCACTTACCCAAACAAACCACCAAATGAATTGTTTAAACCAATGTCAAAATGTTTATGTGTGAACAATGTCGAAAATCAAATGTAACTCATGTTCATGTATAGTCAAATGTTATGTATGGTAAATAAAAGTTTTACTCAAACCATATGTAAAATGCACAAAACAATGCATTAAAATAAATCATAGTTTAAATCAAAAGTTATGTTTTGTAAAATAAATGCATGCTTTACTGATACAAACATCTATGCGGTAATGTTAAACGTCTACATCCAAGCCTTGCGACTGAAGGATAAACCCTAGAACAATGTCAAAGGTCTACCAATAATGAATTCGGATTCTATCATTCCTTACGTCCAAACAAACCTAGGATTTCATAAATGGGATTTGTCAAGTCCTATGGAACCACTACCTACTACCGAGCGACATGATCGGTGTTATGAATGTATTTATGACCCGTTAAACAAACCAAAAGTCGTACCAAATTTAAGCATGTTATACGAAAATAATGTACTTAAATATGCTAAGTGAACATACAAAACAGAAATGTAAAACAATGTGTCCATATGCTGGATGAACATATGCAACAAAAATGCTGTGTAAATCAATGTGTCCATATGCTGGATGAACATATGAAACAAAAATGTAATATATGAAACTCAAGGTGCTAGCATGCTAAGTGAACATACATAGCAAAACATAATGGAAATCATGTACTATATGTGTACTAATGAACATAGCAAGTATATGTCATGAAAGCACGAAAAGCATGAAAGTAACAAGTAGGCACATGTGAATTGTGACAACCCGAATTTTCAAGAACTTGTTTGTGTATTATGTGAACTAGTTTTATAAGGGAACCGAAGGTCGCAAACTCTCACTCCAGTCGCACACTCCCTAACTCTTGTGTTTTAGCTTTGGCCCATGCATTGTTACGAGCCCAAGAAGAGCCCAACCCCTGTGAATTCACGCATATGTATGAGTGGTTTAGTTATGATTGTGATTGAGAATCAACAACAAACCCTAACACGTCTCTCTTTCTTTCCTGGTTGATGGCATCATTCATTCATCGAAGCCCTACCCTATGAAGCATCACATTCCCCCTCGGTCTAGTGTGTAATCTGAACTCTCGGTTAGTATATTTCAGCACTAAATTGATTCGTATTTATTTGTTAATCCTAGTTATGAGACTACGTGATGAATTGTGTTAGTATGTATTTGAATAACTATGATTTAGGGTCGCAAGAACTATGATTCAGTGTTGTTAGGGATCGTATGAATGCTGATTGTTAATTGAGACTTTACATGATGATAAATCGATGATTGCATGTGATCCGATCTGAACGTGGTGGCTATATTTTGATATGATATAACTGTGTTTATGATGATTTGATGCATGACAACAGTGATTAGAATGATAGTTGGTTGAATTGCAGTATCTGAATAGAGTGATGAATATATGTTAATTGTTTATTATGATGAGCTGATAATTAGGGTTGTAGATGCACCATAACCATCTGAGGATGTCCTCGACGAAACAGGATCCTCGACGAAACAGGATCCTCGATGAAACAGGATCCCCGATGAAACATGGTCCTCGACGAAACACTTAGATCTTTTGTCGCCCATTTTCTCTTATATCTTTCGTTGACATGTGCATGTGAGAAACTGTTAGAGTTTCGTTGACATGCATGTTGACAACTCTTAGATCTTTCGCCACCCTTAAACCCGACAAAAGATTCTCTTTCGTCATGGCTGGACTTTCGTCGTATGGGCAATAACTGGAACATGGAATGGTTGTGTTTGTGTGTTAGTTGATAGTTGAGTTTGTTGCTTGATATTAAGACTATCTCGAATCTAGAAACTTGTATAGACTAGTAGGAGTTGTGTAAGGTAAACCGTCTGATGTGAGTAACCGAATCAACTGCTGAATGAGTGTACGTGATATGCACATGGGGTATGTTTTGGTGTGAACTTGAGGAATAGCTATATGTTATAGTGACCTGTTGAAGATAGATTAATATGTGTATATACGATCCATGTGCATGTCAATGAGAATAAGGAAATTTGTTTGACTAGTATGAATAATAACTCACTTGTTATGTTACGTGTTACCTTCACATGAGATGTGAACTTGTGTGTATTGCTACATGTTGTCAGTGATCTTGTGATTGATGCAAACTGTGTAAGATAAGTCATATGATTGATTGTGAAACTGATGTTAGTGGTAACTATTGCTGGGAACATGAACTTGTGTTATAAGCATGAATGAAAACCTGAACATTGTAATGCATGGCATTATGTGTGATTTGTTGAATACGTGAATTTGTTGGAACCTTGAGGTTTATGCATAGAGAAATACAATAGTTTAGGGTTGGTCTTGTAATGTTTAACTAGTTATTTTGGGTCACATGTATGTAATGGGTTTTGGGGTGATCTCGAGTGGGCTTAGGGTGGTCTCGATCCATCTTAGGTAGTATATAAGCAATCCCAGATTACATTTAGAGGGTTGATCAGTTTTGTTGAAGGTTGAAGGCCACTCGAGATCTTTGCTTGTCTTGTATCAGTCATCGATTCAAAGGTGAATGCAAGAAAGTGTTTTGGTTTGATTATTTCGTTTATATTACTATATAGTTTTCTTGAATCCGCTTGTGTTTGGTTTCCGTACTTACACAAGTTATTGTGGATATCATTGAAACCAAGTCTTGGTTCGGTTTTGATATCATTGGATTCAAGAAGGCATTACTTGTTAGTGATCTTGTTTGCTAGTGTGTTATTACAGAATTTCAGTATTATTAGTGTGTTCGGATTCAAACAGTTCTTCGCAAATCTTGATTAAAGTTGCTGATTTTGGTTTGTGATTCGTTGAAAAAGGTGTTTGCTGAATTATCGGAAGTTTGTTGAAGATAAAGATTCAAAGATTTCATATCTTTGAATTTTTGGAAGCTGCTGAAAGTCAGGGATCACAGTTACTTTTATCTCACAAATCTGTTTTGCAGGGTCTCGATTCGAAATCAGTCTAGTCTCGACTCAAGATCATCAGTCTCGAGTGCTCAATTCTTCCGTCTCAATAGGAAATCTCGTTCTTGTCTCGACTCGCAACTGTAGTGGTCTCGAGTTATAAATTTTAACTTGAAACCGTTTGTCTCGACTGGCTTCAAGTTTTTGGTTGTTCCTGATCTCGACTCGCAACACCTGTCTCGACTCAGGGCCTAATCTCGACGCACTACACCAGTCTCGACTCAGGATTCAGTCGCAACACCTGTCTCAATTCAAGATTGAATACACTTGCAAACTCAGTCTCGATTCCTTGTCTCGACTCGCAATGGAATTTACAACGTCTTTCAGCTTTTGTACTTTGGACTCTTGGACTTAAATAATTAATTAATCAGTAAATTAATTAAGTAATCGAGTAACCATGACTTCAAGTAATCAAAGTGTTGACCTGGCAGCTATGACTAAGCATCAAGAACTGGATTCCATCATTGGAACCACCACTCGTGTTCCCCAGGTTGTTAGATGGAAATGACTTCCCTGAGTGGAAGTGGCGTTTCGAAAAACATGTTAAGGTCAAAGATGCAAAAATTTGGCGAAGTATTCTGAGAGGCCCAAGAGAAATTATGATGGAGAGTTCTACTGATGCTGGTGTGAAAGTGAAAAAGCCTGTTGATCAGTATACTGAAGAAGAATTCAAAATTGTTGAGGAAGATGATATGGCATTTTCTTACCTGACCATGGCTTTGGGACCAGACATTGCTATTGGTTTTCGCACTTGCAAATCTGCAAAGGAATTGTGGGAATCATTAATAGATGTCTATGAAGGTAATGAAGATATGAAAGAGAGTCGTAGAAATCTGCTGAGCCAAAATTTCAACAATTTTAACCATATATATGGAGAGACTGTCGATAATCAAATTCAGAGATTCGTTAAGTTGGTTACTCAAATGCAGATGGAGGAAATGCACACGTCAAATGCTTCAACGAATAGACAGCTTCTAAATGCTTTACCTAAAAGTTGGGATCATCACGTCGCAATGATCAAGAAAACCAAGGATCTAGCAAGGTGTAGTTTATCTGAAATGATTTCTCACATTAAAGCATGCGAGCTGGACGATAAACAGAGAGAAACAAATTACAAGAATAGCATGTTGGCCGCTGGATTCACTACAACACCCTCTACATCAAGCAATAACACTGCTCTTGTGTCTCACACTGGTTTTCAAATGTTCAGCAACCCTGCTTCTGCTAAAGATGCTCCTATCTCATCAAATGCTTACTACTCTGGAACTCCAGCACCTGTTGCTGCTGCACCACCTTCTGCTAATGCTACTGCTGCTGCATCGTCAACTCCCAATGCGAAAAATGAGATGATTGCTTTCTTCTCGCAACAGACCAAAGAAAATCTTGATATAGCTGCTTCTGTCATAAATTGCTTGAATGCTTTTGCTGCAGGTAAATTTGATCCACCAAAGTTCTCTATAGATGACTTAGATCAAATTCATCCCGAAGATGTAGAAGAAATGGATATAACCTGGCAGATGGCTATGGCGGCATTTAGAGCCAAAAATTTTGTGAGAAAAACCGGGAGAAACAAATGGCAAGGTCTTACCTTTTCTGGACCCACAAAAATGCCATTTGAGTTACGTTGCTACAATTGTCATGAACCATGACATTTGGCAAGAAACTGTACCAAGCCTAGGGTCAATAGAGAACAAACTCCAGCCCAACCTGTTTCACCTAATCGAGAGAGATACCACATCGAGTATGTCTGCTGATGCTGCTACTGGTGGAAGTCCTCAACCCCTGGGATTAGCTCAAGCTTTGGTGGTTCAGCCTGGTATCAACTTTGATTGGAATTCGGAAATTGAGCGACTGAACATTTCAGCTCCAGAAAATCAAGCTGATTCAAACAACATTGCTTTCATGGCCTCAAATGATCAAGTTTCTGTATCTGAGGATGAGACTTCAGCACTTGAGGAGGAGATTTCAGCTAAAAACCTTGCTTTCATGACCCAGATTCTTTCAGCTCCAGTCAAAGGTCTTACCAAAGAAGAGGTACTTTCTGTTTTTTGTACTCCTGAATGTAGAGAACGAGTTAATTGAAGATTATAATGATATTAAAAGAAAAAATTTCACTTTAGCTAATAATGAAAAACTTTTTAAAGAGAAAATCGAAGCTCAGCGAAAAGACATCATTAAACTTAAGGATGATCTAAGTGTAAAGACTTGTCATTTCTTAGAAGCTCAGGAAAAAGTATGCGTTTTGACTAAAGAACTGGAAGATATCAAAGATAGATATCAGATAAATGAACTAAATATTAAGAAATTTGATTCTTCCAGCAAACTAGTCAAAAACTTGTGTGATCAACAGCTTGCATACAAGAAAAAGAAAGGGCTGGGATTGGGTTTTAATCAGGCTCCTCCTCCTTATAATGACAATTATACTTACTTACCTATGACTGAGGAGGAGATGATGAATGAAAGTAAAATGACTTATGATCCCAAAAACAATAAGTCATCATTTAATGGCAGACCTGTTGAAAAACAGGTGGTTCAACCAGTTTGTTTTGTGTCCAAGGGTACAATTGATCCTAACGTTTCTTCATCATGTGCAGATGAATTACATGAAGTGAGGTGTGGAGATATGTTTGGGAATGAACAAATTTTAAATTCTGATTTTTCTGAATCTACTTTTGATAAAACTGATTCTGGTTGTGCGTTTGGTCAATCGTTTTGAACTCGTTTCATAGTTATGTTTCGTCTTCTTTTGGGCCTGATGTTTTGGGCAAAACTATGAATGCTTGTGATGAAACTTTGAATAATGTGTGTGATGATGGATGTTTTTCAGTAGCTGAAAATTGTGATTCTAATATTTCTAACTCTTCAGCTGATGACAGTGTGACAGGTGTGGTCCCTCAGGACGCATTCAGTGTAACCACTGAAACTTCTTCTAAAGAAAATCAACAATGTTCTGATTCTTCTTCTGAATCGGTCTCAGTGGACGTCCCTAATGTTGAACCTCGTGGGACCCCATTGGAAACCAAGGTTGAAAAGGAACCATTATCAAACTCAGATGATACATATGTTGATGAAATATGTGTTGATGAAGTTTCAACATCTTCCGAGATTAAAACTGAATCTGATTTTCAAAAAGGGTAAGTGGTTGTTTTAAATGAAAAACTGCAAGAAAATATTTCTGAAGAGAAAATTAAAACGGAATCGGAAACATCTTTTCAAAATGGTTCTGATAAAATTATCAACAAAGATAAATCTACTCCATCTGAATCTCATACTTGTGCCAGTGCTAGTTCTGATCAACAGGTACCTAAATGCTCAGAAAAAGCACAAGTTAAACAAGCAATAAAAATCAAGCAAGCTCATTCTTCTAAACCCAACAGATACACATCTGCTATGAAGCATCAAAACTTGCACACATTGAAACGACAAACATGTTTCAATTGTGGAATTGCTGGACACATCGCCAGAAACTATGTTCACCTCCCAAATGTGCAGTATAAAAATAAATATGAACAAAATCAGAAAGTTAAGCCAAATCGATATCGTTGTTCAGAGTCAGTGACGTTTGAAAAGGCTAAGACAATGAAGAATAACTATCGTAAGGCTAAGCCTTCTGATCAAGATTGGAATGCAGCCAAACGTAAAAATCAAAATCAACAAACTGATTTTCGAAGAAATCAATATAAAATGTTTGGTAACTACAATTTTCAATGGTCAAATAAGCATTGGAAACCTAAAGCTAAGGCTAGGCAATCCAATTCGTCTTATACATCTCATCAAAATTCTGCCATTGAAAATCCTTCGAAATTTTTAAATAAAGACAATTTATTGTGGCAGAGAGTGACTTACATTGATGCACAAGGAAAACCTAGATCCACTATGGGTTGGGTTCCTAAATCTAACTGATCCCGCTAATCGTGTAGGAACAGCTGTGGAGGACTACCGTGCGCCACTGGTACATGGATAGTGGCTGTTCCAGGCATATGACGGGAGACTTGTCTCAACTGGTCAATGTAAAAGAATTTGACGGTGGATATGTCTCTTTTGCGGGAGGAGAATCAGGAAGAATCACGTTGAAAGGAACAGTGAAAAACGGCGTTTTAAGCTTCAAAAATGTGAATTATGTCCCAGAACTGAAACACAATCTGTTGAGCATTTCACAAATTTGTGATCAAGGAAATTCAGTTCATTTTACAAAGAAAGGATGCTACGTATTGAAGCCAGGGATTGTCATTCCTGAAGATTGGTTTTTGATGACAGCTGAGAGACGGGGAAATGCTTATGTCATTGATATGAACAAGAAGCCGTGTGAAGAAGTTACTTGTCTATTTTCGAAGATTTCAGAACATGATGGTTTATTGTGGCATCGTCGCCTTGGACATGTGAATATAAAGAACTTGAATCGACTTGCCAAAGGTCAACTGGTCCATGATCTACCAATCAAAGACTTTATGTTGGTAGAAAAGTGTGTTGCTTGTGCAAAGGGAAAAGCACATCGAAAGCTTTATAAATCCAAGCCTACACCCTCAACCAAAGCTGTGCTTGAATTACTTCACATGGATCTCTTTGGTCCGGTGAATGTGTTAAGTATTGGCAAGAAGGCTTATTGTCTCGTGAGAGTCGATGATTACTCACGCTACACCTGGGTGTACTTTCTAAGTCACAAGAATGAGGTTGCGGGTTTGATAAAACAATTCATTAATCTGGTGGAAAATCAAGCCAGTACGACAGTGAAGGCTATTCGATCAGACAATGGGACGGAATTCAAAAATGTCACCATGGATACATTCTGCATTGAAAAGGGAATTGATCAATAGTACAGTGCACCACGCACTCCACAACAAAATGGAATGGCTGAACGACGAAATCGTACTCTTATAGAGGCTGCGTGTACCATGCTGGCTGATTCGAAGCTTCCTAGTTTCTTTTGGGCTGAAGCTGTTAGCACGGCTTGTTACGTCCAGAATCATGCTTTAGTAAACAAACGACATCTTTGGTTGTCCATGTGTGTTACTACTTATGGACGCTAATGGAAAGTTTGAAGTCAAAGGGGACGAGTGTTACTTTGTTGGATATGCTAAAGGTTCAGCCTATAGAGTATACAATAAAGTGACTAAAAAGGTCGTCGAGTCATGCAACCTTGAATGGCTTGAGGAAAATGCTATGGACGCTAGAGTTGGACCAGATTGGTTGTATGATTATGCTGAATTATTTAAATCATTTAACATTTTGTCAAGTGTTCCTACAGATTCAGGTGTGTCTATTCCCAAACAACCACTGTCTTTTGGTGATACTGAAGAAGAAGAACAGGCTGAAGGAAGTTCAAGAAATCATACCATTGATCCACCGGGAATGGTTTTCACTCGGCACCCTACGCCTCAACAAATATCCCATCAATCCCCTGAAGGTGTTTCATCAAGTGGTGTTGCAGCTAGTGGTTCAGGATCTGCACTATTTCCTGAATCCATTCCTGAAGACTGCATAGTTACAGCTCCTTTAGTTCACCATACTGTAGCATCTAATGAGGGGGAGACTAGCAACACCATTGATGATAATCAAAATGCTTCTACTGAAGACGAGACTATACCTGACATGGCAATTCCTACAAGTGTCCAACGAAATCACCCTATAGAGAATGTGATTGGTCCTGTAGATGCAGGAGTTTTAACCAGGAGCCAATCAGGGACCATAAATACATGTTTATACTCTTGCTACATCTCACAAATAGAACCTAAAACTGTTGATATAGCTTTGCAGGAACCAGGTTGGGTAGATGCTATGCATGAAGAGCTGAACCAGTTTGAGAAGCTTGGAGTATGGAAACTTGTCGAGTTGCCAAAGGGAAAGCGCAAACTTGGAACTAGATGGGTGTTCAGAAACAAGCAAGACTCTGCAGGGGTTATTGTTCGAAATAAAGCAAGATTGGTGGTCCAGGGTTTTCGACAGATAGAGGGTCTGGATTATGATGAAGTATATGCTCCGGTTGCCTGACTTGAGGCCATCCGAATCTTCTTAGCCTACGCGTCATATATGGGGTTCACTATGTATCAGATGGATGTCAAGACAGTGTTTTTATACGGAGATGTGATGGAAGAAATCTTTGTTGAGCAGCCACCGGGTTTTGTTCATCCAAATCATCCGGAATATGCCTACAAGCTCGACAAGGCATTGTATGGATTGCACCAAGCACCACGAGCTTGGTATGCTACTCTAACTGAGCATCCTCTAGCTCATGGGTACACACGTGGCACGATAGATCAGACTCTGTTTATCAAGAAAGTGGTCAAGGATCAGATCTTGGTTCAAATTTATGTCGATGATATTATCTTCGGATCTACAAGTGAGGCGCTTTGCAAGGAGTTTGAGAGACTTATGAAAAAGAAGTTTGAGATGAGTGCTCTTGGAGAAATGACACTGTTTTTGGGTTTACAAGTAAAACAAAATTCTCAAGGCATTCTCATTCATCAAGGGAAGTATGTGGATGATGTGCTAGCGAAATTTAAGCTTGCAGATGCAAAATCGGCTGAAACACCAATGGCAGAGGGACCGTTATTGACTGAAGATGAAGAAGGATCCCATGTTGATCAACGTCTATATAGGTCTATGATCGGGTCGTTGATGTATCTAACAGCAAGCCGTTAAGACATCATGTTTGTTGTCTGCAACTGCGCGCGATATCAGGCTAATCCTAAAACTTCTCATCTTACTGCTGTTAAACGAATCTTTCGGTACCTTAAAGGCCGACCTCGGTTTGGTCTGTGGTATCCGAGGGATTCCAATTTTGACCTGTTTGCGTTTTCTGGTAGCAATTTTGGAGGCACTGATAGTGACAGAAAATCTACATCAGCTGGATGTCAATTTCTGGGTGATAGGCTCATTTCTTGGCAATGCAAGAAACAACAAACGGTGGCGATTTCCACAGCTGAAGCTGAGTACGTTGCCGCCTCTGCATCTTGCTCTTAAGTGGTGTGGATGCAACATCAATTGCAGGACTACGGTTTGACTTATCTTAATACTACCATTTACTGCGATAATGATGCTGCAATACAAATTATTAAAAATCCTGTTTTTCACTCCAAAACCAAGCACATTGACATAAAAGTTCATTTCATTAGAGACTGCTTTGACAGAGGTCTTATTAAACTAGAGCAAATCGATGCAAATGCAAATGCTGCTGATTTGTTTACAAAACCTGTCAGTAGCTCAAAATTCAAAGTGCTTGTTGATTTTCTGAAAATGATCCGGTATACTGACAGAACATGGCTGTTTGTTTTTACGTAACTTTGTTCATAAAGTTTTACATTCTTAGGTAGTTTTTATTTATGCACAAATTTAGGGGGGGAAATTTTGAAAAATACAAAAACATTGAAAAATTTTGAAAAATACAAAAAAAATAAAAATTTAAAAATCCAAAAAGAAACATTGCGTGGCTGGGAAATGAAATAAATTTTCACATTATGGTCAAGGGCTGAGTCATGTAAGACCAGTATCGAAATAGTTTGACTCTAGTATGATGTGTTGGTAGGCTCTATCCTTAAGACTGGAAACATTGGTTGTTTCTATTCAGAACTAAAATAGTACATGACCCCAGGAAAGAAAGTCACTTGGAATTAGCTCATTTCTATTTGAATGTTTGTATGTTGTCCCGATACACACAATTTTGGTCTGACTCTGAAATCTTCTCTGAAAAAGTCGTGTATCTCCTCTGTTGCATCCAGATATATGCTGACCTGGAGGTGCTAGGCAACGACAGCTTCTGCTGCATCCAGATACATGCTGACCTAGCTGTACGTTGTCGCTCTGTAGATCAATTATACACCCGAAAGAGGCCCTCAAATGCCCAAAAGAAACCCAAGAAACCTATATCAAACTGAGAAAAACTCATTTGATTTGTATATTATACCGTCTCTGCTTAAGATCTATTATGTTCTCTTCTCAATCTATTCCCAGTTAAGATTTCAGAGAACTGGATTGGACTTGTGAAACATGTGGTAGGGAAGCTACTTGCATGATAGAGTGTGCTGTTTATATTTCCGGGATTTGATTAGTATTTGTTTGGGTGTTCATTGTTAAGAAATCAAAACATGATAAAATATGTTACAGGCAGTTATATGGAAAAGGCCTAGGGAGATGAGTTTAGGTGGACAAATATATTGGCAATTGTCTAGATCATTCGGTAGTAGATCAGTGTTGATAAGTGAAGTCAAGCCCGAAACCTGGGATTTGATCCCTGAGCAATTATGATATTTCCTTATTTTATTTTTGTAAATATTATTTCGATATTATTTATTTTTGTGTTTGTAGGTTTTGATTTCATAAAACATGCTCAGGAAGTTGAAGGGTTGTATAAGAAAAGTTTTTTTTTTTTAATTGGATTATTAAAATAATTGGAAATATGCTTATAAATCCAATATTCAAACTGAATAGTGGTCTCGAATCGAGACTGTGGTCTCATGTTCTCATGGTCTCGGCCCAAATTGTTCAAGGCTCGGCCCACATTTTTAAGATATTTAAGGGGATCTCGACTCGAGACCTCATTGTGCACTCGCGATCATCACTGTTACACTTAAAAATCTCTCGCACTCTCCGGTGATTTCCTTCGCTTTCCGACTTAATTCCGGTCTTGCCTTTGATATTTCGAATCTATTGAAGGTACTTTGATGAATTTAATGATGATTAAGTTGAGGTTTTGCAGGTTCTCTTGAAGATTTGATGAAGAATTTTTGAACATCATATGAATATTTGAAGATGCTCTTGAACCCTAAAATTGAATATGTTTTGGTCTTCAAATAATTTTTGAAAGTGTTTGTGGACTTTGTCTAAATTGTAACAGATCAATGGGTGTTTAGGAGGTCTCGACTCAGATTGAAGAACTTATCTTATGGACTCGAGATCTGTGTTTGCGAGTCGCAACCTCATCATTCTCGACTGAGGAGGTCTCGAGTCAATAACAAAATGGTTTCGAGTGGTCTTTCCTGTCTCGACTAAGGTCTCGACTCGAAACCTCACAGTCTCGATTCGAAATCTCATGGTCTATGCTGAATTTTGCAATCTGAGTTGTTGACCAATGACTGGCCTTGTTGACTGTTGACCTGTTATGTTAACTATGATTATGTTTCGTCTTATTAATAAATGTCATCAAGTTAACAAATTCTTATGTGCTTAATGTTTCTGTTGTGTGTAGATATGGATTTAAAGTTTATTTCTACGCATAATCAAGCTGGATACTTAGTTGCTCCTCCAGAGAAGCACAAGAGATTGTATACATCGCTGATTAAAGGGTTGAATAGCTGCCGACTTGTTCATGCACTGAGAGATAATCCAGTTGTCTATGAAAGTTTGGTCTAAGATTTTTGGAAGACAGCAAGATTTGAAGTACAAGGAGCTGATGGAAAGGAGATGATAGAAGCTGAGATTCAAAAGAAGAAGATTGTTGTTACTGAGCAAATGATAAGAGAAGTTCTACAGTTTGGTGATAATGAATCTGATCCGATTGATCTTCCAAGTGGTACTGTAGAGGCTATTTTGCCTCGTTTGAGCTACGAAGGAAAATATCCCTCACTCGTAAAGAAGTTCTTGCACCCGTATTGGCGTTTGCTGGCACATGTGTTCATCTTGTGCATGACAGAAAATCGAGGGGGAACAGATCAACTGAACATTACACAAACGGCTGCTTTTGTTGCACTTATTACGAATGAGCCGTTTAATTACTCGAAGTATATCTTTGAAGGAATGAAGAGAAATGTTACTGGGATTCGAAAAGATAAATTTAATATGTATCCAAGATTTTTGCAGATGATCTTAAATGCTCGTTATTCTAATTTGGAGCGATCCGGTGATACTTTGGAGCTGAAGCCCATGGGACCAGCTTGTTTTGGTGCCCTTACGTCCAAGAAAGGCACTGAGAAGAAGTTTGAAGGGCGTATTCCATTAGAGAAATTTGGTCAGTTTGCAGAGACTGAAGATGTAGCTGCTGATCCAGTAATAGTACAACCTGTTCCAGTAAATGCAATGGTTGCTGAGGAGCATGATGTTCAGGGTGCGGTTGATAATGAGCCTGAGACAGAGATTTTAACAATCACCTCTGACGATGAGGGCATAGAGATTATGTGTGATTCAGGAGATGATGAAGAGCTTCCTCCTGAAAAGGAAGCTGATGTTGTTGTTTCTACTGTTCCGTCTGTGATTACTGCTGAGAGTTTGGCTTTGTTGCTAAAGTCTGTGACTGATAAGATGGGAAATCCTCCTTCCAATCTTACAGTATCTAATTAAGAGCCTAGTGAGAACCCAAAGGATCCTGATTCATTGCCATTGAAGCAGAAAAGCAGGGATACTCAACACGGAATGTATGTTGAACAAAACAAAGATCAATCAATGAATATTGCTGAAGATGATGATGGGTTATATGACTTCGATTTTGAGAAAAGTGTCACTGATACCACCACTGCTACTGAAGATATCTTTGAGTTTAACACTGATACTCAAAGAAATGATTTAGAGACCACCACTGCTGATGTTCAAGCTACAAATGTTATTTCTGATTCTGCAGGTCCTTCTAGAGTTATTCATGACATGCCTAGCAGTTCAAGTGGTAAAAGACCTGAAGAGCCATTGAGAATGCCGTTTGATGATGACTCGAGTGATGATGATGAGTTCATTAGTATGAGAGAAATGAAGAAACGATTAATTGTGGTTGAGCAAGATTCGATTCATAAAGATGCCAAGATTATCCAACTTGAAGATACTATAGTACAAAAGAATCAACAAATTGAACAGCTTCAAGGAGACGTCAGTTTACTGTTTAATATGGTTTATGATTTACGTGGAAAGCTGGAGAAGAAGTTTAGACAAGAGTTTTCTGATCCGAGTGACGTAGAAAACAGAAGAAAAGCCTTTGAAAAGGATGATGCTGAGAGAAGTGCTGCTATGGAACAATACTTTAAAAGAGTTACTGATCCAGTTGCAGATAGAGAAAAGGCTAAAAGAATCAAGAAGAAAAGGGAGTTTGTAATTCTGAAGAACAAGAATCTTAATCCTGATGATGATGATGCTCAAGCAACTCATCATTTAATGGATGTTGGTGAAACTTTCTATGATATAGTTGGAAATAGATCTGGTGTGGTTAGCTGGGGTTTTGATCATGATCGTCGAAGATGGTGGATAAATAGAAAGGTTGGACCTGTTGAGTGGTACAAAAATCCAGCTCAGTTTCAAACTTTCACAAAAGTTGATTTGATAAATCTGTCTAAGTCACCGTATGTGGATGATCAACCTGGAGGTCGTGGATATTTGTTCTTTGAACGACTTAAGAGGGAAGTTCTTCGTAACTTTCCTTCAATGAATACTGCAGAATCTATTGTTAAACCAGCTAAAGGCATTCGAGATCCATACACAAACAAGCGAATGAAGATTGTGCACTGGCCAGCGACTGACAAGGAAAAGGTGATTCCTTTAGTGAGAAAGATTCCAAAAGGTGCTTTGAAGTCCCTGCATTTTTTGGGCTTATGATGAGCGTCTAGGGCAGGCAGTAATTGTTTGTGATGATGATGTGAATTTTCGCTTGGTGGATCAAGTTGATTTGCTGAACCTTGTTTATGAAGATCTAGAAGTGTTAGCTCGCAATCAAATTAGAGCTACGGAATAATATGAAGAAATTGCAAAAGCATGGATAGGTGTTGTTGCTTCAGCCATTCATATTCGCACAAAAGGCTTTGGTGGGATCAAGGATCGTTTGGGTGGTGATCGTGATAGTTGAAGTCTCAAGAATCTCCATGCATAAATCTAGGGGGAGATTGTTGGAACCTTGAGGTTTATGCATAGAGAAATACAATAGTTTAGGGTTGGTCTTGTAATGTTTAACTAGTTATTTTGGGTCACAAGTATGTAATGGGTTTTGGGGTGATCTCGAGTGGGCTTAGGGTGGTCTCGATCCATCTTAGGTAGTATATAAGAAAACCCACATTACATTTAGAGGGTTGATCAGTTTTGTTGAAGGTTGAAAGCCACTCGAGATCTTTGCTTGTATCAGTCATCGATTCAAAGGTGAATGCAAGAAAGTGTTTTGGTTTGATTATTTCGTTTATATTACTATATAGTTTTCTTGAATCCCCTTGTGTTTGGTTTCCGCACTTACACAAGTTATTGTTGATATCATTGAAAGATCTTATCGGGTTTTACAGAATTGAGTATGTGTTTATGTAACTGACTTCATTGGTAACCACGGTAGGGTTGGTTGATTAATTTGGAAACGAGTAACTTAGTAAACCGAGCAAACCAAGCTGAGTTCACTGCTCTTTTTCCAAGCATGCATCCCGGGGAGGGACATCTGGTAATTGTTCCGGGGAGGAACGTCAGGTTAATGGGATGTTGGTTATTACACTCATTTCTATCGATAAGTCCCCTTACATCTACCGAATAGTTGCCGGGGAGGCAACGGGGTTATTAGTTGATAGCGCTATTAGGTTTGGCACCCTCACATCGTACCAGGGAGGACGGGCGTGAACTAATTACCTTAACCACTTGACCAATGTTTTGATAGAGACATTGGGGTTTGGGCAAATAAATCTAGAGCCATCTGCGGTGATCGAGTTAATAACAACATCAAATCAAATCCTTGAATTGTTTTACACTTATATTTGGTAACTAAAACGTGTTAACAAACTTTAAACTCACCAACGTCGTCTGACACACTTGTCTGCATGCTTGTAGGTCGTTAGATTCTTAGACATGGAACTCGCTATCTGGGAGTGCTGGAGTGGTCATGGGTCACAACTCTTGGATATTCATTATTGGTTTAGTACATTGATTTGAAATACTTGAACAACGAATAATCTTATGCTTCCGCTGAATGTTACTTTGGTTTAACTTATGATTTGGATTTTATATTGTGAAATGAATCGAATGTTTTTATTTAAATAATTCTTAATGATTCAATGTGATTGGTGGCTTGGATCCTGGTATGTCACACGTCCTGCGGTGTTTCCGCATGTGGTAATTTGGGGTGTGATAGTTTGGTATCAGAGCCACTGGTTATAGTGAACTTGGTTTTAAAAAAGTTTTCATTTAACCAGACTATAACCGAACAGTTCTGAAAACGGGAATATGACCATGACACTCAGCTCCAGATTGCAAGGTTCGTCTCTTTCATCTGTTGTATACATTGCATGGCTAGTGTACACTTGTTTATGATGTGGCACACACACTCGTCACTATAGCATAATTTCATGAAATGCTTGCTTACTTTATGATGTGTAGTTGGTGTTGTAGTCCTTAGATTCCTGTGATCTTATCATTTGATAACCTCTGTTTGACACTCGAGTTTGAGGAACCATTTGACATGAGTTAGGAGGAACTGAGATGAGCATGCAAATCGCAATATTATTGTGGGTGCACACATAATAATAATGTGGGGTGCATGCGAGTCCCAGTGAGCCTTAGCAAGTGAAGAAGGGGTTCTGTTCTGTTATTTGATCAATATGAAACGTAACAAGTCTGTAGGAGTCATAGCAGTGATTGTCTCCTACTCGAACGTGATCTTTTCATTCCTCACTAAATCCTTATGAATCTCGATGCTATCGAGTATTACCTGAACACCCATCTGAACGCCTAGGGAACTGTGTAGCATGCTAGGTGCTTGTACAAACGTCCCTGAGTTGGATGTTGCAACATCAATGATTGATCTATACCACTCACACTCCTTTTTGTTTGCTTGAACTGATGTATTGACGTCTTAAATCTCGAAGCGTGATCACTTCTGCAACACTCTAGCAGCGTACTGTGTATTACTCGATCAACTTGCAAGATCAAAGGTAAGAGGATGATCGTAGTATCTCACCGACTCCAGTATTAGAACGGCCTTGGTTTCTGGCAACGAACACCAGTAAAGTGACTGCAATCGAATCTCTAACCTTAGTCAGCGACTTATGGGAGTCAACTCTTACGAATCAATCGGGATATGAGTGATGACAATTAACTACAGTTGGAATGTGTAACTGCTAACACAATTAGTAGCACCTTAGGACGTGACACAGAATGCGAAGAGATGGACCCTATTGGTGAATATCGTAGGGGCACGTTGCAAGTGACGATATTAGAGGCAGCATACACGGCGGCAACAAGGTACTCGCAAATCATGACCTTCAGTATGGGAATGAAGGTGGGCTTAACAAAGACTGGCCGATGTTAAGTCAAGACGACAACAACCCAAGGAACCATGACAGTAATGGGAATCCTCGTAACAGTAGCAACAACACTAGTAGTGATGCTCGCAGGAGGGCATTTAGGATTGGTGTAGGCGACGCCAGGCAATATAACATGGTAACTAGTATGGTAGCTAATCGCTTCGTCTCTCTTCTGTTTGACCCTGATGTTTCTTGAAACCGAACCTGTTGTAGAATCGGCAGGTGGCAGGTCAATTGAAACCTCATATGTTCGTTGGGATGTAAACTCGACCCTGTGGGACAAGTGTTCGACGCCGACTTTCCTTCTGCTATCCTCGATAGTTTTGATGCAGTAGTTGGTATAGATTGGTTATTCATACACCGCGCGGATATACCCTGTGGAGAATCATCATATGTCCAAAGTATTAGAGTTGTGTTAAGGTTAGCATCAATTCTATAATGAAACCCATAAGTGTCTAGAGAAGGATTACCCCGCTATGTTGGCAACCATTACTTGTGTTAGAGCTAAAGAAAGGAGGATCGAGGATCTACCTATTGCTTGTGATTTCTCTCAGTGTGCTACCCGAGGAACTTTCAGGTTTACTTCCACAACTGTTAGACAGAATCCCAGTTTGATCTCGCACCAGAGGTAACCCTGATTACTTGTACGCCTTACAGTTTTGCACCAGGAGGGTTGCAAGAACTGTCTGATCTACTACAGGAATTGTTGGACAAAAGTTTTGTTGGACTTAGTTCTTTTCGCGTTGGGGAGCCCCAGTTTTATCAGTGAAGAGAAGCCTTATCGTTGGACATGTGTACTGATTATTGAGAACTCAGCAAGGTGATAGTCAAGAACCATTTGCCTCGACCATGTATCGACAACCTTCCGAACAGTTTCGAGGGACAAGCTTCCATTCGAGGATTGGTTAACGAACAAGCTATTATCAGGTGGAAGTCCAAGGGGAGAAAGTTCCTGGAACGGCATATCGAACGTAATACGGCCAGTGCGACTTTGTACACCATAATCATTGAGGTAATTAACACACTAGCAGCTTTATGGACTACATGAATCGACCGTGTTTACTAACGACGTTTCGGATCATCACCAACTTTCCAGGAGAAAGGAACATCATGAACGGTATGTGTATCATATCTTAGAGCTCCCGAGCGAGGGGCCACTACACGCGAAGTCTGGTGAAGTCTAACTTCCGGATTCAAGAGGTACATTTTTGGTCAGGTAATCGACGAAGTGGGAATACACATGGATCTCGCTAAGATCCATTTCATTTGAAACTGATCGACAACAAAGAGTCCTTCAGGGATAAAACAATTTCTTGGTTTCGCTAGACACTATCGCAGATTCATCATGGGATTTTCGAGGATTGCGTGGCTTAAATCTCTTTAACACAGCAGGGTGCTGTGTATTTGTGGGAGACAAAACAGGAAAACATCTTTTCAGCTTTTGAAATCCGATTCTAGAATGCACTGAGCAACGTCTTTACCCAAGGGTACGGGTGATCTAGCGGTATCCCATGATGGTTCGAATTGGAGACCCAGTTATACGCCGATGCAACACGAGAAGTTGATGGCTTACGTAGTGGATTCACAAGAGGAGTTGCACGAGTCATAATTTGCGGTGGAAACCCTGATCTTTGGATTTAGGTGGAGGCATTACTTGGACCGATCACAAGAGCCTCCCAAGTGCAGTTATTTCTAAAAGAGCTAAACGTGTGATGTTATCACTGAATGGAACTCGAATGATTTTGGCTATGGAAACCGGAACGTGCACGAGCTTTGCAACTCACTATCGACTCTAACCTACCTGATCAGACTCGCTTTGTCCAAGCTGGAAAACTGAAGGAAGAGAATTTTCAATTAAACCCATGCGGGGCATGGAGAAAGAACCTTGGATAGGTCGGATGATATTCGCTACCTCATGGAACGGATGTGGATCTCACTATATTGCAACCATAGGGAACTTGAGTGGAGAAAAGCACACCTGCCTCGATGTTCTAACCGTCTGGGTCTTGATAGGGGATGCTAGGATTTATAAATCCTGTACTGGAGACCGGGCATGAAGGCCCACGTAGCCGAGTATACGAATGATGGTTGATTTGTGCGAAAGTCAAGGTGGAATATCAGAAACCTACTACTTTGTGCCAACGACCAAAAACACCCATATGGAAAGGAGAACATACCGCCATGGACTTTGTTACTAGTCTACTTACAACCCGAAACGAAGACAATATCACCGGGTCGATCGTTGATTGTCTCACGTAACTAGTACACTTTCTTGCAATCAAAGAAATTGGCGAGTCTTCACAGCTTGTGGATATTCCTCTGAGGGAGGCGGTTTTTAGGCACGAGGTGCCAACTCCTGTTATCTATGATTTTGATCTATGCCTGATTTATGGCAGACAAAACACAACACTCTTGGCTCACGTTTAGACATGAGCATTGCTTATCACCGTAGGACAAACGGTTAGAGTAAATGAACCATCTTGACACTCGAAGACATATTGCGGGCATGTATGATTGACATAGTCAAAATTTGAAGGACGCATACCTTTGGCTGAGTTCCACCATAGCAGTTACCATTCTAGTATTCAGACAGCTCTGTTTGAGGCATTGCATGGACAGTACGCTCATCTCCTTGTTGGATTAAGGAGGGTGACAACATAATTGCAGGTCCAGGACTCGTACCTGGAAACCATTGGGAAGATGGTTTAGATCGGAAATCGTTTGGCGGCCACGAGTGACCGTCAAGAAAGTTGATAAGCTTAGGAAACACTGGAAGTTCGTTGTAGGGGGTCGTATCATGTTGAAAATCTCACCCTGGGAGGGTGTGGTACGCTTGGGAAGTGTGGCAAGCTTAATTTACGTTACGTTGAGTTATTCAGAATTTTGGAAAGAAACGGTCACGCCGCCTACAAACTCAAGTTACCCGACAAATTGGGTAATGTGCGTAATGTCAGTTATATCTCGCATCTAAGGTAGTGTTTGATGAAACATTTGTAATACCTCTGTTAGACAAGATGCAGTTATCGAGGAGCCAATCAAAGGCATAGGCGAGGAAGTAAGTATTGTTAACATAGCCCAATTTCCAATGAAGAGAATTCGTTGGAACTCAAGATGTGGACCAGGGTTCAAGTGGGAACGCAATGATTAGAGTAAGCTTTAGCATCCTCAGTTGTTCAAGCGGTTGTATCAACTTCTTATATTATTGGTGAATTTCGGGACACAATTCCCTTTCAAGTTGGGGATGATGTGGCACCTGGGAAGAATCCATAGTCATCCTGATTTAACACCTGCTGTTTTGGTTTACTTATCAAATTTCGGGACGAAATTTCTTTCAAGTTGGGGATGATGTGACAACCCAAATTATCAAGAACTTGTTTGTGAACTAGTTTTATAAGGGAACCGAAGGTCGCATACTCTCACTCCAGTCGCACACTCCCTAACTCTTGTGTTTTAGCTTCGGCCCATGCATTGTTACGAGCCCAAGAAGAGCCCAACCCATGTGAAGTCACGCATATGTATGAGTGGTGTAGTTATGATTGTGATTGAAAAACAACAACAAACCCTAACACTCCTCTCTTTCTTTCCTGGTCGACGGCATCATTCATTCATCGAAGCCCCACCCTATGAAGCATCACATTCCCCCTCGGTCTAGTGTGTAATCTGAATTCTCGGTTAGTATATTTCAGCACTAAATTGATTTGTATTTGTTTGTTAATCCTAGTTATGAGACTACGTGATGAATCATGTTGGTGTGTATATGAATAACTATCATTTAGGGTCGCAAGAATTATGATTCAGTGTTGTTGGGGATCGTATGAATGCTGATTGTTAATTGAGACTTTACATGATGATGATAAATCGATGATTGCATGCGATCCGATCTGAACGTGTTGGCTATATTTTGATATGATATAACTGTGTTTATGATGATTTAATGCATGACAACAGTGATTAGAATGATATTTGGTTGAATTGCAGTATCTGAATAGAGTGATGAATATATGTTAATTGTTGATTATGATGAACTGATCATTAGGGTTGTAAATGCACCATAACCATATGAGGATGTCCTCGACGAAACAGGATCCTCGACGAAACAGGATCCCCGATGAAACATGGTCCACGATGAAACACTTAGATCTTTCGTCGCCCATTTTCTCTTAGATCTTTCATCGACATATGCATGTGAGAAACTGTTAGAGTTTCGTCGACATGCATGTTGACAACTCTTAGATCTTTCGCCACTCTTAAACCCGACGACAGATACTCTTTCGTCATGACTAGACTTTCGTCGTATGGGCAATAACTGGAACAAGGAATGGTTGTGTGTGTTAGTTGACAGTTGAGTTTGTTGCCTGATATTAAGACTATCTCGAATCCGGAAACTTGTATAGACTAGTATGAGTTGTCTAAGGAAAACCGTCTGATGTTAGTAACCGAATCAACTACTGAATGAGTGTACGTGATATGCACATGGGGTATGTTTTGGTGTGAACTTGAGTAATAGCTATATGTTATAGTGACCCGTTGAAGATAGATTAATATGTGTGTATACGATCCATGTGTATGTCAATGAGAATAAGAAAATTGGTTTGACTAGTATGAAAAGCAACTCACCTGTTATGTTACGTGTTACCTTCACATGAGATGTGAACTTGTGTGTATTGCTACATGTTGTCAGTGATCTTGTGATTGATGCAAACTGTGTGAGATAAGTCACGTGATTGATTGTGAAACTGATGTTAGTGGTAACTATTGCTGGGAACATGAACTTGTGCTATAAGCGTGAATGAAAACCTGAACATTGTAATGCATAGCATTATGTGTTATTTGTTGAATACGTGAATTGAGTATGTGTTTATGTAACTGACTTCATTGGTAACCACGGTAGGGTTGGATGATTAACTTGGAAACGGGTAACTTAACAAACGAAGCAAACCAAGGTGAGTTCACTACTCTTTTTCCAAGCATGCGTCCCGGGGAGAGACATCTGGTAATCGTTCCGGGGAGGAATGTCGGGTTATTGGGATGTTGGTTATTACACTCATTTCTATCGATAAGTCCCCTTACATCTACTGAATACTTGCCGGGGGGCAACAGAGGTATTATTTGATAGCGTTATTCGGTTTGGCACCCTCACACCGTACCGGGGAGGACGGGCGTGAGCTAATTACCTTAACCACTTGACCAATGTTTTGATAGAGACATTGGGGTTTGGGCAAATAAATCTAGAGCCATCTGCGGTAGTCGAGTTAATAACAACATCAAATCAAATCCTTGAATTGTTTTACACTTATATCTGGTAACTAAAACGTGTTAACAAACTTTGAACTCACAAGCGTCGCCTGACACACTTGTCAGCATGCTTGCAGGTCGTTAGATTCTTGGACATGGAACTTGCTATCTGGGAGTGCTGGAGTGGTCATGGGTCACAACTCTTGGATATTCATTATTGGTTTAGTACATTGATTTGAAATACTTGAACAACGAATAATCTTATGCTTCCACTGAATGTTACATTCGTTTAACTTATGATTTGGATTTTATATTATGAAATGAATCGAATGTTTTTATTTAAATAATTCTTAATGGTTCAATGTGATTGGTGGCTTGGATTGTGGTACGTCACACGTCCCGCGGTGTTTCCGCATGTTGTAATTTGGGGTGTGACATGAATCACCCCAAAACATTTGAAAACACTAAAAAGAGGGGACTATGTACTCACCTGAGAATGCTTCGAAGTATTGAATAACAACCAAGCAAAGCTAGAGGGATCACGAAAATCAAACGGCACCTAATATAGGTAACTATATTAATAAACCGGACCTAAATCGGAAGATCGGATAGGATGAGGTTTCATAAACCAAATGAGTATTGGAACTCATATGATATGGTTTAACAAAGCCTACATACTAAATCGAAACCTATCCTAAGTGCTTACGACCTATTACGACCCGGTTAGGTAGCTTACGCTACTTTAATGCGTCGTTCGCGTTAAACGCGTTCGGACAGCCTAACTAGTCATATGAAAAGTATTATATGCCTTAACATTTCTAATAGTGTTACCTAATCAGTTTAGATGTAAAAATTTTGGTTATATATGTTTAAAATGAAATTATGCGTAAAAAGGGCATTTTGGTCATTTTTCCTAAGGCATATAAACTACCTATCACAAAACTAACTAAGCGAAGTGACCATAAGGTATAACCTCGGAAGGTTATTCCCTATACAACTATGGTCACAAAATATGTTTGGTCGGATCCTAATGATCGACCAAACGGGTCAGGTTCGAAAGTCTAAGCGGTTGTTTAGACCGCTTATCTTACGACCCTATATAAGCACTAAACTAAAAGTGATGAGTTAAACATGTTAAAACATGTTTAACCAAGTTTAAAAACAAGTTTGATATCAAAACAAAAGGGGTTTGATACCCAAGAATAGTTTGGTTACAAAATACGCATAAACGAGTATGTTGACCGAAACTATGACTCGTCACTATGCCTAAATAACGTGGTAATCAGTCGGTATAGTCACAATGGACGATGACCATCGTGATTATGGTCACGTTGCGAAGGTCAAACGAACTTCATGTTGACCATTGACTGGTCAAAGCAGAAAGTCAAACACTATTTGACTTTCGTGCTTAAAACGCATAAAAGATAAACAATACTTACAAAAGGTCCAAGCTTGAAGATTTGAACTCAAATTGCTCTGGTACGAAGCTTGAGAGCTTCAACTTAGAGCAGAATGAGAACAAATGTGAAGAACCAAATGAATCAAGGTGGGTATTTATAGGAATTCAAGAGCCATTAAGATCGTTTCTCGAACTTTGAGCATCAATCTGGACCGTACAAGTGTGGCACACTGTTTTGAATACAATGGGGGCCTAAATACCAGTCCATAGAATGAAGAAACCATGTACAATAACCCAGAAACCAGCTGCTATTTGCAAAACGAAGTTTTCCTATTCTAGGAAGCTCTCGCGCCCCGCATAGGCTGAGGCCTGCTCTTACGCGGCCCGCCACCCAGTCCCATATTTGCAAAAGTTTGACAGAATTACAGAAACAGTCCCTGCACATGTTTAATGTCATTTTTGATATGTTTAAGGCCCGTTAAGCCATTTTCAAGGCTCCACAATGATTCCACAGTGTAGGGGACATGAAATATGCTCAAAAACATCTTGGATGTCGGTTCGTTTGGTCGTACGATTGCGTTGTTCGGTTAATTACGATGAAACACGAACGGACGCGAAAAACGATCCAAATTACGCGAAGAATGGGATTTTATCATGCCAATCACTAAAATAAAATATTTTAATGATTACATAAATTTTTGGATGTCCGGATTTATTCAGAACGTAAGATATGCGCGTAAATGCAAACTTGTGCACTTTTTGACGCTTTTAGTCCCTGTTTGACCAAAAAATTTATTTTTGCACACCGAACCCCTCAAAGACTATTTCTAAGCTTTGTAAAGGATATTTATGATATGTTTAACTTATGGTCAAGTTCCGGAATGTTCGATACCATACGAATCAGCAGACTTTTGCAGTATGACGCAAATAGTCCTTGCGATCGAATAAACTTGATTTCGACACACCAAACCCTCCAAAACTTATTTAAAAGTTATGTAAAGGTTATTTAAGGTATATTAAGCCCATGTCACTATCCCGGAGTGTTTTTCGTGTTAAACTGATTGTGTTTATGCATCAGTTCGCGTATAACTTTCTAGAAAGCAATTTAGAGCTCGAAATCAAACAAGAATTGATATGTGCAAATGATACACATATTTTGACTTGGTATTTGTTTGATGGAGTTCGGCACCACTCTTTTCTTTACGTACGTCAAGTCTTCTCAGCGTTTGATGTTGACGAAAGTCGTACAAAAGATCAAAAAGAAAAGAAGTCGTGCCTTAATGTTGGTTATTATGTTTATGTTAGATGGTTAAGCATGAATATTAAACGTGGGTTTTTGGTTGGTTTGTTTTGATACTTGGGGATAGTACAGATGGTTGGTTAGTAAAGTCTTTTGGTAGTATGTATATGTTGGTGATATGTTGATGATGTGGTTAGTTTGTTTCGTTTACCTTTTGAACAAATAGTAAGTAAACAACACTCTTTTGTATGAAACTTGATACTTTACTCTTAGTGTTCCTGTTAATGGATAACACAACTTTGACATTATTTACTGTCAAAAATTTGTTTTTAATTGTTTCGACGTCAAATGCAGTTTTTGTTATGATATAGATTCATCTAATTAGCCATACACGCTTTATAAAATTTCGGTCAATGTTAATTACTATGTAAAAATGCTTTAGTGATGTTAATCAGATTTCACAATAAAAAGCACTTGATTATTCTTCAAATTTTCTACATGAATCATTTTAACAAGCGTATTTTGCTTTGTTAATATTTTCCTGATGATTTTTCAAATGAAGACGAATAAAACGTAAGAAATCGTACTTACTGCCATTATTTTTAAAATTTTGTTTTGAAATTTGTAAGCATTTATAATTATAATTTCTGTCTTAAGGTGTTTTATATTCTTTAAACCATATAACCTAAAAAATAAAAATAAATAAATAAAACCTAAATATATTTTCGATTATGAAGAAAGATTTTTTTTTTTTTTTGAAATTCATTAAGATTTGACTTTTATCATGCATCTTCAAGAATGTTTTTATTTTGGTATTCATATCATATTTTTGGAATGTTCCATCTAAGTCTCACAAATTATAAGGAAACAATTACAATTGATTTCTATCAATACATATTTGGAAATATGTATCGTTGCTTATTATATAGATTTCTAAAAGATTTGTAATAACATTGATTTGTTATATCTTCTATATCTCACCTATCTATATCTATCTATTATACTAAAGCAAAATAATGGTTGACTATTTGACCATGACGTGGCATATGTCTTTGGCCAGAAAATTGGGATTTTGGGCGGCATTTTCCTTTTCCTCATTCCTCCTTCATTTGTGAAACCGCCTATTTTTGTTCATCAATAAGGAAACCTCAATCAACATTCAATCACCTCAAATCGTTTCTCCAAAATTAGGAAGCCGTTTCCTTAGTCGATTAATTCAAATCACGAATTGCTTCATCGATTTAAAAACCCTAATCTACGTCCTGTGCCACCGGATTTAAAATATAAAACCCTAGATCTGATTATATATTTCATGTTGTCGATTTCTCTGAAAGGATTCCGGTCAGCTAGGGTTTCCTCCGCAGCAACTGGTGGTGATGGATTTCTCTCTGCCTATCTAGGGTTTAACTCTAAATCCCCACCTAAAGCAACTTAGCCAAAAGGTATGTTTTCTTCTCAATCTTTAATGTTGTAACCCAGATTTCCGTTGAATCATTTTGATGTTTTTTCATATGTGTTATCTGTATAATCTTGATTTCAAGTTATTTTCTTCATCGATTACAGTTTTTCAAAACTCCAAATTCAACAAAAGAAATTAAACTTTTCATGTTGTTCAAGTTATATCTTGATTCACTTTTGATTTCGACTAATTTTCAGTTCTAATTCACAATGGATTTGAATCAAAGCAAGCTGTTAAGTTGTGTGATAGGAATTTTGGCATTAGATTGTTGATGCATGATAGTGGATTGAGTTAGTGTATGCACGCCAACCGTTTGTGTATTTGCTTGACTGAAAGTTTTTTTTTTTTTTTTTTGATGGATTGGATTACCTCTTGCACACCAAAGTTAAAAAAAAATGATAGTTGGCCATATTTTGTGATAT
This sequence comes from Helianthus tuberosus, assembly GCA_030545235.1. NCBI lineage: Eukaryota > Viridiplantae > Streptophyta > Magnoliopsida > Asterales > Asteraceae > Helianthus > Helianthus tuberosus. The sequence goes on from CM060400.1 coordinate 60,464,009, forward strand.
GCTACAATACTAATTTACCAATATACTAGGCTAAACTCCAATGACAATATAAGCTGTATATTAGAATAATATATAGATACATATTTTGAAAGAATATTTATTACTTTACTTATCAATATGTGTTATTTTCTCTAGCTAGACTATTTGTATCTTATAGAATGTGAAGATGTGTTTATATGTAGTATATATCTGACATTTTTAGTGCTCTATTTGTTTTGATAACATGCTAGAAACACCAGTACATGTCTCAGCAGATTTTTGTATTTTTTTCAACTAGCATATACCACTTTTCTCCTAACGTTACCTCTGTATCCATATGACTGGTTCAACCAGCTGCTGATCGTTTTCTTTGATAGAACCAACATAATTTGAGAGAGAGAGAGAGAGAGAGTTGACACAGAGAGCAGAGTGCCGGGTAAGTTTGCATGAGGTTTTAACAAAGTCTAGAGCTGTAGGATTGGTAATAACACAAGTGGTGTAGTGGAAGTTGATTAGAAGGATTAGCAAGTAAAATGTAAGTCCTTAAAGTTTGATAGTGTAGTTTAGTTCCTTGAGATTTAACTTTTGAGGACTTAGATAGTAGACACTCATGAAATAGTTTAAGACCAAACTTTTCTAAGATCATTTTTCCTAACGGTTTATATTAATGTCAGAATAAAGAAATCAAAGTTGAAGGAAATCAAGTGAAAGGATCTTCATCAAGTAAATGTAATTTCATCTCTATACATTTTGCGTCACTTATATTTGATATTTTTTATGTTTCTTGGTGTAAGTCTAAGATATGGTTTGTTTTTTTTTCATGTTCTTAAGTTATGATTTTGACCCCTATTAATAAAACCACAATGAATGACTTAATTAAAAAATCAAGTATGGCATATATCTTCTTTAGGAGGTGTGGATCTAGCGGGTTGCGTAATGGGATGTCAGGGTCACTTTTTGTGAGCAACTTTCTTCTCATGTATGTTTATTGTTTATGACGACATTGGTGACCAGTATTTACACTTCATGTATTTTGAATTTAATAGGCTATTGATGTTGATGCCTCGGACATGGAAATCAATTTTTTTAACCTTGGAATTGTGAATACGTTATTTGTTGTATTATTTAGGTTATTTTATTTAAGTTTTCTAGCAGTTGCTAATTCATATAACATACATCAATTCATGTCTTATTCGTTTTTTGACAGGTCACCCATGCAACTTATAGTAATTAGCTAAAAATGAAACGGATCAAGTGGGTCGGAAGACTTCTAATACTCTGTGGTGATGTAAGTTGTTGGATTTCTAATTCCATTTGTTTCTCCTTTTCTTTAGAATCTCTTTGGTGTTGTCATGTTTAGCTTTATTTCAATCAGGTTGTTTAATCTGAGGCAAAAGGAACCATCACAAATTAGCAGGTGCCTGTAGAAGTGATATGCTATTTTTTATTCATTAATTGCTAAGGTTGCCTTATGACTGATCATACATGTTACAAAGGTTATATCCCCAAAACAATTCATTGGTTTCTCTATTCTATGGCATCACTCTATGCCAAATACCCCCTGGTCACTGAATCAAGGCTTACCAAATCAAACTTTTGGGCCTGCTACTAAAACAACGACAAAAAGATCAACTAATCTACATGGTAATCCTTCACGGTATTGGCGAACGATGTCATGACTGGTCATCTGTTTTCAGTTAAGGTAAACAAGGTGTCCCCTAATAGTTTTTTCCTAATTCAAATGGATATTGATTTATTAATCTGATGTGGAAGCTAGACTTTATTGTTAATGTGTTATGATTATGATCTGTTGCTTCGAGGGGATTTTAGTGATGACTTCTTTGTTGATTGTCCAAAACTGAGCTTACCTGATTGTGCTTGTCGGAAAGGAGAAAAATAGATTGTATAGGGGCTTGTGTGTAAAGTGATGTCCTATATAAACACCACTCTTGTAACCCTATTTTCTTGAACAATTCAATCTCAATACAAGTCAATCCCAATCACTGTGTTTGTTCTATACTAGACAACATGGTATCAGAGCGGAGTTTCTGATCCGTGAAACATCTTACTCATCTTCTACAATCAATCACAACCAAAACCAAAAAAACCAACATCAAACCTGCCGTCAATCCTCCCACGTACCTTTATTCCCTATTATTTTCAAAGAAAAGAACAAAAGGCAAGCAAACATCCTGGCACCTCCATTAATCCACGGCAATTCGCAAAGAAACAAAAGCAAGCACACAAGCTCGTCACGAAAGTCAACATTAATTAAGCTAGCAGGCACACAGCTCAATTAATTTAGAGTCTGATCTTTTTTTTTTGGGGTCATGTTCAGCCGCCGCCTAACCCAAACCCTAATTTTTCAACATTTACGCTACATTATTCCGCTGGGGATTTCCGCTGCTTAATCGCTCCGTAGTTCCGCTACATAACTTCGCTGGTTCAACACAATTTCGCTGCTTATTCACTGGCTGCTAATTCTGTTGGTTCATATCAAATCTTGAACACGAGTTCAAGTCGCCGGTGTATTTTTTCATAAATTCGCCGGTGTCAGTTACTCAACAAATTTAGTTAATTCGCTGGTTAGTCAACCTTTGTAGGTTGCCGGCGTAATTGTTACATTTGCGGGCGGACTTAAATCTTGAACGCGAGTTCAAGTCACCGGTGAATTTAGATAAATTCGCCGGTGAGATAACTTTGTTTTTTAGCAAAGGTATTTGGGTGCCAATTAAATACGCTCGTTTTTTGGTTGTCTCAAAAAAAAAAAATGGAAATCAATCATAGTAGGAACAGTGCTTCGATCTTCGATTCTGGTGCCACTGACACCATGACGTTTGAATCATCAGACATACGATCAATGTCCAATCCTCAAAAAACTCAAATCCACACTGCAAACAATGGAATGATGCAAGTGAAAGGAGGAGGAACAATTGAAATTTCACCAACTATGAAATTATCAAATTGTCTCTATGTTCCATCATTATCACACAAACTGCTCTCCATTAGCCACATTACCAAGGAGCTAAATTGTACTGTACTAATGCACCCTAATTTTTGCCTTTTACAGGATATCAGGACGGGTGTGATTATTGGACGTGGTACTGAGCGCCAAGGATTATACTATGTGGATGAAGTGGCTCAACAGGGTACTGTGATGTTAGCTCATGGAACCGAAAACCGGGAAGCCTGGCTATGGCATAGACGTTTGGGACACCCATCCGTTGGCTATTCGCATCTCCTGTTTCCAAAACTCTTCCCGTCAAAGGGAAAAATCGACTGTGAAACCTGTCTTCGTGCTAAAAGCCATCGACAACCGTTTAAACCTAGCAATACGAAAGTTGCTTCACCCTTTTCACTAATCCATTCTGATGTGTGGGGTCCTGCTCCGGTGATGGGGGGCAGGGTCTTCGGTACTTTATACTATTCGTGGATGATTGCACTCGCATGACATGGGTATATTTTTTGAAAAACAAAGCTGAAGTCTACGAAAAATTTATCACGTTTTATGCTATGATTCAAACTCAATTCCAAACTCAAATCCAAATCCTTAGATCCGACAATGGGGGGGAATTTGTCAATACATCCATGAAACAGTTCTTTAAAACCAAAGGATTAGTTCATCAAACGTCTTGTTCTCATACCCCCGAACAAAACGGTGTTTCCGAACGGAAAAACCGTATTATTCTTGAAATGACTCGAGCCCTTCTGATCGAATCTCAGGTCCCTAAATCTTTCTGGCCGGAGGCAGTTGCAACATCCGTGTATCTGCTGAATCGGCTTCCCACAAAAGCTCTTAAGTTTAAGACTCCCTTAGATTGTCTGTCTAAGTCTGCCAGTATTCCTCATCCTCTTACACTTGAACCTCGAATCTTCGGGTGTACCGCATTTGTTCATATACCCAAAACCAATAGAAACAAGCTTGGCCCATGTGCTGAAAAATGTGTATTTGTCGGCTATGGGATCGATCAAATAGGTTACCGATGTTATAATCCAACAACTCGTCAAATGTTCACCACAATGAATGTTGACTTTCTTGAAACAAAATACTTTTATACTACCCAACTCAGTGGTCAGGGGGAGAATGACGGTATAGACACTCTGAGTTGGTTAACCCAATTTCCCTCATCTGAAGAAGTAACAACAGAAAACCATCACAGTGCTTCGAGTCCTTCAAACACAGCCGTACAATCGGAGGAGCACAGTACCACTGAAGATAGTCCATCCAACATGATAACTGAGGTAAGAAATAATGAGAACTCTGAGTTTACTGTGTCTTGTGACTTTGAGACAACAGGGGAACATACAGAACCCACAACAACCGAACCTACAGAACATGTTGAACCAAATGTTGAACATGTTGAACCAGATGTTGAACATGTTGAACCAGTTGTTGAAGAGGTTGAACCAGTTACTGAACATGTTGAACTAGGTGCATCAGAGACAACCGGGAGATATTCTCTCCCTCCAAGAGAAAATAGAGGAGTCCCTCCTAAGAGATACTCTCCAGAAAAGGTGACTCCAAGGTCTAGGTATCCTGTGGCGAACATTGCCACTGGAAATTTGTCTAAGGAAGCTAAAGCATTTACTGCTGCCTTGTGCTCTGAACAAATTCCATCTACAACACAGGAAGCATTGAGTTCTGAAGAATGGAAAAAGGCTATGGAGACCGAAATGGAAGCACTCAAGAAGAATAACACGTGGGAGAAATGCACCCTCCCACCAGGAAAGAAACCAGTGGGATGTCGGTGGGTGTTTTCAGTCAAACACAGACCTGATGGAACAATTGAACGATACAAAGCTCGGCTGGTTGCAAAAGGTTACACTCAGACTTATGGAATCGATTACTCTGAAACCTTCTCCCCAGTAGCCAAAATTGATACAATCAGAGTCCTGTTTTCTATAGCTGCCAATAAAGGTTGGCCTCTTCATCAATTTGATGTAAAAAATGCCTTTCTTCACGGGGAACTAAACGAGGAGGTCTATATGGACGCTCCACCAGGATTCAATGAGAATTTCAAGGCTGGAGAAACATGTCGGTTGAAGAAATCTTTATATGGGCTTAAACAGTCTCCTAGAGCTTGGTTTGGGAGGTTTACCCTTGCGATGAAAAAATATGGCTTCAAACAAAGCAACTCAGATCATACCCTATTTTTGAAACGTAGAGGCAGTCTTGTGACCTGCTTAATTATCTATGTTGATGACATGATTCTCACGGGAAACGATGAAGAGGAAATGTCAATGTTAAGAGATAAACTGTTTTCGGAATTCGAGATGAAAGACCTGGGAAGATTGAAGTACTTTCTTGGAATTGAAGTTCTGAGATCTAAACAAGGGATTTTTATCTGTCAAAGGAAATATGTCCTTAATCTGCTAGCTGAAACCGGAATGATTGAGTGCAGACCGGCGGACACCCCAATGATGGTCAATCATGGCTTACACATGGAAGATGGAGCAGATCTAGCAGATAAGGAGAGATATCAACGAATGGTGGGAAAACTGATATACCTCTCCCACACTCGTCCAGATATAGCTTATGCAGTAGGAGTGGTGAGTCAGTTTATGCACCAACCCCAAGCGAGCCATATGGAAGCAGTATTAAGAATCATCAGGTATCTCAAGGGAACAGCAGGTCATGGTATTTTGTTTAAATCAAATGGGCACTTAGAAATCCAAGCTTATACAGACGCCGACTGGGCAGGGGATAAAGGAACGAGAAGGTCAACCTCGAGATACTTCACCATGGTTGGAGGAAATCTAGTTACCTGGAGAAGTAAAAAACAAAAGGTAGTCGCCCTGTCTAGTGCAGAAGCTGAATTCCGAGGGGTTGCTCGTGGCTTAGCAGAGGTTCTGTGGGTTCGCAAGCTCCTAACTGAGATTGGCTTTCTTCCTACTACAGCAACCAAAATCATGTGCGACAATAAAGCTGCTATACAGATCTCAGAAAATCCAGTCCAACATGATCGAACAAAACATGTGGAGGTAGATCGACACTTCATCAAGGAGAAGTTAGAGGAAGGCATCATAGAGCTCCCGTATATAGCATCAAAAGATCAACTCGCAGATATTCTCACAAAGGCAGTCAATGTAAACGCGTTTAGTAGCTGTTTGAGCAAGTTGAGTATTGGCGACCCCACTACTCAACTTGAGGGGGAGTGTCGGAAAGGAGAAAAATAGATTGTATAGGGGCTTGTGTGTAAAGTGATGTCCTATATAAACACCACTCTTGTAACCCTATTTTCTTGAACAATTCAATCTCAATACAAGTCAATCCCAATCACTGTGTTTGTTCTATACTAGACAACAGTGCTTGCTTAATTTGGAAGTTGGTCTATTGTTGATTCATGTACTGGTCATTTCATAACTAAGCCTAAAAATCAAAACCGTCGTGTGTTTGTATGACTATTTCATAAATTCTAAAATCATCATGATTGTAGCTTTTTTGTTGGTAAATATTCTTTTTAAGATGGTACAAGTAAAATGATCTAAAAATCATCATGTTGTGTCGGTAGTATAAGTGAACCTCTTCAAATCATATCAAAACCCTAAAAAAGCTTTACTCCAATATTTAGATCAATCTCTTCAAAGTGATCAGGTATCTTTGATATTATTCAGCTTTTCAGTTACTCAATCTCTTTTTACCTTTTTGTTTACTTGATTTTATATGTGGATCGGTATCCTTTATACCTACATTTAAGTGTACTACCTGTTTTGTTGGTAGTCATCACCAACTTTAAAGTACCTAAGAATCATGTAGTATGGTGTAATTCAATGGAACTTGCTTTAAATGTTAAAAACAAAATGGATTTTGTTAATGGAACTTGCTTTAAATGTTGATATGCTTATTATTGTATAAAATATATCAATTGGCATTTAGAATGTTAATTCGGATTTCAAGGAAACAAGATTTGGAATTTTGATATTTGGTGTTAAAATGTAATTGGTAATTCACGAAGCTAAATCTGATTATGTAGTGTTTGAACTCACAGAGACTAATCTTCATCAAGTCACAAAGGCCATTGATGACCTAAAACGCGAGCAACATCGTTTTTCTTTCCATCAAATGCTACGAGCGTTGAGGTATATGCTCCCAAGTAACTTATCAATATCAATTCGTTGATGGTTTGTTGTTTGTTGTTTGTTATTGTTATTTTAACAATAACAATACCCTTTTAATTAATGTTAAGTTATTTTGTTTACCTGTGAATGTCTAAAACAAAGGCTGCCTAACTACGTTTAAAGTGCTCCTCTTGAGTTACATTTATAGATATACCTAACTATAGCTACAAGAATATAATATAAAAGTGGAAAACAAGGGGGGCTTGATACTTTATTTAATTAGTTTGTTGATGTTTGACTGTAGATACACTATATATTTGGACTTGAAGAAGCTTCTAAAGGTGTACTCGCTACACTCATGGATAAAGCATTGAAGGTTTGTTTACCTTTATTTGTATGTGATTTACCATTTAATTTGAATGCAAACGTTAATGGTACGTGAGTTTTTTTTAATATTTTCATATGATATAGCATTGTCGAATAATGTGTTGTAGATGCATTCTTATTTTGGGTGTATTGATTCTTTTGTCTCAGCTTCCAATTTGGTTAGAATCGGGGACAATAATGCGGATGGTGGTGCTAATTTTATAAAGATTACAAGTTTCATATGATATTTGTTATGTTTCAAAAACTTCAGACCAATTGAAATTCTTTTAAAATATGCTACAGGTTGATTTATTTGGACAATTGTTTTTTTATGTGGATGGCAATCTAACTGCGCCACTAAAGGTACACCTTAATTATAAACACTATGGTCCAGTATGCTCTTTTAATTATGATTTTCTTTCTGGAGGTATGGTAGAACATTATGATCCTTTTTACTAAATACAGTTTACTACAATATAATAGAATTTTGATGTGGAAATTGGGGACACCATCTCATTGAAATAAAAAATCTCAAAAGGAAGTCAGATCTTGGAGAATGGTTTAAAGAAAGATAATACTCTACCTAAAGAATAAAACATATATGTGTCAAAAATTGGAAAATCTTACCGAAAAAACACTATAGAAAGTGATGTTTTTTCAAAGGATAGACTTGAAAAGAAAGGTCCAAAACCATCTTTGTTAGTAGTGGGTCCCGTGGGCCCGGGCCTACCTAGAATGGAAAATGGTGGGCCTGCTCTGGTACAGCTGCAGTAGTGAGTGAAAATTGGCTTTGTTGTGATAGATGTGAGAAATTGACGCTTCTATAGTGGTGTAAATCCTGGCAGGCTTCTTGAGAAGTGGCGCTGTAGCATGCTTGATTGGATGTAAGTTCTTTTTTACAATCGTAAATTCATACTCTTTTTTAAGAAAGGTTATTAATATCTCAAACCACCATACTTTGTTATTTTGTTGCAATAATGGGTTTCTCATGGTTTACCATATGGTGTTTAGAAATTTGTGTTTGTCGTGTTAATAACATGATTAAAGCATTTTTCCAAGGTATGTGTGGAAATCGGTGATAAGATTCTGTTATTTGGGTTAGAGATTGAGTGAATTTGTTAGTTTAGGTTTATCAAAGGGTTTCATGTGTTTTTGTTCTCGATAGGAATTTGATGTTTGGTTTATGTGAGGTTTAAAGAATCTAGGCATTTTTTCAGTTTTTTGTTTAGGTTTTGTTGATGTTAGTCGTAGTCTCTCTTCACCTGCTCACTACAATCTCTCATATCTAATCTTATTGAATTTGACATAGATAGTGCGGTTGCAGGTGCATATCTTGATATCGGAGTTGGAACCACCGAATTCGAGTTGACGCGCATAAAAGGATTGGTGACACTCGGCTATTAGAGCAACAACTGAGAAGGTAAACAACTTATTAATTATATTAATAAGATGGCTATTTATTCAATAATTTGTTTGGTTATGATTATAAACCGGTCAACCCGTCGTGGTTTCTAAACAAGTTGACCCGATTCCGAAAAGTGTCTACTGATATGGTAAGCAAGTATGTTTTTGAACTAAGGTGTTTACTGGTATTATTTTATTTAAGATAATGATTTAGTACCATTGTTAGAATTTGCATTTTACGTCATTTAACCTCTTTCTTTTACTCTTTCAATCATTCTTGCTTTATAGTGAGGGTAATTGTGGAAATTGGCTTTAAATATGGAGTACCACTCACTTGAGGCAGTTTTGATGCAACCTGAAGTATTTTGTGAATAATGAGTTCAACTTCAAGATTTAAAGTTGCTAACTTCTAATGAAAATCTTTGTTTGATTATATTATATAATATTTTCTAAATGATGGATTCCTGTCTTTGAACTTTGGAATGGCCCTAAATCCCTAATGGATGGATTTTTGTTGGGAAAACATTGAATTAAGAAATTATTGTTTTTAAGAACTTTCTCTAGGAATTAATGGCAACGCATCTCTTTAGTGATTTCCATACTTATCTATATCTTCTGAGGATAGTATATTTATTGTTGTTTTTAAATTATATCTCTAACATATGCAATAAGATATTCCTTTTAGAAGTTGGCATTGTATTATTTGTGAAATAATGTCATATTATAACCTCATTATCTCTGTTCTAAACTTCTACTAATTGATGTTCTTTATTTTAAAAGTTTATTACCTGATCATAAGTTGACGACACCTTTTCAGCAACCTCTGAATCACCTTCGAGAATTAAAGGAATTCAATTCACTTCTATCATCTGGCAATGGGAGGAATGACTAATAGGTAATTTTTTAGTTTTTTTTATGCTAATGAAGTTTTATTTTGATATAGAGTTTTCGATATCTTTTGATAGTACCACTTGAACGACGAGAACCATGAAAATAAAATAGTATCCATTACAATGAATATTTTCTTTTTAAATCCATCATTTCAAGTAATGTTGTTTTTTAAACCAAACATGGTGTAATGAGAAGGGTGTTATCAGGTGGCATTTTGTTTGTCTATTAGGGATTAGCATGAGTGTTTGTAGTTTTCATATCAATAGGTTTTGGTATTAATGGATGGGTTACTTTACTTTTTTACAAGAGGCTCGGTTAATTCCGTTGACCATCGGTTAACTGTCGGCTTTGAACATAGGTGGATTCAATGATCAACAATTGCTTTTGGCTTCACCTTTGTGTAGGGTGTTTTTAAATTATATATTTAACATATGCCATTTTAAGATATTCCTTTTAGAAGTTGGCATTGTATTATTTGTGAAATAATGTCATATTATAACCTCATTATCTCTGTTCTAAACTTCTACTAATTGATGTTCTTTATTTTAATAGTTTATTACCTGATCATAAGTTGAGGACACTTTTTCAGCAACCTCTGAATCACTTTCGAGAATTAAAGGAATTCAATTCACTTCTATATCTGGCAATGGGAGGAATGACTAAAACAGAGGTACACCAAATTGTGTTACAATTCCATATACTAAGTTACATATGTAGATGCTTCTCACAACAATAGCCACTAAGTCAAATGTGACTAAGATATGAGATTTTATTGTATATAACTACCAAGCCAAATACGATTAACACTTTTGGAGGCTTTCCGTTCGTTTGACTCATTTCTTATTTATTTATTTTTTTCCCTTCTCACCAAGTAGTAATTTAAGATAACTGGGTCGACCCATTTGTGTTACGTTATTTGCTAAGCCAGTTAGTTCTAAGGTTCGGGTATCTATGTTGGTTTTACAATTATTAGCAAATCCAATTGCTTCCTTCCCTTGGGGGTAGTATTTTTCATTATGATAGGGGGCAAATAGCTTTTTTTTCAAATAATAAATAACGACTATTTGAAAAAGTGACGTGCTTTTAACAGGTAAATAGATGTTTCCTCTACCTACGTTAGTTGATTTTAGTTTACATTGATAGTTGAGACTTGATTAATATATTATTTACCTTGACTATTTTTTTTTCACTTGAAACACTTCATTTATAAGGTTTCTTTTGTTGTGTCTGCATAAACTGTTGTCTCAATACATGGTGTCAAATTCCAAGAGATTCTTCGAGTCGATGAGGTGGTTTAGTGAACACATTCATCTCTATTTCAAAATTATATTTTGATCCACTATTGATGCGTAACAAGGTAATTGAACTCAAATCCTTTAGTTGTTGATATGCATTTATGGTAGGGGTGTCAATTGTGTCTGGTTGGCAGGTTGACAGGTTGCGGGTTGGCGGGCTGAAACCCGCACATGTAAATTCAGGTCAACCCAAACACGTCCCGTTAACCCATTTTTAAATAGAGTATGTTGACAAGTTATAAACGGGTTGTTGGATTGTAAGCGGGACAAAACTAACGTTATTATTACTAACCATGTAAAATGAAAAACATAAAAAAATCTAAAAGTTTTTTTTCTAAATACTTAACCGGGTTATCGGTTAATCCATTTTTATATGGTTCAACCCGAACCCAACCTGTTTTTAATACGGGTCAACCCGAACCGGACCCGTTTTTTATACGTGTCATGTCGTGTCAACCTAAATGAAGTGTTTCTTCGTGTCAGGTTCGGGTCGCGTCAAGAGTTACCACTCCAAATTTATGGTATACATTTCACGAACCACATATTCTAATTGCACTTAAATATGCAGGTTTAGACTGGATGCATTGCAAGCTTTTAAGGAAGGGCGTTATGCTACCAAGAGTTGTCAGCTTGTGTGCAAATAGGTCTATCGACAACTGTTTTTTAACAATATTTGTTTTTTTTGTATAAGTTGGGGGTGTTAAAATATGTTAATAATCGTAACTGGCCGTATGTTTTGCAATGACGATCAACAAAAGTCAAGGTCAGTCTCTTTCAAGAGTTGGTTTGTACCTCAAACAACCGGTCTTCTCTCATGGTCAATTGTATGTTGCCTTATCAAGGGTGAAAACAAGAAATGGGGTCAAAATTCTCATACTTGACAACAACGGAAAACCTACAGATAAAACAACTAATGTGGTGTATAAAGAGATTTTCAACAAATTGTGATATCTGCATATTGATGGTTAATAAAAAGTTTTTACATGATCCGTTTCAAGACGTTTATATATTCATAACATTTTATGTAAACAACGATGATGAAGCGATATTATCTTTAAACAACGAGACGGAGTCAAGCTACTAATACTTGGCAACGACGACGAACCTACGAATAAAACAAATAATGTTGTTTATAAAGAGATCTTCAATGAGTTGTTATTTTTGGTTGTATTCATGTATTTCAATTATTTGGTCTACTCTATATCATTTCCGTTAATATTTCAACGTATATATAATTAAAATATTTACGTTAACAATGCTAAAGTAGTTATTTTTCTTATTAGCCACTCGTGTAACACACGGGAACTTAGACTAGTATATATATATATATATATATATATATATTGTCGAATTTTGTCTGTTATATGATAACAAATCAGTTTGTTTATATTTCTCAGTTTTCCGAATCAAACTCAAGTTAGTTGTTGTTGATCGTCAAGCAAATATGCAAGGTGCGTTTCTTACATTCTATATGTTTATGAAACCTATTCATGTATACAGATTGTTATTATAACATATCCATGACATTGTTGTTTATGTAACTAATCAGCATGGTTTATGTAACATGTTTTTAAACTAATAAGTATATATTATCACATGGTTGATACAGATTCGGTATGTGTTTTCATTTGATTTTATTTCATATATGTTTTTAAACTGATCAACATATATTATAACTGAAATTGATAATTAATTTTATTATTTTGATAATTTATAATATATAATCTTAATTGTTTTGTTTATGTAACATGTGTTTGTAGGTTTTCAATATGGCCAAAAGTTCATCAAGGTATTTTTTTGTTTTTAATGTTATAATTTGTTGCGAAGAATACCATTAACATGTTTTTTTTATTAATATCTTCGTTTTTGAATCAGTATTAAAGATCCTTGCTTTTGAAGGCACATGAATCGAATGGACAAAGTTTTACTGGTAATTTCTAAATTCAGACATCAATTATACTTTCTTTTTGTGGTTATCATGAAAGACAATTTATTATTATTGTATTGTTTATATATTTTAATTATAATTATAACTCATTTTTGATTATTTGCTTTATCAGGCGATTCCTTCTGATGCTGCGTGCAAATTGTGGGGTAGGGATAAAGCGCCTACAAATGTTCTGATAGAAAGTGAGGATGGCCAAACATTTAATTTTTCTTTAACCGAATCAAAAGGAAAGTATTTATTTTTTCATGGTTGGTCGATTGTTGTGATACATTTAACACTCAAAAAGGATGTTTGGTAGTATTCAATCCTGTAGAGTATATACTACATTCAAACTAACATATTTCATTGATGGTGTGAGTCGTACATCTTTCTGGACATCTCTGGTATCTACAACATCTAACTTTATTGTAAGATTATTTTTTACTTTCATTTTATTTGTGTTAATATTTTTACGTTTTATGAACTGATTACAAAAGTAACATTTTTATTATTTTTGTTATTATTCTTACAGGTCATTCCCGAGTCTGTCCTGCCCCAGTTCTATGATTATACATCAAATGATATAATTTCCATTATAGATATAGGAAACAAAATCTTTCACGTCAAGATTGAAACGCTTGATGGTAAAGTCGGTTTTTCCATTGGTATTGATGTAATTGTTAGTCTGTTTCAATTGGAGGCCGGTTGTTATTTTTTATTCACAAGAGGTTTTGGGAATTATTTTCATTTAAGAATTCTTGGTAAAAACGGTGTTGAAATTAATTTTGCGGATGTAGAAGTTGATGAGATAACTATACATTTGCTTGCTTTTTTATCTATTTAATTACTATATTGTTATTCTAATAAATGTTATATGTGATTTTCAGCATGTAGTTGCACCTATTGATTCAGTTGCAGAGCCAACTATTGATGAACAACAAGATGGTCGTCTTTATAAGTTTGTTCGTATGGCTTCTAAAGATTTGGTACGTTTTAATATTATTTTTGAAAAAAACTAAATATGAAATATTACATAAAAATACATTATTCTTTTTATATTCTTCTTTTTATTAATTTTATTTTTAAAATAATACAGAGGCTGCCTGATAATGTTTCAAGGATGGCTAAACTTGATTCTGATTTAAAACCTATCACCGTCAGACTTCTGCATCTCACTCAGCAAGAGGAGTTTACCAACCGTACCAGACTTGAAAAGAAAGAAAAAGGTTTTCGTTATGCGTTATGCAAATGGTCGAGATTCATGAAACGTGCTAGTATTAAGGAGGGTGATACGGTTCACTATTCTTTTGATGAAACTGATCTAGTCTTGAATGTTGAATTGGCTGTACCTCATATCAGGAGTACTGATTAGTTCTTTTACATTTAGGTTTGGATATTTGGTTTTCATATGATATACATTAACTTTGTTATTTTTATTAGTTTTTAACATGGTTAATGGTTTTGAATTTTAAGGTATTACATCTTATCATATCTTAGTTTACTATTAGTGTTTCTTTTAATGGATCACACAATTTTCACATTATTCACTGTGCAAACTTTATCGCTACTTGTTTCGACTTCGAATGCAGTTTTTGTTTTGATATCAATTCATATAATCAGCCACAGACGGTTTTATCATTTATTCATCCACTTTATTCATCATGCAATTTTTCGTTTATTAATATATATGTATATATTTATTTGTTTAGAAAGATAGATTAACAACCCGTGAGTATTCATGGGTTATAACCTAGTATATATATATATATATATATATATATATAGGGTGGGGTTCAGCTACAAACTCTATTTTTCCTACAAAGTGTACAAAGCCATAAAACACCATAATTTCAGTCATAAAACACACTCAAAACCCACAAATAACATAGTGAAGATCACTAAAACACAATATCCAAACCCTATCGGTCCATAAAAACTTCAAACACACAATTGTAGAACTATGAATATAAAACACAACATGATAATCAACTTAAAATACACTGATGTTATTCATTCAAAAATCAAAGCCTTATCATCCAAAACACAACACAAAACCCACAAATATGGTGTTTTAGTATTCTTCACTTTGTTTTTTTGTGGATTTTGAGTGTGTTTTATGGTTGACATTATGGTGTTTTATAACTTTTTACACTTTGTAGGAAAATTGGACTTTGTAGCCAACTCCCACCCTATATATATATATGAGAAGGATCCGTTAGAAACCACCCATTATTGCGAGAATCGCTAGAACCAATGTGAACACAACCAAAAAAAATTTATTTAATATTTTTTAAATTAAAATCGCTATCTTTCGTTATTAAAAAAATTGGCTACAAAAAGTAGCGATTTTTACATAAAAAATAAAAAAAAAATTATTTTGTGTGTTTTTTAGATTTTTTTTAGGTTTTTTGAGGGTTTAGTTTTTAGTATTTTAGCTTGGGTGGGGGGGGGGGGGGGGGGGTTGTTTAGGTTTTTTTTTTTTGGGAGGGGTGGGGGGTTAGGTTTTTTTAGGTTTTTCAGTAGGTTTAGTTTTTTGCATTTAGCTTTGTGAAGGTTAGGTTTTTTTTAATGTGTTCACATTGGATATTATGATTCTCACAATAAAGGTGGTTTTTAAAGATATCACATTTTTATTTTTTATTATTCAAAATTACATTTATGCAACTCGTGTAATACATGAGATTTTTTAAAATATAACTTTTTTTATTATGTAGTATATAAAATTAGATTTATTCAATCCATATAATACATATGGTTTATAAAGATATGTAATGGTTTTTATCATTTAATCTATAAAATTACATGTGCTCAACCCGTATAACACATGAGGTTCTTAAAAATGTAATTTTTTTTATTATTTAATATATAAAATTAAGAGTTAATTACATAGTTAGTCCCTGTGGTTTGCACAAAATAACAACCTTAGGTACTAATAGTTTAGAATCACATTCTAGGGTATTAACTTTTCATTTTGTAACGTTTGAGGGTATTAACTTTTCATTTTGTAACGTTTGAGGGTAGTAATAAAATGTGATTTTAAGCCTTTAAACAGTGCTAATACCCTCAAACGTTACAAAATGAAAAGTTAATACCCTAGAATGTGATTCTAAACTATTAGTACCTAATGTTGTTATTTTTTGCAAACCACAGGGACTAACTATGTAATTAACTCTAAAATTAAATTTACTGAACTCGTACAATACACCAGATTCTTAAAAATACAACATTTCTTATTATTTAATATATAAAATTACACTTATTCAACACATGTAATAAATGAGATTTTTAAATATATATTGTATTATTATTTGATATATAAAATTATATTTATTCAATCCGTGTAATAAACGAGATTTTTAAAGATATATATATTTTTATATTATTTGGTATATAAAATTACATTTATTTAACTCGTGTAATACACCGGGTTTTAACCTAGTATATATATTTACGTTTTGGTTTTTGAATTTCGTATATATATGCATCATGTCTAGGTTTTAGAATTTCGTATATATATGCAAAAACATGGGGTGTCATTGTTGTAAATAAACTAATATATCTTGTGGTTTCCTTCTTCAGTTGAATATTTATTTTATGAATGTATTTTATTTGTCGGTATCTCCATGAACTATTGACATAATTCTTTTGAAAATGCCTTTGTAGTTTTGCGGTGCTCGTGTAAAAATGACTTGTATTGAAGATTCTGAAAGCCTTCGTCCAATGATGCCCAATGATCGACTATTAACCAAAGTGAATAACTCAAAGTCAAAAGAAGTCCACCATGTTCTCATGCAGGGAATTATGACATTCAATTTATCAAAGCTTGATATTATTGTAGATACTTCTTTGGCTTGTTACTTTAATTTCCTTTTTGGCATAGAATAGCCTTATCACTTTTTAACATTAAAAGTGGTTTACTAGACTCCGGGCTCAATAGGAAACTTTAAACCTAAAAGTAAACTAGTTGCTCCATTGTGAGCTGTCTTGAACAATTGATGGCTTTCAGCGTACCAACTACCTTCATATTCCACTAGCTTAGCTTCACAACTTTTGAGTGCAGCATCTACAGTTTTGCCTTGTAAACATGTCATTTGAAGCTTTTGTGATACCGGATAGTTGTAATTGTAGAACGCCAACAAAGAAGAACAATGGGAATTGAACTTCGATAAAAAAAAAAAAAAAAATAGGTGATTCAATCTAACATCTTATCTCTAGTACCAACCAATATGGTTTGTTTTACCCACCACAAGCTCACAGATTTGTTTTTTATAGTGAAAACTTTTCAGAAGGTCACCCATCCTAGATTACTTCCACCAAAAAGCTTAAAAGCACACGTAACTGTCGAGTTATCCCATCCGCAGTCATGGCATCTAAAACGCATTTGTGATATTTGAACAAGGCGGGACATTACTTATGCCTATGAGTCACTTTCTCTAGTAAGGCGTCACATATGATGCATTAATCACAAAGATGTTAAAATGGGGTAATCATAGTATTTAAAGGATGTCAAATTAGGAAACCCTAATCATAGATTAATCTCAAATGTCAATTATTTAAGCAACACAATAGACATGGGAGGACATAAATTAAAAATCAACTAAATCGGAATTTCAACATCCTAATTGTTAGTCTTAATTGTTAAAAATGTAACCCTTACCCAGAATCATTTTGAGATTTCATCATGACTGAAGGAAGGAGAATCAAAGAACTAAATAGGTTTTATCAAAATGGCACAAAGTGGTATTCCTTTTTTTCAGGTGAACTTTGAACAAAAAGTGTAAAAGAAGCTTTCTTTCCAATTCTGATGTACTGCTTTTTTTATTAATATGGTGAAGGATTCAGATTCTTCCACTTCCGTTCACTGGATAGGATTTAACTTGGATTTAATGGTTTAGAAACTTTATTCATTAGCTTAAAAAAAACTCACTTGCTAATTTGTCTTTCTACAAAGGATAAGAAGGAAGGATGTTAATGTTGGTTTATACGAATAACATCCCACTATCAATGATATATAAAATAGTGAGATTCATGCGTTGCGGCAGACATTCAGTCTGTATTGGTTCAGTTTATTACAGTATCGTTACGATGTTTCCACTGCACTTGGTAAAGCAACCTAAAGAGATATACCCAAAAGAATATGGACGTGTTTTACATTGATCGAAAACTATAAAAGCAAATGCATGCATAGGTCCCGATAATACAGATACCACCATACCGGTACAAATGTTGATCGGTTGGGGTAGATTCATTTTGTCATGGTACCGATACCATGTCGACACTCGTGACACGATACCAAAAAAATACTATATTTTGAGTCAAATTTATACTAGAATGTCAATAAAAATATATTAAACACAACTACGTATTCTGCTTTTTTTATTTAGTTAACGAACGCAACTTATTAGAGAAAAATCAAATAAAATAAAAATTAAATGGGTTAAAGGAGTATTTAATGAATACCGTTACCGGTTTTAAATAACACCAATACCGGTACCAATATTGTTGGGTATCTGTTCGGTTTGTCATGGTACCAGCGCTCGTATAGCTTAAAAATAAATTATATTGACACGTTTGATTTTGAATAAATCTTGTATCGTAACGCAGATTAAAAGTGAGCATGTGGTAACGGTATATTCCTAATTTTATAAAACATTATATGATATACTAAAATAATGAAAAGAGTAAACAACTTCACTATTTATATAAGAATCGTGTGGTAGCTTTGATAATATATACTTTTGTGTTTTGATCACTTAACTGTTAGTGTTTACAATTCTGTTTTCAATGATCACTATTTTTAATAAAACTTTTATCAAAATGTGGATAAATATAGGCATGTCACAACAATATATGCGTAACTTTTTAAAGCATTGTCTTATATTATGAAAATAGCGAAAATGGTAAACGAGGTATATAAAAAAAAGTAAACTATGTGGTAGCTTCCATAATATATACACAAATGCTTTGATACATTATTTTTCAAAACTCAGTTTTGTCAAGACGTAAATAAAATAAATGCGTCACAATGCCATACTAGAAATGTTATAAAATATCATATCGTAAAACTTACAAGATAATAACAAAACATGCTTAAAATTAATTATAAGATTAAAATAATTAAATAATAAAAAAGGTTTCATAGTGTATATATTAAAGAAGAAAAAATTTTAATAACTGTAGCAACATAACAATGACATTGTAAAATTATAATATGGGTAGGATCAATCAAATAAAATATTTATTTTGCTTAAAGAGGCTAAGGGTGTTAGGAGTGGTGCTCGGCAAACCCACTTTGCCACTTCGGTAAAGTGTGGCAAACCAATGCCAACACCTTTGCCGCGTGGGTGTTTGACGAAATGGGCACAGATTCGGTGGGTGCATGCTGACGCGAGGAAGGAGAGAGAGAGAGTGGGGTGTGGGGTGGGGTGGGGTTCATTCCAATCTCAACCAATCACATCTTTTTCTTTTTTTTATTTAAAAAGTTTATCACTTCACCAAATGTCTAAACCATTGCCAACACTTTTCACCAAAGTTTAAACACTTTTCACTGATTGACGTGGCGCACTCTGATTGGTCGATTTTTTAGTTTGCCACTCTCAAGTGTTTAACCACTTCTAACACCCTAAGAAATTTTCTTAAACTTTTATTTTTTCAAATTAATAACTAAGACAAATGTATAAAAATGCACTATAAAAGTGAGCATCTTTTTATTGATGTGTGTATTAGATGTCAGTTTTAGTAACTTTAGCAAGATTAAATAAGTCAATTTAATAACCTTGAAACACGGTTATCTACTTTTAAAATTTATAAAAATAATTTTTATTTAGACTATATACACACAATGGGCGGAGAACCCATCGCGTATAATATATCATTGATAAGAAACCAAATATTGTCCAAGGAGACGCTTCCTCTATTCAACCATTCATTATTGTCTTGATCAATTTTATTTATAGATAGTTTATAAGTAGACTAAATATTAATATAACGACTCTTGGATAAGTCTCCCTTAATTAATATAGTTTACTTATAAATGAGTAAAACAATTAAATCTTCTATTTTATCTTTCATAAAAATTGGAAGAATTAGTTAGTGTCTTTCCTCAATCTTGTCACAAAATATTGATAGACTAGGTTAAACCTGCTTTCAATTGCTCAATACCTAGCCTTTTGACTAGTAGACAATAAGACTATCTTGGTTTTATTCTCTTTTTGGTAACTTCATTAGCTTGTGTTATGTCAAACGCATAAATGGGATCACAGTTAGGATATTATTAATTACCGGGGCGACTAATCATCGAAATGTTTTAAGTTATCAAATAAACAAGGTAAGTCCTCATTTGATCTTGATACATTGCAATCCTTTAATCCCTCTTATGGGTCCATCAAGGATATGTGTGGTGCTCCGTAATAATCTCGTCGGTCTCATTACTTTGTCGGATTACCAAACTCCCATTAACCAACCTTTATTTACTTTACCCCCCCCCCCCTCCCCCACCCATCGTATCTGGTGCTTTAGCCAAAGCCCTTAAGATGTTGAATTAATATTAGAGACATTTTATTACCTCAAAATCTGGTTCGATACAAGAAGCTTGTCACCCGAATATGGTTCAATACAAAAAAGTTCAATATAAAAAAAAACCCCTTAGTAAGATCTGGTCCAGAACTTATATTGGATCTGATTAAAGGTACCAAAAGTCATACACACACCCAGTCAAGTTAAGTAAGATTAGATTAATTTAGTTAAATTAAGTTGTTAAGTTAATTTAGATTTAAAGGAGCAAAGTGATCCTATCACAAAACATAATACACCAAGAATTAGTAAGAGATAAAACACATTTGATAAAATAAAATACTATATTGATAAGATTAACTAATCCAAGAGTTGCAGAATACATAGAGATTACAACCATATGAAGATCTTAACACTTTTGTTAATGCATATTATGTATGTCCGCCAATGTGCGAATAGACTACATAGAGCGTGTGTTGAACATGTATACTTGGGTTACGAACAAATGACTTTGGAGAAGACGAGAGAGGTTCGTACAGATGTAACTTTGTATGGATGAACTTCGTACGAATGTAACACATTCGTGCGGATGTAACTCATCCGTGCGGATGTAACTACATCCGCACAAACAAGCTTATCCGCACGAAAGTGCTCGTCCTTCCCAACCTCATGTATATATATAGTGTCGTGTGTTCATTAGTTGTTAAGTTTTGGGAGTTTGGCTGGAGAGATTGCTAATGCTCTCTCCAGCCGGCCAACGATGTATGCTTTTTCGGTATTAATGGAAGCTTTCTACTTTCGACTATTCTTACAAACTTCTACCAAATTAGCTTTAATCTATCCAAACTTCCGTCTAAACCCACCGGATCATGAACTTACAATTGGTATCAGAGCTACGGTACTGATTCAATCGATCTAACAGTTGATTGAATCACCTACACTCATGAATTATGGACTTTTATGGGTTTTTAGATGTAAAACATCAAATAAACGATCAATCCACGGACAAAAAGTAAAATTGAAACCATAGGATTGTTTAGAAATGAATTTCGACCTAGTCCGTGAAAGAATAATCATGAAAGTCGAAGAAATAAAGATTTTGGATCGAAAAATTGAATCAGCAAATCAGCAATGTTCGAACGGAGGAACTACGCCCGCAAGAACGTAATACGCCCGCGCCAACGTACTACTTCCGCACGGAGGTAATCTTCATTCATTTGAAAAGCTTTCATTCGCACGATAGTACCTCATTCGCACCAAAGTACTTCATTCGCAAGAATGTAGATACATTCGCGCGAAAGGTTCTCATCTGCGCGAAAGTGTCCAAAAGGCCTAAAAATTGGCGGTTGAAATTTTTTTCAAGATTTTAACGTCAAATACGAGCTGTTCGGGGACACCGTCGGAGGGAGGCTTCGGAGGTTGATTGAGATGATGAGATCACGGAGTGGTAAAGTTAATGGGGTAGTCATTGATACCTATGCAGAATGTTTACCATTTGGTATAGTGATTATTTATGGGCCAAATAAAAAAATCCGCAATGATGAAAAACGCACTTTTGTGGACCAAAATGACATAATTTCCACATAGTTGAGTTTTTCTGTGAACAGAGAGGAGTGAATTTGCCAAGTTTGAGGGGGAAATTCAGTAATAAGTTTTAGAGAGGTCAGAATTTGCAAAAATGGAGGGGAATAAAAATTTCATTAGAATTTATTGAAATTCCGGCATTTTTGAAATTTAGACAAGCAATAGTATTCGGGTGGTTCTGACTTCAGATTATCCGGGGATACGTATGATCTGGATTCGTTAGTTCGTGATCATAGGAAGTTCATATTCTTCATTTCGTGACCAGATTGATGTCTTAGGGTTTGAGTCCTAAGTCTTCGTACAAGCCGGTTAGCAGGATTAGCGTCAGGAGTGATGCATCAGTATTGTCGATACTTAAAATATATCTCAGAACTGATAATTCGGTGATAGTCTAAAGTGTTTGATTGGTTAATCTTCGAGCATATGAGTTATTTTCTTCAGTGACCACCGCCTGGAAGTGATAATGTTTGTTGATTAAGTTGCTGCCAGGACTAACGGAGAAGACTATACATCTGTTATCATGACTGGAGAGGTAGAATGTGAATCTTATCGTGAAAGAATGTTTCTTAGATCACAATGTGTTACCAGATGATTTGTTATCCGATGAAGATTTGCTGATTGTGGAGATTACCGTTTGCACTAATCAATCATTCAAGAATGTGCTTAAAGATGATTACGGAAAACGGGTTTCAAATGACTTTAAGTTTACCGGTGTGGTGATTCGAAGTCTCTATCAATTTCCGGTTGGGTTTTTGAAGATTAAGAGATTCAGCTAGAGTGTTAAATCAAAAACTGAACACGGATGTGATTAACGTTGAAACATAGATACTACATCAATTAGTTTCGAGTTGGTGATTATTCGTGAAGATTACAGTTAAGCAAATCAGAGGAGGTCGGGAACCATGCAGACTAATACCTGAAGACTCATTTCAAGGTGAATGTATTGAAGATATTGCAAGCCCGAATCATCAATCAGGGGGAATTATCTGAAGATATCAAATGCTTGATTGAAGTTGCAAATATTCAAACATGACTCTCATATTCAAAGATCAAGATTCGACAGTGACGGCCAAGGGGGGATTTGTTAGTGCATATTATGTATGTCCGCCACTGTGCGATAGACTAGATAGAGCGTGTGTTGAATATTGTATAGTTAAGATACGAACACATAACTTTGTAGAAGACGAGAGAGGTTCCTACAGATGTAACTTCATATGGATGTAACTTCATACGAATGTAAAGCATTCATGCGGATGTAACTACATCCGCATGGACAAGCTCATCTGCAAGGAAGTGCTCGTCCGTCCCAACCTCATGTATATATATAGTGTCATGTGTTCGTTAGTTATTAAGTTTTTGGAGTTTGACTGGAGGGATTGTTGATGCTCTCTCCAGCCCATCAACGATGTGTTCTCTTTTGGTATTAATGGAAATTTCTACTTATGACTATTCTTACGAGACTTCTACCGAATTACCTTTATTCTATCTAAACTTTTGTCTAAACCTATCGGATCTTGTACTTACAATACTGTTAGTGCATATGTTTGTTGCCTACGTCTTGATGTAATAGGGCTAGATTATGTTAATTATGAGTTTAGTTTGTAAAACATTCTCATCCGTACAACTATAAATGTGTACAAATAGTTGTGTGGAATGAGTATTAGAAAGGATTCAGCGGACTGTGAGGCAAAGCGCTGTCAAAAATTTACCAGGACTGTGAATTGAATAGAAAACATAGAAAATTGTGAAATCTTGTGTTTTTACTTATTTCTGATGGATTCTCCACATCCGACTTAGGACTAGATATCTCCGAAAATGTTAACATCAGTCCACAAACGGACCTACAAGTGGTATCAGAGCTAGAGGTTGATATCTACAAAAACTACAAGATTTGGACACTTAAAACATTATTTCTACAGATTTTATTTCTTTTCATTTTTTCATGGTTAAAATGGACTGTTTTTTTTAAGGATTGTAAAAAAAACTCAGTTTTAAAAAACATACTGAAAAACAGCTTGAAATTCAAACGTTTTCATGCCGAAATTTTCAAAAAAAAAAATGAGAAAAACCATATTTTTGTTCTTTGTGCGGAAGTACTCGTTCGCACGGACTAGAGCTCATCCGCACGAAACAAGTACGTCCGCATAGAAGTAACATTTGATTCGTTTCTGAAAATCTTCATTCGCACGAAAGCGTTTTCATTCGTTTGAATTGTCTTTGTCCACATGAAAGTAAGTACATTCTCAAGAATTAGTCTCATTCGCACGAAAGATATTGATGCGCACGAAAGGATCTTGTCCGCTTGAAAATACATCTGCTTGAAATTCATTCATCCGTTTCAAACTTTTACATCTGTTCAACGAAATTGTTTTTAGTAAAAATCTATTAGAATGTTGGCACGTCATATTAAATATTACAAAAATCCAGAGATTTTAAGAGAAAGATTTGAAAATTTTAAAATCAAAGAAGATGAGACGTTAGATGAAGGGTTAGGTAGATATAAAAATTATTTTCTAAAATGGATAAATTTGGTGTTTATAAATCTTATGAAAAAAAGAATGAAAAATTAACAGAATCATAATCATCGGATTGGGATGAAGTGTTGAGCAAAATAAGGAACGATTCGTATGAGTATGATGAATATGATTTCATCAATAAGATTAGATCGAAGATACCGGAAATTGAAGAGAAAAAAGCTTTGAGGATAAAGAAAGAAAGAGAAAAAAATGGTGAAGAATATTGAAGTCAAAGAGTCTGTCAGGTCTACAAATGAGGCTTCAAGTTCTGAACCGGTTTGCCCAAATGTGATGAAAATTAAAGTGTTATTGGGCAAATAATGCCAAACTCCTAATTGATGTGGAGAGTTTGACATTGGAAAATAAAATTTTAAAACAAAAAGAAAATGATTCTAAAAACAAAATAAAAATTTTAGAAAACGAAAAATTAGTTTTAAATGAACATATTGTCGAAAAACAAAAAGAAATAAATTCTCATCTTGAAAAATAACTTAGCTTGAAAAAGAAATTGTACTTGCTAAAAATGAAGCTGAGAATGTGAACCAGAAATTGAAGGGTTTCGTTACCTCATCATTTTTGCTGGATCACATTATTCCTAAACCGTTTAGGAAAGATGAAGAAACTGGGGAAATGTATATGATAGAAGAAATTGTGGTATTGGGTATGAACCATCATAACGTATCCCAAGTTGATCAAGTAATGGTTGTACCTAATAACACAAAAATCAAAACTTCCTTAGTCGAGATTCCAATAAGTGACAATGTCACAAATTATGACTAAGTCATAATTGAATATTGTGATGATGACACTAATGATGATAAAAATAATAAAAAAGAAATATTTTTAAAATTAAAAGAAAATTTTCAAGAAATTGTTCCACCATTTGCTGAAAAAGGTGAATGTTCAACACAAAAACCTTATAAGCAAAATGGGGAAAAAACAAAATGTTAAAAATTCTAAAAGTCTTCAAAGTAACAATAAAAGATCATCAGTGTGAGTACATATGTATGCAACCTACATCCACGTGTCGTGTCTAGTTTGTATGTAATAGATTATGTAGTTCAATGCATCGAAAAGTCAGTTTTGCATGTAAAAGACCCTTTCGCACCAAAGAATCTTTCGTGCGAAAGGGACTTCAAGCCTTTCATGCGAGAGAGGTCCATGTCTTCCCAGGTTGTGCGATAGGGCAGTGCCTATAAAGAGGACACTTGGGTCACTCATTTGTAACTTTTGGCTCTGAGTGGGAAAACTCTGCCAAATTTGATTCTCGGTTCTATAACTCATATTTTCTAATAGAATCAAGGTTTAATCGGTGTATGCTTGTGTTTGTCAACTTCATACATGGATTCCGCACGTGATATGAAGATTATCTGATCGGCTGGAGCATCCAGAGACCCGAAATGGTCAACACAAGTGGTATCAGAGCTTGGAGGACAGTTTCAGTGATGGATAGCACAAGATATCAACCGAATTTAGCATATTTGATGCTGATTTCATCCAATTTCACATCATATCTCTTCTACTTCTAGTCTTTCTGCTAAAAACTTAAAATTGACCTCGAATTCATGGACGAAATTTGCTAAAAATTGAACATGTACGGTTTCATATACTAATCAACCCTTGAACAGATTAGATCTTAATTCGAACTAAACCATTGAAAAATCTTGAAAAAAAATTCAAAAAAAATGCAACTTGATTTTCGAGCAACAGGAGCCTGTCGTTCAAGATAACTTATCCTCTCGCACGAAACGGTCTATCCTTTCGCACGAAAGGACCAGTTTGTCATTTGAACTTTGAAAACATGAACCTCTCGCATGAAAGGCAATCCCTTTCCCACGAAAGACACTAATTGTTGTTAATTTTCAAAAGTTTGATCCTTCCGCACGAAAGGCCTTCCCTCTCGTACGAAAGGAGTTGGTTCCATTCGTTTGAAAACATTGTTTGACCATTTGTTTGACTTTTTAGGTATTTCGTGTAATTCAAGGTGTTGAACATGGCTTTAGATTTCTATAACGTATTCGCATTTTCATCGACAACAATGATGGCCGAGATTTTGAACTTAGACAATGCACTTGGACAAATGTTAAACAACCTAAGCTATTTAATGTGGAAGACTAAAACGGGTGGCGTGAACGTTTTTGTAATTGGGTTCAGGCAAACGCGATGGAATGTTGGTATGCAATACTTGAGGAATACGCTCATCCATTGGGTGAACATGGTGTTAAGAAGTCGATTACGCAATTTACTGATCAAGAAAAAAATTTCTACATCCGCAAGATGAAAATGATTAACTACTTTCAACAGTCAATCAGAGATGACATATTCTCATTGCTCCAACACACGGGCACCGCGTACTCGATATGGGAAGCTTTGAAAAATAAATACGAGGGCGGTAAAGAAGTGATGAAGAGTAAGAAAGCACGATTGAAAAAGGAGTTTGACATTTTAAATGTCTGAAGGGTGAAACTCTTAAACAAATGATAGAACGATATTGTCATTTGATAATAGAATTAAGAAGGTTTGGGATAGAAAAATGTCACACCCCCAAAATACCACATGCGGGAACACCGCAGGACGTGTGACGTACCAGGATCCAAGCCACCAATCACATTGAACCAATCATTCACATTTAAATAAAACATTCGATTCATTTCATAATATAAATCCAAGTCATAAGTTAAAACCAAAGTAAACGTTCAGCGGAAGCATATACTAAATTGTTAATCAACTGTTTCAAAACAAGTGTTCAAAACCAATGTAAAAAATATCCAAGATTCTCGATCCATAACCACTCCAGCATTCCCAGATAGCAAGTCCATAGTGGAGAATCTAACGACCTGCAAGCATGCAGACAAGTGTGTCAGACGACGCTGGTGAGTTCAAAGTTTGTTAACACGTTTTAGTTACCAGATATGAGTATAAGACGATTCAATGATTTGATGTTGTTATTAACTCGATTACCGCAGATGGCTCTAGATTTATTTGCCCAAACCCTAAACCCTAATGCTCTATCACACATTGGTCAAGTGGTTAAGGTAATTACTTCACGACCGTCCTCCCCGGTACGGTGTGTGGGTGCCAAACCTAATAGCGATATCAACTAATAACCCTGTTGCCTCCCCGGCAACCAATCGGTATATGTAAGGGGACTTAATGATAGAAATGAGTGTAATAACCAACATCCCAATAACCCGACATTCCTCCCCAGAACGATTACCAGATGCCCCTCCCCGGGACGCATGCTTGGATAAAAAGCAGTGAACTCACCTTAAATTGCTCGGTTTGTTAAGTTACTTTACCCGTTCCAAGTTGGTCAACCAAACCCTACCGTGGTTACTAAGAGTAGTCAGTTTCACAATCACACAAGTCACATATTTAGTACAGGTTGCATTCATTATCAAGATCATTGTATGGCATGTATTAAGTATCAAATTCACATACAAATCCACATCCCATGTGACCAACGCAAATCAACACATAATAGTTATTCGAAGTCATACAAATCCACAATTCATATATATGTTTTCGTAACAGTACTTAAAAACCAAATGTGCCATTCATAGTGACCAAATCATGTTTCCTCAGTTATAGTTAATCATCATTAACATACAGTAACAGGGTTTCATTAAATAAATCATCCTTTATTACACATGCAATAAACATCACAACCTACTGCCCATGCAAAGCTTCTCGGCGAAACACCAATATGGCGAATCACCTGTCTTTCGTCGATATCACAGGTGACGAAACACCAATGTTTTGTCGTGAACGGGTTGTGGTGAAATACCACTGTTTCGTCATGAAGAACTTAGCCTGCAAACCTTAACAGTTTGATCGCATCATCATTATCATTATCTATAACTGTTATCCAATCTACCCAAACATATCAGTCATCATGAAGTTGTTGATCTAGGCTAACATCTAATCTAACCACTTAAATCAGACCCGATGACTAACCACATAATATCAATTTAGCATAGTCATCTAGTTGAGTAAATAAATCGCACAAGAACAATCATAAGCATGCATACAACTATCACTTAGATCTCAAGAACCCTAACTGATTCCATACAATCTAATTATGTTTAACAAGTGATGCACATATAAGACATTAACACATTGCACGTAATCAAATACAACTAACATACTCAACACGAACAATAACATTACTAAACGAAAGGTGAAGAGTGGTGTTCGAGTGCACAGCTTCGAGGGGGGGTGCTTCCTGTCGCCAATCGTCGTGAGAGTGAAAGGGGGCGCTTAGGGTTTCTATGCAACAATTATATCTACAATATAACTGTGAGAGTTGGGCTGCGCACACCCTGGGCCGAAGCCCATGTTCGGTGAAACATATTTTCTTCGAGGCCACATATTTTTCGTCGTGATGCATATGACGAAACTCCAAGTGTTTCGTCAAGTGAGGGTGTTGGCGAAAGTCCCATGTGTTAAGTTTATAAACTTAAACAGTTAACCATTTCTTTATTTAACCAAACTGTAATACCATACACCAATTATATATCAAACATGTACAAGTTATATTGCAAACGAATTATGAAAGAACTTTGCGCAACGAGTAACGTGTCGAGGGAAGACCTTGAAAGCTCAGGTTGTCACATCATCCCCAACTTGAAATGAATTTCGTCTCGAAATTTGATAAGTAGTCCAAAAGTGGCGAGGTGTTAGGTCAGGATGACTGTGAATTTTTCGCAAGTACCACATCATCCCCAACTTGAAAGGATATTTCGTCCCGAAATTCGCCAATGATGTCAGAAATTGATACAATCATTTGAATAGCTGAGGATACTAGAGCTTACTCCGATCATCGCATTCCCCCGTGAACTCCGATCCACATCTTGAGTTCCAACGAACTCCCCCGATTGGAATTCGACTACGCTAACGAATCTTGATATCCTAGTCCATGATTTCAGTAGATTCCTTAACAACTGCAACTTGTCATTAACCTCAGACTCTATTAAGGGTATCACAAGCTTTTCATCGGACAAACACTGCCTTAGATTCGAGGAATAAATGATGTCGTGCACGTTGTCCAATTCGTAGGGTATCACAAGCTTTTCATCGGACAAACACTGCCATGTCACTGATTCGTCCCAAAAATCCGTACCATCGGCTAAGCTTGCCATGTTTTCCATAGCGTACAACACCCTCCCAGGGTGAGATTTTCGATTATGGTACGTTTTCCTACAGCGAACTCCTAGTGTTTCCTAAGCTTATCAGCTTTTCTGACAGTCACGTGTTCCCGCCAAACAATTTTTGATCTAAGCAATCTTCCCAAGAGTTTCGAGTACAAGTCCTGGATCTGTGATTAGGTTGTCACCCACCTTAGTCCAACAAGAAGATTGGTATTATCATCCATGCAATGCCCCAAACAGAGCTGTCTGAATACTAGAATGGTAACGGTTGCAGTAGAACTCACCCAAAGATATGTGTCCTCCCGATTGTTTACTAAAGTCAACCACGCACATGCTCGCAGCATGTCTTCATGTATCAAGATAGTCCATTACTCTGTCCAGTTGTCCTTCAGTGATAAGTAATGCTCATGTCTAGATGTGTGCCAAGGGTGTTGTGTATTGCCTGTCATAAATCAAGTATAGTTCAAAATCAGAGATAACAGAAGTTGGTACCTCGTGCCTAAAAGACACCTCTCTCAGAGGAACATTCACAAGCTGTGCAGACTCGTCAGTTTCCTTGATTGCAAGTGGGTGTATTGGTTACGTGAGACAATCAACTATTACCCAGGTGATATTGTTTCCGTTTCGAGTTGCAAATAGACTAGTGACAAAATCCATGGCAGTATGTTCTCATTTCCATATGGGTGTTGTTGGTTGCTGATACTCCACCTAAACGTTCCCACAAGGCAAACATCATTCACATACATTGCTGGGTGGGTCTTCATACCCGACCACCAGTCTAAGATTTATAGATTCTAATATCCCTCATTAAGACCCAGACAACTAGAATATCGAGGCCGGTGTGCTTTGCTTAGCACAAATTCCCTACAGTTGCTACATAATGAGATCCGCATTCATTCCATGAGGCAGCGAATATCGTCTGACATGCCAAAGGTTTCTTCTCCATGCCCCGCATGGGTTCAACTTGAAAGTTCTCCTCCTTCAGTTCTCCAGTTTGAATAGAGCGAGTCTGATCAAGTAGGTTAGAGTCGATAGTGAGCTGCAAAGCTCATGCACGTTCAAGTTTCATAGTCGTAATCACCCAAAAGTTCCATCCAGCGATGCCATTAACTGATTTAGCTCTTTCAAAACCAGGGTACACGGGAGGCTCTTGTGATCGGTCTAGGTAGTACATTTGGTACCATCCAAGTAGTGCCTCCAATTTACATTCAAAGACCACGGTTTCCATCGCAGGTTGTGTGTCGTGCAGCTCCTCTTTGTATCTCCATTACGCAAGGCATCACCTTCTCGTGTTGCATCGGCGCGTAACTGGGATCCTGATTCTAACCCTCATGGTACACCACTAGATCACCCGTACCCTCGGGTAAAGACGATGCTCAGTGCATTGCAGAGTTGGGCCTTAAAAGTTGAAAGGCGTTCTCCTGTCTTATCTCCCATGAATTCACAACAATCTTCGAAAATTCCGCGATGAATCTGCGATAGTAACTAGTGAAACCAAGGAATTATTGTATCCCCGCAAGAATCCCTAGTGTCATTCAGTTTCTAATAAAATAGGTCTTAGCGAGATCCGCGTGTACTCCCACTTCGTTGATTATATGACCAAAAGGTGCATCTCGAATCCAGAAGTTACATTTAACAAGACTTCGCACGGAGTGGCTCCTCCCTCAGGAGCTCTAAAATAAGGTACAAATGCCACCCATGATGTTCCTTTCTCCTGGAAATGGTCCAAAACGTCACCAATAAACACGGTCGATTCATGTGGTCCATAGAGCTGCTGGTGTGCTGATTAACTCAATGGTCATGGTGTTCAAAGTCGCAATGGCTGTATTGCGTTTGATATGCTGTTCCAGGAACATTCTCCCCTTGAACTTCCGTCTAATAATAGTTCCTTCGTTAATCAATCCTCCAATGGAAGCTTGTCCCTCGCAACTAGTCGACAGGTTGTCAATACATGCTCGAGGCAAACGGTTCTTGATTGTCACCTTGTTAAGTTCTCGATAATCAGAACGCATACGAAAAGCTTATCTTCACGGATATAACTGGGGCTCCCCAAAGCGAAAAGAGCTAGGTCCAACAAAACCCCTGTCCAACAGTTCCTGTAATTGATTAAACAGTTCTTGCAACCCTCCTAGTGCAAGATGGTAGAAGCACGAGTAATCAGGGCTGCCTCCGGCGCGAGATCAACTGAGATTCTTCTCTACAATTGTGGAAATAGACCGGTAGCACATCGAGAGAAATCATGGGCAATCGGTGGATCCTCGAGCCTCTTTTCCTTAGTCTTAACATTAGTAACGGTTGCTAACATAGTGGGGTAATCCCTCCGTAAGCGCCTTCTTGGCTTTCATTGCTGATACGATGCTAATTGATGTGTGCAAAATGCAACATATAAATTACATCAAATGTGGCATAAAACTAACCCTTTTTAGTACTAATGTTGAAAAAGTGTGTTTTTGTCTTCCTTTTGTATTTTCAGGATTAAAAGAGCTCAAATGAACAAAAGAATAAAAAATGCAGCCAAATCTAACAACAATACAAGAAAAGGAATAAACGTGGCATGCCCGACCCCTCGACAGCATCTCCCCAAATAAAAACAAGAGAACAGAAGGCTGAACACGCCCCGTGCTCAGTGAGCACGGGGGCGTGCCCAAGTGTCTGCAGAAAAGACAAAGTTGTAGAAGCTTCTATCACCCACCACGGGGGCGTGCCCAGCGGACACGGGGCCGTGGTCAACGCAAAGATTCGTAGAATCTAGGCAAATCTTGATAGTACAGATACGCTTCTACACACGGGGTCGTGCCCAGCTAACACGGGGGCGTGGTCAACTAATGCAGACAAACTGAAATTAATGAAGAAAGAGAATATGGGTGGACACGGGGCCGTGCCCAATGGACACGAGGCCGTGTCCGGGCTTCTGTGCAGGCTATAAATAGGGGTGCTTGGCTCACTTGCAAACCATCCCTTGGCAAACCACCTCTCTCACACTTCACCCACCCACCACCACCATCACAACCCATATCCACCACCATGATCCATCATCCATCATAGAGTGCGTGAGTAGTCTCGGGATCCAAGATTGATCGTAAGAGTTCTTAACAATCAAAGGCCATGTTTGCCTAAGTCTCTTACATCACTTGGTGAAGACAAGCATTTAGTTTAATACTTTTTATTTTTAATTTTTTCGCACTTTTTATTTGGTTATGTATTAATGACTCTAATAACTAGTTTCTTATGTTGAAGGTGAATCTTCCTTATCATTTGTCCGTGGTGTCTTGGCATTATTTTACTGTCTATATAAAATAAAAGATTTTCACCATTCATATCTCCACGGTCTATATGGAGATATGTTGGCTACCTGGTAGGGGGTTAATGGAATAGTTTGGTAAGAGTTTTGCCTTGTTCAGTGAATAGATCCTGCAAGGACCTGGTCAATTTTAGTAGGAGCTCCTTCAATACCCACTAGTATTGGATGGCGGGGGTCTGAACTCCTTGACCCCCTCATATGTAAACTACTATTAAAACTTTAACCCAGCTTTTTAGGAGTTTATCCCTGCTGACTTAAACTACTTAGCCGAGGGTAACATCACCTTCAAAAGAGGGGCCTACCACATTATGCGTTAATAAATTAATTAATTATCTTCGAATAATCCAACCCTTTAGGATTGTATCCTTGCTGACTCAAACTACTGGGTTGAGGGTAACGTCACCTTCAAAAGAGGGGCCTGCTACTATAACTAAGATAATCTCTTAAAAAGTCCAAAAGTGCGAAAATAATCAAAGGTTACACTAAAGGCAAGTCGGATCCAAGTGATTCATCTTGTCTATCTGTTTTTATTTTTTTTTATTTTCCAGCATTTTTAGTTTTTATTTTCTAGTTTAAAAAACTTTTTCTAAAATTTTGATTTGATTAGACATTGAGGATAAACCGGTACTAAAAGCTCTTATGTCCTTGGACGACCTCGGTATCTTACCAACGCTATACTACGCTCACGATGGGTGCACTTGCCCATATGTGTGTATAGTGTTAGTAAAATATCGTGTTTTATAAATTTAAAACTTGACTAAAGTGTAAAAAGGGATAAAAATGTACATAAAATTATACGACACTGCACGCACATCAAGTTTTTGGTACCGTTGCCGGGGACACAAGGATTTTAAGAAAGTTAGGAATCAACGGCCTAATCGTTTTTTCTTATTTTTCTGTTTTTTAGGATTCTTCTTAAATTTTCGGCTTCTGCAGAACTCAGCACGGGTCGTGCTCGCTGAACACGCCCTGTGCCCAATCTTTGGTACTAGCAATCCTGTTTTAAGTCAGACAGTAGCTGAACACGAGGTCGTGCCCACTCAACACACCCCGTGCCCAAGTATCGGTTTCTAAAAACAGAACCGTAAGATCCCGATGGTTGGTAATTTCTGACACAAACATGAGTGATACTTATTTTTTTACTATCGGCCCTCTTATGGTACGTGGTGTCAAATATGTGGTGGCAATCATAAAGATTTAGAATGTTATTTTCTAAATTATAAGCCCCACTATATAGATCTATTGTTTTCCTGTAGCCTTAAGAGGGGCGAAAGTAAAAATAATCCTTATCTCTCCCTCGAATGCTCTCAATCAACCCTTCTAGGAGAAATGCTTCTTGATGAATTATTTCAAATGGAAGACCTAATTCTTAATTGGGTAAAGGAACTTGAGATGGATATCATTAATTCATCTCAAGAAGATACCCAAGAAGAATTGTTGATATCGTATTCGGATAAAAACAACTTCGTTGTTCCCGAAACTACCTCTAACCCTCTTGATGACTTGAGAGATAGTCGTCCCTATGTCGATTGTGCCGTGAAGGACTCCCCATCGACTTTGTTCGATGCATACATAGACCCGAGCGATTCGGCATACACCTTCTTTAACGAGAGCCCGGGAAAGGGTTGGACTTGTCCACCTACATTTAGCATAGGAATCACCCTCACCGATAACCTCTTGTGTTCACGTCTTAATCTTGAGCAATTAAGGTATCTCAGGCACTTCGGTGTTGTTCCGTCCAGTAAGGAACCACCCGATCGGGATAAATTCCTTAGAAATAGACGAAACTTCATAAACAGCCTCTAGACATGGGGCCGTGTCCAGGTCAGCACGCTGTGTCCACCAAAAGATTCTCGTCTGACTTTTTGTCAGAATACGGACAAAATGTGTCAGGATCTTCCCAGTACACGGGTCCGTGTCCAGCCGACACGGGGCCGTGTGCAGCGTGCTGTCGTTTTCTATAAAGGCAGCAAGATTCCTACACATTTGGACCACTCCAAAGACAAAGATTTGCTGGGATCTTCACACATACCATCCTAGGTATATTCTAAAGAAGGTTCTCAACAACCATCTTATCTTTTCCACTTTTATCCATTACCTTCTTCTTCAATATTTCCTTAATACCTCCATTAGAGCTTGAAATCACCACGATTCCAAGCTTTATGATGATGTTTGTTAGATTTTTATTCAAGGAATCTTGTTAAAAATAAGTTCTACAACAGTGTTTTAAGTTATTTCTACTTAAAATTTCTTTGAAAATCATGAAAATAATTTAAAACTCCAAGATTCCTTGTTCCAAAAATCTGCAGACATCTGAACACGGGGCCATGCTCAATGAGCACGGGGCCGTGCCCGAGGTACTGTTCCAATAAAATTGAACTCTTTTCGGTTTGTTTTCTTAGAATGGCGAGCAGAACTAGCGGAACATCTTCATCGCACTCCAGGAACAACCGACAAGGGAGAAGGTCATCAACGGTTGAAGACTCTCTTGTAAACTAAGTTTACCCTTTAAGAGAGGCCATTGATGAGTTGATGGGAGTGGAAGAAGCATTGGTCGACCGTATCAATCATTTGACGAAGGGGCTAGAGGGATGTCTTCGGGAGGTCAACCTTTTGCACCAAAGGTTGAACATTCTCGCTTCTCCTCCTTTGGTACCAATCATCACCCAAAGGGCATGGAATGTGGTACCGGATACACTTCTGCAAACGGGGTCGTGCCCAGCGAACACGGGGGCGTGGTCAACTAATGCAGACAAACTGCAATTAATAAAAAAAAGAAGATGGGTGGATACGGGGCCGTGCCCAATGGACACGGGGCCGTGTCCGGGCTTCTATGCAGGCTATAAATAAGGTTGCTTGGCTCACTTGCAAACCATACCTTGGCAAACCACCTCTCTCACACTTCACCCACCCACCACCACCATCATAACCCACATCCACCACCATCATCCATAATCCATCATAGAGTGTGTAAGTAGTCTCGGGATCCAAGATTGATCATAAGAGTTCTTGACAATCAAATGCCATGTTTGCATAAGTCTCTTACATCAATTGGTGAAGACAAGCATTTAGTGTAATACTTTTTATTTTTAATCTTTTCGCACTTTTTATTTGGTTATGTATTAATGACTTTAATAACTAGTTTCTTATGTTGAAGGTGAATCTTCCTTATCATTTGTCCGTGGTGTCTTGGCATTATTTTACTGTCTATATAAAATAAAAGATTTTCACCATTCACATCTCCACGGTCTATATGGAGATATGTTGGCTACCTGGTCGGGGGTTAAGGGAATGGTTTGGTAATTGTCTTGCCTTGTTCAGTGTATAGATCCTGCAAGGACGTGGGTCAATTTTAGTAGGTTCTCCTTCAATACCCACTGGTATTGGATGGCGGGGGTCCGAACTCCTTGACCCCCTCATATATAAACTACTATTAAAACTTTAACCCAGCTATTTATGATTGTATCCCTGCTGACTCAAACTACTTAGCTAAGGGTAACGTCACCTTCAAAAGAGGGGCCTACCACATTATGCATTAATATCTTAATTAATTATCTTCCAATAATCCAACCCTTTAGGATTGTATCCTTGCTGACTCAAACTACTAGATATTACTACTATAACTAAGATAATCTCTTAAAAATTGCAAAAGTGCGAGAATAATCAAAGGTTACACTAAAGGCGATTCGGATCCAAGTGATTCATCTTGTCTATCTGTTTTTATTTTTATTTATATTTTTCAGCATTTTTAGTTTTTATTTTCTAGTTTAAAACCTTTTTCTAAAATTTTGATTTGATTAGACGTTGAGGATAAACCGGTACTAAAAGCTCTTGTATCCTTGGACGACCTTGGTATCTTGCCGACGCTATAATACGCTCATGATGGGTGCACTTGCCCATATGTGTGTTTAGTGTTAGTAAAATATCGTGTTTTATAAATTTAAAACTTGACTAAAGTGTAAAAGGGCTAAAAATATACATAAAATTATATGACACTGCACGCACATCACTAATCTTTACACCACCCTGATACTTTAGAGCATATAGTGATGCTAAATTTCTTCTCACAGGGTATGTCTGCACGATATCCGAATAACCAACCCACACTAACTACTGCATCGAAACTATTAGGGTCATCAGAAGGAAAGTCGTGGTCGAACACTTGTCCCATAAGGTCAAACTTGCATCCCAACGAACATATGAGGTTTCAATTGTCTTGCCATCAGCTGATTCTGCAATAGGTTCGGTTTTAGGAAGCATCAGGGTTAAGTAGAACAATGTCGAAGCGATTTGTAACCAAGAACGTGCAAGCCACCAAGTTGTTATATTCCTGGCGTCGCCTACGCCAATTCTAAATGCCCTTCCACGAGCATTGTTTCCAGTGTTGTTGTTTTTGTTACGAGAATTCCCAATACCGCCTTTGTTCCCTTGGTTGTTGACATTTTGACTTAACACAGTCAATCCTTGTCGAGGTCACCTTCATTTCCATACTATAAACTACGATTATGAGTACCTTGATGTCGCCGCGACTGTTGCATCTAATGTCGTTGCTTGAAACGGAGCCCTACGATCTTACACCAACCAAGTCCATCCTTTGACATTTTGTGCCTCGTCCTAGAGCGCTAATCATCGTGCTGGTAGTCACACATTCCAAACTATAATCAGTTTTCATCGCTTATCTCTTGTTTGATTCTTAAGAGTTGACTCCCATGAGTCGCTGATTAGGGTTAAAGATTCAATTGGAGTCAAATTGCCGATGTTCGCTGCGGGTAATCAGGGCTGTCTGAATACTGAAGTCGGTAAAGTACTACACTCATCCTCTTGTCCATCGATCTAGCAAGTTGATTAAGCAATACACGGTATGTTGCGAGAGTGTTGCTGAGGTGTTCACACTTCGGGACCTAAGGCGTCAACGCGCTAAGTTCTAACAAACAAAGATAGGTGAGGAAGGTATAGCCCAATCATTCGACGCTGAGACATCCATCTCAGGGACGTTCGTACAAGCACCTAACATTCTATCCAGTTTGCTAGGCATTCAGATGGGTGTTCAGGCAATACTCGATAGCATCGAGATTCGCAAGGGTTCAGAAAGAAGTGAAAGATCACGTTCAAGTAGGAGGCAATCACGGTTTGAACTCCTATAAATTTGCTACGCCTCTCACTACTCGAATAACGGAACAGAGCCCCCTTTTCACTAGTTAAGCCTCATTGGGACTCGCATGCACCCCGCAGTATTATTATGTGTGCACCCACAATAATATTGTGATTTGCATGCTCATATCAGTTCCTCCTAACTCATGTCAAATGGTTCCTCAAACTCGAATGCCAAACAAAGGTTATCAAAACAATAAGATCACAAGAATCTAAGGACTATGACATGCTATCAACGCATCATAATGTAAGCAAACAATTCATGTAATCATGCTATAGTGACGAGTGTGTGTTCATATGCTACATCATAAACAAGTGTACAATAGCCTTGTAATGTATACAACAGGTGATAAGATGAACCTTGCAATCTGGAGCTGAGTGTCATGGTCGTATTCTCGTTTTCAGTACTATTCGGTTGTAGTCTGGTTTTATAAAAACGTTTTTAAAACCAAGTTCACTATAACCAGTGGCTCTGTTACCAAATTGTCACACCCCCAAAATACCACATGCGGGAACACCGCGGGACGTGTGACGTACCAGGATCCAAGCCACCAATCATTCACATTTAAATAAAACATTCGATTCATTTCATAATATAAATCCAAGTCATAAGTTAACACCAAAGTAAACGTTCAGCGGAAGCATATAGTAAATTGTTAGTCAACTGTTTCAAAACAAGTGTTCAAAACCAATGTAACAAATATCCAAGAGTCTCGATCCATGACCACTCCAGCACTCCCAGATAGCAAGTCCATAGTGGAGAATCTAACGACTTGCAAGCATGCAGACAAGTGTGTCAGACAACGCTGGTGAGTTCAAAGTTTGTTAACACATTTTAGTTACCAGATATGAGTATAAGACGATTCAACGATTTGATGTTGTTATTAACTCAATTACCGCAGATGGCTCTAGATTTATTTGCCCAAACCCCAATGCTCTATCACACTTTGGTCAAGTGGTTAAGGTAATTAGTTCATGACGGTCCTCCACAGTACAGTGTAAGGGTGCCAAACCTAATAGCGCTATCAACTAATAACCCCGTTGCCTCCCCGACAACCAATCGGTATATGTATGGGGACTTAATGATAGAAATGAGTGTAATAACCAACATCCCAATAACCCGACGTTCCTCCCTGGAACGATTACCAGATGTCCCTCCCCGGGACACATGCTTGGAGAAAAAGCAGTGAACTCACCTTAGATTGCTCGGTTTATTAAGTTACTTTACCCGTTCCAAGTTGGTCAACCAAACCCTACTGTGGTTACCAAGAGTAGTCAGTTTCACAATCACACAAGTCATGTAATAACCATAAATTTAAAATCATTATTCTAGAAATAAAAGAATAATAATAATTTATAATAAACTAAACAATTATCTTATAATCCATCCTTCCGTATATCAAAACCATTATTATTATTTATAATTTACACAATAGGAAACCCTAATTAAGACACCCAAGTAATTCTGTACAAACCCTAGAATTTTCAGAATCAGGATTAGGGCCCCTAAAACTCAGGGGGGGGGGGGTAAAACCTAGCTAACGATTATCCTAATAACTTGCGGAGGAAGTTGAAATTTTAAAAACTGTCGACTCAGCTAGGCTAGTCCCACACGTGGCCACCATATACGAAATTCATGACCCTTACGGACCGTAAGTATTATTTGTTACGGTCCGTAAGCAAGGGTAAAATTTGACTATAAATAGAGGACATTGGCACTCGAATTCTGGCACAAAAACGACATTAAAATTTCAATTGTACGTCAAGTTATCGTCTGTTCACTATAATTAACACACACACGATCACGAAACGCTGCTGCAATCAGGGTATTAACTCGATCGCTATTATGATTCATTGTCCGATCGATCAATGTACTCAATGGATGTTTAAGTGCTGCCCACACTAGGGTGATGCTTTGTCATTAGTCGTGATTCCGACCGGATGTTGAGTGCCACCCGAATTCGGGGAATACTCTGTCCTACGTTGTGAATCCGATGGATGTTTAAGCATAGCACATTGTCATTCGTTGTGAGGGTTGATCTCGTGAGTTATCGTAACTGTTGTATTAAGTTACTAACCTAGTTGTGTGCATGATATTTAAATTAGGTTAAAAGACTAATCAGTAGTCTAAACTCTGCCCGTATAAATCTGAAATATTATCACAAAGGTAGCATCACTTTGAAATTATTAAGGTACGAATCCTTACCCCACTCCTTATTGCTTCATATTCAAATTGTTATAAACCACTAAATTAATATATCTTTTAAAACTCTTCACGTCTTTGATTATCGATTCATTTGACAGTTCGTTCGAATTCTATTCTAATCATTTGATATAAGTTTTCATGTCATGCGATAGTATTATGTTAGTTGTACTCATTATCGCATGTTCCAATATATGTTCCGTTTTTGTTATGAAAATAAGTTTTATAAGACATGTGAATAAGACCATTTGTACTCTGATACCCTGAGTATCGCTTCTCGTGGAGTGTCCCACGAGCATGTTGTTGCGGCAACGACATCATGTGCTCCACCCGTGACGGAGAGATCAGTTCACGGCGTCTCTTAAGTACAAGTGTGGTACATAAGGCTATTAGGAGACGTATGGATCGATCCTAGGATTTAAGTATAAGGAGGTGGATAACGGGTATGCCAACTCGCCATCTCATGTGATAATTATGCAGGAGTAGCTACCTGTGTATTGTCATGTTTTAAGTTTGTTCATGGGTACATCCGTAAGATATGATTATGAAATTCGTTATTTGCATCAAGTTTCATCCACATAAAGTGTTATTTGTTATTTGAGCCTAATATTCTGTACTGAGCATTCGGCTCATTCCGTAAATTTTTGTACATACAGGTCTGCATGTAACTTTGGGCGGGGAAAACAGAGAAGAATAAAGCCTAGGAATAAATCCAAAGATGTTAGAAATCAAGTCGATGTGTCTGTTTGTATATTAAACTTAAGTTCAGTTGTTGTATCCTTGTCAAATAAATAAATGGAATTATGACTTTTGTTTATGATATCACTATTATTGTGACACGTCAGCCCTTCCGGGTTGGGGTGTTACAGCTATGGTATCAGAGAAAAGGCTCTTTCCTGTAGAAAAGTTGAAGATAGTAATTAAAACCTGTGAGGAATGGGTAGATATCTATGATAGGATTCAACTTGGTCTCTTATTTGGTTTAATTCCTATGTTTATTCGTATAGATATGCCTCCTCGTCGTCCGCTACGTAGGAGTAATCGTACTAACCATGTGCGTAACAACACTTCTTCGAATGAGACTCCAGTTGATCCAAACGTAATCAATGCTATCAACCAGGCTGTTGCCGGGTTGCTTCCAAACCTGGTTGCTCAAACAGCTGAGGCCGTTATTCAACAAACTCGTCATCCAGAACGTAATAACACGAATCCAATCTCTGGTGAAGAAATTCGTGAAAATACCACGAATCATACTACCTATAGTATAGACATATGGATCGCTAAATTCCAAAAACAAAAGCCGAAGTCCTTTAGTCACGCTACTAATCCAGTCGAAGCAAGAAACTGGATAGCTCATGTTGAAAAGATCTTCGGATTTCTTGGAGTTCCGGAGCAATACAAAGTTAGATTGGCTACCTACAAACTTGAAGATGACGCACAAACTTGGTGGGAAGGATATAAGCAAGTCAAAGGAGGGGATGATTTTGACGCTAATCTTTCATGGGTCGACTTTCGTAATATCTTTTACGACAAGTATTTTTCGACCGCTGATAAGGAAGCTTATATTAGGGAGTATGCAGTGATTCGACAGGGAGTGATGAACCAGCCTCTGAGTTCATTACTAGATTTGCAAGGTTGGCTAGTATTGTAGGAGACGTTGCAGGATCGGCAGAAGCCCAGGCAGAAAAATGCAAGTGGGCAGTCAATGATCGAATTCGGAAGTCGATCATGTACATGAAATTTAAGGATATCACCGAAGTTGCCGATGCAATCAAAACTTTTGAGTTCGAGAGGAAATAATTTTTATCTCGAACTGAGGATAATAAGAAGAGAAACA
The DNA here is from genome assembly GCA_030545235.1 of Helianthus tuberosus. NCBI lineage: Eukaryota > Viridiplantae > Streptophyta > Magnoliopsida > Asterales > Asteraceae > Helianthus > Helianthus tuberosus. The sequence continues at coordinate 60,506,184 of CM060400.1, forward strand.
GAGAAGGATAATTGAAGCAGGCAATCGGCCAATCATCCACTACGCCACAGCATCAAAACCGCAAAGTGCAAGGAAATCAAAATCAGGCACGTCCATGGCAACCTAGAACACAAAACCCGAGGCCTGCTCAAAACCAGATTCAGTTGTATGTAGAACCTATTAGAGCTCAACCACTGAATCAACAAGTAAACTCAAATCAGATTACATATCCTCTATGTAATACTTGTGGTAAGAGACATCAGGGCGTATGTCACCGAAGTACAGGAGCATGCTTTAGATGTGGCCAAACTGGACACATGATCAAGGAGTGTACAAAGAAAGACACTAAGAAGAATAACCAACCCAATGTTGGAGGAAGAGTTTTCGCACTTTCTGCTACTGATGCTGCTAATGTCCCAGGTACTGTGTCGGGAACCCTTCAGCTTGGTAAACATAGTATCTATGTGTTATTCGATACAGGAGCGACTCATTCTTTAGTATCCCACTCGTTTACTAAGTACCTTCCGATAAGACCAACTCTCTTAAATCATACCTTAACCATTTCTACTCCCATGGAAAATTCATCCGTAATCACTTACGTATATAAAGATTGTCCGATCCGTATTGAATCTATTGTGTGTAAGGCAGACCTATTCCCAATACATATGTGTGACTTTGATGTTATTCTAGGGATAGATTGGTTGTCTCGACATCGCGTAACTATAAATTGTCATTCTCGCCGTGTTATTTTCGGTGATCTTCATCATCCTGATATTATATATCAGGGAACTCAAGCTCATAAATCTCTTAAAATTATCTCTGCACTTAAGGCTCGAAAATTCTTATCAAACGGCTGTGCTGGATTCCTAGCATCGATTAAGGATACTTCTGCTAGTATTAAGAGTATCGATAACCACTCCATTGTTCTTGAATATCCTGATGTATTTCCGGATGAACTCCCGGGAGTACCACCCGATCGTCAGGTAGAATTCACCATCGACTTGATCCCTGGTGCCGAACCTATTTCTAAAACTCCATACCGTATGGCCCCGATGGAACTGAAGGAGTTGAAGGAACAATTGCAAGAATTGTTAGATCTGGGATTCATAAGACCCAGTGTTTCACCTTGGGGTGCTCCGGTCTTATTTGTGAAAAAGAAAGACGGTAGTATGCGTTTATGTATTGACTACCGAGAGCTGAACAAGATTACCATTCGTAATCAGTATACTCTGCCTCGCATTGATGATCTCTTTGATCAACTTCAGGGGGCTCAGTTCTTCTCAAAAATCGACCTGAGGTCCGGGTACCATCAGCTAAAGATCAAGAATGATGATGTTCCCAAAACCGCCTTTCGTACTCGATATGGTCATTACGAATTTTTGGTTATGCCCTTTGGACTAACTAATGCACCCGCAGTCTTCATGGATTTGATGAAACGCGTATTTCACCAATTCCTAGACAAATTCGTTATTGTCTTTATCGATGACATTCTAGTGTATTCTAAGAGTCGTGAAGAGCATGAAGCACATCTACATGCAGTACTTGGAATCTTGCGGCATGAGAAGTTGTACGCTAAATTTTCCAAATGTGACTTTTGGCTTAGCCAAGTGGCATTTCTAGGTCATGTCATATCAGCAGAGGGAATTATGGTAGACCCAACAAAGGTTGAAGCTATTACAAAATGGCCAAGACCCACTTCTGTTACCGAAATACGAAGTTTCTTGGGTCTTGCTGGCTATTACCGAAGATTTGTTGAAAAATTCTCGGTAATTGCTTTACCACTCACAAAACTCCTAAGGAAAGGGGTGAAGTACTCATGGAATGAGGAACAAGAGAAAAGCTTTGAAGAATTGAAGAAACGACTTGTATCCTCTCCGATACTCGCTCTTCCTTCTGGATCAGGAGGTTACCAAGTCTATAGTGATGTCTCAAAGAAAGGATTAGGTTGTGTGCTAATGCAACATGGGAAGGTTATCGCTTATGCCTCCCGTCAGTTGAAGCCTTATGAAGTTAACTACCCTACACATGATTTAGAACTAGCCGCAGTCGTTTTTGCACTTAAGATTTGGCGACACTATCTGTATGGTGAGAGTTGTGACATCTTTACCGACCACAAGAGCCTCAAGTACATATTTACGCAGAAGGAGCTAAATATGAGGCAAAGAAGGTGGTTAGAACTTTTAAAAGATTACGACGTAAATATTCAATACCATCCAGGCAAAGCCAATGTTGTAGCTGACGCATTGAGCCGAAAGAATTCCAGGACTATATCTTGCTTACAAATTCAGCTTCATATTATGAGGGATCTTGAAAGGATGAACATTTGGCTTCAGGTTAGTAAATCTGATGGATATCTAGCTAGAATGCAAATTGAACCCGACCTCATATCACGGATCAAAGATGCACAAAAGCAAGATGGAGAACTTTGGGCAATTGTGCAAAATCTTGAGGTGGGTAAGCAATCTGAATTTCGTATAGACCATCATGGGGTGATTTGGTGCGGTAAAAGACTTTGTGTACCCGATGACTCCAGCCTTCGTGAGTCATTGTTAGCCGAAGCTCATAGCTCACCATTTTCAATTCACCCAGGATCTACCAAGATGTATCGAGACTTAAGACAGAACTTCTGGTGGAATGGCATGAAGGAAGACGTTGCTCGATACGTAAGTAAATGCCTCACTTGCCAACAAGTGAAAATTGAACACAAACGAGCAAGCGGTCTGTTGCAGCCATTGGATATTCCCATATGGAAGTGGGATGAGATCACAATGGATTTTGTTACCGGGTTGCCTAAGACATTCAAGAAGAATGATGTTGTATGGGTTGTTGTCGATAGATTATCGAAGTCAGCACATTTTCTACCGATTCAGCAAGGATTTTCGGTTAATAAGTTATCCGAAATATTTCTTCAAGAAATTATTCGACTCCATGGCACACCATCTTCCATTGTTTCCGATAGAGACCCACGATTCACCTCACGATTTTGGAAAGGTTTTCAGGCAGCTTGGGGTACACGCCTGAAGTTTAGTACGGCTTTCCATCCACAAACAGATGGGCAGTCAGAACGTACGATTCAGACCTTGGAAGACATGCTCCGAGCATGTGCACTTGAATGGTCTGGAAACTAGGATGAATATCTATGCCTTGTTGAGTTCGCTTACAACAATAGTTGGCAAGCAAGTATTGGCATGGCACCTTTTTAGCTTTTGTACGGTCGGAAATGTCGCGCACCGATATGCTGGGATGAAGTTGGAGAAAAGATTATTGAAGGGCCAGAACTAGTTCAGATTACAAACGAAAAAGTCACTATAGCACGAGAAAAACTGAAAGAAGCTCAAAGTAGACAAAAGAGCTATGCAGATCAAGATAGACGACCACTTGAATTTAAAATTGGTGACCACGTATTCTTAAAGGTATCACCTTGGCGTGGCGTTCGTAGATTTGGAATTAAAGGTAAGCTTAGTCCTCGTTTCATAGGTCCGTTTGAAATCCTTGAAAGAATTAGAGAAGTATCATATCGACTAGCTTTACCGCCTCAACTCTCTCACGTTCATAACGTTTTTCATGTCTCCTCGTTAAGAGGATATAATTATCATCCACTTCATGTCATTAGTTATCCGTTACTTACAATTCACGAGGATTTGTCCTACGAAGAGGAGCCAGAAGCCATTTTAGATCGACAAGAAAGGGTTTTGCGTAGGAAAGTAATTCCGTTTGTTAAAATCCTCTAGAAAAATCACTCTGAACACGAAGCAACATGGGAATCTGAAGAATCAATTCGCTCTCTATACCCTAATCTATTCTAGTAATAGAATTTTAGTCGAGTAACGGTAAATCTTGCTCTTTGATATATGTTCATTTGTTTCTGTTTACGGTCATTTATGCTTTGCCTTATGTGAATATATCTTAGTTATGATTAAGCATAATTATGTAGGAGATATTAGTACCCATAGTCACTCTTGTTATCTGTAAGTCTCTATTGACTTTTCGTACAGTAAGATATTTTATTTTAGATGCGTTATAGGAGGACCATTAGGGCACATATATAAGGTAATTGACAAGTATGGTCATGACCTTAGTTATGAATTTCAGATACACAGGTGTGTTTAGGAGATTCTGGTTATATAAGTTAATAACTCTGCTATGAAAGTTCCATTTCTGTTACTTATGCGATAGGTTATATTTTTATTTGAAAATTTTCGAGGACGAAATTTCTTTTAAGGGGGTAATAGTTGTAATAACCATAAATTTAAAATCATTATTCTAGAAATAAAAGAATAATAATAATTTATAATATACTAAACAATTATCTTATAATCCATCCTTCTGTATATCAAAACCATTATTATTATTTATAATTTACACAATAGGAAACCCTAATTAAGACACCCAAGTAATTCTGTACAAACCCTAGAATTTTCAGAATCAGGATTAGGGCCCCTAAAACTCAGGGGGGGTAAAACCTAGCTAACGATTATCCTAATAACTTGCGGAGGAAGTTGAAATTTTAAAAACTGTCGACTCAGCTAGGCTAGTCCCACACGTGGCCACCATATACGAAATTCATGACCCTTACGGACCGTAAGTATTATTTGTTACGGTCCGTAAGCAAGGGTAAAATTTGACTATAAATAGAGGACATTGGCACTCGAATTCTGGCACAAAAACGACGTTAAAATTTCAATTGTACGTCGAGTTATCGTCTGTTCACTATAATTAACACACACACGATCACGAAACGCTGCTGCAATCAGGGTATTAACTCGGTCGCTATTACGATTCATTGTCCGATCGATCAATGTACTCAATGGATATTTAAGTGCTGCCCACACTAGGGTGATGCTTTGTCATTAGTCGTGATTCCGACCGGATGTTGAGTGCCACCCGAATTCGGGGAATACTCTGTCCTACGTTGTGAATCCGATGGATGTTTAAGCATAGCACTTTGTCATTCGTTGTGAGGGTTGATCTCGTGAGTTATCGTAACTGCTGTATTAAGTTACTAACCTAGTTGTGTGCATGTTATTTAAATTAGGTTAAAAGACTAATCAGTAGTCTAAACTCTGCCCGTATAAATCTGAAATATTATCACAAAGGTAGCATCACTTTGAAATTATTAAGGTACGGATCCTTACCCCACTCCTTATTGCTTCATATTCAAATTGTTATAAACCACTAAATTAATATATCTTTTAAAACTCTTCACGTCTTTGATTATTGATTCATTTGACAGTCCGTTCGAATTCTATTCTAATCATTTGATATAAGTTTTCATGTCATGCGATAGTATTATGTTAGTTGTACTCATTATCGCATGTTCCAATATATGTTCTGTTTTGTTATGAAAATAAGTTTTATAAGATATGTGAATAAGACCATTTGTACTCTGATACCCTGAGTATCGCTTCTCGTGGAGTGTCCCACGAGCATGTTGTTGCGGCAACGACATCATGTGCTCCACCCGTGACGGAGAGATCAGTTCACGGCGTCTCTTAAGTACATGTGTGGTACATAAGGCTATTAGGAGGCGTATGGATCGATCCTAGGATTTAAGTATAAGGAGGTGGATAACGGGTATGCCAACTCGCCATCTCATGTGATAATTATGCAGGAGTAGCTACCTGTGTATTGTCACGTTTTAAGTTTGCTCATGGGTACATCCGTAAGATATGATTATGAAATTCGTTATTTGCTTCAAGTTTCATCCACATAAAGCGTTATTTGTTATTTGAGCCTAATATTCCGTACTGAGCATTCGGCTCATTCCGTAAATTTTTGTATATACAGGTCTGCATGTTACTTTGGGCGGGGAAAAGAGAGAAGAATAAAGCCTAGGAATAAATCCGAAGATGTTAGAAATCAAGTCGATGTGTCTGTTTGTATATTAAACTTAAGTTCAGTTGTTGAATCCTTGTCAAATAAATAAATGGAATTATGACTTTTATTTATGATATCACTATTATTGTGACACGTCAGCCCTTCCGGGTTGGGGTGTTACAAGTCACGTATTTAAAACAGGTTGCATTCATCATCAAGCTCATTGTATGGCATGTATTAATTATCCAATTCACATACAAATCCACATCCCATGTGACCAACGTAAATCAACACATAACACATAACAGTTATTCGAAGTCATACAAATCCGCAATTCATATATATGTTTTTTTAACAGTACTTAACAGCCAAATGTGCCATTCATAGTGACCAAATCATGTTTCCTCAGTTATAGTTAATCATCATTAACATACAGTAACAGGGTTCCATTAACCAAATCATCCTTTATTACACATGTAATAAACATCACAACCTACTGCCCATGCAAAGCTTTTCGGCGAAACACCCCTATGGCGAATCACCTGTCTTTCGTCGATATCACAGGTGACGAAACACCAATGTTTCATCGTGAACGGGTTTTGGCGAAATACCACTGTTTCGTCGTGAAGAACTTAGCCTGCAAACCCTAACAGTTTCATCGCATCATCATTATCATTATCTGTAACTGTTATCCAATCTACCCAAACATATCAGTCAACATGAAGTCGTTGATCTAGGCTAACATCTAATCTAACCACTTAATTCAGACCTGACGATTAACCACATAATATTAATTTAGCACAGTCATCTAGTTGAGTAAATAAATCGCACAAGAACAACCATAACCATGCATACAACTATCACTTAGATCTCAAGAACCCTAACCAATTCCATCCAATCTAATTATGTTTAACAAGTTATGCACATATAAGACATTAACACATTGCACATAATCAAATACAACTAACAGACTCAACATGAACAATAACATTACTAACCGAAAGGTGAAGAGTGGTGTTCGAGTGCACAGCTACGAGGGGGGGTGCTTCCTGTAGCCAATCGTAGTGAGAGTGAAAGGGGGTGCTTAAGGTTTCTGTGCAACAATTATATCTACAATATAACGGTGACAGTTGGGCCGCGCACACCCTGGGCCGAAGCCCATGTTCGGCGAAACATATTTTCTTCGAGGCCACATATTTTTCGTCGTGATGCATATGATGAAACACCAAGTGATTCCTCAAGTGAGGGTGTTTGCGAAAGTCCCATGTGTTAAGTTTATAAACTTAAATAGTTAACCATTTCATTATTTAACCAAATTATAGTACCATACACCAATTATATATTAAACATGTACAAGTTATATTGAAAACGAATTATGAAAGCACTTTGCGCAATGAGTAACGTGTCGAGGGAAGACCTTGAAAGCTCTGGTTTCACATCATCCCCAACTTGAAAGGAATTCCGTCCTGAAATTTGATAAGTAGCCCAAAAGTGGCGAGGTGTTAGGTCAGGATTACTGTGAATTTTCTGCAGGTACCACAAAAAAAGATCGAGAAGAGTTGGTGGATAAGCTCATAGATGCATTACCGAATGAGAATGACTGCTCTACATACGTAATGATCATTAAGAATAGTCTTGAATATGAAACTATGAGCTTAAACAAGTTAATTCAGAAACTTGAAAGTCACGAGCTAGAACAACGAAAGTTGAACAAGATGAACAACGCGAACATTCAACCGGATGTATACTTATATTATCGAGGAAGCTTATAGTCGAATGTTTAATCTCCCAAAATTGGTACAACTTTCAATGCTGAAAACTCATCTGGGTCACCTCAGAGAAGTTCCTCTAGTAGTGGTTTTGGGTTTTCGAGTTCAGACATAAATCCATCAACTCCATACACTCAGTCATCCCATGCTTCAAACAATCACCCAAACTAGAACAATTCCAATCCTAACATCATTCAAAGCAATATAGCAATAAACCTTAACAATTCACAAGGCATGAATGCACGCTAAACAATGGCATCGATTTTGGAATCCTACGAGAGTCATGTTACTTGGAAAATTGGAAACCTCAACATGACGAAGGAAGATTACGACCAAATCGATCCAGAAGAAATGGAATTAATCGATATCCATTGGTGCATGGCAAGTATAATCCGAAGGGCTCTACGTTTCATGGAAATTATGAGTAGACAATGTGTTGGAGGTCCTGATACCAAGCTTGGATTCGATAAATCCAAGGTGACATTTTTTCAAATATAAGCAAAAGGGATACTTCAAACGCGAATGTCCAAATTGCAAGGTAGATGACAATGTAAACCCGTTTCATGACGACTACTATCGCAAAGCCGTCTATCACCAAAACAAAGAACAACCGCCAAACTTCAATCGACCACAGATTAAAGATGGGTCGACGAAAGATAAGAGTCGTGCATTGGTGGTAACTAAAGATGACGAAGGATTTAATTAGAACAAATATATCCTGAGTGATGGTGTGGCTATGATGGCAGATATAGTAGAAAAGCCAGAGAAAGTGAGTGAATATAGTATTGCTGGACGAAGAAATGCCAGAATCAAAGTTGAATAAGCATCCGCTCCGAAATACGCTGAAGAGTCAGATTGTATTGTGACTGAAGATATGTATTATGGTCATAAAATGATTATCCCTTCTGAATTGACTTATTCTTTTGCAGGTTTATTTGAGACGCGGAGAAGATACTGTAGAACGGAAGAGGATGAACCTGAGAAGAAGCAAGTTGATGAGATAATAGACGAACCAGGAAATATTAGCTAAATACCTAACGAAGATTGTTGATCAAGCTATGATGGCAGATCTTAAAGAAGTAGACAAACAATTTGAGTTAGCTGAGTTATCATAGAAGGTTAAGTCAAAGTGTGATAATGTAGAGAGTGAGACAGTGTTAAAAACTGAGAGTAATGATGTGATAAAAACTTATGACACTAAGATTAAAACTGGGGTGCAGTGTAGGTAATGCATTGAAACATGCAGTGCCTGTACTAGCAAAGATGATATCATAAAATCAAAAATGGCTGAGCTCGATAAAACAGAAAATAATTTGAAACAAAAATGTGCAGAACTTGTTTCGAAAGAAGAAGTTCATGTTTTGAAACAAAAGGAAATCAATGAGTTTAAAAGGCAAATTGATCTTTTGATATGTGTTTCCAAATAGATACAAGAAGATAATAAAACTGCATGTTCTCAAAAAGACAATCTGATTAAAGAGCTCAAAGAACACATTGATTTGTTAAAATATGATGATAAAAATATGGAAGAGGCGTATGACACTATGAGTAGAAGCATCAATCAGTTCCTTGAGGTTTCTCAAGAAAATGAAGCAACAATTAGAATGTTAAAATCAACTGTTTCAGATAAACAAATTGCTATCAATAAATACATTGACGAAATTGCTGAACTTAAACAAAATCTAGAGAAAGCCCGCATTGAAACTGAGAGAGTGGATAAAAAACAGATTAGTTATTCATGTGCTCAGTACGTCTTGGATCATACCCTCTTGAAACCTACCAGGAAGGATGAGAATGGTAAAGATGTTTATGGTCACGGGGAGAATAGTGGTGTAGGGTATCACCGTGTCCCACCCCCTCTGCGTAATGGTTTTTCAAGGAAGAAACCATCAGGGGTGCAGAAAGCATTAAACATCAAGTTAAAATCTGAAAAACAAAAGAAACTGATGTTAAAACTGATGACAAACTGCCTGAAAACATTGATATCACATATGATAAAACTGACAAAACCAATGATGTGGTTGAATATGAGGTTGTGAAGAATGTGATAGAAAATGTTTTTAAAATGAAGATGAATCTGATAGTGAATCCACGAAGTTTCAAAGTCCAAAAGAACATTTTGAAGATGAGGAACGCCATTTCAACAATCATATTCCAAAGTCCAAAAACAACTCGAGTGATGATCCTACTCTGGTCATGTATCAGATGTGTGGTTCTGACAAGTTGTATTCGGATGAGGAATTTCCGATTCAGAACGTTAATGTGGACAAGATTGAAAAGGTTTACAAATTGGTTGTAGTGGATTTGTTAGAGGTTGAAAGTTTTTCAAACACGAAAAGGTTTTTGAACTTTAACAATGACAAAGCTTACTATAAAAAACCCAGAAACTCTCGTTTTCAAAACAGAAATCACAACAACAGGAGGTACGGGCCGGGTAATGGTAAGTACAACCAAAGAAAGAGGTTTCAAAAACCTGTGTATGTTGAGAAAATGAACTTTGTGAAAAGCACAAGTTCCGGAAGTGACAAAGAATCCGATATTTATCGTCAACCAAATGAGGAACTCTTTGCTCACCAAGAGAAGTATAAACATGCTGAGGGTACCAGTGTCATCACAAACAACCGGACGTGCTTTAAATGCAACGAGATTGGGCATATTGCAAACAAATGTCCCAAGCAAGTTCCTAAGCCTGCTTCTGTTCAAAAGAACCAAAAATCGGCAGATGTGAAACAGAAAGGGTCCGATGTTTGTACCAAAAGAAATTTTGAAAAGACCAAACGAATCTAAAAATAATGTTCAACCTGTCAAAAAGACGTTTAAACCAAAACAAACTGGTGAGACATGAAAACAAAATGCTAAGAAAGATTCGAAATCATTTGTAAAGAAAACTGGTTTTCAAAACCAAACATGGATACCTAAACAACCAGAAAAACCATATGTTGATGTCAAGAAGAAACAAACTTGTAGGATCGGATTCCGACCTAAACGAGTCGTTCGGAAGAGTTCTAGTCCGTTTCAGAGGCGGAAACTAAGAAACGGACGTGATAACAACTTGAAATACACTTTAATCCTTTTGTATATTGATTTTACACCATTACAATCAGAAGGAAAACCGGCAGCACCTCGGTATCACTTGTCAAAATCTGTTACAAATGACAAGAATGAACCACCTATATATAGCCTATTGATTTCGCTTGAAGATTCCTTAGTCAACTCAAGCGAAATCTTCAACTATGAATTCAAGCGAAAACAACAATCTACTATCATTCTGTTCAAGCGAAAACTTCTAAATATGACATTCTATTTTGTCTTCTAGTGAAGTGATGCAATCAATGATGTCACTTGTGTGATGTCATCATCAAGGATGATGACATCATGCCTGTTTAGATCCGCACCGAACCTGAGACTCGATATCAAGACGAAGACGACAGATGTGTGCACCAACAGACTCCCCCTCAGATGTTGACGAGTCTTAAGTGTCGAGTCTTCTTAATCTTCAGTCTTTATCTGTCTTTAGGCTTCCTTCACTCTAACTTTCTTCAACTAATCTCCACCTCGGATGATGTAACTCTCTTTAACAGAATCTCCCTCAAAACATGCTGGGATCGTAATTTGGCTTTTACAGGATCAGAATCGAAACCTGGCTCTCTATCTGCTCAGAATCCAGGCTATCCTGCACATCCTCTACCCAAAAGTAAGTTTCACAAAATTTAACATTCAACAAATTTAGAAACTACTTATAGATATTTTCAAATCAACTCAAACACCTGACATCATTTTTAACAACTTATGTTTTGGGACAATTTTAATTTCTGATAAACCACTTTCATGAATATCAATTTCATTTCAAACATCTTTTAAACAAAACTTTCCCAAACCTGTTCGACATGTTTAGCACTCGGAATTTTGAAAATCAACTTTTCAATATCAGTCGTCTAAAATCTTTTTGAATTTTTCAAAACTTATGCTAATACACACCGAAAATCTTTTTGGATTTTTTAAAATAACCGAAATGAAATGCAGAAATGAAATATTTACAAACAATATTTTTGTGAGTTTGTGTAAGAGGATCATATCAGTTTTTGAGACAAATCACCAACACCGTTAAGCTTTAAACATTTTAAGTTCTAAACAATTCACCTAGATTGTCAGTATACTTGTCCACTTAAATTTTCCCACAAAATTCAACTGCTTTGAGATACGAATTAGTGTTTTAGGACTTAAACATCTACATGTGTCCCACCTCAGTATATACTCCCGTATCCAGACCCCAGTATTCAGTCTTACAGGTGAGTATACCTAGATGATATCTGTAAGGGGTTAATTGCGAGGGCCGTGAGAGCTCAGGTCGATCTTTCGATACGCAGAGAGATGACGGCTTCGACTTTTGGTGGGTCCCCTTTAGAGGATCTTTTGAATTACAACAGCAATGACTATCAATTTTATTGTTTCATCAATTTGCTGAGGGCTGCGCTATTTTTCAAGCATGCGGAAAGTATTCTCCGGGGACTAGGCCATTGCTTCCGCAAAATCAGAAGTCCCGGGATAATACCCCAGATATCACTAAGCATAAAGACCTAGTATCTCAGAATACGGGACCTTCCAAACAAGATTTCAAGGGTTGCCTATATATCCTGGAGATGTTCCCCACGTAGACGCAAGAAAATTTTATGTTTATATCTCGTCACAATTTACTAAATGTGCAAAAACCTACTAACATATCCACAGTGAGATTGTTTATCACATTTATACCTTCCATTTCTTTAGCATGTTGTGACAGTCCACTGATGTACTATCATTTCCTCTTTTATACAACAAAACTCATTTTTGATTTTATCATGTTTTTGGCTTTTTTCAAATTTTCAAATGTTTTTGGATTTTCTGAAAATTTTTACTCCCCCTAAAATGCAAACACATTTTAGGAAATTTGAAAACAAACTGTACAATAAAGTGACAACCGATATCAAATCGCTTCAATTCGCCATCCACTTGGCATAAACAATCAGAACTCCCCCTTACAACAAACTATTTTCCCATTGTGATTTCAAAACACTTAAGTTTGTTTTAATCAAATGGTTTTTCCGGAAAATAAGTTTGATTTTACCAATTGTAGGTTAGGGGTGTGGCTCATCACATTGTCTTTCAAAATATCACTTTTAAGCATGGTCCAATCAAGTTCAACTTAATGACCTTGATTAACCACTTGTCAATGAAAACCTCTTTTAACCACTTACTGGTTCATTTCACCAACCATAATCACTTGTAAATCGAAGTATAACAATTTAAATATACCACCTGTACTTTACCAACTGTACCACATGTAGGATCATTTGCTAAGAAAGATGCCGATACATGCTCCACTCTTACCAACCTGGGAGCTCCGGCAAGTCCGGATTTTTACTCAAACATTATGTCCACCCAAGCCTCACCAGCCTTGGGTGATTTTGGAACACATCTATCCCACCAACATTTTGATTTGTAAAATTCTTTGGCACCCTTAACCTTCCTATCAACCATCTTTCCGAAAATATGTTTGACTTTCCCATTGAAAGCCTTCTCAACATCAAATTCTCCCTTAGCAGCGAAGAATTGATTTGAGATCTCAACCTTCCCAACTTTAGACTTCCAATTTTCCTTTGACAATGGAGGAAAATTCTCATCGTTCAACTCAGGAACGGAATTCACAATCTTTTTCTCAATCAAAGACTCCTCTGATTTTATGGAATCAGACTCATTGTCAGAATTACCCTCAGATTTAACCACCCACTTTTGCTTGTTCATATCACCTTTTCTTTTGTAAAACCGTTTTGAACTTTCTCCTTCCTCAGAAGTAGAATTTTCAAACTTTTTAACAATTTTTACAGGTTGTTCTTTCTTATCAACACAAGTCTTTCTCAAAACATAGTTGGAAGAAACTTTCTGTTTTTGGTAGTTGGTCTTGGGGCAATTCCAAGCTATATGTCCAACTTCCTGGCATTTGAAACAGGTTCTTCGATCAACTCTTTGAGCGAACTTTCTCACATTCTTCTTCACTTCAGCAAGAAACTCTTGATTCGACTGCTTCCAGAACGGTTTCTTCTGCTCATCTTCACAACTTCCACCTGAAACAAATTTTGTTTTTGGTTTATAAGTTTTCTGATTTTTATAATTTTCTGAAGAATTGAAACCAAGACCTTTCTTTTTGAGATTACTGTTGTGGTTTGGTTTCTTTCGATAACCTGAACCATAACCGTAACCCTTTTTCTTGTTCAATCTCTGTTGAACTCTTGAAGTGTACTTTTTAGGTTGTTCATGAAGATTTAAATCTTTTATTTCAGAAATATTAATTTCTGTCAGTTTGAAAGCCTGTTTAATCATTTCAGTTTTGACACTTCTTATTGGAAATTCCTCATCAGAATATAATTTGTCTGAATCGTACAAAGTATAAGCCACTTTGATTGATCCGTCATTCAAATTAGATTTTGATAACATGAATTCTCTATTGTAAACCCTGTTAACTGGTGAACTCGGACTCTTTTCTGACAAACTCGGACTATTTTCTGACGAACTCGAACTCTCAGATTTAGACTCCGACTTTAACTCTTCATCCGTATCCAACACCTGATCAACAACTTTCTTTATTAACTCAGACTCATGATCAGTGTCAGACTCTGTGAATGTAACATCAATATTGTCTGGTAATTCATCAATGATTTCAGACTTTAACTTGATGTTGATTGCCTTTTTTAGACGCTCCTCGTTAGGATTCCTTGGAGAATAAGTTTCATGGATCGGGGGCGGACATCTGTTATACTTGACACTTGGTTTCTTACCAGTATCAGTATCTTCAGTCTTTTTCTCCTTGAATGCCTCCAAACCTGCAACAGTAGGATAAACACGATCAATCAAATAATCACAAGTAGTATAGCTTAGCAACAATCGTTTAATCCTTTCACTCTCAATCTTCTTAAGTTCCACTTCCTTCTTCAGTTTAGCACAATCTTCAATATACTCATTAATGACTTTCTGCTTTGTCATTAATGTTGCACTCATTTTATCCATTGCTTTTTCGGTTTCTGTATTCGTCTTTTTCAGACTATCAACTGTCCTGTTCAGAACATCATACGACTCCTTCACATACTTCACATCAGACAGTAAATCTTCTTTAATCTTTTCTAATTCAGCAATCTTCTTATCTTTCTCCTCACAATGCTTACAAGACTCCTCACATTTCAAACACGATTTTTCAACTTCAACCAATTTTTCAACTATCTTTTCAACCTCGACAGTCTTTTCAACTTCAACGAGTTTCTCGACTTCAACAATTTTTTCTACAATCTTTTCAATCACTGGTTCTTCATATTCTATTTCAGCTTTCTGTCCCTCAGTTTCCTTTGTTGAACTTTCTTCAACTTCTGCTTTGTCAGTTTCTACTTTTGCCTTTTTCTAGATATCCAACTCATGCTCCTCAATCTTCTGAATAAATTTTGCCAGTTTCATATTTTCCTTTTTTCTCATATTTTTTACAATCAACAGATAATTTCCCCATTTTTGCTGTGGTAATGCATTAGCAAGTTTATCAATCCATTCATCATCATTTTTCTTAATTTTCAATCTTTCCATTTCCACGACTAAATGACAATATCTATCAATGGTCATCATTGTTGTTTCATGGTCAAAAGCTACAAACATGTCAAATGACTTCTTCAACAACTCCCTTTCCATGTTTCAAAGTCAAAGTTTCACAAACACAATCAGTTTAAAGATTTTTCAATTAACTGAAACAAACTGGTACTCGAACTGATGATTTTCAGTGCGGACTGAATGTTGACCAACTGTACGGATTGAATGTTGACCAACTGTGCGGACTGAATGCAGATCAAAATCAAGTAACCTGACCCTTTGAAACCTTTGAACTCCAAAACGTACAAACTGACAGAAACCACGACTCAAACCACACGACCTCGGTATACACCGTACGAAGTGAACATATTTTGTGCGAATGAATTTTAATGTCAAACCACCCAACCTGTAGATTCTATTCAAACAATTTTAACTAAATTCGCACACGACTCGATCAACTAGCACATATAAACTAATATATCATAAGCAATTTCAAATCACACAATGCATATAATCGAAAATTTCAATTTACAATTCTATCATTCATATCGATACTCACAAACAGACAATTTTCACATAAATCGAGATATTACACAAATAACATTGCATGCAATCTGACATCCTAAGTAGCCGTCATCATTCACTCAATTTGAACTTTGGGTCACAAAATCACAAGTATCGATTTATAATGATTGTACCTCTAAACATACATTCACATGATCACATTAAAACTATGTATCAAAAAGAGCCGACACTAAGAATCTTGGGCTGAGTACTTTGATATTACTCAAAATCTGATTGGACCCTTCTTGTTTTCATGCAAAATCTGATCAACTCATATGCAATGTTTCGATTTTAATATTGAGAATCAATTGTGATTGGACCTAAAATAACACTAAGCCGACAACTTGCTTTAACAAATATCACGTGCACTATCTTGAACCAAACAATCATATGACCTCATGACACTCTAATATGATTGATATCACATGCAATCACTATAACCAATATATTCACATGTATACTTTTAATGAACCGAATCTGAAAGGAATCGATGCACTATATAAACCGATATATTCACAACCAGATAAGCTGACTTAAGCAGACAATTGGTTTTCAATGAACAGCAAAATTCAGTTAAGACATCAGAATATTTCAAGTGAACTGCAGGTTTCAAGCAGATGCCAACGTATTTTCAAGTGAAATCTTGTGTATTATATATCAGATTCAAGCGAGATCTTCAATTATCACACAATATTCAAGCGAAATCTAGCAACAATTTGAACTTTCAAGCGAGATCTAACAAAAATCTCAAGCGAAATCTGATGACATCAGCATTTTCGATCATATTTTGGACTGATTGAACGTGTAAATGACCGAATTACGTTCTGAAACTTTCAAGGATTGATTAAACCATGTTTGCGCACAATATATGTAAAATTTAGCCGATTTTATCCGTAAAAAGTTTTAACTTTTGAAAAAGAAAGGTTTAGAAACAGATTTTCAAGCTGAAAATGGCAAGAACTCCTCGTCCTGAGCTCTGATACCACTTGTAGGATCGGATTCTGACCTAAACAAGTCGTTCGGAAGAGTTCTAGTCCGTTTCAGAGGCGGAAACTAAGAAACGGACGTGATAACAGCTTGAAATACACTTTAATCCTTTTGTATATTGATTTTACAACCTTTACAATCAGAAGGAAAACCGGCAGCACCTCGGTATCACTTGTCAAAATCTGTTACAAATGACAAGAATGAACCACCTATATATAGCCTATTGATTTCGCTTGAAGATTCCTTAGTCAACTCAAGCGAAATCTTCAACTATGAATTCAAGCGAAAACAACAATCTACTATCATTCTGTTCAAGCGAAAACTTCTAAATATGACATTCTATTTTGTCTTCTAGTGAAGTGATGCAATCAATGATGTCACTTGTGTGATGTCATCATCAAGGATGATGACATCATGCTTGTTTAGATCCGCACCGAACCTGAGACTCGATATCAAGACGAAGACGACAGATGTGTGCACCAACAAAACTTTTTCGACTGCACAAGTCAAGAAGTATGTTCCAAAAATTATACAACCTTGTGAACCAAAGCCGGTAACTCTACCCAAGACCGGTAAGGCTTGGGTATCCCTCTTTAAGTAATCACTTTCATTCATGTGCAGGGGCTCCCGAGGTCAATACTTTCAAAGTGGTTAATGGATAGTGGAGCTTCTCGAAACATGAGAGGGATGCTAGCCTTGTTATATGATGTAAAATCTATTTGTGGAGGCTATATAGGGTTTGCTGGTAACCAAGGTGGTAGAATGACCTTGGAGATATCACACACTGTTTTTGAAATTTTTGATTTTAAATCAAGTTTCAAATTAATGAACTTGTTTTATTTTCAGAAACACAATCAGCTTACTTAGATTTTGAAACTCAGCATCTCAGACATTGGTTGTCGAAAATAAAGCAGAATCAAAAATCTTTTTGTATTTTCTGAAAATATAAAGCAGTAAAGAAATATGTACAAACATATTTACAGACAATATTTTTGTTTGAGTATGCGTTAGAGGATCATATCAGTTTCTGACAAGTCACACGTACCGTTGAGCTTTTTAACACTTTAAGTATTAAACAATTAACTTAGATTGTCGATATACTGATCCACTTAAATTTTCACACAAATTTCAACTGATTCAGGATACGAATTAGGTAAATTAAGAACTTAAACTCATTCATGTGTCCCACCTCTTGAATATACTCCCGTATCCAGATCCCAATATTCAGTCTTACAGGTGAGTATACCTAAATGATATCTGTAAGGGGAATAAATTATAGTACGAAACCGTGAGAGCTCAGGTCAGAACTTCCGTTCAGCAGAGAGATGACGGCTCGACTTTTGGTGTGTCCCCTTTAGAGGATCTTTTGTATTACAACAACAATGACTCTCAATTTTATTGTTTCATCAATTTGCTGAGGGCGACACTATATTTCAAGCATGCGGAAAGTATTCTCCAGGGACTAGGCCATTGCTTCCGCAAAATCAGAAGTCCCGAGATAATACCCCAGATATCACTAAGCATAAAGACCTAGTATCTCAGAAAGAGGGACCTTTCAAACGAGATTTCAGGGGGTTACCTATATATCCAAGTAGTGTTCCCCACGAAATAAGTAAGTTTGAATTTAGGTTTATATCCTGAAAAAGTTTACTAAGTGTATAAAAATCTACCGACACATCCACATTAAGATTGTTTAACACATTTTGACTTTCCAATTCTTTAGCGTACTGTAATAGTCTACTGATGTACTATCATTTCCTCTTTTTACACAAAAACTCATTTTCATTTTTTAATGTTTTTGTCTTTTTGCCAATAGGTTTTTATCATGTTTTTGTCATTTTCAAATTTTCAAATGTTTTTGTATTTTCTAACAACATTACTCCCCCTAAAATGCAAAATCATATAAAGAAAATTTGACAACCAACACTGATAGCTTTGTCTCGCCATCCATTTTCTGCTTCAAGTGCTCTGATTTGCATAAAATATACATACCCCGATGATTTACAACACATTGATCTTAACAGTTTGAAAACCGTTTTTCAATCTGATGAAAGTAATCATGTTTGTTCAGCCGTGAGGGTTTCGGCGTATTCAATCAACACATATTTTTGTATTTTTCTATTTTTGACAAACTAAAACATATTTTTGGTTTTTAATTTTTCAAATTTTTAGGGTTTTTGAAAATATTGTTTATTTATGTACAGAATGAAAATAAACTTCCTGCTTCAACCAACACAGGATCCAGCAGCCTCCTCTCCTCGTTGTGCCAGGCTGCTCCAACCTCCATTCTCACAATCTTTGAATTCCATGAGCACCTACACAAACAAACTACTCAATTACTTGAACAATTTAGCCCAGGTCTATTGAACCTTAGGCATTTCAACACAATAATTTTCATTCAATGCTGGAAATTCTTTGTCATTTAACTTCAACTTTCTCATCTTTTACCAATTTAACATGTTTCTTAACACTCCATGTTTGACCTTTTGGTGTTCCTCGTTTGTAAAAATGAGAATCTTTTTGAACACTTTGATTTTGAACAACGTTTTTTGGTTTCCAAAACTCTTGTGGTTTTGTTATATCAACAGTTGTTTTCCAACTTTGAGTTGTTCTTAATCTGGGTGTGTGAGAATTCCATGTCTGTCTTGAATCGAACCTGTTTAGGTTTGATTTCCAATTTTGATTCGAAGCAAACTTGTTTGTGTTGTACATCCAAGTTTGTTTTGAATCAAATCTGGTTGACCTTTGTCTCACATTCTCAGATTTTTGTTTCTCAGCATCAATCTTCTTTTTGTCAACATCCACAGGTTTTAGATTAGGACACTTGCGTGCAAGATGTCCTTTTTGATCACATTTGAAACATGTTCTCATGGACACATCTTTGACCTGTGGTTGTTGCTTTTTCTTTTTAGCAAAGAACTCATCATTAGACTGTCTCAATTTGAGTTCTTTTTCTTCTGCTAGACTATTTCCTTGAATAAAACTCATTTTTGCCTGATAATTTGGCGTCTCATTTTTGTTTCGAATATGTTTCTTCTAATAACCCAACCCAGCTTTCATGTTCTTCTTTTTGAAACCAGGTTTGTTATACGAACCTTTATGACTCTTACCAACAAACTTTGAAATCACAGACTTCTCAATCTCAACCATTTTGAAAACTTTATCAACCTTTTCTGAAATCACATTCTGAATCGGGAAAACAACATCTAAGAACAATTTGTCCTATCCAATCATGGTATAAACCAATCCTTTTGAATCATCATTCAAACTTTCCTCGGATTTTTTGTTTTTCAGATAACCATCATGAAGATTTCCTTCATCTTCATCCTGTGATTCAGATTTACCTGTAACAACTGACTCTTCTTTCAACACACTTTCAACGACTTTACCTACCACCTCTGAATCATGAGAATCATCAGATTTGGAATAGGTTATGTCAATGTTGTCTGGCAATTGGTCTACCATGTTGAAAGCTTTTTCGACCTTTTCCTCATCATAAAATGCAAATTTTCCCGGTGGTGGAACTTGATGAAACTCTTAGCCAATGCCTTTCTTGTTCTGCTCAGACTCACCATCACCCGGTTTTATATTGAAAATTCATTCAAGCACATATGCCGACACGTGGTAACTCTTTAACTTGTTGTTATCCTGTTCTAAATCAGCAATCTGTCACTTTAACTTAGCAACATCCTCAATATAAGAATTAACAACATCTTGTTTTATAGAATACATTCTTTTAAGCTCTTTGGTTATTTCAGACAGATAATTCATTCTTGATTGAGCATATTTCATTTCGTCTTTCACTTTTTCATATGACTCTTTCGTAATATGATATGATAATTTCATAGAGTCATATTCCTTTTTTCATTTCTTGACAAGCAATTTCTTTTTGTTCACATTCATTTGTCATTTTCAAAACATTCTCTTTCAAAACTTCATTTTCCTTTTCTAATTTGTTACATTTTTCTGAAAGTTTTTCATCATTTTCTATAAAAACTTTTTTCTTTTTCTAGCATTTCTTTGCATTTTTCTTTGAAAATCTTTTCAAATTTTGTGAACTCAAAATCTCTTGTTCGAAATTGCTCATCTTTTTCAGTACAAGCTCTGCACGGTTCCATGCATTTCTTGCACTGATCAATCAGTTTCAAGTTTTCAGAATCAGAATTTACCTCAGTGATTGGCACTTCGGTGTTTTCAGCAACCTCTGTCTGCTCAGCAACATTCTGCTTTTCTTCAACACCGACTTCATCACCAACATTATCAGCTTCCTCATTCTCATTCTTTTCTTCTTTTTCTTCTTTCTTCACCTCTTCTTCAATCTGTTGTTCTTCAGTAACAGCTTTGTCAACCTCTTCATTCACAACAACTTCTTCACTTTTGATTTCCTTCACAGCTTCAACTTCAACAGTTTCTGCTTTAACCTCTTCAGCAGCTTTCTTCAGATTGTTCACCATTTCTTCAACATTCTTCTTCATTCTCTCCTCATCCCTTTTTCTCAAACACGATAACATAGCATATCTGATCTCCTTTTCAAATCTCTTAGCGTATGTGTCATCTTTCAATACATTTCTATAGTATTCAGCTCTCAACGGGACTTTGAGAAGAACATCATCGAAAATTATGTCTTTCTTGGGAACAACCGGTTCTCCTTCTCTATTATAATAACATTCTCTCTTTTTATCCCATCTCTTACTACTGACAGCCATCTCATACTCCTCTTGCATATCCTCCATTCTGTTGTAGACCATGTTTCTTTCTCTGTAAGTCTTCTCACTCAAGATCTCTTCTCGAGTTTTTTATTTGACCTCAACTTTTTCTTCATGGACTTCAGTAGTGTCTTTGTCTTTGTTTTCATCTTGAATTTCAGCAACAAAATCAAACTTTCTTTCTTCTGTCATAGCTCTCCCATGAGCTGTTTTTCGAACATTCTCTAAACAATCTTCTTCTGGACAAACTGTGCTCCAGTCAAATCCTTCATCGGGAGAGATTACTGCATATGCTCTTGACTTTTCTTTTGGTTTATCTTCAATCAACTTTGGCTATTCTCTGCTTCGATGGTAGATCGCCTTTCGATAATAGTCATCGTTGAAAGGACGTTCATTTCCTTCAGCACCTTCAGAGTTTCTGCATTCTCTTTTGAAATGACCCTTTTGCCTACATCTGAAGTAGGTCACTTTGGATTTGTCAAATCCAAGCTTTTTTGATGCACCTCCAAGAGATTGTTTTCCGGTAATCTCCATATACCTCTGAGCTCTGCGAATACAACTAGCTAAACACCAACGGATGTCAATGAGCTCCATCTCTTCAGGATCAATCTGGTCATAGTCTTCTTTGGTCAATTCAGAGTTTCCAATTTTGCCAGCTACTAGACCTTCATATGACTCCAGAACAGATGCAAGAAAACTCATTTGTTGCTTTGCTGCATTGATGCTCATTGCAGGAGAATTCTTCAGTTTAAGAGCAATGTTGCACATAATTTCTTCAGATTCATAAGAATTTGTCTTTGAAGATGAATGATATCCAGAATGATGACTTGTTGACGTTGTTGGTGGTTCTTTCATCTTTTCACCACTAAATGCTGTTTTTGGTGAACCAACGCTTTTATCAGAAGGCACACTGCCATTGTAGTACAAGCCAACGTTCTGTTGATGTGAAGAATCAGTCATCTTGTTTTGCTTTTGTAGCTCCAGATCATGACTTTCAATCTTTTCAAACAAAGCATCAAGAGTAATTGTATCATACAAAGCATCATTTTTCAAAATAAAAACAAACGTTTGCCACTGATCAGCTCGTGGTAACGCTTCAATCACTTTGTCTATCAATTCCTCTCTTGGTTTCACTATCTCAAATCTCTCAAGTTCAAGTTTTAAATGACAAAACCTCTCAATCATTTGCCTCACTGTCTCTCCTTTAATACAATCAAACAGATCAAATTCTTTCTTTAATAAAGCGATTTTGTTCTTTTTAATTTGTTTACCCCCCTCAGCTTTAATTCGTAAAGCTTCCCAAACAGATTTAGATGACTCGTCATGTTTTAGTAATGCAAAAATATCATTTCTGATTGCTGACTGGATCAATGCTATCATTCTCTGTTCAGCACCGAATTCAGATTTATCTTCTCTGGAAAACTTCTTGAATACAAGATCTTCGCCTTTATCATCTTTTGGTTTTTCATATCCATACTCCAAGCAGAACCAACTTTCATGAGCATAAGCTTTCGCCCAGTTAATAAACCGTTCCTTCCACCATGTATAATCCTCAATGCTTTCCAGAGTTGGAGGCTTTGAGTGAGTTCCATAAAAGTTATCATGCTTGATGTTTTCATTGATCGCCTTCGTGATTGTTTTTGGTGTAACATTTTGTAAGCTCGGATGATTCGGATGTGAATGCATTGAAAAATGTGTTGTAGAATTCCTCAGCCATGATGTAAACCTTGACAAATAATCAAACAAACACAATCAATACAATCAATATCAAATAAATTGTACCAGACTGACACTCGATCGACGTGAAATAATCGTGACACGAAAAAGTTCACTATCGAGCGAAATAACACTTATGAGCGAAATGTGGTTTTAACACTTGAAGCGAAATCACTTAAGGACCCTTGAAGCGAAATCAAACTTGATCTATGAGCGAAATCACAAGACTAATGTCCTCTGGAGCGAAACCCCAAGGTATTATAACCATATAAGCGAAATCATGTTGTCCTATAAGCGAAATCACACATATCTAGTCCACAAGAGCGAAATCAGGTGTCTTAAAAGCGAAACCCCTTAATTTTTGTGACACAAGAATGAAATCCTGATGACAAATAAGTGAAACCAGGTGACAAATAAGCGAAATTAAGGTCTTTGGTGTTCGTATGAGCGAAACCTTTATGTTCAGAAGAACGAAATTACACCTTGTCCATAAAAGCGAAACCTAGTCCGAACCAATTTTAGACCATTTTTAATCCGAATTTCAGTATGAAACTTTCCAGGGTTTATCTATATTCAATTTTAAACAATCTGTGAAATTTTGATCCGGTTTTGACCAGTAAAACTTTCGGAAATGATGAAAGAAAGTGTAGAAGTCAGAATGAGGATGATATCAAGCTAAACTCTTCTTCCTGAGCTCTGATACCACTTGTAGGATCGGTGTTTGACCCGATTGAGTCGATCAGAAGAGCTTTATGTCCAGTTCAAAGGCGGAATCAGAGAACTAGACGCGAAAACAACTTGATACTATAATATCTGTCAATTATATTACTTTTAACAATGATTACAACCTTGACAGAGTTCGGCAGCACTTCGTTACAATTTCTGGATCCGTGAGCGAAATCTGCAACTTTATGATTTCGCTTTTATGGACATTGTCCATATGAGCGAAATCATTTGTTTAACCAATAAAATTCGACTCTCGAACCTCGAGCACTGGATATCCTAACCTATCCTATTACGTTACATGATACAAGACGAAGTCAATAGACGTAATGCACTAACACATGATTGTGTACGTACTCAGTAATCGCTGAATGATGAAAAGCATAAAAATTGGTCAGTTTGTGAGTTTTCACAACTTACTAGAAAAGTCATTGTGATTGTGTTTTCATTTTTAAAAGATTTAAAATTGTTTTATTTCTTTGTTTTGTTAAAGCATTAGATATCCTCTGCGCATAACAAAGTATCGGACTGGATGTTAGTGCCTGGACGTTTCTGCTTTATTTTACTTGGTGTTTCGTTTAAATATTGGATCACCTCTGTGTATATGGGAATATCGAACTGGTGATTAAGAGTTAAACAATTTCAACTTGTTTTTAATTCTTATTTTGTTTGAACACTAGACTTTCCCTTGTATCGAAAGATCTACCGGATTGTTAATGTTTAAACATTCTGCGTTGTTTTCACACAAATCACAGTTGATGAAAGTTTAAAGTCATTACTTGAGTCAGTGTATTACATGATAAGGGGATATACTGAGATCGTGCGGTCCATAGGAACTTAGTGCAAATTGTTGGTGCACTACATCTGTCGACTTCGTCTTGTATCGAGTCTAGATCTTAGATTGTTAGATTAGGGCAGATTGTACGAGATTTACCGAGAAAGTTAATTCCACATATATGGACATGTCCGTATGAGTGGAATCACTCATGTACGTATGAGTGGAATCACTCATGTCCGTATGAGTGGAATCACTCATGTCCGTATGAGTGGAATCACTCATGTACGTATGAGTGGAATCACTCATGTCCGTATGAGTGGAATCACTCATGTTCGTATGAGTGGAATCACCTATGTCCGTATGTGGGGAATCAGGTTTTTAGGTTTTTAGATGTGATTTCGCTCCAAAGGACATGTGATTTCGCTTTTATGGACACCATGTCCATATGAGCGAAATCATCCTCACTATATATAGTCTTCATGAGCGAAATCATTAGTAGTCTTCTTGTTTCCGGTAACGAACTGCTGCCGAAGTGCCGATTGACTTGTAATCAGTGTGAAATCAATATACAAGGCAAGATTTAGTAGAACAAGCTGTTTTTAGTGTCCGTTTATTGTTATTCCGCACCTTAAATGGATTAGAACACCTCCGATTGACTCGTTCGGGTCAGCACGCGATCCTACAATTGGTATCAGAGCTCAGGTCGAGGAGTTCTGCTTATATCAGCTTGTTATCATCCTTATTTCTAGCTTCTACACCTTCTTTCATCATTTCGGGAAGTTTTCACCGTTGGAATTGGACGAAAATTTCATAGATTGTTTGATATAGGATAATGACAAACCCTTGAAAGTTTGAGACTGAAATTCGAAGTATAAGTGGATCAAATTGGTGTACGAAGTGATTTCGCTCCAAGGGACTATCTTAGGGTTGATTTCGCTCCAAGAGACACTCATTACCTTTGATTTCGCTCCAAGAGACACTCATTATTTCTGATTTCGCTCCAAGGGTTCATCTTAGATCTGATTTCGCTCCAAGGGACCATCTTAGATCTGATTTCGCTCCAAGGGTTCATCTTAGATCTGATTTCGCTCCAAGGGACCATCTTAGATCTGATTTCGCTCCAAGGGTTCATCTTAGATCTGATTCCGCTCCAAGTGCAAGTTTCTGATTCCGCTCCAAGTGCAAGTTTCTGATTCCGCTCCAAGTGCAAGTTTCTGATTCCGCTCCAAGTGCAAGTTTCTGATTCCACTCCAAAGTGCAAGTTTCTGATTCCACTCCAAAGTACAAGTTTCTGATTCCACTCCAAAGTGCAAGTCTCTGGTTCCACTCCAAACTGAAATTTTCTAATTCCACTCCAAATTGCATTTTTCGACGAAAGCTAGTTTGAGAAATTTTACATTATCTAATCATGGCCGAAGAGTTTTACAACGCGTTTGCCACACCAGTCGCTCCGGTTACAGCTGCTGAAGCATTGTACAATGAAAATGAGACGGGAACTCATCAGAAACCGCCAAAACTTATGTACATTGAGGATTTTAAAGGATGGCAGAATCGATTTGAGAACTGGGTGCAAGCCTACAAATTTGATGCATGGTGTTCGTTGGAGAAAGACTATGAAAAACCGAAAAACGAACGTGGGCTTGTAAAGGATTTCTGTGACTTTTCGGAAGCTGACAAATTGAAGTATACTAGTGAGAAAATGATGATCAGTATTCTTCAACAGGCAATCAAAGAAGATATATTTGTTTTGCTTCAACACGACAATACAGCTAAGTCAATTTGGGAAGCATTGATTCAGAAATTCAAAGGAAGCGCGGATATGATTAAAAACAGAAAGGCATTGCTGAAGAAATCATTCGATATGTTTGTAGCTTTTGATTACGAATCAACGAAACAGACAATTGACAGATACTGTCATCTTGTCTTGGAAATGGGGAGATTAGATATAAAGAAGGATGATGAGGAATGGGTGGATAAACTTGCTGAGGCATTACCACAACAGAAATGGGGAACTTATTTGTTGATTATCAAACACATGAGAAAATCAGAGAATATGAGTCTAGCAAAGTTTATTCAAAAGATTGAAGAGCATGAGTTGGATATTCAGAAAACGGCTATCATGACAAATCCAAACGCCAAACAAGATGTTAGTTTGTACTACCGGGGAAACAAATTTGAGACTACTCCCAGTCCAAGCCCAAAGATTCAAACTGGTTACAGTGCTGATGGTTCTTCTAGTCCAAATGTTAGTACAACAACTCAAAGTGGTGGTTATTCATCATCGTTCTCAAGTTTTGATCCAAACAGCACAACATCAAGTTCTCAACGACAAAACTCAACAAATCTTCAGTGCAATGTTACTTTAAACATTCAAAATGGTCAGAATTTGTCTCCGGAAGTTGCCAAGCAACACATGGCATCACTGGTTACTATGTTAGAATCTTACGAAAGTTTGATCGGTGGGAAGATTGGGAATCCGATGCTTACCAAAGAAGATTACGACCAAATTGATGCTGAAGAACTTGAAGTAATGGATATCAAATGGTGCTTAGCAAGTGCTTGGAGGAGAGCTGAGAAGTTTCAAGAGATTACTGGTAGGGATGAATTTCGAGGAATGGCTACCTCTCCATTGGGATTTGATAAATCAAAGGTTACCTGTTTCCATTGTAAAGGAAAAGGTCATTTTAAACGAGAGTGCAAAAGTAAAGAAACTACCGGGAATCAAGATAGAAACAATTATTATCATAAATCAATCTTCCATCAGACTACTCAACAACCTCAAATTGTACATGCTCATGCTACTGATGATGGAAAGAAGAAAGCTTTACTTATCCATCAAGATGGTGAATTTGTTGCTGAAGGATTTAGTTGGGATAAATACATACCTGGTTTAGCTTGTGTTGCAAGAATACTAGGTGAAGAAGCTAGTGAGAAAAGAATCCAGATATTTCCTGATCTTGGAAGCGATGTGGATACCGATGATGAGGAAGAACATCTCAACAGAGCTAGAAAAGGCATTGATCCTACTAGTTTTAATTTGTTTTTTGCAGATAAAATGGAGATGCTGTATCAAAAGAAGATGGCAAGATTGAGGAAATAGTTGGAAGCAACAAGAATGCTAGCTAATGAAAAAGCAAAGACAGAAGCTGGAAAAGAGAATGTTGAACCAGCAACTGAGAAAGTAGTTGAGAAAGTTGTTGAAGTGGAGAAAGTGGTGGAGAAACTCGTTGAAATTGAAAAAATAGTCGAAGTTGAAAAAATTGTGGAAGTAGAAAAACTTGTTGAAGTTGAAAAAGTTGTTGAAGTAGAGAAAATTGTCGAAGTAGAGAAGATCATCGAGGTTGAAAAGATAGTTGAAAAATTGGTTGAAGTTGAAAAACCATGTTCGAAGTGTTCAGAATCTTGCAAAGTTTGTGAGGAGAAAGATATGAAGATTACTGATTTAGAGAAGATTAAAGAAGATTTATTGTCCGATGTGAAGTATGTAAAGGAGTCGTACGATGTGCTGAACAGGACAGTTGATAGTCTGAAAAAGACGAATACAGAAACCGAAAAAGCACTGGATAAAATGAGTGCAACATTAATGACAAAGCAGAAAGTCATTAATGAGTATATTGAAGATTGTGCTAAACTGAAGAAGGAAGTGGAACTTGAGAAGATTGAGAGTGAAAGGATTAAACGATTACTGTTGAGTTATACTACATGTGATTATCTGATTGATCGTGTTTATCCTACTGTTGCAGGTCTGGAAGCGTTCATGGACAAAAAGACTGAAGATACTGATACTGGTAAGAAACCAAGTGTCAAGTATAACAGATGTCCGCCCCCGATCCATGAAACTTATTCTCCAAGGAATCCTAACGAGGAGCGTCTAAAAAAGGCAGTCAACATCAAGTTAAAGTCTGAAATCATTGATGAATTACCAGACAATATTGATGTTACATTCACAGAGTCTGACACTGATCATGAGTCTGAGTTAGTAAAGAAAGTTGTCGATCAGGTGTTAGATACGGATGAAGAGTCAAAGTCGGAGTCTAAGTCAGATAGTTCGAGTTCGTCTGAGAAGAGTCCGAGTTCACCGGTTAACAGGGTTTATAATAGAGAATTCTTGTTATCAAAATCTAATTTGAATGACGGATCAATCAAAGTAGTTTATACTTTGTATGATTCAGACAAATTATATTCTGATGAGGAATTCCCAATAAGAAGTGTCAAAACTGAAATGATTAAACAGGTTTTCAAATTAACAGAAATTAATATTTCTGAAATAAAAGATTTAAATCTTGCTGAAAAACCTAAAAAGTACACTTCAAGAGTTCAACAGAGATTGAACAAGAAAAAGGGTTACAGTTATGGTTCAGGTTATCGAAAGAAACCAAACCACAACCGTAATTTCAAAAAACAAGGTCTTGGCTTCAATTCTACAGAAAATTATAAAAATCAGAAAACTTATAAACCAAAAACAAAATTTGTTTCAGGAGGAAGTTCAGAGGATGAACAGAAGAAACCGTTCTGGAAGCAGTCGAATCAGGAGTTTCTTGCTGAAGTGAAGAAGAATGTGAGAAGGTTTGCTGAAAAAGTTGATAGAAGAACATGTTTTAAATGTCAGGAAGTTGGACACATAGCTTGGAATTGCCCCAAGACCAACTACAAAAAACAGGAAGTTTCTTCTAACTCTGTTTTGAGAAAGACTTGTGTTGATAAGAAAGAACAACCTGTAAAAATTGTTAAAAAGTTTGAAAATTCTACTTCTGAGGAAGGAGAAAGTTCAAAACGGTTTTACAAAAGAAGAGGTGATTTGAGTAAACAAAAGTGGGTGGTTAAATCTGAGGGTAATTCTGACAATGAATCTGATTCCATAAAATCAGAGGAGTCATGTGTTGAGAAAAAGATTGATAATTCTGTTCCTGAGTTGAATGATGAAAATTTTCCTAAATTGTCAAAAGAAAATTTGATGAAGAAAGTGGGAAAGGTAGAGATCTCAAATCAATTCTTTGCTGATGAGGGAGAATTTGATGTTGAGAAGGCTTTCAACGGTAAAGTCAAGCATATTTTTGGTAAGATGGTAGACAGGAAGGTAAAGGATGCTAAAGAGTTTTACAAATCAAAGTGTTGGTGGGATAGATGTGTTCCAAAATCACCCAAGGCTGGTGAGGCTTGGGTGGACGTAATGTTCGAGTAAAAACCGGACTTGCCGGAGCTCCCAGGTTGGTAAGAGTGGAGCAGGAATCGGCATCTTTCTTAGCAAATGATTCTACAAGTGGTACAGTTGGTAAAATACAGGTGGTATATTTAAATTGTTATATTTTGATGTGAAAGTGGTTATGATTAATTAGTGAACCTGCTAGTGATTGTTGAAGGTTTTCACTGACAAGTGGTTAATCAAGGTCATTTAGTTGAACTTGATTCGACCATACTTACAAATGGTATTTGATGAACAAAGTGATAAACCCCTAATCCTACAAGTGGTAAAATCAACTAAACTAATTTTCCGGAAAAACCATTTGATTAAAACAAACTTAAGTGTTTTGAAATCACAATGGGAAAATAGTTTGTTGTAAGGGGGAGTTCTGATTGTTTATGCCAAGTGGATGGCGATTTGAAGTAATTTGATATCAGTTGTCATGTTATTGTATAGTTTATTTTCAAATTTCCTAAAATGTGTTTGCATTTTAGGGGGAGTAAAAATTTTCAGAAAATCCAAAAACATTTGAAATTTTGAAAAAGCCAAAAACATGATAAAATAAAAAAAATGAGTTTTGTTGCACAAAAGAGGAAATGATAGTACATCAGTGGACTATCACAACATGCTAAAGAAATGGAAGGTATAAATGTGATAAACAATCTCACTGTGGATATGTCAGTAGATTTTACACATTTAGTAAATTGTGACGAGATATAAACATAAAATTTACTTGCGTCTACGTGGGGAACACCTCCAGGATATATAGGTAACCCCTGAAATCTTGTTTGAAGGGTCCCATATTCTGAGATACTAGGTCTTTATACTCAGTGATATCTGGGGTATTATCCCGGGACTTCTGATTTTGCGGAAGCAATGGCCTAGTCCCCGGAGAATACTTTCTGCTTGCTTGAAAAATAGCACCACCCTCAGCTAAAAAATGATGAAACATTGAAAAATGCTAATCATGGCTGTTGTAATTCAAAAGATCCTCTAAAGGGGACACACCTAAAAGTCAACTAGGCTCTCTGCTGAACGGAAGTTCTGACCTGAGCTATCACGGTTGCATAATTTATTCCCCTTACAGATATCATCTGTGGTATACTCACCTGTAAGACTGAATACTGGGGTCTGGATACGGGAGTATATACTGAGGTGGGACACATGTAGATGTTTAAGTCCTAAAACACTAATTCGTATCTCGAAGCAGTTGAACTTTGTGTGAAAATTTAAGTGGATCAATATACTGACAATCTAAGTGAATCGTTTAGAGCTTAAAATGAAATGTAGCTTAACGGTGTTAGTGATTTGTCTCATAAACTGATATGATCCTCTTACACAAACTCACAAAAATATTGTATGTAAATAGTTCATTTCTGCATTTTATTTCTGTTATTTCAAAATCCAAAAAGATTTTCGGTGTGTTTTAGCATAAATTTTGAAAAATTCAAAAAGATTTTAGACAACTGATGTTGAAAAGCTGATTTTCAAAATTCAGAGTGCTAAACATGATGAACAGGTTTGGGAGATTTTGATTGAAAAGATAAGAAATTTGTTAAATGATCATTGTTAATATTTGATTGTATATTGATTGGAGAAGAGTCAGTGTTGGTGCATGAAATTTGATATATTGTTATATATCTTATTCTTGTGGATCTTATGTTTTGGGTAGAGGATGTGCAGGATGTCCTGAGATGGATGAGAGCCAGGTTCCTATACCTGTGGACTCTGAAAGTTTGGAGAGCAATGTTACAATTCTGATTCTGTGAAAGTCAGACTACGATCCCAGCACAAGTTGAGGGGGAGTCTGTTAGAAAGAGAGAATCTAAAGAAGCAAGAGATAGATAGAGATTCTGGATGCCCGAAGACTGATCAAGACAGAAGATGCGAAGACTCGACACTTAAGACTCGTCAACATCTGAGGGGGAGTCTGTTGGTGCACTACATCTGTCGACTTCGTCTTGTATCGAGTCTAGATCTTAGATTGTTAGATTAGGGCAGATTGTACGAGATTTACCGAGAAAGTTAATTCCACATATATGGACATGTCCGTATGAGTGGAATCACTCATGTACGTATGAGTGGAATCACTCATGTCCGTATGAGTGGAATCACTCATGTCCGTATGAGTGGAATCACTCATGTCCGTATGAGTGGAATCACTCATGTCCGTATGAGTGGAATCACTCATGTACGTATGAGTGGAATCACTCATGTCCGTATGAGTGGAATCACTCATGTTCGTATGAGTGGAATCACCTATGTCCGTATGTGGGGAATCAGGTTTTTAGGTTTTTAGATGTGATTTCGCTCCAAAGGACATGTGATTTCGCTTTTATGGACACCATGTCCATATGAGCGAAATCATCCTCACTATATATAGTCTTCATGAGCGAAATCATTAGTAGTCTTCTTGTTTCCGGTAACGAACTGCTGCCGAAGTGCCGATTGACTTGTAATCAGTGTGAAATCAATATACAAGGCAAGATTTAGTAGAACAAGCTGTTTTTAGTGTCCGTTTATTGTTATTCCGCACCTTAAATGGATTAGAACACCTCCGATTGACTCGTTCGGGTCAGCACGCGATCCTACACAAATGAATGTACCTTGACCTATCAGGAAGCATTACGAAAGTTTTTAGTTTGAGTTTAAGTGGACAATAATATCGACAATCCATGTTAATTGTTTAAACTAAGTGTTTCATAAAGATCAACGGTGCAGCTGATATGTCTCAGTAAAACTGATATGATCCTCTAGCATGTTTTCTCACAAAACATTAATTGTAAATATTACATTTTAGTTTGTTTACTTTTTCGCATTCAATACTAAAAATTCAAAATCTTTCAAAATCTTCCATTTAAATCTAATAATGTTGAATGTGAGTAGGACCAACGAGACTATTGAGATACTGTTTGTATGTTGATACATGTGTTAGTTCTTAAGAGTCAAATCTTGGAGATATGAAGTATAGTTTAAGAGGAAGTTAGCAACTTAAAGATATTTCCAAAACAAATCAAAACTGAGCATTACAGATTTCTAAGTTGTTTTCAAGCGGAGTTTGTGAATGCATATATCCACAGCTGAGATATCTCGACAGCAAGTTTTGAAGATGCTGGAAGATAGATCAAGAGTGTAGAGCAAGACTGCGGCAACATCCAATGGGGGAGACTGTTAGTGCATATATCTATTGCCTACGTCTTGATGTAATAGGGCTAGATTATGTTAATTATGAGTTTAGTTTGTAAAACATGCTCATCCGTACGGATGTAGTACATCCGCACAGATGTAGCTCATCCGCATGGATATAAGTCAGGTTCGCACGAAGGTAGATGTTTCTTAGTCCGCACGAATTTAAATGTGTATAAGTAGTTGTGTGGACTGAGTGTTAGAAAAGGTTTGGCAGACTGTAAGGCGAAGTGCTGTCAAAATTGTACCAGGACTATGAATTGAATAGAAAATGTAGAAAATTGTGAAATCTTGTGTTTCTCCTATTTCTGATGGATTCCGCACATCCGACTTAGGACTAGATATTTTCGTAAACATGAGCGTCGATCCGTAAACGGACCTACAACTTTTACCCATGACGACCACCATTCTTCCATGATCTTCAAGCTCAAGCTCAAATGTAAGTGTGTGTAACAAGTGTCTTTCAACTCTGAATTATTACATGTTTTTTGTGAGCTAACCTACTGATACCTTATTCTAGATATGGATGATCAAAGCTAAAATGTCATAATTCTAACTTTGGAGAGGTCCCGAGCGACATGAATGCCTTCCCTAAGGATCAACCTCTCATATTCGAATCAAAGGGAGCTTAGGAAAGATCATGACCATGACATACTTGGGCATGAATTCACCAAGGTCCATGGATCATACACACAAGGAAGTAGTGATGAACCTCAAAAGAGTCTCATAAGGCTCTTTGGGGCAAGAGACTTGGCACCCCAAGGCTTAGAACACCCTAGGCACAATAAGGTGAAAGACTATCAAACACAAGGGCTCACAAGGCCTGATTAAAAAGGGAGTTCAAGACCTCTATTTATGGTGGTCTAGGGGACACATATGCACAGTTGTGCATGATGAGGCAAGATCGTGCCTTGTCCTTTTGTCCATCGAATCTTCTAGAAGTCATCCTCTTTGTCTCTGTTGTGGTATTATACACGGGTGTGCCTACATGTGCATGGTCGTGCATAGAGCACATGTCCCAACAAGTCATCCTCTTTGTCTCTTTAGTGGGAGGCACATGCGTGCTTGTCCTTCTTTTCTAGGCACCACACTTATCTGATCTTTGCTAATTTTACAAAAAGCGGGATGAGGCGCATAGGCACGGCCGTGCACCTTGGGGTGCATAGGCATGCATCTTGGAAACTTTCTTTTTCGTCCTTTTTAGTCGTTTTCGCTTCTTTTTAGTTTTGGACATTTAAATCCTACAAAAAATTGAAACGAAATGATTTAGGTAGTGTTTCTTTATAATAATGTTTTTTAAAGTACCCATAAAGGTGGGTAATATGGATAATAAATATGTATAATTTATGGCACATCATAAACCCCAAACTTAAACTTTACTTATCCTCAAACAAACCATGCATTAAATTAAACCAAGTGCTAGTAAAAGATGGTGAATCAATGGGCTACTTTAATATAATATTTGTAGAAAACTAGATAAGAATAATATGCCTACTAGAACTTTGATTATGCATAAAGTCATAATTCACACACGGATCACTCAACTCTCTTTGGCTTGTGTTTGTGTGTATCGTGAGTTTAACTGTTCACTCAAGTTCAACTTGATAAACACATAAATTTGTAAGTCCTAAATCCGGATCAATACAACGATATCACAACTAGTTTGATTGGTGGCAGAATCACACAATCAAACTTGATTCAAGAATAAGAATAGAGATGAACAACATTATAATAATAGCTTCAACTTGCATACAATGTGAATTGTCTAATACAAGTTTACTGCAAAACACCTAGAATCAATAACCTAAACTATGATTACAAAACATATATTTATAGGAGAGTTTACGAAACATACATACTTACTTATGCTGATTACAAAGTTTATCCAAGTTCACACACTAAACACATGAACTCGCTCAACTTTTGTTGATGTTTTCAAACTACGTGTATTTCAGGAAACTAAGTATGGATCTGGCAGGCGTTGAAGTTTTCAATTGTTGTTTGGAATAAAATATGCCATCCGATGTCGAATGGTTTGCAGTGTGTATCCTACCCTGGATAGGATACATAATTCAAAGCCTGGTTTTCATTAGTGTCTTTTGTCGAGTCCTTGTGGAACTCTAAAACAAATTGCAAGGGTTGTAAATCTGGATTTGAAGTCTATGATTGGATTCTAAAACAATGTTGTTCGTAATGTTTTAAACTTAATCAATGGATGAACATCTTTAGCTTTACCATATAGATGTTTGTTATGGTTGAATGCAATGATATTAAGCAAGTCACACATAATCATGCTTCCGAAAAAGTTAGGGTGTGATAGTTTGCTATCAGAGCTTCAATTGTAGCGAACTAGGATTCTTTCTTGAGTCTTGACTACAATCCTTAGGGCTCTCACGAAAATATTTTTACAACATGTTTTCAATGCATACACAAAAAGCCCAGATCCAGGGAAACAAACACTTTTACAAAATGAAAGACAAGAAACACAATTAAAAGGTTACATTTGTGGTTTAGTCTGGGAGACTGGGAAGACCGGAAAGGATTCGTGAGGAATAATGAGGATACATGATTTCATGATACATTGCCTTTGATTGCATACTAAATGTTAGTGGATAATATATGTGCATATGTTATGATTGTTCTGTTACAGACACTATGTCTACATCTGAGAGCGGATTGTCTGACACTGATGACCCTATGGCTATTGTCTCCGATGACGAGATCGCACCAGAGCCAGAGACCTTTACATCCGATACTGAGAGCGACCCACATATGCTATCAGATGGCGACGACGACTTCCAGCTGTTCGCGTTGCTTGATTTTGGAGATGACTTGCCGCTTGCTGATGGTATTCCAGACGAGGATCCTTTTGTTATTCCCATTCTAGTCCATGATCATTTTATCATCGGGCATCCCGATGGTGAGCATATTGTGGCACTAATCCTCGCTCCTGTTCCTCTAGTGGTCATCCCTCCTGAGGATTGGCGTTTTGATGATTTGTTTGATGATGACGTGATCTGTTTGTTGATCGTCCTCCTGATGACGCCCATGGTGATGGAGAGATAGACGAGGACGTTGTTGCTATTTCACTTCTTGAGATTCCTGTTATCGAGTTATCCTCTGATACTAGTTTGCACTGTCTTAGATTCCTTTAAGTCTGTGATGTCATCAGCTTTACGAGCGGTCTGATTGCAGCACTATGCCACTGATTCTGATGATGATATTGTTATGTCTGATGCACCACCTCCTCCACACGACCCCGAGCTTGATCCAGAGCTAGATTTTGTTCCTCTTGATCAGCCTGATGTTGCACCTGGTGATCCTGAGTCCATGCCTGATCATTACCCTATTCCTTTTGGCATACCTGACATTGCACCCCTCTTACCTGATTCAGTTCCTGCACCCATTGACCCTCCTGTTATTGAGCCACTAATTCCTCCACCTGTACCCGCACCTGTGGATGTTGCTAATTTTCCTCCTATAGAGTCCGACGTCCATCATACTGATTTGCCTATCGTTTTCCTTCAGGACACCCTTGCGTCCAGGGGAAAGTACTTCAGGCCAGCACCCGCATGACGATCCTTTTGATTCAGCAGCATTTCCACAGATCCCTCAGTCTGCACCTTTTGCTCCTTTTACTTCTTCACCACTTGATGAGCCATTCCGATGGTCCCCACCGTATTCCATGTCGACCTCAGACCCCTACCATCCCTCGTATTATCTTGGCTATACGCAGGATGAGAGACTTTATTCACTTCAGCTTCGATTTGAAGTTATGAGTCACAGAGTCTTGGAGCTTGAGTCGACACCGTGTCCTTTAGCGTGTCCTTGTCTGCCTGCTTTTGTTCCCCCACATCCGTCACCGTCCCCTTTTGCACGACCACCTGCTCCTCTTACTCCTTTCCTAGAGTTTGATGCTCGATTTCTTACGGTCGAGCAGCAAATCTGTTACTTGCTTCGTCATCTGCACAAGCTCGAGGAAGAGCTCACACATGTTCTCAGTTTGATTTTCCTCCCTCCTCCTCCACCATCAATACAGTAGGTTTTTGGTCTTATGCAGATGCATTATCTTTGGTGAGAGCACCACTATTAAGCCGGGATTGTGAAGACTTTTGAAGACCACCTTATGACTATGTGATCTTGTACATTGGCAGACTTATTGGACAAGGGTAGTGTGACCATGTGTACCCTTTTGATGTGATACACATTGTAAACATTGTAAATGTGGTTGATAATTAATGAAAGCTCAATCGTCATGTTCTCACTAAACACATTGTTGGATTACTTGTTTATGTTATGACTGTGTCGTTTCATGATTGTTTGGTATGATGATTTATTATGTGTATATACATACGACCTCTAGACAACTATATACATTTCCTGAATAAATAAGACCTGACCAATCCGATCTCCTTCTTAAAAGATGCCTCCTCAAGAGATCATTCGGCTGCCCATTACCGAGGCAGAATTACAAGCGCACATCACACAGGCCATCGCACGGCACGAGGTTCTTCGCTACAGACACAGCAAAGGTACCTCAGGGAATAACCCATCTAACGGTAATGTTTAAGTCACCTAAGGCACATTACAATACGTTTGGACATTTCCGAGTGTGCTTTGATAATGCTTTCTATGAATAATGCTCCATGGGTTGCAGGCTGCACCTACATGCAGTTTTTGGACTGCAAGCCTCTGAATTTTGATGGCACTGGAGGTGCCGTAGCTTTTATGAGATGGGTCGAAAATACAGATTATGTTTTACAAATGAGCAAATGTGCTAGAGAGCAACAAGTCACGTACATTTCTGGACTGTTTCAAGATGGGGCTCTGTCATGGTGAAATCTTCAGGTTCGGATGTTGGGCGAGGCTGCTGCGTATGCTTTGACATGGAATGAGCTGAAAGAGCTGATGCATAGGAAGTATTGCTCTCAGACGGAAATCCAGAAGCTGGAAATTGAATTCTGGAACCTAAAGATGGAAGGTCCAAAGGTGGTGGAATATATGCAGAGACTTCACGATGTGTCGCGAGTTATTCCATATTTGGTGGAACCAGAATTTAGGAGGATAGAACGATTCGTCTGGGGACTGGCGCCTTAGGTTCTGAGCTTGATGACGGCATCAACTCCTCCAACAACTATAGATGCTAGTAACTTAAGTGTGGCACTCACTAAAGAAGCAATTAGATTGGAAAAACTTTCAACCCCTAATGAGAAGAAGGAAAGGAGACTCAGGTGGAGTCATCTAGAAAGAACAAAAGGAAGCACACTGATTTCCAAAATGGTACTCGGGCGAATAACAACAACAAAGCCAAAAATGGAAAAGAGCACATGGGTATCCTACCTAAGTGCGACAATTGTCGACGTCATCATATCGGGCGATGTAAGTATGGAAAGTGTGATAACTATGGCAAAGTGGGGCATGTCAAAGAGACGTGTTGGAACGGAGCTGGACATGGGAACGAAGGTCAAGATGGTAGTGGAAATTATGGAGGAAACAACAACAACAACAACTACCAAGGCGGAAATGGCGATGATCAAGGACGTGGTCAAAGTTGTCTTGAATGTGGTGACATAGGGCATTTTGGGAAGTATTGCCCTAAAAACAACCAGGCCGGTGGTAAGATTTACTTGGGGACAAAGCCGAGATGTGATGAGTGCAAGTTTCACCATGAAGGTCGATGTCTGAGGCCTAAGTGCGATAGGCGCGAAAAGGAAGGACACAGCAAGGATGCCTGTTGGGCGAAGTATCCCAGACAAGGAGGAAATGATGGCGAAAACCAAGACGGAAATGATAGTGGTAGAGTTCCAGGTTGTTACAAATGTGGGGACGTGGGGAACTTTAGGAAAGATTGCTCCAAGAATAACCAAGCTCACGGAATAGTGTTCAACATTAGAGCTCGTGAAGCTCATTAGGATCCGAAGGTAGTCACTGGTACATTCCCTAATTAATCAACATTTTGCATCTATGCTATTTGATACTAGTACCAACTATAGCTTCGTATCCCTAGACTTTAGGAATATAATTGGTTTAGTAGCAAGAAAGTTAGATATCCCGTACTCGATAGAACTATCTAATGGGAAGCTAGTAGAAGCTAATGAAGCAATTAGAGACTGTGTTATAGAGCTTGGAGAGTGTGAGTTTTCATCAGATCTTCTGCCAGTTGAAATGGGAAGCTTCGACGTTGTAATTGGGATGGATTGGTTGTCGAGCAATTGAGTGGAGATTGTTTGCCATGAGAAAATTATCCGCATCCCGATGGCGAATGAAGAGACGACCGTGATTCATGAGGAGAAGCAGGATACGCCTCTACGGATTATCAGTCGTTTGAAGGCAAGGAAGTTTTTGCGCAAAGGATGTGTTGCCTTCTTGGCTCTTGTCATGAACAAAGAAGCAGAAGAACCTAAGCTTGAAGATATCCCTGTGGCAAGGGAATATCCTAAACCATTCACTTGGTCCCAGGCGTAACGCCTGTAGCCAAGGCACCTTATCGACTTGCGCCTTTAGAAATACAAGGGTTGTCAACGCAGTTTCAGGAGCTACTGGACAAGGGATTCATTAGACCAAGCTTCTCGTCTTGGGGAGCTCCGGTACTATTTGTCAAGAAGAAGGACGGTAGTTTTCGTATGTGCATTGACTACCGAGAGCTGAACAAGTTAACCATCAAGAATCGGTATCCTTTACCGAGGATTGATGATCTATTCAATCAACTCCAGGGATCAAGTTACTATCCCAAGATCGATCGTCGATCAGGTTATCGCCAGCTGCGGATTCAGGGAGAAGTATATCGAAGTATAGTGAGTCAACAATTTGTTTTAAACATACGCTAATATTGTGTTTTCTGCACGGTACACAAAACAGTTTTACACAGAATACAAGACTTTAAGAATCTAGGAAACATGTACTTAGGACCCTCGGGAACTTAGGTCAAAACTCATTTAAAGGTTATCACATACAAACTACGTCTATTAACTCGGGCAAACACCATTATCCTGGCGTATATGTTATTTTAGTCAATCGAACAGGTGAAGTAATCGAATTTCTTTTATTGGAATCTCTACTCCTCTTATTGGAATTTCTTTTTTGCATCTAGCAAGAAGATTTTACATCTCTACTCCTCTTAATGGTAGTTGCATCACGACAATTTTCTTTATTAAAGTAAACACTCCTTTGTCTCGATACTTGATCATTTCTTCATTATAGTGAATACTCATTGTTTCATTTCTTGGAAATTCATATGTTACACATGCACCATTTGTTACGTATGTGGCTTCCCTTCTAATGATCATTTTCATCAAAGTTACAAATATCATTTCGCTATATCCAGTTATTGCCTTGTGTCTCGGATAATCTGCATTATTGTAAGAATCGACTCTTTGATATTGAGTCAACAAAACCTTCTTGAAATTTCTTTTCCTTCAAGTTACATACATGGTTTGTCTTTGTAACAATGCCGAAATTTCCTTATCGATACATGTATTTATTGTCAGACTTCGCTGAAACCAAGTTCAATTGCTTGAACTTGTCCATTTCGCATATTCAATTCAAGTCACCATATGATGTATTGAGAGCATCATATTCAGATTCACTTTTGCAAGTATTTCTTTTGTTCCGAGTCTTAGTAGACTTGTTTGGTCTACGTCTCCATTAAGTCGTCTGTTGATTCCCAACACCTTGTGGTGATGCTTTCACTAAATTGAAGCCTGCGCTAATCTCGTTTACGCATCTCATGCACGGATTTAATTATTTATTCATTGGCTTGCTTTAAATTCGTTCTGATTTATTAAAGCAGTTTTACCACAATCGTGTGTTAAGACAATGGTACATAAATTCATTTTATATTCCAGTGTACCTCCTAACGGTTCTATCATTATCGATCGAATGCCTTGCAGTATTTATTGCTTTTTCATCTTTGATCGAAAGCAGTAGTTCCTTGATGTTCTATGTTCAATTGAAAAATCCTACAATGCCGTTTGAATCAAATTTTCAGGTTTGCTTCATTACACTTTCATTTGAACTCAAACACTGTGAACTTGTTCGGTCACCGCTATTATTGAATCATGGTATTACGATACCTTGTGGTGTCAATACAAACTTGTAGCTTGTGCTAATCATGGTCAACCGTTTCACACAAAACTACACATACTTTTGTTCGACTTGTCATTTAAACATTCTTAATGCAACTACGAATTAAGACAATGATACACCAGATCCGATTGAATTTCATTTCGGTGTATTCTCGAAATTCAATAATGTCAACACACTAATTTTATTCATTTATTTGTTCGAAATTGACGAATCACTTTCGTATTACAGTTACCTTTGAGCTTGCTAATTATGAGTTCATCTAGCGAATGTTATTGTTTCTAGAACTCATTTGCATATTGTGACAACCCTCACCAAACCAGGTATCCGTACAAATTAGTTAATATTTAATTACTGCTTAATTACTGTGCTTGCTTACAACTGTGATTAAACTGCTACTTGAATTCTGATACGTGCACTTACTTGCATCATACTTTATTAACTGTCACTCCATTAATTTCATACAGAATTTTAGTGACAACCTTGATGCACAAAAAGCACAGTAGCACAATGAACGGATAACCCATTAAACATGCTGGTATAGCCAGCACCAGGCAGGCACTGCCTCTAAGGCCTGTATGAGCCAGAGATAGTTTACTACACAAGTAGAGAGTGTAGGGATAAGAGGGTTGTAGAACTGCGTCACTAGGTGATAATTATAGTGACCGGATGTGCCTAAAACGTACTTTAAGTACAAAATTCTGCACTTTAAATAAAAATTCATCATTTATCTAAACTAGTAAAGTGCAAAAAGTTGAGAAAATATTACTAGACACTTTCCATAGTGACGGGAATAAATTGTGTCACTAAAGATAATAATAACGACACTTTATATACTTATTTAGCGCTTTAACGGAGTAATATCCAACCGTACAACCTCGGGACACTAAAAATATTGGCATAACATTATTTTTCTTTTTCTGAGCCAGTTAGGGTCCCCAAATACCCTAACACCCGTTACAATTTACAACACACTAGTAACTAATATTAAAACTCTAATTAACTAACTAACTCTAACTATTTAGTTCTAAACCAACCCATTTACCCCGCCCCTTTAACCGAACTCGGTTACTAGAGGGGACACCCCACAAAACTTTTGAATATTATATTCAAGTGTGTATAATATCTAGTTAACACAAAACCCATTGGACAATTAAGAAAGAGTTGCCTATTAGTAACAACATATGTCCACCATAACCTTCACACCATACTTAGAGAATTCATTCCTTTCTTTTCCCTTTCTTTGGTTCTCGGCCGAGCACACAACCCACCCCCACATCCATTTTCGATTTTAATCAAGCCATTCCAAGCATATACAAGTGTGAAGGGTCACGCGTAAGGAACCTCGGTGCACTCGGATTACGAAGGACCTCACCACATTGTTTTTAACCATCCATTTTTCGACTAGCTTCTTCCCTAGCCTCGAGCTAGTAGTAAGTGTTTCTAAACGCCTTTTTGATCTATTCTAAAGTGGTTAATAAGAATTTTGACGGTTGAATTTATGAACATGTTAGAACAAAAATTTAAAGTCTACTAAAATAATATAATCAAGTGGGTTATAGATGAATATTGGTGTAAAAAAATTATAAAACTTGCCTTGTTATGATTATTTAGTGTTGTTTTATGCTAGTGTTAGTTTGGATCGTCATCTAACCCGACTAAGTCATGTTCATGGAACATGACCTAGTGTATGTTATAGTGTGAAAAGTGGTTAGATGAAGACCACTACTACTTATAACCATGAACTTGTGTAAAAACAATTTTTCTTACAAAATGGAGTTCTAAACTGGTAGATCTACGGATCTAGAAGTGGTATTTTCGAAGGATCAAGTGTAAAATGAAATCAGAATTTTAAAGCCGGATCCTTCCTAAACAAAAGTGATTTTTGTGAACACACAAGTGTGTAGACACTTGTGTAACAAAAAGTTTTAACAAAGAATTTTTTTTTATAAATTTTGGACAAGAAGTTGTAGAAAGGTATCTTCTTTAAAAACAAGGTTCTCAAAGAAACCGAGTCTATTTATAAAAGATCTACTAAAATATGGGGAAGGTTACTACATATCTTACACAAACCACAAGTTCAGGTGTTATGCGATTTACATCTATTTTGGACTAATTGATGTTGATATATCGTTTG
Source organism: Helianthus tuberosus (assembly GCA_030545235.1). Lineage (NCBI taxonomy): Eukaryota > Viridiplantae > Streptophyta > Magnoliopsida > Asterales > Asteraceae > Helianthus > Helianthus tuberosus. Next base: position 60,549,412 of record CM060400.1, read on the forward strand.
TTAATGTTGGGAACATTGTTGATTTGAATTATAAAGGAAAATGATACGCTTGAAAGCGTGGCCACCTCCAGTTACATAGGAAACTCTGGCGAAATTTTTCCAAAAATCTAACACTTGTAAATATTTTTATCACAAGTGTTATGGATATATTTTAACTTTTTTTTTTTAAATAAATTTCGTCACGATTTTTATTACAAATTAAGCAAGTGTCGGAGGTGGGATTTTCACAAAATAAAACTTGCTAAAATATATATTTAGAATATATATTTTCATAACAACACTTGTGTAAATTTTTGTGATTATTTTGTGAACTATGTAAATATTATTTTTAGGTTAAAATTATATTACTAAATATTAACGGCTCCAAAATAATACGAACGTCTTCACAATAAATATTTAAGTTACAACGGTATTATTATTACCACCCGATCTATATCCGTAACTTACGTATTTTCATAAAATACGCATGAGTGTGTATTTTGTTAGAAGTATTATTTTGGGTAAAATTATATGGAATAAAATATAATATTTTTGGGAAAAATATTTATATTTTGGAGATAGGATTTAAATATGTTTTAAGTGAGACTTAATAATATATTTCGAAGTTATACGAACGCACATGTATTAAATCCCCCATCCTTGGGAAGGAATATATTTACCAAATAATTACGTAGTGTAAACACGAAATAGTTGCCTAACTATTTCCAAAGACATTAAACCTTAAACTAAGGCACGGCCGTCCGTCTAATAGAAGTTAGTACGTGTAGGTCGTCGCACAGCAGATTTCTGGGAGATACTTTTAGAGACGCACTTCGGTGAGTTCATGTCCCCCTTTTCTCTTAACTGTTTTCAGTTTTTAAACTGCGGGGGTGAAATACATGTTACATTTACTACAAATGTTTTATACACGGTATGATTAGCTAAGGAACTTACTACTAGATCACGTGAATGGATAGGCTATTATCGTAAGACCATTAATCCTTGTATAAGGACCGAGAGGCATGAGTGATAGATCTATCGGGTGTTGTAAGCCCCACACATGGGCCAGCGTGCGGCTGCATGTGGTGACTATGTCGTTCCGCCGGAAGGACCGGTATAAAATACACGTTACAGGTTTGAGTGCTTCCTAGTCCATGTCACTTATTAATGTATTAGCTACACATTAATCGATCTCTTTTTCCTTAATTGCTATATACCAGGGATTTCCATACATACAGACTTGTTTACAAAGGTTTATACATACTCACTTACACATGAACTCGCTCAACATTATTGTTGATTTTTCAACTTACATGTATTTCAGGGAATTAAAGGATCGGGCGCGGTATGACACGTTTTCCCGCTGCATTAGTTTCAAGGTCATCCGAGTTTAAGGGATGTGACTTTTTTCCTGGACGAGTCATAGTTCTTAAGCTGTGTTCATTTCTTGTTGGTGTTGTTTACGTTTGTTAGGATGTGATATCCGTTAAGACAATGTAGTGGTTCTTTACTCTTCAAACTTATTTTAATGGATGATCTTGCATGGTTTTTATTTCATATAGCTTGTTATGGTTAAGCTATGGTATTAAGAAGTCACACCAAAATAACCACGCTTCCGCAAAGCCAGGGTGTGACAGCTTGGTATCAGAGCTCTGATCATAGCGAACTAGGAATCCTTCTCGAGTCTAGACTATGATCACTAGGGCTCTCACAAAAACATTTTTACACTGCATACCACTTAAGTCCAGATCCAAAATTTTTACAAACAAATGTTGAGCACATTTATTTATTATTTATAGGCTCAGTCTGGGAGGCTGAGGCTCGGTCTGGAAGACCGAGGCTCGGTCTAGGGGACCGAGGGAGTTGGCTAGTGGGACTAGGAAGAGCAGTCTGAGAGGCTGGGAGAATTGGCTAGTGGGACTAGGAAGAGCAGTCTGAGAGGCTGGGAGGCTAGTGGGACTAGGAAGATCAGTCTGGGAGGCTGGGAGGCTAGTGGGACTAGGAGAATTATTTGATTGCTTACTTGGTGACTAACATGTTTATATGATTATATGATTGATTGTTGTACGTATGTGTGTTTGTGTTACAAACGTCGTGGCTTCATCAGATACTGGAAAGTCGGACACTACAGATCTCACGGCCATAGTATCAGGCGACATAGTTTCATCGGAGCACGAGGTGTACACTTCCGATACGACCAGCACAGATGAGGAGGACTTTCACCCCTTTGCACTGCCTGATGTCGTAGCAGAGCCTGCTGATGGCCATCATGTTGGGGATTTGCCACTCGCGGTGATCCCTGCTCATGTGCCCCTTGCCGCTATCCCGTTGTTGATATGCCCCCCGACGTTGTCTCTGACGACGTTGTCGATCTATTAGAGGAGGACCCACTTGAGGGCGAGGCCCTATTGTTGCTGGTGATAGCCTACTGCTTGCTAACGCTCCTGCAGAGGAGGCTCATGCCCATTCGCCTGTCCCAGACTCATTTAAGCCTGTGGCGTCCGCATCTTTGCATATACATGGTGTGCAGCACTACTCACACGACGCCGACCCTGATATGGCGTCATCAGCTGCACCAGTTCCCGCACACAGCTTTGGGTTTGATCGCGATATTGAGGACGATTCTGTTTTTCCACCTGGTTTTGATCCAGATCCATGACATTGAGTTCATACACTTAGACCAGCCCTTGGAGGATCCTGTAGCCCCTGTCGACCCTATGTTTGTCGATCCAGCTGATTTTGAGATGGAGTTTGTTGATCCGGAGCCGACTGTGGCCCCTGAGCCAGGCGTTGCTCCTGACCCCGCATTGGAGCATGACCCTGTTCATGCCGATGCACCTGCTGTTGCTCCATGATTGATCATCTGCTTGGACGAGAGAAAATTTAGGGTAACTGTGCAAGACAATTTATTATTACGGGGGCCCACGTAATAACGACTTGTAGTGCACAGAAATCCTGGTGGACTCTGCGGGTCAAGCTAATAAAAACCAATGTAGCAGGAAATATCTAAAACACGAATGACCAAGGCGAGGCGACGTAGCCTCGAGTTCATTCTATTACATGCAACAAGCCAAATTGGCAAGCCTATATGAAGGCTCAGAAATTTATTTCCCCACTCATACATTGATTGTATTTACGTGTGAAATTGGGGGATTACATGATGGCTTATGGTGCTATGTATCTCATAGACAATTGAAATGTTGTCTAGCCCGCTTCATACCACTTCGACAGAAGAGAATGCCACCCAGACGTGTCACAGACACCAGTACGCTGCCAAGGACAGAAGCCGAGCTACAAGAACGCATCTCACAGGCAAATGCACCACATGAAGCCCTCCGCTCTAAGCACGGCGATGGCATTACTGGAAATAACCCTCCAACTGGCTGCACCTATAAGTAGTTCCTGAACTGCAAGCCTTTGAACTTTGACGGAACAGGAGGCGCCGTTGCATTTGTTCGTTGGTCCGAAAGGATTGACTCCATTCTAAGAATGAGTAACGGTCCGCCCCAACAGAGTGTTACCTATACCTCGGGGTTATTTCTAGATGACACACTCTCAAGATGGAACCTTCAGGTTCAGACCCTTGGTACAGATGCTGCTTATGCACTGAGCTGGGACGAGCTCAAGGAAATGATGGAGAAGAAATACTGTTCTAGGGTTGAAATCCAGAAGCTTGACGCGGAGTTCTGGAATTGAAAATGGACGGACCAAAGATTCCTGAATACGTCCAGCAATCTCACGACTTGTCTAGGGTCGTCCCCTACTTTGTCAAACCGGAGTTCAAAAGGATTGAACGATTCATTTGGACACTTGCACCCCAGATCAGGGGTATGGTTACTACCTCGAAGCCCTCAACCATTACAGAGGCTATCGATATGAGTGATTCATTTATAACATGAGATGTTATGTGTTGATATTACATACGTACACTTTACTTACTATCACCTGACCAACGTGAACCATCTTTTAGAAGATACCACCAAAACGCGATCCGCGCATGCCTGCCAACGAGGCAGGACTTCAACAAATCATCGCTGCCGCCATTACTCAGTACGCAGCCTCACCAGGAGGAACTAGCAGAAGTAATTCTAACAATAACGGCAATAACCATCCACCACATGGGTGCACTTACAAGCAGTTCCTAGACTGCAAGCCCGTAAACTTCGACGGCACTGTAGGTGCTGTTGCTTCTGTAAGATGGGCCGAGAAAACAGACTCTGTTCTCCAAATGAGCAAGTGCGCTCTAGACCAGCAAGTTACCTACATTTCTGGGCTATTCTTGGACGGAGCCCTGTCCTGGTGGAACTTACAAATGCAAACTCTTGGTGAAGCCGCTGCTTACGCATTTACCTGGGCTGAGTTAAAGGAGTTGATGAGAAAGAAGTATTGTTCTCGTGCTGAGATACAAAGGTTGGAGACTGAGTTTTGGCATTTGAGGATGGACGGTCCCAAAATCGCGGAATATGTTCAAAGGTTTCACGACCTGTCGCATGTGGTACCCTATATGGTCACTCCAGAATTTAAGCGGATTGAACGCTTCATTTGGGGATTAGTTCCTCAAATCATAAGCATGGTGACCTCCTCCAAGCCTGCAACAATTACTGAGGCAGTCGATTTGAGCGTGGCTCTCACTGAGGAGGCTATCCGTCTGAACAAGTTCGATGAGATCGAGACAAAGAAGAAAGAGACTCACGTCGAGTCATCCGGAGGTAACAAACGAAAGTTCTCGAACTTCAAACAAGGCACTAGTGGTGTTGTTAAGAAAGGAGAGCCAAACGCGCCAGCTCAGGTTACAGCTGGTGGTGGGAAGAAAGGAAAGGGATATATGGGCACACAACCCAAGTGCAACACCTGCTAGCGTCACCATTCTGGCCGATGTGGTTTGAAGGTATGTGAAGCGTGTGGGAAAGCTGGCCACTTGAAGGATTCTTGTTGGGCCACTGTTGGCCAGGGAGGCCAAGGAGGATTTGGAAACAGAAACAATAACCAAAGGAATAACCAAGCTGGAAATGGAGGTGGAAACGGGCAAAGACCTGGATGCTTTAACTGTGGTGATATCGGGCACTTTAAGAGGAACTGCCCAGAGTTGAACCAAGCCCGTGGAAGAGTGTTCCATATCGAAGCGAGGGAAGCACGCCAGGACCCCAATGTCGTTACTGGTACGTTCCCTGTAAACCAATGCTATGCATCCGTTTTATTTGATACTGGTGCCGACTATAGCTTCGTATCGTTAGAATTTAAGAATATGCTTGGTTTAGCCGCTAGTAAGTTAGATATTCCCTACTCAATCGAATTGGCTAATGGGAAGTTAGTAGAAGCCAATGAAGTGATCAGAGGTTGTGCAATCGAGTTGGGAGAACGTGAGTTTACTTTGGATCTACTACCAGTCCAGCTGGGGAGCTTTGACGTAGTAATAGGAATGGATTGGTTATCAAGCAACAAGGCAGAAATTGTTTGTCACGAAAAGGTCGTTCGTATCCCAACCGAAGATGGAGAAATGATTGTGGTTCATGGTGAAAAGCGTGATACGCCTTTAAGAATTATCAGTTGCCTGAAAGCTCGTAAGTGTTTACAAAAGGGATGTGCTGCCTTCCTGGCACACATTGTAGACAAGAAAGCTGCAGAACCGAAGATCGAAGACATCCCTGTCGTGAGGGAGTATCCGGAAGTTTTCCCGGAGGACTTGCCTGGACTGCCACCTCAGAGGCAAGTGGAGTTTCACATCGATTTGGTCCCAGGCGCCGCGCCTGTGGCTAAGGCACCTTATAGACTTGCCCCGTCTGAGATGCAAGAATTGTCGACACAACTTCAAGAGTTGTTAGACAAAGGATTTATCCGACCAAGCTTCTCTCCTTGGGGAGCTCCGGTCCTGTTTGTCAAGAAGAAGGACGATAGTTTTCGAATGTGCATCGACTACCGGGAGCTGAATAAGCTGACGATCAAGAATAGATATCCTCTGCCAAGAATTGATGATCTGTTTGATCAACTGCAAGGTTCAAGCTTTTACTCAAAGATCGATTTGCGATCTGGATACCATCAGTTAAGGATACAAGAGGAGAGTATCCCGAAGACAGCCTTCAGAACTCGTTATGGACACTACGAGTTCCTTGTTATGCCGTTTGGATTGACAAACGAACCTGCAGTCTTTATGGATTTGATGAATAGAGTTTGCAAGCCGTACTTGGACAAGTTCGTGATTGTGTTTATCGACGACATCTTGATTTATTCAAGGACAAAGGCTGAGCACGAACAGCATCTAAGAGCTATTTTGGAGCTGCTGAAGAAAGAACAGTTGTATGCCAAATTCTCTAAGTGTGAATTTTGGCTACGTGAAGTCCAATTTCTTGGACATGTGGTAAATGGAGATGGAATCCATGTGGATCCAACCAAGATCGAAGCGATCAAGAATTGGGAAACGCCAAAGACGCCAACCGAGATTCGACAATTCTTGGGTTTGGCTGGCTACTATCGAAGGTTCATTGAGGATTTTTCGAAGATCGCTCAACCATTGACGCCCCTCACCCAGAAAGATAAGAAGTTTGATTGGGGAATCAAACAGGAAGAAGCGTTTCAGCTGTTGAAGGATAAGCTCTGCACTGCGCCAATCCTAGCATTACCGGAAGGTACTGACGATTTCGTAGTATACTGTGACGCCTCGCGTCAAGGATTGGGTTGCGTGTTGATGCAACGCCAGAAGGTTATTGCTTACGCATCACGTCAGTTGAAGGTACATGAGAAGAACCATACCACACACGATTTGGAGCTAGGCGCAGTGATATTTGCTTTAAAGATCTGGAGACACTACCTATATGGTACGAAATGTACAATTTTTACAGATCATAAGAGCCTACAACACATATTCAACCAGAAGGAGTTGAATATGAGACAAAGACGATGGGTTGAGTTGTTAAAGGATTACGATTGCGAGATAAAGTATCATCCAGGGAAGGCAAATATGGTTGCCGACGCCCTAAGTTGAAAAGAGAGGATCAAGCCCATAAGGGTTAGGGCTTTAGAAATGATTATCCAAACCGATCTTTCCTTGCGCATTCGTACCGCGCAGAAAGAAGCTCTTAAGGAAAGAAATCTTGAAGAAGAATATCTCCGTGGGATGGAGAAGCTATTGGTGCCAAACGAGGAAGGAACGTTATGTTTTGAGAAAAGGATTTGGGTTCCTCTGTTTGGTGGTTTAAGGAAAGTTGTTTTTGATGAAGCTCACAAATCACGGTACTCTATCCATCCAGGAGCGGATAAGATGTACCAAGATCTCAAGGCTTACTATTGGTGGCCTGGGATGAAGGGTGATGTTGCTGTTTATGTGAGCAAGTGTCTAACGTGTGCTAAGGTGAAAGCGGAATACAAGAAGCCTTCAGGACTTCTGCAACAACCTGAAATTCCCAAATGGAAATGGGAACAAATCTCCATGGATTTTATTACAAAGTTGCCAAGAACGCCAAGAGGTCATGACACTATTTGGGTGATAGTTGACCGCCTAACAAAGTCCGCACACTTTCTGCCAATCAAAGAGAAGGATAACACCAGCAAACTGGCAGAAATATACATGAGAGAGATCGTCGCACGTCATGGAGTGCCTCTCTCGATCATCTCTGATAGAGACGGAAGGTTTGTGTCAAGGATATGGCAATCCTTCCAAGAAGCTTTTGGCTCACAATTAAATCTGAGCACTGTTTTTCACCCTCAGACCGACGGTCAAAGCGAGCGGACTATTCAGACCTTGGAAGATATGCTGAGAGCATGTGTTATGGATTTGGGCGGTAGCTGGGATAAGCATTTGCCACTGGTCAAATTTTCATACAACAACAGCTACCACACCAGTATTGGAGCCGCGCCATTTGAAGCTCTTTACGGACGGAAGTGCCGATCACCCCTATACTGGGCTGACGCAGGTGATAGGCAGCTTGTTGGTCCCGAAATCGTCCAAGAGACGACAAACAAGATTGCGCAGATTCGAAAACGCATCGAAGCAGCTCGCGACAGACAGAAAGCCTATGCAGATCCAAACCGGAAACATTTGGAATTCCAAGTTGGAGATATGGTTTTATTGAAAGTTTCACCCTGGAAGGGTGTGGCACGCTTCGGAAAGCGTGGGAAGTTGAATCCGCGTTACATTGGCCCTTTCAGAATCCTGCAAAGGATTGGGCTTGTAGCCTACAAGTTGGACCTACCTGCTGAACTCCATGGTGTTCACGATACATTCCATGTATCCAATTTGAGAAGAAGTCCAACTCAAGATACAGTGATCATTCCTGCTGACGAAGTTCATATCGACGACACGCTCCACTTCACTGAAGAACCTGTTGAGGTCACGGATTGGAAAGTTAACAAAACTCGCAGGAGCAGTGTCAAACTCGTCAGAGTTCGTTGGAATGCTAGGCATAGACCTGAATTCACGTGGGAACGTGAGGATCGAATGAAGGAGAAGTACCCCCATTTATTTCCAAAGACCCCTGCAAATAGAAGCAGAACTTAAATTTCGGGACGAAATTTCTTTAACGGGGGGAGAATGTGACAACCCTCACCAAACCAGGTATCCGTACGAATTAGTTAATATTTAATTACTTCTTAATTACTGTGCTTGCTTACAACTGTGATTAAACTACTACTTGAATTCTGATACGTGCACTTACTTGCATCATACTTTATTAACTGTCACTCCATTAATTTCATACAGAACTTTAGTGACAACCTTGATGCACAAAAAGCACAGTAGCACAATGAACGGATAACCCATTAAACATGCTGGTATAGCCAGCACCAGGCAGGCACTGCCTCTAAGGCCTGTATGAGCCAGAGATAGTTTACTACACTAGTAGAGAGTGTAGGGATAAGAGAGTTGTAGAACTGCGTCACTAGGTGATAATTATAGTGACCGGATGTGCCTAAAACGTACTTTAAGTACAAAATTCTGCACTTTAAATAAAAATTCAGCATTTATCTAAACTAGTAAAGTGCAAAAGGTTGAGAAAATATTACTAGACACTTTCCATAGTGACGGGAATAAATTGTGTCACTAAAGATAATAATAACGACACTTTTTATACTTATTTAGCGCTTTAACGGAGTAATATCCAACCGTACCACCGGACTTAACTCGGGACACTAAAAATATTGGCATAACATTATTTTTCTTTTTCTGAGCCAGTTAGGGTCCCCAAATACCCTAACACCCGTTACAATTTACAACACACTAGTAACTAATATTAAAACTCTAATTAACTAACTAACTCTAACTATTTAGTTCTAAACCAACCCATTTACCCCACCCCTTTAACCGAACTCGGTTAGTAGAGGGGACACCCCACAAAACTTTTGAATATTATATTCAAGTGTGTATAATATCTAGTTAACACAAAACCCTTTGGACAATTAAGAAAGAGTTGCCTATTAGTAACAACGTATGTCCACCATAACCTTCGCACCATACTTAGAGAATTCACTCCTTTCTTTTCCCTTTCTTTGGTTCTCGGCCGAGCACACAACCCACCCCCACATCCAGTTTCGATTTTAATCAAGCCATTCCAAGCATATACAAGTGTGAAGGGTCACGCGTAAGGAACCTCGGTGCACTCGGATTACGAAGGACCTCACCACATTGTTTTTAACCATCCATTTTTCGACTAGCTTCTTCCCTAGCCTCGAGCTAGTAGTAAGTGTTTCTAAACGCCTTTTTGATCTATTCTAAAGTGGTTAATAAGAATTTTGACGGTTGAATTTATGAACATGTTAGAACAAAAATTTAAAGTCTACTAAAATAATATAATCAAGTGGGTTATAGATGAATATTGGTGTAAAAAAATTATAAAACTTGCCTTGTTATGATTATTTAGTGTTGTTTTATGCTAGTGTTAGTTCGGATCGTCATCTAACCCGACTAAGTCATGTTCATGGAACATGACCTAGTGTATGTTATAGTGTGAAAAGTGGTTAGATGAAGACCACTACTACTTATAACCATGAACTTGTGTAAAAACATTTTTTCTTACAAAATGGAGTTCTAAACTAGTAGATCTACGGATCTACAAGTGGTATTTTCGAAGGACCAAGTGTAAAATGAAATCATAATTTTAAAGCCGGATCCTTCCTAAACAAAAGTGATTTTTGTGAACACACAAGTGTGTAGACACTTGTGTAACAAAAAGTTTTAACAAAGAATTTTTTTTTATAAATTTTGGACAAGAAGTTTTAGAAAGGTATCTTCTTTAAAAACAAGGTTCTCAAAGAAACCGAGTCTATTTATAAAAGATCTACTAAAATATGGGGAAGGTTACTACATATCTTACACAAACCACAAGTTCAGGTGTTATGCGATTTACATCTATTTTGGACTAATTGATGTTGATATATCGTTTGTTAATGTTGGGAACATTGTTGATTTGAATTATAAAGGAAAATGATACGCTTGAAAGCGTGGCCACCTCCAGTTACAGAGGAAACTCTGGCGAAATTTTTCCAAAAATCTAACACTTGTAAATATTTTTATCACAAGTGTTATGGATATATTTTAACTTATTTTTTTTTAAAATAAATTTCGTCAAGATTTTTATTACAAATTAAGCAAGTGTCGGAGGTGGGATTTTCACAAAATAAAACTTGCTAAAATATATATTTAGAATATATATTTTCATAACAACACTTGTGTAAATTTTTGTGATTATTTTGTGAACTACGTAAATATTATTTTTAGGGTAAAAATAATATTACTAAATTTTAACGGCTCCAAAATAATACGAACGCCTTCACAATAAATATTTAAGTTACAACGGTATTATTATTACCACCCGATCTATATCCGTAACTTACGTATTTTCAGAAAATACGCATGAGTGTGTATTTCGTTAGAAGTATTATTTTGGGTAAAATTATATGGAATAAAATATAATATTTTTGGGAAAAATATTTATATTTTGGAGATAGGATTTAAATATGTTTTAAGTGAGACTTAATAATATATTTCGAAGTTATACGAACGCACATGTATTAAATCCCCCATCCTTGGGAAGGAATATATTTACCAAATAATTACGTAGTGTAAACACGAAATAGTTGCCTAACTATTTCCAAAGACATTAAACCTTAAACTAAGGCACCGTCGTCCGTCTAATAGAAGTTAGTACGTGTAGGTCGTCGCACAGCAGATTTCTGGGAGATACTTTTAGAGATGCACTTCGGTGAGTTCATGTCCCCCTTTTCTCTTAACTGTTTTCAATTTTTAAACTGCGGGGGTGAAATACATGTTACATTTACTACAAACGTTTTATACACGGTACGATTAGCTAAGGAACTTACTACTAGATCACGTGAATGGATAGGCTATTATCGTAAGACCATTAATCCTTGTATAAGGACCGAGAGGCATGAGTGATAGATCTATCGGGTGTTGCGAGCCCCACACATGGGCCAGCGTGCGGCTGCATGTGGTGACTATGTCGTTCCGTCGGAAGGACCGGTATAAAATACGCGTTACAAGTTTGAGTGCTTCCTAGTCCATGTCACTTATTAATGTATTAGCTACACATTAATCGATCTCTTTTTTCCTTAATTGCTACATACCAGGGATTTTCATACATACAAACTTGTTTACAAAGGTTTATACATGCTCACTTACACATGAACTCGCTCAACATTATTGTTGATTTTTCAACTTACATGTATTTCAGAGAATTAAAGGATCGGGCGCTGTATGACACGTTTTCCCGCTGCATTAGTTTCAAGGTCATCCGAGTTTAAGGGATGTGACTTTTTCCTGGACGAGTCACAGTTCTTAAGCTGTGTTCATTTCTTGTTGGTGTTGTTTACGTTTGTTAGGATGTGATATCCGTTAAGACAATGTAGTGGTTCTTTACTCTTCAAACTTATTTTAATGGATGATCTTGCATGGTTTTTATTTCATATAGCTTGTTATGGTTAAGCTATGGTATTAAGAAGTCACACCAAAATAACCACGCTTCCGCAAAGCAAGGGTGTGACACATATTGCAAACGATCCTCTAGAATTCTATCGGTCAAAACTCCTCTTTTGTTGAACCCCTGTTAACTAAGTTACACTAGGATATACATTTATACGCCTCGTATCCTTTGACATCAAATTCTGAAACACATACCTTTTAACCGTTGGGTTCTTATTGTTGTAATATGTCCTTGGATTCACCTGATTCGATTAAGTCTTGATTCAGTTTTGTGGTTATCTACTTTGGTATTATTCATATCCATACACGCATAAGGTAACCCTAAGGAGTTAATGTAGTTTAAATTTCAAGGACGCAATTTTCTTAACAGGGGAAGAATGTGACAACTGTCAATATTCTAGGTATCCGTACAATTATTAAACCATGATTAGTGCTTAATGACTGTGCTGAATTACAATTAATGACTTGAATTGCCTTCTGATTATTGCTATGATACATACATGTGCATCACATATTGCTTAATGTTATATCATTATTGCATGAGAACTTTATTGACTCAAATGATGCACGAAACACAGTTAGCACGGTTATCAGACAAATCAGGAAAATGCTGACGGAGTTTAGTACATAGATAAACAGAGTATTGAGACACAGAATGAGCCGGAAACCAAGTATTACACTAGTATAGTGTGTAGGAAAGTAAGGATCATAAAACTGCCTTTCTAGAGATAGTTTAAGTGCCGAAAAGTGCCTAAATCTCACATAAGCTGCAGAATTCTGCAGAAAATCAGCAAAATCAGCATTTAAGCACTTTAATCTCATGCAGAAATATGGTTAAATGGTCCTGAATACTTTCCTAAGTGTCGGGAATCAAAACTGTCATAAAAGGTAACATAAAGCACACTAAACTGCATAGTTTAGCACCTTAACGAACCGGTAACCAACCGAACAACCGGACACTACCCGAAACACCAAATTTTCACTAGAAGCATTGTTTTAACATTACCAAGCTAGTTATGGTTCCCGAACATCATAACACATCACATAACAACTAGTAACCATATATCCTAACTAATACTTGAATTCTAACCATAAACTAACTAACTAGTTTAAACCTAAGCCTATACCCCCCCCCCCCCCTCCTAGTAAACGGCCAACAAGGGCCCCACCTTAAGATTATATTTTGTTATAATAATAGATCTTGTTTCCTCCATTTTAGACATAATAACCATTGGAAATATGAGTTAGTGGGTTATAAGAATCAACCTTATGGACATAACCTTCATTTCTCTAAACAACACTTCAACACAACTTCTTCTTCTTCCTTTCCCTTGCTCACGGTCGTAACCCACTCCCCATACATCCATCATCATCCTTCAACTTCCATACAATCCATACATATACAAGAGTGCTAGAAGACATATAAGGAAGCTTGGAGCCTTTGGAAGCTAAAGGACCTTCACCATTTGCTTTTATCCACTTCATTTCTTCCATTGATCATCCCTAGCCTTGAGCTAGTAGTAAGAACATCATACTCTTCATTTTACATCTTGTTTAAGTGGTTAAAAGATGATACATATTGTTAATCATGATGAACACTAAGAAACAAGAACATGAACATAAGCTTAAAATCATAAGAAATCTTGATGTTTATGTGTTATTATGCTTGTTGATTGTTGTTTTTGATGTTGATCATTATATGATCTTGCTAGATGATGATTAAAAACATAATCTAGCAAGATGAGAGGATGAAAATGTTAGAGATTAATGGATCATCCTCACATAAGTCATGAACTTGAAATAATAAATTGTTTTCTTGTTAAGTGATGATTAAAGTAAGTGTAAAGTCTTGTAGATCTAAGATTTCAAGGATGATTTTTCAAGAAATCAAGTTAAGAATACAAAGTTTACTTAATTTTGGTTCTTAAAGAAATCAACCATGTTTTAGAGGTTGAACAAGTGTAGAAACACATGTGTAACAAGAAAAATCCAAGAAGAAGCATTTTTAGAAAATGTGATCACAAGTTGTAAAGAACTATTTTCTTTAAAAATGAAGTTTTTAAATAAACAACCACACTTTAAAGGGTAACTAAGCTTACTAAACACACTAGTAAGTTACTACACATTTTTATAAATTTTCAAGTTCATGAAGTAGTAGTTTATGCTTGTTTTTAGAAAGATGGTAAGTATAAATTGATTCATTGATTGATTGTGTTGGTTTACAAAAGAAAATGATATGCCTTGAAGGCATGGAAACCTCCATTTTTAGGGGGAAACTATGGCAAATGTTTTCTAAAAATTAAACACTTAGAAAAAAATATTTATAAACAAATATTTACAAGTATATTTCAAACCATGAATTTTTACATAAACTTTGCTATAATTTTTGTTACAAAAATTATAAATATTGGAGGTTGGTTTTATAAATAAAAGTGACTAAATATGTATTTAGGAAAATATATATTTAGATGTCATCATGTGTGTGATTATTTGTATATTATGTGTATTAGTTATATTATTTTAGGACTTGAAATAATATAACTCATCAAAATACCAAAAAATTACAATCCAAAATACTACCAAAATCCCAAGAATATGAATATACAAAAGAATACCCAAAATATTGGTGAAACCGAACAAAGGAATATAACTCACAAAAACATTCCGAAAATTTATTCATAAGTATATTTTGGTAATAAGTATTTTGGACACCAAAAGAACAAAAGTATGATTTTTACAATTATTGCAAAATTTCGTCATAGTTTTGACAAAGAGAAAATATATTATTTTTGGAAAATAAAAATATACACATTTTTCTTGGAATTATTAGAAGATATATTATTTTTAGGAAGAAAATATATATTTTCTTGAATAAGCATGAGATCCATTATTTTTTAATGAGAAATAAGTTCATATATGTTTTCCAAGTTAAACTCGAAAATATATTGTTTTTGAGACTTATACAAAAGCTATAAATATTTTTGCCAAGGAAATATTATAAGTAATTTTTCTAAGTAATATTTCTTAAAATATATATATTTATTTCAAATATCAAACGACACGAATTCGTTTTATAAAAATAAATATAAGTTTTTATATTTGTTTCAAATATCGCATAACACGAATTCGTTTTATAAAAATAAATATAGTTTTTATATTTATTTTAAATATCATACCACACGAATGCCTTTATAAAAATAAGTATAGTTTTATATTTATTTCAAACTTCAAACAACTCATCTCGAGGATCCTTTTATAAAATAAATTTAACTTTTTATATTTATTTCAAAACGCCTAAACGGCATATTATATATCATATATATCCCGTACGAGTTTGTTACATGTTATTTTCATATAAATGTTTACTACATACACAACGACTTCTCAAGACGACTAACAAGATTCTACCGATATATTTATATATTTTTATATAAATATTTATACATTTTAAGTCTCAAGGAACTAAGTGTTTTTCGAAGACTTAGTAAACTATTACCGACATTAGACAAAACTTAACGAGTATAACTTAATTGTAACTATTAAGTTATCAACATACCGTCGAATCGTTCGGTCAACGATTCGGTAGAGCTCGGTGACACGTAGTTTAGTTACCGCTTTTGGTTAGAAACTTATATGATATTCCGTGTTAGGAATATTGAAGAATGCACGCTAGCGAGTCACGCCTTGGAAACGACATCACAAAGTCGTATTTAGCTAACTTTGCACATGGAAATCCAGGTGAGTTCATAACCGCACCTTTTTACTGTTTTACATTTTTTTAAATGTTTTCGGGGTGGAAAGACATGCACTTTTTGCATAGCATACAAGATTTTCGATAAACATAAACTACGTATTTCTAAACCATTTCACAAACAAGCTTTAACTATCACAAATGGTTGTGAAATTTTTATAAACACAAATGGTTTACAAAAAGCTTATGTTCTATACCGGTTTTTCAAGCAAGAGTATTTTTTGAAATGTGCATACACACGTATTCCAGTTTTCTAAACTACGAGAAAGTACAAGTACAAAGGGGTACGTTAAACTAAGGAAGGACACAATAGATCATGTCATGAATAGGGTAACATAAGCACCATTAATCAACTATATACCTAGACCGCTGAACAAAAGGTTAGATCTAATGGGTTTCAGGCAGCCACACTCTTGGCCACACTTTTACCAAGAGTGATTTTGTGTCTCTAGTCGTGAATCGACAAGTAAAAAAAAGCCTATGGTTTGGATGCTTCTTATGCCGTTACATATGTTAGTGGCCTCGCGAACCATTAGCGATCTCGTATTCCTTACATTTACAGAACTCAGTTTCATATACGTCTTTACAAACTACATACCATGTTTTTATACAAATTCAAAGTATAGGATTATGATGCATGTTGACAATGTCAGGTTGGACATTGACGGTTACACAAATTTTACAAACACAAGAGTTTACAAATGCAAGGTTTTTGCGAATATAATGCGTTACAAATACAGAGTTTCCAAATAACTTGACAAGAAAATGATTTTTAAATTCGTTTTCTCTAAAATATTTCAAAAACTGGTTATTCAAAAAGATTTGTTTCAAATCTTTTACAAAACAAACTATGAACTCGCTCAACTTTATGTTGATTTTTAGCATGATTCTTTCTCAGGTTACTTTTCAAAGTTATGGCACATATGGAATAGGATAACCATTGGAGACTCGAGTACTTAGTGGCCGTTCGTTTTCTAGAAGTCTTATCTTATTTGCTTCCGTTGTGCAATGAAGATACCAGTCCAGTCACGCCAAGCTCTGATATTTTGGGGTGTGACAGATTGGTATCAGAGCTATATGTTACAACGAATAGGGTTTTCTGTAGGGATACCTAGGCTCTAACCTCACCTTTCTCTAGGGACTTAGAACATTAATACTTTGAATACTTACAGAACGCCTAAGACTCGAATACGGTCTCCAACCGTTGCCGAAAACAATGAGTCAAAATTTTGTTTTTAAACATACGTTAATGTTGTGTTTTATACACGGTACACAAAAAACATATACACATAGAACACAAGACTCTGAGAGTTTAGAAAACATGCACTTGGAACCTTTGGAAACTTATGTTGAAGTTCATAGAAGGTTGTCACGTAGGAACCACGTTTGTTAACTCGGGCAAACGCCATTATTCTGTCGTGTATGCTATTTTAGCTAACAGAGCAGGTAACCTACGCAAAGCAAAGTACCGACATGCAAAGTTACACGAAACTCAATCTATACATCAACGGAGGTTGAAGTATATCACATACGACTATTGAGGCGATGCCTATGAAAAGACACGATGGCGCAATTCAACGACGACGCCAGATTCCGTTAGCAGGGGAACTACAGATCAGGATGCGACGATTTGTCACACGGTCCTGCAAACGACACAAATCACACCAACGAGAAGACGTATGTCTCCGCATTCCCCCTATCTCAATAGCGACGAATACGCTATGTTCGACATTCCATGGTAATGTCACTTTGCCACCGGTCATCACATGAAACACCAGGTAAAGTCCTTAAATTTCTTTTATTGAAACTCCGACTTTTGCATCTAGTGAGTAGATTTTCTACACCTCTACTCCTCATAATGGTCATTGCATCACAATGATTTCTTTCATTATAGAAAACACTCATTTGCTTCATTTCTTGAAAAATTCATATGTTATACATGCATCGTTTGTTACGCATGTGGTTTCACTTTGAATGATGGTTTTCATCAAAAATTTCAATTATTGTTTTGCTATATTTCATTATTACTTTGTGATTAGGGTGACCTGCATTATTGTAAATGTTGACTTCTTGCTATCGATTCAACGTATTTCTTAAAACTCCTCTTTCTTTTCAAAACACGTACATGGTTTTTCGTTGTAACCATGACGAAAATTTCCTTGTCAATGCATGTATTTGTTGTTGGATTACGTCTAAATCAAGTTCAATTGTTTGAACTTCTTCGCTACACATATTCAATTCAAAGCGTCATATGATGTATTGAGAGCATCATATTCAAGTCAATTTTTAACAAGCGTTTCATTTGTTCCGAGTTGTAGTATACTTATTTGGTCTACGACTCCATTAAGTCATTGGTTGATTTCGACACATTGTGGTGTTGTCTTCACTAAATTGTAGCTTGCGCTTCTCTCGTTTACACATCTCATGCACGGATTTAAATATTTGTTTATTGATTTGTTTTAAATCCGCATTGAATTATCATATTAAAGCAATCTTAACATAATCGTGTGTTAAGACAATGGTACACGAATTCATTTTTTTTATATTTCGATGTACCTACTAACGTTTCTTCCGTTATTGATCGAATGTTTTGCGATATTCATTGATTTTTCATCTTCGATCGAAAACATCATTTCTTTGATATTTCTTTTTCAATTGAAAATCCTATTGTCGTTCAAAATAAATTTTCAGATTGCTTCATTACGCTTTCATTTGATTTCAAACACGGTGAACTTGTTCGGTCACCGCTATTATTGAATTATTTTGATCACAACGACACCTTCTGGCGTTGGTATAACTTACAGCTTGTGCTGATCATGATCGAATGTTTCATGCAAAACTATTTCATTGAACTTTGTTAGTGCATACGTCTGTCGACTTCGTCTTGTATCAAGTCTTGTATGTGTATAGATAGATCAGGGCACGTTATACGAGAAAAATCTCAAAAATAGGTTAGAAGGTAATTTCGTGTGAATGTAATTTCGCTTAAACCTATTCATGCGAAATTATCTTGCCTATAAATAGTTGCCTTGTCTTCGTCATTTGGTACGAAATTACTTTTCCGATTTGAGAGCCGAAGTGCTGCCGAAGTGTCTACTCGCTGTAAAACTTTGTCAAATCAATCTAAAGACAGTTTAAAGTGAATATCTAGCTGAATTACCTTGATACGTTTGTTTCCGCCTCTCGTATTGAGCAAAAAATCTTCTGAACGACTCGTTTGGGTCTGAAAACGATCCTACAAGTGGTATTAGAGCTCAGGAGGAAGAGTTCTTACCAATTCAGTTCAGAAATCTGATTTCTACACCTTCTTTTCAAAATTAATCAAAATTTCACGGTAAAAATGTCTTGAATTTCACAAATTATACACGCAATAGTGTTTTAACAAACCCTTGAAAGTTTCAGATTTAAAATCAGACAAAAACCTGTTCAATTGGACCAAAAACAGCTCGAGATGATGAGATCAACAGTATTTCGCATGGAATAGCTTCTTGATTTCACACGAAATTAGTATTTCGTTTGAAATTTTGGTTGATTTCACACAAAATTAGTATTTCACACGAGTATTTCGTACAAAATTAGTTGATTTCACTTGAAACCGGATTCCGTTTGGTTATTTCGTACGAAATCACCTATTTCGTTTGAAAATTCTGATTTCATTTGAGTTGGTATTTCGTTTGAAGTTGTCTTGCAGGTTATTTCGCTTGAAATTGTTATTCCGCACCAAAGGGTATTTCGCTTGAGGATATTATTTCGCTTGAGGAATTTCATTTGAAAGTGTCTGTTATTGTGAAACTTGTTACCGAATCATGGAAGAGGAATTTTATAACGCATTTGCTACTGCCCCGACTACTCCTACTGCCATTGCTCAGAATATGAACATGGAAAATGAATCTGGAACTTTGCAAAAACCCCCCGAAGCTAATGGGAATTGAGGAGTATTATGGTTGGAAAGATCGGTTTGAAAACTGGGTTCAAGCTAATCATTTGAGGTATTGGGAGTGTGTTGAGAAAAAGTATGTACTACCACGTACAGATTTGGGAGTTGAGAAAAATATTTTTGAATTTACAGATAAAGAACAAGACATGTATAAAGAAGAAAAGATGATGATTACTTTACTTTAGCAAGCTATTAAATAAGACATATTCATATTGCTTCAACATGACAAAACTTCACGCTCAATTTGGGAAGCACTTCGAATTAAATTTGAGGGAAGTGAGAAGATGATCAAGAGTAAAAAGGCATTGTTAAAGAAAGAATTTGATCTATTTACAAGTTTGCCAGGAGAAGATACAAAGAAAGTGATTGAAAGATATTGTCACCTAGTACGGTCAATGTCATTGTTAAACATCAACAAAGATCGTGAAGAATGGGTTGACAAATTAGCTGATGCTTTACCTCAGAAAGAATGGGGTACGTATTTGATGATCTTGAAGAACACTTGAGAATATGATGGATTGACAATTTCCCAGTTCATTGAAAAAATCGAAGGAAAAGATCTTAAACAACAAAAGATTACAAGAATGAACAATCCAAGTACACAACAAGATGTTAAGAGTGTTCAGAATGTCGAAGCAAGTCCGAAAATCCAAACTGCTTTCAGTGCAGAAAACTCATCCGGATCAATCAGTCAGAGTCCAAACAGTAGCAGTGGATTTTCCTCATACCCAAGTGTTAATCCAAAAGAATCAACCTCTAGTCATCAGTTTCAAAGTTCAAACAGCAGTAATGGTCAAATTTTACATTGCAACATTGCGTTACATCTTCAAAATGGTCAAATTTTTTCTAAAGAAGTGGCTAAAAGTAATATGTCGTTACTTGCTACAGTGTTGGAATCATATGAAGGTTTGGTTGCAGGAAGGATCGGAAATCCTATGTTGACAAAAGAGGATTATGATCAGATCGATGTTGAGGAAATGGAGCTGATGCATATAAAGTGGTGTTTAGCGAGTGTATTAAGAAGAGCCGAAAAATTCAAGATAATTACAGGGAGAAATGATTTTCTAGATGCAAATGTATCTACTTTGGGTTTTGATAAATCTAAAGTTACTTGTTTTTGATGCAGGGAGAAAGGACATTTCAAGAGAGAAGGTAAAAATCGAGAAGCAAGTGGAGCACATAATTCGTTTGGTGGTAATGATTATTATCGAAAAGCCATATATCAACAAGTTGCTCATCAACCTTATCAACAAAAAGAACCACAGACCGCACATGCTAAAATGATCGAAGAAGCAAATAAGAAAGCTTATTATGGCATAATTGATCAAAATGATGAAAAAGTTGCTGAAGGTTTCAGTTGGGATAAATATATTCCACCTGATTCAAAATTGGTAGCTCTCATTGCACAAATAGTTCAAGAGCCAGATTTGATGACAGAATGGATGAAAGTATTTGCCAGTGATGAGAAAAGTCAAGATGAATCTAGTTCTTCAGATGATAGTTCAGAACAGACACAAGTGTTTGATCAATCATCAACTGATGACAGTGATGATGAGGAAGTAATGCATATTAATATTGAAAAAACTCATTTATCCCCTGAAAGTTTTCAATTTTATTTTGTAGATAAAGTGGAGAAGCTGAAGGAAAAACGTGCAGCAAAGAATCAGAAACAGGTAAAAAGCGAGATTGTTGCACAAGAAGAGAAGTCTGAACAGAGTAAAGAAGTTGAAGTTGATGAAAAGATAATTGAAGTTGAAAAAGTAGTTGAAGTTGAAAAGATCATTGAAGTGGAAAAGATTGTTGAAGTCACAAAACCATGTTTAAAGTGTTTGGAGTCATGCAAGCTGTGTAAAGAGAAAGATGAGAAATTGAGTGAACAAGATAAGATGAAAGAAAATTTATTGTTCAATATCAACTATGTGAAAGAATCATATGATGTTCTGAATAGAACAGTGAATGGTTTACAAAAGACAAATTCTAAAAGAGAAGATGCTTTAACTTTGATGAATGCTGTGATGATGACAAAGCAGAAGGCTATTAATCATTACATTGAAGAATGTGCAAAGCTGAAGCAGGAGTTGGAGACAGAAAAGATAGAGAATGAAAGAAACAGAAGATTGTTACAAAGTTATTCTAGTTCTGATTATTTGACTGATCGAATTTATCCAACTATTGCAGGTTTTGAAGCATTTCAAGACAAGAAGCCTGAAGAAAAGGAAACTGGTAAGAAACAAAGTGCAAATTATAACAAGTGTCCGCCTCCGATCTGAGAAGGTTATTCTCCCAGAAAACCAAATGAGGAGCAAGTCAAAAAGGCTGTCAATATAAAGTTAAAGTCCGAAACAACCGATGATTTACCAGAAAACATTGATGTCACATTTACATCGTCTGACACTGATCATGAGTCTGAGTTAATAAAGAAGTGGTCGATCAGGTGTTGGATAAGGATGAAGAGTCAGAGTCAAAGTCTGAGTCAGAAAGTTCGAGTTCGTTGGTCAACAGTTCAAAACCATCGGTTAAAAGGGTTTACAATAAAGAATTCTTGTTATCAAAATCTAATTTGAATAACGAACCAATCAAAGTGGCATATACTTTGATTGATTCAGACAAATTATATTCTGATGAGGAATTTCCAATAAGAGGTGTTAAACCAGAAATGATCAAAAATGTTTTCAAATCCACCGAAAAATAATAAAAATGAGAAAATTTCTAAAACAAAAACAGTATTTGTTTCAGGATTAAGTTCGGAGGAAGAAGAAAAGAGCTCATTCTGGAAGCAATCAAACACAGAGTTCTTTGAAGAAAAACAAAAATATGAGAAGAATGGAGCTTATCATAGAAAGGAGACAAGAAGTTGGTCACATTGCCTGGAATTGTCCAAAGGCAACCAACACTAAACAGGAAGTTGTTTCTAAACTCAAAGAAAAGATTGTTGATAAAACTGAACCACCAACTGAAAAGTTTAAAGTGTTTAAAAATACAACATATGAAGTTGGTGAATGTTCGAAAAGATTTTACAAGAGAAGAGTAAATCTTGACAATCAGAAATGGGTTGTTAAGAAATCTGATGTGAAATCTGGCGATGAATCTGATTCCACAAAATCAGAGGAGTCACAAGTTGAGCTAAAAATTGAAACATCAGTACTGCCAATGGATGATGACAGTTTTCCACCATTGCGGGCTGAAAATTTTAAACAAAAAGTTGGTAAAGTGGAAATTTCAAATCAATTCTATTCTGAGAAGAAGGAATTCGATGTCGAAAAGGTTTTTATTGGAAATGTGAAAAAGACTTTTGGAAAGATGGTTAAGGGAAAGGTAAAAGGGGTAAAAGATTTTTATGAAACTAAGAAGGAAACTTACAACCCGAGTGAAGATGAGGAGGTAACAACCATGTTTGGTGAAGCTTGGATATCTGTTTTTCATATGTAAAAAGTATGACTAGACGGAGTTTCTAGGTTGGTAAGTGTGGAGCAGGTATCGGCATCTTACTTGAATTTTGTATGCTTGTGATAAATTTTACAAGTGGTAAATCAGGGACGTTAAGTTGTACTTGATTTTCTACAAGTGGTGTTTGTTGAATGATCTTAAAACTGTTAAATGTTTCAAGTGGTTGAAAGAACAAGGTGATGAATTGATCCCCTAATGTACAAGTGATTTTTTGAAATCAACAAAACTAATTTTCCGGAAAACCCATTTGATTAAAACAAACTTAAGTGTTTTAAAATCATAATGGGAAAATAGTTTGTTGTAAGGGTGAGTTCTGATTGTTTATACCAAGTGGATGGCGAATTGAAGCAATTCACAACAGTTGTCACTTTACTTGTACAGTTTGTTTTCAAATAACTTTTAAATGCTTTTGCATTTTAGGGGGAGTAAGAAATTTCAGAAAATCCAAAAACATTTGAAAATTTAAAAAAGACAAAAACATGATAAAAGCAAAAAAGAGTTTTGTTGTAAAAAGAGGAAATGATAGTACATCAGTGGACTATCACAGCACGCTAAAGAATTGGAAAATTAAATGTGATAAACGGTCTCACTGATGATGTGCCAGTAGGTTTTTACACATTTAGTAGATTGTGTCGAGATATAAACCTAAATTTCAAACTTACTTATATCGTGGGGAACATCTCTCGGATATATGGGTAACCCCCGAAATCTTGTTTGAAAGGTCCCTCTTTCTGGGATACTAGGTCTTTATACTCAGTGATATCTGGGGTATTATCCCGGGACTTCTGATTTTGCGGAAGCAATGGCCTAGTCTGTCACACCCCCAAAATCGACACGCGAAGTATCACCGCATGGAGGTGTGACTGCCAGGATCAAGCCACCAATCATATTGAACATAGCATGTAAATAAATATACAACCCAACACAATATAATATAATTGGTGTCCAAACAAAACGTAGTTTAAGTTGTAAGCGGAAGCATAATGTTTAAAACCAAAGTATAAGTTCAAATATATCAAATGTTTAACATGGCATAAGACTATCCATGTCCCACAACGACCACGCCTCCTCGTGCAAGCTCCAGAAGTACCTAACGACCGCAAGGCATGTAACCACGAGTCAACAACAAAGTTGAGCGAGTTCACAGTTGGTGTTCATTGTTAAGTTGCTTCCAAAAACCAGGAGTTCATTTATAAGTCGTAAGTTAACCAGTTTACCCTGTTTCCCAAACATATCCATAATCAGTGGGGGCTTCCCCATGTTAACCACTAGACCCGTTTACCATATCGACCACTGACAAAAGTACGTTGGTGCCCTGACGTCAATGTCTATCATCATTGACTAGTGCCCAGATCCATTAGTTCACGCCCGTCCTCTGCGGCACGGTGTGAGGCTTATCAAACCTAAATAGCGCTATCTAACTAATGACCCGCTCGCCATTGGCCCGACGATTTAGTCGATATAAAAGGAGGGACTTCATGATAGAGAGTTTTGGTCTAGTATCCATGTTGTCACCCTTCAGTAAAGAGGGTGTGTACGTAATCTCCAAACCAGGAGATTACGCAGGTTTCGATTAAATACTCATCACAGGTTGTCACCCTTCAATAAAGTGGGTGTGTACGTGTTCCAATCAGGAGATCACGCAGTTTCAGTTTCAATCCTTTACCCCTTCCCAACCCTTGGGAATCCCATGCCTTGTGAAAAGTGTGAACTCACCTAGGTTTGCTCGGTATGCTAAACTACGCGCTCACAATTAATCAGTCAAGGCCTATAGTATTCACGTATACAAAATCAGTTTTCGTTCGTAATGACTCGCATGCAAATCTAATGTCACATAGTGTGCTTGGAAGTTAACATCATATATCACGTAAGCAGTTAATCAATTTCATGCAATTCATGCTTCACATGGATGTCTTTCTCAGTTTATTCCAACATGGTTATCCATTAACATACTAACAGAGTTAACAAACTAAGAGAGTTACCAAACTAACAGAGTTAAACTTAACAAAGTTACTGTGCCAGAGCACTCGACGAAATCACATGCATGGCGAAAACCCTTTTGGCGAAATCCCTAGTGGCAAAAACCCTTCAGGTGACGAAATCCCTTGGGCGACGAAATCCCAAAGGGTTTTCGTTGAGATTCGTTTTCGTCGGGGCAGGGGTTTTCGTCGGGTAAGTGATTTCGTCCGGGTGGTGATTTCATCGAGGTAGGGTTTTCATCATCAATAGTTACGCAGTCACATACTGAAAGCCCTAATTACTTTCTACAGTTACATGATTAAATCATCATTTTATCATACGATCAGTATCAATGGAATCCATTCAAGTCTCAGTTATGCATAATCATATGAAAACCCTAATCTTCATTGTCAGTTACGTAACACAGACACCTTATTTGCAACCTTTATTTGCTAACCATCAATCATTCAATCAGACTAAATCATACACTCATCAGATCAATCATGGATAGGCATAGCACAATCGATCATATCATCAGATTATAAGGTTCCCTAACACACAAATCAATTCAATCCACAAACAACATTACATAGCAGTCGATCTACTTACATGTGCACTTCATCCAATATACATAACAGTTTGCAGACAATATATATAACAATCATCCAGTGCATAACAACAATCTAATCATAGAGATGGCATACGAACCAGTTACGATACGAGACTAGCAAAGGTTTCGAGAGGGCTAGGGATTGCCGTCACACAGAGGAGAGGAAGAGGGATGCCTTAGGGTTTTCTAATAGCAGTTTACAAAATCAACACTCTCTTATACGGAAGTTATAAGATGTTGGGCCCTTAATGGGCTTCGGCGAAATCCAGGCCGGCGAAATCCTTGATTTCGTCGAGATGATCATTTCGTCGAGTGGCTTGGGACGAAATCCCTTCCTGATTTCGTCACTTACATAATAATACATAATAATATTAAATATAGTTACACACCAATCAAACAGTACACATATATTATTTAATTCAACTATACATTAATGCCCTAAACATATAATAAGCATAACCAAGTTACAATACAAGCAAGTTATGAAAACATGACTGTAAACATAAACAAGTAACATGTCGAGGAAATACCTTGGAAACTCGATTTGTCACATCCCCGTATAATACTTTGTGCATGCTTGAAATATAGCACCACCCTCAGTACAAAAAATGATGAAACATTGAAAAATGCTAATCATGTGCTGTTGAAGAAAAGATTCTCTAAAGGGAACACACCTAAAGTCGAAGCCATCATCTCTCTGATTTTGCGGAAGCAATAGCCTGAGCTCTCATGGCCCTCGCATTTAACCCTTTACAGATATCATCTAGGTATACTCACCTGTAAGACTGAATATTGGGATCTGGATACGGGAGTATATTCAAGTGGTGGGACACATGAATAAGTTTAAGCCTCTAAAACATTAATCTCGTATCTCGAAACAGTTGAACTTAAAATGTTTAAAGCTTAACTGTCTTGGTGATTTGTCTCAAAAACTGATATGATCCTCTTACACAAACTCACAAAAATATTGTTTGTAAATATTTCTTTACTGTATTTCGTTTATTTCAAAGTCCAAAAAGATTTTCAGTGTGTGTTTAGCATAAATTTTGAAAAATACAAAAAGATTTTCGACAACTGATGCTGAAAAGCTGATTTTGAAAATTCCAAGTGCTAAACATGATGGATAACCAGTGATGGGGAGTCTGTTTGAAACAAGAAAAAGATTAAAAAAATGGTATTTTTTAAGTGGTTCATCAGAGTTTAAAAATGTTAAATCATTTTGTACGATAATTGAAAATGATGTGTTAAATTTGTGTCTACAAGAGATAAGCAGAGAATAAATTTGTAAAATTTTAAATTTGTGAAATTTATTTCTGGGTTAAGAATGTGCAGGTTAGCCAAGTTTCGATACTGAGCAGGATGTGAGCTAGGTCATGATCTTGAACCTATGAAAGTCAGACTACGATCCCAAGCACAATTTAAGGGGGAGTCTAAAGACATCAAGAGGGAGTTTGAAGATAGTAGAGCTAAGTTTAGATCCTGAAGTTCACGCAAGCTGATGATGCTGAAGAACTTAAGGAATCAAGAGATCTGATCAAGAGAAGATAGAGTTAGATTGATGTCCTGGAAGAGAGAAGAAGAGAGAAAGATTGAGGATGTTTTACATTGTCAGATACTTTGGAAGAGCTCGTGAAGACTGATAAAGACTGAAGATGTTGAAGATATGTATTGAAGACTCGTCGACATCCGATGTGACACCTGTGTCACTGCGACCATCAAACAAATACCAAACCAATGAAATATTGTATTTCATACTTGGGATTTGTAAAAATATGTGTATCGTTTACACATATCAAACTCATGTTCGATTTCAAGCTCTAAATCGCTTTCTGGAAGGTTATACACGCACTGATGCGTAAATATAACCAGTTTAATGCAACGAACACTCCGGAATAGTGAAATAGGCTTAACATACCTTAAATAACCTTTACATAACTTAGATATAAGTTTTGGAAGGTTTGGTGTGGTGAAATCAAAGTTTAATCGCTTACAGGGACTAAATTTGACAAACTGCGAAAGTATGCCAATTTGAACTGTAACAGACCTTCCGGAACATGACCATAAGTTAAACATACCATAAATATCCTTTACATAGTTTAGAAATAGGCTTTGAGGGGTTCGGTGTGCTAAAATAAACTTTTGGGTCATTCAGGGACTAAAAGTGTCAAAAAGTGCACAAGTTTGCATTTTCGCGCATAACTTACGTTCTGAATACATCCGGACATCCAAAAATTTATGTAAGCACTAAAATATTTTATTTTAGTGTTCGCCATAAGAAAAATCCATTCGTCACGTCATTTGGATCGTTTTTCGCGCTTGTGCGCATTCCGTCGTAATTAAGCGAACATCGCGTTCGTACGACCAAACGAACCAACATCCGGCATATTTTTGAGCATGTTTTTAGTTCCCTATACTTTAACTTCATTTTAGAGCCTTGAAATGAGGTTAACGGGGTTCAAACGCATCGAAAAAGGCCTTAAACACGTGCAGGGACCATTTCTGCCAACTTTGAAACATTTCTGAATCAGAGGGGTGCTAGCGTAGCGCGAGCCCTATAGGCTTTACCAGTCGCGCTACGCGACTGCCTATGCTGGACAGAAAACATGCAGAAATATCAGTTTTGAACTTTCGGGACCAGATTCGATGTATTAGCCGTTGTTTAATTCACAACCACACATTCTAACATGCTTAGTCAGCGGATAAGGATGGAATTTAGGCACCATAACTTTGCAACACATGTATGGATGGAATTTAAGCACCTAAACACCATAACTTTGCAACACATGTATGGATGGAATTTAAGCACCTAAACACCATAACTTTGCAACACATGTACGGATGGGATTAAGGCACGTTTTCCATGAAACGATCTTAACGGTTCGGGTATTCCTATAAATACCCCATACCCCTCATTGCTAAAATCACTAGAATTCTGATTTGAGAACCTCTAAGTTGAAACCATTGTTTCATACCTGAGATTCTTGAATCGGGATTAGCATTCGGGGACCCTTCGTAAGTATTCTTTCGTTCTTTTCCTTATTTTACTGCTTTTCGAGTCAGAAAGTCAAACTTTGTTTGACTTTCAGCGTTGACCAGTAATGGTCAATGCGAAGTTCGTTTGAACTTCGCAACGTGAGTGTAATCACGTTGGTCATAGTCCCTTGGGATTATGCCCACTGATTACCACGTTGTCTAGGGTCGTAGGGTAAGCGATCTAATAAATCGCTTATACCTCGAACCCGACCCAGTTTGGTCGATCATTAGGATCCGACCAAATACATTAGGTGACCCTAGTATAGGGCATAACCTTCCGAGGTTATACCCTATGGTCACATCGTTTAAGTAGTTGTATGATAGGTAGTTTATATGCCTTAGGTAAATTACCAGAATACCCTTTTCATGTATAATTGGTAATTAAGCATATGTAACCTAAACTTTTGTCACATAACTTATTATGTAACATGTTTAGGCATATAACACTTGTCATAGGGCTAGTTAGGCGGTCCGAACGCGTTTCACGCGAACGACGCGTTAAAGTAGCATAAGCTACCTAAACGGGTCGTAATGGGTCGAAATCACTTAGGTTAAGTTTCATTTAGTATGTAGGCTTTGATTAACCATATCACATGAGTTCCTACACTCATTTGGTTTACAAACCCTCATGCTACCCAGTCTTCCGATTTAGGTCCGGTTTATTAATGTAGTTACCTATATTAGGTGCCGTTTGATATTCCGCGATCTCTAGCTTTGCTTGGTGGTTATCCTAGGACTTCTGAGCAATCTCAAGTGAGTACATAGGCCCCTCTTTTACTGTTTTCCAAACTGTTTTTGGGTGGAACACATGTGCCTACTTGTTACTTTCATGCTTTCCTGTTTTAACATCATATACTGCTATGTTCGTTAGTACATTATAGTACATGATTTCATTACATTTCATGCTATGTATTGCCATTGTGTGCATTACTTAGTACATCGTTTTACATGACATTTTGACATAGACATTTGACATAGACATTTCGACATAGACATTTTAACATGATTGACATTTGATCATGTATTTCCCACAAAACATAACTTTGATTTAAACCAAGTTTTACTTCAATACTTTGTTTTTGTGCATATGGTTTAGTTGAGACATTTCACTTGCCATACATGGATATTTGACATAGACATTTGACATGGATATTTGACATAGACATTTGACATGGATATTTGACATAGACATTTGACATGGATATTTGACATAGACATTTTGACATGATTTACATCTTGACATGAATACTATGACATATCATTCAATACATTTGACAATTGATTTAAACATAGACATTTTACATTGTTTGGTTTGGTTTGATTAAGTGATTAAGTAACGATGTGTGTGTAATATGATACAAGCATGGTGGATACGCCGCTGGTACTTCCTATATATAAGTGTTTGTATGGTATTACATATCGTAGCGTTATTTGAATCATTTCAGTTTGATACATATAACATTTTATACAAATAACATACTTTTCACAATACATTGTTTTACAAACAACTTATTCTATTACAAACTCAGTTTACAATGGTTATTCATTTAACCATACATTATTCACTTATTTATACATATCATCTGAACTCATTGTTTTTCAAATGATTTACAAAACAAAGCAAATAACAAGGTTCATGACTAAACATTTTCTCAAACATAAGTCATGAAACCTATTTTCACAAAACCTATGTATCTCACAGGCATTTTTATGCTGACGTACCTATTTTCACATGTGTTTTTCAGGAGCTGTTGCATAAGATGATCAAGATACACATAGGCAGACTTGGGCTTTAGTGACAATAAAAGATACAAGACTAGTTAATTATGTTGTATTTCCTTGTTTGTTAAGACATTGTACACTTTTAATCAATAAAACGAAACTTCAATTGCCATGGATTTGAAACAATTAATTCTGTTACAACACTCCCCGATGTTTCCGCCACGTTTTGTATGTTCTACGTGGTCGGGGTGTGACAGAAAAGATGGTATCAGAGCCAATGGTTATAGGGAATTAGGTTATTAGTAATGCTTTGACCTAGTCTATAACTTTCTTAGGACCCTAACGCGAGTTTACTTGCGTTTAGTCATAAAACAATACCGTCACCTATCCTTAGGCGACGACCACAACAAGAACATAAATTTCAAAACCGCTTTGAAAACTAATCATCTGTTCTAGGATGATTGATTACCAGGTTTTGAACCCTCTATTGTAAGGTTTTGAACCCTCTGTTATACGGTTTTGAACCCCTTTGAGTTTTCAAAACTCTCGTCAAGGTTTTGGGTTTTTAATAGTGTGAACACGTGCAAACTGGAGGGGTGAATGCCTGTATTCTGAGTTTTCTGTCTAGGCAAGCACTTCGTATACATCTCAACCAGACGCGAGACCAGTTGTGCTTACCTGGGAATTCTTGGGATGAGTGTTCACTTATAGGCGAGCATGTCTTCGCGATACATTATTTTTGACCTATTTACTTTGATAAATCACCGAGGTCGTTTGTTGCTTTGTAGTAACAAACAAACGACCACTATCCATTGCCTTCATCAGATTTGTTTCATCTCATTCATTTCGTCTAATTCTCTCACTCGTTTCCTTTCATGTTCTCCTCTTTTAGAATGCCTCCAGGACGCGAAAATCTGGTATCTGTTGACGAGCTGGCAGCTGTCATTACACAGCAAATGACTGCTGCAATCCCGATCATCGTTGCCCAATGTCACCAAGCTATCAACAACAATAATGCCCCATGCAACTTCAAGACGTTCAACTCGGCTAACCCATCAAAGTTTTCTGGGTCTCAAGGAGCGACTGCACTTCTGCAATGGTTTGAGAGTCTAGAGCGCACTTTCAGGCATGTTCAATGTCCAAACGAGCGAAAGGTAGATTTTGCATCTAGTGTCTTCGAGAAACGAGCTTTGACATGGTGGAACGGTGTGGTGAGAGATAGGGGTGCCGAAGTGGCACTGGCCCAAACTTGGGAAGAACTTCGAGCACTGATGATGAAGGAATTCTGTCCTCGTCACGAGATCAGGGCATTGGAAAGGGAATTCGATGACCTTAAGCAAGACAGCGGCGAACATCGAGCATACACTGATCGATATGAGGAGCTGAGCCTGTTATGTCCTACCATGGTTACGCCTTTGGATAAGGCGATCGAAAAGTACATTGATGGTCTCCCTGACTCAGTTCAAGACATTGTTACTGGTAGTAACCCCACTACGGTTAGGCAGGCCATTGAGCTATCTGCAACTCTGACTGAATCTCAGATCAGGAAACGTTTCCGGAAGGGTGACAAGAAACCAATCGAGGAATCAAAGACCATGGATGAGCAGACTGGATCCCTTGAGCGGTCAAAGAAGCAAAAGGCTTCTCAGAACTTCGCCATGGTCGCTCACAATGGTCAAGCCGTCCCCAACCAACCAGCTCAACCCCGTACTAGGAAGCCATACAATGGAACTTCACCCTTGTGCAACCGATGTGGCCTACATCATCATGCTAATGTGAAGTGCCGCGAATGCCAAATTTGTGAACTTAAAGGTCATATGGAAAAAGTTTGCGTTGCAGCAGTTGCACCGAATCAAACCGACAACAAACCTGCTCGAGCTCGCTTTCCACCAGGTTCTTGCAACAAGTGTGGTAAGATGGGACATTTCCGAAGAAATTGCCCAAAGCTTGCTAATGCTAATCCAGCACAGAGATGAGCATCTGATCGACTAGAAGACAACACTCTTTAGAAATAATCATATCTTATGTATTATTTTCTTTTGTTGTCACGATCCAAGAAACAGTTGTTATCGTTGTTTATAAATAAATCTTTTATTTACATTGCAATGTATTTATGTGATTGTATGTATAAACAACATATCCCCTACAATACCGACAATCAAGGAACCGCATTCCTTGAAAAGCAAACTACCCCCAAAATTCTTCCATTTTACATTCTCTAGCGTTTTTCACAAAGGTCCTAAGTACCCGTCTCTTGCAAAGAAACGAAGTACAAGGTGTTGTACGAATACCCCAAGTACCACTATAAATTCTTAATAGGGTACCCAAGGGTATTTCCGTATGTCCTAAATTATTGTGTACCTTAATTCGAATATTGCGTTTTCCTGAAAACGAAAATCGAATCTTTGGTAGATCATCCTATTTTCATGGATGGATTCTTGAAATAATTAAAGTGCCAAATGAAATCCACGAATTGGATTCCTGGTGTACTTTAAGTATCCGCGTCCAAAGATAACAAATTAATAAACAAATTAAACAACTATGTGATTATGTGTTTATGTGTTCCCTTTTATGTTTTTGTGTGATCCAAATTCTTGTCATTCAAATTCTCGTAGAATCTTCCATATCTTTGGGTGCTATACTAAATCCTCAACGGGCTTGTACGTAATAGTAAAGACCCTTGGATTATATTGTACCATTCCATAATTAGACCCTGAGAGGTCTAGGTAAACAGATTGATCCAAAAATCTGGTTAGGAAAATCATGTGATGATATAGCTGAAAGGACTCCTTGGTGGCCTAATTTAAAAGGATCCTTTGTTGATCTAATTAAAAGGACCCTATGGTAGTCTAGTCACACTCATCACAGGTTTGATTATCCTCCCCACAAACATTTCAAGACAAGTTGTGCGGACTATGCAAGGAATTGCATAATTATGGATGCATACATAATTATGAAATTCAGTGCACAGAAACCACAGCAAATTTTGTCATGTGTCTAGAGACTATTCCGTTCATTTTTGTTTCTGAAGATGTAAAATGACTATTCCGTTCATTTTTGTTTCTGAAGATGTAAAATGACTATTCCGTTCATTTTTGTTTCTGAAGATGTAAAATGACTATTCCGTTCATTTTTGTTTCTGAAGATGTAAAATGACTATTCCGTTCATTTTTGTTTCTGAAGATGTAAAATGGCTATTCCGTTCCGTTCATTTTTGTTTCTGAAGATGTAAAATGGCTATTCCGTTCATTTTTGTTTCTGAAGATGTAAAATGGCTATTCCGTTCATTTTTGTTTCTGAAGATGTAAAATAACTATTCCGTTCATTTTTGTTTCTGAAGATGTAAATTGGCTATTCCGTTCATTTTTGTTTCTGAAGATGTAAAATGACTATTCCGTTCATTTTTGTTTCTGAAGATGTAAAATGACTATTCCGTTCATTTTTGTTTCTGAAGATGTAAAATGACTATTCTGTTCATTTTTGTTTCTGAAGATGTAAAATGACTATTCCGTTCATTTTTGTTTCTGAAGATGTTGTGGAAAATGACTATTCTGTTCATTTTTGTTTCTGAATAATGCCTGTTGAAAATAACTCCGTTCATTTTTCATTTCTGAAAAATGTTCGTTAAAGAGAAATTACAGGATTACGTCTTGTTCATCTTTGATGGTTATTTAACACAAAGTCACAAATAGACTCCTACGAATTAATTTCGGGACGAAATTTCCTAAAGTAGGGGAGACTGTGACACCTGTGTCACTGCGACCATCAAACAAATACCAAACCAATGAAATATTGTATTTCATACTTGGGATTTGTAAAAATATGTCTATCGTTTACACATATCAAACTCATGTTCGATTTCAAGCTCTAAATCGCTTTCTGGAAGGTTATACACGCACTGATGCGTAAATATAACCAGTTTAATGCAACGAACACTCTGGAATAGTGAAATAGGCTTAACATACCTTAAATAACCTTTACATAACTTAGATATAAGTTTTGGAAGGTTTGGTGTGGTGAAATCAAAGTTTAATCGCTTACAGGGACTAAATTTGACAAACTGCGAAAGTATGCCAATTTGAACTGTAACAGACCTTCCGGAACATGACCATAAGTTAAACATACCATAAATATCCTTTACATAGTTTAGAAATAGGCTTTGAGGGGTTCGGTGTGCTAAAATAAACTTTTGGGTCATTCAGGGACTAAAAGTGTCAAAAAGTGCACAAGTTTGCATTTTCGCGCATAACTTACGTTCTGAATACATCCGGACATCCAAAAATTTATGTAAGCACTAAAATATTTTATTTTAGTGTTCGCCATAAGAAAAATCCATTCGTCACGTCATTTGGATCGTTTTTCGCGCTTGTGCGCATTCCGTCGTAATTAAGCGAACATCGCGTTCGTACGACCAAACGAACCAACATCCGGCATATTTTTGAGCATGTTTTGAGTTCCCTATACTTTAACTTCATTTTAGAGCCTTGAAATGAGGTTAACGGGGTTCAAACGCATCGAAAAAGGCCTTAAACACGTGCAGGGACCATTTCTGCCAACTTTGAAACATTTCTGAATCAGAGGGGTGCTAGCGTAGCGCGAGCCCTATAGGCTTTACCAGTCGCGCTACGCGACTGCCTATGCTGGACAGAAAACATGCAGAAATATCAGTTTTGCACTTTCGGGACCAGATTCGATGTATTAGCCGTTGTTTAATTCACAACCACACATTCTAACATGCTTAGTCAGCGGATAAGGATGGAATTTAGGCACCATAACTTTGCAACACATGTATGGATGGAATTTAAGCACCTAAACACCATAACTTTGCAACACATGTATGGATGGAATTTAAGCACCTAAACACCATAACTTTGCAACACATGTACGGATGGGATTAAGGCACGTTTTCCATGAAACGATCTTAACGGTTCGGGTATTCCTATAAATACCCCATACCCCTCATTGCTAAAATCACTAGAATTCTGATTTGAGAACCTCTAAGTTGAAACCATTGTTTCATACCTGAGATTCTTGAATCGGGATTAGCATTCGGGGACCCTTCGTAAGTATTCTTTCGTTCTTTTCCTTATTTTACTGCTTTTCGAGTCAGAAAGTCAAACTTTGTTTGACTTTCAGCGTTGACCAGTAATGGTCAATGCGAAGTTCGTTTGAACTTCGCAACGTGAGTGTAATCACGTTGGTCATAGTCCCTTGGGATTATGCCCACTGATTACCACGTTGTCTAGGGTCGTAGGGTAAGCGATCTAATAAATCGCTTATACCTCGAACCCGACCCAGTTTGGTCGATCATTAGGATCCGACCAAATACATTAGGTGACCCTAGTATAGGGCATAACCTTCCGAGGTTATACCCTATGGTCACATCGTTTAAGTAGTTGTATGATAGGTAGTTTATATGCCTTAGGTAAATTACCAGAATACCCTTTTCATGTATAATTGGTAATTAAGCATATGTAACCTAAACTTTTGTCACATAACTTATTATGTAACATGTTTAGGCATATAACACTTGTCATAGGGCTAGTTAGGCGGTCCGAACGCGTTTCACGCGAACGACGCGTTAAAGTAGCATAAGCTACCTAAACGGGTCGTAATGGGTCGAAATCACTTAGGTTAAGTTTCATTTAGTATGTAGGCTTTGATTAACCATATCACATGAGTTCCTACACTCATTTGGTTTACAAACCCTCATGCTACCCAGTCTTCCGATTTAGGTCCGGTTTATTAATGTAGTTACCTATATTAGGTGCCGTTTGATATTCCGCGATCTCTAGCTTTGCTTGGTGGTTATCCTAGGACTTCTGAGCAATCTCAAGTGAGTACATAGGCCCCTCTTTTACTGTTTTCCAAACTGTTTTAGGGTGGAACACATGTGCCTACTTGTTACTTTCATGCTTTCCTGTTTTAACATCATATACTGCTATGTTCGTTAGTACATTATAGTACATGATTTCATTACATTTCATGCTATGTATTGCCATTGTGTGCATTACTTAGTACATCGTTTTACATGACATTTTGACATAGACATTTGACATAGACATTTCGACATAGACATTTTAACATGATTGACATTTGATCATGTATTTCCCACAAAACATAACTTTGATTTAAACCAAGTTTTACTTCAATACTTTGTTTTTGTGCATATGGTTTAGTTGAGACATTTCACTTGCCATACATGGATATTTGACATAGACATTTGACATGGATATTTGACATAGACATTTGACATGGATATTTGACATAGACATTTGACATGGATATTTGACATAGACATTTGACATGGATATTTGACATAGACATTTTGACATGATTTACATCTTGACATGAATACTATGACATATCATTCAATACATTTGACAATTGATTTAAACATAGACATTTTACATTGTTTGGTTTGGTTTGATTAAGTGATTAAGTAACGATGTGTGTGTAATATGATACAAGCATGGTGGATACGCCGCTGGTACTTCCTATATATAAGTGTTTGTATGGTATTACATATCGTAGCGTTATTTGAATCATTTCAGTTTGATACATATAACATTTTATACAAATAACATACTTTTCACAATACATTGTTTTACAAACAACTTATTCTATTACAAACTCAGTTTACAATGGTTATTCATTTAACCATACATTATTCACTTATTTATACATATCATCTGAACTCATTGTTTTTCAAATGATTTACAAAACAAAGCAAATAACAAGGTTCATGACTAAACATTTTCTCAAACATAAGTCATGAAACCTATTTTCACAAAACCTATGTATCTCACAGGCATTTTTATGCTGACGTACCTATTTTCACATGTGTTTTTCAGGAGCTGTTGCATAAGATGATCAAGATACACATAGGCAGACTTGGGCTTTAGTGACAATAAAAGATACAAGACTAGTTAATTATGTTGTATTTCCTTGTTTGTTAAGACATTGTACACTTTTAATCAATAAAACGAAACTTCAATTGCCATGGATTTGAAACAATTAATTCTGTTACAACACTCCCCGATGTTTCCGCCACGTTTTGTATGTTCTACGTGGTCGGGGTGTGACATCTGATGGGGAGTCTATTAGTGCATACGTCTATCGACTTCGTCTTGTATCAAGTCTTGTATGTGTATAGATAGATCAGGGCACGTTATACGAGAAAAATGTCAAAAATAGGTTAGAAGGTAATTTCGCACGAAATTACAGAGTGCTATTTCGCACGAAATTACTTGGTAATTTTGCACGAAATAGTAATTTCTTGGGAATGTAATTTCGCTTAAACCTGTTCATGCGAAATTACCTTGCCTATAAATAGTTGCATTGTCTTCGTCATTTGGTACGAAATTACTTTTCTGGTTTGAGAGCCGAAGTGCTGCCGAAGTGTCTACTCGCTGTAAAACTTTGTCAAATCAATATAAAGACTGTTTAAAGTGAATATCTAGCTAAATTACCTCGATACATTTGTTTCCGCCTCTCGTATTAAGCAAAAACTCTTCTGAACGACTCGTTTGGGTCTGAAAACGATCCTACAAACTTGTTGATTCTAAGTTCCAATTAGTGGATGTTATCATTTCTAGAATTCATTTGCACCTTGTGAACGTCCGTTTGGAATTCTATTACTCGAAATTTCTCTTTTATTGGACTCCTGTTAACTTAGTCACACTGGTGACTATATCAGTATTTGTCGTTTCCCTTGACATCAAATTCTGAGACGCATTCCTTTTAACCGTTGGGTTCTTGTTGTTGAGATACGCCCTTGAATTCACATCGTTCGAATAAGCGTTGAATCGATTTCATGATCATTCACTTTGGTACTATTCGTATTTTTCTACACATAACGTAACTCTAGAGAGTTAACGTAGTCTAAATTTCGAGGACGAAATTTTATTAACAGGGGGAGAATGTGACAACCGGTAGTTTACGCCCTTAATTACGTGATTAACAGGCGATATATGCGACAATAAATAGTGTTTATGACGCAAATTAACTTAATTAGGCCGTCAGTAAGCTTAGGAACGCCTATTCGGTTCTACAGTGCACGTATGACGATCTGCGGAGAAACTGCTGGAAATTAAACGGTAACAAATTGAAACTGTACAAAATACTGACAACGCCGACTAATATTAAAATTTTTACGATATATTTTAGATTCGTAATTAAATTTTTATATCCATAGTCGAAACCGAATTGAAAAACGGATTAAAAGGCGAACGATGCCTTTTACGCGAATTTTTACTGTTATCGACGATCGAACGCACTAACGACATTTACCGACACCATTTTTCATATTTTTAAGACTAAACTTTTAGTTTACGACATTATGGAGCTTTCGGGGTTCCGAAAACGGGTTCGTAGGATTTGACGGGCCACTAGACACACGAGATTTGGGCTTGTGAGCCTTGAGCCCAAGCCTAAAACCCACAATACTAACCTGCTTATAAATAGGACCTTAGCCCCCTTTTAATAAAATTCCACAAAAACCAAACACAGACTTTAAGTCTATCTTTCCCCCCTCTCTCGATCTATACACTGCAAACCCATAAATCCATCTTCTCAAAACCTCACAAAAGTCAATCAGAACTTTACCCTCTCAAATTGAAGCACACTTGCTCACAACAAACCACAGCCGCAACATACTCATCTTTTTCCTCTCCAACTCCGGCGACTGGAGGAGTTCCGGTGGTCTTCTCCAATGAACGACGTACCCCCCCCCCCCCCTCTAATTTCTAATTAACGGCTGCCACCACCATCTGGTGGTGGTGTGCGGCGGCGCTACACAGAGAGAGACGGGGAAGAGAGACCGAGATACGAAGAGAGAGAAAGAAACGCGAAGAGAGAGAATGGAGAAAATCTCCGGCGGTCGGAGACTCGGACCGGCGGTCGGTTCATTTATCCGGCGGTCTTTGTTTTTAACCGACTGGTTACCGATGATGATGCGATGATGATGAAGATGACATGTTGAAGATGATCGGAGACGGCGGCTCCGTTTCAGGTCTGTTCAAGCTTCATTTCTAGTCTCAGATTCAACGGGTTTGGGTTTCGGGTGCTCGTCTCAGGTATAGTGGTTCTGATTCGGGGTTCATGGAGTGAGTAACTCGAGTCTCGGTTCAAGATGCTACAGATTTGTTTCAGTCATGATGGCTCAGGTTAGATTAGTTTTGGTTCGGATTTCTTTTCAAGTTCTGTGCAACTCGGTTCGGATTCCGGGTTAAACCCGGTCAACACGATTAGATTAGGGAGCGGTTCGGATCAACTCGGGTCA
This sequence comes from Helianthus tuberosus, assembly GCA_030545235.1. Classification (NCBI taxonomy): domain Eukaryota; kingdom Viridiplantae; phylum Streptophyta; class Magnoliopsida; order Asterales; family Asteraceae; genus Helianthus; species Helianthus tuberosus. The sequence goes on from CM060400.1 coordinate 60,589,059, forward strand.
ACATAGCCAAACTGGTCAGCGGGTGTGGTCGACTTGGTCAAACCGAGTCAACTCAGTTGACTCGGTCAACTCAGTGAGTCGACTTGGTCAACTCAACCGAGTCAACTCGGTCAGTGGCAGCTAGTTAACTCAGTCGGCTCGGGTCAACAGTGGTCGAGTTTGGTTCGGGTCAAGCGCGGATCGGACGGGTCAGATCCACTCAGTCAACTCAGCGAGTCGACTCGGTCAAACTGGAGTCAACTCGGTCCACACGGTCAAACCGAGTCAACTCAATTGACTCGGTGTTGTTCAATGATTCGGCACGAGTGATGGTAAAATTTATAACGGCGCGCGTTAATTATATTGTTTCATATAGTGAAATTTTATTATGAAATTACTCGGATTTATATATTAACTTGTTCATATAAATTGGTTATACATGTTCATATAAATTGGTTATACATATATGTCATGAATTGGTTACTGAATTTTGAAAATATAACGACAACTTTTGTTGTCGGGGTCGTCCAAAAACAGAGGAAACTCTGCCCGTTTTTCGAGAAAAACCATAAAACTAAAGCACGTTTAATTCAAGCGACTTTTAAGAAAACAAATACAAATGTGTATTTTCTTCGACGACACTTTATAACTTACAAAAACGACGATAATGCAAACTATTATACAAAATAAATATAATAGATAGCTTACCGATACTTTAAGGTATTGCTGTCCACTTAAGCTCAATCTAAAAACTTTCAATCTGCTTACCGATACTTTAAGGTATATTTAGATAGCACTAAATTCTTATGGACCCCACGATCTCAGCATATCCCCTCATCATGCAATACACTAACTCAAGTAATGCCTTTAAACTTTATCAACTATGATTTGTGCGAAAAACAAAGCAGAATGTTTAAACATTAACAATCAGGTCGATACTTCCGTATACGCAGAGAAAGTCCAATGTTTAAACAAAATAAGAAAAATAAAACAAGTTGAAGTTGTTTAGACTTTAACCACCAGGTCGATACTCCCGTATACGCAGAGGTGATCCAAAGCTTAAACGAAACACCAAAGAAAATAAAGCAGAACGTTTAGGCAACAACATCCAGGTCGATACTCACGTATACGCAAAGGATGTCCGATGCTTAAACAAAATAAAGAAATAAAACAAGTTTAAGTCTTTGCAAAATAAAATGCACAATCACAGCGACTTTTTAGCAAAGTTGTGAAAGTTCACAAACTTAACCAGTTTTATGTCTTTCGACAATCAGCGATTACCGAGTAGGCACACAGTCAAGAAGGACAAAACTAAGTACTATGCTTTCAACCGTGTTTCCCACTAGAACTAGGCTTTTTGCTTTAGGTTTGTATCGTTTTCGCAAATCTACTAGTCTAGCTGAGCCTATCGTCACATCTTTAGTGAGACCGTTTATCACTTTTAGGCTTTACATATCTTTAGCATGCTGTGACAGTCCAACTGATTTTCTATCATTTCCTCTTGTTTCAGCAAAACTCATTTTTAAATTTTTCAATGTTTTTGACATTTTCAAATTTTCAAATGTTTTTGGATTTTCTAAAATTTTCTACTCCCCCTAAAATACAAACACATGAAAGGAAATTTGAAAATAAACTGTACAATAAAGTGACAACTGATATCGAATCGCATCAAATCGCCATTCACTAGGCATAAACAATCAGAACTCCCCCTCACAACAAACTATTTTCCCATAGTGATTTCAAAACACTTAAGTTTGTTTTAATCAAAATGGTTTCTACGGAAAATAAGTTTGAGTTTACCACTTGTAAAGTTAGGGGTTTCATCACATTGTTCTTCAAAATACAACTTGTAGAAAATCAGATACCATTTAATGTCCCTGATTTACCACTTGTAAGTCGAAATCACTTTCGTGAATTTCTCAAGAAATGTGCCGATTCCTGCTCCACTTTAACCAACCTGGGAGCTCCGGCAAGTCAGGTTTTTCATTTAAACAGATTCACCCAAGCCTGACCGTTCTTGGGTGATTTTGAATTCTTGTTCAACAGCGATGGAAAATTTTCATCATCCATTGTTAAACTAGAATTCTCAGTCTTTACCTCAACAACTGGCTCTTCTGGCTTTACCACACCAGATTCATTGCCTGAATGTGGCTTGTCTAACTTTGATGAGCCAGATTCATCGCCGACATGTGGCTCCTTTGTTTCCGAAGAAACAAATTCATCACCACCAACTTTCTCTTTCTTTACTCTTTTTTCTGTCCTCAGATTTGTATCTGATGAATGCGTTTTGCTTGATTTGTCATTCTTTGGCGAGCAAGACGATTTATCAGAACTTTTATCTGTTTTACCAGTTGTATCCGAGGACAAAATCCTTTCCAGATACTCTCTGGCCTTCTTCCTCTTCTTCCTCAGTCTGTCTTTTTGCCCCTAAGAAAGCTTTACTTTCGATTCTTGAACTTTCGGTTCTTGAACTTTACGTTCTTGAACTTTCTGTTCTTTGAGCTTGACAGAGACTGGAATCTTTACCAATTTCTGAGATTTAACCCTCGATCTGTCATTTGATCTCCTTGGGCAATCTCTGGCAATGTGACCTTTGATATGGCAGTTATAACATCTTCTCGTCTCATATCTCCAACTCTGGCAGTTAACAGCAATGTGTCCTTGATAACCGCATCGGTAACACACTCTGTTATCGTACCAATCACCATTTTCAGCCCAAACATTCAGATCAAAGCACTGTTTGGCTTGGTGATAATCCTTACTCCTCCTGTAAGCTTGATTTGGCCTTGAAGCACTGTGGTCCGTCCTGCACCACTTTTCACCAACTATTTTTGAATTTTCATTTTTTACTTTTTGTGGTTTTTGATTGCGATTGGATGATTGATCTGATGAACTTTTATTTTCTTTTTTAACATTTTTTACATTTTTAATTTTTTGTTTCTGTTCCACTTTCTTCTTCAAAGGTTCTTGCTTAGAGCATTCTCCCTTTTCGGTTGATTGTGGAACATTTTTTTTAAATTTTTCATTTAACTTCAAAGATAAATTCTTTTTGTCAATTTTTACTTTTTCATCATCAGATTTTTCATCGCAATCTTCAACTTTGACAATGTCAAAGTTTGTGACATTGTCACTTATTGGAACGGAATTGATTGGTTTTGGACAGGGGAACTCAGATGAAGTCACAAAACCTTTCAATTTCTTTTCAAGTTCATCAATCTTGATTCTCGAATTTTCAGCTTCGTTTTCAAGCTGAGATATTCTTTCAAGATAAGACTTGATTGATTTCTCATTCTCATTTTTCATGTTTTCAAGAACAGACTTTTCATTTTCCAAAACTTTTATCTGTTCTTGAAGTTTTGTTTCATTTGCTTTTAGATTTTTGTTCTCAAGCTTGATCCAGAAATCTTCATCTTCTGAAAATTTCTGTTTACTTTCAAACTCTTTTTCTTTTTCTTTAAAAACTTTGTTTTCTGATGTCAAACTGTTCAAATTACCCAACAATTTGTCATTTTCAGTTTTCAGCTTCTCACAATTTTCTTTCAGAATAAGAATCTGCTTATCATCAGCTTGCTTTTCATTTCTCAACTTCTCGACTTCCAGTGTCAAACTTTCCGCATTCTTTAAGAGTTTGTCATTGTCAATCTTAAAGTTGTCACATTTTGAGCATACTGATGCAAAACTTGAAGATCCAAGCTTCACAGATTCTTCATCTAAAGTTTCATTCTTTTGGCACATGAAATATTCATAACTTTTTACCCAAACATCCACATCTACATTCCTGTAATTGGTATCCACAGTTCTAATATACCAATTATTAAAACTTTCAAGATCATTGTTTTCCTTCTCATCAAAAATCATTGTCATTTTTCTAAAACAATATGCACTCAAACAACCTTCAAGCGAAATACCTGCAAACAAATCTTCAAGCGAAATCAAAAGTTAACAACAATATCAGTTCAAGTGAAATACTTCACCTGAAGCGAAATCAGATATTTGGTTTCAAGCGAAATCAAATGATTAATCTGCTCAAGCGAAATCACTATTTCGCTTCAACCACTCAATAACCTTTCAAGCTAAATCAGACTTTCAAGCGAAATACTTGATTTCGCTTCAAAACACTTCAAGCGATTCTCAACCTGAAACTCCTGAAGCGAAATCTGATCAATTCTTCAAGCGAGACCTATATTTCAAGCGAAATCAACCTCTCAATTTCGCTTGAATCATGCTGACATCATCACGTCGATCTGATTTTTGCAAAAATGATCAAGTTCTAGGCCGATTTTAGATCTGAATCTTTCAACGATTTGTTAATTCAATGTTTCGCACACTATATGTGAAAATCAGTACATTTTAACCAAGAAAACTTGATTAATTTTTTAAAAGAAGGTGTAGAAGTCAGAATTTTCCAGCGAAAACGAGCTAAACAATAAGAACTCTTCCTCCTGAGCTCTGATACCACATGTAGGATAGTGAAACGACCTAACGAGTCGATCAGAAGAGTGCTTAGACAGAATCAGAGGCGGAATTCATTGATTCTGTCTTTGTTTAGCTTGTAACACACCAGAAATACTATTTACTGTCTCTTGTATTGATCTATGAAAGATTACAGCCTTCGAGACACCTCGACAGCACTTCTGTGTCGGAAACTAACAACTGAACTATATATACAACTGATTACGCTTCAGGGTATTTATAGGCATGAAGGTTTCGCTTGAGCATTGTTCAAGCGAAATCAAGTCATGTGGATTTCGCTTGAACTTGCTTGAAGCGAAAACATCTATTAATAACCCTTGAAGCGAAATCATCACTTAAACACACTAAAACATGATATTTTCTCATATTACAAGCCCTAATCTTTCAGTTCTAATCTAAGACTCGAACAAAGATGAAGTCGACAGACAACTGCACCAACAAGACCCGTTAGAGTCTTCAGAGATAGCTGGGGAAGGTGTTGAGAGAACTATTGAGGCTGAGGAGCCTGTTGGTGCTAATACAGAGACTGAACAGATTGTTGAGCCAAGTGTGGTAAATGATGCTGACAATCCACCGACACCGGAAGAGGAGACTGCTGAGACAATTCAATCTTCTCCTCCTAGACCTTCTGAAACTGTTCCTGAGCATACTGAAAAGGCCGCTACTGAGGAGGCAGGTTCTTCTGCTGGTGTTGAGAAACAATCTCCAATTCGTCCAGAAGAAACTTTAGGAGAGTATTATTACCGGATGTATGCGGAGAAAGACGATGTTGATCCTCATATTCCCGTTTGGAATGTGAAAAAAGGAGATACTTTCTCAGATTGACGTGTATGCCAAGATTGGTTGCAGGGGATACTTCCGCCTGGCGAGATTAAATTTCAGGAAAATCAGCCTTATGAACAGACCTATCAATCTTATCTTGCAGAAACTGCATCTCATGTTTCTACTACTCATCGCATAGTGCGTGAGTGGTATAGTATGCATAAAGAGCGAGCATCTTTTGTAGCATCACAAAGGAAGTTTGCAAAAGATGAAAAACATGTGGCTCAGTTGAAGGCTAAATTAGAGACTGAGCAAGCTAAATTCGAAGCGGAGCGCAAGACTGAAGAATGGTCAGTTTCTGGTTGGAAAAGAAAAGCTGAAGCTGAAGCTGCGCTTTTATCTGAAGAGCGCAAAAATTGGAGAAGAATTTGTGAGAAAGATAATGCCGAGAAGGCAAACCTTCGCAATATCATAAATAACCTCAAGGCTGAGGTTGAAAATCTGAAGAATCAAGATGCGGAGGTAGAAAGATTGAAGAAAGAAAAAGCTGATATGGAAGCTATGTTGATGGAGGCGCGTTCCCACAGAGAACGAAGTGAGCAACGGGAGGTACAAGCTTTAGCCACTCTTGCCGTTAGAGATAAAGAATTAGAGGAACTTACCGCTTTGGTTTCTGACCAGGAACAATTGAAGAAGGATCTGGAGCTTGCGCGTTCCGAGAATACTGAAACCTCTCGCCGTTTAACTGAGGTTGAAGAGAAACTGGAGAATTCAGAAATGGCGCGGGTTTCAGCGGAAAGCGAGCTCGAACCCTTGAAGAATGATATGGCCTGGTTGAAAGATCGCGGGATTGCATGTGTAAGTTCCTTTCTTCTTTTTTGTCTATGTATGCGCCTGTTTTGATGCTCATCTTTATTTGATATCACAGGTTGCTGAGTCTGTTTTAAACTCTGAAGAACTGGACAAAACTGTTGCTAATTTGATGGTTGCTGCGCGAAGGGATGGTTATGCGCAAGGCTACGCGGAATGCTCCCAACATGTGAACAGCGCTTTGAAAGTTAACTGGGATTATAGCAAGTCCGCCACCTTTGGTGTCAATACTGCCAGCGCACTGGCTGCTATGAAGACAGAGTTTAATAACTTGCAACTTCCAGTGATGGAGTTGATAAATGTAGCGCTGCAATCGGACGATCACGTTGCGCAACTTAAGGAAATCTTTCCGGATGGGGGAGAAGATTTTGAATAGGATTGTATTGAACAATTTTTTCTATGTAGGATGTTGATCCTTGTTTTGATGGTGCGCTGTTGCGCAAGGGTTTTAAACACTGATGTGCCTTGAACCTCTCAGGGCGTATTTGTACGCCAAACATAGTATGTTTCTACTTATTTTGTTAATATGTCTTTACAATATTTTGCATGAGTACAATTACTTTTGTTTTGAGTAAGGCGAATAAAGTTGGTATGAAGCTTCATGTTTGTGACGTGATCACTGACCGCGCATGGAGCTTTGTGTTATACTACCATAATGTTTTTGCTCTTACTAAAAAGGAATTGCATGCATTTTGTAAACACAAAAATAATAGAAACTTTGTAATTTTATTAATGGATAATGCTCAGAGGCGTTACAAAGTTTTTTGGATAATTAAATGGAACTTAACTTACTCCCTGATAGTTCCGCCGCTTTTAATAAGTCGTGTCTTTCCTGCGGAAAACGTACGGAGTTCTTTAAGTCTTAGCCCGTTTGCTTGAGCTTTCTTCTCCCCGAGTAATCTGTTTAATCTCCTTGCGCATATTCTGGAGCAAATGCGTAAGTTCTCCATTCTTGAGAGCCTTTTCGATTTCCATGCGCAGAGATATACAGTTGTTCGTGGTGTGCCCGTTATCCTTATGATATTCGCAGTACTGTGTCGGGTCTTGACCACGTTTACTCTTCATCGGAATCGGGGGTTTGAATTGGTGATCCTCGGTACTTAGTACCTCTGCTGGGGTTTTCGTTAGGGGAGTCCACTGTCTCTCCCTATTTTCGTGTCTGCTTTCTCTTTGTGCCGAGAACTTGTTAGTTGTTGTGCGGGTGTCCTCCGCGGATCGACTTCCTGATGCTTCGCGCCATGACTTTTTGTACTTTCCATTTGTGCTTAAGTCTGCCGGCCTGTTGTGTGGTGGTGGCGGTCTGTTTGTAGTAAGGTTTTTCTCGGTCTGCGCATAAACTTTGGCCGCCGCCATTATCTTTTCCCAACTCGTGGGGAGACCTTCCGTTCCCGATAATACCTTGACCATGTCGTCACACCTAACCGCGTACTTAAACTGGGCACGGATTAGTTGTTCACTAACACCTCCAATTTCTAACACTTCTTTATTGTATCTGGTAATAAAATCTTCCAGATTCTCATCATTGCGGCGCCAGATGTTCATGACGTCGGATGTATCACGTTTTGACCGCCTTTGTTGGCTGAAGTGTGTTAAGAATTTTCTTCGCAGATCCTTCCACGACTCGATCTGCCCTGTTGGTAGGTTGTCAAACCAGATTCGCGCTGGGCCAGTTAGTGTTTGCACAAACAAATGACACCACAGCGGAAGGGTCCAACCGCCAACCAACCCTGTGCTGGTGAATACTCTTAGATGATCATCGGGGTCAGTTAACCCATTGAATTTCCCAACGTTAGATGGTAATTTGGCCCTTTCCAACGGAGCCAGAGCTATCTCTAATATGAACTTCGAGTTTTCTGCCGCTTCATCCGGGCGATAAACTAAATCATAGTTATGCTCGGCCTCAGGGTTATAAACCGCTCGGGGCCTGCATTTGTTATAATTTGGCTGTAGTCTATTGAATACGCTGGTGTTTTCACTCAAACGGTATGTTCGATCGGATTCATCGGTGTGAGCGTCCCGTTGGGAACCCAACCTATCATGAACCGATTGTCTTTGACGAGGGCGAAATTCATCATGATGTTGTTTTCGGTAACTGCTTGTATCATCGTAAGTTGATTCTTCTCGCTGAGAGGCATGAGCTCTTGATCCCGGCCTCCGGGATTGGGTTACAGGAGCAGTTTGAGCACATAACTGTGAGTATACTGCGTTTAATGCTCCTTGGGACCGGACATACCATGATATCGGAGTTTCTCCTGGTGGTAAAATTGACTGTGCAGGATTTGCTGGTAACATTCCTGGAGTTACAGGATCATTTGCTCGATTGGATTGGACCTCATTATCGTCCGAGGCTTCCTCTACGATCCCTTCTATTGGTAAATTGTTTCCGACGTTTGGTCGAGGACCAGGTTGTCGGTGAGATGACGAATTTTCTGCCATGTGCAAAAACAGAAAACGGAATGAACTGAATCGAAACGAGGTAGAAACTAGAAAAACTGAGAAAACGGTGGGCGCCAATGAAGAAACACTAACTAAATGGTCGGAACCGAGATAGTTAGGGGGTTTGAATCCGCATAAAAAGGTTAGCTCTCTCTCGGTTGATTCAGTTGTAATGGAATTCCTTCTCCGGTGATTCTGCAAAAAAGAACACCGTTAGCCTCGTCAAGGGGAGAAGAGGGTTCTCTCCTTGACCCGACTCCGGCGTGAGAATAAGTATTGGTATCGGAGAAGATAAGTATTTGAGTAGTGAGAGTAATCTGAGTTTATACCTGAACAGTTCTCTTATTTATAACCGGGCGTTTGGGAGGGAAAACCTGTTATTGAAAAGATAACGGAAAATGCTTAACGCCGTAGCGGTTATTTTTCTTCCGTTTGAGTTCTTTGATCTGACGTCAATTAACCTCGATCCGATGTGAATGCACACGGATCGTGGTTTGATCTGTGACTGGGGAATCGCCACGTGGAAAGTGATTAATTGGAGATTGCTCTCCAATTGCATGCCTTCATTGTGATTCCAGGGTTGTCTGTGGTGATGACACGTGTCCAGACGGTTATAACCGTCTGGGTGGTGCATGATTGTATTTCTTTCTAGAAGATTACTGCTGTAATCTGGTGTGACACCTTGTCGTGTGGATACAGACGAATAAATCCCAAGTCTGGGTAAAATAATATCCATGTCTGGATATTTAGGCGGGAGTAAAGGTTTTTAATCTTTTGTGAATGAGAGAAAGCGCGAGGATTTATGTTTCCCTTTGGGCGCGCGATTATAGATCGCTGATTTCTTCTTTCTCCTGTGAGACCTTTGCGCGGCCGCGCAAGGTTAAGAGGTTAAAAAATTGGTTTGTGGTACGGTCTCAAATCCTTTTTATGAGGTTTTTGGGACCTTACCCCTTCACCTTACATTTACAGAACTTAGTTTCAGATACATCTTTACAAGTTACATACCATGTTTTTATACAAATTCAAAGCATAGGATTATGCATGCATGTTGCCAATGTCAGGGTGGACAATGACGGTTAAACAAATTTTACAAACACAAGAGTTTACAAATGCAAAGTTTTTGCGAATATAATGCGTTACAAATACAGAGTTTGCAAATAACTTGACAAGAAAATGATTTTTAAATTCGTTTTCTCAAAAATATTTCAAAAACTGGTTATTCAAAAAGATTTATTTAATTTTTTTTCCAAAACAAACTATGAACTCGCTCAACTTTATGTTGATTTTTCGCATGTTTCTTTCTCATGTTACTTTTCAAAGTTATGGCACGGTTGGAATAGGAGAACCATTGGAGACTCGAGTACTTAGTGGGCGTTCGTTTTCTAGAAGTCTTAGCTTATTTACTTCCGCTGTGCAATGAAGATACCGGTCCAGTCAAGCCAAGCTCTGATATTTCGGGGTGTGACATCATCCTCACATAAGTCATGAACTTGAAAGAATAAATTGTTTTCTTGTTAAGTGATGATTAAAGTAAGTATAAAGTCTTGTAGATCTAAGATTTCAATGATGATTTTTCAAGAAATCAAGTTAAGAATACAAACTTTACTTAATCTTGGTTCTTAAAGAAATCAACCACGTTTTTAGATGTTAAACAAGTGTAGAAACACATGTGTAACAAGAAAAATCCAAGAAGAAGCATTTTTAGAAAATGTGATCACAGGTTGTAAAGAACTATTTTCTTTAAAAATGAAGTTTTAAATATACAACCACACATTAAATGGTAACTAAGCTTACTAAACACACTAGTAAGTTACTACACATTTTTTATAAATTTTCAAGTTCATGAAGTAGTAGTTTATGCTAGTTTTGGCAAGATGGTAAGTATAAATTGATTTGTTGATTGATTGTGTTGATTTACTAAAAAAAATGATATGCCTTGAAGGCATGGAAACCTCCATTTTTTGGGGGAAACTATGGCAAAAATTTTCTAAAAATTAAACACTTAGAAAAAAATATTTATAAACAAATATTTACAAGTATATTTCAAACCATGAATTTTTCCATAAAGTTGGCCATAATTTTTATTACAACAATTATAAATATTGGAGGTTGGTTTTTATAAATAAAAGTGATTAAATATGTATTTAGGAAAATATATATTTAGATGTCACCATGTGTGTGATTATTTGTATATTATGTGTATTAGTTATATTATTTAAGGACTTGAAATAATATAACTCATCAAAATACCAAAAATAACAATCCAAAATACTACCAAAATCCCAAGAATATGAATATACAAAAGAATACCCAAAAATTGGTGAAACCGAACAAAGGAATATAACTCACAAAAATATTCCGGAAATTTATTCATAAGTATATTTTGGTAATAAGTATTTTGGACACCAAAAGAACAAAAGTATGATTTTTACAATTATTACAAAATTTCGTCATAGTTTTGACAAAGAGAAAATATATTATTTTTGGCAAATAAAAATATATACATTTTTCTTGGAATTATTAGAACATATATTATTTGTGGGATGAAAATATATAAATTCTTGAATAAGCATGAGATCCATTATTTTTGAATGAGAAATAAGTTCATATATATTTTCCAAGTTAAACTCGAAAATATATTGTTTTTTAGACTTATACGAAAGCTATAAATATTTTTGCCAAGGAAAAATTCTAAGTAATATTTCTTAAAATATATATTTTGGAAATATATATTGATGTATTCTATTTAGAAATATTATTCCGGAAAAGTTAAGTATAAAATACTTAATAAGCACAATAAGAATATGTATTCTCGTACGTATAAATACACACCGGAATACAACACCAATACCTGGCAAAAATATACAAGTATAAGAATACAAATACACCCATCTTGGGGAAGGATATACATGTATAAATACATAAAAAGTGACAAGTTAAAATATATTATTTTAACTAATATTCCAAAATCTGATAAATATAATTTAAGTTAAAATATTTATTATTTTAACAAATAATTATATAACTTGGAATAACATTAAAGACACAAAGAAAAGTAACTCAAAGACACTAATTAATACTAAGTCAAGGCACGACCCGCTCATCTAATAGTCCTTAGTACGTTGTAGGTAGTCGTGTACACCGGAAGAAGCTTTGAGTTACCGTTGGTATCGAAGAACGCAAGACTATGCCCTTTTCTTTTAACTATTTTGTTTTATAACTTCGGGGGTAAAGTACATGTTACAAAATATTTACAAGCAATTACCATTGGTATGGTTAGCTAAGGAATGCATTGTTAGATCATATGAATGGGTAGACGCACTCCTAAGACCATTAATCCTCGTGTTAGGACCGATGGACATGAGTGATAGATCTATTTGGGTGTAGCGAGCCCACACCCATGTGGACCGGGGTTTGGCCCATGAGGTGACTATGTCTTACAGTCGGAGGCCCTGTAAAAAATCTGCTAGGTTTGAGCCTTCCTACGCCGTTGCACACATGTTAATGGCCTTGCAAACCATTAATTGATATGTTTCCTTGCTTGCTTTCATACCGAGTTTACGAAACATACATACTTACTTATGCTGATTACAAAGTTTATCCAAGTTCACACGCTAAACACATGAACTCGCTCAACTTTTGTTGATGTTTTCAAACTACGTGTATTTCAGGAAACTAAGTATGGACCTGGCGGGCGATGAAGTTTTCAAATGTTGTTTGGAATAAAAGATGCCATTCGATATCGAATGGTTTGGAGTGTGTATCCTATCCTGGATAGGATACATAATTCAAAGCCTGGTTTTCATTAGTGTCTTTTGTCGAGTCCTTGTGGAACTCTAAAACAAATTGCATGGGTTGTAAATCTGGATTTGAAGTCTATGATTGGATTCTAAAACAATGTTGTTCGTAATGTTTTAAACTTAATCAATGGATGAACATCTTTAGCTTTACCATATAGATGTTTGTTATGGTTGAATGCAATGATATTAAGCAAGTCACACATAATCACGCTTCCGCAAAAGTCAGGGTGTGACAGATTGGTCTAAATGATTGCCAATATATTTGTCCACTTAAACCCAACGCTCAACTTTCAATTTTCAACATCGTGTAATGCTTAAGGTAAGATTATACTACAATACCCGTGTGTCCCATAACATAACATACCCTCATGATTAAGGTAAACACAACAATTCATCGCAGTAGGTGAGTATATTGAGTTCATCCTTTTGATTTACAACGTTAGACAATTGGTGAACAAGTCAGTACTTTCGTACAACAGAGTGACCAATAAAATGTCCGATGAGGGTTAGGCAAATACCTTTTTGGTATGAATTTTGCTTTATAAGCACACATAATTCTCTCATTTTGAGATTTTCTTCCTTTAAGGTTTTTTGCCTCTTTTGGCTCTTTTAAGATATCCTAATTGTGCCTACGTCTACATATAATCTGGATACAACAGAAGGACAACCATGATATCCTCGGATGACTTAACAATATAAAGACCCGAAACCTCAAACGTTGGCTATCTATCAATGCAAGATTTAAGACCATAAAATCATACGTCGATGGTATGTTACCCACATGATACGTAGTTCTTTATGTTTATATCACTCGATTTCTTTTATCACTTTGAGCGTTAGGCCTATCAACACATCACAGTAGATAACTTTATACCCAAATTTACTACATTATTAACCCCCCCCCCCCTTTAATAATAACTAAAAACTCAGTCGGTGAAATGTATCATTTTCAAAAGATCTACAAGCACTTTGAATCTAGAGTTGCTGATAGGTTTTGTAAAAAGATCTGTTGTATTTGTATTAGTATTGATCTGTTCAAGTTTAACGAGCCAGCCCTCTATCATAGTAATCTCTAATAAAATGAACATCGATATCAATGTGCATGGTTTTGGAGTGAAAAACAGGGTGTTTAAAGATTTGGATAGCCGCATCATTATCAAAATATATCGTAGAGTTAAGATAAGTCAATCTGTAATCCTGAAGCTGGTGTTGCATCTAAAGAACCTGGGAACAGCAAGCCAAAGCTGCAATATATTCTGCTTCCGCAGTTGAAAGCGACACTGTTTGTTGCTTCTTGCATTGCCAAGAGATAAGACTGTCGCCCAAGAACTGGTAACCAGCTGATGTCGACTTCATGTCCCTGTCTGTACCTCCAAGGTTACTGTTAGAGAAAGCAAACAAATCAAAGTTTGAATTTCTAGATACCAGAGTCCAAGTTATGGAGATCCTTTAAGATATCTAGAAATTCTTTTATCAATAGCGATATGAGAGAGCTTAGGGTTAGCCTGATAACGAACACATTGACAGACGGCAAACATTATGTATGGCCGACTTGCAGTCAAGTACATCAATGAACTGATTATAGACCGGTACAATATTTGATTATCGGGCTTCCATCAGCATCCTCATTCAACAACGGTCGTTCTGCCATGGGTGATTCCATAGGCTTCGATTCTGTAACCTTGAATTTCACAAGAACATAATGAACATATTTCGCTTGATGAATTAAAATACCTTGAGAGATTTGACGCACTTGCAAGCCCAAAAACATCGTCATTTCTCCTCTCAAATTTCTTCTTCATCACTTCTTTAAACTCTTTACACAAGCGTTCATCAGTCGAACCAAATATGATGTCATCCACATAGATCTGAACAAGAATAAGATCCTTGTCAACGCATTTAATGAACAGTGTTTGATCTATAGCCCCCCGAGTATATCCATGAGCAAGGAGATGCTCTGTCAAGGTCGCATACCATGCACGAGGTGCTTGGTTCAACCCATACAAAGGCTTGTCTAACCTGTAGGCATAGCCTTGTTTCTCGAAATCAACAATACCCGGTGGTTGTGCGACATATATATCTTCTTTAACCTTCCCATACAGAAATGTTGTTTTGACATCCATCTAATAAACAGTGAATACCATGTAGGATGCATATGCTAAGAAGATACGTATGTCCTCGAGTCTTGCCACCGGCGCATACACCTCATCATAATCCAAACCTTCAATTTGCTTGAAACCTTGTACCACTAAGTGTGCCTTATTGCTCACAATCATGCCAGTTTCATCCGGTTTGTTTCGATACACCCAACATGTTCTGAGAGCACATTTTTCTTGAGGCAGCTTTACCAACTTCCATACACCCAGTTTTTCAAACTTATTAAGCTCTTCATGCATTACATCAACCCATCCAGATTCCTCCAAGGCAGCATCAATGCTTTTAGGTTCAATTTGAGAAATAAAATAAGAGTATAGGTAAGTATTAATGTCCCCTAATTGTCTACGGGTCTCCACACCAGCATCCACGGGACCAATAATATTTTCGATTGGATGATCTCTTTGAATTCGCTGATTGCCATCACAGGTGCTTGCCAGTTCTTTTATAAGTTAGAGAAACTTCCTGATGCTATCCTAGTTTGCTCCCCCTCATTTTATACCGTCGCATTATTGTGCACCAATGGGTCAACAATGCAATCAGATGGAATCGGCTCCGGAAACAATGAAGTACCTTCGACATTTGGATTTGAGGTTCTCGCATTTGTCTGTTGTGAGGCATCTTCAGTGTTTTAAACTGCATTATCAGGGTAACTTGAATGAGCGTTGGATTCAGTAGCTTCATAGCTTTAGTAGCTTCGTGGAATCCCAGTGGATCTACAGTAAGTTTCTTGAATGAGTCTTGTAACAACACTACTTCATCTTTCTCAATGACTGGAATAGATATCACCGGATTTGAGACACCTGCATTTGTAAACACATCAAACAAAATATTAAACGACTTAAACAATGAAGCATAATCATATAACCAATCAGGTCCAATACGTGCGTCTTTGAGATTTTATTCTAGCCAATCCATGTTGTAGGTCTCCACAATTTTCGTTTTGATCTTGTTGTAAATACGATATGTAGTATTTTTAGAATAGCCAATGAAGTAGCACGGATTCCCTCTTGCGTCAAACTTTCCCTTAGCGTCCATAAGCAGAAGAACACAAGGATAACCAAAGGTTTTGAAATGTTGTATAGAGGGCTTTTGTCCTTCAACTATCTCATAAGGCATTTTCATGTGTCATTTGTTGATCAAAGCATGATTTTGAACATAGCAGGCGGTGTTCACTTCTTCTGCCCAAAATATCAATGGAAGATTAGAAGGCCAAAATCTATCAGCATCGTTCGAGCTGCTTCAATGAGAGTTCGATTACTCCTTTCAGCAACTCCATTTTGTTAAGGAGTTTGAGCTGCACTATATTAACGGTCAATTCCCTTTGAGGAACATAAATCATTTAGCTCGGCATTCTTAAACTCCGTCCCATTGTCACATCGAATGATTTTTACCTTCTCATTTGACTTATTTTCCATGAGAGTGATAAACTGCTTTATGAACCCTATTGTTTCACTCTTGTGTTCCAAGAAAAACACCCAACTGAAATGTGAGAAATCATCAGTTATGACCAAGCAGTAAGCTTTTCCTCCAATGCTCGGCACATTGACAGGACCAAAGAGATCCATGTGAAGCAGTTCTAGAACTTGGAAGTCGAGTGCATGAGTTTAGGCTTCTGAGGCTTGGATGTTGTTTCCCTTGAGCGTATGATTCACATTTCTCAATTTGCATGAAATCTCTGATTGGGAGGTTTCTGACCAATCCTCCTTTTGCCAGTCGATTAAGATTTTTCATGTTGAGATGACCCAGCCGACGATGCCACAGCATAGCATCATGTTCAGCGATTTCTAAGAAAAGTCATGTAATTTGATCAATAAGGGCCTTATTCATATCAATGACGTAAGCATTTCCCCTTTGTTCAGCTTCATTGAGGAACCAATCATCCGATATCACAATCCCTGGTTTCAACACTACACAACCCTTTTTAGTTAAACAAATCGCTAAGCCTTTATCGCACATCTGAGATACGCTCAAAAGAGTATGTTTCAGTTTTGGAACATAATTCACGCTCAAAAGAGTATGTCCAGGCCTTATTCAAGCCTTTATCGCAAAAATTTTGGGTTTCTAAATTTTAGAATCAGCTTTGTTAGAAACAATTTCGTTTCAGATGTTATGTTTGATTTCTTTGACTAATTTTGGAAACTTTGCATGTTTGTGAATTTTTTATTATGTTTCTTTGCTAGATTCCAGTCTCCATTAGATGGTTTAGCTCGAGAGAATCGATCTCTAGTAGATCGATAAGGCTTAGCCTTCTGATGATGTGCATTATTTGAGTAGTAAAGCACATAAGGATGATGAACACAGTTTTTAGCTATGTGCCCTGAAATTCCACAATTAAAACAAGTTTGTCTCTTTAAGATAAAGACATTTAATTCAGCTTGTGTTGTTCTAGGGAGCTGATTAGATTTCTTCTTTCCACTTGGTGTTGATTGCTTATGTGCATGTTTGGACTTGGATGAAACATGCTCACAATCATCAGCACAAGAGTGAGTTTCAATAACTTTACCCTTTAACTGCGTTTCAGCTTGCATTTGAGTTGGTTTTTCTTTTTGTTTTTCTTTCACTGCATCAGTAGATTTTTCAACTTGTGTTACCTTTTTGTTTCGCTTCTTATTTTTGTGTGATCACTTTTCTTTAGAGGAGTAGATTTTTTTGAACTATTTTCTTTAGAAACCTCCTCTTCAGAATCTGAACTTTTGGGAACAGCTTATTCTAGTTTGTAAGATGATGAGTAATTATCATTTAAAACATTTGAGTTCACACTTGTTTCTAAGACAGTGGGTTTGGATTCAAAAGAAAAGGCAGAATCCTCAGAAAGACTTTGCTCATCAACTGACACACTAGAATCTTCAGTTTGATTCTCAGGCTTGATGCCAATATTAGACGATCCCTGCGTGTCAACTATCTCATTATCATTCACACATTCAGACAAGACAATAATTTCAACTTCATCAGTTTCAAAGGATTCTGAGTCATTGATGACTCAGACATACTGGAACAGTTGTCTGAGTCATTCACAACAGATGTTTCGAATTCATCAGAAGATGTACTAGGCTCCTATGGTAAAACATTTTCAACACAAACAGAATTTGAAACCATGGAATTTAAACTTTCAGATTTAGCAACATTATCAGAAAAACCAAGAGTCTAATCAAGCATAGAGTTAATAGAGTTTAAAACATAAAGATCATGTTCAGCAATTAAAGATTCACTCAAATCAACAGTAGTATTCAAATGTGGTTCATCATCCACTTCAGTTTGCTCTTCCACTATCACTGATTCTGCACATGAACTTGAATAGTAAGTATCGTTCACATAATCACAATTTAACAAATTTTCCTGATTCCCCCTATTGACATTTCAACTGATTCCTTTTCTCATTTTGGTTCATCAACTGATTCATTTGGAAATTTTTTAGTAGAATTCATGGTTTTAACAAAATCCAGGGGTTTTTAAAAATAAGTTGGTGTGGCATGATTTGGCTTGAAAGGTTCCCATGGGACACAGTCGCTTGGTTTACCATAAATCATATTTTTCTCGTTTTCTAGATCTTGCTGGGTGGTGGGCATTCTAGAATAATTATGATTATATGGAGGTGGAACCTGTTTATAACCCAAACCCTTTCCCTTGTTTCCTTATATGCCAATTGCACAACACACAGAATTCGGACAGTGTCACTGGATGTATCAAACTTCTTTATATTTAACTCATTTTATATACTTGTTAGTCAAGAGCTGTAGCTCAGCTCTCACAGAATCAAGTTCCATAATTTTGACATTTAGTTATTTTTATAGTCATGGACCCAACAATGTTGTTGATTAAGATACTTGTGAAGTTGAGCTATGTCCTTCCATTGTTCTTCAACCATTTCATTGAGTAACTTATTGTTCTCTCTAAGGCTGATGCCCTCATCTGTGCAAGTTTATTTCTACAACGATTAGAACATAAAAGAGTATTTACCATTTCAGAGAGTGCTTTAGGTTCATCTGTCTGAGCCATCAGATAGTGATTAATTGGTGCAACTTCAGAAATCTTAAGTGATTCTACGTGTGCCACGGCATCTGACCAGTTGAAACCTTGTTGCTCTTGAACCATCAATGGCTTTCCAACTTTGGTGTCTCCTTGGCTTGTAGAAGTTTGTGCAGGTGTAACTGGCACCATTGCTCTTTCAGCATTTTGTGCTGCAGCAGTCTGACTTGGAACATACCCTGCAGGTGCCTTTTTGCAATCTCTAGCTAAGTAGCCTGCTTCATGGCACCTGTAGTATCTTAGTTTGTCTCTAGTGGGACCAGAACGCAAGTTTGACATTAGGCGATGACCATGCTTCTTTTGAAACTTCTCAACTCTAAATGCCGCCATAGCCAGATTCCATAAAACATCCAGCTCCTCAACGTCTTCTTCGACAACTTCCTCTAAGTCTTCTTCGACAACTTGATCAACAAGAGAACTACATGATTGCTACTTAGTATGTGATATGCTATGGTGTTATGTATGTATACAATTGGTTAAGTTGTACATGTGTAAACATCGTACATGCACAATGTTAGATTGCGCGTAGGAATATACGTATTGCATGAACCCACTCTAATGAACTACATGATAACCATCTTAGGACGCGGTTGATAGTCTTCGCTACTATTTGCACTTTTACTAAAAGCATGTATTCCCAGTTGTTAGGAACCTCACTTTCCCCTGGTTTGGGATTGCCTTAGTATTCCTGGTATGGTATACTTTTAACTTTACTTTCCTTGGTTAGGGGATTGCCTAGTATTCTTGGGGATGGAATACTTTTAAATACCATTTTTACTGCATGTATTTAGCGGACTAAACGAACTCTATCTGAAAGTCCCCACACATTAGACTGATTAATCGTTGGGCCTGGCGAACGGGATATTAGTTGATAGCGCTATTAGGTTTAACAAACCCCACACCTTACCTGGGAGGACGGGCGTGAACTTTTATGCCTTGGTAACTGGTCAATAATGATAGACATTGACCTGGGGCACAAACAACTTACATAGTCAAAGTTTCGGTACCACACAATTTAGTAGCATAAAGATGGGGTAGCTCCCCATTACATGTTTTATAAATTAAGTAATTTAACAACCAATGTTTTTGAAAACAAAATTGAAAAACCGTGAACTCGCCAACTTTATGTTGACACTCTATTACATGCTTTGCAGGTCATGGGTACAGCACTGGAGCTTGCATTGGAGGAGTGTAGTGGTTGTGTAGAACCGTTGTTGGGTTCCTATTTAATAATTATGGTTTTAAACAATTGTTGAGAATTTAAACTTTATGCTTCAGCTGATAACTTAGACATTGTTTTTGACTTTGAACATTTAGTCACTGGTCGTATTGATGGCGATGGGTTTACTTTGTTTTATTTAATTGTTCAATATGATTGGTGGCATGATCCTGGTCAGTCGCACGCCTCGCGGTAATACTCCGCACGTGGATTTGAGGGTGTGATAGATTGGTATCAGAGCCATTGGTTATAGTGAACTTGGTTTAAAACTTTTTGAGAAAAAACCAGACTATAACCTCTTCTGTACTAAGCAAGCCGCAACGACACTACACTCCAAAGTGCAAGTCCCAACATTTTTATTGCATAATTCACGTATGTGCCTATTTGATATTTACACATGCATTGCGTTAGTTACGCATACGCACACATTTTTTTGGCATTTATGCATGGCATTCGGACACGTTATACTTATAGGAATGTCGATTTCGAGTTCGCCTCATGCACCAAGCAAGGAACCGGTCGTTCCTGAACCACCACCTCAATCACATTACCTAACCCATTTACTTTAAATCAGTCGGTTGCAATCTCGTCTTGAAACCGTTCCAAACCATACAACCAACACGACCATTAACGTTTGACACCCATGATTTAACGTTATCGAAAAAAAATTCCAAAACTCTTCCTCGACATTTTTCTCACATCCCAAAATAACCCTTAGCAATGAATATAGGTTCCTATGGAGTCATACCTTTGCATACGTGACGTTCTTGGCGCGTCTATTTTACTCTAAACTCCTGACACAAAGTGCGAGTAGAATTTCGTTTCACCCATAACTTGACAATATGACATCTGTTTCATGTGTTCTACCTATCCACGCAATCGTATCGACATTCCCAACATCTAAAAATTATAGGCGTCATTCGTCGATGCTACCGCTGCTGCCAGAAAACAGATCTGAACTCCATTCGTTTGGTTTTGCGCGTCAATATTCGAGTAGACCAGAACCACCCAAACAAACTCGGATTTAGGAGAATAATGTCCACGCGTTCGTGTCAACGAACCAAATCTTCTCCACCTGTCGCCGTCGCCGGAAACCACCGCTACAGTCACCAGAAAATGAAACAGTGGCTGGAAGTCACAGTTTTGCGCGTTTATCATCACGCAGCTCAAAACATTATCATCCGAACTCCATTTCAGACAAACGATATATCCACGTGACCATGACGCAACGAACTTTAATCCCGTGTCATTGATGCCATTGACCGCTGCTGGAGCTACCACCGATGACCAAAATAATTGTCGGAATTCTTCGGTTATTTGCCAGATTCCTTGTTTTTCGCTTAATTCCACTCCTGAGCATAACCAACCTCTCGTCCCTTCGATCCATAACCAATATAGCAAAATGCTAACAACCATATCACAAACCCCATCGATTACAAGGCAACCCCCCATTATCATGTTATGTGTTTAATTCTTAGCCTAACTTGATTTACACCTTAGCATACCCAACTCAGCAAATGGATGTCATCTAATGATTCGGTGGTCTTAGGGACATTGGAAGACAGAGATACGGATTAGTTAACACACAGATGAATGCGATGATTTAGACCTTTACCTTACCCCCCTATATTTGTGACAACTCGTAACTTCAAGGTAAAACCGTTTGTTTCGCTTTTATAAATCGAACCTTATACTTATTTTATTTGACGAATTAATTTTATATTTAACTAAACTCTATTAGAAGTTCATATTGTGTAAGCGATAGATTAGAAACTGAATCCTTATTCTTTTGAATCGACTAGAACCGTTTGAGCCAAAACACATGTCCCGGTTGTCTAATTAATCCACTTGTGTAACCCGATACTTATGAGGTCCAAACCATAGTGTGTATTTTATATATTATCATTCCTAATTTATTTTACATATATATTAGTGTTTAAAGAAAAAAAAACAATATATGTATGTGTTAATATAGCATGTGGCTGCCATAAAACCACTCCCACTCCCCATCATTCTTTTAACTTGGCAGCCCACACTTTTACAATTCTTGCAGCCCACTTTCTTGAGACACTAGTTCCACACACAAACCGCCTCATTCTCAGTTATTAGTACGATTGTTGCAATTTTTTGTTATAATACAACCTTACAAACCCTAACTCCTACTCCATCTCATCTGGACGCACACCGGCAGCAACCCCGCCCTTCTCACATCGTTATCTCTCTCACACTAGCCCCCTCATGCTCGAACTCTCTTACGCATCTTCATTCGGTTAGTATACAGTTTTGTTTCGGCATGTGTTCCTTGTTGATGTTAGCCGTATGTATAGGTGTGAGTATAGATTATGAATACAATCGAGTTATAGAGTTCATAGATTTGATTATGTGGATTTCTTGAACACTGATTGATCATGGAATGTTATTTAGAAGTTAGTGTTGCATGGTTAGGGCTATGTGAATAAATTACAACCATTATGAAACTGATACTTGATAGTAATATGATGCATGAAACTGTTTTATAGTCCGCTACACATGATTTTTCTTGTAAAGTCCGATATGGATAGTGTGATTTGCTGCATATGAGATCCACAGGGTCTGATATATAAGGGGTTATACATGGCTGTGTTTTCTACGAGTGTTGATAGGTATGATGATAGGATGTTCTATGAGTTGCTTGCGATATTACTGTAAGTTCATGCATGCTTTCTGATATAAAACAACTTATAACCTGCTGTGAATGATGGAATATGTTCATGTAATTGCGGAAACATGATAACGAAACTCGGAAACTCGTTTTATTAGGAGACATGTGAAAACAGCTTATGTCCAAACATTTACAGCCAACTTCAGTTGGCTGTAAACAGGTGGATACTTATCGAAAAACAAATTTTCTTGAGTCTATAACGTGTTACATCGAAAAACGCTTCAAATGGCACTGGAATCACATTTATTCTGAGGTCGTTTTTTAAAGGAACGATTTTCACAGCAGTAGAAGCTGTGTTTTTCTGCAGAAAATTTGTGTTATGTTTCTCATCATAACTTGAAATCTGTGTAGAATTAGGTCATGAAATTTGTACTGTAGATGGCCACTGATGTCGTTGTAATTCTCCAACTTGAATTTTGTCAATCGGACTTACGATGAATTTTAAAGGAATTTTCCGTGGACTGCAGTCAGAAAGTGACGAATCTGGTTGCAGCCAGGTAAAAGAATTTTATAAAATAATTGGTGATGAATTGGATCCCGAGATTTTGACATAATAATATTTGGATCGATTGAAACATTCTGTAATTTTTTGGGAACTATCTAGTGCCCGAACGGTCCCGATTAACGCACCGCAAATTGTCTGAAAATGCACCAAAAAACTGAAATTTTGTGACAAGATTTATTGTGTAATTTGTGAGAAAAATGTGGCCACTATTTCGAATAGCGACACTTTGCATGCATATGTACATATATAGATATTATAATATTTTATGTGCTACGAGTTAGATACGTGTAGGAGTTTTGTGCATTACTTGAACATGAACCTGACTTGTATGGTAACTATGTTAGGACGTGGTTGACCACATTAGCTCAAGTGACCATTTATCTGCCGAGCTAATCCAAGGTGAGTTCACACTTTCCACAAGGCATGGGATTCCCAAGGGTTGGGAATGGGTAAAGGATTTAAACTGAAACTGCGTGATCTCCTAGTTTGGAACACGTACACATCCCTCTTTATTTAAGGGTGACAACATGTGATAAGGAATTGATTTGGAACCTACGTAATCTTCTGGTTTGGGGATTTCATACACACCCTCTTTATTGAAGGGTGACAACACGGATACTAGACCAAAATCTCTATCATGAAGTCCCTCCTTTTATATTGACTTAATCGCCGGGCCAATGGCGAGCGGGTCATTAGTTAGATAGCGCTATTTAGGTTTGACAAGCCTCACACCGTGCCGCAGAGGACGAGCGTGAACTAATGGATCTGGGCACTAGTCAATGATGATAGATATTGACGTCAGGGCACCAACTCACTTTAGTCAATGGTCGATATGGTAAACGAGTCTTGTGGTTCACATGGGGAAGCCCCCACTAGTTATGGATATGTTTGGGAAACAGGGAAAAACTGGTTAACTTATGGTTTACAAATGAACTCATGGTTTTTGAAACAACTTATCAATGAACACCAACTATGAACTCGCTCAACTTTGTTGTTGACTCATTGTTACATGCCTTGCAGGTCGTTAGGTACTTATGGATCTTGCATGATGAGGAGAGGTCGTTGTGGGATATGGACTGTTATGTCCCATGCTTAACATTTGAACTTTAAACTATGTTTTAGTTATTTAAACATTTCTATGCTTTCGATGATTACTTGAACATGTTTGGTTTCTTTTGAACACCAATTATATTAGGATTGGTTTTATTTACTTAATCGTACTGTTCAATATGATTGGTGGCTAGATCCTAGTCAGTCACGCCTCCATGCGGTAATACTCCGCTTGTGGATTTTGGGGGTGTGACAGATTGGTATCAGAGCCATTGGTTATATTGAACTTGGTTTTAAAAAGGGGAAAATCTTTTTGACAAAAACCAGACTATAACTTGCTCAGTGCTCAACGATCCACAATGACACTTCGCTCCACGTGCAAGGCTCAACAATTTAGGTGGTATAATTTATGCTTATATTGCCTACTTGCTAGTTTACTTTTGCATGGTGTGTTGCTTATGGTATGCTTAGTTAACGAAGTAGCATGTGGCTCTTATTAGCCCTAGTGTATTCTTTTTGACACCCAACTGTTTACTTGAAACTTGACGTGTGACGATCAAATTCTTTCCTGTTTTCTCCTCACCCCACTGCGACAACCATTTTATGTGTTCTACCTATTCATGCGATTGTCTAGTCATGACGTCGCCATCTGACTCTCCATACATTCGGTTTGCACATCAACATTCACAAAGACCTGACCTGGCTCAAACGAACTCGGGTTTGGGGGAACTATACCCACGCATCCCTGTTGGCGAACCTTATCACCTCCACCGGTCGTTGTCACCAGAAATGAAGCAGTCACAGTTACACACGTTCGTCGTTTTGCAACTCGAAACCCTACCAACCAAATTTTGTTTTGGACAAGTGATGTACTTCCACGACCGTGATGCAATAAACTTCCCTTTTGTGTCGTGCCGCCATGCACCACTACTGGAATTACTTCTAGACAATGGATTACTTGGTTGAATTCTTCGGTTATTGTTGGACCCCTGTTTTCACTCGATTCTTCGTATGAACCACACTAACTCCCTATTTCTTCGATCGACAACTGATATAATGAAACGCTAATAACCATACCATGATTTCCATCGACCACTAGATGATCCCATTACCCTGTTGGGTGGATAATTTATATTCTACCTTGATTTACACCTTCATATACCTAACTTAGCAAATGGATGCTTCTTAATGTCGGGGCAGCCTTCCGGACACTTGTGAACGGAGATACGGATCACTCAACCTACAGACGAACACGATAATCTATACGTTTACCTGACCCACCTTACACTACCAGAGTCGTATTTTAAATTCCACGATAGTTTTTCTTAAATATACGGAATATTTTCACTAGCTTTTGTACCGACACATGATTGTTGATTAATGATATGTCTAATTTCTACCATTGGCTTAGACCAAACCATCACTCTCTTATCACAGTAACATTACGTTCTCACTACTCCATGCTGAAACCCTGGAACGAACACCCTCTAGTTTAGGGAATTGGGAAGGCTCGACTCTCGATCATTGGTGATCACTCCTTGAAACCTTGAGGGCGGTGATGTATTGTTGATACGATCATACTCTCTTGAATGTGTTTTCGCGTCTTTTCTTTGGAACCTCACGACTACACAGACGTATTTTGGATTCGTTCGCACGACCGAAAGGAAATTTCCCCAAATTTGGTTACTTATTGACTCGATGAATTACATACCCATCTAAGTTTATTGATCCAGGTGAATTGTTCCTCATTCACATGTGGGCGAGTCTAACAACTTTTGACGAAGGTCTCAGTGAACCTTCACATTACAAACTTGCACCATAACCATGCTACTACGGTGAATTCTTGTTATCATTGATCTATCCGCATGACATGTCTATTTGATCAATGAAAAACTTTATTTTAACTATACTCAACTTACGTACGACCAGCTGTACCTTCGACAATCAAGTAAAAACTTTGCTATGGATTCTTAAACGTTTACTCATCAATTGCAACTACCCTTTTCTCATGTTTCCACGTCCATACATAATATACTTTTAAATCCCATGATTCCAACAACCTGTCCTACTAACCCTCGCATGGACAGGTTACACTCTACGAACATTACTCGCTGAGCATTGGGCCGTAAATATGATGATACCACAGGTACTGTCCTTTGATCTGGATACGACCGATATAGATCCTCAGACACGACATTCGAATTTAGTTTAACCTAACGAATATGTCACTTGTTTTCGTCGACGACATCTGAATCTACTTGAAGTGCTAGTAGGAATCCGAGCGATACCTACACCTTACCGTAGAGCTCCTGTGACACAAACAACCTTATGATAGTTTTGTTTCCAACGAACGCCTTTTGGCGTTGTGAAACCCGTTTTCTTGATCGTATGCACAAACCCTCGTAACTCTAAAGCTTGCTCAGGACTCCGCGTTTCAACAGTGGAGGGTGAAACTCTATAGTACACCTATTCTTTCGTTACCCAAAGGAATAGATGATTTCGTTGTTTACTGTGATGCAAAGGACTTGGTTGTGTGCTAAAGCAATGTGAGAAGGTCATCGCATACGCATCACGCCAACTTAAGGTTCACGAAAAGAACTACACTACCCCTGACTGGGAGTTGGGAGCAGTAGTGTTTGTACTCAAGATATGGAGACACTACTTGGACGGTACCAAGTGCACCATTTATACCGATCACAAGAGTCTCCAGCATATCTTCGATCGGAAGGAGATGATCATGCGACCGCGTCTATGGGTCAGACTCCTTAACGACTATGAATACGCAATCAAGCACCCTCCAGGCAGAGCCACTGTGGTGGCTGACACCCTCATTCGTAAGGAAACCAAACCTAAGCGTATTCGTGCGTTACAGCTTACCATTCACTCTAGTATTCCTACCGAGAATCCGCAACACCTAGGTTGAAGCATTGGATGAAGGGAACCTTTTAGCTGAGTCCATGCGGGGCATGGAGAAGTGACTTGAACCCAAGGAAGACAGTACTCATTAATCCATGGAACGTGGATGGGTTCCATCTTACGGAACCCTACGAGAGCGTGTGATGGACGAAGCACACGAGTCTGATTACTCAGTGCATCCTAGTTTTGACAAGATGTACCAAGATCACAAGACTCTGTACTGGTGGCCCGAAGCCATAAGGACTACTCCACCCCCCCCGGAGTTCCCAACATGGAAATGGGAGCAAATTTCCATGGATTTTGTCACTGGCTCGCCTAGATCTCGGTGGGGAAACGACACCATCTGGGTGGTCGTGGATCGACTATCTAAGCCTGGACACTTTCTGGCAATCAAGGAAACTGATAAGTTTTCCTACGCTCGCAGACATTTATCTGAAGGAAGTAGTCTCTAGGCACGGAGTGCCAACTATTATCTATGATCGAGACTCACACTTTACATCTGAGTTGTGGCAAGCAATGCACAAATCCTTCGGCTCACATCTAGACATGAGCACAGCGGATCATCCACAAACGGGTGGGCAGACTGAACGCACCATCCAGACTCTTGAAGACATGCTTCGGGCATGTGTAATCGACTTTGGTAACGGCTGGGAAAGGCACCTACCTTTGGTGGAGTTTTCGTATAACAACAGTTACCACACCAGCATGCAGGCTGCTCTGTTCGAGGCTTTGTATGGACATAAATGTCGTTCACCTCTATGCTGGGCAGAAGTGGGTGATAGCCAAATCACTAGTCCAGAACTCGTCGTTGACAAAACGGAAAAGATTGCCCAAATACGACAACGAATGGCGGCAGCTCGTGACCGTCAGAAAAGCTACGCTGATAAGCGCAGGAAACCACTCGAGTTCCAGGTTGGGGATGGAGTGCTACTTAAATTCTTACAATGGAAAGGTGTGGTTCGCTTTGGCAAACGGGGCAAGCTTAATCCGCGTTATGTCGGACCTTTCGAAATCACTGAGAAAATCGGCAAGGTAGCGTACAGACTGAATTCACCTGATTCCACGTGTCAAATCTGAAGAAATGCTTATCGATGAGACCCTCATCGTTCCTTTCAAGTAACTCACTATCGACGACCAGGTGTGCTTCGTCGAGGAACTGGTGGAAATTATGGACCGCCCTCAAACGTACCAGGATACCCCTTGTTCGAGTTCGTTGGAACTCCCGTCGTCGCCCAGAGTTCACCTGGGAACGAGAAGACCAAATAAAACGCAAATATCCCCAGTTGTTTTAGAAAGGTGAGTCTAGTACTGAAGCTACTTTGGAATTTCGGGACGAAATTCCAAACCAACGGGGGGATAATGTGATACCCCAGGAAAAACCAGGAAACCACGCAATCTAACTAGCTTCCTCAGTGACTACGTGCTAAATTTCGGGACGAAATTTCTTTCAACTTGGGGATGATGTGACAACTCGGAACTTCAAGGTAAAACCGTTTGTTTTGCTTTTATAAATCGAACCTTATACTTATTTTATTTGACGAATTAATTTTATATTTAATTAAACTCTATTAGGAGTTCATATTGTGTAAGCGATAGATTAGAAACTGAATCCTTTTTCTTTTGAATCGACTAGAACCGTTTGAGTTAAAACACATGTCCCGGTTGTCTAATTAATCCACTTGTGTAACCCAATACTTATGAGGTCCAAACCATAGTGTGTATTTTATATATTATCATTCCTAATTAATTTTACATATATATTAGTGTTTAAAGAAAAAAAAACAATATATGTATGTGTTAATATAGCATGTGGCTGCCATAAAACCACTCCCACTCCCCATCGTTCTTTTAACTTGGCAGCCCACACTTTTACAATTCTTGCAGCCCACTTTCTTGAGACACTAGGCCCACATACAAACCTGTTAGGACCGGTTTTGACTCCGAAACGATTGCGAACCGAACGTGTGACGTGCAGAATCCGTACACGAACGTGAACGAACACACGAGAACGTAATTATAACTGTGATTCTATTGATTGATGTGAAAACGTACAGCACCTGAATCACGTACACATCACTTTCTCTCTCTAGTTTCTCTCTCTAACACTAGAGCTCTCAAAGCTCCAAAAATGCCAAAAGTGTCCAAAAGTTCTAAACTCTAACCCTAACACATCTATTTATAGGCCAAGGCTTATAAGAGCTTTCCTCTTATTTACAATATT
Source organism: Helianthus tuberosus (assembly GCA_030545235.1). Lineage (NCBI taxonomy): Eukaryota > Viridiplantae > Streptophyta > Magnoliopsida > Asterales > Asteraceae > Helianthus > Helianthus tuberosus. Next base: position 60,618,174 of record CM060400.1, read on the forward strand.
GCCACCTTGCCTTTTACTCTAGATATTACAATATAAGGCTAGATTTAAAATGTTTCAGCTCCGGTCTTGAGATGACGGAGGCGATAAACATACTGCACTAACAAAACCGCCTCATTCTCAGTTATTAGTACGATTGTTGCATGTTTTTGTTATAATACAACCTTACAAACCCTAACTCCTACTCCCTCTCATCTGGACGCACAACGGCAGCAACCCCGCCCTTCTCACATTGCTATCTCTCTCACACTAGCCCCCTCCTGCTCAAACTCTCTTACGCATCTTCATTCGGTTAGTATACAGTTTTGTTTCGGCATGTGTTCCTTGTTGATGCTAGCCGTATGTATAGGTGTGAGTATAGATTATGAATACAATCGAGTTATAGAGTTCATAGATTTGATTATGTGGATTTCTTGAACACTGATTGATCATGGAATGTTATTCAGAAGTTAGTGTTGCATGGTTAGGGCTATGTGAATAAATTACGACCATTATGAAACTGATACTTGATAGTAATATGATGCATGAAACTGTATTATAGTCCGCTACACATTATTTTTCTTGTAAAGTACGACATGGATAGTGTGATTTGCTGCATATGATATCCACAGGGTCTGATATATAAGTGCTTATACATGGATGCGTTTTCTACGAGTGTTGATAGGTATGATGATAGGATGTTCTATGAGTTGCTTGCGATATTAATATAAGTTCATGCATGCTTTTTGATATAAAACAACTTATAACCTGCTGTGAATGATGGAATATGTTCGTGTAATTGCGAAAACATGATAACGAAACTCGGAAACACGTTTTATTAGGAGACTTGTGAAAACAGCTTCTGTCCAAACATTTACAGCCAACTTCAGTTGGCTGTAAACAGCTCGATACTTATCAAAAAACTGATTTTCTTAAGTCTATTTCAAAAACCCCTTCAAATGGCACTGGAATTACATTTTTCTGAGGTCGTTTGCTATTTTTAAATGAACGTTTTTCACAGCAGCAGAAGCTGCGTTTTTCTGCAGAAAATTTGTGTTATGTTTCTCGTCATAACTTGAAATCTGTGTAGAATTAGGTCATGAAATTTTTACTGTAGATGGCCACTGATGTCGTTGTAATTCTCCAACTGGAATTTCGTCAATGGGACTTATGATAAATTTTAAATGAATTTTTCCGTGGACTGCAATTAGAAAGTGACGAATCTGATTGCAGCCTGGTAAATGAATTTTATAAAATAATTGGTGATGAATTGGATCCCGAGATTTTGACACAATAATACTTGGATCGATTGAAACGTTCTGTAATTTTTTGGGAACTATCCAGTTCCCGAGCGGTCCCGATTAACGCACCGCAAATTGTCCGAAAATGCAGCAAAAAGCTGAAATTTTGTGACAAGATTTATTGTGTAATTTTTGACAAAAATGTGGCCACTATTTCGAATAGCGACACTTTGCATGCATGTGTACATATATAGATATTATAATATTTTATGTGCTACGAGTTAGATACGTGTAGGAGTTTTGTGCATTACTTGAACATGAACCTGACTTGTATGGTAACCATGTTAGGACATGGTTGACCACATTAGCTCAAGTGACCATTTATCTGCCAAGCTAATCCAAGGTGAGTTCACACTTTCCACAAGGCATGGGATTCCCAAGGGTTGGGAATGGGTAAGGGATTTAAACTGAAACTGCGTGATCTCCTAGTTTGGAACACGTACACACCCTCTTTATTGAAGGGTGACAATATGTGATAAGGAATTGATTTGGAACCTACGTAATCTTCTGGTTTGGGGATTTCATACACACCCTCTTTATTGAAGGGTGACAACACGGATACTAGACCAAAATCTCTATCATGAAGTCCCTCCTTTTATATCGACTTAATCGTCGGGTCAATGGCGAGCGGGTCATTAGTTAGATAGCGTTATTTAGGTTTGACAAGCCTCACACCGTGTCGCAGAGGACGGGCGTGAACTAAGGGATCTGGGCACTAGTTAATGATGATAGACATTGACGTCAGGGCACCAACTTACTTTAGTCAGTGGTCGATATGGTAAACGGGTCTAGTGGTTCACATGGGGAAGCCCCCACTGGTTATGGATATGTTTGGGAAACAGAGAAAAACTGGTTAACTTATTGTTTACAAATGAACTCATGGTTTTTGAAACAACTTATCAATGAACACCAACTATGAACTTGCTCAACTTTGTTGTTAACTCGTTGTTACATGCCTTGCAGGTCGTTAGGTACTTATGGAGCTTGCACGAGGAGGAGAGGTCGTTATGGGATATGGACTGTTATGTCCCATGCTTAACATTTGAACTTTAAACTATGTTTTGGTTATTTAAACATTTCTATGCTTCCGCTGATTACTTGAACATGTTTGGTTTCTTTTGAACAACAATTATATTGGGATTGGTTTTATTTACTTAATCGTATTGTTCAATATGATTGGTGGCTAGATTCTGATGAGTCACGCCTCCATGCGGTAATACTCCGCTTGTGGATTTTGGGGGTGTGACAATATTGCAAGAGTCATTATTCTGTGAGGGTTTCTCTTTATATGCGAATCTTTTTACTAGCCTTTGCACTGTCTGATGTATACCGTTTAATGTGATATCCAATTACTATTATCGACCTAAACAAATCTATCATCCCTTTATCATGGTGACATTACATCTTCATTTCTCCATGCAGAAACTCTAATAAGATTGCGCTCTAGCTTAGAGGATATGATAAACTCAGCTTTCGATCCTTAGTGATCACTTCTTGAACCCTGAAGATGGTGATGTGTTGTTGATAAGACCATACCATTTGAACATGTTTTCGCGTCCTCGCATTAAAACCTCTCGACGACATATGTGTTATTTCTAATTTATGCAAACGACCTAATTCAACCCCTTCGAATGTGGTGGCTTATTGGTTTGACTAATCGCAAACTCATTTATGTTTGAGGATCATAGTGATTATATCCTTACTCGCATATGGGCAAATTCAACAACTTTTGTAGGTGCTTCAGTCGAACGTAGACACTATAAATTCGGAAAACAACCATTTTTCTCTGGATAATTCTTATTGTGCCAACACCTTGAACGTAACACTTTCATCGACAAATAACATTATTTATTTCTATTTATACCACCTACATACGACCAACTACCTCCTCGTCATCAGATAAATCTTTACTGCTGATTCTAAAACAATTATGTATTACACTGAGTGGAACACATTGATTGCCGCCATACGTCTATATGTTTTTAACGTCTTATCATGTTATTGATTACATGGTTGCGTTTTCATCATTTGATTGATCTTTGGTAGTTATAAGAATATTTGTATGCTAAGTGCTGAAAATCGTATGTATATAAAGTTTAGATTTAGTTACGGACTTGGTTAGTTGCTAGAGTTGGGTGTGGGAAGGATCTTGAATGGTTTTGGGTGGAATTTTGTTGTTTTAATAATGTAGGTGACGTATAGGAATGTAAATCTGTTGTGATTAAATGTTACGGGTCGTTGGGTGCATAAATTATTCGGTTGGGAAGATCGGGTAGCGAAATCCAAATTTGATCGACAGTTACAGCCGACTTTAATCAGCTATAACCAGGTCATAACTTAACAAAATCTGGGGTTCCTTGAATCTATAATGTGCTATTTTGAAATACGAATCAAATGGCACTGGAATATAATTTTCGACATCGTTTGATATTTTAACGAATTATTTACGAACAAATGTTGAAGCTGCGAAAATCAGTAGTAAATGGGTCATATGTTTCGGGTCATCACTTACTGTATAATTGGATTTTTGCTATGAAATATTGACTGTAGATAGCTTTAATGTTATAAGAATTTTGTCGATGATTTCCAGTTAATCAGATAACCAAGGAATTTTTTAGAAATTTATTAGTGGGCAGGGGTCAGATTGTGACGAATCTGACCACTATTCAGTGTTTAATTTTTCACGGAAAATCTATAAAGAATTAGGTTCTGAAAATTTTACATAAAACAAAATGGACCATTTAGAACGTTCTATAATTATCTAGGAATTTTTGTAGTTCCAAAACTATATTAGAAAAACTCCCGAAAACTGCACAAAATCAAGTGTCAATGCTGAATTTTGATAAGTTAATTTAACATGCTTGTTTATTGTTGGTGATATCGTATAATGTTCTAATATATTTGATGACTACATGATTGATACTTAATATGTGATACGCTATCGTTCTATGTATACAATTGGTTAAATTGTTCATGTCTAAACATGTTACGTGCAAAATATTAGATTGCGTGTAGGAATATACGTATTGCATGAACCCACTCTAATGAGCTACATGATAACCATCTTAGGACGTGGTTGATCATCTTCACTACTATTTGCACTTCATTTCTTACCGAGAAAAACAAATGTGAGTTCAAACTTTTACTAAAGCATGTATTCCCAATGGTTGGGAACCTTACTTTCCCCTGGTTTGGGATTGCCTTAGTATTCCTGGTATGGGATACTGTTAACTTTACTTTCCCTGGTTAGGGGATTGCCAAGTATTCCTGGGGATGGAATACCGTTAAATACTATTTATATTGCATTTCATTAGCGGACTAAACGAACTCTATCTGAAAGTCCCCACACATTATACCGATTAATCGCTGGGGCCTGGCGAACGGGATATTAGTTGATAGCGCTATTAGGTTAGACAAACCTCACACCGTACCTGGTAGGACGAGCGTGAACTTTTATGCCTTGGCAACTGGTCAATGATGATAGACATTGACCTAGAGCACAAACAACTTACACAGTTAAAGTTTCGGTACCACACAGTTTAGTAGCTTAAAGTTGGGGTAGCTCCCCATGACATGTTATATAAATTAAGTAATTTAACAACCGATGTTTTTAAAAACAATACTGAAAAACCGTGAACTCGCCAACTTTATGTTGACACTCTATTATATGCTTTGCAGGTCGTTAGGTACAGTACTGGAGCTTGCATTGGAGGAGTGTAGTGGTTGCGTAGGACCGTTGTTGGGTTCTTATTTAATAATTATGGTTTTAAACAATTGTTGAGAATTTAAACTTTATGCTTCCACTGATAACTTAGACATTGTTTTGGACTTTGAATATTTAGTCACTGATCGTATTGATGGCGATGGGTTTAATTTGTTTTATTTAATTGTTTAATATGATTGGTTGCATGATCTTGGTATGTCGCACGCCTCGCGGTACTACTCCGCACGTGGATTTGAGGGTGTGATATCAAGCTACAAGGATTCTCCATTATAATATCCGGCTTGTCTATAATAGCCCAATATCCCTCTAGTGTCCCTGGTGAAGAGGTTGTTGTACCTCCTGCTCCTTTTCTTGGCCTGACTGTTGTAGTTGTATTGTTGGTTCCACCCATGGGTTCCTATGAATATCAACCACTTGATAAAATTCCTCGAACTTTTTAAGCACACTTATTTTCAGCGTTGTTTATTCTATTGTATCTAAGATCGGCAAGTCGACATATATAAGATATGTACATTTGTCGGTTGAGAACTTCTAGATCATGTCTATCTCAGGATATAAGGCCCCGTAAATATGTAGTTACCTTGTGAGGATCTGAGGGCTCTTGTGAAAAACTCTGCCATAACATATGCTAAGTTGCATGGAAAATTATCAAAAATGTAAAAAAGGTAAAAGTCATCTCTAGCAATAACCAGGCATGTAGATTCCTTCTATGCCCCTAAGGTGTAAACCAAGCATATATGAATGTACCATTGAAGGGGCTTAAAAAGTTGGGTGCTTTTTCTACTTGTGGGCGTCGTAGGTACCCATGTAGGGCTATAAATGAATCAAACAAACACAAACAAGGCCATTTTTGTGTTCGTTCATTAAGGGTATAATGTGTTCACGAACGGTTCATGAACACTTACCGAACGAGATTTTCTGTCCATGTTCGTTCATTAAGGGAAGGAATGTATTCACGAACAGAAATAAAATCAGAGAAGACGGTGGTGGCTAGAGGTGGATGGTGAGATGGATCAACGCTAGACCTTGAAGACCTAATCGTTGAACGAAGATCGATGGCATTTTTTGGTATGAATAATGAGAAGGAAAGTGAAACGGTGCATAAAAAGGTGAAGATAGTGTGTTCTATTTTATTTGTTTAGGTAATGAGATAAATAAGAATTAAATAATATAAAAAAGTTTAGATATAATAAATAATTGCTTAAAAATCTTTAATGAACAACATAAACAAACGAACATGAACAAATATTCATGAACACATTACCGAATGTTCACGAACGCAATTGAACGAACCAGACATATAATCGTGTTCGTTCATTCAACTAACTGAATGAAATTTCTTGTTCCTGTTTGTTCCTTAATTAAATGAATGAACGTAAACGAACTTCCGGCGGAACGTTTCACGAACTGTTCACTGAACGTTTGGTTCATTTACTGTCGCAACCCCGGACCCCACCACAGGAGCGGGAGCCGCGAGCACGAGCCTGTGGTATCGGTGTTTACTAAGTTGGTAGTGGAAATGAGACATCATGATCGTGGTTAGGAAATAAATTCAGAGTTTGCAAAACACCAACTTTTTGTATTAAATAAATGGGACAAAACCCATATTTCATTTATAATACCTTTATAGGGATAAGTCCTAGTTACTGAAATATAAACTTTTTACTTAGGTAACTTTATAGCCACTTTCTTTAAGCCTTTAGTGGTCCATAGCTGGCTTCTAATAGCTTTCACATCAAGTTACCTGAAAAGTGTTTTAAAATTATTTTATTAGCAAGAAATACTGGCGAGTACCTTCCACTTTAGAAAAAAAAATGTTATTACTTCATAGTATTATGTCACACCCCGACCACGTAAAACAACAAATCATGGCAGAAACGTCGGGGAGTGTCGTAACAGAATCATTGTTTCATAACACAAGGATTGAAGTTTTGTTTTATTGAATTAAGTGTATTACATTACATTTAAAATTAGAAACAAAACATGAACAAATTAACTTCCATTGTTATTAAGTCACTAAGGCCTCGTCCATTCCTATGTGAGGATACACCAATATCATCATCAAACATCATCAACTATGGTACCTGAAACACATGTGAAAATACGTCAGCATAAAAATGCCGGCGAGTACATAGGTTTTATGTGAGTGTCAGATTCATCGCTCGTTTTACCTTTTGAAATAACTCAAACAACTTTGTTATTCGATATTAGAAAAACTAGTTTTTGTAAAATGTTTTGATAGTGAATTGAAATAACCAAGTTAAAACAAATTTGTTATAATTTATAAAACCTCGATACCATGAATCTTACTCAAAAAATTTGTTTAAGTAAACCCAAATTGTAAATCGTTTTTGAAATAAAACTCGAATGTTTTATATTGTTAGAAAAACCTTGTAATATAACTTTGTTTTGATAACCTTGCCCAAGTGAACTAGATAGCGCAATGATATATAATGTGTTAAAAGCACTTATATATTGTAAGTACCAGCAGCATATCCACCATGCTTTTAACACATTACACCCGCCCCGTTACCTAATCACTTCCCTAACCCAACGGTTCAAACAGTTTCAAACGGTTCACACAATCAATCAGATTCAAACGGTTCACACAATCAATCAGATTCAAACGGTTCACATAATCAATCAGATACAAACGGTTCACATAATCAATCAGATTCAAATGGTTCACATAATCAATCAGATTCAAACGGTTCACATAGACCAACAATTTCAACGGTTCAAAACAATTCAAAATGTAAAACAATGTGTCCATATGCTGGATGAACATATGCAACAAAATGTAACATGAAAATCAATGTGCTAGCATGCTAAGAGAACATACATAGCAAAACATAATGAAATCATGTACTATATACGTACTAATGAACATAGCAAGTATATAATATATAAGCATGAAAAGCATGAAAAGCACGAAAGTAACAAGTAGGCACATGCGTATCACCCCAAAACAGTTGAAAACAGTAAAAGAGAGGACTATGTACTCACTTGAGAATGCTTAGAAGTCTTGAATAACAACCAAGCAAAGCTATAGGGATCACGGAAATCAAACGGCACCTAATATAGGTAACTATGTTAATAAACCGGACCTAAATCGGAGATCGGATTAAATTAGGTTTCGTAAACCAAATGAGTGTAGGGACTCATGTAATATAGTTTAACAAAGCCTACATTCTAAAACGAAACCTAACCTAAGTGCTTTCGACCCATTACGACTCGTTAAGGTAGCTTACGCCACTTTAATGCGTCGTTCGCGTAAAACACGTTCGGACCGCCTAACTAGTCCTATGACAAGTATCATATGCCTTAAATCATCTAATAATGTTGCCTAATCAGTTTAGATGTCAAAATTTAGGTTACATATTCTTAAAATGAATTTATGCGTAAAAAGGGGCATTTTGGTCATTTTCCTAAGGCATATAAACTGCCTATCATACAACTACTTAAACAAAGTGACCATAAGGTATAACCTTGGAAAGTTATTCCCTATACAACTATGGTCACAATATATGCTTGGTCGGATCCTAATGATCGACCAAACGAGTCGGGTTCGAAAGTCTAAGCGGTTGTTTAGACCCCTTATCTGACGACCCTATATAAGCACTAAACCTAAAGTGACGAGCTAAACATGTTAAAACATGTTTAACGAAGTTAGAAAACAAGTTTGATATCAAGACAAAGGGTCTTGATACCCAATAAAAGTTTGGTTGCAAAATACGCAAGAATACGCATTTTGACCGAAACTATGACTCGTCACTACACCTAAATAACTTGATACCCAAGAGACTATAACCATTGTGATTACGCTCACGTTACAAAGTTCAAACGAACTTCGTGTTGACCATATACTGGTCAAAGCATAAATTCAAACATTGTTTGACTTTTACGCTTAAAATGCATAAAAGCACGAAAGAAACTTAAAAAGGGTCCAAACTAGGAAGAACTTGATCTAACTACTCAAGGTGTGAGGAAAATGGAATGAGAGCTTGGGTATTTATAGATTTCAGAGAACCGTTAGGATCGTTTCTTGCATTTCGTGCCTTGATCTTGACCCTCCATGTGGGCACATGGTTTTCAAAACCATGGGAATACTTAAAACCATCAAATTCCAGCCCATAGAGTGCAAAACCTTGGGTTAAACCATCAAAACCTCAAAAATGGACTAAGTTCAATGTATCTGCCAGAAATTTCAAAAATGGTCCCTGTACTTGTAAAACTTGATTTTTTTGGCACTTTTAAGCCCCGTTAACCACATTTCAAGGCTCTAAAATAAATTTAAAGTATAGGTAACTTGAAATGTGCTCAAAAATATCTCGGATGTCAGTTCATTTGGTCGTACGGTTGCGTTGTTTTGTTAATTACGATGGAAATCGTAACGAACGCAAAAACGATCCAAATTACGCGACGAGTGGAATTTTATCATGCCAATCACTAAAATAAAATATTTTAATGATTACATAAATTTTTGGATGTCCGGATATATTCAGAACGTAAGATATGCGCGAAAATGCAAGCTTATGCACTTTTTGACGCTTTTAGTCCCTATTGATCAATAAAGTTTATTTTTGCGCACCAAAACACCTCAAAGCCTATTTCTAAGCCATGTAAAGTATATTTAGGGCATGTTTAACTTATGATCAAGTTCCGGAACGTTCGTTACTATACAAATCGGTATAGTTTCGCAGTTTGACGCAAATAGTCCCTACGATCGAACAAACTTGATTTCGACACACCAAACCATCCAAAACTTATTTCTAAGTTATTTAAAGGTTATTTAAGGTATGTTAAGCCTATATCACAGTTTTGGAGTGTTTGTTGCATTAAACTGGTTATATTTACGCATCAGATCGCTTATAACCTTCTAGAAAGCGATTTAAAGCTCGAAATCGAACATGAATTGATATGTGCACATGATACACATATTTATACAAATCCCATGTATGAAAACACAATATTTCATTGATTTGGTATTTTTTTGATGGTCGCAGAGGCACAGGTGTCTCATATTAAGAGCGGTTACAATGTTTATATCTAACTAAAAACTCCAAATACTTGTCACTCGACGGATCTGTGAGTATGGTAATATCACACATTCGCTACCCGTGTCCAGTTGTGAAGATTATCAAGTAGTGTATACAAATCCCCATAATACCGGCAGTATTTTGTAGAATATAAAGACTTAATCACTGTAAGTATAACTGAAAACATTTAGGGTTTTCTAAAATAGTTTGATAGAAAAAGAGAATGACTCACAAATTGTGAGAAAAAGAGATAGCTTCGACATTTCCTCCTTGAACAATGTCGTAAGCTCGTGACGCCAAACTCCCATGAGAGACTTGACGTCATCTTTGAAAGTTTTGAAATCAGTTTCCAATTTCTGTACTCGTTGGAATGCAAGGTCGAGTTGCGCACCCAATTCAGTAACCGCTGCCTCGTTGTCGCCAATGCGCTTGTCATATGTTGCCTCTCGTTCTTTCTTAGTTGTGCGTCTTTCATCGCCCTTTGTTTCGGTTGCCATCCCGAATGAATTAACCTGGCTCTGATACCACTTGTCAAGGAGTAAAAATATAATTCACGTGTAGCGACTTAGACTTGATCTAAGTTCAGCTTTTGTACCCAACGATTATAAGGTTTTGTGGGAATCAAGTGATGATTGAAAGTGTTGTTTAAAAATAAACAACTTTATATTGATTACAAGATGTTTACAAAGGAGAGTTTACAAGTACAAGTTTGATAGAAAAAGAGATTGACTCACATTATAAACTTATGTATTTCTATTGGCTTCTTGGAAATATTTTCTGCTAATATTCTTGAGTGCCTACTAAAAACATACAATGCACGTGCGTTAGTATAATAACCCAAATTCAACTTATCAATACGTCACGAGACGGAACCCCAACTTATTTTACAAAGCATTGCCCTGAACAGGCAGCACTTTGGCATCAATTGTTGGGATCCAGATCAATCAGACAGGGTCTCAACTTAGTGATCGGGGGTTAAAATACTTACAACGGGGCGGAGCTTCATGAGTTAGGGGGTATTTTAGCTATTATTTTCGAGTTATAGAGGTTGACAGAGAAAGAGACTGAACGAATTGGAAATGTCGAATGTCTGCTCAATTTATACAAGTTTTGGGGGTCTCTCGCACCCCACGGCCCGCCTAAGGGGGGTCCTCGCGCCCCGCGAGGGCACTCTAGCTACGGATAGGGTTGCTGAGTCACGCCGTAAACCCAACACAATAGGTGACATGTGTCACCATGCAGTGTCCGTCAAGCAAGAAACCGTCGCGCCCCGCGACCAACCACCTTCAAACTTGTCGCAGCCGCGACATGTGTGTTATTTTTAATTTTTCATTTTTAATTAAAAGTTAACATTATGCAGGTTCGGTTTTGCTATTACGAAGCGTTTTAGGGTGTTTTCTAGAGTTGTTATATCCTCCCCACCTTGTTTTAAATCCCGTCCTCGAGATTCACGGGAATAGGTGTGGATACTTCCTTTGCATTTCAGATTCCAGCTCCCATATGTATTCGGGTCTTCCCTTCGAATCCCACTTTACTTTGACCGGAACTAATCTCTTATGTTTGAAATTCTTGATCTTTCTATCTTCAATCTGAATGGGCTTCTCAACAAACTAATTTTTTTCATTTACCTTTATGTCTTGAAGAGGTATTACCAACGATTCATCTACTAAACATTTCTTGAGGTTACATACATGAAATACATCATGTATTCCTACCATCTCTTCTGGTAACTGTAGCTAATAAGCTATTGGTCCTATTCGTTTGATAATTTCAAAAGGTCCAACATACCTTAGGCTTAGCTTTCCTTTCTTACCAAATCTTACTACTCCTTTCCATGGTGAAATTTTAACAGTGCCTTATCTCCAACTTGAAATTCCAATAGTTTTCGCCTGTTATCTGCATAACTCTTTTGACGATCTCATGTGGCTTTTAGTCTTTCCTTGACTTGAATAATTTTCTCAGTTGTTTCTTGCTCGATTTCAGGTCCTAACAGTTGCTTTTCTCCAATTTCTACCCAACATACTGGTGTTCGACACTTCCGTCCATAGAGTGCTTCAAATGGTGCAGCATTGATGCTGGTATAATAGTTATTGTTGTAAGAAAATTCTATTAAAGATAAGTGGTCATCCCAATTTCCTCCAAAATCAATCACACAGGCTCTAAGCATATCTTCCATAGTATGAATTGTCCTTTCACTTTGTCCGTCTATTTGAGGATGATAGGTTGTACTTAAATTTAATCTGGTTCCCATTGCTTTTTGGAAACTTGTCCAAAAAGGAGAAGTAAAACGACTGTCTCGGGACACAATAGATAAAGGAATCCCATGTAATGAAACTATTTCATTTACATACAGTTTAGCTAACTGTTCCATATTGAAAGTCTCTTTCATTGGTAAGAAATGGGCAGATTTAGTTAATCTGTCAACAATCACCTAGATTGTATCATTACCTTTTCATGTCTTTGGTAATTTGGTAACAAAGTCCATTGTTATCAATTCCCATTTCCAAATTGGCATTTCTAATTGCTACAATATTCCTGAAGGTTTCTGATGTTAAGCTTTGACACGTGAGCAGGTTAAACATTTAGCAACATAATTTGCTATATCTTTTTTCATTCCTAACCACCAGAAATTCTTTCTAAGGTCTTGATACAACTCATCACTTCTAGGATTTATCATATACTTAGATTTATGAGCTTCTTCTAAAATTTGATTGCGTAGGTTTACTTGGATAGGTATCCAGATCCTTTTCTTATGGAATCTCTGAATTCCATATGTTCCTTTTTCTAATTCTTTGATCATTCCTTTCAATCCTTCAACATTGTCCTTGGTTGTTGTTTCTTGTACCTTTTTCACTTGTTCAATTAAATCTATCTGCAGGTTTAATCTGAGAGCGCGTATCCTTTTTGGCTTCTCGTGGTATTTTCTACTTAAAGCGTCAGCTACTATGTTAGCGTTTCCTGCATGATACTGGATATCACAATCATAATCACTAAGAATTTCCATCCAACGTCTTTGTCTCGTGTTTAATTTCTTTTGCCTAAAAACATATCTTAAACTCTTATAATCTGTGAAGACAACAAACTTACTACCATAGAGATAGTGTCTCCAAATCTTAAGGGCGAAAATTATTGCTCCTAATTCTAGATCATGGGTTGTATAATTCTCTTCATGGTTCTTAGATTGTCTAGAGGCATAAGCAATTACCTTTTGACGTTGCATCAACACACATCCAAATCCTAGCTTGGACGCGTCACAATATACTACAAAGTCTTTAGTTCCTTCGGGCAACGCGAGTATTGGGGCGTTGGCTAATCTTTGTTTAAAAATCCTGAATGCTTCCTCTTGTTTTGGTCCCCATTCAAACTTAACTGACTTTCAAGTTAGTTTGGTTAATGGAATGGCTATTCTAGAGAAATCTTGAATAAAGTCTATAATATCCTGCCAGCCCAAGAAAACTTCTTACTTCTGTTGGTGATTCAGGGACTTTCCATTTGGTAATCACTTCGATCTTTGTGGGATCCACATGAATTCCTTCATGATTAACTATATGTCCAACAAATTGCACTTCTTGTAACCAGAATTCACATTTTGAGAATTTAGCATAAAGCTTTTATTTTCTCAATAATGTCAGTAGTATATGCAAATGATCCGCATGTTCTTCCATACTCTTAGAGTAAATTAGAATATCATCCATAAAGACAATTGTGAATTTATCCAGGTATGCTTTACACATCTTGTTCATCATGTCCATAAATACGGCTGGGGCATTGGTTAAACCAAATGGCATGACGGTAAATTCATAATGACCGTACCTTGTTCTGAAAGCAGTTTTAGGAATGTCCTCTTCCTATACTTTCAATTGATGATATCCTGAGTGTAAGTCGATCTTAGAAAATAACTGGGCTCCTTGAAGTTGATCGAATAGATCATCGATTCTCTGTAGTGGGTATCGATTTTTAATCGTAACCATATTCAATTCTCGGTAATCAATGCACATATGCATCGATCCATCTTTCTTCTTGACAAATAACACCGGTGCTCCCCACGGTGATGAACTAGGTTGTATGAAACCTTTTTCTAGAAATTCGTCTAACTGTTTCTTCAATTCCTGCATCTCCGTTGGTGCTAGTCGATAGGGTGCTTTGGCAATTGGTGTCGTTCTTGGAATCAGGTGAATTCTAAATTCAACCTCACGATCTGCCGGTAATCCAGGTAACTCTTCTGGAAAAACATCTGAGAATTTAGATACTACGGGAATATCTTTTAATTATTTTCCTTTAGCGTTAATGATTACTGAAATCATGTACACCATTCCTCCTTTCCGTGCGTAGCTTGCAGCTTTCATCACAGAGATGAATTTTGTTGTTCTTGTTAGCTTGTCTCCCTTAATTGTGATCCTTACACCATTTGGCATATCTACTTCTACAGACTTTTGATCACATAATATACGTGCATGATTGGCTACCAACCAATCCATTCCTAACACGATATCGAATCCAGCTAGATCCATTGGTAAAAGATTAACAGCAAATTTATGACTTAATATTTCTATATTTCCTTCCTGTAGGATTTCGCTAATTTTAACAGAACTTCCATTTGCCATCTCCACCAGACAGTCTTGGTGGAGTGTAGTTAATGGTTGATTGAGAAGTTTGCAGAAAGAAGTATTTATAAAACTTTGGTTTGCACCAGAGTCAAATAATACTTTAGTATAAACTTCATTAACTAAAACATACCAGCAATCACATCCGGGATCATCTTAGTTTCTTCGGCTGTCAGAACGAATGCTCTGGCATTCTTCTTGGGTTCTTCTATTGCCTTTGCTTTGTTGGTTGCCGCTAGAGCTAGTTTCGGATAGTTCGGTTTGATATGGCCAGCTTCTCTGCAGCTGTAACATATTCTTGCACTAGCTTTCTTCCTACAATCTTCTTCCTTATCTCCTGGTAACTTCCAAAAGTTGTAGGACACAACACACTTCATTGAGTGCTTTCTATTGCAGAACTTGCAGTAGGGTGAAGAGGAAGAATCTATTCCTTTCCCGCGATGGGAATTATCATAACCTAGTTCCTAACTAATCTTCTAATCTAGATTCTTTTTCTGGTTTTCCTCTTATGTGCGTACCAATTCATCTGTAAGAGTGTTAGCAAGTTCCACTACTTCTCCTATTGTTTGTGGTCTAGCTGCCTTGACTGTATTTCTGATTTCACTGATTAATCCCCAGATGTAATGGGAGATTAATATTGGTTCTGGTGAGGCTAGAGTTGGTACTATCCTTGCATATTTAAAGAATGTGGTAGTATATTCCCTACAATCTACCCCAATCATTCTATGATTTAGGAATTTATTAGCAATCTATTCCTTTTCATGAGGAGGACAGAATTCCCTTTCAACTATTTCCTTAAAGTTGTTCCATTTCATATTGTAAACCCTGTCACTTCCCCTTGACTGGAGAATGGTATTCCACCACTCTAACGCTGCATTCCTAAAAAGATTAGAAGCATACATGATCTTATCTTTATCTGCAAACTTACTTATTTTTAAAACTACTTCAGTCTTTTCTATCCAGTGTAAAGCTGAAATGGCTCCTTCATTGCCTGAGAATTCTATCGGTTTACAGGATAAGAATTCTTTATAAGAACAACCATATGGGATGATTCTTCATCTTTTTGGAATCGGAGCTTGGATAAATACTTTGCTGTTTCCATTCACGTTGTGACTTCACTCAGTGGGCGCACGTTTACTGCATATTATGGGATTATTATTTTTTGCCTTTTTATTAATAGTGTCGATAATAAATGGCATGACATCTATGATTCCCTGAGCTACTATGTGTCCTATAGCACTTTTATCCACTTGGTTTCCGTTATCATTATTATTCTGGACTTCCTGATTTACTCCGTTTGACATCTGAATTGTAAACATTTATCAGGTATCAATATCACAGAATAATTTAATACAAACAAACACTCAAGCATATTGAACCAAAATCGTCGATCATTGCGACTTTTACTCTTTTCATATATATATATATATATATATATATATATATATATATATATATATATATATATATATGCATCTATTACAAACTATTACTAAAATTTAAACGTTAGTAATTATGCATCAATGCATATATATAGGTGATATATGTAATATATATTTTAGTGGTTATATATATATTTTTATCAAAGTAATAGAAAATACACACATATTTATAGTATATTAGGTGTCGGTTTTCTTAGTATTGCATCTCCCTCTCGTCATATTTCCAGACGAGATTTTCCCTGATATGGCGGATCCCCCCCCCCCTGAATTAAATCTTCACCATAGTGGCGAAGTTCTTCCACATTCTCGTGACTCATTGGTGGCATCTGGGCTGGTACGGGTTCACGGTAAAGTGGTTTGGGTTCTCCGTAAGGCATGTATGGGTAGGGATCATTCATTAGTTCTTGGAATGTCCAATCATTAGTCTCCCAATATTCTAAGGAATTTGGTGCTGGTAACCTGGGTATTTCATTTGGATCAAAGGCTGGGATTGGAAGTTTTCCTGGTTTGGTTCTAGGTTCATGAGTTGATTAGGGTACAATGGTAGTAGTTGTGGTTCCAGAGCTGCTACAAGATTAAGATCTGGTGCATTTTCTTCATTTCTAAAGATATCCATATTTGCTAGTCTTCTATCTAATTATACCCATAATGGTCTAGTCACTGGAATCTAGGCGGTTCCCTCAGCTATGGTTCTTGCGGCTATTTTTTGTTTTTGGATTTGGCTTATTCTATTCCTCCTTTCTCACTTCACTTTACTAAACCATCCCCTCTTCTTAGGTGGGAATACTTTCTCGGATTTGGCTCAAAAAACAAAAGTATCTTCAGAATCTAATACATATCCTGAGGCTAAATTGGATGGTCCTTCGTCCATTGGAGAGTGGGACAGGTGACCATAAGCGTCGAAGGTAGTCTGATCACTCATACTACGAACTCAAAAATTGTCAAAATATATAAAATTATAATATACATATTTACACAGAATAACACATAAGTTATGGATATTTCCTAACGTAAATGTTTAAAATTTATGTATTTAAAAGAACACCCAAATGGCTTAAACCAGTGGCTCTGATACCACCTTATGTCGCATCCCCCGACCCCACCCCGGGAGCGGGAGCCGCGAACACCAGCCGGTGGTATTGGTGTTTCTTAATTTGGCAGTGGAAATGAGACATCAAGATTGTAGTAAGGAAATAAATTCAGAGTTTGCAAAACCCATATTTCATTTATAATATCTTTATAGGGATATTACCATGGCCACAAGCATGGCGAAAGAGTTAGCCAATATTACCATGACCACAAGCACGGGGGAAACTATGCCCCACTAGCAATACTGTTTGAGAAATTGGTAGATATAAACAAATGTAAAAAACTCTTGATGCTGTAAAATTTAACAATGTGTCTTTTTATAAATGGAATGTACTCACCAGTATTTTTGCTGATAAAATATTTTTACAACGCGTTTCAGGTAACTTGATGTAAACCTAAAAAGCCAGCTACGGAGCACTGAAGGCTTAAAGAAAGTGGCTATAAAAGTTACCTAAATAAAAGAAGGAGTTTATGTTTTCAGCAAACTAGGGTTTATCCCTATAAAGATATTATAAATAAAATATGGGTTTTTATCCCATTTGTTTAATATAAAAAGTTTGGTGTTTTGAGACTCTGAAATTTATTTCCTAACTACGATCCTAATGTCTCATTTCCGCTACCAAATTAATAAACACCGATACCACCGGCTCGTGCTTGCGGCGCCCGCTTACGGGGTGGGGTCGGGGTTGGGACAGAAGGTGGTATCATAGCCACTGGTTTAAATCATTTAGGTGTTCTTTTAAATGCCTAAATTTTAAAAAAATTGTGTTAGGAAATATCCATAACTTATGTGTTATTCTGTGTAATAGGTATATTATGATTTTATGTATTTTGATGATTTTTGAGTTTATAGTATGAGTAATCAGAATACCTCTCTGACACTTATCGTCACCAGTCCCACTCTCCAATGGATGAAGGACCATCCGAGATAGCCTCAGGATATGTAGCAGATTCTGAAAATACCTTTGTTTTTAGAGCTAAATCCGAGGAGGCATTCTCACTTAAGAAGATGGGATGGTTTAGTAAAGAAAAGAGGTAAAGAAGAAAAAGAAAAAGAATAAGTAAAATTCAAAGGCAAAAACAAGCCACAATAACCTTAGCTAAGGGAACTGCCGAGATTCTAGTGACTAGACCGTTATGGGTAGAATTAGATAGAAGACTAGCCAATCTGGATATGTTTAGAACTGCAGAAAATCCACCTGATCTTAACCTTGTAGCAGCTCCTAAACCATAACTATTACCATTATACCCTTACCAACCCATGAACCCAGAACCAAACCAGGAAATAGCTAGGTTACCCGCACCAAATCCAATAGAACAATGGTGGACCAACGATTGGCCATCCCAGGATTTAATAAATGATCCCTATCCTTACATGCCTTACGGAGAACCAGAACCAACTTACCCTGAACCCGTACCAACTCAGATGCCACTCAGGAGTCATGAGAATGTAGTAGAACTTCGCCACTATAATGAAGATTTAATTCAGGAAGGAAATAGGATCCACCGTATCGCGGAAAATCTCATCTGGAAATATGACGAGAGGGAGATGCGATTTTGGAAAACCAGCACCTAATATTATATATATATATATATATATATATATATTTCTTTTAGTTTGAGAAATATGTCTATATATATATGTGTGTATATATGGGAGAGGATCATAAGAAAACTACATATAAATGAGAAAACTATAAAATTAACTAAAAAAGCCTAAAAAAATACCACTTTTTAAAATTTTTTATAAAAAATCGCCATTTTTATATAAAAAAATTCAAAAAAAACTTGTACGGCACATGTGCATTATATGAGTACTACACATGTGCATTAATTGCTTAAAATTAGCTTTTCAGTTTAGTTTAGCTTTTAGGGTTAGGTTTTTGGAGGTTTAGGATTAGGATTAGGTTTTGGGGTGTGGGGGAAGGAGGGTTTAGGTTTTGGGGGGTGGGGGGTTAGGTTTTTTTCGGTTTTATGTTTAGGGTTTAGTTTTAGGTTTTCGGGAGGGGGCTGGGGGTTTAGTTAATGGGGGTGGGGGGTTTAGGCTTTTGGTGGGAGGGTGAATTTAGGTTTTTGTGGGGTGTCGGTAGGGGTGGGTTAAGTGGATTAGACTTCTGTATTAGTGAACATGTGTAGTGCAAAAAAAAAATTTGAAAATTTTTTTTATATATAAAAACCTGCGATTTTTTATAAAAAAGATTGTAAAAAATGGTATGTTTTTTAGGCTTTTTTAGTTAGTTTTTTGGTTTTCTCATTTAAACTAGTTTTCTTATGATCCATCCCCATATATATATATATATATATATTCATCTGAGAACCACCCTTATTGCGAGAATCGTGAGAACCAATGTGAACACAAAAAAAAATACCTAAAAAATCCAAAAAACCCACAAAAAAAAATAGTATTTTTCTGATAAAAATCGCTATATTTTGTTAAAAAAAACGGTTTTTTTTTTTCGAGTAACAGTTATGGATGCACATTTGCATATGTATCATTTCTTGGACAAATTCCATAATATATTACTAGTATTAGAAAAATGCACTTTTATTTACACTAACATATGTGATACACTACTTTTTACATTACCAATATTAGAAATCCACATGTGCATCTATATGTATCAACATGAAATAAGGTGTTTTGGTACAAAAAGTTTGTGATTTTTTGTGATTTTAAATGATGAAGTAGGCCCATATACATATGTTTTGGTTAGTTATATCTAGTGGTTGATGGTTTGATTATATTTGTCACTTTATGATGTAATATGTTATTTGGTTGGTATAAAAGGTGTTGATGTACATATAATAAAGTCAAATATTGGTAATAATATTGTATTATGGATGGTAAAAAGCAATGGTATTGTATTCCGGGTGGTAGGAGGTAATGGTAGGGTAGTATGGATGGTATGATAGATGAAAGGGAATGTGTATTCAAAGTGGTGTACTAAAACACGTTATAACATGTTCATATATATAAATGCACATGTGCATTTCTAGTGTTGTTAATGTTATAACAAGTTCAAACATATAGATGCATATGTGCATTTTTATTATTGTTAATGCAAAAAGTAGTGTATTATGAATGGTGGTGTAAATGAGAGTGCAATTGTCTGATATTTGTAACGAATTACGGAATTTGTCAAATAAACGATACAAATGCACATGTGCATGGATAACTGTTACTCGATTTTTTTTTTATTTTTTTTATTATTATTGACGAAATATAGCGATTTTTCCACAAAAAAAAATTGGGTGTTTTTAGATGTTTTTAGGTATTTTTTTTGTGTTCACATTGGTTCTCGCGGTTCTCGCAATAAAGGGTGGTTCCTAACGGATCTTTCTCCTATATATATATATATATATATATATATATATATATCACCTATATATATGTATTGATGCATAACTACTAACGTTTAAATTTCAGTCCTAGTTTGTAATAGATGCATATATATATGAAAAAGAGTAAACGTCGCAATGCTCGACAATTTTTGTTCAATATGCTTGAGTGCTTGTTTATATTAATTTATTCTGTGATATTAATATTTGATAAATGTTTACAATTAAGATGGCAACCGAAGTAAATCAGGAAGTGCAGAATAATAATGATAACGAAAACCAAGTGGATAAAAGTGCTATAGAACACATAGTAGCTCAGGGAATCATAGATGCCATGCCAGTTATTATCGATACTGTTAATAAAAAGGTAGAAAATAATAATTCCATAATAGGCAGTAAACGTACACCCAATGAGCCAAGTCACAGCTTGATTGGAGATCACGAACTATTTATCCAAGCTCCAATTCCAAAAAGAAGGAGGACCATTTCATATGGTTGTTCTTATAAAGAATTCTTATCATGCAAAACGATAGAATTCTCAGGCAATGAAGGAGCCATTTCAGCTTTGCGCTGGATAGAAAAGACAGAAGTGGTCTTAAAAATAAGTAAGTGTGCAGATGAGGATAAGATCATGTATGCTTCTAATCTCTTTAAGAATGCAGCATTAGAGTGGTGGAATACCATTCTCTAGTCAAAAGGGAGTGATAGGGTTTACAATATGGAATGGAACAACTTTAAGGAAATAGTTGAAAGAAAATCTTGTCCTCCTCATGAAAAGGAACAGATTGCTAATAAATTTCTAAATCATAGAATGATTGGGGTATATTGCAAGGAATATACTACCACATTCTTTGAATATGCTAGGATAGTACCAACGCTAGCCTCACCAGAACAAGTATTCATCTCCCATTACATCTGGGGATTAATCAATGAGATCAGAAATATAGTAAAGGCAGCTAGGTCACAAACAATACAAGAAGCAGTGGAACTTGCTAACACATTGACAGATGAATTGGTACGCACACAAGAGGAAAACCAGAAGAAAAATCTAGCTCAAACGATTACCCAGGAACTATGTTATGGTTATTCCTATCGTTGGAAAGGAACAGGTTTACCTTCTTCACCTATCTATAAGTTTTCCAAGAAAAAGCATTCAAGAAAATGCGCAAGGTATTGCAACTTCTACAAGAAATCGGGGCATAAGGAAGAAGAATGTAGAACTAAAGAGAATGTTAAAATATGCTACAACTACGGAGAAGCTGACCATATCAAGCCGAACTGTACGAAACTAGCTCTAGCGGCAAACAACAAACTAAAGGCAACAGAAGGACCCTAAAAGAATGCCAGAGCATTCGTTCTAACAGTCGAAGATGCTAAGATGATCCCAGATGTGATTGCCGGTACATTTTTAGTTAATGATGTTTATGCTAAAGTATTATTTGACTCTGGTGCAAACCAAAGTTTGATAAATACTTCTTTCTGCAAACTTCTCAATCAACCGTTAACTAAACTTCACTAAGACTGGCTAGTGGAGTTGGCAAATGGAAATTCTATCAAAAAAACGAAATCCTTCAGGAAGGAAAGATAGAAATTTTAATGTAACACCTCGCAAAAATCATGTCCAATATAATGATGACACGTGTCATAAACCCTAATCACGTAAAGAGTTAACCATGAAAGACTAAAGTTGATATACAGTGAAAAGATGTTTGAGATTGACCTCACATAACGTTCATATCTTTATTGAATAAATTGTCGAATGCAAGAAGCCGTTTGCGCTTAAAATCAAAAGTTTACAAAACACACGGGTTAAAAGTGCCAGCATATTAATTCTTACCTCTGAGTGACCTTTTAACAATCCTGAGGCTTTGTAATACTTTA
Organism: Helianthus tuberosus; assembly: GCA_030545235.1. Classification (NCBI taxonomy): domain Eukaryota; kingdom Viridiplantae; phylum Streptophyta; class Magnoliopsida; order Asterales; family Asteraceae; genus Helianthus; species Helianthus tuberosus. Next base: position 60,640,569 of record CM060400.1, read on the forward strand.
TTATACTCTCACGAATATCGGATAATGATTCCATGAAGTTTCGGTGCAATTATATGATTTAATCACAGTTTCCAAGAAAGAAGAGTTATAAGTGTCAATATGACAATTCTACTCTTGGGAGACTATTTCAATAAATCTGAAACATAACAATACAAGTTTTTACTCCCAAGAACATTTAAAACCTGTATATATGGGCCCCTCATGTTGAAAATGTTAGATAATCGAGTTATGAAAGTGCGGGGACTGATGTTGCAACAAAACAAAAAACTTTTGAAACTCGTAGCCTCGCGTAGCGCGCCAGGATTGGCCTGGTCTGGCGCGTGGCGCGACAGAAACCCATTTCCAGCCAGAACTGGCAGCTGCCCAACATGCAACCTGAAATCTGCCATGGATTCTCTGCACTTTTGCAACGAAAACAGCTGCATGTTGATGGTTTTTAAACACCATTTGGACACTTGTGAGCATCATAAAACATCTGGGACACTTGGATTCATCTCAATCAATCCTCTTTCTCTATAAATAGGCTCCCGAATTCAATACAAGAACTTGCTCATTCAAAGAATGTCTCAAACATCTCTCTAGCCGAATTCTCTGGAGCATCCTGGTCCATACGGAAGCTCACTAAGTTCAATTTTTCGTGCTAAGGACCCTTGTAAGTGTTCTTGGCTCCTGTAGTTCAGTTTTCACTAGTATAAGGACCGAAAGTCAAACTTGGCGTAATTCTGCTTTGACTTTTAGTTTATTCATTAACGGTCCAGCCATGATTCTAAACGAAAGTGGCTATGTGTTGGTAATTAAGTAGGTGATAAACCCTCAAAAGGGCACCTCCTAATTATCACGTTATCTCAGTCAATTGTTGGGTCAATGCAACTAGTCAAAACAGTCAATTTTTCAAATAATAATTAAAACTGATAATGTAGAAGTTATCAATCATGTTTTGTCACCTAAATAACTTGGTAAATGATAATAGAACATGTCTAAGCATGTTCAACCCGACAATTCTGAGTTTACGCTCGGTTCGCAACCGAAAGTCGCAAAAGTTGACTTTTGCTTTGACTTTCAGTTCTGACCCGAATTAGCTTAGTTTACTTATGACTTAGGGTTCCTTTGTGACCATATTATATGTTAGTATAACCCTCTGAGGTTATACTACATGGTCCCTTAGAAATCAGAGTTCATTTGCATGTTTCCGTTATTTACTTAAATTTGACTATTATGCGCTTATAATGTAAAAACGATATTTTGGATATATGAGTATACAAATATCTTTGTTACTGATATATAAGCATGTCAAATAAATTTGACATCAGTTTCTAGTCTCAAACTAAAGTTATGCAAGATATCGTAAAATGAAACTTTTTATTAATTAAACTACGTTTTTAGCATAAATCATCTTTAAACCCAGATTTTCGTACCAAACTCATTTCCTACTGTTTTGATATTATTTTTAGGGATTTTTGGAATATTGGGTCAGATTATAAACTGACCATATCATTAAGTTCTTGTAAAATTCGATAAATGACGATAATACCCTTTTTGTTAATAAAATGAGATTAACATATGATGAACATGCCAAAGCTTTTCTACTGATGTTATATGTTAAATAAAATAATTTAAACATTTAGTGCTGATCAAAATCTCAGAATTTCATAAACATCTCAAATATCGCCAATTACCGACTTTTACGATAATTAGGTGCATAGTATGGTTTAAAACCATATTTAACACCTAAGACTTGTTACCTACTTATGACAACTGTGTTCTGTAATTATCGTATAATGTAAAACAATGTTGATTATCAATAAAACAATGTGCTTTGGTGTTATTATATGTGTTATTGTGTTTAATGATTTTACATTTTGATTCGATTCCGATTTCAAGCTTTAATCACTTTCTGGAAGGTTATACGCAAACTGGTGCATAAACGCAGTCAGTTTAACGCGACAAGCACTCCGGAATAGTGACATAGGCTAAACATACCCTAAATATCCTTTACATAACTTAGAAATAAGTTTCTAAGGATTCGGTGTGGCGAAAACATGTTTATTTGAACTAAAGAACTATTTACGACAAAACTGCGGAACGAACGTTGGTGACCGCCCGGATAATATTTAAATCACAAAAATATTTTGATATGATTGAAATTTCATTTTAAATTGGGTTCGTGTTGAAAAATAAATTAAAACGCTTAAAAAACATTATTTTTCAAGTTTAAGCGAGTACCGCTTGTTTCTGCGCAAGACAGTGCTTTTACTGCAAAACGCAGACAACGCAGCCAATCTCGGCAACTGAAATTTATTTCAGTAATATTTTGGCGAGTTTATTTTTTATAGAAAAATAAAAATAATTTAGAACGACATAAACCGGGATTTAAACGCTAGATAAAATACCCGGTATCCAGTTAAATACTTGTTTTTATCGAATATACCATCAAAAATTACACTTAACCCCCCTACTCAATTTACGGTCATATATACATGGGGACCCCACCAAATATTTACTAGATTTTTCTTGATACACTTTGATATTCTTGGATCCTTGTTTAGCCAAGTGTTGATGCATGCCACTTTCCTATCAATTCCATATCTTCTATATATCTTTACATAATCTAACCAATATCACTTCACTCAATCACCCTCTCTCCTCTCTCCTCCCAAACCGTCCACCCTCTCTCTCTCTCTCACCATATTCAAAACTTCAAGCTTTGTTCTTGAGAATCAAGTCCCTTTCCAAGCATATTTCAAGTGGTTGTGAAGAATCAAAGGTGTTTCCAAGTGATTCAAGCTTCCTATCATCAAAATCTCATCCCACAACCTACTTGAATCTTGAAGGTATAACATTTATGTTTAAATCATACTTTAGATTCTTGGTTGTTCTTGATGATTTGAAGTTTCTCTTGAATCTTGGGATTTTCACAAACTTGAAATCTAAAATGAAATGGGTCATGATACAAATAAAAATGGTGGTGTATATATATATATGTATATAACCGTACATATACATGTGTGTATGAGTTTTGAAGTTTGATTTCTTGATAAGTACTTGTTTAAGTTGTTACATGTTCTTGAATGATAGTTAAAATGCAAGTGTTTAATGATTTGTGTATGTTATGTTAAATGACCAAGTACATCAGCAAATAAACCTGAATATATCACATATTTGATGCATTTAGATTAACATAAAATGATGATGTTATGATAGTATGCTTTAGGCACTTGTACATAAGGATACATGTTGATTTAAAGCTCAAGAAATGATAAAAAATGGTTGTATGATAAAAATATTTTTGAACAGGTTATAAACACTAAAAATAACATTATTTGGTATGTTATAATGGCATGAAACTTTGACATAGGTTTGATAGCTTTGCATGTTGTACATATAGCTTAAAAAGTGGTAAATTATGTGAAATTTGCATGACTTATGTGCTTTATGTAAGACCTGCACTATCATGAGTATAACCATTATTTTATTCAGTAAATAACGTGGGTTATGTTAAAATTTCAAGTCATTTCGATTTAGGATGGTTCGGGTAATGTTTGATGCAAAACTATGCGGTAAGACGGTTAAAAATCGCCTTTTCGAAGGATTTTTACAAAACTGTTTTAGATCAGTAACCAAACTGATATTTTTTATATAAAAATAAGTATTTTAACTTATATTAAGTTTACTTGGTGTTTGGTTAGTCATACGTGACTTCCGACGCCCAAAAATGTCACCGAATCGCTAAAATAAGTGTTTTTCGACATACACTAGAATGGGTTTGTTCATGGGTAAATTTTATGTGTGACAGTGTGCTATGTGTTGTACAATATGTGTAAGATGATGTGTTAGTGTTGACAAAATTATGTGTAATACGATATATATAAATACACCGAAATAATAAAAAATAATAACTTTTCGAGAGATCTCAAAGTTATGTGAAAATTCTAAGTATCGGAGAAACTTATGTATTTTGTGGGTTTTGATTATAAAATCATTCTTATTTAATTTAGGACGAATAAACAATTTCAGGGATTGTGTTAACATATAAAAACGCACCTAAATGTGAGTACATAGATCCCCTCTTTTAACTATTTTCGATTGTTTTGGGGTGATTCATATGTATCAAAACGATTTCGATATGCTAACGATGGTTTCAAAACGATTGAGATGGTTTATAAAAAACTAATAACGATTTTGATAATGTGAACGAACTTGTTGGTGGTAGTTACATAACGAATGACATTCATTAGCATTGATCAAGCCGACCAGTACTAGGTTATGGTACCATAGGATCCGACAAATCCGACTGCACCCATGGTTATGTGTGGGTTATGTGGGTAACGACTGAATCTGATGATTGTTAACTTACCCTTTTTAGGTTTGTTAATACGAGTTGAACGATGAACGAGTCACAAAGGTTTGAATGTTATTAGCGAGACGACCAAAAAGTAGTTTTCACAATTAAAACAAGAACGATTTGGAACGAGAACGATATTAAACAATTATACGATTTTGAACGATTGAACGATTATGAATGATTTAAACAAATGAACGATGATCTATAACGAGAACGAGTTAAACAATGTCACACAACGATGTTTACGAAGCTATATAAACCATACGAGCTTTATTACGAGAACAATTTATGATTTGGTTTACATAAACAAATGTTTTGGGTTAAGATTCATGGCATCGAGGTTTATAAATTATAACCAATCTGTTTTGACTTGGTTATTCGTTTTACAATACAAACATTTTACAAAACAGGGTTTCAAGTATCAATTATCAAAGTTGTACGAGATATTTCAACGAGCCATGAATCTGACACTCACACAAAATACTATGTGCTCGCCAGCATTTCTTTGCTGACTTTGTTTTTACATATGTTTAAGGTGATGTTGCTTAATGTTGATTGCGAATAGGATGCATACTCACTTAGGACTAGACTAGGCCTTAGTGATTTAATAACGATGATAGACTATGTTTGACTTGCTTGTTTAAATTTAAGACATTGTTTAATATTCAATAAAACGAAACTCTTTGTATCCATGGTTTGAAACAATAATTTTGTTACAACACTCCCCGACGTTTCTGCCACGGTTTGTTGTTGGGTGTGACAGAAGAAGTTGATATCAGAGCCAATGGTTATAGGGAATTAGGTTATTAGTAATGTTTGACCTAGACTATAACTCTTTAGGACCCTAACGCAAGTTGATTTGCGTTTGGATTTTAAAAACAAAATCTGAATCTGCTTCGAAAATTAATCATCCGTTCTTGGACGATTGATTACTAGGTTTTGAACCCTCTGTTGTAAGGTTTTTAACCCTTCCAGTTTGACTCATTTTTGGCTTAGTGCCTTCTAAGTTTTCAAAATCTCGTCAAAGTTTGGGTCTAAATAATGTGAACACGTGTAAACTGGAAGAGTGAATGCCTGTACCCTGAGTTTTCTGTCTAAGGCTAGAGTGTTCGTACAAATCCACATAATCGGACCAGTCACTCTTACCTGGGAACTCTTGGGGTGAGTGTTCACTTATAGGCGAGCATGTCTTCGCGATACATTATTTTGATTCATTACTTTGATTAGTCACTGCGTGTCGTTTTCTTGTTCGAGGTAACGAACAAATGATCGTCTTCCATATGTTTCATCGATATTTTCAATACCTCTTTTGTTTTCCCTAATTGTCGACCTCACTCGTTTCTCATTTCCTTGTTAGACAATGCCTCCTCGACGTGATGCACAATCTTTTACTGCTGAAGAAATCGCAACCCTTGTCTCTCAGCAAATGGCTGCTGTGCTTCCAGGCGTTGTGACCCAAATCCACGAGTTGTACAACAACAATAACAATAACAATAACAATGCACAATGTAATTTCAAGAGTTTCAACTCTGCTAAGCCGCTAAATTTTTATGGGTCGCAAGGAGCAACTGCACTCCTTCACTGGTTTGAAAGTATCGAGAACACATTCAGACATGTGCAATGTCCGAATGGGCGTAAGGTTGAATTTGCATCAAGTATGTTTGAGAAGCGTGCTCTTACATGGTGGAACGGAGTGATGCGCGACCGGGGTGCCGAAGTGGCATTGGCACAAACATGGGAAGAGCTTCGAGCTCTCATGATGAGAAAGTTATGTCCCCGTCATGAAATTCGAGCTATGGAACGAGAGTTTGACGACCTAAAACAAGATGGGGGAGAACACCGTGCGTACATGGATCGATTTGAGGAACTCGGTCTTTTGTGTCCTACTATGGTTACCCCGTTGGAGAAAGCGATAGAGAGGTATATCGATGGTTTACCCGATTCCATACAAGATATTGTGACTGGCGTTAATCTTACTACCGTTCGGCAGGCGATCGAATTATTAGCTACCCTGACTGAGTCGCAAGCCAGGAAGGGTAAACTTACCTGCAAGAGTGACAAGAAGAAGTCAACCAATTCTGTTAAAGACAAGGAAAAGGGTAAGGGTAAGAAGGGTGAGTCTTCGAAGAAGTCCAGAAAGCGAAAGGGTTCCCAGAATTTTGCAGTAACTGCACAAAATGCTCAGAACCCACCAGCTCAACCGCCTGTGAAGAAAGCATATGCTAGTACCGCGCCTCATTGTGCTCGCTGCAACGGTCATCATGTTGCACAACAAGCTTGTAGGCAATGCACAACGTGTGGTAAGTTTGGGCATCTGGCCAACAACTGTCGTTTGGGTCAGAATCAGATTGTTCAGAATCAAGCTCCAATTCAGGGGAATGCTGCTAGATTCCCACCGGGTTCATGTTTCAATTGAGGAGAGTTTGGTCACTTCCGCAACAACTGTCTGAGGCTGGTAAATGCAAACGCGAATGCTAATGCGAACCCAAATGCTAATGCTAATGCTAATGTCAATGCTAATGTCAACGCAAATGTGAATCCAGCTCGTGGGCGAGCGTATAATCTGAATGCTAACGAAGCGAGGGCTGACAACGAGGTGGTCAATGGTACATTTCTTGTTAACAATCGACCTGCATCTATTCTTTTTTATTCTGGAGCCGATAGAAGTTTTGTTTCATTATCTTTTGAACCTATGCTTGCGATACCTAGAACTAAACTGAGGAAACCCTTATCTGTAGAAGTTGCTACTGGTAAACCTCTTATTCTCGATTCTGTTATTCGTGATTGTCAGTTAAACCTTGATAACTGACGACGGGGGTAGCCCAAGACTAAATAAAATGACTAAATATATGAACGCCCAAGGGTTAAAAGGTTCAATGGTTGAAAAGTGGAGGAGATGGAGTAAAGCAATACGAGAACAGTAAACAAGTCACATCTTCGAACAGCTCCACCAACTCGCCAGCCGCAAACGCAACACAGGTCTGCATAGCACACGCTATTATCCAGGGGTCAAAAGGCTTTAACCCCCGAAAGGGCAAGCCCCTCACTGCAAGCAAGGTCACTAGTCAAATGCATTCTTCTTTGGGAGATGTCTTCACCTATAAATTGACACTTCATTTACTTCAGAAAACATTCCTGGCCAGCCATGATTCTCGTAATCTCTGGTCATTCATCTCGAGCACTTGCTTCATGCAAGTCACGCTCTTTCACATCCAACACACAGATTCTATTTGCTCCTTCATCCGAATCTGAACATAATTCAGAGAAGGATCCTTAGCAAATAACAAAAATAAACTAGTGAACCTCCTTCCACGTCTTGCAAACGTGGGGGTACCCCACGACCTGCGTTAGGCAAAGTTGAACCCTTCAACCCTTTTGCCTAACCAGTCCAGCTACCATCCTTGGTCTCTTATTTGTTGCTTCAACAAGTTGGCGCCCACCGTGGGGCTACGCCGCTATTTCTCCTCAAAAAAAACCTAGTAGTGTAGCTCTCTTCACTTAAAATCACCATGTCTGAAAGTGGATCCCCGGGTGAAGTAAACCAGGTTCCAAACACCTCTACCCCGGGTAGTAGCCAAGCTCATGTGGCTATACCCACTTCTTTCTCGACTCCGGGGAGCACACCCGAGTTACTCACCTTCAACACACCAACTCCGTCCAGATCCGAAGTTCCTTCCCCCAATGTCGGTGTCTCTGACACCCCGGCACGTGTTGAACTTACCCCCGAGGGGGTTGCCAACAATTTCCTGGAATTGAGGTCTCTCCTCAACCAGCATGTGAATAGAGAAAGAGAAAAGGGGGTGAGAATCCACCTAGATTATGACGAGCCAGAACCAACGTTGTCTTCTGGACCACCTCCCCTTCCTTTTACAACTAGAAATGAGGCTGGTCCCAGTAACCCTTCAAACCCTCACCCATATCTGTCCACAATGACGAATCCCATTGTGCATCCCATCTTCTCTTCCCAACCGATTACTAGTGGTGCTCCTCTGGGACATGAGCTAACCCTTGACCAGCTCCTACAGTCCCCAGTAGCAAGCTTTCCAGCATCTACAACAACCACGTGGGAGCAAGCTCTGTCCGTGCTCCCTTTGGCACGTGGTGCCGTTATGAGCACTCCCATCGGAATAAACTGCTCAGTTGCCCCAGGAAGCCTTCAAGGCTTCAACCTCATGCCCAATATGATGACCCAGATGATGGCCAACTTCCTGTGGCAACACTTTATTAATCAAGTGCTAGCCACTCAGGGAAATAACGGCAATGGCAATAATGTGGATGCAAGGGCTGAAGAAGACTTGGCTAAACCATATAAGCCAAGTAACCTTTCATGCTTTTCAAAGCAAATAGCCGATTATGATTTCCAAGCAAAGATCAAAATGCCATCCCACATCAGGACGTATGATGGAACTGAAGATCCTGAAGACCATCTTCAGATCTTCACCGGTGCAGCAAGAATAGAGAAATGGTCAAACGCTGAATGTTGCCTAATGTTCATGCAAACCCTTGTTGGATCAGCCGGAATCTGGTTCAATGACTTACCTGCTCAAAGCGTTCGAAGCTTCGACGACCTTAGCAAGGGTTTTTTGGCCAATTTCTCCCAACAAAGGCGTTATGTTAAAGACGCAACAGTAATCTTCCAGATAAAACAGCGTGATGACGAAAGTCTTCGTGCGTTCATTGAACGATACAAGAAGGAAGGTCTGGCCTATGTAGGGGCAGATGAGAAAATGAGAGTGGCTGGTTTCATGAATGCCATCACCTCTAAATATCTCACAAGAGATTTCAACAAGTCCTTGCCCAAGACCTTGGAAGAAGCTCTCGAAAGGGCTGAAGCCCACATCCGGGGAGAGGAGGCAGTAGACATTAAAGAACAAAGAAAAAGGGGATCCGGCTGGCGAAGCAATAGTCCAGCTAGAAAAAGGGGAAACTTCAACTCCTATGACAGGCGGTCAAAGGGTTCAGACCCTCGAAGGTCTGAAGGCCGGAACCCTTCAAGCCGGGAGAAAGGGATAAGTTTCACTCCCCTCACAAAGACCCCTCAAGAAATCCTTGCAACGGAAGAAGTTAAGCAAAACTTTCGGCCTCCTAGGCCTCTCCCCAAAAGCAGGAAAAACGAGAACTCCACCCAATACTGTCAGTTTCACGAAGAAAAAGGTCATCACACCAATGATTGCTTCCAACTCAAGAAAAGAATTGAAGAAGCTATTAAGTCCGGAGAACTCGCTCATTTGGTAAAGGGAGTCTGGGACAAAATGGCTGAAGGAAAGGGTAAGGAAGTCAATATGGTAGATTTCGATGGAAGGGTTCCTCATAAAAGACAGCGGTTGAAGCTTGGGAGCTTCAGTGTGTCTGCTTCCCCCCAACGGAGAAAGACCATCTCTCTAGCCCTGTTGTGGTAGAAGCTACCGTGGGAACGTTGCAAACATGTAGGGCATACATAGATACTGGGGCAACCACCGAGATCATGTTCGAGAAATTCTTCAACCGTTTGAGTAATGAAGAACGTTCAAGGCTTCAACCCTCTGGAACCTCTATAAAAGGTATCGCCGACATACCCCTCAAGCCTTTAGGGCAACTGACACTTAATGTTCGTTTCAGCGAAGGTCTGAAAGAAAGAACCCAACCACTCACCTTTGTGGTTATCAACATCCCCTCAAGCTATGACGTGATTATCGGAAGACCAGGACAGTGTGCATTCTACATGGTCGTGTCTGTTGGCCATGGCACAGTCAAATTTCCTACCGAGAGGGGCATAGCAACCCTTCAACCCTCTCAGGAAGCTTACATGGTTGAGGGTGAAAGATCAAACAGCGAAGAAGACAGGCAAAGGTTGGTCATAAACCCTAAGTACCCTGAACAAAGAATAAGGGTCAACCCAAACCTTTCTCAAGAGACCCTTTCGTACCTCGAAAAGCTGCTAACACATTACAGCGATGTATTCGCTTGGTGTCCAGAAGATATGACCAGGATCCCTCGGAACATTGCCGAGCATGAGTTAAGAATACCACCGGATGTCAAGCCTGTGGTCCAAAAGAAAAGAAGCCTGGCACCCGAGAGAAGTCTGGCAGCCTGCCAAGAGGTTGAAAAGCTTGTATCAGCCGGCATTCTCCGAGAAGTCAAGTACTAATCGTGGGTTGCAAACCCAGTTATGGTCAAGAAACCTGACAACTCTTGGAGGATGTGCATAGATTTCAAGGATCTCAACAAGGCTTGTCCTAAGGATTGCTATCCACTTCTGGAAATTGATCTCAAGGTTGACTCCCTCACCGGTTACTCGTTCAAATGTTTCCTTGACGCGTACAAAGGCTACCACCAAATCCTCATGAAGGAAGAGGATGAGGAAAAAACAGCCTTTCACACGGACAAAGGGATTTTTTGTTATCAAAAGATGCCTTTTGGCCTCAAAAACGCCGGAGCAACCTACCAACGTCTCGTTGACAAAGCCTTTGGTAGCCAAATTGGCAAGAACATGGAAGCATATGTCGATGACTTGGTAATCAAAAGCAAGACGGAATATCAAATGCTCGATGACATCCAAGAGACTTTCAAGAATCTCCAAAATGCCAACATGAAGCTTAATCTGGAAAAATGCTCATTTGGGTTCGAAGAAGGAAAGTTCTTGGGTCACATTGTCGGGAAGCAAAGCATCAAGGCCAACCCAAACAAGGTAAAAGCGGTTCTTGAAACCAAACCACCAAAAACCAAGAAGGAGGTTGAAAGCTTAAAGGGGAAGCTTGCGCCTTGAAGCATTTTACCTCCAAGTTGGCTGAGAGATCTCTACCTTTCTACAAAACGCTCAAGAACTGCTCAGATAAGAAGGATTTCAAATGGACTGAAGAAGCTGAAGAAGCTTTCAACCAGATGAAGCAACATCTAGCTTCCCTACCGGATATCGCGGCACCTAAAACTGGGGAGTTAATATCGGTGTACCTTTCAATCGCTGACGAGGCCTTCAGTGCAGTCCTCACCATTGAGCGAGACAAGGCCCAGGTACATGTTTATTTTTTTCAGCAAAACTTTAAAATTAGCTGAAACGAAATATCCTCCCCTTGAAAAACTTGCCCTAGCCCTAGTTCAAACAGCTAGAAGGCTTCGAAGGTATTTCCAAGCACACCCCATACAAGTGGTCACCGACCAACCTATTAAGAATGTGCTTGAAAAACCTGAAAACTCGGGGCGATTAGCCAAATGGGCCATAGAACTAGGTGAACATAACATCACCTATGTCCCAAGAAAAGCTATCAAGGCCCAAGTCTTGGCTGATTTCATTGTGGAAGTCCCATACCAAGCGATCACTAAAGTAAACACCACCACCACTGAACCTTCCAACCCTGAAGCCTGGAAGCTTTTTACCGACGGGGCTTCAAGCGTTGAAGGGTCAGGGGCTGGGCTAATTTTGATCAACCCAAAAGGGCTCGAATTCACATATGCTCTCCGTTTTGATTTTCAGACCACCAATAACGAGGCTGAATACGAGGCACTAATAGCTGGCCTAAGGCTGGCTAAAGAGATGAAAGTTGAAAAGCTTGAAGTATTCACAGATTCGTTGCTGGTCTCAAGCCAAGTGAATGATAGCTACATAGCTAAAGAGCCCAATATGAAAAAATACAGAGAAAAATCCAAGGAACTGATGAGTACCTTCCAAGCTTGCAACATCAAACAGATCCCCAGATCTCAAAACAAAAAGGCTGATGCCTTAAGTAAGCTCGCATCTCTCACTTTTGCCCACCTTACCAAGAAAGTGCTGGTAGAAGTGTTGAAGGCTCCATCAATCAATGAATTGGAAGTTCAAGATGTAGTTACCGAAGAAGAGCCAAACTGGATGACTCCCATAAAAAAGTTCCTTAAAAATGGTGAATTACCCAATGATCAAGTGGAAGCTAAGAGGGTTGAAATCAAGGCAAGGCAATACATACTACAAGGAGAAACCCTTTACAAAAAGGGTTACCTTGCTCCCTTGCTAAGATGTGTCGGTCCCGAGCAAAGTAAGTATTTGATCAAAGAAATTCATGAAGGTGTATGTGGAGCTCACTTTGGAGCTAGGTCGGTGGTTGCAAAGGTCATGAACCTTGGATATTTCTGGCCCTCAATGCATCGTGATACAGCTGAAGAATTGAAGAAATGTGATGCTTGCCAGATCCATGCACCAATCCCAAAAAGTCCCAAGCATGACTTAGTCCCGATAACCTCGGCATAGCCATTCCATAAATGGGGAATGGACATTGTTGGTCCATTTCCCCCAAGCAAAGGGGGAGTAAAATTCTTGCTGGTAGCAGTAGATTATTTCACCAAGTGGCCTGAGGTCAAGCCACTTGCCAAGATCACGGGAAAACAGGTCATTGACTTTGTTTGGGAAAACATCATTTGCCGTTATGGATTGCCAGGAGTACTTGTCACTGATAGTGGAAGGCAATTTGCTGAGAAGCCTTTCAGCGTTTGGTGCAAGGAATACAAAATTGATCAGGTTTTTAGCTCAGTGGCTTATCCGCAATCAAATGGTCAGGTTGAGAGGACGAATAGAAGCATAGTGGAAGGTATCAAAACAAGGTTGGGAAGGTACGAAAACAACTGGCTCGAAGAATTGCCTAGTGTTCTGTGGGCAATAAGAACAACCGAAAAAACAAGCCATAAGAAAACACCTTATAGCTTGGTATTTGGATCCTAAGCTGTGATCCCCGCTGAGATAGGAGTTGTAACCCAAAGAATTGTCAACATGGATCCCGAAACAAACCAAAAAGAGACCATGTTGAATTTACAACTCCTAGAGGAAGCAAGAGATCAAGCCGCAATTCAAGAGGCCAAATACAAGCAACAGATGGAAGCTTACTACAACAAAAAAGTCAAGAACAAACGTTTCAAGCCAGGGGACCTGGTCCTCAGAAACAACGAAGCCAGCAAGAAGGAAAATCAAGGAAAGCTTGGCCCAAAATGGGAGGGTCCATACGCCATCCTCGAAGCACACAAGGGTGGATCCTACAAGTTGGCAGATTCAGAAGGCAAAAGGCTTCCGAGGCATTGGAACGACAAAACTCTAAAAAGGTTCCACGTTTAAAAACAAAAAGATTAGTTTGTATCAAAGTGTATCTGAAAAACAACGCTATGAATACCTTTTGTAAAAAGCAAGTATTGCTTGAATGAATGAAGTTGTTTATCAAACTTGTCTTTCTATCCTAAGATCAGGTTGAGAACCTAGCAAAAAACTCCATGGCAAGGGCCATGTAAGGGGATGAGCTCCCAGGCCACATCGCTCAATAGGTTCAAGGGTTAAATGAGACTATATAAGGGGTGAGTTCCTAAATCAATACAACTCCATGAGACTTGTTAAGAAAAAATAAAATTGTCTCATAGACGGGTGTGAACAGCCTACACCAAATGTTCCCTAATCCTTAAAAATATAATCCGCAAACAGGCTTGAAAAAAGTCAAGTGAAAACCAAAGAAATGATAAAAAGGATAGGTGCTATATCTTCTTGTTAAAAATGCCAAGGCTAAGTGTCTGCAGCACTGAACCCTTTTAGGTATAAAAAAACATAAGGGCAGCACAAACTCGACAAAGACAAAGTTACAAAAAGACAAAGAAAATCTAAAAGAACAAAATCACTTGGACAAAAATCACAAAGATACAAACTAAGTCAGAAACCTTCAAGGCTTCAAACCACCCGAGTAACAACTCGAAACCCTAAAGGCTTCAACCTACTAACAGACAGCCAAAAGGCTTGGAAGGTTAAAGCCAAAAAGACTGCCTTAACAAAAACAGGCACAAGTCTAAAAACATAACATAAAGAAGAAAGTTAAAACATCATACCATGTCAAAGAAAGTCCTAAAAGACTTCCAAACATAAGTTAAGGCAAGTCCTAGTAACTTGCAAGTCTAACCATTGTTCAAACGGCCATACATGCCTTCAACACAACCGACAGGAACCTTAAGGGTCCCTGAAAACCTAATATTGTTTAAGGGTTACAAACCACGAATTGTTTTAACAGAGTGCTAAGAAAGCTACGAATTTTAGACATCAACAGAAGGCTTAGTAGCCCCAGAACTGCTACCTTTGGCCTTCTTAGTCTTCTTAACCTTCTTAGCCTTCGGACCTTGATCATCAGCAGGTGAAACCTCCAAACTGGAATCCTTCGGAGCATCGGCTTCCCCAGGAAAAGTATCTTCACTATCTCCCGAATAGGAACGTTTCCTCGAAATGGAGCCAAGCAGTTCAGTGCATAACTTTTCATTCAAACCATCCGGTTTCAGTTCCTGCAAAGCAGAGAGAGGCTTACCATAGCAAGAAGCAACTTGACTTACATACGGGTATGATAACCTCTCCATTTGCTCCACGGAACTCTTAAAGACGTCAGAAGCCTCGGGGCGGTACAGGGGAGATTTCTCCAAAGGGTTGCCAGACTCATGAAGCTTATAACCTGCAATAAGACCTTGGTGTTTTCCCAGATTGAGTAGTTTAGTATAAACATCACCAAGAGCAGAGTTAAACTCTTTGGAATGCAACAGATAGGTAACCACTTGGTGAAAACCCTGCTCAATGAGCCATTGGTTATCTCCAGTAGCCTGGGAAACCAAAGTCTTCAAGCCATCCTTCTCTTTAGCAAAAGCATTCTGCTGCACAGCCAAGGCCTCCCGGTCAGCTTTCACTTTCAATAAATTAGCTTCAAAGCTCTTCCTAAGATCACCCATCTCAATATCGTGCCTCTTAGTTAACTCCTCAATCTTCTTGTTCCAAGCCAACTCCTTCTCAGAAAAGCTCTCGATTTCCTTCTTCATAGCAGCAATTGAAGCCTTCATTTTCTCCTTCTTCTTGGAGGCCTCCTCATATTCCCGCATCCCTTTAGCAAAGCGAGTGACACCTTCAGCCAAAAAAGCAGAAAGGTTGCAGGAACTGAGCATCATCCTAGAGATAAGATGATCACCCTCCATCTCAAATATGGCATCTCGAACACCGGGGGGAGCAAAATGAGCCAAGGCTTCAGCACAAACAGCAGGATCCTTAAAATTGTCACCAACCTTAACCCCCCAATTAGGCACGTAAATGTCCTATGAACCCTCGAAGCTTTCAACACTTTTGGCCAACGAACCTTGAATAGCAGAAATGGTACCCTTCTTAACCAATTTCTTCTTCTTACTTGAAACAATCAACTCCTTTTCCTTGCCCTTACCAACATCCACAACTTGATCCCCTGACGCCTCAATATCATCACTAACATTAATAGGCTCTGAACCAGAAGGTTGGTCAACATTTTTCAGATGACGTTGGGAACGACGAGTAGAACCTTTGGAAATAGTAACCTTGGTGAAGCCTTTAACATTCGGAACACTTACATAACCAGAACCCTCAAACCTGTAATCAGAACCCTTGACAACAGCATTCTCGTCAGGGGTAGCAGCAACATCATCAAAAACAACGTCAAAGGTATCATCGCTTTTGATAAAATCAAGGGAAAACATCGCTACAACACAAATACAAAAAGCACATAAGCAAATAAATAGAAAGGAACAAAAAAGCAAGAAAAGAATAAATGCATACCCTTCCCATCTCTAATAAGCACCAGATCCCAGTTAGTCTTTTCCCACAATTTACTTATACCCAACAACACCAATAAATGCTCAGGGAAGGGACGAAGCCTAGAAGGGCACTCCCTAATAATTTCTAAAAAGCGAGTGTTTATCTTGGAATCAGAGGGCTCCGGCTCATTTAGAACAACATCCGGGTGTCTCCAAACAGGTTTGAAAGGGACAATCTCCTCCGACACCCAGAAAAACCGATCTTTCCACACCCCAAGTGTAGAAACCATGGACGAGATTAAACAAGTGTCAACTTGACTGGTTTCAAAAGTGAACCATTCACCATTCTTAGCAAGCCGGAAAAAGCGACGGAATGCTAAAAGAGTGGGATCATACCCACAAGCCCGACACAGAATCTCAAAATGCAAAACCCTAGCCATACCTAAAGGGTGAATCTAACCAAAAGACACTCGGTAATATTCCATAACATTCAACACAAAGTTTGAAAACGGATAACGAAGATTGGAAAACTCAAAATGACGACAATACAGGGAGATCATACCAGAGGGACAAGCATTGACAGATTTATCACAAGCCGGTGCAACCGGTTTATACTTTGTCCCTATACCCCATTCCATACAGAATAAATCGACTTCCTCTTGGGTCAGTCGAGAGAAAGATTTTGCCATATCCTTCCGAGCACCCATGACTATGAACAATTAAAGAGAAAATAAGAGAAATGGTACTGACCTGATTTTGAATGAAAAGGGGAAACTTGAGAGAAATAAAAGAACAAGTAATGTTCTTCAAAAAGAAAATGGAAAAATAAATGAGATTAGGGATAATTATGAAGAGGCAAAAAATTTAAAACCGCCGCCTGACAAACTGCCACAAGTCTTGTCAACGGTCTTGTCAAATTCCAAAATTCAAAAACCGTTCCAACCATCCGACCCTTGAACCTTCTAAGCCTTTGGGCAATAAAAAACACGTATAAAAGTCAGAAGTCTTTGAGCTCCTTCCTCAAAAACCTCTGACTTGGGGGGCTGACGACGGGGGTAGCCCAAGACTAAATAAAATGACTAAATATATGAACACCCAAAGGGTTAAAAGGTTCAATGGTTGAAAAGCGGAGGAGATGGAGTAAAGCAATACGAGAACAGTAAACAAGTCACATCTCCGAACAGCTCCACCAACTCGCCAGCCGCAAAAGCAACACAGGTCTGCAGAGCACACGCTATTATCCAGGGGTCAAAAGGCTTTAACCCCCGAAAGGGCAAGCCCCTCACTGCAAGCAAGGTCACTAGTCAAATGCATTCTTCTTTGGGAGATGTCTTCTCCTATAAATTGACACTTCATTTACTTCAGAAAACATTCCTGGCTAGCCCTGATTCTCGTAATCTCTGGTCATTCATCTCGAGCACTTGCTTCATGCAAGTTACGCTCTTTCACATCCAACACACACATTCTATTTGCTCCTTCATCCGAATCTAAACATAATTCAGAGAAGGATCCTTAGCAAATAACAAAAATAAACTTGTGAACCTCCTTCCACGTCTTGCAAACGTGGGGGGACCCCACGACCTGCGTTAGGCAAAGTTGAACCCTTCAACCCTTTTGCCTAACCAGTCCAGCTACCATCCTTGGTCTCTTATTTGTTGCTTCAACAATAACCATCTTTTTCCCATTGACCTCACGCCGATGCAACTTGGGAGTTTCAATATTATCGTGGGGATGGATTGGTTAACCAAACATCATGCTGAGGTGGTTTATTTCGATAAGATTGTTCGTATTCCTCTTCCGTCTGGCGATATTCTGGAAGTTCGTGGTGAGAAACCATCTGGTGGATTGAAGCTTATGTCGTGTATAAAGGCCCAAAGATATTTGCGAAAAGGATATGTTGCTTTCTTGGCACATGTCACCGAGGAGAAAGGCAAAAGCAAGAGTATTCAGGATATTCTGATTGTTCGGGATTATCCAGAGGTGTTTCCTGATGAGCTGCCTGGTTTGCCTCCAGTTCGTCAAGTCGAGTTTAATATTGACCTTGTACCCAATGCCAACCCGATTGCGAAGGCACCTTATCGTCTTACACCGTCAGAGATGCAGGAGTTATCGAAACAGCTTCAAGAGTTGTCTGATAAAGGATTTATCCGTCCGAGCTTTTCGCCTTGGGGAGCCCCTGTCCTCTTTGTGAAAAAGAAAGATGGATCTTTTTTGAATGTGTATCGATTATCGTGAGCTTAATAAGCTTACCATCAAGAATCGATATCCCCTACCTAGAATTGATGATCTCTTCGACCAGCTGCAAGGTGCTTCATGTTTTTCCAAGATTGATCTGCGTTCTGGGTATCATCAACTTCGTGTTCTCGAAGAAGATACTCCCAAAACTGCTTTCCGTACAAGATATGGGTATTACGAGTTCACTGTCATGCCTTTTGGTTTGACGAATGCACCAGCTATCTTCATGGACTTAATGAATAGGGTCTGTAAACCTTATTTAGATAAGTTCATCATGGTGTTTATCGACGATATTCTCATTTATTCGAAGTCCCGAGCCGATCACGAGCAACACCTTCGTTTGACATTGGAACTTCTGAATAAGGAACAACTTTTTGCTAAATTCCCCAAGTGTGAATTTTGGCTTAAAGAAGTTCAGTTTTTGGGTCATATTGTCAATGAGCAGGGTATCCATGTGGATCCTTTCAAAATAGTTGCTATTAAGGATTGGAATACACCAACGACACCTACAGTGATTCGATCATTTCTTGGTCTTGCTGGTTATTATCGTCGATTCATTTCTAATTTCTCAAAGATTGCGGTTCCACTCACTGCTTTGACTCAGAAAAATAATCCTTTTGAGTGGGGACCTAAGCAAGAAGAAGCATTCCAAACGCTGAAACGAAAGCTCTATGATGCTCCTGTTTTATCTCTACCTGAGGGAAACGATGATTTTGTTGTCTGTTGTGACACGTCGAATCTAGGACTTGGTTGCATTCTTATGCAACGAGTTAAAGTCATAGCTTATGCGTCTAGACAGCTGAAAATTCATGAGAAGAACTATACGACTCATGATCTTGAATTAGGAGCTGTGGTTTTCGCACTTAAAATCTGGAGACACTACCTTTATGGAACGAAGTGTGTAGTTTTCACAGACCACAAAAATCTCCAGCATATTCTCAATCAGAAGGAGTTGAACATGAGGCAACGACGTTGGGTTGAACTCTTAAACGATTATGATTGCGAGATCCGCTACTATCCTGGTAAGGCGAATGTCGTAGCCGATGCGCTTAGTCGAAAGGAACGAGTCAAGCTTCATTATGTTGGAACCCTATCTGATATTCAATCTCGTGTCCTTCAAGCTCAACGATCTTGTGTGATCAAAGGCTTATTGAAATATGAGCTACCGCTTCAACTCGAACTTAAACTTGAAACGAAGGACGATGGGTTGCTATATTTCAAGGATCATTTGTGGATTCCAAAACAAGACGATCTTCGCACCTTGGTAATGGAAGAATCTCATAAGTCTCGATATTCTATCTATCCTGGTGCTGATAAAATGTACAAGGATCTTCGTACTCAGTTCTGGTGGCCTGGTATGAAGAAGGATGTTGCCTTGTATGTATCGAAATGCCTAACTTGTCTCAAAGTCAAGGCTGAACATCAACGACCTTCTGGTTTGCTTGTACAGCCAGAGATACCGGTTTGGAAGTAGGAGAACATTGCAATGGATCTCAACACTAAGTTACCGTGTACATCTAGAGGTCACGATGCTATTTGGGTGGTTATCGATCGATTAACGAAATCAGATCATTTTATACAGATTCGCGAGGATCTATCTGCTGATAAACTTTCAAGGATTTATGTTGATGAGATTGTATCACGACATGGTGTTCCTTTGGATATCATTTCCGATCGTGATGCTCGGTTTTCATCTCATTTTTGGAAGACCATGCAATCTGCTTTGGGAACCCAACTGAATCTAAGCACTGCTTATCATCCCCAAACAGATGGTCAATCTGAGATGACGATCCAAACTTTGGAGGATATGCTTAGAGCATGCGTGATAGACTTTGGTGGTAATTGGGATTCTCATCTTCCACTGATCGAGTTCTCTTACAACAACAGTTATCATGCAAGTATTAATATGGCACCATTCGAAGCTCTCTACGGTCGAAAATGTCGTTCACCTATATGTTGGAATGAGATCGGTGAAGCTCAGCTTACTGGACCTGAGCTCATTCTGGAAACAACAGACAAAATCAAGAAAATTCGCGATAATCTTGTGACAGTTAGAAGCCGTCAAAAGAGTTATGCGGATTTGCGACGCAAGCCCTTAGAATTTCAAATCGGAGACCGTGTCCTACTCAAGGTGTCACCTTGGAAAGGAGTGGTGAGATTTGGGAAGAAAGGAAAACTTGCACCACGATATGTTGGACCATTTAATATTGTTGAAAGAATTGGAAAGGTTGCCTATCGACTAGAGCTACCTCCAGAGCTTGGAAATATTCATCCGACTTTTCACGTGTCCAATCTGCGAAAGTGTTTAGCTGATACTGATCTTCACATTCCTCTCGACGAGATTCAAATCGATGAAATAATGCACTTTGTCGAGAAACCTGTGGAGATATGGAACGTACATTCAAACAGTTGAAGAACAAACGGATTCGATTGGTCAAAGTTCGCTGGGAATCCAAACGTGGCCCCGAGTTTACTTGGGAACGTGAGGACCAGATGAAGATGAAATATCCGCATTTGTGTTCACAAGTTTCCTCTAAATAAAATTTCAGGACGAAATTTCCTAAAGTAGGGGAGACTGTGACAACTGTGTTCTGTAATCATCGTATAATGTAAAACAATGTTGATTATCAATAAAACAATATGCTTTGGTGTTATGATATGTGTTATTGTGTTTAATGATTTTACAATTTGATTCGATTCCGATTTCAAGCTTTAATCACTTTCTGGAAGGTTATACGCAAACTGGTGCATAAACGCAGTCAGTTTAACGCGACAAACACTCCGGCATAGTGACATAGGCTAAACATACCCTAAATATCCTTTACATAACTTAGAAATAAGTTTCGAAGGATTCGGTATGGCGAAAACATGTTTATTTGAACTAAAGAACTATTTACGACAAAACTGCGGAACGAACGTTGGTGACCACCCGGATAATATTTAAATCCCAAAAATATTTTGTTATGATTGAAATTTTATTTTAAATAAGGTTCGTGTTGAAAAATAAATTAAAACTCTTAAAAACATTATTTTTCAAGTTTAAGCGCGTACCGCGTGTTTCTGCGCAACACAGTGCTTTTACTGCAAAACGCAGACAACGCAGCCAATCTCGGCAACTGAAATTTATTTTAGTAATATTTTGGCGAGTTTATTTTATATAGAAAAATAATTTAGAACGCCATAAACCGGGATTTAAACGCTAGATAAAATACCCGGTAGCCAGTTAAATACATGTTTTTATCTAATATACCATCAAAAATTACACTTAACCCCCCCCCTACTCAATTTACGGTCATATATACATGGGGACCCCACCAAATATTTACTAGATTTTTCTTGATGCACTTTGATATTCTTGGATCCTTGTTTAGCCAAGTGTTGATGCATGCCACTTTCCTATCAATTCCATATCTTCTATATATCTTTACATAATCTAACCAAGATCACTTCACTCAATCACCTTCTCTCCTCTCTCCTCCCAAACCGTCCACCCTCTCTCTCTCACCATATTCAAACCTTCAAGCTTTGTTCTTGAGAATCAAGTCCCTTTCCAAGTATATTTCAAGTGGTTGTGAAGAATCAAAGGTGTTTCCAAGTGATTCAAGCTTCCTATCATCAAAATCTCATCCCACAACCTACTTGAATCTTGAAGGTATAACATTTATGTTTAAATCATACTTTAGATTCTTGGTTGTTCTTGATGATTTGAAGTTTCTCTTGAATCTTGGGATTTTCACAAACTTGAAATCTAAAATGAAATGGGTCATGATACAAATAAAAATGGTGGTGTGTATATATATACGTATATAACCGTACATATACATGTATGTATGAGTTTTGAAGTTTGATTTCTTGATAAGTACTTGTTTAAGTTGTTACATGTTCTTGAATGATAGTTAAAATGCAAGTGTTTAATGATTTGTGTATGTTATGTTAAATGACCAAGTACATCAGCAAATAAACCTGAATATATCACATATTTGATGCATTTATATTAACATAAAATGATGATGTTATGATAGTATGCTTTAGGCACTTGTACATAAGGATACATGTTGATTTAAAGCTCAAGAAATGATAAAAAATGGTTGTATGATAAAAATATTTTTGAACAGGTTATAAACACTAAAAATAACATTATTTGGTATGTTATAATGGCATGAAACTTTGACATAGGTTTGATAGCTTTGCATGTTGTACATATAGCTTAAAAAGTGGTAAATTATGTGAAATTAGCATGACTTATGTGCTTTATGTAAGACCTGCACTATCATGAGTATAACCATTATTTTATTCAGTAAATAACGTGGGTTATGTTAAAATTTCAAGTCATTTCGATTTAGGATGGTTCGGGTAATGTTTGATGCAAAACTAGGCGGTAAAACGGTTAAAAATCGCCTTTTCGAAGGATTTTTACAAAACTGTTTTAGATCAGCAACCAAACTGATATTTTTGATATAAAAATAAGTATTTTAACTTATATTAAGTTTACTTGGTGTTTGGTTAGTCATACGTGACTTCCGACGCCCAAAAATGTCACTGAATCGCTAAAATAAGTGTTTTTCGACATACACTAGAATGGGTTTTTTTCATGGGTAAATTTTATGTATTACAATGTGCTATGTGTTGTACAATATGTGTATGATGATGTGTTAGTGTTGACAAAATTATGTGTAATACGATATATACAAATACACCGAAATAATAAAAAATAATAACTTTTCGAGAGATCTCAAAGTTATGTGAAAATTCTAAGTATCGGAGAAACTTATGTATTTTGTAGGTTTTGATTATTAAATCATTCTTATTTAATTTAGGACGAATAAACAATTTGAGGGATTGTGTTAACATATAAAAACTCACCCAAAGGTGAGTACATAGATCCCCTCTTTTTACTATTTTCGATTGTTTTGGGGTGATTCATATGTATCAAAAGGATTTCGATATTCTAACGATGGTTTCAAAACGATTGAGATGGTTTATATAAAACTAATAATGATTTTGATAATGTGAACGAACTTGTTGGTGGTAGTTACATAACGAATGACATTCATTAGCATTGATCAAGCCGACCAGTACTAGGTTATGGTACCATAGGATCCGACAAATCCCGTTATCCGACTGCACCCATGGTTATGTGTGGGTTATGTGGGTAACGACTGAATCTGATGATTGTTAACTTACCCTTTGGAGGTTTGTTAATACGAGTTGAACGATTTGAACGATGAACGAGTCACAAAGGTTTGAATGTTATTAGCGAGACTACCAAAAAGTAGTTTTCACAATTAAAACAAGAACGATTTGGAACGAGAACGATATTAAACAATTGTACGATTTTGAACGATTGAACGATTATGAATGATTTAAACAAATGAACGATGATCTATAACGAGAACGAGTTAAACAATGTCACACAACGATGTTTACGAAACTATATAAACCATACGAGCTTTATTACGAGAACAATTTATGATTTGGTTTACATAAACAAATGTTTTGGGTTAAGATTCATGGCATCGAGGTTTATAAATTATAACCAATCTGTTTTGACTTGGTTATTCATTTTACAATACAAACATTTTACAAAACAGGGTTTCAAGTATCAATTATCAAAGTTGTACGAGATATTTCAACGAGCCGTGAATCTGACACTCACACAAAATACTATGTGCTCGCCAGCATTTCTTTGCTGACTTTGTTTTTACATATGTTTCAGGTGATGTTGCTTAATGTTGATTGCGAATAGGATGCATGCTCACTTAGGACTGGACGAGGCCTTAATGATTTAATAACGATGATATACTATGTTTGACTTGCTTGTTTAACTTTAAGACAATGTTTAATATTCAATAAAATGAAACTCTTTGTATCCATGGTTTGAAACAATAATTCTGTTACAACACTCCCCGACGTTTCCGCCACGGTTTTTTGTTTTAACGTGGTCGGGGGGTGACACTACTGATTTTATAAATAAATTTTAATACTTTAATAGTAAGTATAAGTCTTGAACTCATACTTCCAATGTTGTCCTTAAAAACATATGTGAAATGACCAAAATGTCCCTACAGTGCATAGTTTGGCCATAAATGGTAAACCTCACATATGTATGATATCTTACCGATATAACATGATAAAATGAATATTTTTATTGAATGTTTTAGACCAGAACCTCAGTTTACTATTAAACCTCTTTTATAAACTTTAAAATGACCAAAATACCCTTATGGGACTTAAATTGGTTTTAAATTCTTTTTGGGCATAATTGTTGATATCCTACTGATATCATAACATATTTAAAACATAATAACTTATGGAACTTGTACATGACTCATCCGGTTACCCGTTATGCATATACGCGTTCGGTACTTTTTATGTAACTAGTTTGCATAAATTAGCCGAAACGGGTCAAACCTTATCATTTTAACTTCAAAATCCAGAATGTATTTAGTTTACACATTTTATACAAGTCTCCATACTTGTCGGGTCTAAATCACATTCCAATTCGGTCACCGCTTAATCTAGTGTTTCGTGCCGTAAACCTTTCTTTAAACTAACCGGTCTAAGTTTTCTACTTAAATAAGGCCCGTTAGTAATCTCATAGGTTAATATAACCTTCATTCCAGATTAAGAGCCCCAGTAAAAGTTACTTTCACTTGTTTGAGTAGATTGTACGGCTGAGAATACTAAACTTTCATTTTAAGCTCAGGTAAATACTTTTAACTTATTTTCCCTTATACGGGCTTGGGATACGGTAAATTATTACCGCTTGGTCGGGTGTAGAAACCTTTTAATCGGATATGGTTAAATTGCATAATCCCGTTTTAATCTGTATTGCTTGATAACAAATAACATTGGGGGTTAACGACCGTGTCCTGGATATCCTTGGCTCATTTAAAAAGTGTAAATGGCCACAACTTAAGCACGGGGTGTAGGCATACACTTGTCCGTTGCGTATGTAAAAGATATACTCATTTGCTGGGGTGAGCCGCCGTGAGTTTATATTTGTGGTGTATTGTTTAATCTTGTTCGGTTTGTTTATGTCACACCCCAACCGATAACGGAAACATCGGGGCATGGCACTGAGCGAAACAGATTGTTCAAGAGAAATTCCATAACAACTACATTACCGAATAGTTAAACATTATGTTCCATACCATAACCTATTAAGCAAGTAAGTTATTACAGACATAGATATCTCCAAAACAATAAAACTGTTCCGACAACCCAGATTCAAATAAAAATAAATTGTTTGTTTGTTTCTAGACTCTCTCCTACTTGATTCCGTCAAAGAGCAAGCAAGCATCCTAGCATCTTAAGCACCTGTCAGATACGTTAAAATAAAGGTCAATACACATTGTGTAAAGGTGAGCATATAAGTTTGATAATAGCATAATAGAGTTCGAAATCATTTACACATAACCAGCATGTACAACGTATAATGTGAAGCATGTAAGTTATCGACAAAGATCCTATCAATACCAATGACTGTGAGTTGACTGCGAGTAGCGAGTGCGCATCACATGTTCACCACTGTGAACACGTGAAGTATTGTCCTTAACAACCCCTGAGTAAACAGGTGCTGAGTCCAAACTATAGTACTATCGTTGCTAAGGCAGGTAGACAGCAATCAATGTGTAAACATAACAAACAGGCATTCATCGAGTCACGTATAACATGTATTTGAGGTTAGCGTATAAATAGTGTTTGCGTTGTGTGTTCGATGTGATTTGGAATAACTAATGTGTGTAACACCCAAAAGTGCATAAAGCAAAGAGGGATCGAGTATACTCACAGATAGTGTTTAACTTAATAAACACTACCATAGATTGAAGGGAGCGCTTGAGAGAGATTAGCCTGAACAGTTAACGATAGCATAAACGATAAGCGGCGCGCAAAACGGTGTAAGGTAACCAAGTATCGGATGGTAACCCGATCGGATGGCAATCTGATCGGATGGCCAGTCGAGCGGATGTCAATCCGTTCAGATGGTCATCCAATTGGATGGCCATTCGATTGGATTGACACCTCGTTTGGTAAGGATGTGTTTGTGTATGATGGTTTGTCCTTTGAATTTTTCGTTGTAGCATTTTGAAAATAGAGAAGTGTCTCTACCCTTCAGGTCGTTCGATCGGACGGCGATCCGATTGGCGAGGCTTCTCAGTTGAGAACAAGTTCACAGCAGGACGGTCACTCGATCGGATGGCTATCCGATCGGGTGGCAATCCGTTTGCATTGAACACGTTGAAAATTGATTAAGTACCAAAGTCCCATATGTCACTCGATCGGACGGTCGTTCGATCGGTTGGCAATCCGATAGGATGGCAATCCGTTCGACGTTCAGAGCCTTGGAATTTTGAATGAAAAGTTTAAGTGTGGAACCAAGTGCAATCCGATCGGATGGCCGGTCGATCGGATGGCAATCCGATCGGACGGCAATCCATCCCAACGTCCTGATCGTCTTGGCACTTGATTTTGTTGAAGGATTTTGCAGTTTTGAACGAGACATTATGATATCTTGCTTAAATAACAGGAACCCCATCTCGACCCAAGTGATCCGATCGAACAGGAACCACCCTAGTCCGACCGGTTCACGGTTCGAGACGGTTGTTCATATTCAAACCCGAAATCAGTTATCTCTCGGATAGAATTTAGATCTTGAAATAACCCATCACTAAGAAAGAGTAGAAGATCAGAACAAGCTTCGATTCTATCAGTTTTGAGTGCATTGAGTGTAAAAGAGTTGAAAGAAAGTTGGAAACCCTTCTTTCAATCCTTTACAACCATGAATTTGTGTAGATCTATGTGAAAACATTGATTAATCTTGTGGAAATCCTTCAGATCTAAGTTGTTCTTGGTGGAATGAAGCCAAACTTTGAAGTTCATAAGAACCCCACGATGACATCACCCTAGAACACCTCAAATCTGGTGATTTCACGGTTAAAAGTTAAGATTCAAAGGTGAAAATGATGAAGAAGTGTGTGTAGATCATAGAAATACAAGATTTAGGTTGAAAACTTACAAGAATCGAGAGAAATGAGAGCTAGAGTGCGGCTGGTCGAACAAGGAGCTGTCACATCACAAATGATGTGACAGGTGGGTATTTATAGGGTTTCCCAAAAAGGAAAGTGTGGAGTGTCTGGTCGATCAGGAGGCAATCCAATCGGGTGGCAGCCCGATCGGGTGACAACTCGATCGGATGACAATCCGATCAGATGGCCACTCGATCCTAGTGTTCGGCGTGATGAGTTTATCATTTTGATTTGAGTGAGCGATACGATAGTATTACCCATTAGTTACACAAAAAAACATAACTACTATATCTAACATACAATCACTATAATTATCTTGCGTTTAGCGTTTGCGATTCGATTGTGATGCGATAGATTACGCTTAACAACTCAACATAAACATAACATGCACAAGTAACACTAAATGGCACACACACGTAAAAAAATATCCTGAACACATAATTCGAGTTGCGAATGCGATAGCGATAAGCGATAAATTGATTAAACATGCGATTAATATGCGATTAAACCTCGATTATTAATAGATACTCCACATAATACAACTAAAGCAAATAAATAAATAAATAAATAGATTCGATTACAAGTTAAAGAAGTCAAAACTGTAGTTGAGCAAGGAGGGACAGATCGTAATTAGCAATCTTTTCTTTCTTTGACTTCAATCTTGACTTTGACTTTGACTTTCGAAACACGGGGTGTTACAACTTATACCGGCCCTAAATGTTGGACAAACATGTAAATCTGATACAAGATTGTTATTAATATAATTGTCCCAAGTTATAAAAACATTTGTGCCTTGTGCATTTAAATCAATTTTCATACTTGCTTTCAAAAAAGTCGGTTAATTGTATTTACCAGTGTAAATTGACGTATTTTTCAAAAAGACTAAGTGACAGGTACTGTACGTAATTGGTTGGGAGCTCTGGGCGTTAGTTAAAGAATCTTGCAAGTTCTTGATGCTTATAGTCTGTTGAACAATATTATATATTATGTTTTAGATCCGCCTGTGGATCCTCTTACAACCGTCTGTATAATATTTATTTCATACTTTATATTTCGGTTTGTAATAGTATTTTCCTCCAAGACTTCCGTTGTGCATTAAATTGTATATAATTGACTATGACGATATCAACTACGTCACGGTACTCCCCACCGGGCCCACCGGTAATATGTGGAAATATCGGGGTGTGACATTTAAGTCATAACTTTAATGCTAATCTCTTACCAATGGATCTAGCCGAATTTGATGTCGTGTCAGGAATGGATTGGTTGGTAGCCAATCATGCACGTATTTTATGTGATCAAAAGTCAGTAGAAGTATATACGCCAACTGGTGTAAGGATCACAATTAAGGGAGACAAGCCGACAAGATCAACCAAATTCATCTGTGTGATGAAAGCTACAAGCTACGCACGGAAGGGAGGAATGGTGTATGTGATTTCCGTAATCATTAACACTAAAGGAAAAGAATTAAAAGATATTCCTATAGTATCTAAATTCTCAGATGTTTTTCCAGAAGAGTTACCTGGATTACCACCAGATCGCGAGGTTGAATTTAGAATTCACCTGATTCTAGGAACGGCACCAATTGCCAAAGCACCTTATCGACTAGCACTAACGGAGATGCAGGAATTGAATAAACAGCTAGACGAATTATTGGAAAAAGGTTTCATTCAACCTAGTTCATCACCATAGGGAGCCCCGGTACTATTTGTCAAAAAGAATGATGGATCAATGCGTATATGCGTTGATTACCGAGAATTGAATAAGGTTACGATTAAAAATCGATACCCACTACTGAAAATCGATGATCTATTCGATCAACTTCAAGGAGTCCAATTCTTTCCTAAGATCGACTTATGTTCAGGATATCATCAATTGAAGGTACAGGAAGAGGATATTCCTAAAACCGCTTTCAAAACAAGGTACAGTCATTATGAATTTACAATCATGCCATTTGGTTTAACCAATGCCCCAGCCGCATTTATGGACATGATGAACAGGATATGTAAACCATACTTAGATAAATTCATAATTGTCTTTATAAATGATATTCTAATTTACTCTAAGAGTGAGGAAGAGCATGCAGAGCATTTGCATATACTTCTGACATTGTTGAGAAAAGCTTTATGCTAAATTCTCAAAATGTGAATTCTCGTTGTATAAAGTGCAATTTCTGGGACATTTAGTTAACCATGAAGGAATTCTAGAATAGATATTTTACTTAAAAATTTTCTAGAATAGCCACTCCATTAACCAAACTAACTTGCAAGTGAGTTAAGTTTGAATGGGGATCAAAACAAGAGGAAGCATTCAGGATTTTGAAGCAACAATTAATAAACGCACCAATACTCGCTCTGCCAGAAGGAACTGAAGAGTTTATAGTATATTGTGATGCATCCAAGTTAGGATTTGGATATGTGTTGATGCAACGTCAAAAGGTAATTGCTTATGCCTCTAGACAACTTAAGAAGCAAGAATAGAATTATACAACCCATGATCTAGAGTTAGGTGCGATAATTTTTGCCCTTAAGATTTGGAGACACTATCTTTACGGTAGTAAGTTCGTGGTATTAACATATCATAAGAGTTTAAGATATGTTTTCGAACAAATGGAATTAAACATGAGGCAAAGACGTTGGATGGAAATCCTTAGTGATTATGATTTTGATATCCAGTATCATGTAGGGAAAGCTAGTGTAGTAGCTGATGCTTTAAGTAGAAAGTACCAAGAGAAGTCAAAAAGAATACGTGCTCTCAGATTAAACCTGCAGGTAGATTTAACTGAACAAGTGAAAAGGATATAGGAATGATGTGCTAAAAACGGGTTAACTAAACTAACTAAATTTACCCTAATTCTAGACTCTCTAAGCTTTAAATTTATAAAACTAAGACTCTCTAAACCCTAAAACACACAACCGGCAAGTGTACCGATCGAATGTAGTATAGCCTAAGGAAGTCCGAGTATCGAACCCAAGAGACTCTATTGATTACGCTAATGACTCTATCTATACTCAAACTGACACGACTTAACTAAATGTTTGTTGATGGGGGGGGGGGGTTTCTAAAAATCCTAAGAAAGCAAATAACGAAACTATATTAGCTAAATGACTAATACGAACTCTAACGAAGACTTTGACCAGTGATGAATGAAGACTACCTAGGCTAGACGCAAGCTAAACTCAGAATGGATCTCTATTCGATGATTTTGTGGTGTGGAACCGGGATCTTAAGATGCTAAACCTATTAAGACACCACTAAGCCCCTCAAACACTCTCAAGGCGATTCTTGTGGCACTACCTAGGCTGTTATGCTTACCGGTTTTCTAGATTTCTTTTCCGTCCTCTAGTTTCTTGAAAGTGCCTATGTAAGACGCTCTACTTTGCCGCGCGAACGTCTAAAGCGACAATGGGTTCTAATCTTGGTTTAATAGACTATGGAATGTTAAGGACTTATAACCAAACCTAGACCTATTAATACCCTCGAGCCTTTCCGCGACGAGTTTAGCAGCACACTTGATTTTATTAAATTACCGAATATTACTTCTAAGGTTACTTACTCGATTTTCACCCTAAAGGATTAATGACCTATTATGTGATAAAGACCGTCACCTAAATCAAGAACCCTAGCTCGACCCTATTCCGTGATAAAGACCGTCACCAAGAATCGAACGAAGCAATAAACAATAATAAAATAATCTCAAGCACACATACGCACCAAGTTAGATTCCCAAAGCTTTTACAATACAAGAATAACCACAACCACGCTAAAAATCAAATAAAGATCCAAACTTCATTAAGCTATTGTCATTAACCTAGGTAGTATATGAAGTTTAGCCAAGAAACATGTCTAAAATCAACATAACAATCAGTAATAAATCAGAATTCATCATGAATAAACAAAGATCAAACGAACAAGAAGAATAAACGAGAAGATAAAACCCGAAAATCTTCAAACCCGAGTGTTCCCTAGCCTCCCACGATGATTCCAAGCTTCCCGAATGCTCCAAACGCCTCAAATCAGCCTCTCAAAGTCGTCCAAATTCGTAATTGTGCTGTTGTTATCGGCTGATGATGATAATCCTCATTAAATAACCAAGAAACCCTAAATCCGTAGCTGATCAAATCCGTTTCACGTAAACAACATCCTCGCGGCCCACTTCAACTTATGTGTATCATTCACGCGGGCCGCGCGCCATTCAAAATCCGGAAACCCATTTTAAGTTAAAGCGGCCCGCGTGAATGATGATCAAAAGATTATGCGGCCCGCCTGGGCACTCCAGAACTGCATTTTCACTTTGTTTTCGCTCACGAGCTTCTCGATTTCCGTGCCAGTCTTTCCCGTTGCTAGATTTTACTCGTTTCCGCTTCTTTTCAGCTTCAAGTACCTGAAAACACAATTAAATCAAAAGTATGTACATTCTATCTAAAACTGACACTAAATCTAACTAAAACCGAACAAACCTAGACGCGAATAATGATGTATTTTACAATACATCAAATATCCCCACACTTACTCTTTTTTCGTCCTCGAAAAAGAATTATGCAAACGGAATCATAGTCAAAATAATCGAACGGGCCAAAGTATAAGTTATTTTATTAAAATCGAAACTCATGTTAGCCGCGATTGCAAGTATATCGATCCACTTAAACCCAACCCGGTTCTGAGCCCTTATCATGCAAGTTTAGTTCAAGTGCGGTCAATCTACCTAGGGTCTCACACTAAGAATCGCAAGTCCACCTAATCCCCCCTCAAGCTTATAGGACAAAAGGAACAACCACTGGGTTATTTCCTAACCGTTTTATACCAAGATAAAGAGAGTTTAAAATCAAATCTATATTTTTTTTGTTTTTTTCATACGAGCTTAGACTTTGCTTTTTGCTCTTTTTTTTCGTTCGTGAGACTAGACGATGCTTTCCCTAACCAAGCGGTAATCCGACTGTAGAGTCGCTATCCCCAATCACAGACTACATAGGTTTCGGTACTTTTATTCGGCAAGGCGATTTCACACATCCCAGAGGCATTCCGGCTGTAGAGTCGCTATCCCCAACTCGGATTACATAGGCCTGTGTTACTTTCATTTAGTTTCTAGCTCACTTTTTATTCTATTTTTTTTTTCTTTTTCAACGAGATAATGACTAAAAACTCTAACGATCTTAGCTTATAACGGTGCCCCTTATACTATTTTTGGCGGTTTCAATTTCCCCACTCTCCCTAGATGAGAACCCACTAGTAGACCGACAATTAGGTATAATTAAATCAAAGAAACCCAGAACCGAACCGAGCCTACCCGCGCATCCCAAACTAGACACAAGCACGATTATTTTAATCTCATATTATCATTATTTGAACCCGAACAAAAACCCGACTTTTCTATCATTTTCCGCTTTTATTTTGCAAACTTCTTATTTCAAAAGACATTTTCTGATTTTTTTTTAAGACTCAAGACACTACTAACTAAACACTAAACGATAGTTCCCATCCCCACACTTAAACTTTACATTGCCCTCAATGTAGGATGGAAACCGACTCAAAAACTAAAAATAAATAAGAAATAAAAGACACAAGGGCAAATCAGAAATGACTTAGCTGGTTTATAACGCGTAAGCTCCAAATCTCTCGTCCAATCCCGCTCGATCGTATAGCATTTCGTTCGCGATCGGCTTTGACACTAACTGACATGCTTGATAAACGCCCGAAATTTGAATAAACAGCTCCAAACTCACCCGAATGGAGATTGAGTACGGGTGGTACATATTCGAACCTGCATCAACAAAAACAAGCAAAATACCAAAGCAATACCGACTCGAAACACAAAATAGACTCAAAAACTACTAACTTAGACGCATGGTACAAAATAAAAAAGCATAATACAAGCACAACCCCGTATACGACAACCCGAATCAGCAACCCTAGTGATGATATGGAACAATGATGGTGATGAAAATGATGGTTTAATGGTTAATGGATGGTAAATGGTAATTTTTTTTAAAACAAATTTGGGCTTAAAACTGCTGTTACCGAAAAACATGACCCACGCGGCCCGCCTGAGAAGTAAGGGTAAGTCAATGCGGGACGCGAGTGTCCAACAAGTCGATAGTTTCTTTAAGTTCATGCGGCCCGCGTAAGTGTATATATTAAGTTAATGCGGGCCGCCTGGATAACAAACAGCAGCAACATAATTGACAGCAACAGCAGATTGTTGTTTACAACTTTTTATTAATTCCCACATTGCCCCCAGCCCCGTTTTTCGTCGTTTTGAACAGTAAACTTACCTGGGCAGTACTCAGTTGCTTTGTTCGACCTTCGTGAAGGAGCATGTCCCTGCAAAACACTTTTACGACACACAAACATGAAACGACGCAAACTACACTAACAACCTAACTAACGACACGAAACCAAGTACGACTCAATAAACAAACTCTACAAGTAATCACAACTGTTCACTAAATTACGGAGGATCGTATATGCGGAGCTTACCTCCACACCAACTCTTACGGGCCGTAGCACTACAATTCGCAAAATCGCCCGAATCTCTCCTATCTTTCTCATACTCTCGCCACTCTTCATCAAACGGGGTGAACCTAAATGTATCATCTTTATACCTATCCCCACACTGAGCCTTGCTCAGTTTCTCTATCTTAGCTTCTAAACTCGTCACTCTCTCTTCCAACTCCTCAATCCTTCTATCCGGCGGGTCCCCACACTTGGGTTTTAACATCTCCTCTAGAGTCGGCTCACTCAACACCTCTTTCACCTCTTTCTCATTCTTCTCACTCTCCTCTAGTGATGTTACCGCCTCGACTCTCGCACTCGCCCCTCTCGCATCATTCACCTCAAACACTACCGACTCGTCACCCGCTCTAAGTGTAATCGTGCCTAAGAAGACATCTATCAACGCTTTAGCCGTGTTCAAGAACGGGCGCCCTAAAATCAACGGAACTCTATCATCGGCCTCCATATCTAACACTACAAAATCAGCCGGAAACACAAACCTATCAACTTTCACTAACAGATTCTCAACTATCCCTCTAGGGTATTTAACTGACTTATCGGCTAATGAGAGGGTCATACGAGTTGGCTTCAAATCACCAAGGCCTAGTTTTTCGTAAAATGAATAAGGCATCAAATTAATACTAGCACCAAGGTCAGCTAACGCGTGGTTTTTAACATCACCACCAAACAAACAAGGGATCGTGAAAATGCCTGGATCGGTAAGTTTCTCAGGAAGTTTATTTAGGATCACTGCTGAACACTCTCCACTCACTGACTTACTTGAACACTCACCTACCCCATCCTTACGCTTGAGAAAATCCTTAAGGAATTTGACGTATTTGGGCATGGATCTCAAGGCCTCTATAAACGGAAGATTCACCTTCAGCTGGGTGAACATGTCAAGGAATTTGTC
The DNA here is from genome assembly GCA_030545235.1 of Helianthus tuberosus. Classification (NCBI taxonomy): domain Eukaryota; kingdom Viridiplantae; phylum Streptophyta; class Magnoliopsida; order Asterales; family Asteraceae; genus Helianthus; species Helianthus tuberosus. Next base: position 60,675,088 of record CM060400.1, read on the forward strand.
ATACTCCCTAGCATATATCTGCTGCCTAGCTCGAGCGGGAAACGGAAGACGCGAAATATCAATCACAGGCGGTGGTGGCCGAACCTTCTTCGGCTGCTTCTCTACTGGCTTCTCTACTAGAGACTCCTCGGCTTGTGCGGTACTTGCTGGGTCTAGCCTATGTTGCACCTTGCCTGGAGCCTCCATCTCAATCACCTCCTCTACCTCATCATCTTCTCCTTCCTCAACTCTCTCTCTCTCACAACCTCTCCTAGACTCAACCCACTACGAGTAGTAATCGCTTTCACAGAATGATTGACTGGATGAGTAGTACCTGAATACTGACCAGAAGGGGACTCTTTCAACTGCCTAGCTATATCCCCTACTATTCTCTGAAGATCTAGAAGAGTGGCCTCTTGATTTTTAAGCTGAAGTTCATGATTTTTGTTAATCTGCTCCTGATTCTTAGCTACAGTCTGATTATGCGTTATCATCTGAGCAAACATCTCCTCTAACCTACTCAAACTACCCTGTAAAGCCTTATCACTACCTTGACTCTCCTGATTCGACCCTCCACTCGCAAAGTGACCTCCTGAACCACTATACTGACCACTCTGACCCGAACCACTACTCGTGTAAAGACCTGACCCCCTATTTTGATACTGACCAGATGGAAAACCAGGGGGATTGCCAGAAGAACGATAACTACCACTACTACCACTACCCTACCAGCCAGGGTTAAAACTATTATTACTACCGAACTAACCCCTAGACTGGCCTGCTATGTACTCAACCTGCTCTAACGTAAGTGTGGGACACTCGAGCGTGTCGTGACCTCCCCTACAAAGCTCACACCTATCAACTTTCTTCTTTAACTCATCAATCTCTCGCTTCAAAATCTCGACTTCAGCAACTACCGACGAATCCGAGCTAACTTGGTTTACCCCTCGACCGGCCGAGGAGGTACGAATAGGAATGGAAGTCCTGCTGGTAGAGCTGTAGTCCATATCAGAATGTGCAAAACTCTCAAACAAATCATTGCACTCAACCACCGTCTTCTTTCCCATAAGCTGTCCTCCTGTTGAAGTATCGAATCGTGCTCTAATCTCAGGAGTAAGTCCGTTATAGAACTTTTCAACTAACGCCCAGTCGGACAACCCATGCTGCGAACAACTAGAGAGAAGCGTCTGAAAACGCTCCCAAGCTAAGTGATATGGCTCATCAGGCTCCATACGAAAGGAGTGTATCTGATCACGAAGGCGAGACGCCTTGGCTGGCGGGAAGTATTTTGCTAGGAAAGCATCACGAAGACCAGCCCAAGTAGTGAAAGTGCCTGCGGGCTGAGAGTCAAACCAGACGGCTGCGCGTCCAGCGAGTGAAAATGGGAAGACCTGAAGGTACCTAGCATCTAGATTGACACCCTCGATGGAATAGGTGCCACAGAGACGAGTGATGCGATTTATGTGGGCGGGAGCATCCTCGTCATCACGACCATGAAACTGACACGAATTGGTGATGGCCGTCATGATGTAAGAAGGAATCTGCCAGGACCTATCATTCGCTATGTCGGGAAGGGTGATGGGTGAAGTGGCACCGGTGAAACCGGTGGTAGCCTGCTGGTAAACGGTACGGTTCGCCATAACGGGTGGAGGACTAGGCGAACGAGAACGGGAGGGTGGTGGGGAAACGTGTGGTGAAACGTGTGGTGATGGCTTCGGTGTGAAATCGAAGGCGGGGGTGGAATGTGGAACTGAAGAAGACGAAGAAGACGACTCAGAAGACTTGACTGTAAACAAAGGTGGCGGCGGTCCCTGCGAGCGCGTATGGGGCATCCACCAACTACGAACAACGAAAAGACTCTAACAACGACTCACTAACCTAGAAAAGACACTAAAGCAAATATTTTTTTGATTTTTTTATGATTTTTTTATGATTTTTAGACTACTACGACTCAACGAACACAAATAGCACGTAATATGTCAAACAAGTCCAAACAAAGCAATCAACGCAATTACCTAAGAGTCCCCGGAAACGGCGCCAAAAACTTGATGTGCTAAAAACGGGTTAACTAAACTAACTAAATTTACCCTAATTCTAGACTCTCTAAGCTTTAAATTTATAAAACTAAGACTCTCTAAACCCTAAAACACACAACCGGCAAGTGTACCGATCGAATGTAGTATAGCCTAAGGAAGTCCGAGTATCGAACCCAAGAGACTCTACTGATTACGCTAATGACTCTATCTATACTCAAACTGACACGACTTAACTAAATGTTTGTTGATGGGGGGGGGGTTCTAAAAATCCTAAGAATGCAAATAACGAAACTAGATTAGCTAAATGACTAATACGAACTCTAACGAAGACTTTGACCAGTGATGAATTAAGACTACCTAGGCTAGACGCAAGCTAAACTCAGAATGGATCTCTATTCGATGATTTTGTGGTGTGGAACCGGGATCTTAAGATGCTAAACCTATTAAGACACCACTAAGCCCCTCAAACACTCTCAAGGCGATTCTTGTGGCACTACCTAGGCTGTTATGCTTACCGGTTTTCTAGATTTCTTTTCCGTCCTCTAGTTTCTTGAAAGTGCCTATGTAAGACGCTCTACTTTGCCGCGCGAACGTCTAAAGCGACAATGGGTTCTAATCTTGGTTTAATAGACTATGGAATGTTAAGGACTTATAACCAAACCTAGACCTATTAATACCCTCGAGCCTTTCCGCGACGAGTTTAGCAGCACACTTGATTTTATTAAATTTCCGAATATTACTTCTAAGGTTACTTACTCGATTTTCACCCTAAAGGATTAATGACCTATTATGTGATAAAGACCGTCACCTAAATCAAGAACCCTAGCTCGACCCTATTCCGTGATAAAGACCGTCACCAAGAATCGAACGAAGCAATAAACAATAATAAAATAATCTCAAGCACACATACGCACCAAGTTAGATTCCCAAAGCTTTTACAATACAAGAATAACCACAACCACGCTAAAAATCAAATAAAGATCCAAACTTCATTAAGCTATTGTCATTAACCTAGGTAGTATATGAAGTTTAGCCAAGAAACATGTCTAAAATCAACATAACAATCAGTAATAAATCAGAATTCATCATGAATAAACAAAGATCAAACGAACAAGAAGAATAAACGAGAAGATAAAACCCGAAAATCTTCAAACCCGAGTGTTCCCTAGCCTCCCACGATGATTCCAAGCTTCCCGAATGCTCCAAACGCCTCAAATCAGCCTCTCAAAGTCGTCCAAATTCGTAATTGTGCTGTTGTTATCGGCTGATGATGATAATCCTCATTAAATAACCAAGAAACCCTAAATCCGTAGCTGATCAAATCCGTTTCACGTAAACAACATCCTCGCGGCCCACTTCAACTTATGTGTATCATTCACGCGGGCCGCGCGCCATTCAAACTCCGGAAACCCATTTTAAGTTAAAGCGGCCCGCGTGAATGATGATCAAAAGATTATGCGGCCCGCCTGGGCACTCCAGAACTGCATTTTCACTTTGTTTTCGCTCACGAGCTTCTCGATTTCCGTGCCAGTCTTTCCCGTTGCTAGATTTTACTCGTTTCCGCTTCTTTTCAGCTTCAAGTACCTGAAAACACAATTAAATCAAAAGTATGTACATTCTATCTAAAACTGACACTAAATCTAACTAAAACCGAACAAACCTAGACGCGAATAATGATGTATTTTACAATACATCAAGGAAACAACAATCGAGGATGATGCTGATGGTTTGAAACGAATGATTAAAGAAGTAGAAAAAGGAGTAGATGGAATTTGGAGATTTCATAAGAAAAGGATCCGGATACCTATCCAAGGAAACTTACGCAATCAAATTCTAGAAGAAGCTCATAAGTCTAAAAATAAATTGCATCCTGGAAGTGATAAGATGTATCAAGACCTAAGGAACAATTTCTAGTGGACAGGAACGAAAAAGTATAACAACCCTCAAAAATATTTTTCCAGTGCCCTAATATATTTAAAATACCCCAATATGTCTTAAAATACACCTCATACGTGAAAACGGACCCCGAAACCTATATTTTTATAAAAATAAAATAAAAATAAGAAAAATAGGTCTCTCGCGGGGCACATAAGCCACCCCCTTGACTTACGCGGGCCGCGACAACTCAATTCTCAGGCGAGACCCCAGGACGCCATGTGTCGGACTCGTGTTGAGGCTACGTGTCCATGCAGCAAGGCTACGGCCTAGTCTAGGGAGCCTCGTGGGCCGCGTAACCCGAGGTCTCACCTTACGTGGGCCGCGAGAAAACAAAAATTAGGCCCTATATAAGGAGGGCATCGGGCCTTCAGAAAATTCGTTCATTCCTCGACTTTCTCTCTCGAATTTCTTAATAATAGGCATAATCTTGGGTATAATATCCCCCTAAATAACGAAGTTCTGCTCCGTTGTAAGTATTATAACCCCGGTTACGTATTAGATACGCTGCCCGATTGATCCAGGGTTCCGTAACGGCTGTCATGGTTCTGCCCGATGTAGTTGTTGGAATGCCGTCTCGGGGAGGGTATCATTAATATAAATAATGGGTTATTATACTAACACGTGTGCATTTGTGTAAATTATAGATAATCACCAGGAAACCCTAAAGGATAACCTAAGACAGCAATGTGAGTAATCTCCTTTTTGTAAAATGTTGTTACAAAACCTTAAATATTTTACAATGTGATTAAGTAGTGATTGAGTCTTTGTAATTCTTCAATTACTGCCAGTATGTTGGGGTTTTGTATACAAAATGTGGAACACGTTACCATTGGACAAAGAGTTAGCCAATGTGTAATATGACCCACCAGTCAGGATTGACAATACTGAATGAGTAATTGTGTAGATATAAACATTGTAATCGCTCTCAATAGTGTTAATTGATAAAACTCTTCTTGATTAAACTGGGATTCACTCACCAGTATTTCCCACTGACAAATGTTTTTAAAACGCGTTTCAGGTAACAAAATGTAAAAGCTAATCAGAAGAAAGCCAGCTGGAGAGCACTGACGGCTTGGAAAAAATGTGGCTATAAAAGTTACCTAAAAGACGATGTTTTGAATAAAATAGGGTTTATCCCTATAAACATGTTGTAATAAGAAACTTGGGTTTTACCCATGTGATTATTAATATAAAATATGGTGGTTTTACTCTGATAAAATATTAGCTAACTACGGTCCTGATGAAATTTCCACTGCCAAAATGATAAACACCCAGATACCACCAAAAACTGGCTCGCGGCCGCCCGTTCCTGGGATATAGAAATCGAGGTTTGCGACAGAAGGTGGTATCAGAGCTAAGCCACTGATTCAACCACAGAAGTGTTCTGCTGACACCAATATATTATCCAAATTGTTAGGAAATTAATTATGGAAATATGTGCATAGTTGTATTTTATTGTTATGTGTTATTTGACTATTTGTTAGTTTACAGTATGAGTGATCAAGGACCCTCAGACGTTTATTGTCAGTTGTCTGATTCACCTAGGAGTGAAGGTACTTCTTCCCAGCCTGCCCTCTCTGGGTATTCAGCTGATCAGGAAGAAGGGATGTTTGTCTTTAAGGCTCAGTCTGAAGAGCCATTCCCTCAGAAAAAGAGAGGATGGTTCAGTAAGGGAGCATTCGAGCATAGGAAAAGAATGCGAAAGTTGCAACAGCAAAGAGTCCTAGCAGCCGCTAAGCGAGAGTCAGATGCCCATACACAGGATATGCTTAATAGGAGCTTAGCCAATTTTCATATCCTAGCAACAACTGTTGCCGACCCAAATCTGGAACAACTAGTAGCCCTACAACCCTTATCTTTGTTCCCCACTCAGCCAATGGATATAGAAAACAACCCCGAAAACCAAGTCCAAATGCATGATTTCAACCCTGAGGAGATACCTAGGATACCAGCCCCTAATCCCTTAGACCCAGATTATGATCCATGGTTCGATGATCATAGGGATTATGTGCCACGCTACCACTAAACGACGAACCCATGCCGAACTTAGCAGCCTATCCAGGTCTGGACCCTCTAGATCCCTACTATGACAACGATGAATACATTAGGGAGATCTTAGAGAATCCGTACCCTCAGGAGGATCCCATGCCCCAGTACCCAGACCCAGTACCAGCACCTGCACCCCCAATGAGTGCTGAAAATGTGCACGAGCTTCGAACTTTCGAAGAAAAGATTTTAGAGAGTAGTGAGAGGATGAGGCAGGTAGGAGAGCGACTAGTCTGGAAGTATGACGAGCGCAATATGGATTACTGGATGAATCCAGATCAGTGAAGGTGATGGTGGAGTTGGTAATAATAATAATAATATAATAATATATAATATGTTTATATGAAAAAAATATACATATATATATGTGTGTAATAATAATAATATATGTTGTAGTATAGACCACTTCGTGGTTAACGATGCATAGTAGTGTTGTAATTTTAATTCCAGTCTTAGTATGTATTTGACGCATACTATAATAGAAAAGAGTAAGTCGCAATGCTCGACGCTTTTGACCAATATGTGTGTTGTATGGTTGTTGCCTAAATTATTAATTATTTTGTGATGTTAATAATTGGCAAATGTTTAAAATTCAGATGGACGACGAAGTAAACCAGGAAAACCAGAATAATGATCACCAGAGTAACATTAACCCGGATAATGAAAACCCGAACAATAACAATAATGGAAACCAAGTGGACAACAGTGCCATCCAACATATAGTGACACAAGGAATAATAGATGCGACGCCATTTATTATTCAAACTGTTAAGGAAGCAGATAATAAAAGTAAACATAGCAGTAAACGACCCACTGAACCGGAATACAGCGTGAACAATGGACCCGTACTTCAAGCACCCATTCCCAAAAGAAGAAGAACCATGCCTTATGGTTGTTCTTATAAAGAATTCTGGTCTTGTAAACCAATGGAATTCTCGGGCAATGAAGGGGCCGTTGCATCTCTACGCTGGATAGAAAAGACTTAGGCAGTCTTAAGAATAAGTAAATGTATGGAAGAGGATAAGATGATGTTTGCTTCCAATGTTTAAGAATTCAGCACTAGAATGGTGGAACACTATCCTCCAGTCTAGGGGAAGTGATAGAACTTACAATATGGAAATGGAGGAGTTTAAAAACATGGTAGAAAGGAAATTATGCCCTCCCAATGAAAAAGAACATATAGCAAATAAATTCCTAAATCTTAGAATGACTGGTGTGGATAGTAAGGGGTCACTACATTATTCTTTGAATATGCCCGAATAGTACCAACCCTTGCTTCACCTGAACCAGTATTAATCTCCCGTTACATCTGGGGATTAATTGGGGAGATAAGACATGTAGTCAAGGCAGCTAGACCCCAAACCATAGAAGAAGCTGTAGAACTAGCAAATACCTTGACAGATGAATTAGTCCGTACACGAGAAGAGGATCAAAGGAGGAACCTAACCCAGAAGCTTACCCAAGAATTCCGTTCTGGAAATTCTAACCGTGGTAGAAATGTAGGTTCTACCACTGCACCCTACTGTAAGTACTGCAAAAGGAAGCATTCAGGAAGATGCTCCATATACTGTAACTTCTGCAAAATATAGGGACACAAGGAGGAAGACTGCAGGAAAAAGCCTAGCAATAGGATATGCTACAAATGCGGAGAACAAGGTCATATAAAGCCTAACTCTCCAAAGCTAGCTCCAGCTATGAACACCAAGAATACTAAAAATGCTAGAGCATTTGTTCTGACTGCAGAAGAAGCAAAGATGATCCCGGATGTGATCACCGGTACGTTTTTAGTTAATGATGTTTTTGCTAAAGAATTATTTGACTCTGGTGCAAACCAAAGTTTTCTTAATACTTCATTTTGAAAACTTCTCAATCAATCATTAACTAAACTTTCACAAGAATGTCTAGTAGAGACAGCAAATGGGGAAACCATTAAGATTTCTGAAATCTTGCAGAAAGCAAGAATAGAAATTCTAAATCAGAAATTTATTGCCCGAACTGAGTGGTCAAGCAAGAGCCACAATAGCAGTAGCCCCAGCAGAAGCCTCAGCAACAGCAGCAACAAGCAGCAGCACGCGGATGTCCATTCAACATTAACGCCCATCAAGCTCAGGCCGATAACAATGTGGTCAATGGTACGTTCCTTGTGAATGGTATATATGTTACGTGTTTATTTGACACTGGAGTAGATAACTGTTTTGTATCATTTGAATTCGAAAAGCTCCTCAATCGTAAGCGCGCTCATCTCCCCTCAACGTTCGATGTTGAAGTTTCCACTGGAAGAACCATCGCTGTCAATTCTATCCTCCGTGATTGTACTCTTGTAACACCTCGAAATTTCATGTCCTATAATGTATTGACACATGTCATAGGTTTTAACGTGTGAAAGAATGTTCTAGAAGGACTAAAGTTGACAAACATGGAAAGCATGTGAATATAAGGGTTCAAAATGTCAACAGTGAATACATATACTTTACAATAACCCTACATGATGTTTATACCTTCAAACGAATAAATCATGGATCATACGAAGCTAGAAATGAAAGAAAGTAAGAGATTACAAACTACAGGGGTTAAATGTGTCAACATGTTTAAAGTATACCTCTGAGTGACCTTTTAGCAAACCCGAAGCTTTGTAACGATTAATTATGCTCACTAGAATGCACGATAAAAATTTCATAAAGTTTCGTTATCGTATGAGAAAGTTATGATCAAATTCGTATATGAGGGGTTAAAGCGTCAACGTTGAAAGTTATGACTTTTCGGGTAAACATGAAGTGACCAAGAACTTAACAAAGTGGGTATAAGTCATGAACCCCTTATAAGTCAAGTTGAGGGGCTCAAAATGCAAGAAACAAAGTTCGATTGACCTTTCGAAGGACCAAGAGCCAAGGATGCAAACTGAAAAGAATTTTTTTGCCCTGGTAACTGGCTTACGGACCGTAAAGGTCCACCCTTACGGTCCGTAAGGGTTGCCCAGATGCAGAAAAAGGTGAAAGTTGGCTGTTCAGCCTTGGAACAGACTTAGATCAGATATTTTCACTTCATGGGCGACTCCTACATGTTCCTAGGCCTTAGGGGCACTTGTAAATGATCTGGGAACATTGCTAGCCTTGTGTGTCATGATCTAATGAGATCAAAATCACTATAAAAGGCCTTCATAGTTGCAACATTATGATCATTCATTCCATCTGCTTTCTTGGAGCTTCCTGGAGCATAAGAGCAGACCCAAGCCATCTCTAATAGTGCATTTGACTTTTGCTTTGACTTCAGTTCTGACCCGATTTAGTATGGTTTAGAAATGCCTTAGAGCTTCCTTAGGACCAGGTTACATGATAGTATAACCCTCTGTGGTTGGATCGTTGATTGTCCGATTCGTTTACACGTTTCCGTTAAATGCTTAATGTTGACCATAATGCCCTTTTGACCATAAAACGAGAATTTTGGAAATATGAAAGGACAATAATCTTTATTACTGATTTATAAACATGTCCCTAAAATTTCACATCAGTTGGAGGTCTAGATTAGGAGTTATGCTCATTAGCGTAATTATAACGCCTTTTAGTAATTAAACGGCGCAATTAGCATAAAGCCTATCTAAACCCAATTTTTGACACCAAACCTTTTACCCACTGATGTAATATAATATTTTGAGATTTTTAAAGATTTTTAATTATTTTTAAAGATTTTTAATTATTTTAAACGGCGCAAATACCGATTATACCCTTTTTGTGTATAAAATGAGTTCTACATAGTATTTTGACACCAATCAAATTGCTACTGATTTTATATAATAAATAAAGTATTTTGAATTTATAACCTGATCAGAAAACTCAGATTTCCTGTATAACCTGGAAAATCGCTTAAAACGGCTTTTTACGCGTATTAAACGCCTAGTATGGGTTTAAAACCATTTTTGTCATATGAGACCTATTACCAACTGATATGACCTATTAAAATAAGTTATTTTACTGATGTATTCGGACCGAATCTCAGAACTTCATTTAAACTCTTTTATAATCTTTAAAATGACCAAAATACCCCTACGGGGCTTATTTTGAGATTAAACTCGTTTTGGGCATAATGGAAGATATCCTACTGATATCACAACATATTTAAGGCATATTAACTTAGGAAACCAGTATATGACTCTTTTGGTTACTCGTTACGCACTTGTCGCGTTCGGATCAGCTTATGTAACTAGTTTACATATATTAGCCGAAACGGGTCAAACCATATCATTTTTATCTCAAAATCCAGAATGTGTTTAAGTCACCCATATTAAACAAGCATACAAGCTTGCCGGGTCAAAACCACATTCTAAACCGGTCTTCGCCTTATCATGCGTTCGAACCGTATCTTTCTTTAAAACTAACCGGCCTAAGTTTAGGCTTAATTAAAGACCCGTTAGTATTCTTATTGGTCATTTATACCATCATTCCAGACTAGAGCCTTCCGGTAAATTGTACCTATGCTTACTTAAGTGAATACGGCTGAGTTATTATAATTCTTGCTATTTAAGACAGGAGCTAGCTCAGGTAAATACTCTTAACTTATTTTCCCTATACGGGCTTGGGATACGGTATTATAATAATACCGCTTGGCCGGGTATTGAATATTTAGTCGTATTGTGATTAAATTATTGAGGTAACCCGCTTTAATCTGTATTGTTTGAAATAAAAGCCTTTAGGGGTTAATGACCATGTCCCGGATATCCTTGACATCATTGTATTATAAAATGGCCACGACTAATGCACGGGGTGTAGGCATACACCTGACAGTGCATAAGGGAAACGGTATCCCACTCTCTTGTGGGCCTATACTGTGGTGTGTCTGTTAACTTTGACTCGGTTTCTACATCGGGCCCTGAACGTACAACGAACATGTAAATCTGTATACAAGATTATAAATATAATTGTCCCAAGTTATAAAAGATTAATTTTGCCTTGTGCATTTTAATCAAAGTGTCAAAATATTTTCGTGCCTTGTGCACCTAAACCAATTTTCATAAACATTTCCAAATGAGTCGGTTGAGTGTATTTACCAGTGAAAACTGACGTATTTTCCAAAGGTTAAGTGACAGGTACTGAACGTAATTGGCTGGAAGCTCAGGGCGTTAATAAGGAACCTTGAAAGTCCTAGGCGTCTAAAGTCTGTTGAACAATGTTTATGTTTTAAGATCCGCCTGTGGATCCTTTACTTTCCGTTGTAATACTTTGATGTTACGTTATATTCGGATTGTAATATATTTATCTTTTGCTTCCGCTGTGCATTTATATATTGTGTCGTTTGACTATGATGATATCAACTACGTCACGATACTCCCCTACCGGGCCCACCGGTGAAACGTGGAAATATCGGGGTGTGACAACTCTCGAGCTCAACAATCACATCTTTCCCATCGATCTTATTCCGATGCAGCTCGGAAGTTTTGACGTCATAGTAGGCATGGACTTTCTTCGTGAAAACCATGCTGAAGTTGTTTGCTTTGATAAGATGATTCGATTCTCGCTCGCTAATGGTGATCAATTGTGTGTTTACTGTGACAACCCGCACTTTCAGGTAAACACTATTTCCTTACTCTGTCTAATCCCAGCTAAACTCAAAACACCCGCCCGCGTTATTTTCTTTCACGAATAGTGATCATGTTTTTTTATATATTTAATAATAATAATAATAATAATAACCATTAAAATAAAATTAACGATACTTAGTATAACTTTAGAGCAAGTTGTATATACTTGATAGTTGAGGGGTGTTTATGAAAGTTAGGATTCAAACAATTGTATTTAATGTTTAACTACCCAACCCATAACCCATCGTCCCCCACATCAAAACCCTAAAAACAAAAATGTTATGCTGGTCATCGCACACCGCCATCTCTCCCTACTCTACGACGCTTGTTGACGACGGAACAACCACCCGAGGCCACCGCAAACGGTAAGTGCACTTCGTACTCTCTTATTAAAGTTGCGTGTCTCGGTTTTGATTCCACCTCTACTTAATGTCTTGCAAGAAATAGGATCATATATGGAACTGTGTGAGTTTTATGTGTGTCGAGATATGATAGAGCATATTTGATGTGACTATATAAATATGATCATATATGTTAGTCATGCGTAAGTCTTGTTTATATGAAAAGAAATCCATGATTGTGCATGCTTAGGTGATGAGTATATACATATACATAATACTTGAATAGGGACAATCGGGCGGGTTTGTGCGATGGGGATTGAGGGGGTACGGGTACACGGATTCGGAGTGATGAAACTGTTAAAGGAGAACTATGAGATTTGGTTTAATGTGAACACGATGATAATCACACTGTTTGATGCGAACCGGAAACGAAACAGTCCATGATCTTGTATACGTGAAATAAGGGAATTAGTTTCCAAAGTTGTGTAACATAATTGTTTAATCATTGTAACTGATTCCATGGTTTCGGCTAGATGATACTAATCGCACACTTTATGTCGCACACGTAGAATGTAGTCGCACACGTAAATGGATCTTGTATTTTTATCGGGCCGCATACTCTTGATGATGGGCTGTAAGTGAATGAATTTAACGATTGTCTCGATTGCACACTTGGGCTTTGTAGGTACAATGTTACAATATATGAATGTCTGCATTTAGTTTGGTCCCTAGTTGCATATTGTTTAATTGGATAAGATATAGTACAAAGTGGCCGCACATGGGTTGGTGATAAGGGGTCCGAAGTTGGAAAAAAAATTAGTACTTCTACACTTAAAAGTCTGAATGATCATATCATAAGCTATTCTCAATTAACAATAGGATAGGTAAACATAAATAATAAGGGAACATGGGTGTTGTTTGAGTGGGCCGAAGCCTTAATGGGCTCTAACAATTCAATTTTTTTATGATAGTACTAACAATAAGGGGTAATTATAAATAAATTTAAAACAACAGTGGTTTATATATAAGTATGTATAGTGGTTTATATATAAGTATGTATGTTAGTGGGCCTCTTTGTCGGAATGTGTGAGTGTGACTGCGATAATTGCTCCAAGTTATTATTACATAAATATATTCGTGCAAACATCCAGTTATGTGTTGACTTGTTAACTTAATTTTCGTGAAACACAATGTTGTTTGGACACTAGGGGTAAGGCAGAACTCTATTCGTATACTCATTTACATGACATTATATTTTAGGTTGCGTATAACGGGTCTAACCAGTAATTAAAGTTAGAAGTAAATTGTCATACCGAGCAAACTAGGGTGAGTTCATTCCTCTTGAGCATGCGTCCCGGTGAGCGGGACAGTCATTGGGTATGTGACAACTGGCAAATAACTAGTAATTCCGTACAATCTAACTAGCAATTAGCGTAATTTAATTATGTAACCGTGTCGTTAATTGGATAACAAGGTTAGGACAAGAAAACAAAGCTAAAACATATGTTGGTTTTCGTCGTAATGCGAAACCAACCAAACAATGTCCTAAAAGTGTTGGTAGAAAGTGTTGCGTGCACTATTCACGGTTACACTATGCATGCCAGCAAACCGTGAAATCAAACCGAAACACTGAAAAACGACACTCGGATAACATAACTGAGTCCATTTATATAAGAAAACATAATTATGAAAACACATCTTGCATAGAAACAAGACCTTCCGGTATAACGCCCTAATCTCAAAAATGTCTGTTTCGGCTTAAAATATAGCATTTTTAACGCGTCCGAACCTATAACAAAGGATTTCCGGGACTACGGAATAATGTCAATTGATGAAAACATACTAAAACAATAAGATGATATCAACGGAATGTTCATAATCACAAGTTTCCGGTATGACATCGCTTTGCGCTAAAATAATTCGTTAGCGAACCGACGAACTAGTAGGTGACATTTTTGTCACGAAACAAGCAAACGAAGAATCTAGCGAACTAGTTAAGCAAATTTTGGAACTCGGACTCACTTCATACAACTTTCGGATGCAAGAAAACAACTTACGGAAAATCCTTATCGGTACGACATAAAAGCATCGTAAGTGAACCGGCGCTTAACCGGGAACCATTTAAACTAGTTAAACACTATTTTAACTAGTCTAGTGAACTAGTTAATGATAATTAAAGCCCCAATCCCTAATTACCCTACTAATGATGTACTTAAACCCCTAATCACTATAATTAACTTAAGGACCAAAATATCTAAATTTTAACAAGTTTAACCTTATTTTTTTATAAAATATTTACACTTTACCCCCCCCCCCCCTTCATAGTTGGCTGAAATCAAGTGGGTCCCACCCCACTTTATTTGTTTGAAAAATGGAGATAAGAGCATGGTCTTGTAGGATTTGATGGACTAGTGCATGTAGCTAACTATAAGACATCATAACCTACATTTATCTTCATTCTTATCTTACAAAACCAACAAACAAACACTTCTCCTTTCCCTCATTATTCACGGTAGCAACAACAGCCCCAAACACTACCATTAAACACCATATTTCACTCACTAAAAAGCCTAATAAGATCATCCTTTCATGGGGTAAACTTGGAGCATTATTTGAAGCACTTTTGGAGCTTAATTTCTTCATATTTTCTTGTCTAACTAGTGCAATCTTGTAAGATCTCTAACCATCATTTTTTAAGCTCCTTATTACTTGTAGATTATGGAAGTACAAGTTGATTATCTTGAAACTAAAAAAAATATAACCAAAAACCCTAATCTCAAAGCTAATAAACACTAAATCTAACCATATTATGTGTTGTTATGTGTAGATTAGTGTAGTTAGTTTGTGTGACCTTGTTATTTATGATGATATTTGTTAATATTAGTGAGTTAAGGTTTATGTTTATGATGATCTTGTGGGTATATTCTTGTAGTATTCAAGATTAGTGTTCATCTCACCATGATGAACATAAATATATGATTTAAACATAGATATGTTTAAATCTTGAAAGATCATCATACTCACTTTCATGAACTAAATTTGTGTTTTAAAGATTTCAAAAAGAAACAAGAGTTTAAAAGGGTTTACCACCTAATCTTGGAAGATTAGTAGACTTTGATTTTACAAGACTAGTTAAAAGACTTAATTATTACACAATATCATTATAAAAAGCCTTGTAATCAAAGGGGTTAAAGTGTGAAACTTGATTTGAATTTATGGCAAAAATGATTTATTTAAAAGTCTAGCAAAAATATGAAAATTATTAGTCATAATCAAGTTGTTAAAATACACTTGTTAAGTTCATGGAAATGAGGGATTAAAGTGTATATTATCATGTAAGTAAAGTTGAGGTATTGAAAATTGATTTGGAGAATTGATTATGATTATGGGTTAAAGAGGGTTTAAACGCGTTTTTTATAACGTGGGAAAACGTCATAGTTTTAGGGGAAACTATGGCGAATTTTTCTAAAAATCTAATCGCGATTAAAGAGGGGATTAAAGGGTGATTAACAAAGTTAAACGCGATTAGTGGTCATAAACGTCATTTTGGAAACCCTAATGAGGATATTTAAGTCTTAAATATTCAATAAGTTTTATGGACTTAAACTTATTCTTTTACAAAAATAAATGGTTAAAAGTATAACCATATTTGTATATATAATTTTTGGTAAAAATTATATATTTTTGGAAACTTGTTAAGTGCATGTAATATGTACTATATATGTGTATGTATTAGATACCCTTAGGGTGATCAAAATAAATATACATACATGTTCCTACATGATCCAAGAAATGCTAGTAAATCGGACAATTAAATAGAATGGCCGAAATGGAAATACATAACACTTGATGACGACAAATTGGGCGTATCATCACTGCGAACAAGTACTACCAAGTCGAGTCTAAAATAACATATTTTAGACGTTAAAATGAGCACTTATATAAGTGACCAATAACAAGAATCCGGAAAGTCGAAAACTATAAAAATTACCAAGTATTTTTCATAGGAAAAATGAACTTATTAAAAGTTTACTACTTGGTAACATTTTGGTAAAAATTGCAAGATTATGTTAATGGACTCATAAAGTTAGGATTGGGCCTATCAAAGCTAGTAATGGGCTAGGCCCAAATTCCTTAATACATGGGCTAGGGCCCAATAACAATATAACATGGGCTCGGCCCAATAACATTAAAGACATGGGTTAGGCCCAATAACAATATAACTTGGGCTTGGCCCAATAACATTAAAACATGGTTTAGATATGATAACATAGATAACATGGGCTCGGCCCAATGACATGAGCAAAGGCTCAATGACATGCGTGCAGTGCACGAGGACATGTGAAGAACGAAGCCGTTCATACATAAGTCAATACACATAGAATAGATGAATACGCTTACGAATTCAATACGTGTAGAATATATGTATCACATAACAATCGAGCGAGTAAACTATCAACGCTCTAAAATACAAAGTTGTTCCAAAGATGATAAACGAGAACATAATCAAGAATTCAATATGAACAACTTGTACGAGGTCCGAAAGACCTAGGGTCTAACGAGATTAGTACACATGTAGGTTATTGACACGTACGGACGCTCACTTCGATATCATAATACACGGAACGCAAACTTGTGAGTTCATGTCCCTCCTTTCACTGATTTCAATGTTTTGTTTTCAAAAACATCGAGGGGAAATACATGCTAAAACTATTGGTATGTTAGTTACGGAGTAGAAGATAACATGATCAATGTGCATAAGTAGGATGATAACATTAGTAACCATTAATCACATAGTGACCAAGGTGCAAAAGGTGTAGATTTATTGGGCTTGAGGCACGCCCCACTCCTAGTTGTTAACTGTGGAGTGCTTTTGTGATCCCAAATGATAACAAAGTGTTCTCGGTTTGGTTATTTACTTATGGTACATTATGTCAGGGGCTCGCTACCCACTGATAGATCCTTAACAGACTCCATGAATGAATCAGAACATACCACGATTACAAGATTTCATTTTCATGAATACTACGATTACATATGATAACAAAAACTGCATGAACTCGCTCAACTTTTGTTGACTTTTTAAAACTACATGTATTTCAGGAAACAAGTCTTGAGCCGGTGATACATGATTGGATGCAATGATTACCTTTCTTACGTCACACGCAACATGCTTCCGCAACTAGCAGGGTGTGACAGATTGGTATCAGAGCTCCGATTGCAGTGAACCGGGGAAAAACTTTTATTAAAGTTTGGTCTACAATCACCGAAGGGCTCTCACATGAAAACAAAGTCGATAACATTACAAAAGTGATTTCAAAAGTATGACAAAAATGAAAAAAGGTTTTCATTGTGTCACTGTAACATGAGGATCTATCACGCGGGCTCAATCATAAGTAATGGATAAGAGTCAATACATGGATAGTCAATAAGGAACAGACTTGAAAACATTAAGGATTACATGTGAAACATGAGAACAAAAAAAACATGAGATTTAGTGATTATATATATAATGTATTTATATATGTGTTGTACGGAATATTTTACCATGAACGAAAATACCTTCGACTATGAATTCTATTATTACACTTAACTCACTCGATGAAAATGACGACCTCGCGTCTATTACGAAGCTTTTGGCGGAAGTGGTCCCTAATCGAGACCCTAAAGCATTGATTCGGTGGAAGATGGTTGCTTCCCTCGGGTAGTATATGTCTAGCTTCGGTTGTGACGACGAGGCGGAGGTGGCAGCCTTGGACAATAACTCTACTAGTGGGAAGAGGTCCCTGAGATTCATAAAGGTCATGATTGATTACATTCTTGTTAAGGCAAGGAAGATGGGGTATTCATCTTGAAGGTGACCCTCCAGTGGTTATTATTACGAATTCTTTTTAGACTAACGTTGTGCCCTTTCACGAATAATGACAAGGGGCATTGGCACGTGGACTAGCACGAAGGTCCCCTCCATGTTGAAAGTATATAGACAATAGTGTCCTCTCTTTGACTGATCGTCTGTTTCAACGAGAGAATGCTAGGGTGACCATGCAAGACAATTTATTATTACGGGGGCCCATGTAATAACAACTTGTAATGCATGGGAATCTGTCACACCCCAATTTTCCACGTGTCACCGGTGGGCCCGGTGGGGAGTATAGTGACGTAGTTGATATCATCATAGTCAAACAACACAATAATTAAATGCACAGCGGAAGCAAAAGATAAATATATTACAAACCGATATAAGGTAATATCAAATATTACAAACGGAATGTAAAGGATCCACAGGCGGATCAAAAATGGAAAGATAACACTGTTCAACAGACTTTAACATCTAAAGCTTGCGAGACTTGATTATTGATGCCTGGAGTAGCCAGCCTATTACGAGTAGTACCTGCACTTAACCTTTTGGAAAATACGTCAGTTTACACTGGTAAATACAATTTAACTGACTCATTTTGAAAATGGTTGAAAATTGATTTGAATGCACGTGGCACAAAACATTTTATAACTTGGGATAATTATGTAATATAATACTCGTAAAAGATTTACATGTTTCTTATGCGTTCAGTAGCCCGGTTCGTGCCGGGTTAAAGATCAATAGACACACCACAGGTATAATGCCCACAAGGCTGATTCCTTAAAGTGGGATACCAGTTTTTACATATGCAGCTGTCAGGTGTACGCCTACACCCCGTGCTTAGGTCGTGGCCATTTCATGAATGATGCCAAGGATATCCGAGACATGGTCATTAACCCCCCAAAGGCGTTAAGCAAACAAAACATATTTTTAAACGGGTCATCTCGATAATACTTAACCACCAATCGATTAAGGTCGAATGCCCGACCAAGCGGTATTTTATATACCGTACCCCAAGCCCGTATAAGGGAAAATAAGTTAAAAGTATTTACCTGAGCTAAATATAAATTCAATCCCAGCCGTATACCACCAAGCAAGTACAGATAGCTTTTACTGGGCTCCTAAATCTGGAACGAAGGTTTTTAATAACCTATTAGATTTCTAACGGGTCTTTATTTAAGCCTAAGCTTAGACCGGTTAGCTTTAAGGACGAAATGGTTCAAACGTACGATTAAGCGAAGACCGGATAGAATATGATTTAGACCCGTCAAGTTTGAATACTTGTATAATATGGGTATACTAAATACATTCTGGATTTTGAGACAAAAATGATAATGTTTGACCCGTCTCGGTCAATTTATGCAAACTAGTTACACAAACCGAACCGAACGCGAAAAGAGCGTTACGGGTAACCGTAAGAGTCATATGCAAGTTCCCTGAGATAATATGGCTTAAATATATTATAACATCAGTAAGATATCTCCTATTATGCCCAATACGGATTTAAACACAAATTATGCCTCATAAGGGCATTTTGGTCATTTAAAAGATTATAAAAGAGTTTATTTGCAAATCTGAGTTACAGGTCTGGTTCATACAGTAAATATACTTAATTTAACATATTATAATAGTAGGGTAAGACCCATAAGTGAAAATCATCATTTAAAACTAAACTATGCACCTTAGGGGTATTTTGGTAATTTTACAAGGGCTAAAAATGTCAAAATTGGAAACCTGAGTTTATAAATTTGTACTTACTGTTATTTTATAAAAAGATGCTAAGAACTTCAGTAGGTATCAATCTTATATGTCTAATATGGTTATAATACATACTATGCGTTAAAAACGCTTAAAAGGCGATTTAGAGCCGTTTCCGGGTTTTTAAAGAGAGCTGAAATTTTTATATTTCCAGAATGCTTAACATATTTTATTTATCAAATAAAATCAGTAGAAAAAGGTTTGAGGTCAAAAGGATTTATAAAACTCATTTTATGGCTTAAAAGGGTAAATTCGGTATTTACCGAATTAAACTTAGAGACTTATGATACGATCAGCCAAAAATTAAATAAAAACCTTTAAAAATCCCAAAATATTATATTATATCAGTGGGTAAAAAGTTTGGTATCAAAAAGTGGGTTAAAATAGGTTTTACGCTAATTATGCCGTTTATGTAACATAAAGCTTGCAAATTACGATAATGAGCATAACTCTTATTCTGGACCTCAAACTGATATCAAATTTTCGGTGCAAGTTTATAAATCAGTAACAAATGTTTCTACTCTTTCACTTTTTCAAAAATCGCGTTTTATAGTCAAAAGGGCAAAATAGTCATATTTAAGCATAAACCGGTAACATGCATATGAAGCGGATAAGTGTTGAACCAAGTTGTAAAATCTCAGAGAGTTAAACTTATATGAAAGTTGGTCCAAAATAAGCTCTAATTCAGATCTCAAACATGCATGTACGGATCAGAACTGATAGTCAAAGAAAAAGTCTATTTATGTGACTTTCGGTTCCGATTCGAGTTTAAACTGAAAATTGTCGAATTGATTATGTTAAAACATGTTCTTACATTAATTATAAAGTTATTTTGATGATCAAACAGGTTGCACGTAGCCTACATTGTTAATCATGCTTAAAATTGCAAAAACACATTCTGTTGACTTTTTAAGAAAAGCTTTGACTCGACAATTAACATGCTTAGAGTGTGAATCTGAAAATACCCTTTTAGGGGTTTGTTACACTCATAAATACCAACATGTGGGTACTTTCAATTTGAGAAATGACAGAGCCAATCTCGTTTAAACTCAAGGTCAAGTTTAATTTACGATAGTTTGACTTTCGGTTAATACACTAAGCTAGAACGAATTAGAGAATGATATGAACACTTACAATGGTCCTAAACAAGCTTAGAGATCACTTTGAAGCAGCCTTGTCGACCAGAAAGCTCCAGAATCGTTCTTGTGAATTTTGAAAGTTCAAGTGTTCATATGTTTCTAACTCAAGACCCTTATATGCAGATTTGATCTTGTTTAGAGGCTGCCATGTGAGTCTAGGACTGATATGAGAAGCATACAAGTGTCCCTAGCTGCATGAAATTCGATTGGTGAGGCCCTGAAGTCGACAACAGCTGTTTACAACTCGAACAGACTTGAAACTGGCAGCTGTCGATAACATTTGCCCAGATACGTTCCTTGCGCACCGTTACATTGTTTTTGTTGCGGTCCGTAAGCATGCTTGCGCACCGTAACTCTCTTGATGTTGCGGTGCGCAAGCCTTCGCCAGATGACAAAATTTTTGTTTCCTTTCAAGCTTTGACCATGCAATACTTACAACTCCGAATTCCATGCACTTTTATCAGTAGAGGGACCATATATCCAGCCCTTGCATGTCATGGCATGTTCCTACACTTTTTGGCACTATGTGGAAGGTTTAAATTTGACGAAAATTCCTAAGAACTTGCATAGGATCCAAGTCTAAGGTTGTAACCATTTATTTGTTAGGATGACCAGATTTTTAAACATAACTCAGATGTGGATAAAATGTCTCCTGGTTAGGGATTTATTAACAGGTCGCTCAGAGGTATAAATTAACATGTCGACGATTAAATCCTACCGTACATCTTTGTCTGGATCCGTTTTTATAACACGTTTGCACAACATGACACGTGTCTTTATTTTATTGGTCATAAATTTCCCGGGTGTTACATCCTCACCCCCTTAAAAGAAATCTCGACCCCGAGATTTACTGAAACAAATGAGGGTATTTTTCTTTCATCGTGGATTCTACTTCCCACGTGTATTCGGGACCCCTACGGGCATCCCATTTGACCTTAACAATAGGTACATGCTTCCTTCGAAGCTTCTTTACCTGTCGATCTTCAATCGACAATGGCTTTTCCACAAATTTCAAGCTTTCATCTATATGTACATCCGTATGCGGTATAACCAGTGATTCATCAGCGAAACACTTCTTCAAATTACAGATGTGGAACACATTATGGATAGCGCTAAGCTCTTCAGGCAAGTTTAACTTATAAGCAACTGACCCGACACGTTCGATAACCTCGAAAGGTCCGATGTATCTCGGGCTTAGCTTGCCTTTCTTACCAAATCGCATTATCCCTTTCCAGGGTGATACTTTAAGCAATACTTTGTCACCTACTTCGAAGTGAAAAGCCTTATGCTTTGGATCCGCATAACTTTTCTGCCTATCCCTGGCAGCTTTCAAACGATCGCGAATCTGGACAATCTTGTTCGTCGTCTCAAAAACTATCTCTGGTCCTGATAGTTGGACATCTCCAACTTCCGCCCAACAGATGGGCGATCTACACTTTCTACCGTATAAGGCCTCAAAAGGCGCAGCTTTTATGCTGGTGTGGTAGCTATTGTTGTAGGAGAATTCAATTAGTGGTAGGTTCTTATCCCAACTACCGCCCAAGTCGATCGCACATGCACGTAGCATGTCTTCCAACGTTTGAATAGTACGCTCACTCTGACCGTCAGTCTGAGGATGATAAGCTGTACTAAAATTCAAACGAGTACCCAAAGATTGTTGGAAACTTTTCCAAAAATGAGAGGTGTATCTTGTATCTCTATCCGAGATAATAGACACAGGTATACCATGCAAAGCTACAATCTTATCAACGTATAACTGTGCTAACATATCGGAGCTATAAGTCTCCTTGATGGGTAGGAAATGTGCTGACTTCGTCAGTCTATCCATTATGACCCATATAGTATCATTTCATTTTCTCGTCTTTGGCAACTTGGTGATGAAATCCATCGTCACCATCTCCCACTTCCATGTGGGAATTTCAGGTTGTTGTAACAAACCTGACGGCTTCTGGTGTTCTGCTTTGACTTGCGCACAAGTCAAACATTTAGCTACATAGGCAGCTACAGACTTTTTTTTGTTTTTTTTAAACCAATCCACCAGTAGTTTGCCTTTAGATCCTGGTACATCTTATCGGCTCCAGGATGAATAAAACATTTGGAACTGTGGGCTTCCTGGAGGATAACATCTCGAAGTCCTCCAAAAACTGGAACCCATATTCGTCCATTCAATCTTAGCATTCCGTCTTTGTCATAGGATAACTGCTCCTCAGTTACTCCTAGTTTTTCTTCAGGATTGTTAGCTTCCAGCACAGCTTCCTTCTGTGTAGCTAACACCTTTTCATTCAAACTATTCCTTAACAAAACTTAGGAGGTTTGCTATTTTCATTAATCCATGATTTTCTGCCAAAACTGGCAATCTTACAGATGATCATGGATTTGTATGATCCTATTCGTTGTTTCCAAAGAAATTTTTAGATCCTGATGATTGGACGTACCAATCTTCTATTTAGCAATAGGTATTCAACATTCCATCTAAGCAAGGTCTCCAAAGGAGCAGCCCTGATACTTATACATCAACTATTGTAGAAAAGCATATCCCAATGTGAAATGGTTATTCCAACCATTACTTAAAACTAATCTTAAGGGATAGTTAATCCTCACAGTTAGTCGAATATATCGACGATCCTGGGCAGCTGATGGAAAATTCTTAATTGCTGCCTAATTTGGGTTGCAGTATTCAATGCATAAGCAAAATGAACCGTCTTTCTTAATTTAAAATACCGAATTCTTAGAATATAGGGTTAGGCTATATGAATTCTTTATTTTCAAAACTTATTTAATTGGGGTTTTGATTCTTCCAATATTGGCACTAGCCGTCTTGAAGATTTCATAAGAATACGACCCTAAATGGGATATAAATCTTAATTCTTCTTGCCTCTCAGGAGGTAAACAGGGTAATCAAGATATAATAAGGTTACAGAGATTTTTCCAAGCCTCAGGCTCCAGTTCATCCATCACTGCTCGTGACAGATGAGTGACACCTATATGTTACGAGTCCATGATTTTCTTAATTGAAGACATTTACTTGGACCATTCCATTTTGGATATCTTCTTTGAATACCATTAGTTGACTTTAGTACCATATGACTATTAGAATATCCTTGCGGTTCCATGTATTAAACCTCCATACTGATCAGGCATGGAAGCAATCTATGGAACTTATTAAGATACATCAATCCTCCTATGGCGCTTTTATCATACTGTCTGGTTTTCGCAATCGATAGAGATCAAGGAGATATCAACTATATATGCTGACGCACATCTTCTAGAGAGAGGATACTTCTAGAATTTCATGGTTAGAGATTTCTAACAGGAACAGAAGGAATGGTTCTTATGATTTCGCCCGTAAGTTTTACCTTACACTTAATATATGGGGTTCTTACGGGAAATATTAAAAGTTTGCTACGCTTATGGTTTTATGAGAGACTTAGCAGTACCTGCAACCAAACGTAACTCCTAGCCATAAAATCACCATAATGGATTTATCTGGTGTCATTATTAATGTGAGTTGCCTCTAATCATACATCAGGAGGGCTAAACGCCTCCATTCTTAAACATTTTTAAACTTAGCTATAAAACTTTTGACAAATTGTAGGGCAATCTCGGCCTCGACTGGTTATTTCTTAATCTATAAAACGTGAGTAGTTGAGGTGGATCCATAATGGATTCATAATAAGCAGACTTTGAAACGTTAAGGTGCCCTCTTATTGCCGATGCTAAAACATAATATATATATATATATATATATATAGTGCATTATGCTTAAATTCTAGGTTAACCGAATAAGAGCACTATTTCAACCAATGAACCCAGGTTTGCAACCTACTGCTGATAGTGTATAGCTCTTATGGGGAAGTCGGAAAAATTATTACTCAATCTTTTCCTATTCCGTGACACGTATAATAGGTTTTCTAGTAAGGTCCTTAAAACTTGGACCATCCCATAATGTATAAGAGGATCCTTCTTGTGGACTCCATTAGTGTCCTCGCTAATCAAGGGTATTACCACCGAATGATTATGACGTATACCTTGCCATGTTCTTTCTAGTATAATGGTTTCTACTCCATCCTTTCTAGTGTTTAGTCAACATAAGCAAGCCAAGAGTAGCCAAAATATAGAGGTAAAATCTTGGATTCTAATACTTAGTCAGCATAAGGAGGATAAGTAGGTGACTTATAGTAAGAAGTAAGGAAGTTGTTGTACATGTGCTTATATTCAATCAAAATAGAAATTTCACAAACTAGGCACCTAGCTCGATTGGCTAGGCGCGCGAAAGGGTGCGGCCTAGACCCAGGTTCGATTCCGGGGATGGCCAATTCCACCATTTTTTTTATGTTTAATATTTATTAATCGAACGGATGCATGTAATTATGAGGGTTGTCTCATAAGGAGTCTTAATAATTAATTGCTTCTTATCACCCACAATATGGGATTGATTTTTCAGACAACCAATCGATTTTATAACTATATTGTGTCCTTATATTTTAACGGAAAAATAGGACATCGGAAAAAATGATTCCTAATGGACATAGAACATCCATCTAATATTGCTGAAGCAGTTTCTGAGGTACTATCGGCCAATTTTACTTCATACTTAACGCTTAGAGTTTTTAACAGGCAGATTTAATGATTTACAAAATCTGTTGTCTTATGAAAGACTTATTTGAACCTGAATAAAATAATACTCAAGCATGAGCGTTATTGCTAAAGAAGTACCTGTTGTGACATTGTCATCCTGAATAGCCTCTTTAGCATCCACTTGAGAGCTTCCATCTTCGGTCTTCTTAGGCTCCTCAGGCTTCTTGGTTTTATTTGGGCAGTTTGTCTTGATGTGCCCTATTTCATTGCAACCATAGCAGGTTGCGTCCTTTATGTCTTGGCACTCCAAGGTCTTGTGCCCTTTCTTGTTGCAAATCCCACAAGATCTCGTGTGAGACTGGGATTTCAACTCCAATCGACACTTCCCAAAATGGTTCTTCTTACAAGTTTTACATTTGGGTTTTGCCTCCTTTGGTTTGGACTGGTTATAGTTCGAACCGGTCTTACCCTTTTTACAGCATTTATTTGGGGTATCATCGCACTTTCGCTTATGATCCTTCAACACACGGTCCACGGCGTTGTTTACGGCTGTATCTATCATAGCCTGTAACTCGGTGCTTGTTAAGTTCAGTCTTGCATCATCATTCTGATCAACTAGACGATTGTAAGCTTCAGAGGAGTCAGCCATGGTGAAGCTTTGAAGGCTACAAACCAAGTAGTAGTAAATTGGTTTAATTATATAGCGAATTGTCAAACTTGATAATTAAGTAGCCATGGTGCGAATAAACCATATGGGCCAACAGATGGTATTTAATTTATTGATTATGTTTTGCCTAAGTTTTTAAATAAACCATCTTTGGCGTTTAAACGGAATATAATCCTTCATATTTACTAGACAGGGGACATAAGTCACGACTGTCAATGTCATACTGACATCTTATATAGCACAACAGTTTGTTCTAAAGGAATTTTCGATGGCACAGATGCCTCGTCACTAGGGAAATTTTAAAACATAATCAATGATTCCTTTGGATCGGAAAATTTCATAATTCATTGTTTTGACAAGAAGTTATGAAATAAAACTATCTTTTTCATGTATGCATCTTTGCCCGTAGGTATACATCCCAGGTGGATGTTTAGATGTGTACATCATGTTCGACGTTTACTAGCCATGATTCCTATTGATTATAGGCTAAATAAGGGTTTGGAAGTTCCTAATATAAGGATGACAAGCGTGATTTTATCGCATCACTGTTGTTGGGAGTGTTAACACGTTTTCATGTGTTAATAAGGATCTGAATCTCTTTTAAACAGGTTTTATTATCTTAGCTAGGTCTTTAATGACATTCAAGCTAGGTTATATCTTTTAAGATTCTCTTTTAATAATTATACTGGCAGGAAAGGAATGATATTTATTTTATTCAGGATTTTCACTATTAATCCTTAATTATGAGTTAGTAATAGCACAAAAGGCTTAGTCACGTGGACATGTTTAATTTATAAGTCATGATTCTCGTAGAATCAAGGTATTTAGGCTCGAACGTTGTTCATTGCCTTTTCTTGACAGGGAGTTGTAGGCTACCACTGTCTTTAGTCTCAGAGGACGTTAGTTATAGCCTGTGGGCACTTCATCCTTAAGGGATGATTATTTTAATAAGGAAAGTTGGAGTAATCCAATTTAAGGATGACTTATGCGATTTTATCGAACCACATCTGCCAGGAATGTTAACATGTTACAGATGTTAACAAGGATTTGAATCTCTTGAATAGGTTCTACCATCTTGGCCTTGTCATATAGGCTAGGTTTACCTTTTTAAGATTCTTTTTAATAATTAACGCAGGATAATCCTAAATTGAGATGTTAATAAGGATCTGAATCTAAATTGAGGAACTGCCATCTTGGCCGGGTCTTAATATGACACGTGGCTAGGTCTTGTTCTTTTTAGATTTTGCCATTTTATTATAATGGTAGATCTTATAAAAGAAATGTTATTTTCTTATTTATTTCCCTTTTTCATGATTAGAACGAAAATCCAAATTTAATCATTCCACTATATAAAAGATAAAAGTACAGAGTTGCCCTAAGCGGGGCTTGAAAGGAATAATGTTGTCCTCGAAGGGACTGAAAGATAAATATGTCCTTATAAGGACTATTGAGGAAACGATCTTCAGCAAAGGAGTTTCTTCTTCATTCAATTTCCTGAATGCTTTCTCCTTGGTTGCACGTTTCATCCTGGTCGCGGTACGAAGCTCAGCATTTCAAGGCTCCAGACGTGAAGAATTCCTATTACGGCTTCTTCGCTTGGCGACGTATCCAATAAAAATTTGGGAGCAAAAATTCTAGATTAGGATTGAGAATATTCCTAAGTTAAGTCTAGACTCGGAAGGTCAAAGGATGTGCTATCGTGTCATTGAGATTAAACACAAAAACTAGTGTTTAATTCACTCAATGTTGGCTCTGATACCAACCTGTCACACCCCAATTTTCCACGTGTCACCGGTGGGCCCGGTGGGGAGTATAGTGACGTAGTTGATATCATCATAGTCAAACAACACAATAATTAAATGCACAGCGGAAGCAAAAGATAAATATATTACAAACCGATATAAGGTAATATCAAATATTACAAACGGAATGTAAAGGATCCACAGGCGGATCAAAAATGGAAAGATAACACTGTTCAACAGACTTTAACATCTAAAGCTTGCGAGACTTGATTATTGATGCCTGGAGTAGCCAGCCTATTACGAGTAGTACCTGCACTTAACCTTTTGGAAAATACGTCAGTTTACACTGGTAAATACAATTTAACTGACTCATTTTGAAAATGGTTGAAAATTGATTTGAATGCACGTGGCACAAAACATTTTATAACTTGGGATAATTATGTAATATAATACTCGTAAAAGATTTACATGTTTCTTATGCGTTCAGTAGCCCGGTTCGTGCCGGGTTAAAGATCAATAGACACACCACAGGTATAATGCCCACAAGGTTGATTCCTTAAAGTGGGATACCAGTTTTTACATATGCAGCTGTCAGGTGTACGCCTACACCCCATGCTTAGGTCGTGGCCATTTCATGAATGATGCCAAGGATATCCGAGACATGGTCATTAACCCCCCAAAGGCGTTAAGCAAACAAAACATATTTTTAAACGGGTCATCTCGATAATACTTAACCACCAATCGATTAAGGTCGAATGCCCGACCAAGCGGTATTTTATATACCGTACCCCAAGCCCGTATAAGGGAAAATAAGTTAAAAGTATTTACCTGAGCTAAATATAAATTCAATCCCAGCCGTATACCACCAAGCAAGTACAGATAGCTTTTACTGGGCTCCTAAATCTGGAACGAAGGTTTTTAATAACCTATTAGATTTCTAACGGGTCTTTATTTAAGCCTAAGCTTAGACCGGTTAGCTTTAAGGACGAAATGGTTCAAACGTACGATTAAGCGAAGACCGGATAGAATATGATTTAGACCCGTCAAGTTTGAATACTTGTATAATATGGGTATACTAAATACATTCTGGATTTTGAGACAAAAATGATAATGTTTGACCCGTCTCGGTCAATTTATGCAAACTAGTTACACAAACCGAACCGAACGCGAAAAGAGCGTTACGCGTAACCGTAAGAGTCATATGCAAGTTCCCTGAGATAATATGGCTTAAATATATTATAACATCAGTAAGATATCTCCTATTATGCCCAATACGGATTTAAACACAAATTATGCCTCATAAGGGCATTTTGGTCATTTAAAAGATTATAAAAGAGTTTATTTGAAAATCTGAGTTACAGGTCTGGTTCATACAGTAAACATACTTAATTTAACATATTATAACAGTAGGGTAAGACCCATAAGTGAAAATCATCATTTAAAACTAAACTATGCACCTTAGGGGTATTTTGGTAATTTTACAAGGGCTAAAAATGTCAAAATTGGAAACCTGAGTTTATAAATTTGTACTTACTGTTATTTTATAAAAAGATGCTAAGAACTTCAGTAGGTATCAATCTTATATGTCTAATATGGTTATAATACATACTATGCGTTAAAAACGCTTAAAAAGCGATTTAGAGCCGTTTCCGGGTTTTTAAAGAGAGCTGAGATTTTTATATTTCCAGAATGCTTAACATATTTTATTTATCAAATAAAATCAGTAGAAAAAGGTTTGAGGTCAAAAGGATTTATAAAACTCATTTTATGGCTTAAAAGGGTAAATTCGGTATTTACCGAATTAAACTTAGAGACTTATGATACGATCAGCCAAAAATTAAATAAAAATCTTTAAAAATCCCAAAATATTATATTATATCAGTGGGTAAAAAGTTTGGTAACAAAAAGTGGGTTAAAATAGGTTTTACGCTAATTATGCCGTTTATGTAACATAAAGCTTGCAAATTACGATAATGAGCATAACTCTTATTCTGGACCTCAAACTGATATCAAATTTTCGGTACAAGTTTATAAATCAGTAACAAATGTTTCTACCCTTTCACTTTTTCAAAAATCGCGTTTTATAGTCAAAAGGGCAAAATAGTCATATTTAAGCATAAACCGGTAACATGCATATGAAGCGGATAAGTGTTGAACCAAGTTGTAAAATCTCAGAGAGTTAAACTTATATGAAAGTTGGTCCAAAATAAGCTCTAATTCAGATCTCAAAATGCATGTACGGATCAGAACTGATAGTCAAAGAAAAAGTCTATTTATGTGACTTTCGGTTCCGATTCGAGTTTAAACTGAAAATTGTCGAATTGATTATGTTAAAACATGTTTTTACATTAATTATAAAGTTATTTTGATGATCAAACAGGTTGCACGTAGCCTACATTGTTAATCATGCTTAAAATTGCAAAAACACATTATGTTGACTTTTTAAGAAAAGCTTTGACTCGACAATTAACATGCTTAGAGTGTGAATCTGAAAATACCCTTTTAGGGGTTTGTTACACTCATAAATACCAACATGTGGGTACTTTCAATTTGAGAAATGACAGAGACAATCTCTTTTAAACTCAAGGTCAAGTTTAATTTACGATAGTTTGGCTTTCGGTTAATACACTAAGCTAGAACGAATTAGAGAATGATATGAACACTTACAATGGTCCTAAACAAGCTTAGAGATCACTTTGAAGCAGCCTTGTCGACCAGAAAGCTCCAGAATCGTTCTTGTGAATTTTGAAAGTTCAAGTGTTCATATGTTTCTAACTCAAGACCCTTATATGCAGATTTGATCTTGTTTAGAGGCTGCCATGTGAGTCTAGGACTGATATGAGAAGCATACAAGTGTCCCTAGCTGCATGAAATTCGATTGGTGAGGCCCTGAAGTCGACAACAGCTGTTTACAACTCGAACAGACCTGAAACTGGCAGCTGTCGATAACATTTGCCCAGATACGTTCCTTGCGCACCGTTACATTGTTTTTGTTGCGGTCCGTAAGCATGCTTGCGCACCGTAACTCTCTTGATGTTGCGGTGCGCAAGCCTTTGCCAGATGACAAAATTTTTGTTTCCTTTCAAGCTTTGACCATGCAATACTTACAACTCCGAATTCCATGCACTTTTATCAGTAGAGGGACCATATATCCAGCCCTTGCATGTCATGGCATGTTCCTACACTTTTTGGCACTATGTGGAAGGATTAAATTTGACGAAAATTCCTAAGAACTTGCATAGGATCCAAGTCTAAGGTTGTAACCATTTATTTGTTAGGATGACCAGATTTTTAAACATAACTCAGATGTGGATAAAATGTCTCCTGGTTAGGGATTTATTAACAGGTCGCTTAGAGGTATAAATTAACATGTCGACGTTTAAATCCTACCGTACATCTTTGTCTGGATCCGTTTTTATAACACGTTTGCACAACATGACACGTGTCTTTATTTTATTGGTCATAAATTTCCCGGGTGTTACAGAATCCTAGTGGGCTCTGCGGGTCAAGCTAATGATCACTATCCATTCTAAATTCTTAAGTTGTTCAAGTTTTTATCTAGTAGAACGCTAACCGGAATGGTTACTATAACACTCTACGATACAGGAAGACTACACGTATTGTTTGCACTTAACATTCGATCTATAACACGAGTCGTCTGAGACTAGTCATCAAAAGCAAACAAAACTCGTTAGGCACTCATGGGGGATTTTTCCTCAACATTCTCGAAATTCTGATACATGGGCTGGTTCTTTGGTGTCTATGACACCTTACCTTATCTTAGTTATCGGAGATGATTACATTAAACTCTGACGTTTGATATTTGTCTTATTCCAAGGGATGCTATGGCATATGCCATGCTACAACTCCTTCATTGTATTATTCGACATCTATGGAAATTATAACAATTTTGTCGAAGCTCGTGGAGCTCAAGGAGTATCAACGTATTCGTCACATGGGCTAGTGCGGCGAAGGATTTTTCCTACTTTGGGCGATCGAGATCCAGGAAGTATGGGATACACGTTGTTAAAATTGGAGACGACCGTTTGGTTTCTCCTCCTCAACGAATTACTTCTTTTCCCATTCAGGCACATGGCTAATACACCCAAGAGGTACTATGCATTTTGGAATGCATTTATTCATGAATATCATTGTTCAAACATACCGGAGCAACGCTGTCTTGAGGTTTCCATGACCAATCACATTCTTAATTATTAGGCGCATGATAGGCTATATCTGTCCAAATAAAAGCCTAGACCCAATGATACTATGTATCGGAAACAACGTGGCGTCGACAAGAAAATCTACGCCTAGAAGAGAGTCAGTTAATCAGCGCCCTACTATTAAAGTTGAACTAGAGGTCATATGGAACAACATGAGGTTGTCGAGTCGACACTAGTGATGGTACTGATGGTACCGGTAGTTCAAGTGATTTAAATCCCGATGGGACGAGAATGAGTGGCAATGCCACACTTGGAGATGCAATCACACCAGATTTTAATCCTAAGGCTTTTCCGGATTATAAGCCGCGAGAGCTCATTGATACGGAAGGTGCGGTGAGTTCTATCCGCTAGATAAAGACAAGGAAGTCAGTTAACCTTGCTAATAAATGTACTCCTAAGTAAACATTTTGGTAAACGAATAGCCTTCTGTTGAATGAGGCATTAACTTGGTGGAATCTCCAAGTGCAAACTATAGGGAGTAATACAACAAAGAGGTTATTGTGGGAAGAACTCAAGAATCTTAAGCGAGAAGAGTATTGCTCGCTAGTGGAAAAATTCCAAGTTTGGTGTCACACCCCTAATTTCCTCGTGTCACCGGTGGGGAGTATCGTGACGTAGTTGATATCATCATAGCCAAACAACACAATATTTAAATGCACAGTGGAAGCAAAAGGTAAATATATTACAATCCGAATATAAAGTAATATCCAGTATTACAACGGAAAGTAAAGAATCCACAGGCGGATCTTAAAACATATACATTATTCAACAGACTTTAGACGCCTAGAACTTTCAAGATTCCTTATTAACGCCCGGAGCTTCCAGCCAATTACGTCCAGTACCTGTCACTTAACCCTTTTGGAAAATACGTCAGTTTTCACTGGTAAATACACTCAACCGACTCATTTTGAAAAGGTTTAATAAAAATTGATTTGAATGCACAAGGCACAAACTCTTTATAACTTGGGACAATTATAGTTATAATCTTGTATACAGATTTACATGTTCGTTATACATTTAGGGCCCGATGTAGAAACCGAGTCAGATTAACAGACACGCCACACGTATAGGCCCACAAGAGAGTGAGATACCGTTTTTCCTTAAACAACTGTCAGGTGTATGCCTACACCCCGTGCATAAGGCGTGGCCATTTTATAACACAATGATGTCAAGGATATCCGGGACATGGTCATTAACCCCTAAAGGTCTTTATTTCAAACAATACAGATTAAACCGGGTTACCTCAATAATTTAAGCACAATTCGACTAAATATTCAATACCCGACCAAGCGGTATTATTATACCGTATCCCAAGCCCGTAAAGGAAAATAAGTTAAGAGTATTTACCTGAGCTAGCTCCTGTCTTAAATAGTAAGAATTTAATAACTCAGCCGTATTCACTTAAGTAAGCGTAGGTACCATTTACCGGAAGGCTCTAGTCTGGAATGATGGTATAAATAACCAATTAGAATGCTAACGGGTCTTTAATTAAGCCTAGGCTTAGACCGGTTAGTCTTACAGAAAGATACGGTTCAACACATGATAAGGCGAAGACCGATTTAGAATGTGGTTTTGACCCGGCAAGCTTGCATGCTTGTTTAATATGGGTAACTTAAACACATTCTGAATTTTGAGATGGAAATGATATGGTTTGACCCGTTTCGGCTAATATATGTAAACTAGTTATATAAGCCGACCCGGACGCGAAAAGGGCGTAACGAGTAACCATAAGAGTCATATACAAGTTTCCTAAGTTAACGTGCATTAAATATGTTGTGATATCAGTAAGGTATCTTCTATTATGCCCAAAACGGATTTAAACTCAATTTACGCCCCGTAGGGGTATTTTGGTCATTTTAAAGGTTATAAAAGAGTTTAAATATAAATCTGAGTTTCGGGTCTGATGTAATCAGTAAAAATACTTACTTTTCTAAGTTATATCAGTAGGATAACATATATATGTGAAATCTATCCTTTATAACCAAGCTATGCATCTTAAGGGCATTTTGGTAATTTCACATAGGCTTAAAAGGTCAAAACTGGAAACCTGGGTGTAAGACTTTAGCTTACTGTAAAAATATGATAATTTACTTAAAATATCAGTAGGTATCAAACCTAATGTGTTTAACATAATCTTAATACATACTATGCGTCAAAAAATGCCTAAAAATGCGATTTGGGGCCACTTCCGGGTTTTCAAAGGAAAGCTGATATTTTTATAATTCCAGAAGGCTCAAAACAATTTATTTATTATATTAGATCAGTAGAAAAAGGTTTGGGGTCAAAAGGATTTGTAAAACTCATTTTATGGCTTAAAATGGCAAAACCGGCATTAACCGAATTATACTTAGAACTCTAAGTTATGCTCAGCCTAAAAATAAATAAAAATCTCCAAAAATCCCTAAATATTATTTTATATCAGTGGGTAGAAAGTTTGGTATCAAAAAGTGGGTTTAGATAGGCTATATGCTAATTACGCCATTTAATTACTAAAAAGCTTTCAAATTACGCTAATGAGCATAACTCTTAATCTAGACCTCAAATTGAAGTCATATTTTAGGTGCAAGTTTATAAATCAGTAACTAATGTTTCTACTCTTTTACTTTTTCAAAAATCACGTTTTAAGGTCAAAAGGGCATAATAGTCAACATATAAGCAATTAACGGAAACATGCATGTGAATAGGATATCTAATGGACCAAGTTGTATAATCACAGGGGGTTATACTAACATGTATATAGGTCCAAAAGAAGCTCTAAGGAAATCCTAAACTTGGCTTAAACGGGTCAGAACTGAAAGTCAAAGTAGAAGTCAAACTATGCGACTTTCGGTTCCAAACCGAGCCTATACTGAAAATTGTCGAGTTGAACATGTTGGGACATTAATTACCAAGTTATTTTAATGATCAAACAGGTTGCATGTAACCTACATCGCTAATTATGCATTAATTTACAAATAAACATTCTGTTGACTTTTTTATTACAAGTTTGACTCGACAATTCACATAGTTAGAGTGGGAATCTTGAAATACCCTTTTAAGGGTTTGTTACCCACATAAATACCTACTTGTAGGTACTTTCAATTCGAGAAATGACTGAGCAAATTTCATTTAATCTCGAATTCAAACTTAATTTACGACGGTTTGACTTTTGGTTAATAAACTAAGCTAGAACGAATTAGAAAGGGTTATGAACACTTACAAGGGTCCTAATTACGATTAGAGAGCCTAATGAATCCTTGTTTATGACCAGAGAGCTCCAGAATTTAGAATGCAAGTGAAGTATCAAGTGAACTTACCTCCTTTAAATAGTTTTCGGGACCTCACGAGATCGCGACAAGTGTCGGGAGTTCATAACCAGATTAGGCCAGGTGTAAAACCATATATAAAATCTATGGGCTGCCCCTAGAGTCGATTGTGTGAGTTAGGAACCAGTTTGGACATGAAAACAGCAAGAAACAGGCTGTTTCCAGCTATTTCTGCATCTGATCAGGCCACGCGGCCCGCGTAAGGATCTGTGTGGTCTTACGCGGCCCGCCTCACATCCCAGGTCTGCACAGCAGTTTCAATAATGACAGAATTGGTCCCTGTCAGCTCATGAAGTCATTTTAGGCACGTTCAAGGCCCGTTAGCCTCATATAAAGGCCCCACTATGATGTTTAAACCTAGGGGACATGAAACATGTTCAAAAACATGTTGGATGTCGGTTCGTTTGGCCGTACGGTCATGTTATGCATCAAATTACGACGAAACACGGACGGATGCTAAAAACGGTCCAAATCACGCGACGAGTGGGATTTTATCAAGGCGATCACTAAAATAAAATATTTTAGTGCTTACATAAATTTTTGGGTGTCCGGAGATACACAGAATGCGAGATATGCGCGAAAGTGCAAACTTGTGCACTTTTTGACACTTTTAGTCCCTGGATGACATA
The DNA here is from genome assembly GCA_030545235.1 of Helianthus tuberosus. Lineage (NCBI taxonomy): Eukaryota > Viridiplantae > Streptophyta > Magnoliopsida > Asterales > Asteraceae > Helianthus > Helianthus tuberosus. The sequence continues at coordinate 60,710,898 of CM060400.1, forward strand.
AAAGTTTATTTTTGCGCACCGACACCTCTAAACCTATATCTAAGCTATATAAGGATAAATAGGGTATGTTTAACTTATAGACATATTCCGGAAGGTCCGTTACCATACGATTTGACCTCCTTTTATAGTTTGACGTAATTAGTCCCTTAATTGCGCAAAGTGGCGCGAAATGCCGTTTAATGATATCTAAGCCTTCCATAGCCCATAATAATCATTACCAAGCATATACATACATGTTACTACGCTCCCGTTTGCTTAAATGGTCGCCGAAGGGCGTAGATTCAAAAGTTGACGCTTTAGGTCCCTCTATATGAATTTGATCATAACTTTCTCATACGATAACGAAACTTGATGATATTTTTATCATGTATTCTAGTGAGCATATTTAATCGTCACAAAGCTTCGGGTTTGCTAAAAGGTCACTCAGAGGTATACTTTAAACATGTTGACACATTTAACCCCTGTAGTTTGTAATCTCTAACTTTATTTTATATTTAGCTTCGTATGATCCATGATTCATTCGTGTGAATGTATAAACATCTTGTAGGGTTATTGTAAGGCATATTTATCCATTGTTGACATTTCGAACCCTTATTTTCACATAGTTTCTTTATTTATCAACTTTAGTCCTTCTAGAGTATTCTTTGACACGTTCAAGCTTATGACACGTGTCAATACATTATAGGACGTGAATTTTCGAGGTGTTACATTTGGGAACCGAGGTCTATAACTCGATCATGATTAGAGCTAATGTTGTTAGTTACCCCGACGCCTCTACAATCTGTCAAGGATTGATTGCATATTGGATAACACTCGAATCCAAACGCACTGAGCGCTACATTTGGGGTTTAGCCCTGAGATCCGAATCATGATCACATCATGTCACCCTACCTAGATTTATTTTCAAGTAACTCTCTCAGTTAGTCTCACCAAGGATGTCGTGAGGATGGGGGACTGCCCAAGGAGGGTGTTAAGAGAAATCATGTGACAAGCAAAGCGAAGGCGATTACTGCCATAATCGATGCTCGCATTAAGAAGTATGCTAATTACTTGTCAAAATTCGGAATGAGATAGGTGAAACTTTCATCATGAGGGCACTTGCAAAAGTGACAAGAGTAGCAGTGTGGTGAGACTGGGCACAAAATAGAAACTAATGAGTTAGTTATATTTAAGAGTGAACGAGGTGGTTTTTACTATGGCGAGGAGGTCACTACGAGCATGGATGGATAAGGATGAATCAAGCTAGTGAATAAGCAAGACTAGGGGTATGCTCTACTCTACAACCATCATGTATCAATTCTTTGGATACCAACGTCGGCTTAACTTAGTGTCTTTAGATACTAAGCATATACACGAATTAGAGTCATGTAGGTTAAACATGTCTTGCTCTATCAAGTTAGCTAATGAGGAATTAGCGAAGTCATGTGAAGTCATTAAGGGTCACCGATACGTTCCTATCAACCGACCCGTTGCATCCGTGTTGTTTAACACCGGTGTCGGTATTAGCTTCATCCCCATAAAATTCAAAGTATGCTTGGCCGAGTCAAGTAAACAAGACGTCCTCCCATTCAATAGGATTGAACAATGGTAAATTAGTCAAGTCAGGAAAGACATCAAAGGATGCACACTCGAACTTGGAGCACGAAAATTCAGTAACGACTTTTCACGCATTCAATTGGGTTGTGACGACTTAACTTCTGGCATAGACTGGTTGGCCGACAACCGAGCAAAAGTAGTTGTGCTGCGAAAACTATTATTCTTTTTCCCCTGTCTGACGAGAGAACATCTTTTGGTGCACAGAGAGAAACACGACACACGGCTGCTGACCAACAACTGTATGAAGGCTCAGAAGAGTCTGAGAACAGGATGCATCGCCTTTCTTGTCCATGTGGTCGACAAGAAGGCCGAGTAGCGCAAGGTGGAGGACATCCCTGTGGTAAGGGAATACCCTGAAGTCTTTCCAGAAGACTTACCGGGATTACCTCCGCAGCGACAAGTCGAATTCAGTATCGATCTTGTGCCAGGAGCTGCACCGGTGGCGAAAGCTTCATATAGACTCGCACCCTCGGAGATGCAGGAATTATCTACTTAGCTTCAGGAATTGTTTGACAAAGGATTCAATAGACCGAGTTTCTCACCTTGGGGAGCTCCGGTGCTATTTGTCAAGAAGAAAGACGGAACCTTTCGGATGTGTATAGATTACCGAGAACTGAACAAGTTAACCATAAAGAACCGGTATCCTTTATCAAGGATTGACGACTTGTTCGATCAGTTACAAGGTTCTAGCTTCTATTCCAAAATCTATCTAAGATCCGGACACCATCAGCTGAGGATCCAAGAGGAAAGCATTCCTATGACAGCGTTCAGGACTCGCTATGGGCATTACGAGTTCCTTGTTATGCCTTTCGGCCTAACAAACGCTCCTGTCGTATTCATGAATTTGATGAATCGGGTATGTAAGCCATATCTCGACAAGTTCGTGATCGTATTCATTGATGACATTTTAATATACTCACGAACCAAGGCGGAACATGAACAACACTTGAGAACTATTCTGGAGCTGCTTAAGAAAGAACAATTGTATGCCAAATTCTCAAAATGCGAATTTTGGATTCGCGAGGTCCAATTTCTCGGTCACGTTGTGAATGAGAATGGAATACATGTGGACCCAGCTAAGATAGAAGCCATAAAGAACTGAAACGCTCCCAAGACCCCAACGGAAGTAAGACAATTTCTAGGCTTAGCAGGATACTATCGTAGATTCATTGAGAATTTCTCTAAAATTGCTCAACCGCTAACCTCGCTCACTCAAAAGGATAGAAAGTTCGATTGGGGTGAAAAACAAGAAACGGCATTCCAATTACTTAAAGATAAACTATGCTAAGTGCCAGTCTTATCACTCCCTGACGGTACCGATGACTTCGTGGTGTACTGTGATGCAACGCGTCAAGGCTTGGGCTGCTTGTTAATGCAACGTGAAAAAGTCATCGCGTACGCGTCGCGACAGTTAAGAGTTCATGAAAAGAACTATACCACTCATGACCTGGAATTAGGCGCAGTGGTATTTGCTTTAAAGATTTGGCGCCATTATCTTTATGGTACTAAGTGTACCATATTCACAGACCATAAAAGTCTTCAACATATATTCAATCAAAAATAATTAAATATGCTCCAGCGGCGATGGGTAGAATTGTTGAATGACTATGACTGTGAAATCAAGTACCATCTGGGCAAAGCAAATGTTGTGGCGGATGCTTTGAGCCGGAAAGAACGAGTCAAAACTTTACGGGTACGAGCTTTAGAGTTAACCATTCAGATGAACTTCACTACTCGTGTGCACGATGCACAACTAGAAGCTCTAAAGCCGGAGAACATTCAAGCAGAATCCTTGCGAGGATTAGAGAAACAACTGGAAGAGATCAAAGATGGCACAAGGTACTTCATGGGAAGAATCTGGATTCCTTACTTTGGCGGATTGCGAGACTTAGTGTTGGATGAAGCACATAAGTCAAAATATTCAATACATCCCGGATCTGATAAGATGTATCAGGATGTAAAGGAATATTACTGGTGGCCTAATCTTAAAGGAGATATTGCGACCTACGTTGGGAAATGTCTAACTTGTGCAAAGGTCAAGGCCGAGTATCAAAAGCCATCTTGACTATTACAACAGCCCGAGATTCCCGTTTGGAAATGGGAACATATATCAATGGATTTCATTACAGGACTCCCACGGACCTCTCGAGGTCATGACATGATTTGGGTTATCGTCGATCGATTAACCAAGTCAGCTCACTTCTTGCCAATTCGCGAGAAAGACAGTACAGAGAAGTTAGCTGAGCTTTATCTCAAAGAAATAATAGCACGTCAAGGAGTACCTATTTCAATAATCTCGGATCACGATTGTCGTTTTGTGTCAAGAATATGGCAATCATTTCAGGAATCGCTTGGATCTCGTTTGGATCTAAGCACATCATTTCATCCGCAAACCGATGGACAAAGCGAACGAACCATCCAAATGTTGGAGGACATGCTTCGCGCCTGTGTGATGGATTTGGGCAGAAACTGGGATACTCATTTACCGCTGGTGGAGTTTTCCTATAATAACAGTTATCACACAAGCATCAAAGTCGCCCCATACGAAGTACTATACAGACGGAAGTGCCGATCACCGCTGTGTTGGGCGGAAGTCGGAGACAAACAACGCATTGGCCCTGAACTAGTCCAAGAGACTACTGACAAGATAGCAAAGATACGAGACCGTATCAAAGCGGCTCGTGATAGACAAAAGAGCTACGCGGACAGAATACGCAAACCATTAGTCTTCGAGGTCGGAGACAAAGTCTTACTGAAAGTCTCGCCTTGGAAAGGTGTAGCTTGATTCGGGAAACGCGGAAAACTAAACCCGGGATACATTGGGCCATTTGAGATTCTAGAAAAGATCGGTACCGTCGCGTACAAGTTGAAACTGCCAGAAGAACTCAGTAATGTACACGACACATTTCATGTGTCGAATCTCAAGAAAAGTCCGACTGTTGAGACAGTTATCATCCCAGCGGATGAAATTCATGTAAACGACACGGTCTAGTTTACCGAAGAACCCGTTGAGGTTATGCACCGGAAGGTCCACAGGACAAGGAGAAGTCGTATCGAACTAGTCAAGGTCCGCTGGAATTCACGTCACGGACCCGAGTAAATATGGGAACGTGAAGATCAGATTAAGGCATAATATCCCCACCTGTTCGAGAAGACTCCTGCAAAGGATGGCTCAACTAGAATTTCGGGACGAAATTCTTTTTAACAGGGGGAGAATGTGACAACTGGCAAATAACTGGTAATTCCGTACAATCTAATCACTATTTATATTTCTTAATCTCATGCAATTAGCGTAATTTAATTACGTAACCGTGTCGTTAATTGGATAACAAGGTTAGGACAAGAAAACAAAGCTAAAACATATGTTGGTTTTCGTCATAATGCGAAACCAAACATACAATGTCCTAAAAGTGTTGGTAGAAAGTGTTGCGTTCACTATTCACGGTTACACTATTCATGCCAGCAAACCGTGAAATCAGACCGAAACACTGAAAAACGACACTCGGATAACATAACTGAGTCCATTTATATAAGAAAACATTATTATGAAAACACATCTTGCATTGAAACAAGACCTTCCGGTATAACGCCCTAATCTCAAAAATGTCCTTTTCGGCTTAAAATATAGCATTTTTAACGCGTCCGAACCTATAACAAAGCATTTCCGGGACTACGGAATAATGTCAATTGATGAAAAACATACTAAAACAATAAGATGATATCAACGGAATGTTCATAATCACAAGTTTCCGGTATGACATCGCTTTGCGCTAAAATAATTCGTTAGCGAACCGATGAACTAGTAGGCGACAGTTTTGTCACGAAACAAGCAAACGAAGAATCTAGCGAACTAGTTAAGCAAATTTTGGGACTCGGAATCACTTCATACAACTTTCGGATGCAAGAAAACAACTTACGGAAAATCCTTATCGGTACGACATAAAAGCATCGTAAGTGAACCGGCGCTTAACCGGGAACCGTTTAAACTAGTCAAACACTATTTTAACTAGTCTAGTGAACTAGTTAATGATAATTAAAGTCCCAATCCCTAATTACCCTACTAATGATGTACTTAAACCCCTAATCACTATAATTAACTTAAGGACCATAATACCTAAATTTTAACAAGTTTAACCTTATTTTTTTTATAAAATATTTACACTTTACCCCCCCCCTCCCATTCATAGTTGGCTGAAATCAAGTGGGTCCCACCCCACTTGATTTGTTTGAAAAATGGAGATAAGAGCATGGTCTTGTAGGATTTGATGGACTAGTGCATGTAGCTAACTATAAGGCATCATAACCTACATTTATCTTCATTCTTATCTTACAAAACCAACAAACAAACACTTCTCCTTTCCCTCATTATTCACGGCAGCAACAACAGCCCCAAACACTACCATTAAACACCATATTTCACTCACTAAAAAGCCTAACAAGATCATCCTTTCATGGGGTAAACTTGGAGCATTATTTGGAGCACTTTTGGAGCTTAATTTCTTCTTATTTTCTTGTCTAACTAGTGCAATCTTGTAAGATCTCTAACCATCATTTTTTAAGCTCCTTATTACTTGTAGATTATGGAAGTACAAGTTGATTATCTTGAAACTAAAGAAAAATATAACCAAAAACCCTAATCTCAAAGCTAATAAACACTAAATCTAACCATATTATGTGTTGTTATGTGTAGATTAGTGTAGTTAGTTTGTGTGACCTTGTTATTTATGATCATATTTGTTAATATTAGTGAGTTAAGGTTTATGTTTATGATGATCTTGTGGGTATATTCTTGTAGTATTCAATATTAGTGTTCATCTCACCACACCATGATGAACATAAATATATGATTTAAACATAGATATGTTTAAATCTTGAAAGATCATTATACTCACTTTCATGAACTAAATATGTGTTTTAAAGATTTCAAAAAGAAACAAGAGTTTAAAAGGGTTTACAACCTAATCTTGGAAGATTAGTAGACTTTGGTTTTACAAGACTAGTTAAAAGACTTGATTATTACAAAATATCATTATAAAAAGCCTTGTAATTAAAGGGGTTAAAGTGTGAAACTTGATTTGAATTTATGGCAAAAATGATTTATTTAAAAGTCTAGCAAAAATATGAAAATTATTTGTCATAATCAAGTTGTTAAAATACACTTGTTAAGTTCATGGAAATGAGGGATTAAAGTGTATATTATCATGTAAGTAAAGTTGAGGTATTGAAAATTGATTTGGAGAATTGATTATGATTATGGGTTAAACAGGGTTTAAACGCGTTTTTTATACATACGGAATGCCACTCGATCGGATAGCTATCCGATCGAGTGACCGTCCTTCTGTGAACTTGTTCTCAAGCTGAGAAGCCCCGCCAATCGGATTGTCGTCCGATCGAACAACCGTTCGATCGACCAACCTGAAGGGTAGAGATACTTCTCTATTTTCAAAATGCTACAACGAAAACTTCAAAGTACAAACCATGATACACAAACACATCCTCACCCAAACGAGGTGTCAATCCAATCGAATGGCCATCCAATCGGATGACCATCCGAACGGATTGCCACCCGATCGACTGGCCATCCGATCGTATTGCCATCCGATCGGATTACCATTCGACACTTGGTACACTTGCGTCGTTTTACGCACCGCTCATCGTTTATGTTATCGTTAACTGTTCAGGCTAATCTCTCTCAGCGTCCCTTCAATCCAAGAGAGTGTTTACTTGTTAAACACAATTTGTGAGTATACTCGATCCCTTTTTGCTTTATGCACTTTTGGGTGTTACATACGTTACATATTCTAAATCACATCGAACACACAACGCAAACACTATTTATACGCTGACCTTTAATGCATGTTATACGTGACTCGATGAATGCATGTTTGTTATGTTAACACATTGATTGCTGTCTACCTGCCTTAGCAACGATAGTACTATAGTTTGGACTCAGCACCTATTCACTCAGGGGTTGTTAAGGACAATTACTTCACGTGTGCACAGTGGTGAACATGTGTTGCGCACTCGCTACTCGCAGTCATTGGTATTGATAGGATCTTTGTCGATAACTTACATGCTTCACATTATACGTTGTACATGCTGGTTATGCGTAAACGATTTCGAACTCTATTATGCTATTATCAAACTTGTATGCTCACCTTTACACTATGTGTATTGACCTCTATTTTAACGTATGTGACATGTGTTTAGGATGCTACCTGCTAGGATGCTTGCTATGTGGAATCAAGTTAGGAAGAGTCTAGAAACAAACAAACAATTTATTTTTATTTGAAATCTGAGTTGTCGGAACAGTTTTATTTGTTCAGGAGATACTATGTCTGTAATAACTTACTTGCTTAATAGGTTACGGTATGGGACGTGATGTTTAACTATTAGGTAAAGTAGTTGTTATGGAATTTCTTTCGAACAATCTGTTTCGCTCAGTGTCGCGCCCCGATGATTTCGCCATCGGTAGGGATGTGACATAAAACTTTTGATGCTGTAAAATATAACAATGTGTCTTTTTATAAATGGAATGTACTCGCCAGTATTTTTGCTGATAAAATATTTTTAAAACACGTTTCAATTAACTTAATGTGAAGCTAAAAAGCCAGCTACGGAGCACTGAAGGCTTAAAGAAAGTGGCTATAAAAGTTTCCTAAATAAAAGAAGGAGTTTATGTTTTCAGCAAACTAGGGTTTATCCCTATAAAGATATTATAAATAAAATATGGATTTTTATCCCATTTGTTTAATATAAAAGTTTGGTGTTTTGAAACTCTGAAAATATATTTCCTAACTACGATCCTGATGTCTCATTTCTGCTACCAAATTAATAAACACCGATACCACCGGCTCGTGCTCGCGGCGCCCGCTTTCGGGGTGGGGTCGGGTTTGCGACAACAGCTGTGCCTTTTAAGGTGCACCGTCGTGCATCAACAGACAAATTGGTGATCTACATAGTCTATTTAATTATTGATTCAAATTTGGTGTTATTGGGTCTGTTTTATGCTCTTGTTAAAATTTTGATTTGGTTTTTTAAATGAAAATGCATGGTTTAGCCATAGAAAGCATAACCATGAATCTTTTTCCTTTAAACAGATTGCACTTCAAATTGTTATTTAGGTTCTGTTTATGTTCATTGTTCGCTGCTCAGATCTGAAGATATGCACAGTCGTGCCCTAGACATGCACAGTCATGTCTCTATGTTACACAAAGGACACTTAGACAATTTTCAAGACTACTGTGAATACGTGCTTGGTTTGACATATGCACAGTCGTGCTTTAAGATATGCATTGTCTTGCCTAGATACTATACTAGGTCAACAATCCTATTAGTTTTCTGCAAAATCAATTGCGAAATTTTTCATCACCTATTTTGTTTCTACTAGTACACTAATCGTTTTTATACAAGTTTTAACTTAAAAACACATTGTTTAATTGTTCAAATCGAGGGTTTTAGCAAAATGTAGATTCTGACCCAGAACATGGTGAAACAGACAAATCAAGACCTCAAATGCAAGCACAAAGTGTAAATTACGAGTAATGAGATGATGATTCTTGAAGGAATTCAGAAAAGGCGAAATTGAAGTGGTGGTGTGGGTTCGGTCGCAGACGCACAAGAATAGAAAATGGCTTTTGATTTTGACCTAGGTCAAATGGTCTTTTGTACCCTGTCCGCAAACTAATATGCACGATTGTGCCTAGTTAGGCACGGGCATGCATGTTAAAAATTTAAATTAATTAATTATTTAATATATAGAAAATTGTTTTAATTATTTATTTAATATGCACGGTCATGCCTTGGTAGGTGCATGGCAATACGCGTGTCTGACAGTTTATTGAAAAATTAATTTGATGATTTTTTTTTAAATTTTACCCACCATTTCTTCAATTCGCAAGTCTAGATAACTTACCTTCTCCATTCCTGCACATGATACGGATTACTTATCTTGAGAGATATATTTTTATGGATAGATAGGTGGGGGAAAAAAGGTATCTCCAAGAAAAAAGTGGTATTTGTTATGAATAATTAATTATATATGTGGATGACAATATGGAATATAAGAGCTCACATATGTTGAAAAGGAAACCAACCTCCATGCTATAAATGTATCAAACCCCCATTTTCATTTTGGTCGATCCCCACTAGATTCTCCATATATCTCATTTGTCTATTATATTCAATATCTTGTTTGAATAAGAAATTCAGGCTAGCTCTTCTAATTCTAGAGTTTTTTTAGGCTAGTTTTATAACACGTTATCAGCACGAAGGTTCTCTACCAAGCATATCAACAAAGGCAAAGGAGTTATTATCATACTCAATGTAAGAATTTTATACATTTAAATATATATACATATGTGTACATATTATATAGGTTGAAAGCCTAAGGGTGCACCAGTGGATTGTAAAACCACACATCTTTAAGATGATCTTTTATATCCAGTTTCTTCTTTATATATATGTATATTTAGAGTAAATTACGTTTTTGGCCCCTGTGGTTATATCACTTTTACTATATTAGCCCAAAATAAGAATTTTTAACATATCTGCCCCCATGGTCTTTATAACTAACCATTTTGGCCCCTAAGTCTAACCATTTTGGCCCCCATGGTCTCTATAACTAACCATTTTGGCCCCCACAATCTCTAGACTTAGGGGCCAAAATGGTTAGTTATAGAGACCATGGGGGCAGATATGTTAAAAATTCTTATTTTGGGCTAATATAGTAAAAGTGATATAACCACAGGGGCCAAAAACGTAATTTACTCGTATATTTATAATATAGTTCTTTGATAAATAAAATGAGTACAGGGTACCTATTACTATGGAAATATAATAATAATAATAATGGGACTACTAACCATTTAACATTTATTTATGAATTTAACATTTACGCATCTAACATTTATTTATGCAAGCTAACATTTATTTATGGAGCTAACATTTATTTATGCAACTAACATTTTAATTATGTGTATTGTTATATTTTGTCTCATTTTTAATAAGTATGTAATCCTAATATTTATATATATTTGTATTTAGTAACAAAATGGCAAATATCGCGAAACTGGAATTTCCAGCATTGAATATCTCCGGAGAAAATTATATGACTTGGACAGCAAATGTAAAAAGACACCTAAAAGGAAATTGACCAAAAGGATAAAAATCCTCGAAAAAGATAATACTTCCAATTTTCATAATCAAAGAAATGAAGCCGGTGTGTCCGGAAAAATTGACAATTCTTGTTATAGATGTGGAAGTATAGATCACTGGGTAAAAACTTGTAGAACAGCTCCACATCTATGTGAGCTTTACAAAGCCTCGCTTAAAGGAAAGGAGAAGGAAGTAAACTATTTGGATAAATTCAGTGTTCAGCTAAATGCCACGGATTTTAATGAAGAAAATACCACGGATTTTAATGAAGACATTTAAACAAAATGTTGCTTGATCTCAATGATTTTATGTAACAATTAAATATGTATTTTTATTATGTCTTTCCTTCATAATAAAGTTTTTTTTATATATAAAGTTATTATCAATAATTATAATATATTAATAATACTCTTATCATTTTTTTTAATTGTAAGATTAAAATGGATATCATTGAAGCTCAAGTTCGAATGAATGATGCTGATATACGTATAGCTGACAGTGGAGCTACACATACTATACTTAAATCCGAGAAATATTTTTATGAGTTGAAACCAACAAAAGGAACCGTTGATACAATATCAGGTCCTACAAAATTAATAGAAGGAGTGGGAAAAGCAAATTTAATATTACCAAATGGTACAAAACTTTTAATAGAGAATGCTTTATTTTCCCTAAGGTCATCAAGAAACTTATTAAGTTTCAAAAGCATATATCATAATGGATATGATACTCAGTCAAAGACTGTTGATAATGAAAAATATTTGTATATCATGAGCAAAGGTCAGATATTGGAAAAACTGCCAATGTTTCAATCTGGTTTGCATTATACATATATTGATGTGCCTCAAGCACCTATGGCAGTAAAAGAAAATTCTTGTGATCCTGAAACATTTAATTTATGGCATGACAGATTAGGCCATCCAGGTTCAACAATGATGAAAAGAGTAATTGAAAATACTCATGGACATCCATTAAAGTATAAAAAGATCCCAAAATCTGATAAAATTCCTTTATGTGTATCTTGTTCTCTGGGAAAATTAATTACAAGACCTTCGTTTATAAAAGTTGAAAAAGAAATTCCAATGTTCCTTGAAAGAATTCAAGGAGATATATGTGGACCAATCCATCCACCATGTGGACCATTTAGATACTTCATGGTTCTAATAGATGCATCAAGTAGATGGTCTCATGTGTCTTTGTTATCAACTCGCAATATGGCTTTTGCAAAATTTCTTGCACAAATTATTAAATTGCGAACACATTTCCCAGATCATAGTATTAAAAGGGTGTGACTCGACAATGTTGGTGAATTTACATCACATGCTTTTAATGATTATTGCATGTCTGGAGGAATTATTGTTGAGCACCCTGTTGCTCATGTGCATACACAAAATGGTTTAGCTGAATCATTAATTAAACGTCTACAACTAATAGCTCGACCATTAATAATGAGAACAAAACTTCCTGTATCCATTTGGGGTCATGCAATATTACATGCTGAATCATTAATTCGCATAAGACCAAGTGCAAATCATGAATTATCTCCCCAACAAATTGCATCTGGTCAACAGCCAAATATTTCCCATATTAGAATTTTTGGATGTGCAGTTTATGTCCCAATTGCACCACCACAACGCACAAAAATGGGACCTCAAAGAAGGTTGGGAATATATGTTGGATATGATTCACCTTCTATAATAAGATATCTTGAACCTTTAACAGGTGATGTCTTTACAGCACGGTTGGCTGATTGTAAATTTAATGAAACAAATTTCCCTGTATTAGGGGGAGAGAATAAAGATAAAAATAAGGAAAAGGATGTCACATGGTGTGAACCTTCATTGTTATATTTGGATCCAAGAACTAAACAATGGGAGACAGAGGTTCAAAAGATAATACATTTGCAAGAAATTGCAAATCAATTGCCTGATGCATTTACTGATATAAATAGGGTTACTAAATCTCATATACCAGCTGCTAATGCTCCAGCTCGAGTTGAGATCCCTAATAAGGCAATAGATAATAATATGACTTATGAATCTCAGAAACGTTTAAAACGTGGAAGGCCAATTGGTTCGAAGGATAAAAATCCTCGAAAAAGAAAAGCGCTTATAAATGAAATTGACCAAAAGGATAAAAATCTTGATCAAGCGGTAAATACCGAAACCTCTCATGAGGAAGATGTTGATGATACTAACAAAGAGATATCAATCAACTATGGTCATACACATATCATATGGAACCGATATGAAATGGAAAATATTGATGAGATATTTTCTTATTCTATAGCAAGTGACATCATGGGTGGAGATGATGATCCTGAACCAAAATCTGTCAATGATTGTCAAAATAGACATGATTGGGATAAATGGAAAGGCGCTATGCAAGCTGAATTAGATTCACTCAACAAACGAAAGGTTTTTGGGTCTATTGTTGTTATACCTAAGGCTGTAAAGCCTGTAGGATATAAATGGGTTTTTGTACGAAAACGAAATGAGAAAAATGAGGTTACAAGACATAAAGCGACACTTGTAGCTCAAGGTTTTTCACAAAGGCCAGGGATTGACTATGAAGAAACATATTCTCCCGTTATGGATGCAATAACCTTTAGATACTTAATCAGCTTAGCAGTTTCTAAAAAGTTAGAAATGCGTCTTATGGATGTCGTTACAGCTTACTTGTATGGATCACTTGATAGTGACATCTATATGAAAGTTCCTGAAGGATTTAAACTTCCTGAAGCATTAAGTTCAAAACCCAAAGAAATGTATTCGATCAAATTACAAAGATCTTTATATGGGTTGAAACAATCTGGAAGAATGTGGTACAATCGTTTGAGTGACTATTTGACAAGTAAAGGTTATATAAATAATCTTATTTGTCCATGTGTCTTTATTAAGAAGACAACATCAGGATATGTGATCATAGCTGTATATGTTGATGACCTAAATATAATTGGGACGAAAAAAGAAATTCTTGAAACAATGATTCTTTTAAAGAAAGAATTTGAAATGAAAGACCTTGGTAAAACCAAATATTGTCTTGGTTTACAAATTGAACATATGTGCAATGGAATACTTGTGCATCAAACGAATTATACTGAAAAGCTGTTAAAACGTTTCAATATGGATAAGTCAAATCCTTTAAGCACTCCAATGGTCGTTAGGTCACTTAATGTCGAAAATGATCCATTTCGTCCTTGTGAGGACAACGAAGAAGTTCTTGGTCCAGAAGTACCATACCTCAGCGCAATTGGAGCACTTATGTATCTTACGAATTGTACGAGACCTGACATTTCTTTTGCAGTGAACTTGTTAGCAAGATTTAGTTCAGCTCCCACTAGAAGACACTGGAATGGAATTAAACACATTTTTCGATATCTTCGAGGTACCGTTGATTTAGGCTTGTTTTATCCTAATGATTCAAAAGAAGGGTTAGTTGGTTATGCATATGCAGGTTATTTATCTGATCCTCATAAAGCAAAATCTCAAACTGGATATGTATTTATGAACGGAGGAACTGCGATTTCATGGCGTTCTCAGAAACAAACACTTGTCGCAACATCTTCAAATCATGCTGAAGTCATTGCACTACATGAAGCTTTAAGAGAATGTGTATGGCTAAGATCTATGTCACAACACATAGTGACTTCTTGTGGGCAAGAGAAAGATCAAAATCCAACTCCTATCCATGAAGATAATGCCGCCTGTGTCTCTCAGATGAAAGAAGGGTATATCAAAAGTGACAGAACAAAACATATACCACCAAGATTCTTTGCATATACTCGGGACCTTATTAAAGACAATCAAGTCGAGATGAGATATGTCCAATCCAGCAACAATTCAGCCGATCTTTTCACAAAAGCACTACCTACAGCAACTTTCAGGAAACACGTTCATGACATTGGCATGCGTCACGTACGGAGAATGTGATGCCTTACAAATTGCAAATTGAGGGGGAGCATTATACACGTTGCACTCTTTTTCCCTTAGCTATGGTTTTGTCCCACTGGGTTTTCCTAGCAAGGTTTTTAATGAGGCAACATATCTGATCCACTGTGTATAATGCAAGCTGCACTCTTTTTCCCTTAGCTATGGTTTTGTCCCACTGGGTTTTCCTAGCAAGGTTTTTAATGAGGCAGTACTTAATTACCCCAAAGTTTGCAAAGTGTCATCTAAGGGGGAGTGTTATGAATAATTAATTATATATGTGGATGACAATATGGAATATAAGAGCTCACATATGTTGAAAAGGAAACCAACCTCCATGCTATAAATGTATCAAACCCCCATTTTCATTTTGGTCGATCCCCACTAGATTCTCCATATATCTCATTTGTCTATTATATTCAATATCTTGTTTGAATAAGAAATCCAGGCTAGCTCTTCTAATTCTAGAGTTTTTTTAGGCTAGTTTTATAACAGTATTATGTTTCATCTTGTCGTTTTTTATATCAACTTTCGTGGTGCCATCCTTGAAAAAAAAGTCAGCAAAATAACAAGAAAATAAACGAGAGTATCAAAAATAAAAGTGAAGATAAAATGAAAAGGAAAACAAAAAGAAATATAATAAAAAGATAGAAAATAAAATGGTCAAAACAAAACTTGGGTGTTTCTTTGGAATCAACCGTATCCCCGGCAACGGCCATAAAGTAAACTTGATGCGTGTGTATTTAGTGTGTTAGTTTTAGTAACTTTAGCACTATTAAGTGAGTTAATTTAATAACCTTGAACGCGATTATCAAGATTTAAATTTATAAAAAAAATGATTTTATTTAGATTAAATACACACAACGGGCAGAGAACCCATCACATATAGTATAGCTTAGATAAGAAACCAAATATCGTCCAAGGATGACCTTCCCCTATAAAACCATTCATTGTCTTGCCAAATTTTATTTATAAATAGTTTCGTAGACTATTGTCTTGCCAAATTTTATTTATAAATAATTTAGTAGACTAAATAGTAATATATGACTCTTGGATGTGTCTCCCTTAATTAATATAGTTTACTTATAAATGAAGAAAATAGTTAAATCTTTTATTTTATCTTTTATAAAAATTGGAAGAGGCTTCTATAAGGTTACAGTCTTTCACTCAATCTTGTCACAACATATTGATAGAGTGGGTTGAAATTGCTTTCAATTGTCATCCGTAGCCTCTCGACTAGTAAACAATATGTAACAACAAGAATGATTTTAAGGCCATCTTAGTTATATTATCTTTTTGTAACTTAATTAGTTTGTGTTATGTTAAGCCCACAAATGGGATCGCGGTTAGGATCTTATTAATTACCGGGGCAACTAACCATTCTAATTTGTTAAGTGATCGAATAAACAAGGTAAGTCCTCATTTGATCTTGTTACTTTGCGATTCTTCTAGTCGTGATCCCTTTTATGGGTCCATCACGGATACGTGTAGTGCTTCGTAACAATCTCGCCGGTCTCATTACTTTGTCAGATTACCCCCACCCCCATTAGCCAACCTTTCTTAACTTTTACCCCCTAATCGGATCTAGTGCATTTTCAAAAGCCTCCCTAAGGATCTTGATGTAATATCAGAAGTATTTTATTATCCCTAAGATCTGGTTCAATACTAGAAGCTTGTCACTCGAATCTGGTTCAATACCAGAAACCGTTAGTAAGATCCGGTTCAATACCAAAACTTACCAAAAGTCGTACGCACGAACACCCAATCAATTAAGTTAGATTAGCTAGATTAATTTAGTTAATTAAGTTGTTATGTAAATTTAGTTTTTAATGAGCCAAGTGATCCTGTCACAAAAGATAATAAACCAAGAATTAGTAAAAGATAAACACATTTGATAACATAAATACTATATTAATAAGATTAACTAATCCAAGAGTTTGAGAAGACATAGAAATTACAACCATATGAAGATCTTACCACTTGTTCCCATGGCGACTACCATTCTTTCAATATCATAGATTTGTTTTGTTTGTTTTTGCCATTAGTGGGTGGCACGAGCGTACATTAGGCATGCACATGCGTGCTTGTCCTTCTTTTCTAGCCCACCATGCTTATCTAATATTTGCTAATTTTCCAAAAGTCGGGCTAAGGCACATAGGCACGGTCATGCACCTTGGGGTGCATGGGCGTGCATCTTGTAAACTTGCATTTGTCGTTGATTTTCATTTCTTTTTAGTTTTGGACCTTCAAATCCTACAAAAATCGAAAAGGGACGATTTAGGTAGTGTTTCCTTATAATAATGCCTCAAAAGTACCAATAAATGTGGGTAAATATGCATAATAAATATGTATAATTAATGTCACATCAAGTATGCAAAGGAAATCCTAGGGAAAGCCTCCATGACCTTATGCAAACCATGCCCACAATAGTTGACACCAAAACTGAACTAGTCGGTAGCTCTATACCACTTGTTCCGACCCTACTCAATTATATCTAGACATGCATAACCCTCAAAAACCATAAAAATTGAATCAATATTAACCACAAAAATCACACGACAAAGTCAAGATCAATCCCCATAGTTGATTAAACATGTCTTCATTCCATCGTTATTATATATGTGTGTGTCGAACAGATGTGTTCATTTGAGTCGCAAAATGTAATTAGTTATACTCCTTAACTTAACTTGTTAATGTTTATTTTTAAAGGTATAAACTAGAGAGCTCTTGAGGGCTCGAATGGAGTAAGTAAACCTCTTGAACTAATTATGGATTACATTCATCAGGTCATTTTTATATCCACGTCCCTTGGGATTAACCCGAATATTACAGCCCATTGCAAGTTGTTTCACCCTCTCATACGCTCCATAGTTTTCATCGACGCTGGCTACTTAAGGACTTCTTCTCATGTTATTTATCATCGATCATCAACCATCAATCATCAATCAAGAGTTCATCATCTTAGGATCAATACATACAACACACATTAAATTAAATAACTATGTACATTGAACCATGAATAAGGAAACCATGGAAAATTACCAATAGTATGAACACATTTAATGTATGCAAATCCCAATCTAATTATATTACAAGGACTTTAATTGTATAACAAGGATAATGGAGAGATAAAACCGTTATAGTAAACCTTATCCACAAGTTTTCAAGTTAATAGTATTGCTATCAACTAACAAAACCTTACGTAACACGAACTTATGACCTATGAGATTCAAATACAAACATGAAAACTAATGACCATAACAAGATCGATCATGATAACACTTATTAACAATCTTTAAACCCATGTATGAATTTAAACAAATGAGCACAAATAAGGATATATCACATCACTAAAAAGTAGAACTTTAAAAATGATGGGTCGCCAACCTCATATACTCTTCCTTGCATCATCATGTAATAATACAACTTAATATAAAAAAGTTAAACATCTGTCCGCGAACTCCTTCACCTTTGACCTAAATTCTTATCAAAACTCGAATCTGAATAAGAAACAACAAATCATCGGTTTCAATTTCCCCAAATTTATCCTCATAGGTACTGCAATTCTCTAGATTTCTTCTCGATTTCATTATCGTGGTGTTAATTTGATTTTGTTACACCTTTGGGTTTGTTTTAGTTCTATGTTAATATCTATCTCATTGCCAATACAATGTGGAGTAAAGTATGAGTTTTGCGGTTCCAGTTTTTCAAAGTTCACCCTAAAAACCCCTAAAATTTTACTTATTTCTAGGGTTGTACGAGTTTTAATACTCCACTCTTAATGTTATATGTGATATACTATTGTGTGTTTTAGGTGTTTATAATGCATAAATTCAGAATGTTTAAGAGAATATGGTCAATTATGAATGTTCATAATCTCATTTTATTGCTTTAAACATACAATACACAATAAATCAAATAACCACTTTGAACCAAGCATTAGAAAACCATGGAAAATTACTAAATTGTATGAACATAATTAATGTAAGCAAATCCCAATCTAGTTATATTGCATGGACCTAAATTAAATATCAAGAAACATAGAAACGTTATAGCAAACCTTATCTGCTGACTTGTAAGTCAATACCATCGCCATCAACTAACAAAATCTTACGTAGCCTCAACTTATATGAGATCCAAATACAAACACGAAACCTATTAACCACAACCACAAGAAGATTATATGCAACAAAACCTTCTTACCCATATCCGATTTTAAACAAACGAACATAAACAAACGAACAAAGAATACATCACTAGGGCTGCAAACAAACCGAACGAACACGAACAAGACCTTGTTCGTGTTCGCTTGTTATGAAATATATGTGTTCGCGAACCGTTAACGAACACTTGTCGAATAAGATTTTGTGTTCGTGTTCGTTTGTTAAGGAAATGAATTTGTTCGTGTTCGTATGTGTTTGTTTGTTAATTTTAGGCAACGAATAAAAACGAACGTTGACGAACACAAATGAGCGCAAAATAATGTTTATGAACACAAATGGAAACAAACGAATACAAACAATCGTTCGTGAACAGAATATATCATACACTCACACATATTAGCTATTTAATTTTTCGGAATTTTAAAGTATTTAAATAAATATATAGAAACCAAAAACACTACTGAACTATCGAACACAAACGAACACGTTACCGAACGTTCACGAACATAAACTAATGAACACGACCTCTGTTCATGTTTGTTCATTTAACTAAACGAACGAAATTTTTTGTTCGTATTTGCTTGTTTAATAAACGAACAAACACAAACAAAGCTCCCGCTAAACGATTCACGAATTATTCGCCAAACATTTGGTTCGTTTGCAGCCCTATACATCAGTGTCATTGAAAAGTAAAATTTAAGAAAAGAAAATGATGGGTCGGTCACAATCATGTTCCACAACATTGCCAAACCTCATATCATATCTATATGGGTCATGCTATTTACACACGGAGAAAATTATTTTCACACCCCAAAGCGCCGCGCTATGGCCAAAGCGGGGCGCTTTGGGGTAAAGTCAACAAACCAGAACTGAGTCTGTCAGGCTTTGTCGGTTGACTTTACATCAAAGCGCCGCGCTTTGGCCATAGAGCGGCGCTTTGGTTTTTTTTTTTTTTTTTTTTTTTGGGGGGGGGGGGGGGGCAAAACGCCCCTCTTAGGTCAAAGCGCAGCGCTTAGGGCCTTTTTTAAATTTTTTAAAATTGTTTTTAATTCACAAACGCGTCAATAATTGTCTAAATTTTACGTTTTTTCCATTATACATCATTTTTTAATATATATGGACTATACTGCAAGTTCCGGATCAAATCGGTTACGTGTGATGTCGTATTCCATTATATCGTATCATTTTGGTTTGAAAGCACAAGTACTCCTATGAGTAGTGTCATGTGTATCAGCCGCCTACCGTACATGTACATGACGTATTTTTTCATTAATTGTAGTATTATGATGTATATTGTCATTTTGGGTCGTACAAGTGCGTATTGAATCTGATTGGGTCGTGTCGGTGACATTCGGTTTTTAACGTGATGTAACGCATATACATTCGGTATTGAATCTAATGTGAACCAAACATGAATTGATTTAGTTTTTTTTTTTTTTTCAAATGGTAACTCTAAAATGTTAAATTGTAATGCAAGGTTAAAATTATAATTAGTTTATTTTATTAGTTAGAAATATATTATCTTATGTTGTATAGCCACCTATTTTCATCATCATGAGCAAGGACTTTCGCTCCTGTTTGTGAATAGTTGAATACAGATCAAAAAGAAACCCACCACAGTGAAAAAGATGATTATACAGAGCTGATATGAACCGTGCATGCTGGTTTTGATGTTACAGGTTTGACTTATTAAGGGACATCATCAAAAAGAAACCCACCACAGTGAAAAAGAAAACCCTCTTAGATATTTTAAACTAAAACCACATTTAAAATATAGTAAATGTAAAAAAAAACAAGTTCCAAGGCTTTTCCTTGAAATCATATACATGACGTATTTTTTATTAAATTCCAAGACCCATCCTCCCATGCTTTCTAGAACATTTTCATCGATTGGACTATGAATTTGATTATTTCTCCAATGAAGGAGTGTACTCTCTCATACAAGAGGCACATACTTGACCGGCCAATCACTTGTGAGCATCATCTGACTGGACCGACACGTGTCGAATAATGCCCCATGGTGGGGGCATTAAGGCATTATGTAAAAAAAATGTAAAATTTGAACTTAAACGTAGACCAGTCACCAGTCAAAAATACGCCCAAAATGTAAAAAAAAAAAAAAAAAAAAAAAAACCAAAGCGCCGAGCTTAGGCCAAAGCGGGGCGCTTTGAAAAAAAAAAAAAAACCAAAGCGCCCCTCTTTGGCCATAGCGGGGCGCTTTGATGTAAAGCAACAGACAAGGTCTGACCGCGTCAGTCCTTGTCGGTTGACTTTACACCAAAGCGCCCCGCTTTGGCCATAGCGGGGCGCTTTGAGTGTGCAAATAGACCAAGCGCGTGTGCGAATAGACCAGGCCTATCTATATATATACTCTCTTTCATGCGTCATCATGTAATAATAATAAAAATCCCGCTTGATATCAAATATTTGAGACACCTGTCTGTCACCTCCTTCACATTCCACCTAATTTCTTTTATCAATTTCGAATAATCGGTTTCAATTTCCCCAAATTCGCCATCAAAGGTACTGAATTTCTTCTGATTTCTCCTCAATTTCGATGTCAATTGGTGTTAATTTAATGTTAGAACACCTTTTTGCGTAATCAAGTTAGGGTTTGTGTTCAGTTCTTTGTTAATTTCCATCTCATTGTTGATAATGTTGTGGATTGAAGTGTGAATTTCGCGGTTTTTGAATCTAGGGTTTCAGGTTTGCAGAATTTGTGATAAAAGCCCTAAATTTTTGCTTCTTGTTAGGGTTTGCATGAGTTTTAGTACTTTTAATGTTGAATCTGTTGTGCGAATGTGTGTTTTAGGTGTTTATAATGGTGCATTAATGTTATCTATTGTGATTGAAGTATGAATTTTGAGATTTTTGAATCTAGGGTTTCAAGTTTGCAGAATTTGTGATAAAAAGCCCTAATTTGTTCGTTATTGTTAGGGTTTGTATGAGTTTTAGCACTTCTAGACCATGCGTAGTGGTAAGGGTGAATAATGCCCCACCCTTGGACGTTTTCCGCCATATGGCAGTCCAGTCAGCAAGGGGCATTATTGGGCGTTTTTCTAAAATGGGTGTAGTGGGGATGTGGGTATTATGTTAAAAAGGGGTGTAAAGAATTAAATAAAAAAAACTAACCAAAAAAGGGGATTGGCCAAGAAAAAGAGGGATGCATGTGATTGGCCAACAATTTGCCATTTTGGCGTGATTTAAAACACACTTTGGAGCTTTTTTTCGAAAATAACGCCGAAAAACGTCCAAGGGGGTGGGGCTTTGGCGTGTTCGGGCGTGTTTGGGGGCTTTTTTTGAAAAAATCACAACCACTACGGACGGTCTTAGTGATGAATGTGTTGTACTATTGTGTGTTTTAGGTGTTTATAATGGTACATTTAGTGTTTTTTTGGGATTGAAGTATGACAATTGAATCCAGGGTTCTTTTTAAAATTTGTACTAAAAAAGCTCTAAATTGTTACTTATTGTCAGGATTTGTGTAAGGTTTATGTCGTAAATGTTGAATGTGTTATACTATTGTGTGTTTTAGGTGTTTATTTTGTATGAGCTTCAACACTCTTAATGTTGAATGTGTTATACTATAGTATGTTTTAGGTGTTTATCATGGTACATTTATGTTTTCTGTTGGGATTTATTTATTGAAGTATGAATTTTGCAATTTTTGAATCTACAGTTTCAGTTTTTTTCAAAATTTGCCCTCAAAAAGCCCTAAATTGTTACTTAGAGGGTGTTTGGGATTACGTTTTGAAGTGATTATTTGATTATTGCGTTTGTAAAACATAAATAATCTAAAAAAGTGTTTGGATGAAAAAGTGATTATCTGCCTCCAAAACGCAGTTTTGGAGAAGCATGTACCTACATGCTTTTTCAAAACGCAGTTTTGAAAACGCAAATCTATTTTGAAAACGCATAATCTATTTTGAAAACGCAACACCAAACACCCCCTTATTGTTAGGGTTTGTATGAGTTTCAATACTTTTAATGATGAGTGTGTTCTACTATCAAGTGTTTTAGGTATTTATAATGGTACGTTTAATGTTGCATAATTCTAAGGTTTCTATGAGTTCCAATACTTTTAATGCTGAATATATTCTACTATTGTGTGTTTTCGGTGTTTATAATGGTACATTTAATGTTTTCTATCAGGATCGAAATTTGAAAATTAACATGTGATTCTATCGGGATCGGAATTTGAAAATTAACACGTGATTGATGTATTATAGGGCATAAATTACGGCATGGGTGGTAAGAAAGTGATTGCTATATGCCAGTTAGGGGGCACATTCAAGACTCTTTGTGACGGTTCATTGTCATATGATGGCGGTGAAGCTCATGCTATAGACATTGATGAGGATTCAAAGTACAATGATTTTTACATGGAGGTTGCAGAGATGTTTAGTTGTGTTCATAGCTGTATTTCTATAAAGTATTTTCTACCAGGAAATAGCAAGACGCTTATCACAATCTCCAATGACAAAGACCTTCAACGTATGATAAAGTTTCATGAAAATTCTAGCAGCATTGATGTGTATGTCATGGTAGAAGAAGTTGTTGCTCCGGATGTTTCCAACATGCCGGCCAGTAGGTAGTTTTCATAACCCTTTCTCGTTAAGGAAATATATGTGTTCATAAACTGTTTCTAAACGCTTACTGAACGAGATTTTATCTCGTGTTTGTTCGTTAAGAAAATGCACTTATTCGTGTTCTTTTGTTAATTTAGGTAACGAATTTTCATGAACACAAATAAACACAAACTAATGTTCATGAATACAGATGAAAACAAACGACCACAGACAAGTGTTCATGAACATAAAATATAATACATTCACACTTATTAAATATTTTATCTGTCGGAATTTTGAAATATTTAAATAAAATATAAAAACTAAAAAACACTAATGAACTATTGAACACAAACGAACACTTTACCGAACGTTCACGAACATAAATGAACGAACACGGCCTTTGTTCATGTTCGTTCGTTTAACTAAACGAACGAAATTTCTTGTTCCTGTTCATTCATTTATTAAACGAACAAACACCAATGAACTTCCCGCTGAAGGGTTAACGAACTGTTCGCTGAACGTTCGGTTCATTTGCAGCCCTAGTTACAAAACTCTTCTAACCCTATACTATTTAAGTGGATTAGGGGGATTTATACATTTCGAATGGACTTTTAACCACCATATCTTTTGCGTTAACCCATTTGACCTGTGAAAAATAGAACATAACCCGTTTAATCGGATTGAAATTTCTGCCTTTAAATACTAATCGTTTACTCACATTTGGTGTTGCAGGTCGAGTAGAACAACATTATCAGAAGCTGGAATTCTCGCTGACGCCACTCCATGTGTCTTGGATGATGACATGGACGAAATAAGTCCACGTGTTCTTCTAGATTCTACGTTTGACGTACCTGACGATCTCGCTAACGTTGACGAACACATTGTTAACGTCGACGGACACATCGCTATGGCTTCCGAGATCCCGCTCTCTATGTCTCTACCTCTTTCCGGTTCTTCTGAAGAAAAACACATGAAAGCCGCACAACAATGGCAGAACAACATTACAGGCGTAGGGCAGAGATTCAACAGTGTAAACGATTTCCGTGACGCCTTACGGAAATACTCAATCGTGCATCAATTCGCTTTTAAATATAAAAAGAACGATAGTCATCGCGTGACCGTACGATGCAAGGCCGAAGGTTGTCCATGGAGAATTCACGCATCGAGACTTTCGACAACACAATTAATATGTATTAAAAAGATGAATCCAATGCACACGTGTGAAGGATCGGTCGTGACAACGGGTCATCAAGCGACTAGAAGCTGGGTCGCGGGTGTTATTAAGGAAAAACTAAAAGTATCTCCGAATTACAAACCGAAAGATATCGTTACCGACATTAAAGAGCAATACGGAGTTCAGTTAAATTATTTCCAAGCGTGGCGTGGAAAAGAAATCGCGAAGGAACAGCTTCAAGGTTCGTATAAAGAAGCGTACGGTCAGTTGCCGTATTTTTGCGAGCAGATAATGGAGACGAATCCCGGAAGTCTTGCGACTTTCACTACTAAACCCGACTCAAGTTTCCACCGTTTGTTTGTATCATTTCACGCTTCGTTGTACGGTTTCCAACAGGGTTGCCGGCCGTTACTGTTTCTCGGTAGTGTACCGTTAAAGTCGAAATACCAAGGAACATTATTGGCTGCAACTGCGCCCGACGGAGACGATGACGTGTTTCCTGTTGCATTTGCTGTTGTGGATATGGTTTCCAATGATAACTGGCTTTGGTTTCTACAGCAACTCAAGGCTGCGTTGACCACATGTCACGGTTTGACTATTGTCGCTGACCGCGAAATGGGTCTAAAAGAGTCAATTTCCAACGTTTTTCAAGACGATAGCGTATACCATGCTTACTGCCTACAGTTTCTATCCGAACAACTTATTAGAGATTTAAAAGGACAATTTTCCCATGAAGTAAAACGTCTCATTATCGACGATTTTTACGCTGCAGCATACGCACCGCGACCCGAAGGTTTTCAAAAATGCATCGAAAGCATCAAAAGTATTTCACTCGAAGCTTACAATTGGGTTATCGAAAGTGAACCGTTACATTGGGCAAATGCGTTTTTTTCTGGTGCGAGATATAACCACATGACGTCGAATTTCGGTGAGATGTTTTACAGCTGGGCGTCAGAAGCTCATGAATTACCGATAACTCAAATGGTGGATACGATAAGAGGCAAGATAATGGAGTTAATTAACAATAGACGATTAGCTTCGAACCATTGGTTAACGAGGTTAACTCCGTTTAGAGAAGAGAGATTAGAAAAAGAAAGCATTAAAGTATGCGCACTTCAAGTATTTAACTCGGGTCCCACCGGAAACAAGTTTGAGGTTCGTGGTGATACTATCGAGGTTGTTGATATTAATAATTATGATTGTAGTTGTAAAGGGTGGCAGCTTACGGGGCTGCCTTGTTGTCACGCGATTGCAGTTATTGGTTGTCTTGGGCGGGACCCATATGATTACTGTGCTAGATATTTCACGTGTGAGAGCTATAGGTTAACTTATTCGGAGTCGGTGCATCCTATTCCAAGCGAGGAAAAGCCTTTGCAGAAAGAGTTCTCTCAGAGTATTGTGACGGTAACGCCGCCACCGACGCGGCGGCCGCCAGGGCGGCCACCGACGAAGAAACTTGGAATGCTGGAGGCGAATAAACGTCAACTTCAGTGCAGCAGATGCAAGTGCACAGGGCACAACAAGTCAACTTGCAAGGAGTTTATCTGAACGTGAGAATCGGGTAAGTACGTATATCCTTATAGCTTTCTTTAGATAGAATTATTGGCGCTATATAACACTTCGTCGTTTAACGTCAGAGTGTGGTTTATTCTGTGAAACACGTCACAAGTAGATTTTTTTTTACAAAAGGCAACTATAAACCGGACTAAATTTATTTTGATCTATATTTTTTTTAATCCTTGTTAATATGATTATGGTAGTCTGAAACTCTGAATCAATGAATTATAATTAGATTTATAGGTTGGACGATCCTCAAGATATGTAAACGTACCAAAAGTAAAGATTTGTGAACAATGTGTCTGGCTATCGGGTGACGTGTAATTTTGGACGATGACAACTCTTTTATGTTTGAACGATGACAAGATAAGCCCAATAAAAGAGAAGTGTAGAGATTGTGAAGCGGTTTTAGGCTTTTAGTATGAATTGAATCGAGAAGTTGTTTATGTTATTACCATCATAGTTGTTAATAGCGAATAGCGACAAGGGACCTATATGCTACATAGCGAATACCGACAAATAGCGACCGCTATTTTATATATAGCGAAACACTAGAAAAAGAATTTTGAAAATTTTTATATGTATATTATATCAAAATACCTTGGTATATTTGCTATTTTGCATGTATATTTAACAAAAACCTATAAATCCAGCTATGTTATAGCTATGTCTAATTGCTATTTACATAAAAAAAACTGTCGCTATTCACGCTATTGGTTGCTATGACCCAAATAGCGACACTTGGTCGCTTCGCTACATAGCACGCTATAGCGGTCGCTATAGCCGCTATTGACAACTATGATTACCATTGTGTGTGTTCCTTGATCCTAAAGTGTACATTACTGTTGAAATTTTGGTGACCGGATCTAGTAAGAAAAATAATCCTCAGACCCAAAAAAGGAAAATACAGACCCGAAAACGTGGTGATACCAATAAGCGCCTGTATTTACATAAGTAAAGGGTAAGGTGGAGGACCTTAAGGGTAAGATGGAGGACCTTATCGAGTCATATAAATTAATAAGGCGTTCTTTTTCTAGATAGTAAGCTTTATCGAATCATATAAATTAATAAGAGACATTTTTTTTCTAGATGGTACAGCTTACTAGGGATGAGCTTTTTTCCCAAATACCCGTACCTGTACCGATTTTAGGTATTCGATACATGTATCGGTACCCAGTTTTATTGATTTTGGTATTCAGTATCGGTACAGGTACGGGTAAAAAAGGGTATTGGTACTGAATTTTATATAGTTTTATAAAAGTTTTTTATATTATGTTTTATTTTGTATTATGTTACTTGTATCGATTTTACCTATTTGGTACCCGTATCGTATTCATACTCGTACCGATTTTACCTATTTGGTAATCGTATTGTATTAGTACTCGTGCCCATAGTTATCGATAGCGGCCATAGCGACCGCTATCGCGAATAGCGTGGCGAGGCGAGACATGGTCGCTATATGCTGAATAGCGCCGAATAGCGTGAAAATAGCGGATTCCGACGAAGACTTCCGGCCGGAAACCTGCAATTTCTGCCGGAAACTTGCTGGAAACTATGAAGAAGAAGAGAAGAGCGGCTGCGTTTTTGTTTTTGTTGCTCCGGCCGGAAACCTGCAATTTCTGTCGCTGGGGAAACTTGCTGGAAACTATGAAGAAGAAGAGAAGAGCGGCTGCTGCGTTTTTGTGTCTTTTTAGGGTTTAATAAGTTTATGGATTTTAATATTTAACCCCTCTATCTTTCATTAGGTTACATTTAGTAATTAAAACTTTAAAAAATTTACATAAAAGTGTAAAATTAGTTTGTGTATTTTAACATTTAACCCCCCCTATTTTCACTAGCTTACATTTGGTCCTTAAACTTATAAATTTATACATAAAAAGTATAAAACTAACGTTATATATAAAAAAAAAAGTTATGTAGATAGCTATATTTTATTTCTTAAATTTTTTACTACCTTATCGCTAAACACGAAATAGCGGGCGCTATTTCATCGCTATCGCTACGTAGCATATAGGTACGTTGTCGCTATTCGCTATCGATAACTATGCTCGTGCCAATTTTACCTATTTCTTACATGTACGAGTGCTAAAAAATAAAATTGAAACAAAGTGGTACCAAAGCGGGTACCGTACCAATATATTCAGCACGGTATTTGGTACCCAGTTTTGTTCAAATTCAGTATTGGTATTTTCGGTATCAATACGAGTACGGGTACTATACCAATCCCATCCCTACAGCTTATTCGAATTAGAGGTGGCAAAACAGCCGGGTTGGATGTTTCAAAATGTGTTCGGGTTGAAAAGTGATGTTTTAAGTAGGGTTGGATCACGTGGAGTTAGGTTGACTCGCAAACATATTATGTCCGTATTCTCTTTATTTTATAAATAGTGATTTAATTTTAATAAATTTAACAATTTAGGAAACTGTAAGTTGTGACCATGAAATATCAACTTGCCCGTTTGACACATTTGATCAGTTTCTCTTTTAGTTTTTTTTTATTTCACCCGTTGAAGATTAACCATCATCATCCACACTGACCCAAATATAGGGGATCAAAATTTCTACCGCTAGGCCACCAATGTTGCTGCCACTGAATAATTCATATATGTGTTGTGTATGTATAATTGTGAGGTTATTTTATATCAAGAATACTAATTTCAGCTTCGTCACCTTTCTGACAGGAGGAATACAATGCACTGCTGAGTTTCTTCAAGACTTTGTTAGTTTTATTTTCTAGTGAGAATAAATTGTAGGAGAATCAATTAGCAAGGATGGTTGTACAGTTTATCTGCAGATATAAATAAGCAAGAAACAGATGGGGTTTTTTTTTAATACTTTTCGTTACCTAAACGGATAAAAAAGGTTATAATAACCAAAAGCAGATATCGAAACAGCCAGTCAAAACGCTTATGATTATCATAAAGACGGTTCCATGAATTTGTATCGCCAAGCGGTTTATGGTACTTCATCACAGTCGCAACTCACAAACCATAGAATTGAAAGGGCATATGGCGTTCTATGGAACGTACCATAGAATTGAAAGGGCATATGGTGTTCTGTGGAACATACTTATTGAATGCCGTTGTTACATGAGAAATTGAAGTCGACTAATACGTCATCCGACTTTCCATGACCTACTTGTCGTAGGCACTCCTTCGCCACCACCATCGTTGCCTCCATCTCCATCACCATAGTTGACGCCACCACCATCCTGCCTCCATCTCCATCACTATTGTTGACACCACCACCACCATCACGCCACCACCATCGTTGTCGCCATCTACATCACTATAGTTGATACCACCGCCACCATACCCAAATTTAATGATATATTACTTTTGCATGAACACTGCTAGATATTATAAATTATAAAATTATAAAATATATTAATTTCTAACATGTTGAACAATAGTATAGTTTCATCGTTTTAAGTTTTGGCACAAAAAAATTTCACTTTTACTTTTTAACTAAATGTCAAAATGGAAGCTTTGAGAATTTGAAAGCTAAATGGTTAATGGAAAAGTTTGACTACAAAATCATATGAAAATTACCCAATTTTTTATACTATTTTTTATTCGACCATTATCATTTGTATTTCATTAAAACTCCTAAGTTATTTGTATTTTTAAAAAGTTCAAAATCAATGGATGTTCAAATAATTAATAATTAGAGAAAATTAAAAAGAAAACATTGTTAATCAAAAACTTTCTAATATATATCACTTTTCAATTGTTTTGAAAATAGTATGTGCTTTGTCAGCCGTCTTAGTCACGTCGAAAAGAGTGTAGTTTAGTTGTCTCAATCGTCTTGCATTGCAACATGATTCTTTTTATCTATGTTTTGATAAAAACTAATTTCAAAATCGGACGAGACAAATATCATTTTTTCATAACTTCGATAGAGCTATAGAGTATCTTTTTTATATCGTAACTCGTAAGTTGTAGCGAATTGATACCATCCAAACAACATTCGTACCATGTAGATTCCGATCAAACACGATATTCACTTTTATAGTTTTCGATCAATGTAAACACCGGTTGATATCTTTTTTTTGGCATATCATAATTCTATTTTTAGTTTTTTCTGTTATTATAATGAGCATCAGTGTCGTAATAAACTGAATTAATATCGACCGAATTCCCGCCGCAACGCGCAAGGGTGTTTTACTAGTTTTATTTACAATTAACATCACCCCTACTATAAATAATATAACTTTCTAGGGTGGAGATACAATAGGATGTTTATTTGGCTAGAAAGGCTAAGAAGTGATCTTGACCATCCATTTAGTTAATCAAGGGCTAAGATTAAATGATGGAAATTGAAAGGAAGAAAAGAGGCGCGTGAGTTTCTTTAGGGGCATTCTAGTCAATCCAAACCAATTGTTAGGTCCAGAGTTTTAAGCTTATCTTTATTACGAGTCTTTTATGTTTATTTGTTTTAAATTATGTCTTGGGCTTGGGCTAGGCCATGTGGATCAATGGGGTAGAGGCTCCTATAAATAGTCATGTCTAGTTTATTTGTAGTAGAGCTTTCCCATTCTTGTAATGATGTAGCCCCAAATAGAGAGCCTTGTACCAGACAATCCTAGAGATTGTGTGCAAGGTTCTCGGAGATCGTACCAGACAGTTCTTGAGACTGTGTGCGATCTAAGCAGCGACACTGAGTTCGTTAATAAAATATTTCTTTTTGTTCTTGCCGGTTTGATCTTACTTTCCGCATTCGATTGAACCGTCGAGTGATGTCACGGGTTTTTCGGGACTAACAAGTGGTATCAGAGCCATTGAAGTCTTTCAAAGGCTCGGTTTTGATGTCACTCGAAGAACAAGAAGAAACTTTGCACAAGTGTCGGGGAATGTGTGTTCGTAAATGGAAAGAGACCTCGTTTTCATTGAAATCTAGTAGTTATTCACAGATCTGAAAATTTTAAGATCTGGTACAGTTTTGGTCGAAGGACAAAAGTGACCGGAGAAAAGGGTGCACGATGGTGTTTGTGGTAGTTTATGGAGGACACTGATAGCAGATGGATGGTAGATGAAGAAGATGAACGGATTTTCGGAGAAGTGTGATGTAAAATGATGAAGAACGATGACAGAACAGTTGATGATGATGTATGATTGAGGTGAACGCCGATGGTTGTTATCGGCGACGGAGTTTGAAGACGAACAGCGGTGTATGTGACGATGATGACGGAGATGAAGTTGCGGTGAACGATGATGTTTATGACTGGAGGTTCGAGTGACAGTGACAAGAGATGAAGACGAGGACAAAGGAGATCGGAGGTGGTGGTCGTGGAGGCCCGACGAGGGTGCACGGTGGTGTTCTTGTTCTTCTGTTCGGTGGTCTTGTCTACAGCTGAGACGTTCAAGATGCCGTTCAAGAGGGCTTTTGTTGACTCTCCTGTCATGGTGAAGATGAATGGTTATGGTGCACGGTGGTTCGAAATGAACGATGTCGGAGAGGATGATCGGAGAAGGTAACTGTGATGATTTTCCGAGTTCCAGGTTTTTGGTGTCCGTCGGAGTTGCAGCTAATTGTTCGGTGTTCGGAGAAGAAAGGTTGTTGGCCGGAAGTGGAGAAGGGTGGCGGCAGATGGTTGTTTACGATGGCTGGATGATGACGTCAGGATGATGCAGCAAGGAACATTCTTTGACGGCTGCACATGTTGTCACATCAGGTAATTTAAAAAACCCTAATAGATGTGAACCGTCAGATGGAAGAAAGGAATAAACGGTTGAGATTGCACGCATGTTATCGGCTGTCAAAAAGTTGCAGCTACGGTGTGTTCCCGAGTTAAAAATCCCTCCCCTTCCCTCCCCTCCATGCCTTTCCAAATTGGAAAGACTATTTTCAGGCAAAAAAAACCCCCATTTTCCCTCCCCTCCCCTCCCCCTGTTAAGTGGATCTCTGGAACACAGCCCTAGGGTCTCGCATAAGCCTTTGCATGGGCTAGAGTTGGCCCAATGATTGGCAAATCATTCTGCTTTCTAAAATTCTGGGCTCACTTAAAGGATGCTGATGGCAGCTGATTCATGTTGGGCCCTACAATGGTCTTTGGGCCACGCATGGAGATACCATCAAATATCATTATCAGCAAACATCATCTGACATCATCAGTTATATAACCATCTCGGACTGAAATGTGATCATCTCGAATTAGATACTTTGTCCGACATAATCATCAGCTCATAAATATCATTATATCATCTCTGTTTCAAGGTAAAGTTAAATCATCAGCTCACCATCATCATTTCATATTCGAGATTATATCAAAAGTCCATCCGAAATAACAATTTAATCCGAGATAATATACGATTTCATCCGACATAGATTCAACCTTCAACCGTGATACGTTTATGGGCTCGTTTACTGCTGGGCCACTAAAGGAGAAGACCCAAGGTTGGAGATCGTCTAAACCGTAATAAAGAGAGCATAAAACTAGGGGGAGATTGTTAGGTCCAGAGTTTTATGCTTATCTTTATTACGTTTATTTATGTTTATTGGGTTTAGATTAGGACTTGGGCTTGGGCTAGGCCATGTGGGCCAATGGGGTAGAGGCTCCTATATATAGTCTTGTCTAGATTATTAGGGTAGAGCTCTCATTTGTGTAATCATGTAATCCCCAAAAGGAGAACCTTGTACCCGACAATCCTAGAGATTGTGTGCAAGGTTCTCGGAGATCGTACCAGACAGTCTTCGAGACTGTGTGCGATCTAAGCAGCGACACTAAGTTCTGTAATGAAAGATTTCTTTTTGTTCTTGTCGGTTTGATCTTACATTCCGCGTTCGATTGAACCGTTGAGTGATATCACGGGTTTTTCGGGACTAACAAGTGGTATCAGAGCCACTGAAGTCTTTCAAAGGCTCGGTTTTGATATCACTCGGAAAACAAAAAGAAGGTTTTGCACAGTGTCCGGGATGTGTATTCGTCAAAGAAGTGTTACGGTGGTGGTGGTGGCTTTTCGGTTACGAGCGGTGTACGGTGATCGGTTTTTGTAGGTTGAACAGTGGATGACGGTGAAGATGGTTCAGCAAATAGAGGTGGCGACTGTTTCTGTGGGAGGTGGAGAGGCTGGATGTCGTCGGAGATGAGAAGAGTGATCGGAAAATGGCGGTGGTCGGCAACGATGATGACGATGGATGACAATCGCCAGAGACGGAGAAGAAATTGTAACAGAGATCAGTGGTCGCCGGACGTAACAACAACAGCGATCAGTGGTCGTCGAAGGGAGTTGGAGAATGGTGAAGATGATGAGACGATGAACGGAGAGGGCGAACTGATGATGACGAACGTCGGTGTTGGAGGTGATAAACTTGCAGGTCGCCGGAGTAGTTATAGATGCTGACTAAAGACGACGGTGGTGATGATAAAAACGTTGATGTACATGTTGGTGATGTACGGCGGTGGTTGTCCGAAGATCGGAGTTCACGTCGGAGATTATGGAGGTTTTATGTATCTCGAATCGGAACTTGTATCACGGATTAAACGATGATGATCACGGATGATCTCGTATTAAACGAGATCTTATCTCGGATGTGTTGAGCGAAGATCTCGGACGAAATATGCAGAATGTACGTATGGCTATGTTGAAGATGATGATGTCACTGTATCATCAGCAAAGAATGTTGGGTAATAATTGATGGCAGCTGTGCACATGATGTCTCATCATGGTCAAAAACCCTAACAATTATTAGCCATTAGATGGGGATGCCTGATCAATGGTCACAAATGAAAATTGCAAATTGTGTGGTGGAACCAACATGTGCAGCCAAGAATGAATTGTTTTCGGTGCAGAAATCTTGTGGGGACCATTGGTGATGTTGTATTGGATAGGAATTTCTGTTGGGCTTAACAATGAACAAGCCCAGTGCAGAATATTGTGGATCAGAATGTTTGAAAGCAACTAAAGTGTGTCGCATACATCTCTTGGCATGTTGGTCCATTTTTGGTCTTGCTCTCAAAGTAGCAGGTATGCTAACTGGATTTATGAACTTGGGCAGTTGATTAAGGTGCATTGTTTTATGGGCCACACAATTAATTCTCATATTTCGAAAATGGGTGACGGTTGGGCCCCATTAAATGAGTATATGGTAATTTTTGTTTTCGGGCAACGAATGAAGTTCCACATTTTGAATCATTTTTATTCGGGACCAACAAGGTGTTTTTGTGCGACTTGAATACCAGACGGATCACTTTGAATCCGTGTGTTCTTATTAGTGAATCAATACACTTGCATCCGTGATCTCCGTCTTTTGTCCGACATCATTCATTATTATCATAGCTTATCCGACATCATCCAAGATATGTTGATGGGCTCGTTCACTGCTGGGCCACTAAAGGAGAATACCCAAGATTGGAGATTATCTAAACTGTAATAAAGAGAGCATAAAACTAGGGGGAGATTGTTAGGTCCAGAGTTTTAAGCTTATCTTTATTACGAGTCTTTTATGTTTATTTGTTTTAAATTATGTCTTGGGCTTGGGCTAGGCCATGTGGATCAATGGGGTAGAGGCTCCTATAAATAGTCATGTCTAGTTTATTTGTAGTAGAGCTTTCCCATTCTTGTAATGATGTAACCCCAAATAGAGAGCCTTGTACCAGACAATCCTAGAGATTGTGTGCAAGGTTCTCGGAGATCGTACCAGACAGTTCTTGAGACTGTGTGTGATCTAAGCAGCGACACTGAGTTCGTTAATAAAATATTTCTTTTTGTTCTTGCCAGTTTGATCTTACTTTCCGCATTCGATTGAACCGTCGAGTGATGTCACGGGTTTTTCGGGACTAACACCAATAGTTTCTCTCTCCTCCAATTCCCCCCCCCCCCCTCCCCCCATTTTTTAAATGTTAATAACTCTTTCATACGACATTATTTTTTATAAAAATTGCACCAAAAAACGAGCGTTTTTTATCTTTAAAACGGGTATACTATTGCTATATTTTCGATTTTTTTTTTAAAACCCAGTTGCGTAAAACGCAATGGAGAAAACCCAGTTGCGTGAAAAAACGTAAAAAATGACTTTTTCTAAAACGCAACGCACCAAAACACAAAGAAATGTCTTATTTCTAAAACGCAATGGCCAGAAAACACTTAAAAATGTCTTATTTCTAAAACGCAATGCCTAGAAAACACATAAAAATGTTTTATTTCTAAAACGCAATGGCCTAAAAACACAAAAGAAACTGCCTCTCTAAAACGCAATGAAGTGAATACACATAAAAATGTGTTTACCTAAAACGCAATGAGTAAAAACACTTCAAAAATGTTTTATTTCTAAAATGCAATGACCAGAAACAGTCTAAAACGCAATGACCAGAAACTATTGTTCACAGAACCAGAAACTATTGTTCACAGAACCAGAATTTGTCTAAAACGCAATGACCAGAACCTGTTGTTCACAGAACCAGAAACACTGTCTACGAATGCAGTTTTGTATGTGAATTGTCTGAACCAGAAAGCAGGAGATAAAAAACTGTCTACGAATGCAGTTTTTTTTAGGCAATTTACAGAAAATTAAATTTTCTAATGCATTTTTATTAAAGCTCAACCCCAGCCAGGGGCTCTGCCCCTTGGACCCCGCCAGGGGCTGCCGTCCCTTGAACCCCGCCAGGCCAGGGGCTGCCGCCCCTTGGACTCTGCTACCAGCGGCGCTGCCCCCGGACCCCCGCCAAGATCGTAAAACGCAACGACTAAATCAAAAACCCAGATCATAAAACTGAAATTAAAGAATTTCTTACATGGATCGAAGCCGATTTCTTCAACGATTGACGAAATTTGAATGATAGAAACACTTATCAGCGATCGAATCGAACGGATCGAGTGATTATCTTCAAAATCATGAGGAAAAAACGAGATTTTGTATGAAATTAAACTGGGTTTTCTTAAAAAAAAGCTGAAGAACACGTTGATCGGGTGTTTGAATCATTGATTGTTGACGAAAATCGCACTATAATGTAGTGATTATTGTGATAGAAAGTGAAGAAAAGGTTGAAGATGGTGGGTTTTGAAGTTACTGGGGAGAAGAAGGAAGAAGAAAGGATACGATTGACTAAAATACATTTGCTCTTTATTTTAAATGTTGCCACATGTCATAATCCTATTGCTTCCTATCCTTCATAGCCAAAATAAACTTCCTATTTGATCTTTTCCCTACGTTTCTAACCAATTTAATTGGATTTCTCTCTGATAACTTACAATCATTAACTTTTAATTAATTTCATTTCATGATCATTTTTTTTAAAGTTGAATACATAATTAGGTTTACTTTTTTCTTTTGCATTCTAGCATTAGTTTCGTTGATAAAAAAAATTTGTGTTCAAAACGGAGTCTTTTTTTAAATTGTAAGTTGTAACCTATACCAGTTCTGCTACCCTACCAGTACCATGAGTACCATGACGAACCAAAGCCACACTGACCTAATCCTCACAGGAAAACCCGAGCAATCCCACTAGTTTGATACATATGAGACATCTTACATGCCATCATTGAAATTATATCCTATCTTTGAAATTAATATCCTGATATTTGTAGAGTAAATTGTTATTTTAGTCCTTAGAATTTGACCAAAAAATATTACTTTAGTCTAAACACATTTTTTTCATCTGTTTGAGGTTTCTAATTCAGTCATTTTAATCACTCCACCCAAAAAAGTCAATATATTAAGGCTATTTTTGTCAATTTATATTTTTCTTTTTCATTTTTGTCATTTTCATCCAATCCCTTTAACATATTTCTTATATATAACTCTCTGCTCATCAGTGAACTCGCTATAATCACTGGCGAATTCAACATATTCAAAATCAACATCTGGGTTTCGCCGGTGCTGCTCTGTGGATCCATAGAAAACAACAATCGATTAAAACTCTAATCGCAAAAAATGAACCGCAAATGTATAATTTTAAAATTTACACACATTTTGAAAGTGATACTATTTGATTGTAATGGTTGTGATGATTTTTAATTATATATGTGAGGCCACATGGTATTATTTTTGCAACAGACAAATCACATTCACATTTCATGAGAAATCGCATATTTTAATGCACTAGATGATGAATTTCGCACATATTATAAGAACATCTCATGATTTGAATAATTTCGCAACAGAAAACGCATGTTGTGCTAATTTTTTTATTGAATATCTCATGGGAAATCACATATTATAAGAACCTGAACATTACTTTCACATTAATTTCACATGTTTTTGAGACACACACATCAGATGTAATGATGATGCATTAGATGTGAATTTCGCATCAATTGAATGATAAAATCGCATGTTGTGTTTTATGTGGTGAAATCGCATGGGGGGATGAAATCGCATGGAGGGATGAAATCGCACGAGGGATGAAGATCTGACGGTTGGGGTTATCGCGTACGCAATGTACGATAAGCCATTTTGTACGTTAACCGGCCTATATATATAAAGTGTATCGTACAAAATGGCTTAACGTACGCTACGTACGCCATGTGAAATCGCATGTGATAATTTTGATGAAATCGCATGTTGGTTTTTTGTAACAATTTCGCATGTGATAATTTTGATGAAATCGAATGTTGGTTTTTTTGTAACAATTTCGCATGTGGTAATTTTGATGAAATCGCATGTTAAAAAACCAACATGCGAAATTGTTACAAAAAAACAACATGCGATTTCAATGTGGGATGAAGATCTGATGGCTGAGATGATCGCGTACGTAATGTAGGATAAGAGCTCTTGTACGTTAACCTAACTATATATATATATATATATATGGAGAAGATCATGCGAGAACCACCTCTTATTGCGAGAACCGCGAGAACCAATGTGAACACACCAAAAATGCCTAAAAATAGCTAAAAATCACACAAAAATTTTTTTTTTTGATTTTTTTAATATTTTTTAGGTTAAAATCGCTACTTTTCGAACAAAAAAAAAAAAAAAAAAAAAAATTTTTTTAAATTTTTTTTTTTTTTTTTTTTTGCTTCGAAAAGTAGCGATTTTAACCTAAAAAATATTAAAAAAATCAAAAAAAAAATTTTGGATTTTTTGTTTGATTTTTTTAGGTTTTTTGGGGGTTTAGTTTTTAGCATTTTAGCTTGGGGGTGGGGGGGTGGGGGGGGGGGGGTTTAGGTTTTTGGGGGTTGGGGGAGGGGGGTTTAGGCTTTTTTTTTGGGGGGGGGGGGGTTAGGTTTTTTTTAGGTTTTTTTAGCTTGGGGGGGGGGGGGGGGTTTAGGTTTTTGGGTGGGGGGGTGGGGGTTAGGTTTTTTTAGGTTTTTTTTAGCTATTTTAGGTTGTGTTCACATTGGTTCTCATGGTTCTCACAATAAGGGTGGTTCTCGCATGAGCCCCTCCCTATATATATATATATATAGGGAGCCGCTAAAATGAAAACCAACCCTAGTTGTGAGAATTGTGAGAACCACTCTCCACCAATCAGATTATGCCAACCAAAAGGGTATTTAGGTAATTTACTTTATATATCACTTTCAATGTAAGTCTGTCTTGTCTCTTTATTATAGTCATTTCCATCTCACTATCTATCTTCATTTCATTTTTGAAACTCTCATAGCATCTCTCTCTTCATCTCTGATGAAGATGAAGATATCATCATCTTCATCATCTTCAGCTTATGAACACCGCCATCGTCATCTTCAGCTTATGAACACCATCGGCACCACACCCACACCGGCGACCCCCAAACACCACCGTCTCCCACCTCCACCTCCACCCAAACTCTAAAATGTCTTCCACCTACACCCTTCTTAAACACCACAACAACCCCCACACCAGTTTCAATCGCCAGAGTTTCAGTCGCCGGAGACGACCGTGGTGAAGGGCGGGTTGTGGTGGTGGGTTTGATGGCGACAGAGTTTTAATCGCCGGAGTTTCAGTCGCCGGCGTTTCAATCGTTGTAGGCGACGGGCGGGTTATGGTGGTGGGTTTTGACGGCGACGGCGGTGAGGGTGCCGATGAGGATTGACGGCGACGATGGTGTTTGGTTAGCTCTGTTTCTCTGTGACCTTTTATCAAACACCTTTTGTGATATTGGTATGCACGTTCATCTTGTTTACACATTTGGGTGTTTGGTTAGCTCTGTTTCTCTTAGACAATTTTAATGGGTCTTGTTGGTTGAACTTATTTGACTAGTTGACTACTGCAAGTGTTATACTTGCATTTTTAATGGGTCTTGTTGTTCTTCATGCTTCACTTCAGTTGCACATGTTTTAGTAAAACTGTACACTTAGATCTGTGTGATTCACCATTGAACATATGTACCTTTGTTGATCTTTGGTTATTTTAGTTACAAAAGCAAGTGATTTGACCAAAATGAGGTTAATAGAAGATAAGGGTTGTTTAAATCATGTCTCTTACGAGACGTCAGGTGGCGGCAACGGTGGCGGTCACCGGACGGCGAAAAGAATCACTCGAAGAGTTGGATTGGGCAATGGTGATATGGAAAAAAACGTATATTTTGATGACGAAGGCACGACAAGTATGGTGGAAAGTAGGTTTTTGAATCAGCAACCCCAATTTGCAGCCTTTGATTATCGGTAAATCTGAGCCAAACCCCGTTTTTTTTCAAGAATCCACTCATTGTTTTGATTTTTGTTGTTGGTTTTTTATATTTTTTTCCCTGTCGATGATGATAACAATCTACCTGAGACACCTACCGAGTTGCGATTTTTGGGTGCATTCGTTTTGTGTAAAAAAGTTTTTGTAAAAAAAAGTTAAAACAGTAAACTTTTTAACGTAAAACGCAAACTTTTTAACGTAAAACATAAAACGTAAAGTTTTTAACGTAAAACGTAAACTTTTTAACATAAAACGTAAGCTTTTTAACGTAAAACGTAAGCTTTTTAACGTAAAATGTAAACTTGTTAACGTAAAACGTAAACTTGTTAACGTAAAACGTAAACTTTGTTTTTGTTAAAAATCTGAATTTAAAATGGTTTTTAATAAAAAAATATATTTAAAAAAACAACTTATTAATATAATAATACAAAAACAAGAAATAAAAAATAATAAAGACAAAAAGACACAAAATAGTAATTTAACTAAACTGCCCTTTTGCATTAAAATATTATGAACATAATAAGACAAAAAGTATTTAATATTATTTTTAACTACTTTTAATCTTGTCCATCCATCTTGAAGATCTAATGGTTGTAAAGTGGTTCTCTCGGTTCTCACAATTGGGGATGATTTTCATTTTAGCGGCCCCCTATATATATATATATATAGGGATGGGTTAAAATGAAAACCACCACCAGTTACGTAAACCGTAGGAATCACTTTTCTACCTTTGATCTTTTGAGATAGACGGGCCAGATTAAAAGTAATTTTATCTAATATTTAATTCTTTTTGTCTTATTATATTTTTAGTATTTTATTGTCATATGGGTAATTTCGTCAATTTGCTTTTTTTTTGTCTTATATGTTATTAATATTTTAATATTTGGTTTTGTCTTATTTGTTTTTTTACAAATCAGATTTTACGTCCCGTTTTTTCGCCCCGTTTTTTACGCCCTGTTTTTTTACGCCGAGTTTTTCTACGCCCAGTTTTTTTCCGCCCTGTTTTTTTACGCCAGAAACATTTTTTTACCAAAAACTTTTTTTACGGAAAACTTTTTTTTACGAAACAAATTATTTAACAAAAACTTTTTTTCCGAACAATTTTTTTTACAAATTTTTTTTTACGAAAACTTTTATGGTTTTAAACTCTTTTTACGCCAATTTTTTTACGGTTTTAACTTTTTTACAAAAAAAACATATTTTTTGCAAAAAAACATATTTTTTTAGATTTTTTTACAAAAAAAAAAAACAAATTTTTTTTTCGGGTTAATATTTTTTTACAAAAAAAAAAATAACGCCAAAACAAAAAATATTTTACAAAAACTTTTTACAATTTTTTTTACAAAAAAAATTAAGCCAAACATTTTTTTACGCCCCGACCCTGATTTCGGGTTTACGAAATTTGAGAATCTTAACAAACAAACTCACCCAAAAATTGCAACTCCAGTAGGTGTTTTAGATAAGTTGAACTTATCATCATCGAATTAAAAAAATATATAAAAACCAACAACAAAAATCAAAACAATGCGTGGATCTTGAAAACGGGGTTTGACTCAAAGTTTCCAATAATCAAGGCTGCAAAGTGGAATTGCAGGTTCAAGAACCTATCATCCACCATCCTTTCCGTGCCATCGTCATCAATTGTCCGAAAAATTGTTTCGAACTATCATTGCCAACTCAACCCAATATCAAAAACACAAATCAATCCAAGATCCAAATAAAAGCAACTCACTATATGTAACACACAAAA
Source organism: Helianthus tuberosus (assembly GCA_030545235.1). Taxonomy (NCBI): domain Eukaryota; kingdom Viridiplantae; phylum Streptophyta; class Magnoliopsida; order Asterales; family Asteraceae; genus Helianthus; species Helianthus tuberosus. The sequence continues at coordinate 60,752,345 of CM060400.1, forward strand.
ACCAACAGAATCCAAGCTTACTCGAAAAACAACTAAAACAGAATCAAGATGGTTCAAGATTTAAAAAACTAAGCAGAATCAAGATCAACAACCGGAGTCCCAGCTTACACAAATAAAAAAACTAACCATAATCAAGATGGCTACAAATCTATTATTAAAAACACCCATGTGAGATTTTTACCAAAACTACACTTCAAAAAGCATTCAAATCCCCCCATAAACACCCTCTTACAGATCATTAGAAATCTCCTCAGCAAAATCAACGAAAAATCACCATCAAGAACACAAAAACCCTTTACAGATCATTCATCCACCTTCACCTCTCCCTTTCACCTGGACCCCCATCGATTCCCACTTCACAACCCCTTCACCCACCCCTTCACCCATCATTCAGCGCCACCACCGCCTTCGACACACCGCTGCCCCTAACCCACCACAACAACCACCCCTGCACCCATCATTTACCGCCACCACCGCCTCTGAAAAACGTCGTCGTATCACCGTCGAAACCCCAAATCATCGATGAGACAGAGAGTGTGAAGTGATGGAGGTGGTGTTCGGAGTGTATCTCCGTTGATGGTCGTGATCTCCGGTGACGGTGGCGGAGGATACAAAGGTTTTGATTTTGGTGAGCAGAGTTTTGATTTTGGTGAGAGGGGCCATGGTGGTGGATGAGACAGAGAGTACGAAGTGATAGAGGTGGTGGTCGAAGTGTGATATCCGTTAACGGTGGCGGAGGAGACGGTGGTCGGAGTGTATCTCCGTTGATGGTGGTGAACGATTTCAATAGAGAGAGATGAGAGATGAGGGGTTTCTTTTGAGTTGCGTGAAGAGATAAAAAAATATGAAGACTTTAAAACAGACGGAGACAGAGATAGATATGACATTTTGAGTAAATTACCAAAATAACCTTTAGGTTTTAAAATAATAGTGTGTAGGTGTGGCACCTGCGGAAAATCCACAGTCATCTTGATTTAACATCCTGCCGCTTTGGATTACATGTCAAATTTCGGGACGAAATTTCTTTCAAGTTGGGGATGATATGACAACCAGAGATTTCAAGGCCTGTTTTACAATTTGATTTACGTGGCGTCATGTGTAGTTTAGTGGAATGATTAATTTTTTATGTGTTATGTTTGGTTGTTAAATGTGTAGTGTTAATTATAATCTGGGTTAAGATTTAATAATAGGAATTCTTCACCAAAAGTTCTTTTTGACGAAAAATGGGGGGGGGGGTCTTTCGCCACTCGCATCGACGAAGAAGGAACCTTCGTCGAAGAAGGTACTTCGTCGAAAAAGGGGGCCTCGGCCCAAACGACCTTGCAAGCCCAAGCCTAGAAATTCCCATATACGCATATTTGTAGCGATACGCATAATATTGGAGGTTTTTAGAAACCTAGTCAAACCCTAAGCACCTCTCTTCTGCCTCGCAAACTCGACGGTTGAATCCGATCATTGAAGCCTCTACGTGTCGATCGAACCAGCCTACTCGGCTTCTCGGTTAGTGTTTAATCCATGTTAGTTGTCGTAGTCTACATGTGTTGATTGTTGTGATTACAAGCGTTGATTGTTGTGATTACATGCGTTGTTTGTTATGATTACATGTGATGACTGTTCTGATTACCTGTGATGATTGTTATGATTAGATATGATGATTTGGGATTTCATATTAGTAGGTTTATGAATTGGTAATAAGACCCTGGCAATGATTATTAATATGTTGATTGATTGGTTAAAGGGGATTCATAATCTGAACCACCTGAGAACGAGGACGTTAGCGGCTGGGTTGGGATGATAACAACAAAAGATTAGACTTGTGTTAATTCATGACAATGTGTTAACAATATTAGTGTTAATGATGAACATCGATTAGGGTTTGATGAACTGGTAAAAATAAAAACAGAAATACTATTGTTTGATCCGATGAGCATGCCAAAGATTTAGTAACTGATGATGCCTGATTAATGGGGATTGTAACCGACTGTCTGATAGGGGTGACGAAGGATTGTTCCCGACGAAAGACTTAGGTCGACGAACCACCTGGTATTTCATCGAGAGGTTCATGACGAATCTCTAGGATCTTTCGCCGTACTTGTCGACGACGAAAAATGGTTTTTCGCCATATGAGTACTTCGTCATAATCATGTTCGGCGAAGAATGGTTCTTCGCCGCAAGGGTTCTTCGTCGTACAAGTAGACAGTACGGTATACAGTTTAAGGTGGATGTGGGGACGAATACTTGTGTTTACAAATACTAGTAGTTGCATGATATCAATATTGTTAAGAATGAGAAACCTGAGTGGTTTTGTGTGGATAGAACATGCATCTGTTATGTATTGATTTGTGACATTCACATGTGATTTGATACTTCGCCCCGTCTGTTATGTTATTAAGATACATGAGTTGTGATTTTCTGTTGGTGGCATCATAGAAATGATTAACTGAATATGAGTGTTTTGATTTGGACTCATGTGGTAGTCAATCCATCTGTTATAAGTTATGGTGATAAGTGAGTACTCGATGTGCAACATAAGGTGATCTTGTGAGAGATGTAAACGGTGTACTTGATTGATTGTAAAAACTGATGTTATTGGTAACCATTGTTGGGAACAGGAACTGTGTTATAAACGTGCATGAAATCTGAATGTTTGCTATATGTTTTGTGACAATGGTATTATGTGTGACTTGTTGAATACGTGAATTGGATATGTGTTTATGAAACTGACTATCCTTGGAAACCACGGTAGGGTTTAGTTGACCAACTTGGAACGAGTAAAGTAATTGAAAAATCCAAGCAATCTAAGGTGATTTCATTCCTCTTGAACATGCGTCCCGGTGGTTGGGACAGTCATTGGGTATCCCTGAGAGGGATAGGTTTTTGGGTAAATCAATTGGGTATTCCTGAGAGGAATACGTCTTGTGGGTATAATCGGAAATGTTGGATAATACACTCATCCTATCATCTTTAAGTCCCATCTTGTTTGTTACCTGAGAGGTAACAGGGTATTAGTTGGTAGCGCTATCTAGGTTTGGTACCCTCACCCCGTACCTGAGAGGACGGGTGTGAACTAATGACCCAGTCATGCCCAATGCTTTGATAGGAGAATTGGGGAACGGGCAAAATAAATCAGGAGCCGTCTTGTATTCGAGGTATTATCAACATTGTAATCAATGAATGAAACTAAACACTTCGTAACTCACCAGCATTGTCTGATACACGTGTGTGCATGCTCGCAGGATATTGATACGTGTGGATGTGGAACTTGCTGTCTGGGTTGCTGGAGTGGTTATGGGTCGAGGAACATGGAAACTTGAAACGAGACTAGATGATTTCATACACTTGGGTTTTAGTTAAACATGTATTATGCTTTCGCTGAACACGATGAATTGCATTTAATGTTTTTGTAACACTTTATGTTAATGAAAGCTTTTATTTTAAATCTTGTTATGAGTTCAATGTGATTGGTGGCTAGATTCTGGTACGTCACACGCCTCGTGGGGGGGGGGGGGGTTCCGCATGTGGTATTTTGGGGGTGTGACAGTTTGGTATCAGAACCACTGGTTATAGTGAACTTGGTTTTAAAACGTTTTGTAAAACCAGACTATAACCGAACAGTTCTGAATACGTGGATACGACCATGACACTCAGCTCCAGATTGCAAGGTTCGTCTTTCTCACTTGTTGCATACATTACATGATTAGTACACATTTGTTTATGATGTAACATACAAACACATACTCGCCACTATAGCATGATGGCATGGTTTGCTTGCTTACTTTATGATGCGTAGATAGTATGCCATAGTCCTTGCATTTTTGTGATCTTGACACCCTCCGTTGATATCTGGGTTTGAAGAACCATTTGACACGAGTTAGGAGGAACTGAGATGAGCATGCAAATCACAATATTATTGTGGGTGCACACATAATAATAATGTGGGGTGCATGTGAGTCCCAGGGAGGCCTAATAAGTGAAAAAGGGGTTCTGTGTTGTTATTTAGTCAGTGAGAAACGTAACCAATCTATAGGAGTCCTAGTAGTGATTGTCTCCTACTCGAACGTGATCTTTTCACTCCTCTCTGAATCCTTACAAATCTCGATGCTATCAAGTATTACCTGAACACTCATCGGAACATTTGGCGAATTGTGTAGAATGTTAGGTGCTAGTACGAACGTCCCTGAGTTGAATGACGCAGCGTCGAATGATTGGTCTATACCTTCCTCACTTTTCTTCGTTTGCTGGAACTTAACGTATTGACGCCCTAGATCTCGAAGTGCGATCACTTCTAGAACACTCTAGAAACATACCGTGTGTTACTCTATCAACTTGCAAGAACGGTGGACAAAAGGATGAGCGTAATGCCTTATTGACCTCAGTATTAGAACGACCCTGATCACCGGCGGCGAACACCAACAAATTGACTTTGATTAAAACCTTAATCCTAGTCAGGGACTCATGGGAGTCAACTCTTACGAACCAATCGGGACATAAGCAATGACAATTGACTATAGTGTGAAATGTGTAATTGACAGCATAATGAGCAGCGCCTTAGGACGTGACATGGAAGGTGCAGGATGGACCTTGTCGGTGAAAGATCATAGGGCCCCGTTTCGAAGCAACGACATTGGAGGCAACAGTCACGGCAACATCAAGTTACTCGTAATCGTAACCTACAGTATGGAAATGACGGTGCCTACGACATGGATTGGCTGCTGCTAAATCAAGACGACAACAACCGAGGGAACGACGGCAATACTGGAAATTCTCGTAACAAAAATAACAACACCGGAAATGAAACTCATGGAAGGGCGTTTAGGATTGGCGTAAGCGATGCCAGGAATATAGCAGCATGGTGGGCTGCAAGTTCATGGAAATTAATCGCTTCATCTCTGTTCTGTTTAACCTTGACACTTCTTGAAACCGAACCTGTTGTGAAATCGGCTGATGGCAAGGCAATTGAAACCTCATTTGTTCATTAGGATGCAAACTCGACCTTGTGGGACAAATGTTCAACATTTACCCTTGATAGTTTTGTTGGAGTAGTTAGTGCGGATTGGTTATCCAGATATCGCGCAGATATACTTTGTGAGAAGAAAATTTTGAGTATCCCTCTCCTTAGTGGCGAATCGTCGTTTGTCCTAAAGCATCAGAGTGCTGTGAAGGTTAGCATCATTTCAGCAATGGAAGCCCAGAAGTGTCTACGGAGGGATTACCCCGCTATGTTGGCAACCGTTACTAATGTTAAGGCTAAGGAAAAGAGGATCGAGGATCCACCAATTGTTCGTGATTCCTCTCGATGTGCCACTCGAGGAACTTCTAGGTTTCCTTCCACAACTGTTAGGTAGAAGCTCAGATTGATCCCAAGCCAGAGGCAACCTTGATTTCTCGTACTCCTTACCGTCTTGCACTAGGAGGGTTGCAAGAACTGTCTACTCAACGACGGGAACTGTTGGACATGAGTTTCGTCGGACCTAGTTTTTCGCTCTGGGGAGCCCCGATTATATCCGTAAGGATAAGCCTTTTCATTGGACATATGTACTGATTAAAGAAAACTCAACAAGGTGACAGTCAAGAACCATTTGCCTCGACCATGTATTGACAACCTGTCGACCAGTTGCGAGGGTCAAGCTCCCATCCGAGGATTGACTAACAAACGAGCTATCATCAGATGGGAGTCCAAGGGGAGAATGTTCCTAAAACGGCGTATCGAACGCAATGCGGCCAATGCGCCTTTGTATTCCATGACCTTTGGGTTGATCAACTCACCAGCGGCTTTATGGAGCACATGAATCGACCGTGTTTTGAATAATTCCTAGGAGAAAGGAACATCATGGATGACATTTGTATCTTATTTTAGAGCTCCTGAGGGAAGAGCCACTCCGCGCGAAGTCTTGCTAAATGTGATTTCTGGATTCAAGAAGTACATTTTTGGTCATGTAATCAACGAAGTGGGAATACACGTGGATCTCGCTAAGATCTATTTTGTTAGAATCTGACTGACACCAAAGATTCTTTCGGAGATACAGCAATTCCTTGGCCTCGCTAGATACTATCGCAGATTCATCACGGGATTCTCGAAGGTTGCGCAGTTTTAACCTCTTTAGCACCACGGGGTGCTGTGAATTCATGGGAGACAAAACAGGGGAACGTCTTTTCAACTTTTGAAACCCAATTATGCAATGCACTGAGCATCGCTTCTATCCGCATGTACTGATGATTTAGTGGTATACCATGATGTTTTGAATCAGAGTCTCAGTTACACGCCGATGCAACACGAGAAGGTAGTGGCTTATGTGGTGGATTAACAAGGAGAATTGCACGACTCACAACCTACAGTGGATGCCATGGTCTTTGGATTTAAGTTGGAGGCATTACTTGGACGGTACCAAATGCACTACTTAGACCGATTACAAGGGCCTCCCATGTACCCTTGTCTCGGAAGAGCTAAACATGTGATGGCATCGCTGGATGGAACCTTTGAATGATTTCGACTGTGAAACCTAGACGCGTATGAGCCTTGCAGCTCACTATCGACTCTAGCCTACCCGATCAGATTCGCCCTGTTCAAACCGAAGCACTGAAGGAATAGAATTTTCAAGCTAGGGTCATACGGGGCATGGAGAAGTAATTTTTGGCAAGTTGGATGATATTCGTTACTTCATGGAACGAATATGGGTTCCACTATACAACAATCCAAGGGAACTTGTGTTGAATGAAGCACACCAGCCTCGATATTCTAGTCATCTGGATTTTGATGGAATATATTAGGATCTAAGGATCTTGTACTGGCGACTGGGCTTGAAGGCCTACACAGCGGAGCATGAGAACGACGTTTGACTTGTGCGAAAGTCAAGGTGAAACATCAGAAACCTTCTGGTTTGGGTCAGTAACCAGAAACACCCTTATGGAAATGAGAACACATCGACATGGATTTGTCACTGGTATACTTAAAACTCGAGACAGACTTTGTCACCTGAGTAATCGTCGATTGTCTCACGTAACCCGCACACTTTCTTGCAATCAAGAAACTGATGAGCCTTTAAGGCTTGTGAATATTCCTCTGAGAGAGGCGGCTTCTAGGCACGAGGTACCAACTCTTACTACCTCTGATTGAGATCTGCGTTCACACCGATTCTTGGCAGGCAACACACAAATCCTGTGGCTCACGTCTAGACGTGAGCGCTGCTTATCACCGTAGGACAACGGTCAGAGTAAATGAACCATCCTGACACTCGAAGACATGCTGTGAGCATGGGTGTAATAGATTTTAGTAAACTGGAAGGACACTTATCTTTGGTTGAGTTCTACTGCAGCAGTTACCATTCTAGTACTTAGACAGCTCTATTTGAGGCATTGCATGGGCGATAATGCCAATCTCCTTGTTGGACTAAGGTGGGTGACAACCTAAGCACAGATCCAGGACGTGTACACGAAATCTTTGAGAAGATAGCGGAAATCGTTTGGCGGCAACGCGTGACCGCCAGGAAAGTTGATAAGCTTAGGAGACACTGGGAGTTCGCTGTAGGCGATCATATCATGTTGAAAGTCTCACCCTTGGAGGGTGTGGTACGCTTGGGAAGCATGGCAAGCTTAATTTACGTTACGTTGAGTCATTCAGAATTCTGGAAAAAAAATCGGTCACGTGGCCTACAAACTCGAGTTACCCGACGAATTAGGTAACGTACACAATGCCATTTATGCCTCGAATCTAAGGCAGTGTTTGTCCAATGAAACGCTTGTGACACCCTTATTAGAGTTTGAGGTTAATGACAAGTTGCAGTTGTTGAGGAATCTACTGAAATCATGGACCAGGATGTCAAGATTCGCTCACATAGTCGAAATCCAATCTAAATCTGATACAACTGGAGAATTTCGGGGGCGAAATTCCCTTTCAAGTTGGGGATGATGTGGCACCTGCGGAAAATCCATAGTCATCTTGATTTAACATCCTGTCGTTTTGGATTACTTGTCAAATTTCGTGACGAAGTTTCTTTCAAGTTGGGGATGATGTGACAACCCGACATTTCAAGGCCTATTTTCCAATTGGATTTACGTGGCGTCGTGTGTAGTTCAGTGGAATGATTAATGTTTTATGTGTTATGTTTGGTTGTTAAATGTGGAATGTTAATTATAATCTGGGTTAAGATTTAATAATAGGAATTCTTCACCATAAGTTCTTTTTGACGAAAATGGGGGGGGGGGGGTCTTTCGCCACTCGCATCGACGAAGAAGGAACCTTCGTCGAAGAAGGTTCTTCGTTGGAAAAGGGGGCCTCGGCGCAAACGACCTTGCAAGCCCAAGCCCAGAAATTCCCTTGTACGCATATTTGTAGCGATACGCATAATATTGGAGGTTTTTAGAAACCTAGTCAAACCCTAAGCACCTCTCTTCTGCCTCACAAACTCGACGGTTAAATCCGATCATTGAAGCCTCTGCGTCTCGATCGAACCAGCCTACTCGGCTTCTCGGTTAGTGTTTAATCTAGGTTAGTTGTCGTAGTCTACATGTGTTGATTCTTGTGATTACATGCGTTGATTGTTGTGATTACATGCGTTGTTTGTTATGATTACATGTGATGACTGTTCTGATTACCTGTGATGATTGTTATGATTAGATATGATTAGATATGATGATTTGGGATTTCATATTAGTAGGTTTATGAATCGGTAATAAGACCCTGGCAATGATTATTAATATGTTGATTGATTGGTTAAAGGGGATTGATAATCTGAACTACGTGAGAACGAGGATGTTAGCGGCTGGGTTGGGATGATAACAACAAAAGATTAGACTTGTGTTAGTTCATGACAATGTGTTAACAATATTAGTGTTAATGATGAACATCGATTAGGGTTTGATGAACTGGTAAAAATAAAAACAGAAACACTGTTGTTTGATCCGATGAGCATGCCAAAGATTTAGTAACCGATGATGCGTAATTAGTGGGGATTGTAACCGTCTGTCTGATAGGGGTGACGAAGGATTGTTCCCGACGAAAGACTTAGCTCGACGAACCACCTGGTATTTCGTCGAGAGGTTCATGACGAATCTCTTGGATCTTTCGCCATACTCGTCGACGACGAAAAATGGTTTTTCGCCATATGAGTACTTCGTCATAATCATGTTTGGCGAAGAATGGTTCTTCGCCGCAAGGGTTCTTCGCCGTACAAGTAGACAGTACAGTAAACAGTTTAAGGTGTATGTGAGGACGAATACTTATGTTTATAAATACTAGTAGTTGCATGATATCAATATTGTTAAGAATGAGAAACCTGAGTGGTTTTGTGTGGATAGGACATGCATATGTTATGTATTGATTTGTGACATTCACTTGTGATTTGATACTTCGCCCCATCTGTTATGTTATTAGGACACATGAGTTGTGATTTTTTGTTGGTGGCATCATAGAAATGATTAACTGAATATGAGGGTTTGGATTTGGACTCATGTGGTAGTCAATCCATCTGTTATAAGTTATGGTGATAACTGAGTACTCGATGTGCAACATAAGGTGATCTTGTGATAGATGTAAACTGTGTACTTGATTGATTGTAAAAACTGATGTTATTGGTAACCATTGTTGGGAACAGGAACTGTGCTATAAACGTGCATGGAATCTAAATATTTGCTATGTGCTTTGTGACAATAGTATTATGTGTGACTTGTTGAATACGTGAATTGGATATTTGTTTACGAAACTGAATATCCTTGGTAACCACGGTAGGGTTTGGTTGACCAACTTGGAACGGGTAAAGTAACTTAACAATCCGAGCAATCTAAGGTGAGTTCATTCCTCTTGAGCATGCGTTCCGGTGGTTGGGATAGTCATTGGGTATCCCTGAGAGGGATAGGTTTTTGGGTAAATCAATTGGTATTTGATGTGGGGTAAAATACACATATTTGTCCCGTGTAAATTGTATAACTATTGTATAGGTTTTATTTGTTTTTATTTAGTGTTAGTATTATATTATTTTATTTTGTGTTGGGCTAGGTCCTGGTGCAAATGGAGCAAAAACGAGTAATATGGAAATGACCAGCCAGTTGGGCAGAGTGGGGTGCCAAAGACCGAAGTAAAATTGCCGCTATTTTGTGTGAGTGGGTCGAGCCCGCTATGTCTATGTTATCTATTAAATGCCGCCAAACTGTATAAGCCCAGCCAGATTGTTATGAAAATTATGGACATAGGCCACAAAAGGTATCAGCCCATGTGAATGCGAATCATGATATTGGGCCTGTGAAGGAATATATGTGTTATGGTATTATATTGTTATAAAAACTCTAATCGATATTACATCAGCTGGGAACTTTAATGTGATTAGTGGGCTGCCAAGAAATTATGGCCTTGGAAATTAATTCAACTTGGAAAATAAGAATCATAATTAGCCTTGAACGAAAAGAAAGGCGACAGCTATATGTATTAATTATATGAATAGAATTGGGAGGGCGATACAATCAACAGACGCAGACAAGAAGAGACGAAGACAGAAGGTTGACGGCTGCGATAGTGCGATCAAGAAGGAGAGGAGATTGGTTCGAGGTTCAAGCCAGGATCAAGATTTAAGTTCGGGTTTGCAATTTATTAGTATTCAATTTTAAAGACATTATGTTCTTTTTAACTTGATACTATGATTTGTTATTTATTTGAGACTTATTTCTTGTTCTTGGTTATGGTTCTTGGCTAGACTTTTCAAACTACCTAGGCTTTGACAATGGTTTAATAAATATTTTTTTTTTTTTTTTTATTCGGTTTTAATGTGGTTTATGGGTTTTCTTGTATTGTAAACGGCTATGGAATTTTAACTTGGTGTATATGCATGCTTGATATTGTTTGATCGCTTTTTATTGCTTCGTATGATCCTTGGTGACAGTCTATATCACATAATAGGGTTATGCTAGGGTTCTTGATTTAGGTGAGTGTCTATATCACGTAATAAATCATTAATCCTTTAGGGTGAAAATCGAGTAAGTAACCTTAGAAGTAATATTCGGTAATCTTATAAATTCAAGTGTTCTACTAATCTTGTCGCTGTAAGGCTCGAGGTTGTTAATAGGTCTTGGTTTGGTATATAGCTAGGTTTAGGTTTTGTAAGAAATCGGTCTAGTTCCCTAACCATTCTCTTGTCTATTAAACCAAGTTGAAACCCATAGTTGCCTTAGACTTTCGCGCTGTAAGGTAGATTGTCACATTAAGGCACTTTCAAGAAGTTAGAGGACTATAAGGAAATCTAACAACCGGTAATCGTAACAGCCTAGGTAGTGCCACAAGAATCGTCTTGAGAAGGGTCGAGGGGCTTAGTGGTGTCTTAATAGGTTTAGTAACCAAAGATCCCGGTTCCATACCACATTACTTCGAATAGAAATCCATTCCGAGTTAAACTTGCGTCTAGCCTAGGTAGTCTTCATCACCACTGGTCAAAGTATTCGTTTGAGTTCGTGTTAGTTAGTCTTGCTATCCTAGTTAATCGTTATTTGCATTCTTTAGGATTTTTAGAAACCCTCCCCCCCCCCCCCCAATCAAGAAACATTTAGTTAAGTTGTGTCAGTCATAGTCTAGATAGAGTCTTAGCGTAATCCTTAGAGTCTCATGGGTTCGATACTCGAACTTAATTTAGCTTTACTACATTGATCGGTACACTTGCCGGTTGTGTGGTTTTAGTTTTAGATCGAGTCTAAGTTTATAAATTTAAAGCTTAGAGTGTCTAGATTAGGTTAAAATTAGTTAGTTTTAATTGACCACTTCGTGCACATCAAGTTTTTGGCGCCTTTTCCGGGGACTCTTTGGCGATTGCGTTAATTACTTTGTTTGGACTTGTTTGACATTATACGTGCTATTTGTTCGTTTGTTTGAGTCGTAGGAGTCTAATTGTCCGTATCTTTTATTTATCTATTTTTATTTATTTATTTATTTTGAGTTTAGTAAATATGTGTGAGATTTGTGGAGGGCCCCATTTTACTATTCATTGTCCAAATTCACCGGGGTACTCTACAAATTATTATGCTAACTGATTTGTGCAGCCGCAACCATATTATTCACAGGGGTATCCTTCATATTATTACAATGATCCGTATCAACAGTCACAACATAACGGGAGTCAGTATTATGATCAATATTCTGGTAGCAACTCTGATGGGGGTGATGATGCTGCTTTGGGCAGGATAGAAGCGGTGTTGGTTCAATTAGTTGCCCAAAAAGCCGATACCCAGAAAACCCTAGCAGAGTTCGATAATATTCTGAGAAATCAACAGTCTATTCTGAGAAATCAACAGTCTGCTATATTAGATCAAGAGTTTGTTATATCAGAACAGCCAAAGACTGGCTATACGTATAATGCGGAAGGGAAAAAGTTGTCATATGAGGATTGGTCAGATGAATAGATCACTTCAGTCACGGAGACGAAAATGGACGCTGAAGTCCCACCTCCGGTTCCAATTATTAATTACTTGAGTGACTCCGATGATGAAATAGACGAAGAAAAATGGGTGGCGTATCAGAGGTCGTTAGTGAAGAAAGAAGTAATTGAAGAAGAAGTGGAATTGGGGGATTCCACTGGTTGGATGTTTGATGAAGTGGAAAAAGAAAAAGTGATGGAGGAGCAAGTGGATTTAGGAGACTCATTTGGGTTAATGTTTGGTGCAGAGGAAGAAATTGAAGAGGTTGAAATTAAGTCGTCTGGGGAGGATGAGTTTTTAGAGTTAGAATTAGAGGGTTTACCGGTCTATGAAGAGGTAGGAGTGTTGGACCCTGATGGGGACATAGCATACCTTGATGCCCTACTTGAAGGTGAACTGACAGAGGTAATCAGACCTACCCCAAACGAAGAGACTAAGTGTGGGGATCATCCTGAGAAAATGGTGGAAGAAGAAGAACACCACAGCTGGCCCATTGTGTTATTAATAAGTGAAACTAAAAAATCAACAAAACCACGGGAGAGGGCAAAGAAAAGAAAGAGAAAGGATCTAAACTGGAAGAGGATCGAAGGTTGGGGCGAGATGGAAAAGAAGAAGACATTACAATTCACGCACGATCAGTCCTCCCGCTACATGCCGCGCATTTGGTTTCTTCCGGGTAAGTTTAAATTTTGGTGGTCTGACCCGTTTAAATTTTTTAAAATATTTTATGATTCCACCAATAAATTTTTAAATATTTTTGAGGATCGGGTGGAATTAAACGGGTTAGATAGGGTCCAGATCAAAGAAAAACCTCCTGATTAAATTCAAGTGTGGGGATGTTTTGTAGAGTTTGTATAGAGACGTACTTTTTGTATATTGAGTCTTTGTTAGTAGTTTTTGAGTCATTTTTTTTAGTCGGTACTGCTTTGGTTTTTGCTTGTTTTTGTTTATGCAGGTTTGAATATGTACCACCTGTACTCAATCTCCATTCGGGTGATTTTAGAGCTGCTTATCAAATTCCAGGCATTTATCAAGTGTACCGGTTATAGTCAAAGCCGATCGCGAATGAAATGCTATAGGATCGAGCTGGATTGGACGAGAGTTTTGGAGCATACGCGCTAATTAAACCAGCTAAGTCCTTTCCAATTTGCCCTTTGTCTTTTTATTTCTTATTTATTTTTTAGTTCTTTTTAGTCGGTTTCCATCCTACATTGAGGGCGATGTAGAGTTTAAATGTGGGGATAGGAAACTATCGTTTAGTATAGTTAGTCGAGTCATAAAAAGTCGAAAAATAATTTAAAAAAAAATTAAAAATAAAAAAAAATTAGAAAATGTGTTTTGAAATAAGAAGTTTGCAAAAAAAAAAAAGGAAAATGATAGAAAAGTCGGGTTTTTATTCGGGTTCAAATAATAATAATATGAGATAAATATACTTGAGCTTGTGTCTAGTTTGGGATGTGCGGGTAGGCTCGATTTGGTTCTAGGTTCCTTTGATCTTAAATATACCTAATTGTCGGTCTACTAGTGGGTTCTCATCTAGGGAAAGTGGGGAAATTGAAACCACCAATAATAGTATAAGGGATGCCGTTATGAGTTAAGATCATTAGAGTTTCTTGTCATATCTCGTTGAAAAAAAAAAGAGCTAGAAACTGAATGAAAGTAGCGCAGGCCTATGTAATCTTGGTTGGGGATAACGACTCTACAGCCGGAATACCTCTAGGATGTGTGAAATCGAAATTGCAAAAAAAAATTACCGAAGCCTAAGTAATCCGAGTTGGGGATAGCGACTCTACAGCCGGAATGCCTCTGGGTTAGGTATAAGCAACGTCTAAGCTCAAAAGAGAAAAAAAAAATAAAAAAAAAAATAAAAGAAAAAAATGAGAAAAGTTAAGATTTGATTTTAAATTCTCTTGATCTTAGTATAAAACGGTTAGGAAATAATCAAGTGGTTGTTCCTTTTGTCCTATAAGCTTGAGGGGGGATTAGGTGGAGCTGCGATTTTTAGTGTGAGACCCTAGGTAGGTTGACCGCACTTGAACTAAAATTGCATGATAAGGGCTTGGAACCGGGTTGGGTTTAAGAGGATCAATTTACTTGCAATCGCGGCTAACACGAGTTTCGATTCTAATTAAGTAAATTAAGCTTTTGTCCCGAATGATTATTCCGACTATGATTCTGTTTTACATAATTCTTTTTCGAGGACGAAAAAAGGTTAAGTGTGGGGATATTTGATGTGGGGTAAAATACACATATTTGTCCCGTGTAAATTGTATAACTATTGTATAGGTTTTATTTGTTTTTATTTAGTTTTAGTATTATATTATTTTATTTTGTGTTGGGCTAGGTCCTGGTGCAAATGGAGCAAAAACGAGTAATATGGAAATGACCAGCCAGTTGAGCAGAGTGGGGTGCCAGAGACCGAAGTAAAATTGCCGCTATTTTGTGTGAGTGAGTCGAGCCCGCCATGTCTATGTTATCTATTAAATGCCGCCAAACTGTATAAGCCCAGCCAGATTGTTATGAAAATTATGGACATAGCCCACAAAAGGTATCAGCCCATGTGAATGCGAATCATGATATTGGGCCTGTGAAGGAATATATGTTATGGTATTATATTGTTACAAAAACTCTAATCGATATTACATCAGCTGGGAACTTTAATGTGATTAGTGGGCTGCCAAGAAATTATGGCCTTGGAAATTAATTCAACTTGGAAAATAAGAATCATAATTAGCCTTGAACGAAAGGAAAGGCGGCAGCAGCTATATATATTAATTATATGAATAGAATTGGGAGGGCGATACAGTCATCAGGCGCATATAAGAAGAGACGAAGACAGAAGGTTGACGGCTGCGATAGTGCGATCAAGAAGGAGAGGAGATTGGTTCGAGGTTCAAGCCAGGATCAAGATTTAAGTCCGGGTTTGCAATTTATTAGTATTCAATTTTAAAGACTGTGTTCTTTTTAACTTGATACTATGATTTGTTATTTATTTGAGAATTGTTTCTTGTTCTTGGTTATGGTTCTTGGCTAGACTTTTCAAACTACCTAGGCTTTGACAATGGTTTAATAAATATTGGATTTTTATTAGGTTTTAATGTGGTTTATGGGTTTTCTTGTATTGTAAACGGCTATGGAATTTTAACTTGGTGTATATGCATGCTTGATATTGTTTGATCGCTGTTTATTGCTTCGTATGATCCTTGGTGACGGTCTATATCACATAATAGGGTTGTGCTAGGGTTCTTGATTTAGGTGAGTGTCTATATCACGTAATAAATCATTAATCCTTTAGGGTGAAAATCGAGTAAGTAACCTTAGAAGTAATATTCGGTAATCTTATAAAATCAAGTGTTCTACTAATCTTGTCGCTGTAAGGCTCGAGGTTGTTAATAGGTCTTGGTTTGGTATATAGCTAGGTTTAGGTTTTGTAAGAAATCGGTCTAGTTCCCTAACAATTCTCTTGTCTATTAAACCAAGTTGAAACCCATAGTTGCCTTAGACTTTCGCACTGTAAGGTAGATTGTCTCATTAAGGCACTTTCAAGAAGTTAGAGGATTGTAAGGAAATCTAACAACCGATAATCGTAACAGTCTAGGTAGTGCCACAAGAAATGTCTTGAGAAGGCTCGAGGGGCTTAGTGGTGTCTTAATAGGTTTAGTATCCAAAGATCCCGGTTCCACACCACATTACTTCGAATAGAAATCCATTCCGAGTTAAACTTGCGTCTAGCCTAGGTAGTCTTCATCACCACTGGTCAAAGTCTTCATTCGAGTTCGTGTTAGTTAGTCTAGCTATCCTAGTTAATCGTTATTTGCATTCTTTAGGATTTTTAGAAACCCCCCCCAATCAACAAACATTTAGTTAAGTTGTGTCAGTCATAGTCTAGATAGAGTCTTAGCGTAATCCTTAGAGTCTCATGGGTTCGATACTCGGACTTACTTTAGCTTTACGACATTGATCGATACACTTGCCGGTTGTATGGTTTTAGTTTTAGATCGAGTCTAAGTTTATAAATTTAAAGCTTAGAGTGTCTAGATTAGGTTAAAATTAGTTAGTTTTAATTGACCATTTCGTGCACATCAGTATTCCTGAGAGGAATACGTCTTGTGGGTATAATCGGGAATGTTGGATAATACACTCATCCTATCATCTTTAATTCCCATCTTGTTTGTTACCTGAGAGGTAACGGGGTATTAGTTGGTAGTGCTATCTAGGTTTGACACCCTCACCCCATACCTGAGAGGACGGGTGTGAACTAATGACCCAGTCATGCCCAATGCTTTGATAGGAGCATTGGGGAACGGGCAAAATAAATCAGGAGTCGTCTTGTATTCGAGGTATTATCAACATTTTAATCAATGAACGAAACTAAACACTTGGTAACTAACGTTTTCGTGTGCATGCTCGCAAGATATTGATACTTGTGGTTGTGGAACTTGCTGTCTGGGATGCTGGAGTGGTCATGGGTCGAGGAACATGGAAACTTGAAATGAGACTAGATGATTTCATACACTTGGGTTTTAGTTAAACATGTATTATGCTTCCGCTGAACACGATGAATTACATTTAATGTTTTTGTAACACTTTATGTTAATGAAAGCTTTTATTTCAAATCTTGTTATGAGTTCAATGTGATTAGTGGCTAGATTCTGGTACGCCACACGCCTCGCGGGGGGGGGGGGGGTTGGGTTTCGCATGTGGTATTTTGGGGGTGTGACAATAGGTAACATAATCTGATTGGTGGAGAGTGGTTCTCGCAACTTGGGATTGTTTTCATTCGAACCGATCCCAATATATATATATATATATGTGTGTGTGTGTGTGTGTGTGTGTGTGTGAATTATACGCAGAAATCCCTTGTGAGTTACAAAAACTCTGAAAACTGAATGGATGGATATCAGGCTCCCACTTGTAACACTTTTTCGCTGCAACATTTTACCAAACACTAACATACTTTTCATAACACTGGAGAGAGGAGTGGGAATGTGTTACATTTTTTCAGTTGTTCACATTTTTTGTAACTCACATGTTAGACTTTTTTTTATTGTTATTTGGCAGTAGTTTTTTAGATTATACGAAGTGTATGGACTTTAGAACTTATAATTTACAATGTTTTTATTTTGTAATGCGCATAAAAAGTATGTTACTTTTTTTACAATGAGATTTTTATGTAACAATGTAGCTGTCACATTCCTTTTGTATCAGATAAGAGAGGTGAGAGAAAAGCGTAAGTTGTTACATTTTTTGTCAGACTGTTACATTGTCTGAAAATATATTTTTATACCTTTTTAATATCCACAATTAATCACATGAGATGGATGGTGGAAATAAAGTTTTTTGGGTTTTTTTTATTTTAATTAAGATGGGATTTCGATTTATCCTTTCCTTATATATATATATACAGGGTAAGGTTCATGCGAGAACCACCTTTATTGCGAGAACCGCAAGAACCAATGTGAACACAACCTAAAATAGCTAAAAAAAACCTTAAAAAAACCTAACCCCCCACCCCCTAAAAACCTAAACCCCCCCCCCCCCCCAAAAAAAACCTAACCCCCCAAGCTAAATGCTAAAAACTAAAACCCCCAAAAAACCTAAAAAAAACCTAACCCCACCCCACCACCCCCCCCCCCCAAACCTAAACCCCCCTCCCCCAACCCCCCCCCCCCCCCCAAGCTAAAATGCTAAAAACTAAACCCCCAAAAAACCTAAAAAAAATCTTAAAAAAATCCAAAAAAAATCTAAATTTTTTTTTTAATATTTTTTATATTAACATTTTTTTTTGCTACTAAAAGTAGCGATTTTAACATAAAAAAATTAAAAAAAAAATTGTGTGTTTTTTAGCTATTTTTAGGCATTTTTGGTTGTGTTCATTGGTTCTCGCAGTTCTCGCAATAAGGGGTGGTTCCTAGCGGATCTTTGTCATATATATATATATATATATGCAAGGATAAACTAAAAACTCTCTCTAGTTGAAAAAACCTTGGAAACTCAATATCTACCATTGATCTAATGGATGAACGGTTGAGATCGTATTAAGTGTGTGCCTGTATTTGCTTTTGATTAAATAATGAGCAAAAAGTACAACGAAGGCAATATCGTCTTTTGACTCAAGATATTTGTGCAGATATACAATTACATCAATCAACCCAAGGAAGCAACCAGACTCTCTCTATTCATCTTTTCCAAAGAACCACACTCTCTCTGTTCATCTTCCCAAAGAAGGAACCAAACCCCCAATTATCACCACCCATCCACCACCACACCACTCCCACCGCCACCATCCCAACCGGAACCCAAGGTCGTCAGAGAACTCACCTTAAACCCACCTGTCGTTATCCCCACAACATCGTCGTCGTACGCCGATGTGCACCTCCACCCATTCTTCACCATCAAAACGCCATACACCACCTCCCCAACTGACCACCCAACCAGAACCACCTCATATGTGCCGCCGCCTTCATCCCCGCTGTCCATCTGACTGGATACTAACTCTTAGATGTAAAGTCAACAAACAAGGACTGAACCTGTCAGACCTTGTTTGTTGACCTGGTACCTCAGTGTTGCGCTTTGGCCAAAGCACCGCATTTAGGTGGGACTGTTTGTTTTTGGGTGGAAAAGCGAGGTTTTGGTGGAAAAGAGGGGTGTGGGTTTGTTTTTTGGTTGTATTTAGTTGTGTTTTTTTTGTTGAAAAGTCGTAGATTTTTGTTTTATATTTATAAAACATATATAATTTAAAGTTGATTTATAACAGTCGTTTAAAGTGAGTGTACCAGTTATAGTTGATTTATAACAGTCGTTTATAAGATACGTTTC
This sequence comes from Helianthus tuberosus, assembly GCA_030545235.1. Lineage (NCBI taxonomy): Eukaryota > Viridiplantae > Streptophyta > Magnoliopsida > Asterales > Asteraceae > Helianthus > Helianthus tuberosus. The sequence goes on from CM060400.1 coordinate 60,771,554, forward strand.
ATTATGCCATTGTTTTTATAAATGTTAACCAATTTTATTTTGTTAAATTATTAGAACATGTTTAATTAAAACGCCGTACAATAAGTTGCAAAAGAGACATATGAAATAAACACAAACAATCGAAACAAACATCTTGTAAATAAAAAGATTAAGTGCATAAATATATATAAAATCAGTTTGTACATACAAAAAAAGTACAACTGAATGTCTAATATAAAAGTACAACTAGCTCTTTATTACAAAATAAAAACTAAAGTTACTGATCCTCTGGCGGTGGGGACGGTGGCAGTGGATGGGGCAGCAATCCAGCGTGAGCCCGGAGCTTCATCAATGTCTTTATAATCCACATCTGGTATCACTCAGAATGTCGAAGGCGCCAATCGAAATCCCGAGCCACCGCCTGCGCAGCAGGAGGCAGGTCTGCATAGACGTGCTGTGGGTACTACGGCGGGTACGGAGGTGCCGGCGGATGTTGTGGTATCTTGTCAACAACGACGTGATCAGCGGGAGGCGAATGCAACGGAGGCGGATGCGGAGGCTGAACCTGATCCTCAGGCTGATCCAGACCCAGAGCCTCATGCTGAGCCTGCCGAGCCCAGCCTGAAGAGCCGGAGGCGTTAGTACTCCATCCCAACTACTAGACACCTCCGGCAACACCTCGGGCTCCCAAACCTGGTACTCGCACGTCCGAAATCACAGGCCAATCCTGCCAAACTGGTGCGTCAAACGCATGCTCGTTACTGACGCTCGGCCTAATCTAGTAGACGGAATGGACGGGAACAGTAGCAGGTAACTCTCGGGCACGATCCCTAAAGATCGCACGGTCTCGGTAACGTAGGACCCGCCGTATAGGCTACCACGCTCCTGCCTATGATAAGCGGCAGCAAAGTTCTCCGCCAAGCACGCAGCGGGCATGCACGGCTGGGGCCGCAACAAGCAGTACAGAAAGAAAAGGTCACCCATGTTGACCTTGTCTCAGTTGTGAAACCGGGGAGCGATCGATGACCCAATGATGCGTTAAAGGTATCTGTACAGGGTGTCTTTGATGTAGGGAGGGAAATGGGTCGGGTTTAGGACGGGTTTATGTAATCCCAACCCCAAACTCGATTAGATAAGCTTGTCCCAAACCCGTCCCAAAACCTGTCGGATTTCTAGCGGGTAAATACCCATCGGGTATCGGGTATACCCATGTGTATCGGGTAACCCATTAATTTTAAAAAGTTTTCCCGTTGGGTATACCCGACCCAAAACCCATTGATTAACTACTAATCAATTACATTCAGTATTATCACTAAAGAAATATATCAAATAACTATAATTTATACGAGATAAAATACCTATGTGTATAGAAAAAGGATGTGTTATATATTCACGTATTTAAAAATATAAAAGAAATTATATCGGGTATACAATCGGATAAACGGGTTTACTTTATCAGGTAATTGGGTCGGGTAAACGGGTATATCACCAAATCCCAAACCCATGAAAAAATAAAATCTAGTCCCAAACTCGATTAACCGACCCCAAACCCGTCCCAGATGTGTCGGGTTGGGTTCGATTGTCATCCCTACTCTGATGGCGGTGGCCTTTTACGAGGATTTCCCAAAGGGAACCCTCGCAATAGCCATCCAAAAACTAATAAGGGTCTACATATCTAAGGCTCTAACCCCAGTGTATAAACATCTGTATTAAGCTCGACCTGTGTGTACAAACTTGAATGGATGGAAAAGTCCCACAGACTCATCCCAAACTCCTTGCCGGCCAGACGAAAAGTAATCTCGTGCACGATATGGTTCGGGTCCTCCACATAATCGTCCGGATGCGGCACATATATAAATAACGAAAGACACTCGAGGATACGAGTCCTCCAACGCACTCTGGAACAAATGCGCAAATGGAGTATCAACGAAACTATCTCCCTCGCCCTCTCGGGCTTGTCCACGGTCTTTAAAAGCTCCGAATCAATCCCAACATGACCCTATCTCCATGGTGCGCAACTTCACGCACCTATCATGCCTATCTGACGCCAACGGGAACGTTAGATACACGTGACCATGTAGTGGATCAACTGTGGCCGTCTCCTGATCCTCTAAACCCATATCCATGTCGAAATCCATATCCATATATGTGTGTTAAAAAAATACAAATTTAACAACAATTTTCAAAAACAATTTAATAACAAATTTTAAAAAGATCATTTTTTTGTATACAATTTTATAACAAATTTAAAAACAATTATAAAAAAATATTATAATTTTAAAAACAAATATTATAATTTTATAACAAATTTAAGAACAATTTTTTTTATTTTTAAAAACAATGTTTATTTTTAAAAACAATTCTATAATTTAAAAAAAAGGCAAAGTGCAATGCTTTAGGCTAAGCTCAGCGCTATGCCCCTTCTGGTTTTCAAAAAAACCACCAACCACGAAGGTAACCCCAAAATTCAAGCAAAATCACAAACAATTCTTCAAAATTAATGAATGTACATAAACAAGAACTAGTAATCAAACCTTATAGCTTTTGAATCGTCCAAAAAGGTCTCGAATCAGTGTCGTATGGCCCCACTATGTGAAATCACACCTTTAAGTGTGTGTGTGCTTGTGTGTTTGGTTGATGTTTGAACCAAAGCGGTTCAGCTTTGGGGTTATACGCAGGGCCAAAACGTCCCGCTTTGGCCAAAGCAGTGCTTTTTGGCTTCAAATTTTTCATTTTTGGCCCAAAGCTGCAGCGCTTTGGGTCAAAAATGTAAATTTGAAACCCAAAACGCAGCGCTTTGGCCAAAGCGGGGCATTTTGAGGGGTTTTTTAATTTTTAAAAGATTGTTTTTAATTCAAAAATGCACCTATACTTGTTGTATCATGACGTATTTTGCCATTACAAGTCATTTTAGGATGCTTATGGTCTATACGACACGTTCCAGATAAGTTTGGTCACGTGTGTTGCGGTATTCCATGATTTCATGTGATTCTGTTTTGATTTTACTTGAAGTCCAATGTGCCGTGTTGTATGTATACACATCCTAGCGGATCAGTATTTGACTTATATTGTCACTAAATGTCGTATTATGACGTTTATTGTCACTACTGTTCTGTACTATCGCGTATTTTGGCTGTACGGGCCGTGTCGGTGACATTCGGTGTCGTGACATTTTGTCGTCTCTAAGTGTCGTATTATTGCGTAGATTGCCTGTAAGTGCCGTATTAGTGCGTAGATTGTTTGTTATGGCATATTATGTCTCTATTGTTCGTATTATGGCGGATTTTGGCTATACGGGTGCATCTTTTGAACAATAACAATCACAAACACACTTTTGGATTATAACTGATTTAATTAGATTACAACTATACATACTTAACCTATATCTTGAACATATGGGAAAACATTAAGGTCAACGAGTGTGTACATTATCCTTCGAAATGCGTCGATTCGATCCTTGTATAAGTCATGCCAGGCTGCTGCACTCTCTGTTCTTTTCAAAGTCCAAAGATAGTTCAGGGAAGACATTGGATAGGATTTTTTAAGCTTTACGTGGATGAAATGTCCACCGTCGATGAACACAGCCGTAACCACTTGATGAGGTTCCTCAGCTTCATCCGCACTGCCAAATAGAGGGAAAATTGTGTCGCTGCCACGAATGTCCAACGTGTGAACAACTGCACTATATCTTTGAGCAATAAGAAATCCCATCTCAGGCATCACCATATTGGACTCTGCTCTACCCATTCCATGAAAATTTATCCTGTTAAACAGCTCATCATAATGTCCTATGTTTTCCGGATCGAAGACTTGCCTCCAAATACCCTCGTTCATACGCAACTCCATTAAAAGTTGTCCGTATATTGTTTCTCAACAATATGACCAACAAACCCCATAAGTTTAATCAGCATGTTGTGATGGCTTGGAAGGTGATTTTTTTTTGTAATGCATGCATGCCGTCAACTCTGTTGGTTGTAGTCTGGTGAAAGTTATGTGTTTTGTAAGTCCATGCAGCTACAAACTTTTCATGGTACGGATCCAACCAGGATTTCTTCAGATACTCAAAAACCTCTAAAAATATAACCATAACTTGTCAGGTAGGTATGTATGTATGTATGTATGTGTGTGTGTGTGTGTATGTATGTATGTATGTATGTATGTATGTATGTAGTATGTATGTATGTATGTATGTATGTATGTTTGTTTGTATGTATGTATGTATGTATGTAAAAAAGTATTTAAATAATTATGTAAGAAATACTCACGTCCACGTCCAATTTCTTTCAGCTGTGCTTCAATGTTTGCCAAATTATACCTGCATATTTCCTCTGTGGAAGACTCACACAATGTCGAAAGTGAACGAAGAAATTCTTTCCACTCCTTCTTAGTAAATTTCTCCTTGTTGTTCTTATTAATATTTTGATGAATATGGAACTGAAAAAGATACTTTTTCACACACGTTCATTAGCACTAAGTCCCTGTCTATCCTCCAAACACTTCATTTTGATTCCGTAAACCCTATCAACTCAAACGGGCAACCTATTTTCTTGCTACATGTTTTCTTGACTGTAGCTACACTCTTGTACTCCCACCAAGACTACATTGAAACCAAACCTTGAAATTACTTCCTCTTTTATTTGATCTTTTAATCACAATGACGTAACCATTGTCCTTTCCTATCTTTTGTACCTAATCCACCAACTCATCACGTGACGAAAGGTCCGGTTTGTATCAAAAGAAAATATAATTGGATAAGAGCCTTCCTCATCCTGCTCACCACCTTCTCCTTGGTTGGGATAGTCTTGTTGTACATAGCTCTACCCACCACCATAAATGCGATCAGGATAGTCTTGTTGTACATAGCTCTGCTCACCACCGTAACCATGGTCGGGATAGTTTGGCTGACCGTACGGATATTCAGCCTGAGGATATGGTTCACCTCCGTATCTATAATCTGAGTAGCCGTGTTGTGCGTAAGAGTCTTCCATAAGGATATTCAAGTCCAGCTGCACCTTATTGTCACTATAACGAATGCCAGATACAACCTCCTCCTCCCCCATATTGGACGGGATCGGTTTATCGTATGAGTCAGAAATAACGGTTCTCTCGTAAGATTCTGGAACAACGGACTCGTTAGAGTATTCACCGAAAAGGTAGGTGCTAAACCACGACATCGTATTTTGAAGAAACACTACTAAACCAACAAAACACACGAAAGAATGAAAAACCTTTGCGATTTCGAATTTTAAATGAATATCGAATGCATGGCCAGCCTTCTTAAAATCACCAGAATTTGGGGTTGAAGCGCCGCGCTTTGGCCAAAGCGCGGCGTTTAGGGTTACGCGTGACACAACTGACAACCTCGTACAGAATATAACCTCGTATCAAAGTCACATCTTCTTTTGTCTAGAAAAGAACCCTAAATGCCACGCTTTGGGCAAAGCACATCGCTTTAGGGTGTGACAACCGGTACTTTTCCACATATTCCGTACAATGTTAAACAATAATTTGCAGCTTAATGACTGTGCTTGATTTAAATTAATGACATGAATGATTTTCTGAATGCTGTCATATATATACAAGTGCATTACATGTTGCAAGATTATTTATCATTATTACATGCAACACCATATGGTTCACTTGGTGCACGAAACAAAGTTAGCATAGTTATCAGATAAATTAGAAGTACTGACGGGAGTTCAGTACTCAGACAGACATAATATTAGAGCATAAAATGAGCCAGAAACCGAGAGTTACACTAGTATAGTGTGTAGGAACGTAAGGATCATAAAACTGCCTTCCTAGTGATGATTGAAGTGCCGGAAAGTGCTCGAAACACACCAAAACTGCAGAATTCTGCAGAAAACAACACAATTCAGCAATTTTCAGCATTTTAACATCAAAATATAATGCAGAAATGTGGTAAAATGGTCCAGAATACTTTCCTAAGTGTCGAGAATAAAAACTGTCACAAAAGGGAACATAAAGCACACTAAACTGCGTAATTTAGCACCTTAACGAACCGGTAACTAACCGAACAACCGGACACTACCCGAAACACCAAATTTTCACTAGAAACACTGTTTTAGCGTTACGAAGCTAGTTATGGACACCGAACACCATAATACATCCTATAAACATATAACACTAATTCTTATACTTGAAATCTAACTTGAATCATTAACTTACCATTAAATCCCAACCAAGACCCCCCCCCCCCCAAATACGGTTACAAGGTGGGTCCCACCCCCTTGATTTCTTTGATTAAAATATGTGATTTGTTTAGTGAATGTGAGACATAAGATCCATTATACAAATTGTTGTTGGAAAATGTTTACATAAGAACCCTTAGTTCATACCACTTCTAATTTTCCCCATTGTTCAACTTCACAACCTTCTCCTCCCTTCCTCTTGTTCTCGGCCCTAAACTCACACACATACACATCCATTTCAAGTTCCATCTCGATCATTATAAGGGCTCTCAAGGGTGTAAGAAGCATAGTAAAGAAGCTTGGAAGCATTAGATCTTGAAGGACCTTCACCAAGAGCTTTTATCCATCTTGTTCATCATCATCTTCAACTTGATTTCTTCCCTAGCCTTTTGCTAGTTGTAAGGCTCTTATAATCCCATTTTACTTCTTATTATGTTGTTTAAAAGTATATGTAAAAGACTAAACATGAAGAACATCAAAGATCAAGAACATAACTCTTAACATAAAGTTAAAAATCATAAGAATCACTATTGTTTTAGTGTATATGTATGCTTCTTGATTGTTGATTGTTTGTGTTTATGATGTTAAACATCATATGAAACTTGCTAGATTGTGATTAAACACTTGATCTAGCAAGTGAGAGGATGATTTTGTGATGAATCAAGATGATCATCCTTTTATGTAAACATGAACTTGAAAGATGAAGTGTTTTTCTTGAATGATGAAGTATGAAACATGTTATTAGTCTTGAACATGAATAATTTCAAGGATGATTTTCTCAAGAAACCAAGTTTATTTACAAGATTTACATACCCATGATTTTTAAAGAAACTAATCACATTTTTAGTGTTAAAACAAGTGTAAGAATATGTTGTTAACAAGAAAAATTCAAAAGAACGATTTTTAGAAAAATCATTTTACAAGTTGTGAAAGTCTAAAATTTTCAAGAATGTGATTTATAAATTAACACTTTAAAGGGTAACTAAGCTTACTTAACAACATACTAAGTTACTACAAATTTTTACCAAATTTCAAGTTCATGTTGTAGTGTAGAATGCATGAATTTGGCACTTGGTAAGTATTGAATGAATTGTTGTTGATTTGTGATGATTTTTAAAAGAAAATGATATGCTTTGAAAGCATGGAAACCTCCATTTTTAAGGGGAAACTATGGTAAAAAATTTCTAAAATTTAAACACTTAGAAAAATATTTTTAAACACGTGTTTACAAGTGTATTTTAACCATGGTTTTCATATAAAATTTGCCATGATTTTTGTTACAAAAATTGCAAATATTGGAGGTTGGTTTTGATAAAAAGTGACTAAATATGTATTTAGGAAAATATATATATTTAGATGTCACAATTTGTGCGATTATTTGTATATTATGTGTATTAGTATATTATTCTAGGATTTAAAATAATATAACTCATCAAAATACCAAGAATTATAATACAAAATATTACCAAAATTCCAAGAAAATGAATATATAACCTACACCCAAAATTTGACAACCCAAATAAGGAATATGAACCACAAAAATATTCCGGAATTAAGATTATATATATATATATATATATATATATATTAACAAGTGAATAAAATGGTATGTTGGAGACCAAGGAAACAAAAATATGATTTTTATAATTATAACAAAATATATCATATTTTTGTCAAGGAGAAAATATATTATTTTGAGTAAAGAAAAATATATATGTTTTCATGAATTTTTAGAAAATATATTATTTTGAAGAAAATATATAAATCTTCTTATACAAGTTTAGAATATATTATTTTTGGGGTGAAAAATGGATTTATACATATTTTCTAAGTTAATCTTGAAAATATAATATTTTTGTAGCTTATATAAAAATACAATTATTTTTGCCAAGGGAAAAGTTATAGATAACTTTCTATAAAAGTTCTTCTTAAAATATATATATATATATATATATATATATATATTAAGAATATATAAATTGGTGATTTTTATTAAAAATAATATTCCGGAAAGTATAAATACAAGCATTAAGTATAAGAATACTTAATAAATACAATAAAAATACGTATTCTCGTACGTATAGATACACACCGGAATACGCCACCAAGACTTGGCAAAAATACACAAGTATAAATTACACCCATCCTTGGGAGAAAATACATGTATAAATACATGATATACAAAGTCAAGATATATTATTTTAACAATTATTCCAAATAATTAATGAATGTAATTTAAGTTCAAATATTATTATTTTAACAAATAATTATACACTTTGGAATAATACAAGTACATCAAAGATGTAACACAAAGATACTAAGTCATAACAAACAAGACTAAAAGTCGTGGCACGACTCAGCCGTCTAATAAGCCATAACACGTATGTAGGTTGTAGTACGGCGTAAGGATACATACTTTGGGTATACAGGAGACAAGACACAAATCAGTGAGTTCATGTCCCCCTTTTCTTTTTACTGTTTTCAGTTTTATAACTTCGGGGGTGAAATACATGTTACAATGTTTACAAATGATTACAAAGGGTATGGTTAGCTAAGGAATGAACTGATAGATCATGTGAGTGGTGGGTACAATGCTTAAGACCATTAATCCTCGTAGAAGGACCGAGGGACATGAGTGATAGATCTATTTGGGTGTTGCGAGCCCCACCCTTGGGACTGGGATTTGGCCCATTTGGTGACTATGTCTTCCAGCCGGAAGCCCGATACAAAATCTGCAAGGTTTGAGCCTTCCTGCACCATGTCACACATGTTAATGTATTAGCTACACATTAATTGATCTGTTCATAGACGCTTTCATACCGGATTACAAAGGCATACATACAAATGTTTACAAGATTATTCGAACTCATACAGAAACACATGAACTCACTCAACTTTTGTTGATGTTTTCAAAATTACATGTATTTCAGGAAACAAGATGGATCTTGGGTGCAGGTGTTGTTTTCAAGACGTAAAGTCCAAGTTTAGATGTCATCCACTTTTGTATTGTAACTTAACTTGAGGATTTTTGGTTGAATCTTAAAAGACTTGTGTTTGTAACTTTTCAAACTTATGAATAGATGAACATCATCTTTTGATCATATAGTTGTTTATTATAATTGAATGCAATGGTATTGAACAAGTCACACATCATTACGCTTTCGCAAAAGTCAGGGTTTGACAGTTTGGTATCAGAGCTTCGATTGTAGTGAACTAGGATTCCTTCTCGAGTCTAGACTACAATCACTAGGATTCTCTCACGAAAACATTTTTACAAAAAGGTTTTCATTGCATTTACAAAAAGCGCCAAGATCCGTGAGTCAAACATTTTTCAAAGGAAAGTGTTGGTGCATGCGTCTGTCGAATTCGTCTTGTATCGAGTCTTGTATATGTTTAGATAAAACAGGGCACGGAAAACGAGGAAATAGGTCAAATGGCAAGTTCAAACGAAATTACATAGTGTAATTCCGTTTGAAATGAACAAGTCAGTTCAAGCGAAATCATTCTGCTAATTCCGCTTGAAGCAGTTGTTTCCGTTTGAATGCTAATTTCGATTGAACCATGATTCCGCTTGAGTCATGTTCAAGCGGAATTAGACTGCCTATATATAGCTTGTGCCTGATTTCGTTTGAGTGATTCTGGTATGTGTGTTTTCCGACGGCGAAGCTCTGTCGAAGTGTCTACAGAACTGTATTTGCTCAGATATCAATCAAAAGACAGTTATTAGTGAATATCTTGCTGAATTACACACAATATGTCTGTTTCCGCCTTTCATATTGTGTAGAACGCCTCTGAACGACTCGTTTAGGGTCAGTACACGATCCTACATGTGGTATCAGAGCTCAGGAGGAGGAGTTCTGCCGATTTCAGCTTGATTTCATCTCGTTTTCTTACTTCTACACCTTCTTTTCTCAATTAAACAAGTTTTAATGGTTAAAATGGCCTGAATTTTTCACAACATAAGCGAAATTGTGTTTTAACAAACCCTTGAGAGAATCAGATCAAAATTCAAAGTAAAAGTGACAAAAATGGGTCAAACAGTTAATTCCGTTTGAACGAGTACCTTAATTCCGCTTGAAAGTTTGAAACGAAATCAGTGATTCCGCTTGAAAACATAATTCCGTTTGGTGATTTCGCTTCAAATCAGGGTAATTCCGTTTCAAGTTGCTATTCCGCTTGAAAGTTTGAAACGAAATTAGTGATTTCGCTTCAAACGTAATTCCGCTTGAAATTTCAAACTGAATCAAGTGATTCCGTTTGAAATTGGTGATTTTGTTTGAAAAGTATTTCCGGTTGAGTAATAATTTCGTTTGAAGTTGTTTTTGCAGGTTAATTCCGTTTGAAGTGTTGAGTAGGGTAATTTCGTTTGAAAGACCTAATCTCGTTTGAAAGTGTCTGTTTGTGAAATTTTTTTACCGAATCATGGCAGAAGAGTTCTACAACGCGTTTGCTACATCCGAAACTTATGGGAATTGAAGAGTAACATGGCTGGAAAAATTGTTTTGAGAATTGGGTTCAGGCAAACCATCTGAGAGCTTGGGAAAGCATTGAAACAAAAAATATTAGACCACAGACCGCTTTGAATGTTGATAAAATCATCTCAGAATTTTCAGACAAAGAGAGAGATAGTTATAAAGGAGAAAAAATGATGATTAGTCTTCTACAATAAGCTGTCAAAGAGGATATATTTGTGTTGCTTCAGCATGATGGTAGTGCTTTTTCAATATGGGAGGCACTTGAGAAGAAATTTGAAGGAAGTACGGAAATGATCAATAACAAAAAATCATTATTGAAGAAAGAATTTGAGTTGTTTACAAGTATGCCAGGCGAATCTACAAAGACTCTCATTGAGAGATATTGTCATCTTGTGCGTACCATGTCTCAGTTGAAAATTACTAAAACTCCAACAGAATGGGTTGAAAAGTTAGATGATGCTTTACCTCAGAAAGAATGGGGTACATATCTCATGATTTTAAAGAATACAGGAGAGTCTAGTAGATTGTCAATTGGACAGTTTATTGAAAAGCTTGAGGGACAGGATCTTGAACAGCAAAAGATTGCCAGAATGAACAGCTCGAGCAATCAACAAGACATCAAATTGTACTATAAAGGAAATGTTCAAACTGTTGAAGCAAATCCAAAGATCCAAACTGCTTTTAGTGCAGGAAATTTATCTGGATCAGTCGGTCAAAGTTCAATCAACACTAGTGGATTTTCAAATGTTCATCCTCCAAGTGTTCAAAGTGCAAATGTTGGTAATGGACATATGATTCAGTGCAATGTTGCATTGCATCTTCAAAATGGTCAGAATTTTTCTAAAGAAGTTGTTAAAAGTCATATGGCATTACTGGTTACTGCTTTGGAATCTTATGAAGGATTGATTACTGGAAGAATTGGTAATCCTATGCTAACCAAGGAAGATTATGACCAAATCGATGCAGAGGAACCGGAGCTTATGGATATAAATTGGTGCTTAGCAAGTGTTCTGAGGATAGCCGAGAAATTCAAAATGATTACAGGAAGAAATGATTTCTTAGATGCACATGTCTCTGCTTTAGGTTTTGATAAATCTAAAGTTACTTGTTTTCGATGCAGGGAGAAAGGACATTTTAAGTGAGAATGTAAAAATCAAGAAGCAAATGCTGCAAAGAATCCGTTTGGTGGCCATGATTACTATCGGAAGGCAATATATCAACATGTTGCTCATCAACCGCATTAACAAAAAGAATCACAAACTGCTCATGGGAAAATGATTGAAGATGCAAATAAGAAGGCTTATTATGGTATCATTGATCAAGATGATGAGATAATGGCTCCAGGATTTAGCTGGGATAAGTATGTGAATGAGAATGGGAAGTTTAAAGCTTTCATTGCTCAAATTGTTCAAAATCCAGAATTGATGAAAGAATGGATAGCGGTGTTATCTGATGAAGAGAAAAGTCAAGATGAAGAATTTGTTTCTTCTGAAAACAGTTCAACAGATTCTAGTGATGATGATGAAGATATTGAACAAATAAACATTGGAAAAACTCATTTATCTTCTGACAGTTTTGAATTTTATTTTGCAGAAAAATTGAAGAAACTTAAAGAGAGAAAAACTGCAAAAGAAATGAAAGAAGTTAAGGTTGTTGAGAAGATTGTTGAAATGGAAAAGGTAGTTGAAGTCGAGAAGATTGTGGAGATTGAAAATATTGTTGAAGTCACAAAACCATGTCTTACATGTTTGGAACCTTGCAAACAATGTGAAGATAAAGATGAAAGGTTTAGTTAGCTTGAAAAGTTGAAAGAGAAGTTGTTGTTTGATGTCAAGAATGTGAAAGAGTCGTACGATGTATTGAACAAAACTGTGAATAGTTTGCAAAAGACAAACTCTGAAAGAGAAGATGCTTTGACAATGATGAATGCAACAATGATGTCCAAACAAAAAGAGATTAATTACTATATTGAAGAGTGTGCTAAGTTGAAGCAGGAGTTCGAAATTGAAAAAGTTGAAAACGAAAGAATCAGATGATTATTGAAAAGTTATTCATGTTCTGATTACTTAATTGACAAAATTTATCCAACTGTTGCGGGTTTTGAAGTGTTTGACGACAAAAAGCCGAAGAAATAGGATACTGGTAAGAAACAGAGTGTCTGTTATAACAAGTGTCCGCCTCCAATTTGGGAAGGGTATTCGTCTAGAAAACCAAATGAGGAACAAGTAAAAAAGGCAGTCAATATAAAGTTGGAGTCCGAGATAACCGATGTATTACCAGACAACATTGACATCACATTCACAGCGTCCGACATAGATCATGAGTCTTAGTTAATAAAAAGGATGGTCGATCAGGTGTTGGATAAGGATGAGGAGTCCGAGTCAATGTCCGAGTCTGGGAATTCGAGTTCGTCTGTCAGGAGTTCAAAGTCGTAGGGAAAACGGGTGTATAGTAAAGAATTTTTGTTGTCAAAATCTAATTTGAAGGACGAAACATTTGAAGTTGCATATACTTTGAATGATTCTGACAAATTATATTTTGATAAAGAATTTCCAATAAGAAGTGTTAATTTTGAAATGATCAAAAAGGTTTTCAAATTGACAGAAATTAATATTTCTGAAATAAAAGATTTAAGTCCTACTGAAAAACCTAAAAAATACACTTCAAGAGTTCAACAACGTTTAAACAAGAAAAAAGGTTACAGTTCTGGTTCTGGTTTTCAAAAGAAACCTAACCATAACGGTAATTTCAAAAAGAAAGGTCTTGGATTTATTCCACCAGAAAATTATAAACATGAAAAAACTTCTAAAACAAATACAAAATTTGTTTCAGGAACAAGCTGTGAAGAGGAATCAAAGAGTTCTTTCTAGAGGCAATCAAACAGAGAATTCCTTGCCAAAAAGCAAGAGAGAATGGAGAATGGAGATTTTCAAAGAAAGGAGAGAAGAACCTGTTACAGATGCAATGAAGTTGGTCATATTGCATGGAACTATCCTCAAACAACAAAAACAAAACAGGAAGTCTCTGAAAAAACTCAAAGAAAAAGTTGTTGACAAAACCGAACCACCAACTGAAAATTTTAAAGTGTTTAAAAATTCTACATATGAGGTTGGTGAATGTTCGAAAAGGTTTCACAAACGAAGGGGAAATCTTGACAATCAAGCTTGGGTTGTTAAGAAATCAGATGTAAAATCTGGCGATGAATCTGATTCCACAAAGTCAGATGAGCCACAGGTTGAGGTTAAAGAAGAAAACTCAGTACCTCCAATGGATGATGTTCATTTTCCACTATTGAGGGCTGAAAATTTTAAATCAAAAGTTGGAAAGGTAGAGATCTCGAATCAGTTCTATTCTGAAAAGAAAGAATTTGATGTCGAAAAGGTTTTTAATGGAAATGTTAAAAATATTTTTGGAAAGATGGTAGATGGGAAGGTCAAAGGGGTAAAGGACTTTTATGAAACAAAGAAAGCAACTTTTTACCCAAGTGAAGTTGAGGAGGAAACATCCAAGTTCAGTCAGGCTTGGATGGCAGTTTTTCACAAGTAAAATCCTGACTTGCCGGAGCTCCCAAGTTTGTAATCGTGGAGCAGGAATCGGCATCATTCTCGATAAAGTTTGTTTTTGTGAATGAATCTCAAAAATTGTTAAATTTTACAGGTTGTGAACAGTGCCGGAACTCCCAGGTTGGTAAGTGAGGAGTAGGTATCGGCATATTTCTTAAGAATTTCATTCATGAGATAGTTGAAATTTTCAAGATTAATCAGGGACATTAAATTGTACTTGATTTATCTTTTCTACAAATGGTTGAGAAAAACAATGTGATGAACCCCTAACCTACAAATGGTAAAATCAACAAAACTTATTTTCCGAAAAAAATCATTTTGGTTAAAACAAACTTAAGTGTTTTGAAATCATAATGAGAAAATAGTTTGTTGTAAGGGGGAGTTCTGATTGTTTATGCCAAGAGGATGGCGAACTGAAGTGATTTGATATCAGTTGTCAATTTACTTGTATAGTTTGTTTTCAAATTTCCTTAAATGTATTTGAATTTTAGGGGGGAGTAAGAATTTTAAGAAAATCCAAAAACATTTGAAAATTTGAAAAAGACAAAATCATGAAAAAAATAAAAAATGAGTTTTTGTTGTAAAAAGAGGAAATGATAGTACATTAGTAGACAGTTACAGTATGCTAAAGAAATGTAATGATTAAATAACATTAAACGGTCTCACTAATGATATGCCGATAGGTTTTTACACATTTAGTAAGCTTTTTCGGGATATAAACTTAAATTCAAACTTGCTTATTTCGTGGGGAACACTACTTGGATATATAGGTAAACCCTGAAATTTCCTTTGAAAGATCCCTCTTTCTGAGATACTAGGTCTTTATGCTCAGTGATATCTGGGGTATTATCCCGGGACTTTTGATTTTGCGGAAGCAATGGCCTAGTCCCCGGAGAATACTTTACGCTTGCTTGAAATAAAAGCCTGCCCTTAGCATAAAAAATGATAAAACATTGAAAAATGCAAATCATGTGCTGTTGTAAAAAAGATCCTCTAAAGGGGACCCACCAAAAGTTGAAGCCATCATCTCTCTGCTGAACGGAAGTTCTGACCTGAGCTCTCACGGTTCTTCGCATTTAACCCTTTACAGATATCATCTGTGGTATACTCACCTGTAAGACTGAATATTGGGATCTGGATACGGGAGTATATTCAAGAGGTGGGACACATGAATAAGTTTAAGTTCTTAATACACCTAATTCATATCCTGAATCAGTTGAAATTTGTGTGAAAATTTAAATGGATTAGTATATCGGCAATCTAAGTGAATTGTTTAATTCTTAATGTGTAACTAAGCTCAACGGTACTTGTAACTTGTCAAAAACTGGTATGATCCTCTTACACAAACTCACAAAATATTGTTTGTAAATATTTCTTTACTGCATTCTTATTCTATTCAAAATACAAAAAGATTTTCAGTGTGTTTTAGCATAAATTTTGAAAAATTCAAAAAGATTTTCGACAAATGATGTTGGAGAGCTGATTTTCAAAATTCCAAAGTGCTAAACATGATGAGCATTTTGTGAAGGGGAGTTTGTGTTTAAATGAGAAAAAAATTTGAATATTTGCATACAATTGGTCATATGAAGTTTCTAACATTGATAAATCATTCTGGAAAGTTTCCTGCAAGTGTAATATAAAATTTGTCAAATTTTAAATTTGTTGAAATTTATTGTGAGGTAGAGAATGTGCAGGACTCAGAGTGATAGAGAGCCAGGTTCCGATACCTGAGGACTATGTGATTTCAACAAGCCAGACTGCGATCCCAGCATATCGAAAGGGGGAGTCTGAAGACACCTAAAGGAAGATTATCTCTTGGTGCTGGAAAAGAGTTCGAGAGGACTGATAAAGACTGAAGATTGAAGACTCGACACTTAAGACTCGTCAACATTCGAGGGGGAGTCTGTTGGTGCATGCATCTGTCGACTTCGTCTTGTATCGAGTCTTGTATATGTTTAGATAAAACAGGGCACGGAAAACGAGGAAATAGGTCAAATGGCAAGTTCAAACGAAATTACATAGTGTAATTCCGTTTGAAATGAACAAGTCAGTTCAAGCGAAATCATTCTGCTAATTCCGCTTGAAGCAGTTGTTTCCGTTTGAATGCTAATTTCGTTTGAACCATGATTCCGGTTGAGTCATGTTTAAGCGGAATTAGACTGCCTATATATAGCTTGTGCCTGATTTCGTTTGAGTGATTCTGGTATGTGTGTTTTCCGACGACGAAGCTCTGTTGAAGTGTCTACAGAACTGTATTTGCTCAGATATCAATCAAAAGACAGTTATTAGTGAATATCTTGTTGAATTACACACAATATGTCTGTTTCCGCCTTTCATATTGTGTAGAACGCCTCTGAACGACTCATTTAGGGTCAGTACACGATCCTACAGAAAGACAAAGGAAAGGCAAAGGAAGGTTTAAAATCCGATAAGATCGTTCAATTATATCAAACTTTAACTTGTGAGAATGCGGAAAACAATCACAAGCCGATTCAAGAACAAAACAAATATAAACCGAAACAATATGAATTAAAACAAACCGAGACTTGCATTCAATGATGAACAAAGAATGATACAAGATTCCTAGATGTTTTCGGCTAGCCTTCAAGTCGCAATCAGCTGATCAACCTCAACCACAATGGTTGAGGTTTGCTTAAATACTAAACATATGGACTTTTAATCTAGGCCCACTCGAAACCGACTCAACTAGCCCAACCCATACATATCGACCCAAAATATAAACTAAACAATTACAAAATCAACCCTTTAACTATGTAATCCTCTATGCATAAACCTTTAGGTTCTAACATGTCACACCCCGACCACGTATAACATACAAAACGTGGCGGAAACATCGGGGAGTGTTGTAACAGAATTAATTGTTTCATAACCATGGCATTCAAAGTTGTATTTTATTTATTAAACAAGAGTGTTACATTGTCTTGAACAGTAAACAAAAGAGTTTATAACATAATTAAACAAGTCTATCTTCGTTTTTAGTCTCTAAGGCACAGGTCCGCCCTAGTGTCATGATCAACATCCTACGGAAAAGCTCCTGAAAACACATGTGAAAATAGGTACGTCAGCATAAAAATGCCTGTGAGATACATAGGTTTGTGAAAATAGGATTCATGACTTATATTCGAGAAAATGTTTAGTCATGAACCTTGTAATTTGCTTTGTTTTGTAAATCATTTGGAAAACGATAAGATCAGTTGATAGGTATAAGTAATGTAAGGTTAAATGAATAACCATGTAAAACGAGTTTGTATAAGATAAGCTGGTTGTAAAACAATGTCTTATGAAAAGTATGTTATTTGTATGAAATGTTATATGTATCCAACTGAAATGATTTAGATAACGTTACGCTATGTAATATTATACAAACACTTATATATAGGAAGTACCAACGGCGTATCCACCATGTTTGTATCATATTACACACGTATCGTTACTCAAATCACTTACCCAAACAACCACCAATGTAACTTGTTCATGTACAAACCAATTGTCAAGTGTTATTGTGTAAACCATATCAAAATGTCTATGTCCAATGTAAACCACCAAATGTGTATATCAATGTCAAAATGTTTATGTTCAATGTAGATCGTGTAATGTGTAACCAAGATGTCATGTATGGTAGTGAAATATATATATCAACTAAACCATATGTAAAATGCACAAAAACAAGGTATTGAAGTAAAACATAGTTTAAATCAAAGTTATGTTTGTGTAACAAATGCATGCTATACTGATACAAACATTTATGCGGTATTGTTATAATGCATACATCCAAGCCTTGAGACTGTGGCGATAAACCCTTAAACAGATTAAAGATTTATCTAAATTATGTATATCGAATTCGGTCATTCCTTCCATCCCCTTTCCCTGGGATGTCCGGAACGGGAGTTGTCAATTCCTATGGTACCACTACCTACTAACGAACGGCGTAATTAATGTTAATGAATGTATTGTTCCATGTTAAACAAACCAAATGTCATAACAAAATGTAAGCATGTGAAAACGATGCACTAAGTATGTAATCAAATGAACATACATAGCGTGAAATGTCATGTAAAACGATGTACTAAGTAATGCACACAATGGGCACACCTAGCATGAAATGTAATGTAAAACAATGTACTAAGTAATGCACACAATGGGCACACCTAGCATAAGATGTAATGAAATCATGTACTATAATGTACTAACGAACATAGCATGTATATGATGTGAAAACAGGAAAGCATGAAAGTAACAAGTAGGCACATGTGTTCCACCCCAAAACGTTTGGAAAACAGTAAAAGAGGGGTCTATGTACTCACTTGAGATTGCTCAGAAGTCCTAAGATAACCACCAAGCAATGCTAGAGATCACGGAATATCAAACGGCACCTAATATAGGTAACTACATTAATAAACCGGACCTAAATCGGAAGATCGGATAGGATGAGGGCTCGTAAACCATACGAGTATGGGAACTCGTGTAGTATGGTTTACTAAAGCCTACATACTAAATGAAACCTAACCTAAGTGCTTGTGACCCATTACGACCCGTTTAGGTGGCTTATGCTACTTTAACGCGTCGTTCGCGTGAAACGCGTTCGGACCGCCTAACTAGTCCTATGACAAGTAATATATGCCTTAACATGTCTAATATGGTTGTTAAATCAGTTTAGATGTCAAAAGTTATGTTACATATGATTAAAACGAATTTTGGCATTAAAGGGGTATTTTGGTAATTTACCTAAGGCATATAAACTACCTATCATACAACTACTTAAACGAAGCGACCATAAGGTATAACCTCGTAAGGTTATTCCCTATATACTATGGTCACCTAATGTGCTTGGTCAGATCCTAATGATTGACCAAACGGGTCGGGTTCGAAAGTATAAGCGATTGTTTAGATCGCTTACCTTACGACCCTATATAAGCACTAAACTAAAAGTGACGAGCTAAGCATGTTAAAACGTGCTTAACTAAGTTTAGAAAACAAGTTTGGTATCACAACAAACGGTTGTGATACCTAATAGTAGTTTGGTTACAAAATACGTAAGAATACGTATTCTGCCCGAAACTACGGCTCGTCACTGAGCCTAGATAACGTGGTAATCAGTAGGTATAGTCGCTAGGGACTATAACCATCGTGATCACACTCACGTTATGAAGTTCAAACGAACTTCGCATCGACCATAAATTGGTCAATGCAGAAAGTCAAACAAAGTTTGACTTTCGGACTCGAAAAGCAATAAAAGAACGAAAAAATACTTACGAAGGGTCCCCGAATGCTAATCTTGATCAAAATAGCTCAGGTATGAAACAAAGGTTTCAACTTAGAGCACAAATGATCAGATTCTTGTGAGAAATGAAGTGAAATGTGATGGGTATTTATAGATTTCGGTCCACCGTTAGGATCGTTTCTTGGAGAAGAGGGAATGATCACATCCCTACACTTGTTGTAATGTTGTGGTTACTGATTTTGGACACCATAAGAGTTTAACATGTGGCACTTGACCTTTGGGGGATGCTAGGGGATGTTAATCTTGTGTTTAAATGACCTTTCCTGATCAGAAGGGGCCTAGCGTGACGCTAGGGGGGCTAGGCCTCGCGCTAGGGGTCCCCTGATCAGCAAACAATTTCAAATGTCCACCTTTCAGTCCCCGTTGCGTATTAAGGCCATTTCCGACGTGTTTAAGGTTCGTTAAATCATTTTCAAGGCTCCACAAGGATTCCTAAACATTGTGGGCATGAAACATATTCAAAAATATGCCGGATGTC
The DNA here is from genome assembly GCA_030545235.1 of Helianthus tuberosus. Classification (NCBI taxonomy): domain Eukaryota; kingdom Viridiplantae; phylum Streptophyta; class Magnoliopsida; order Asterales; family Asteraceae; genus Helianthus; species Helianthus tuberosus. The sequence goes on from CM060400.1 coordinate 60,791,563, forward strand.
AGTTCGTTTGGTCGTACAAACGCGATGTTCGCTTAATTACGACGGAATGCGCATAAGCGCGAAAAACGATCTAAATGATGCAACATACGGATTTTTATCATGCCAAACACTAAAATAAAATATTATAGTGCTTACATAAATTTTTGGATGTCCGGATGTATTCAGAACGTGAGTTATGCGCAAAAGTGCAAACTTGTGCACTTTTTGACACTTTTAGTCCCTGAATGACCCAAAAGTTTATTTTAGCGCACCGAACCCCTTAAAGCCTATTTCTAAGCTATGTAAAGGATATTTAAGGTGTGTTTAACTTGGTCATGTTCCGGAATGTTCGTTACAGTTCAAATTGACATACTTTCGCAGTTTGTCATATTTAGTCCCTGTAGTCGAATTAACTTGTTTTTGCCATACCAAAGCCTTCAAAACTTATTTCTAAGTTATGTAAAGGTTATTTAAGGTATGTTGAGTATATGTTGATGTTCCGGAGTATTTCTCGCATTAAACTGAGTACGTTTACGCACTAGTTTGCGTATAACTCTCCAGAAAGCGATGTAGAGTTTGAAATTACATAAAAGTCAAAACATGAAAAATGTAAATCATAACAAAACAAACATTGGGATCAAATAACATTGTTTTATTGATAATAGAACTGTTCACAATGATTACAAGCACAGTTGTTACAGTCTCCCCTACTTGTGGAAATTTCGTCCCGAATTTTATTTAGAGGAAACTCGTGGAAAAAGATGTGGATATTTCGCCTTCATTTGATCTTCGCGTTCCCAAGTTAACTCAGGTCCACGCTTAGCTTCCCAGCGAACTTTGACCAAAGGAATGCGCTTGCGTTTAAGCCACTTGACTTCACGTTCCATGATTTCCACTGGTTTCTCAACAAATTTCAGTGTTTTGCCAATACGAATTTCGTCAAGCGGTATGGAGAAGTTTTCATCAGCTGAACACCTCTTGAGATTGGACACGTGAAAAGTTGGATGAACATTTCCAAGTTCAGGAGGTAACTCAAGTCTGTAGGCTACCTTTCCGATTCTTTCGACGATCTTGAATGGTCCAACGTATCTAGGTGCAAGTTTTCCTTTCTTTCCAAATCTGATCACACCTTTCCAAGGTGAGACCTTAAGTAATACTCGATCACCGACTTGAAATTCCAAGGCTTTGCGTTTTGGGTCCGCGTAAATCTTCTGACGGCTTCTAGCTGCCTTAAGGTTATCACGAACTTTCTTGACCTTGTCAGTTGTCTCTAAAATGAGGGCAGGTCCAGTAAGTTGAGCCTCGCCAATCTCATTCCAGCAGACTGGTGAACGACATTTTCGACCATAGAGAGCCTCGAAAGGAGCCATTTTGATGCTAGTGTGATAACTGTTGTTGTAGGAGAATTCAATCAATTTAAGATGTGAATCCCAGCTACCACCAAAATCGATCACACAAGCTCTTAGCATATCCTCCAGAGTCTGGATTGTTCTCTCAGATTGACCATTCGTTTGCGGATGATAAGCTGTGCTCAGATTAAGTTGGGTCCCCATAGCAGATTGCATGGTTCTCCAAAAATGAGAAGTGAAACGAGCATCTCTGTCAGAAATGATGTTCAAAGGAACACCATGTCGAGCTACAATTTCATCCACATAGATTTGAGCAAGTCTGTCAGCAGGAAAATCCTCACGGATTGGCAAGAAATGTGCTGACTTTGTAAGACGATCAACAACTACCCAGATGGCATCATGACCTTTCTGAGTGCGTGGAAGTTTGGTAACAAGATCCATAGTAATGTTTTCCCATTTCCAAACTGGGATCTCTGGTTGCTCCAATAAACCCGAAGGACGCTGATGTTCAGCCTTAACCTTAAGATAAGTAAGGCATTTTGATACGTATAATGCAATGTCTTTCTTCATACCAGGCCACCAATAGTGAATACGAAGATCCTTATACATTTTATCTGAGCCCGGATGAATAGAATAACGCGACTTATGGGCTTCATCCATAAGCAAGGTACGAAGATCATCCTGGCTTGGGACCCACAAACGGTCCATGAAGTAATATGATCCATTGTCCTTCAGTTCCAGAGCAGGTGTTATGTGATAGGGAAATTCCTTATCCATCAAACCTTGTGCAACACAAGATTGTTGAGCCTGAGAAATGCGTGCTTGGATATCGGATCGAGCTTGAATAACAGACTGAACACGTACACAATGAAGCTTAGTACGTTCCTTACGACTCAATGCATCAGCTACGACATTCGCCTTACCCGGATGGTAGCGAATTTCGCAATCATAGTCGTTTAGAAGCTCAACCCAACGTCGCTGTCTCATGTTAAGTTCTTTCTGGTTGAAGATATGCTGAAGACTTTTGTGGTCAGTGAAAACCACACATTTTGTACCGTACAAATAATGTCTCCAGATCTTGAGAGCAAAGACAACTGCACCCAACTCAAGATCATGAGTGGTGTAGTTCTTCTCATGAATCTTCAACTGCCTCGATGCATAAGCTATGACTTTGTTCCTTTGCATAAGAACACAGCCAAGACCCAATTTCGATGCATCACAATACACAACAAAATCATCATCACCCTCAGGCAATGATAGAACAGGCGCATCGCAAAGCTTCTGCTTCAGGTGTTGAAAAGCTTCCTCTTGTTTGTACCCCCAATAAAAGGGCATTTTCTTCTGAGTTAGAGCAGTTAGAGGAACTGCAATCTTCGAGAAGTTTTCTATGAAGCGGCGATAATAACCCGCTAGACCAAGAAAAGAACGAACTTCAGTAGGAGTAGTAGGCGCATCCCAATCCTTAATCGCACTGATCTTGGAGGGATCTACATGAATACCTTGTTCGTTGATAATATGCCCCAAAAATTGAACTTCTTTAAGCCAAAATTCGCACTTGGAGAATTTGGCGAAAAGTTGCTCTTTCTTTAGGAGTTCCAGAGTAAGACGAAGATGTTGCTCGTGGTCAGCTTGCGTCTTAGAATATATCAAGATGTCATCAATAAAAACAATGACAAACTGATCCAAATAAGGTTTGCAGACCCTATTCATTAAGTCCATGAAAACAGCAGGAGCATTAGTCAAACCGAATGGCATGACTGTGAATTCATAATGCCCATAACGAGTGTGGAATGCTGTCTTCGGAATGTCTTCTTCTTGCACCCGAAGTTGATGATATCCAGATCGCAGATCAATCTTCGAAAAATAAGAAGTGCCTTGTAACTGATCAAAGAGATCATCGATGCGAGGTAGGGGATATCGATTCTTGATGGTAAGCTTGTTAAGCTCACGATAATCGATACACATCCTAAAGGATCCATCCTTCTTCTTGACAAAAAGAACGGGAGCACCCCAAGGTGAAAAACTAGGACGTATAAAACCTTTGTCAGAGAGCTCCTGAAGCTGTTTAGACAACTCTTGCATCTCAGATGGTGCAAGACGATATGGAGCTCTGGAAATGGGATTTGCACCAGGTACGAGATCAATACGGAACTCGACTTGGCGTGCTGGAGGTAGACCAGGTAAATCTTCAGGGAATACTTCAGAATAATCCCGAACGACAGGAATATCTGAAATAGACTTACCCTTGCCTTTATCTTCTGTAACATGTGCTAAGAAAGCCACATAGTTCTTCCGCAGATACTTCCGAGCTTTAAAACAAGACATGAGTTTGAGACCACCGATAGGCTTCTCACCTTGAACCTGCAGGATTTCGCCTGTCGAAAGCGGCACACGAACAATCTTCTCAGAACAAACTATCTCTGCGTGATGCTTGGATAACCAATCCATTCCCACAATAACGTCGAAGCTTCCAAGTTGCATAGGCGTGAGGTCGATAGGAAAAAGATGGTCGTTAAGATTCAACTGGCAGTTGCGAAGAACAGAATCAAGAATAATGGGTTCACCACTAGCAACTTCTACTGTCAAAGATTTACTTAGTTTTGTTCTAGACACTCGAAGCATTGGCTCAAAAGACAATGACACAAAACTCTTGTCGGCACCCGAATCAAAGAGAACATATGCAGGCTGGTTATTAATAAAGAACGTACCGTTCACCACGTTATCGTCTGCCTGCGCCTCTTGGGCATTCATGTTAAAGGCTCGGCCTCGAGCCGGAGCTTGATTCGGATTCTGGTTCTGATTCTGGTTAGCCAGCCTTGGGCACCGATTTCGGTAATGGGTCAGATCCTCACAATTATAACAAGCACCAGGTGGGTATTGTGGTCGTGCAGCTTGACCCTGTTGCTGAGCAGGAGGAGGCTGAGCAACTTGTTGAGCCGGGTTCTGAACTGCACGATTCTGAGCAAACCGACAAACATCGGCAAGGTGACCTGACTTCCCACAGCTAGTACAGAAACGACACTGATGTTGCGGCTGATGGTGACTGTTGCATCTATTGCACAAAGGTGCATTCCCTGAATAGGGTTTCTTTGCCGGAGGCTGCGCGGGTTGGTTAGGAGTTGCCTGATTAGCTTGGGCAGTGATAGCAAAATTTTGGGAAGCCTTACGCTTCCTTGACCTCTTCGAAGAACCAGAGTCCTTTCCATTCCTGTTTTGACCCTTCTTGCTATCCCCCTTGTCAGCCGACTGTTTCTTGCCCTTGTCACCCTTCCTGTGCAACTTACCCTTCCGAATCTGCGACTCAGTCAACGTCGCTGATAACTCGATCGCCTGACGAAGTGTGGTAGGGTTGCTACCAGTAATGATGTCTTGTACAGAGTCAGGTAGGCCGTCGATATACCTTTCGATAGCCTTGTCGAGTGGGGTAACCATAGTTGGGCAAAGCAGACTCAACTCCTCAAACCTATCAGTATAAGCCCTGTGCTCACCACTATCCTGCTTCAAATCATCAAATTCCTTCTCCAAAGCTCGCTGCTCATGACGAGGACAGAATTCCCTCATCATAAGAGCTCTTAGTTCAGCCCATGTCTGTGCCAAGGCAATCTAAGCACCCCTATCTCTCATAACCCCGTTCCACCATGTCAAAGCCCTCTTCTGAAATACGCTCGAAGCAAACTCGACTTTGCGATTGTCAAGACACTGCACGTGGCGGAAAGTATTCTCAGTGCTCTCAAACCACTGAAGAAGCCCAGTCGCTCCCTCAGAACCACTAAACTTGAGTGGTTTAGCCAAGTTAAAATCCTTGTATTTGCATGGAGCATTGTTGTTGTTGTTGGCTTGGTTCCATTGAGCAAAGAGATTTGGGAATTGGGCAGCCATCTGCTCCGCAATAATTTCTGCCAGTTCGGCAGTCGCAATCAGATTGTCGCGTCGAGGAGGCATTCTAAAAGAGGAAACATGAAAAGAAACGAGTGAGATGATTGGATGAAAAGAATGAGATGATAAAAACAAGAATTGAAAAGAGCAAAGATGGTGGTCATTCGTCCGTATCACAAAGCAAACAAACGACACACAGTGACTAATCATAGTAAATGGATCAAAAGTAATGTATTTCGAAGACATGCTCGCCTATAAGTGAACACTCATCCCAAGAATTCCCAGGTAAGCACAACTGGTCTCGCGTCTGGTTGAGATGTATACGAAGTGCTTGCCTAGACAGAAAACCCAGAATACAGGCATTCACCCTTCCAGTTTGCACATGTTCACATTATTTAAAACCCAAAACGTTTGACGGGATTTTGAAAATTTGAAGGCACAAGGCCAAAAACCAATACTGAAAAGGGTTCAAAACCATATAACAGAAGGTTCAAAACCTTACAATTGAGGGTTCAAAACCTTGTAATAAAACATTCAAAAACAGATGATTGTTTTTCAAAAATCGTTTCGGAAAATATTTGGCTTTTGTTCTGATAATCACCTAAGGATAGGTGATGTGCATGTTTTAAGATCTAAACACAAGATAACTTGTGTTAGGGTCCTAGAAAAGTTATAGTCTAGGTCAAAGCATTACTAATAACCTAATTCCCTATAACCATTGGCTCTGATACCAACTCTTCTGTCACACCCCGACCACGTATAACATACAAAACGCGGCGGAAACATCGGGGAGTGTTGTAACAGAATTAATTGTTTCATAACCATGGCATTCAAAGTTGTATTTTATTTATTAAACAAGAGTGTTACATTGTCTTGAACAGTAAACAAAAGAGTTTATAACATAATTAAACAAGTCTATCTTCGTTTTTAGTCTCTAAGGCACAGGTCCGCCCTAGTGTCATGATCAACATCCTACGGAAAAGCTCCTGAAAACACATGTGAAAATAGGTACGTCAGCATAAAAATGCCTGTGAGATACATAGGTTTGTGAAAATAGGATTCATGACTTATATTCGAGAAAATGTTTAGTCATGAACCTTGTAATTTGCTTTGTTTTGTAAATCATTTGGAAAACGATAAGATCAGTTGATAGGTATAAGTAATGTAAGGTTAAATGAATAACCATGTAAAACGAGTTTGTATAAGATAAGCTGGTTGTAAAACAATGTCTTATGAAAAGTATGTTATTTGTATGAAATGTTATATGTATCCAACTGAAATGATTTAGATAACGTTACGCTATGTAATATTATACAAACACTTATATATAGGAAGTACCAACGGCGTATCCACCATGTTTGTATCATATTACACACGTATCGTTACTCAAATCACTTACCCAAACAACCACCAATGTAACTTGTTCATGTACAAACCAATTGTCAAGTGTTATTGTGTAAACCATATCAAAATGTCTATGTACAATGTAAACCACCAAATGTGTATATCAATGTCAAAATGTTTATGTTCAATGTAGATCGTGTAATGTGTAACCAAGATGTCATGTATGGTAGTGAAATATATATATCAACTAAACCATATGTAAAATGCACAAATACAAGGTATTGAAGTAAAACATAGTTTAAATCAAAGTTATGTTTGTGTAACAAATGCATGCTATACTGATACAAACATTTATGCGGTATTGTTATAATGCATACATCCAAGCCTTGAGACTGTGGCGATAAACCCTTAAACAGATTAAAGATTTATCTAAATTATGTATATCGAATTCGGTCATTCCTTCCATCCCCTTTCCCTGGGATGTCCGGAACGGGAGTTGTCAATTCCTATGGTACCACTACCTACTAACGAACGGCGTAATTAATGTTAATGAATGTATTGTTCCATGTTAAACAAACCAAATGTCATAACAAAATGTAAGTATGTGAAAACGATTCACTAAGTATGTAATCAAATTAACATACATAGCGTGAAATGTCATGTAAAACGATGTACTAAGTAATGCACACAATGGGCACACCTAGCATGAAATGTAATGTAAAACAATGTACTAAGTAATGCACACAATGGGCACACCTAGCATAAGATGTAATGAAATCATGTACTATAATGTACTAACGAACATAGCATGTATATGATGTGAAAATAGGAAAGCATGAAAGTAACAAGTAGGCACATGTGTTCCACCCCAAAACGTTTGGAAAACAGTAAAAGAGGGGTCTATGTACTCACTTGAGATTGCTCAGAAGTCCTAAGATAACCACCAAGCAATGCTAGAGATCACGGAATATCAAACGGCACCTAATATAGGTAACTACATTAATAAACCGGACCTAAATCGGAAGATCGGATAGGATGAGGGATCGTAAACCATACGAGTATGGGAACTCGTGTAGTATGGTTTACTAAAGCCTACATACTAAATGAAACCTAACCTAAGTGCTTGTGACCCATTACGACCCGTTTAGGTGGCTTATGCTACTTTAACGTGTCGTTCGCGTGAAACGCGTTCGGACCGCCTAACTAGTCCTATGACAAGTAATATATGCCTTAACATGTCTAATATGGTTGTTAAATCAGTTTAGATGTCAAAAGTTATGTTACATATGATTAAAACGAATTTTGGCATTAAAGGGGTATTTTGGTAATTTACCTAAGGCATATAAACTACCTATCATACAACTACTTAAACGAAGCGACCATAAGGTATAACCTCGTAAGGTTATTCCCTATATACTATGGTCACCTAATGTGCTTGGTCGGATCCTAATGATTGACCAAACGGGTCGGGTTCGAAAGTATAAGCGATTGTTTAGATCGCTTACCTTACGACCCTATATAAGCACTAAACTAAAAGTGACGAGCTAAGCATGTTAAAACATGCTTAACTAAGTTTAGAAAACAGGTTTGGTATCACAACAAACGGTTGTGATACCTAAGAGTAGTTTGGTTACAAAATACGTAAGAATACGTATTCTGCCCGAAACTACGGCTCGTCACTGAGCCTAGATAACGTGGTAATCAGTAGGTATAGTCGCTAGGGACTATAACCATCGTGATCACACTCACGTTATGCAGTTCAAATGAACTTCGCATCGACCATAAATTGGTCAATGCAGAAAGTCAAACAAAGTTTGACTTTCGGACTCGAAAAGCAATAAAAGAACGAAAGAATACTTACGAAGGGTCCCCGAATGCTAATCTTGATCAAAATAGCTCAGGTATGAAACAAAGGTTTCAAATTAGAGCACAAATGATCAGATTCTTGTGAGAAATGAAGTGAAATGTGATGGGTATTTATAGTTTTCGGTCCACCGTTAGGATCGTTTCTTGGAGAAGAGGGAATGATCACATCCCTACACTTGTTGTAATGTTGTGGTTACTGATTTTGGACACCATAAGAGTTTAACATGTGGCACTTGACCTTTGGGGGATGCTAGGGGATGTTAATCTTGTGTTTAAATGACCTTTCCTGATCAGAAGGAGCCTAGCGTGACGCTAGGGGGGCTAGGCCTCGCGCTAGGGGTCCCCTGATCAGCAAACAATTTCAAATGTCCACCTTTCAGTCCCCGTTGCGTATTAAGGCCATTTCCGACGTGTTTAAGGTTCGTTAAATCATTTTCAAGGCTCCACAAGGATGCCTAAACATTGTGGGCATGAAACATATTCAAAAATATGCCGGATGTCAGTTCGTTTGGTCGTACGAACGCGATGTTCGCTTAATTACGACGGAATGCGCATAAGCGTGAAAAATGATCTAAATGATGCAACAAACGGATTTTTATCATGCCAAACACTAAAATAAAATATTATAGTGCTTACATAAATTTTTGGATGTCCGGATGTATTCAGAACGTGAGTTATGCGCAAAAGTGCAAACTTGTGCACTTTTTGACACTTTTAGTCCCTGAATGACCCAAAAGTTTATTTTAGCGCACCGAACCCCTTAAAGCCTATTTCTAAGCTATGTAAAGGATATTTAAGGTGTGTTTAACTTATGGTCATGTTCCGGAATGTTCGTTACAGTTCAAATTGACATACTTTCGCAGTTTGTCATATTTAGTCCCTGTAGTCGAATTAACTTGTTTTTGCCATACCAAAGCCTTCAAAACTTATTTCTAAGTTATGTAAAGGTTATTTAAGGTATGTTGAGTATATGTTGATGTTCCGGAGTATTTCTCGCATTAAACTGAGTACGTTTACGCACTAGTTTGCGTATAACTCTCCAGAAAGCGATGTAGAGTTTGAAATTACATAAAAGTCAAAACATGAAAAATGTAAATCATAACAAAACAAACATTGGGATCAAATAACATTGTTTTATTGATAATAGAACTGTTCACAATGATTACAAGCATAGTTGTTACATAACAATCTCCCCCTAGGTTTATGCATGGAGGTTCTTCTAACTTCGACTGTCATGATCACCACTCGCACTATCTTTGTAACCACCAAAACCCTTTCGATTGATATGCAGAACAGAAGCAACAGCAGCATGACTCAGATGATAAATTTAGACTTGAAACTGATACTGTTGACTCGAGACCATGAGTCGAGACCATGAGTTCTCGAGTCGAGACCATGAGTTCTCGAGTCGAGACCATGAGTTCTCAAGTCGAGACCATGAACTATTGAGTCGAGACCATGAGTCGAGACTAAGAGTTCTCGAGTCGAGACCATGAGTCGAGATCCTGAGATTGCGACTCGTAACCACTGGTCTCGAGTCCTTATGTTATCTGAGTCGAGACCCCACAAACAACTTCATCTTTTCAGATTTTTAGATCAAAATCCCAAAAACACCCTATGATCCTTCATGAAGACCAAAATATATTAAAACTAGGGTTCTTAGTCATCTTCAAATCTTCATCAGATCATCATCACATCTTCATAACATCTGCAAAACTTCAACCAAATCATCATCATACCTTTAAAAATGATGAATCGAGACCAGAAAACTGAATATGATGAATCGAAACCGGAGAATCACGTCGGAAACACTAGTAACTTGCCGGAACTTTGTGAGAGAATATCAGAGGGTCTCGAGTGAGAAGTGAGGTCTCGACTCGAGACCTGTGATTTATACCTCAAATCCAAGTAAATGGGCCAGTGACTTGTGGGCCGAGACCAACTGTTTGGGCTGAACACTCTTAAAAGGATTTTCTTTGAAAAATTCAATTATAATAAAATCCTCTTTTAAAAAACAGTTAACCATTCAACAACCCATTAAACTTTCTGAGCATGATTTGCAAAAAAAAAAAAACTAAAACAAAAATAAATAAATAATAAAAACTATTATTTACAAAAATAAATTAGGAAAATAACAAAAATTACTCAGGGATCAAATCACGAGGTTTCGGGCTTGACTTCACTTATCAACACTGATCTACTACCGAATGATCTAGACGATTGCCAGTATATTTGTCCACCTAAACTCGTCTCCCTATACCTTTTTCATATAACTGCCTGTAACTCATTTTATCATGTTTTGATGTCTTAACAATGAACACCCAAACGAATACTAATCAAATCCCGGAGATATAAACAGCACACTCTATCATGCAAGTAGCTTCCCTACCACATATTTCACAAGTCCAATCCAGATCTCTGAAATCTTAACTGGGAATAGATTGAGAAGAGAACAAAATAGATCTTAAGCAGAGATTGTATAATATACAAGATCAAATGAGTTTTTCTCAATTTGATATAGGTTTCTAGGGTTTCTTTTGGGCACTAGAGGGCCTCTTTCGGGTGTTTAATTGATCTACAGAGCGACAACGTACAGCTAGGTCAGCATGTATCTGGATGCAGCAGAAGCTGACGTTGCCTAGCACCTCCAGGTCAGCATATATCTGGATGCATCAAAGGAGATACACGACTTTTTCAGAAAAGATATCAGAGTCAGACCAAAATTGTGTGTATCGGGACAACATACAGGCATTCAAATAGACATGAGCTAATTCCAAGTGATTTTCTTTCTTGAGGTCATGTACTATTTTAGTTCTGAACAAAAACAGCCAAAGTTTCCAGTCTTAAGGATAGAGCCTACCAACACATCAATACTAGAGTCAAAGTATTTCGATACTGGTCTTACATGAGTCAGCCCTTGACCATAATGTGAAAATTCATTTCATTTCCCAGTCATGCAATGCCTCTTTTTGTATTTTTCAATTTTTTAATGTTTTTGTATTTTTCAAAAATTCTCCCCCTAAATTTGAGCATAAATAAAAACTACCTAAGAATAGAAAACTTTATGAACAAATTTACCTACGAAATAAAATAAAACAAAAAAAAAATTGCTCAGTCAGTAAAACGGATCATTTTCAGAAAATCCACAAGCACTTGAAATTTCGAACTGCTGACAGGTTTGGTGAACAAATCGGCAGCATTTGCATCTGTGTCGATTTGCTCAAGTTTGATAAGACCTCTATCAAAGCAGTCTCGTATAAAATGAACTTTAATATCAATGTGCTTGGTTTTTGAGTGGAAGACAGGGTTTTTTCACAATCTGTATAGCAGCATCATTATCACAATATATGGTAGTTTTAAGATAAGTCAAACCGTAGTCCTGCAATTGATGTTGCATCCACACCACTTGGGAGCAAGATGCCGAAGCTGCAACATCCTCTGCTTCAGCTGTAGAAATAGCTACCGTTTGTTGCTTCTTGCATTGCCAAGAAATGAGTCTGTCACCCAAAAATTGACAACCAGCAGAAGTGGATTTCCTGTCCTTGTCAGTGCCTCCAAAATTACTATCAGAAAACGCAAACAGGTCAAAATTCGAATCCCTCGGATACCACAGACCAAACCTGGGTCGGCCTTTAAGGTACCGAAAGATTCGTTTAACAGCAGTAAGATGAGAAGTTTTAGGATTAGCCTGATATCGTGCACAGTTGCAGACAGCAAACATGATGTCAGGACGACTAGCTGTCAGATACATCAATGATCCAATCATAGACCTATAAAGTCGCTGATCAACCGGGGATCCTTCAGTATCTTCAGTTAACAACGGTCTTTCTGCCATTGGAGTTTCTGCCGGTTTAGCGTCTGTGAACTTGAATTTCTTCAGCACATTCCCTTGATGAATTAGAATGCCCCGTGAATCTTGCTTAACTTGTAAGCCCAAAAACAATGTCATTTCACCGAGTGCACTCATCTCGAACTTCTTTTGCATAACTCTCTCAAAATCTTTGCGAAGCTCCTCACTTGTAGACCCAAAGATAATATCATCGACATAGATTTGAACCAAGATTTGATCCTTGCCCACTCTTTTGATAAAAAGAGTCTGGTCTATTGTGCCTCGTGTGTATCCGTGAGCCAGAAGATGTTCTGTCAGAGTAGCATACCAAGCCCTAGGTGCTTGATGCAACCCATATAATGCCTTGTCAAGCTTGTATGCATATTCTGGATGATCTGGATGAATAAAACCCGGTGGTTGCTCAACAAAAATTTCTTCCTTCATTTCTCCATACAAAAATGCCGTTTTGACATCCATCTGGTAAACAGTGTATCCCATGAAGGATGCGTATGCTAAGAAAATCCGGATTGCTTCAAGTCGAGTGACAGGGGCATAGACTTCATCATAATCCAGTCCCTCTATCTGTCTGAATCCTTGGACCACTAATCGTGCTTTATTTCGAACAATAACTCCTTCAGAATCTTGCTTGTTTCTGAAAACCCAACGAGTTCCAAGCTTGCGTTTTCCTTTTGGTAACTCCACAAGTTTCCATACTCCTAGCTTCTCGAACTAATTTAGCTCTTCGTGCATAGCATCGACCCATCCTGGTTCCTGCAATGCTACATCAATAGTTTTAGGTTTAATTTGAGAAATGTAGCTAGAATATAAGCACAAATTAATGGTTCCTGATTGGCTTCTGGTCTGGACCCCTGCATTCATAGGGCCTATCACATTCTCAATAGGATGATTTCTTTAAACCCTTGTTGGAATGGCAAATTTTGGTATCGTCTCGTCTAGAGATGTGTGTATGTTGCTTGGCTCCCCCTCATTAGGTGCTACCGTACTGTGACTCACAGGAGTGGTAACAGTACATTCTTCAGGAATAGGATCAGCAAACAGTTCTGATCCAGCTGCATTAGTTGAAATTCCACTGGATTGTGCACCTTCAGGAGATTGATGAGACATTTGTTGAGGCAGAGGATGCTGTGTAAACACCATTCCCGGCGGATCAATGGTATGATGTCTGACACTTCCTTCTGTCCGTTCTTCTTCTTCAGTATCCCCAAAAAACAACGGTTGTTTTGGAATAGACACACCTACATCTGAAAAATCACTTGACAAAATATTAAATGATTTAAACAATTCAGCATAATCATATAACCAATCTGGTCCAACTCTAGCATCCGTAGTGTTTTCTTCAAGCCATTCAATGTTGCACGACTCGATGACCTTTTTAGTTACTTTGTTGTATACCCTATAGGCAGAGCCTTTTGCATATCCAACAAAGAAACATTCATCCCCTTTGACCTCAAACTTTCCATTAGAGTCCATAAGTAATAATACACATGGACATCCAAAGATACGAAAGTGTGAAACCGAAGGTTTACGTCCTTCCAGAATCTCATAAGGAGTTTTCATATGACGTTTATTTACTAAAGCATGATTTTGGACGTAACAAGCCGTGCTAACAGCTTCGGCCCAAAAGAAACTAGGAAGCTTCGAGTCAGCCAGCATAGTTCGTGCAGCCTCGATAAGAGTACGATTTCTTCTTTCAGCTACTCCATTCTGTTGAGGAGTCCATGGTGCACTATACTGACGATCAATTCCCTTTTCAGTATAGAATGAGTCCAAAGTAACGTTCTTGAATTCTGTCCCATTGTCAGATCGAATAACCTTCACCTTGGTAGTCGCTTGATTTTCAACCAGAGTGATGAATTGTTTCACTAAGACTGCAGTTTCATTCTTGTGACTGAGAAAATACACCCAGGTGTAACGAGAGTAATCATCAACGATTACAAGACAGTAAGCTTTCTTGCCAATACTCAACACATTCACTGGACCAAAGAGATCCATGTGAAGTAATTCGAGCACGGCTTTCGTCGAGGGTGCAGGTTTAGCCTTATGAGGTTTTCGATGAGCTTTCCCTTTCGCACAAGCAACACATTTTTCAACCAACATAAAATCTTTTATTGGAAGATCACGTACTAGTTGGCCTTTAGCCAGTCGGTTCAGATTCTTCATGTTCACATGCCCAAGGCGTCGATGCCACAGTAGACCATCATGTTCTGAAATCTTCGAGAATAGGCAAGTAATTTCTTCACATGGTTTCTTGTTCATATCAATCACATACGCATTTCCTCGTCTCTCTGCTGACATTAAGAACCAATCTTCTGGAATGACAATCCTAGGTTTAAGAACATGACATCCTTTCTTTGTAAAGTGAACTGAATTTCCTCGATTACAAATTTGAGAGATGCTCAACAGATTGTGTTTCAGTTCTGGAACATAGTTAACATTCTCAAAGCTTAAAACACCGTTTCTTACTGTTCCTTTCAATGTGATTCTTCCTGATTCTCCTCCCGCAAATGAGACATATCCACCATTAAATTCTTTGACATTCACCAGTTGGGATAAGTCTCCTGTCATGTGCCTGGAACAACCACTATCCATGTACCAGAGGCGCACGGTAGTCCTCCATAGCTGTTCCTGCACGATTAGCGGGATTAGTTAGATTTAGGAACCCAGCCCATAGTGGATCTGGGTTTTCCTTATGCATC